>CM060386.1:83996181-85312573 GCA_030545235.1 Helianthus tuberosus
CTAGTCACTCTTTAACACTCTTAATTAACTACCTTAATTGGATCTCTAACACCTTTAACTAATCGTTCTTAATACATATAATGTATACATGTGTGGGCGCTCGGGGGGCAAAAGTGAAATTGTACTAACTTTAACGTAATTTTACTAATTTCGTGAAAATAATGTTAAAAGCGGCAGGAGGTTAATCATGCATCATGTAGTGACATTGATTGACGAAAGACAAAGGGTACATGCACCAATCGGTCTTTGTCCCGATTGCTAAGTGTTATGTGTCTTATGTCCAAGGCTTGATGCAAAACTACTATCGAGCCGGGGGATTTACAATTTACCCTCCTCAGACCCTACCTTAGCATTACTATTGGTGGGATTTACTAAGTATGATGATGATGATGATGATGATGATGATGATAATGATGATGATGATGATGAATTAAAAAGTATGCAAGGTGTATGCTATGTTTCTAAGCTTAGTGCAATAATAAAACAGTCAATGTGTATGCTTATAGCTGCATCAAACAATCAATGTATATGTTGCATCAATCAAATAATCAAACAATGTAGTTACATCAGTCAACTATGCTTGTAGTTGCATTAAACAATCAAACTATGCTTGCAATTGCATCAATCAAACAAATGTACCTATGCTTGTAACTGCATCAGCCAACCATGCTTGCAGTTACATCAAGCTGCATCAGTCAACCATGTCCACAACTGCATCAAACAATCAAACAAATGGACCTATGCTTGCAGCTCCATCAAGCCGCATCTGCAGTGCATAATGCCACTCTCGTATATACTATTTGAAAGTCCTTTGACCTATTGGATCGATGACATACACAAACATTGCACTTGATGTAGACGTAAAACAAACACGAGATAGAAATATGTAGAAAAAACTCTTTATATAATCAATCAACAAAGATTAATACAAACCGAGAGAGTATACATCTCCTTGACAAGATAGTTTAGATCAGATAGATCTAAACCGTAGCTTTCTCTCTAAACTCAATATGCTCACCTGGAACTGAAAAGCTACGTAATTACATCACCAATCCCATATTTATAGGGCTAAACCAATACTACGGAACAAGCATAATGTTCCGTAGTACCTACCAATAAATCTATTGTTTAGAGGTATTCATAAACCTATGAACTTACATCATAATACGGACCATATTAACATAATACTACTGACTAAACAACCAAACATAAATTCGAACATCCATCATAAACCCGGAATAAATTCAGAACTACAAAAGTTCCAAATTCTTTGACTTTGACTTCTTCATGACTTGAAATTTTGACCATAATTAATAAAGCACAGTTACCAGGCAAGAACTGCACTTATAGACTCCCTCTGAACTGTTATTATCAATTCTATTTGATACTGATATCTTCAGTCACCAAGTATCGCGCTTATAGACTCCCCCTGACTGATTATATCATGCCTGCTTTCCACATTGGCAAAAACTTGAACTTTCCTGTAGAGCACAATGATCTTCAACCCCTTCTAATGAAAGACTTGCTGACGATCACTTAAATGGCCTCTCTGAGAAATCTGAAAAATCCGACATCAAACACTATAGAACATCCCCCTCAATCTACTCCCGAATCAAGCTAATGCGAACCAGCTTACAAACTAATGTAAGAACATCGCTTGATCCATAATCTTCAAACTTAACTTTCATAACATTGAAACGTCGGATTTCCAATGCTTGACATTAAATACTTCAAATCTTTCAAAGACATGAAGTTTAGTTCGATAAGTGAATATCAAACTGAACTCCGAAAACGTACATCCACCAATCTTGATCAAAGTCTTTAACAATCAATGCATGATCTCATTCCGTCTCGTATCTTCATAATTCAGTCACATATCTTCATAAATCCCCTAATAACCCGATGACTTTCATCTCCGATCTCCCCCTCAAAGTAAGAACCTCCAAATTATTTCGACAATCTGACTAGTCACTAACTTGGAAGAGGGACCAAGAAAACTAATCTTCTCTACTCTAACTGACATATGATAAAGGCTCAATCTTCAACTACTTGTCAAACGAGAAATCCATTTCATCATGAACACACCAGATTAAATAACAAACATACTCGACAAAATTCAATCACACATGAGCTTTAAATTGCATCATGTTTTGAACATTTTTGCACCAGTAAGACTAAACCTCATTTAATCTCTAAGAATGTAAACACGAACTTGTTTCAATGTTGTACCATGAGCTTTTCGAAATTTACAAAGAAAATAGGATATTTTGAATTTTTTACTCCCCCTTTTTCTTTGTAAACTTTCAAAGCCCAAGCCTCTTCTTCTTCATTTCACCTAAAATGTATGATAAAAGTCCCAAATTGTCCCAAAACTCTAGTAAGGACCAAATCCAAACACCTAGAATCTAGTAAACAACCATGGTCCATCATTAGCGTACCAGAATTTCGAAAAAATTTCTATCACCATCTTTTACCATTACTTATTCTGAACTTCTCAATAGTCCAAACTTCCAAACTACACAACACATCCAAACCATAGCTAATAATCCAGAACACCTAGTATACGGAACAAAGGAACTCCTGAACCTTATAAACTATAAATGATACTTCGGAACAAATAAACTCCAAAATCTAGGAAATTCAGAACATTTAGAACTTCGGAACTTTGAGAAAATTCTGAACAAAACTTATAACATCTGTCAAGTTGCCCCAACCATCACCCCATACAAAAAGCCTTACTCTGGACCCTACCCAAAATGCAACCGGTGCCAATACCATCACCTAGCTGAAACCACATGCCAATATTGTACCGGATGTGGACGTGCGGGCCACACGGCCCAGACTTGTCGTACTCTCCAGAAACAAGCCCGAGCCCAGAACCAAGCCACCACTTGCCCAAATTATGGCCCAACCTTTCTATCAGCCTAATACCGGATGATGCCACAAGTGAGAGCTTGCTACAATTGCGGTGGCCCAACACATTTCCGCAACACGTGCCCTCGATTGGTGAACATAATCAATGCTCAAGGCCAAGCTAACCCGGTGAATCAAGCTAATCATGCCAACCCCCCAGCCAGGGGCAGAGCTTTCAACATCAACGCCAATCAGGCCCGAGCAGATAACAATGTGGTTAACGATACGTTTCTTATAAATGGTAGCTATGCATCTATTTTATTTGACACGGGCGCGGATAAGAGTTTTGTGTCTCTAGAGTTCGAGTCTATTCTTTGTGTCCCTCGCGATAGTCTAGCCGAATCATTTACAGTAGAAGTAGCTAATGAAGTGCCCATTACCTTGGATTATATTATTCGTGGTTGTACTCTTACTCTCAACGAGCACGATTTCTTAATCGACCTTATCCCTATGAAATTGGGGAGTTTTGACATCATCATTGGCATGGATTGGCTAAGTCAGCACCATGCCGAAGTAGTATGTTATGAAAAATATATCCGAATTCCCCTCACCAATGGCCAAACTCTTCGCATATTCGGTGAAACTACATCCAAAGGGCTTAGGTTGATGTCATGCCTACAAGCCCGAAAGTACCTCCGCAAGGATTACTTGACCTTCTTAGCTCATATTGTCAAGGAGGGAGGCAAGAAGAAGAAGCTTGAAGATATTCATATTGTTAGGAATTTTCCCCAAGTCTTTCTAGATGATGTATCAGGACTTCCTCCTGTGCGAGAAGTCGAGTTTCAAATCGATCTTATACCTGGTGCCACCCTAGTTGCAAAGTCACCATATCGATTAGCTCCATCCAAAATGCAAGAATTGGCCAGTCAGTTACAAGAACTGGCGGACAAAAGGTTTATACGCCCTAGTTCATCGCCTTGGGGTGAACCTGTCCTATTTCTCAAGAAGAAGGATGGAACCTTTTGTATGTGTATAGACTACCGGGAGATCAACAAGTTAACAATTAAGAATCGTTACCCTTTACCTCGTATCAACGATCTTTTAGATCAACTTCAGGGAGCGACATGCTTTTCAAAGATTGATCTTCGATCTGGATACCATCAGCTTAGGGTACGTGAGGACGACATCCCAAAGACTGCATTCCGAACTTGATATGGCCATTATGAATTCATGGTCATGCCCTTTGGCTTGACCAATGCTCCAACTGTCTTCATGGATCTAATGAATAAGGTGTGCAAGCCCTATCTCGATCATTTTGTATTGTCTTTATTGACGGCATCCTTATCTATTCCAAGACCAAGTCAGATCACGAGCGACATCTTTGGCTTATTTTGACACTCTTGAATACTGAAAATCTTTACGCTAAGTTTTCCAAATGTGAATTGATATGCACCAAGTGCAACATATAAATTATATCAAATAAGGTGTAAAATCAACCCTTTTTAGTTACTAATGTTGGAAAAAGTGTGTTTCTTTGTATACTTTTGATTTTCAAGATTAAAAGAGCTTAAATGTACAAAAGGAACAATTGAACGGCAAAAACCAGCATAAATACAAAAGAAGGAAAGTTGATACATCATACCGATCCTCCGAGCTTCACCCCAAAACCAAAAACAACAAATTAGAAGACAAGCATGGGGCCGTTCCTCACTCAAGATTCTAGAAAGAAGAAGACAAACAGAAGCAGACAAGAGACACGGGGTCGTGTCACATGGACACGGGTCATGGTCAACTTTCAGATATGCAAATTTTGGATAGTACAACAAGTACAATGGCCATGGGGCCGTGCCATTGACACACGGGGCCGTGTGAGCATCCATACTGACAAGCTCATAAACTGAAGATAGAGGAGAAGGAGGGCACAGGGCCGTGCCCACCAGGCGGGGCCGTGTAAAGCTTCTGTTTCCAACTACAAATAGGGGTGCTTGGTTCAATTGAAATCCATCCCTTGGAAAACCATTTCTCTCACACTTGCCACCATTCCACCACCATCATCTACCACAATCATTAGAGTTTAGAGTGTGTAGTAGTCTCAGGATCCAAGATTGATGGTAATAGCCTTTGTCAAACTATAGCCATGCTTGGCTAATCTTTTACATCACTTGGTGAAGACAAAATCTTTTATGTATTACTTTTTATTTCTAATCTTTGGTTAACCTTTTAATTGGGTTTGTATTAATGACTTTAATAACTATTTTTTTATTTTGAAAGTGAATTTTATCCGATCATCTCTTCATGTTTTGTTGATTCACTCATTCGTGTCTTTACGGTCTATATAAAGCACGTTAACTGCCTAGAAGGGGGTTAGAAGGGTGGTTTGGGTAAAGTTGTTGCCTCATTCAGTGTATAGATCTTGCGAGGACTTGATTCAAGCTTGTTAGGACTTCCTTTGAGGCAGATAGCATCAAATCAGGGGAAGTAAGAACGGCTTGAATCCCCTATAAATAAACTACTATTAAAACTTTAAACTGACCTTGCCGGACTGTATCCCTACTGATTCAGACCAATATAGCCGAGGGTAGCATCGCCTCCAAAAGAGGGACATGCCACATTTTGCATTAATAACTTACTTAATTGTTTTTCAATATTCCAGCCTTGCGGGATTGTATCCCTGCTGACTCAGTCTAATATGACCGAGGGTAGTGTTGCCTCCAAAAGAGGGACATGCCACTATAACCAAGATAATCTCTTGAAATACCTAAAGTGCGGAAATCATCAAATGATACATGAAAGACGATTCGAAACCAAGTGATTCTATCTTGTTTATTTGTTTCTTTTATTACTTCAGTTTCTTTCTTTGTTTCATTTATTAAAAATCTTTTCTCAAAATTTGGGTCGATTAGATGTTGACGATAATCCGGTATTAAAAACTCTTGTGTCCTTGGACGACCTTGATATCTTACCATCACTATACTACGCCAACGATGGGTGCACTTGCCCTAGTGTGTTGTAGAGAGTGATGGTGTTATATCGTGTTTTATAAATTTAAAGCTTGATAAAAGAGAAAAAAAGGTACTTAAAAATTATTAAAAATTTACACACCCTCGCTCACGTCATGAATTCTTGTTAAAGGAATTCCAATTCCTTGGTCATGTTGTTAACGACAAAGGAATTCATGTTGACCCAGCAAAAATCAAAGAAGTGCAGGATTGGCAGGCTCCACGCACCGCTACTGAAGTCGGATATTTTCTCGGTTTAGCAGGCTATCATCGGCATTTTATAGCCAATTTTTCCCGAATCGCCTTACCGCTTACAACCTTGACTCACAAGGGTAAACCCTTCGATTGGGGGCCCAAACAGGAAGAGACTTTCCAAATGTTGAAGCAAAAACTTTGTGATGCACCTATTCTTACCCTCCTAGAAAGTTGTGATGACTTTGTAGTTTAATGTGACACGTCGGGACAAGGTTTAGGGTGTGTCTTAATGCAACGAGGCAAGGTGATAGCCTATGCCTCAAGGCAACTCAAAGTACATGAAAGAAACTACACAACTCATGACCTCGAACTCGGTGCAGTCGTGTTCGCTCTGAAGATATGGAGGCATTATCTATACGATACCAAGTGTGATAATTACACTGACCACAAGAGCCTCCAGCAGATCTTCAATCAAAAGGAGCTAAACATGAGATAACGATGATGGGTTGAACTTTCGAACGACTACGACTGCGAGATTCGCTACCATCTTGGCAAAACATATGTCGGAGCCGATGTTGTTAGTTGAAAGGAGTATGCAAACACAATCTGTCTCATGTGCCCTCAAATTTTAATCGACATTCAAAACTGCATTCGTGAAGCCCAACATACCTCAGTGATAGAGAACGAATTATGTGACAAGTTATCCTGTGGAGCTGAAACCAAGCTGGAATCAAAATTCAATGGGATTATTCACTATCTAAATAGCATTTAGGTACCTGACCATGACAATCTTCGCACCTTCCTCATGAACAAGGCGCACAAAACTCGATATTCAATTCACTCGGGGCTGATAAGATGTATTAGGATCTCCGATACTCTTATTGGTGGCCTAGAATGAAAAAGGATATTGCCGTTTTTGTTTCTAAATGTCTCACATGTTCGAAGGTTAAAGCAGAACATCAAAGACCCTCAGGCTTACTTGTACAACCCGAAATCCCTGTCTAGAAGTGGGAAAATATAACCATGGACTTTATTACCGGGTTACCTCGCACTTTTAGTGGACGTGATATGATTTGGGTTATTATCGACCGCCTTACCAAATCTGCTCATTTTATTCCGATTCACCAAGATTACAAAAATGAGAAGTTGGCTCATATTTATATTGATGAAATTGTAAATTGACATGGTGTACCCTTGAGCATTATTTCTGATCGAGATGAGAGTTTTACCTCACACACATGGCAAGCAGTACAGTCAGCATTAGGCACTCGACTGGATCTTAGTACCGTGTTTCATCCGCAGACTGATGGTCAGTCTGAGCGCACCATACAGACACTTGAAGACATGTTGCGAGCATGCGTTATCGATTTCAAAGGAAACTAGGATGCTCATCTACCGCTAATCGAGTTCTCTTACAATAATAGCTACCACTCAAGTATCGGTATGGCTCCATTTGAAGCCCTATATGGTCATAAGTGCCGATCACCAGTATGTTGGCACGAGATCGGTGAAGCTTAAATCACAGGACCAGAAATTATTCAAGAGACAACTGACAAGATCCTTCAAATTCGCAAAAACATCTTAGCTACTTAGAGTCATCAAAAGAGTTATGCTGATAAACGACGAAAGCCACTTGAGTTTAGTAATAGCGATCAAGTACTTTTGAAGGTATCACCGTGGAAGGGGGTTATCAGATTCGGACAGAGAGGCAAATTAGCACCACGGTATGTTGGTCCTTTTAAAATCCTCGAGAGAGTCGGCCCTGTAGCCTACAAGCTCGAATTGCTTGAAGGACTCAGCAGAATCCATCCAACTTTCCATGTCTAGAATCGGAATAAGTGTCTTGCTGACGAGAATCTCCACATTCCGTTGGAAGATACACTGGTCGATAGAACGATGCATTTTATAGAGCGACCTGTTGAAGTCATGGATTATGGAGAAAACATTTAAAGCGAAGTCAGATTCCAATAGTCAAGGTCTGTTGGGAGTCGAAGCGTGGACCCGAATTCACTTGGGAACATGAAGACACGATGCGATCTAAATACCCTCATCTCTTCCAAGGGAATCTTACTGTAACTTAAATTTCGGGATGAAATTTTCAAAAGTAGGGGAGACTATAACATCCGTCAAATTCGGATCCCCAAAACCCGATCCACTAAAATGCCCATGGCTTTTCTTTTACATGCAAATTCGTTTAATAAATAACTAGTTTAAGATCCCGTGAATTTCACTGATTGCTAAAAGAAAATATCTTCATTATCACCATTGACATAAATATTATGATGTCATACATGTTAAAACACAAATGAATATATTAGAGTATGAAACATCCTAAAAAGGTAATGATTAAATTAAAGAAAACAAAGATTAACTAATCAAAATGAACAGTGTGCATTTGAGTCGCCTTCACAGCAGCGCAAGCCCTAGGTTCATGCTCCATCACACTATCTCTTTATGATACCCTAATACACAAAATCAAAATAAAAAATTGAAATCACATTCGGTAATTAATATCACATTTCACTTTTATAGTAAGATGAAGATCAGGCATAAAATCAGACCTAAATATTATACAAAAAAGGGCCTGTCAATCTCAAGCACTCACCCCCTATAGGCTGACCATATCAGTCCACGCTCGTTACCTCTATGTATAGGAACCTTTCAACCATTGCTATATTCAATCTGTATAAAAGAAGCACAGAGAAATATATATGCTTCTTTATCTACATAAAACTTTATACCACTTTCAATATCATTAGGGAAAAAGATAGTTGCAATGTCATCATTATGTTTTCCAACAAAATTGATCTGATTCAGTTTGAATAGATGGCACAACAACCACCATATGAAATATATTCTTGGTAAATAACAGAGCCTTTGTACCGGAGGTGCAACTAATCTATAGAGAAGAAGCTTTTCTCATGGCTTCGTGCACAAAATTACCAAGTTAAAATCTAAAAAGATAGATTTAATTAGAAAAGATCAAAATATTATTATAACGTTTAGATATTGTTCTACTAATTGAAAGCAAAATTAGATTGCAGGCAGCATCTCCATATATCTTATACAGTAGGGTCGTAAATAGTATTTGTGAAACAATAGGAACTCTAAAAATTGACGGGTGTTAAGAAATTAATACTATAACTTACTAATGAATGAAACCCAAAAGAGCAAAAAACGAATGACAATCATAAGAACTTACCAATTCAACGACTCAACTTAAGTGTGAACTGTGAACAGATAAATTTGTAACTTCTTCAGCCACCTAAACCAACCCTACCACCCCTCCACCTTCTTCGGCCACCAAAAACAGTAGATCCTTCTCAATATTAAGTTTTTTTCGCTTCTAAACCAACAAAAAACAACCACCATGAATCAAGACCTACTATACGTCGATAGTAGAGACGGGATTAGGATTTTCTCAAGGAAAGTGAGAGATTTAGGGTTTTTTTGAAAATCGCCGTTGATGTGATCAACAATAACAGAATGGAAGAACCCTTAAATTGGAATCAATGTGATGCGATCAGATTTGAGATTTCAGATTTTCTGAAAATCGCTATTGATCAGTAGAGAAGATTAGGGTTTGTAAAGAGAAAAGGGATGGTGATCGAAGAAAAAGAGAATTATGGTTTTTTATTAGAGAGACAGAGAGAGAGAGAGAGAGAGCGCACGCGTGAAGATAAGAGAATGAATTGCCACTCAAACTTCTATTATCTTGCTTAAGAGGATGTCCACATCATCAAAATTGTTGTCCACATCATCCCCTTGATTACCAACACTACTGCTTGAATCACCCTCAATAATGGCTGCAAGAAATGGATCATGAATATCTTCAACACCAACATCCACTTCTTGTAGATTCCTGACACTCGATGTTATCGTTAGCCGTTTTTTACAACCAATCTCAATATGTTCATGTTCATTATGTGCATAGTTATCCATGTACCTCCGTAGGTACTCAAGGTTGCTTAAGGCTTCTGAATGCTGCTGTAGCTGCCTTATCCTTACTATTTCTGCCGTTCGAAAATTTCTATCTCGTTTCAGTCCTTCAAGGTCTTCCTCGATCCCGTATTAGCCTGCTTCGATACATGTTGCACCAAAGTTCTTCTCCGGATTGTCTTCAGGAGATGCCTCTGATCTTCAAGAAACCCATCACTTGCAAATTCCCATCTATCTAGAGCCACTTTTCTGAAACCCTACAACCATTGTGTATAAAAATTCATACTAAGTAACAAATTAAAGCAAAGCTATTAAACAACTATAGAAATTGAAATTCAAGAGCTAGTGAAATAAATGAAGATATTCCACTAATGAAAACAACGACCAGAAAAACTAAAATGCATTTCACATAATTCACGTCATGTAGGTTTGGGATCTATACCGAATGTCCACAAGATTAGGGTGGCGAACAACTCCGAAATTTACTCTTCAAGCATCAAAATAATAATAATAATAATAATAATTTATAAATAAATATTTACAAAAAACCGAACCAGACAAGTTGTAAAGCTCATAGAAAATACGTTTGAATACGGCACATCAGCGAATGCTCGGGGAACCAAAGACCCGGTCATCGCTGTCGTCTTCAGTATGCCAACAGTTCACCCGAGCTGCCACCATATCCCGTTTGGTGACTTCCTCGTTTGAGCCCTTATATCATCATCGGAAATACACCGGTAGATGATCAATTCCTGCAGACTAAGAGAGATTGGACAAATAGCTACAGTGCCCAAAACTGTCACACCCTGACCGCGTAAAACAACAAACCACGGCGGAAACGTCAAGGAGTGGAGTGGCAGAATTATTGTTTCACAACCATGGTATTTAAAGTTTTGCTTTATTTATTAACAAAGTGGTTACATTGTCTTAAAACAAGAAAACAAGAGTACATAACGTAATTTAAACTAGTCTTGCTTCATTTTATATCACTAAGGCCCAAGTCCGCCTAAGTGTATCTTGACCAATCCTATGCATCAGCTCCTGAAAACACATGTGAAAATAGGTACGTCATCATAAATATGCCTATGAGATACATAGGTTTTATTGATGGAGGATTTATGACTTGTAGTTGGAAGAAATGTTTAACAAAAGGGTTAGTCATGAATCTTATTAAAAAGGGGTTTCTTTTATAAATCATACGGAAATCGATAAGGAAATCAGATGTTATAAAAGAAAAACGTGAGGTTAAACCAAGTAAAAAGAATTTGCATAAATTATGGAATTTGTGTAAATTGTATCATGTTTTTGTATAAATAGAAGTGGTTTAGATAACGCTAAAATATGTAATATCATAAAAGCATTTATATATATGAAGTACCAGCGGCGTATCCACCATGCTTTTATCATATTACATGTTGCTTCGTTATTTAAGTCACTTAACCAAAACAAACCACCAAAATGTATTGTTTAAACAAATGTCAAAAGGTTCATGTGTAACCAGATGTAATGTATGGTGAATAAAAGCATTTACTCAACCCTATAAGTAAAAATGTACAAAACAATGTATTTGATTTAAATCATAGTTTAAGTCAAAAGATATGTTTTGCAAAATCCATGCTTTACTGATACAAACACTTATGTGGTATTGTTAAACGTATACATTCAAGCCTTGAGACTGAAGGATAAACCCTTAACAAGTTAAAGGTTTATCAAAAATGTTTTCGGATTCAGTCATTCCTTACGTCCAAACAAACCTAGGATTTCAGGAATGGGAGTTGTCAAGTCCTATGGTACCACTACTTACCACCGAGCGGTGTGATCAACGTTAATGAACGTATTTCAATTTCGTTATACAAACCAAATGTCATACCAAATGTAAGCATGTTATGTGAAAACAATGTACTAAGTATGCTAAATGAACATACGTAGCAAAAATGTGATGTAAATCAATGTGTACATATGCTAAAATAAACATATGAAACAAATATGTTTATGAAATTAATGTACTAGCATGTTAATTAAAACATACATAGCAAAAAAAACATGGATGAAATCATGTACTATACGTGAACATAGCAAACATATGTTATAAAAGCATTAAAAGCATGAAAGTAACAAGTAGGCACATGTGTTTCACCCCAAAATATTTGAAAACAGTAAAAGAGGGGACTATGTACTCACTTGTGATAGCTTAAAAGTCTTGAAATAACAACCAAACCAAGCTAGAAGGATCACGGAATCAATCGGCACCTAATATAGGTAACTACGTTAATAAACCGGACCTAAATCGGAAGATCGGATAAAATGAGGTTTCATAAACCAAATGAGTATAGGAACTCATGTAGTATGGTTTAACAAAGCCTACATTCTAAATTGGAACCTATCCTAAGTGCTTACGACCCATTACGACCCGTTTAGGTAGCTTACGCTATTTTAACGCGTCGTTTGTGTAAAACGAGTTCGGACCGCCTAACTAATCCTATGACAAGTATTATATGCCTTATCAAGTCTAATAATGTTGCCTAATCAGTTTAGATGTCAAAATTTAGGTTACATATGCTTAAAATGAAATTATGCGCAAAAAGGGCATTTTGGTCATTTTCCTAAGGCATATAAACTACCTATCATACAACTAATTAAACGTAGTGACCATAAGTTATAACCACGGAAGGTTATTCCCTATACAACTATGGTCACAAAATATGTTTGGTCGGATCCTAATGATCGACCAAACGGGTCGGGTTCGAAAGTCTAAGCGGTTGTTTAGACCGCTTATCTTACGACCCTATGTAAGCACTAAACTAAAAAGTGACGAGTTAAACATGTTAGAACATGTTTAACTAAGTTAGAAAACAAGTTTGATATCAAAACAAAGGGTTTTGATACCCAAGAATAGTTTGGTTGCAAAATACGCATACGCATTTTGACCGAAACTACGACTCGTCACTACGCCTAATCAGCGTGGTAATCAGTAGGTATAGTCACAAGGGACAATAACCATCGTGATTACGCTCACGTTGCAAAGTTCAAACGAAATTTGTGTTGACCAACTCGTGGTCAAAGTAGAAAGTCAAACATTGTTTGACTTTCATGCTTGAAATGCATAACCAAGCATGAAGGATACTTACAAAGGGTCCAAGCTTGGAGATAGAATAAAGAAACTTATGAATTGCTCAGGTATGAAGCTTCAACTAGAGAAAACTTCAACTTAGAGCAGGTCTTGAATGAAATGAGCAAGGAACAAATGAAGAACCCATTGCTATTTATAGGAAGATTGGATCATCAAGATCATTCCAAGTGTTAGGAAGGTGTAATCTTGACCCTACACTTGTGCACATGGTATTACAAAACAATGGAAGTCGAAAACCAGCTCCAGGTATTGAGAATTTTACACAAAAGACCCTGGAAATCAAGCCAGATGCTGAAATTGATCTGCTGAATTTTGGTCCCTGTCACGTGGCGCGCTAGGTACTACCTGGGCTGGCGCGTGGCTCGGGGGAGGTCAGTTCTAAGTTTCAAATTCTGGCGAAACAGGTCCCTGCATGCTTAAAACTTGATTTTCGGCACGTTTAAGCCCCGTTAACCCCATTTCAAGGCTCTAAAATGAAGTTAATGTATAGGGAACTTAAAATATGCTCAAAAACACCTCGGATGTCGGTTCGTTTGGTCGTACGGTTGCGTTATTCGGTTAATTACGATGAAAACTCGAACGGGCGCAAAAACGATCCAAATTAAGCGACGAATGGTATTTTTGCATTCCAATCACTAAAATAAAATACTTTAGTGATTACAAAATTTTTTGGATGTCCGGATATATTCAGAACGTAAGATATGCGCGTAAATGCAAACTTATGCACTTTTTAACGCTTTTAGTCCCTGTTTGACCAAATAAGTTTATTTTTGCACACCGAACCCCTCAAAGCCTATTTCTAAGCTATGTGAAGGATATTTATGGTATGTTTAACTTATGATCAAGTTTCGAAATGTTCGTTACTATACGAATCAGTATAGTTTCACAGTTTGACGTAAATAGTCCCTACGATCGAATTAACTTGATTTTGCCATACCAAACCCTTTAAAACTTATTTCTAAGTTATGTAAAGGTTATTTAAGGTATTTTGAGTATATAATGATGTTCCAGAGTGTTTGTCACGTTAAATTGATTACATTTACGCATCAGTTTGCGTATAACTTTCTAGAAAACGATATAGAGTTTGAAATTGAACAAAATCAAAATGTGAAAAATGTCAAACATAAATAAACAAAAATTGGGATCAAATCACATTGTTTTATTGATAATTGAACTGATTAGAGTTTATACAATGATTACAAGCACAGATGTCACAGTCTCCCTTGCTTATGGAAATTTCGTCCTTAAATTTATATAGAGGAAACTTGTGAGAATAGATTCGGATATTTCGCCTTCATCTGATCTTCACATTCCCAGGTAAATTCTGGTCCACGTTTAGATTCTCAGCGAACTTTGACAAGTGGAATGCGCTTGCGCTTGAACCATTTGACTTCACAGTCCATGATTTCCACAGGCTTCTCAACGAAGTGCATCGTGTCATCAACACTAATTTCATCAAGTGGTATGTGGAGGTTCTCATAAGCTAAACACTTCTTGAGATTGGACACGTGGTAGGTTGGATGAACATTTCCAAGTTCAGGAGGTAACGCAAGTCTGTAGGCTACCTTTCTGATTCTTTCGACGATCTTGAATGGTCCAACATATCTAGGTGCAAGTTTTCCTGATTTTCCAAATCTGATCACATCTTTCCAAGGTGAAACCTTAAGTAAGACGCTATCACCGACTTGAAATTCCAGAGGCTTGTGTCGTCTATCCGTGTAGTCTCTAGAATGAGCTCAGGTCCAGTAAGATGAGCTTCACCGATCTCATTCCAGCAGACTGGTGAATGACATTTTCAACCATAGAGAGCTTCGAAAGGAGCCATGCTGATGCTGGAGTGATAACTATTGTTGTAGGAGAATTCAATCAACGGAAGATACGAATCCCAACTACCACCAAAATCGATCACACAAGCTCTAAGCATATCCTCCAGTGTTTGGATTGTTCTTTTAGATTGACCATCTGATTGCAGATGATAAGCTGTGGTCAAATTAAGTTGGGTTCCCATAGCAGATTGCATGGTTTTCCAAAAACGAGACGAGAATCGGGAATCTCTGTCAGAAATAATGTTCAAAGGAATGCCATGACGGGATACAATCTCATCCACATAAATTTTAGCCCGCTTGTTGGCAGATAGATCCTCACGGATTGGAAAGAAATGCGCTGATTTGGTAAGACGATCAACAACTACCCAAATGGCATCATGACCTTTCTTAATGCGTGGAAGTTTGGTAATAAGATCCATAGCAATGTTTTCCCATTTCCAAACTGGAATCTCTGGTTGCTCCAATAACCCAGAAGGATGTTGATGTTCAGCTTTAACCTTAAGACACGTAAGGCATTTAGATACGTATAAGGCAATGTCTTTCTTCATACCGGGCCACCAATACTAGGTTCGAAGATCCTTATACATTTTATCTATACCAGGATGAATAGAATAACGAGACTTATGAGATTCATCCATTAGCAAGGTGCGAAGATTGTCTTGAATCGGGACCCACAAACGGTCCATGAAATAATACAATCCATTGTCTTTTAGCTTGAGATCAGGCTTAATATGAAATGGTAATTCCTTACCCATCAAATCTTGTGTGACACAAGTATGTTGAGCCTGAGAAATGCGGGTTTGAAAATCAGATCGAACTCGAACACAATGAAGCTTGACATGCTCTTTACGACTCAATGCATCAGCTACGACATTCGCCTTACCAGGATGGTAGCGAATTTCGTAGTCATAGTCGTTTAGAAGTTCCACCCAACGTCCTTGCCTCATGTTAAGTTCTTTCTGATTGAAAATATGCTGAAGACTTTTGTGGTCAGTGAAAACCACACATTTTGAACCATACAGATAGTGTCTCCAGATTTTGAGAGCGAAAACAACTGCATCTAACTCAAGATCATGAGTTGTGTAGTTCTTTTCGTGAACCTTCAACTGTCTCGATGCGTAAGCTATGACTTTGTTCCTTTGCATGAGAACACAGCCAAGACCTAATTTGGATGCATCACAGTATACGACAAAATCATCATTGCCTTCAGGTAAAGATAGAATAGGTGCATTACAAAGTTTCTGTTTCAAAGTCTGAAAAGCTTCTTCCTGTTTGGATCCCCATTCAAAGGGTTTGTTCTTTTGTGTTAGAGCAGTGAGAGGAACTGCAATCTTGGAGAAGTTTTCAATGAAGCGGCGGTAATAACCCGCAAGACCAAGAAATGAACGAACTTCGGTTGGAGTAGTAGGTGTATCCCAATCCTTAATCGCACTGATCTTGGAGGGATCTACATGAATACCTTGTTCGTTGACGATATGTCCCAAAAATTGAACTTCCTTAAGCCAAAATTCACACTTGGAGAATTTAGCAGAATGTTGCTCTTTCTTCAGGAGTTCTAGTGTAAGACGAAGATGATGCTCATGATCGGCTCGCGTCTTAGAATAAATCAAAATGCCATCAATGAAAACGATGATGAACTTGTCCAAATAAGGCTTACAAACCCTATTCATCAGGTCCATAAAAACAGCAGGAGCATTAGTCAAACCGAATGGCATAACAGTGAACTCATAATGCCTATATCGAGTGTGGAAAGCAGTCTTGGGAATATCTTCTTCAAGCACACGAAGTTGATGATACCCAGAACGTAGATCAATATTTGAAAAACAAGTAGCACCCTGTAACTGATCAAAGATATCATCAATGCGAGGTAGGGGATTTCTTGATGGTAAGCTTGTTGAGCTCACGATAAATATAATCGATACACATCCTGAAAGATCCATATTTCTTCTTAACAAAAAGAACGGGAGCACCCCAAGGTGAAAAGCTAGGATGAATAAAACCTTTGTCTGAAAGCTCCTGAAGCTATTTAGATAACTCTTGCATCTTAGACGGTGAAGGACGATACGGGGATCTAGCAACAGGATTAGCACCAGGTACAAGATCAATACGGAACTCAACTTGGCGTGCTGGGGGTAGACCCGGTAACTCTTCAGAAAACACTTCGGGATAATCCCGAACAACAGGGATATTTTGAATAGACTTACCTTTGCCTTTCTCCTCTACGACATGTGCCAAGAAGGCAACATAGTTCTTGCGCAGGTACTTTCGAGCTTGAGTACGTGACATGAGTTTAAGACCACTAGCAGGTTTCTCACCACGAACCTTTAAAATCTCACCAGAAGAAAGCGGAATACAGACAATGTTTTCAAAACAAATCACCTCAGCGTGGTACTTGGCTAACCAATCCATACCTACTATAACATCAAATCTTCCAAGTTACATAGGCGTGAGGTCAATAGGAAAAAGATGGTTATTAAGGTTCAACTGGCAATTTTGAAGAACAGAATCGAGAACAACGGGTTCAAAAGATAATGACACAAAACTCTTATCGGCACCCGAATAAAAAAGAACAGATGCAGGCTGATTATTAACAAAGAACATACCATTTACCACCTCGTTGTCTGCACGCGCCTCATTTGCGTTCATGTTATAGACTCGACCACGAGCCTGCGCCTGATTTGCATTAACCAACCTTGGACACTGATTTCGATAGTGGGTCAGATCCCCACATTTGTAACACGAACCAGGAGGGTAGTGAGGTCGTGCAGCTTGAGCTTGTTGTTGAGCAGGCGGTTGGGCAGCTTGCTGAGCTGGGTTTTGAGCAGCTTGGTTCTGATTAACAGGAATATGACACGTGGCGACAAGGTGACCAGATCTTCCACAATTGGTGCAATAACGACACTGAATATGCGGCAGATGATGACTGTTACACCTGTTGCACAGAGGTGCATTGCCAATGTACTGCTTCTTGGCAGGTGGTTGTGCAGGTTGGTTGGGAGCTACCTGCTTGGCTTGAGCAGTAACAGTGAAATTTTGGGAAGCCTTGCGCTTCCTAGACCTCTTTGAAGATCCAGCTTTCTTACCCTTCTTGTTTTCACCCTTATCAGACGATTGACCCTGTTTCTTGTCACCCTTCCTATGAAGCTTACCCTTTCTGATTTGCGACTCAGTCAAAGTCGCAGCCAACTCGATTGCCTGACGAACTGTGGTAGGGTTGCTACCAGTGACGATGTCTTGCACGAGGTCAGGTAGACCATCGATATACCTCTCGATAGCCTTATCAAGTGGGGTAACCATTGTGGGGCAAAGCAAACTCAAATCTTCATATCTGTCGGTATAAGCCCAGTGTTCACAACTATCCTGTTTCAGATCATCAATTTCTCTTTCCAATGCCCTCTGTTCGTGACAAGGACAGAATTCCCTTATCATAAGAGCCCTAAGCTCTTCCCAAGTCTGACCCAAAGCGACATTAGCACCACGATCTCTCATTAACCCATTCCACCAAGTAAGAGCCCTCTTTTGGAACACGCTAGAAGCAAACTCGACCTTGCGATTATCAGGACACTGAACATGAGGAAAAGTACTCTCAATGCTCTCAAACCATTGTAGGAGCCCAGTTGCTCCTTCAGAACCACTGAACTTGAGCGGTTTAGCTGAATTGAAACTTTTAAAGTTGCATGGAGCATTATGGTTATTGTTGGCTTGGTTAACTTGAGCAATGATGCTTGGGAGTGCAGCAGCCATTTGCTGCGCAATGATAGCTGCCATTTCGGCATTAGGTAACTGATTGTCACATCGAGGAGGCATTCTAAAAGAGGAAACATGAGAGAAAACAAGTGAGATGATTAGATGAAAATGAAATGATACAAAAATTGACAAAAAGCATGGATGGTGGTCATTCGTTCGTACCACAAAGCAAACAAACGACACACAATGACTAATCAAAGTAAGTGGGTCATAATAATGTATCGCGAAGACATGCTTTAGCTTATAAGTGGACACTCACCCCAAGAGTTCCCAGATAAGAGTGACTGGTCCGATTATGTGGATTTGTATGAACACTCTAGCCTAGACAGAAAACTCGAGGTACAGGCATCCACCCTTCCAGATTGCACGTGCTCACATTATTTAGACCCAAAACTTTGACAAGATTTTGAAAACTTAGAAGGCATTAAGCCAAAAGAATCATTCAAGAATGGATGATTGAATTTTCAAAATCGTTTTGAAATTTTGGAGGGTTCAAAACCTTATAACAAATCATCTATGAATATATGATTGATTTTCAAAAATCGTTTTGGAAAATTGTGTTCTTGTTTTGGTAATCACCTAAAGATAGGTGACGATAATGTTTAAAGTTCTAAACACAAGGCAACTTGTGTTAGGGTCCTAGAAAAGTTATAGTCTAGGACAAAGCATTACTAATAACCTAATTCCCTATAACCATTGGCTCTGATACCAACTCTTCTTTCACACCCCGACCGCGTAAAACAACAAATCGCGGCGGAAACGTCGGGGAGTGGAGTGGCAGAATTATTGTTTCACAACCATGGTATTTAAAGTTTTGTTTTATTTATTAACAAAGTGGTTACATTGTCTTAAAACAAGAAAACAAGAGTACATAACGTAATTTAAACTAGTTTTGCTTCATTTTATGTCACTAAGGCCCAAGTCCGCCTAAGTATATCTTGACCAATCCTATGCATCAGCACCTGAAAACACATGTGAAAATAGGTACGTCGGCATAAAAATGCCTGTGAGATACATAGGTTTTATTGATGAAGGATTTATGACTTGTAGTTGGAAGAAATGTTTAACAAAAGGGTTAGTCATGAATCTTATTAAAAAGAGTTTTCTTTTATAAATCAAACGAAAATCGATAAGGAAATCAGATGTTATAAAAGAAAAACGTGAGGTTAAACCAAGGAAAAAGAACTTGCATAAATTATGGCATTTGTGTAAATGTATCATGTTTTTGTATACATAGAACTGGTTTAGATAACGCTAAAATATGTAATATCATAAAAGCATTTATATATAGGAAGTACCAGCGGTGTATCCACCATGCTTTTATAATATTACATGTTGCTTCGTCATTTAAGTCACTTACCCAAAACAAACCACCAAAATGTATTGTTAACAAATGTCAAAAGGTTCATGTGTAACCAGATGTAATGTATGGTGAATAAAAGCATTTACTCAACCCTATAAGTAAAAATGTACAAAACAATGTATTTGATTTAAATCATAGTTTAAGTCAAAAGATATGTTTTGTAAAATCCATGCTTTACTGATACAAACACTAATGTGGTATTATTAAACGTATACATTCAAGCCTTGAGACTGAAGGATAAACCCTTAACAAGTTAAAGGTTTATAAAAAATGTTTTCGGATTCAGTCATTCCTTACGTCCAAATAAACCTAGGATTTCAGGAATGGGAGTTCTCAAGTCCTATGGTACCACTAATTACTACCGACCGGCGTGATCAATGTTAATGAACGTATTTCAGTTTCATTATACAAACCAAATGTCATACCAAATGTAAGCATGTTATGTGAAAACAATGTACTAAGTATGCTAAATGAACATACGTAGCAAAAATGTGATGTAAATCAATGTGTACATATGCTAAAATAAACATATGAAACAAATGTTTTTAGGAAATCAATCTACTAGCATGTTAATTAAAACATACATAGCAAAAAAACATGGATGAAATCATGTACTATACGTGAACATAGCAAGCATATGTTATAAAAGCATGAAAAGCATGAAAGTAACAAGTAGGCACATGTGTTTCACCCCAAAATATTTGAAAACAGTAAAAGAGGGGACTATGTACTCACTTGAGATAGATTAAAAGTCTTGAAATAACAACCAAACCAAGCTAGAAGGATCACGGAATCAATCGGCACCTAATATAGGTAACTACGTTAATAAACCGGACCTAAATTGAAAGATCGGATAAAATGAGGTTTCGTAAACCAAATGAGTATAGGAACTCATGTAGTATGGTTTAACAAAGCCTACATTCTAAATCGGAACCTATCCTAAGTGCTTACGACCCATTACGACCTGTTTAGGTAGCTTACGCTATTTTAACGCGTCGTTTGCGTAAAACGCGTTCGGACCGCCTAACTAGTCCTATGACAAGTATTATATGCCTTATCAAGTCTAATAATGTTGCCTAATCAGTTTAGATGTCAAAATTTAGGTTACATGTGCTTAAAATGAAATTATGCGCAAAAAGGGCATTTTGGTCATTTTCCTAAGGCATATACACTTGTGCACATGGTATTACAAAACAATGGAAGTCGAAAACCAGCTCCAGGTATTGAGAATTTTACACAAAAGACCATGGAAATCAAGCCAGATGCTGAAACTGATCTGCTGAATTTTGGTCCCTGTCACGTGGCACACCAGGTACTACCTGGGCTGGCTCGTGGCTCGGGGGAGGTCAGTTCTAAGTTTCAAATTCTGGCGAAACAGGTCCCTGCATGCTTAAAACTTGATTTTCGGCACGTTTAAGCCCCGTTAACCCCATTTCAAGGCTCTAAAATGAAGTTAAAGTATAGGGAACTTAAAATATGCTCAAAAACACCTCGGATGTCATTTCGTTTGGTCGTACGGTTGCATTATTCGGTTAATTACGACCAAAACTCAAACGGACGCAAAAATGATCCAAATTAAACGACGAATGATATTTTTTGCATTTCAATCACTAAAATAAAATATTTTAATGATTACTAAAATTTTTGGATGTCCAGATATATTCAGAACGTAAGATATGCGTGTAAATGCAAACTTATGCACTTTTTGACGCTTTTAGTCCCTGTTTGACCAAATAAGTTTATTTTTGCACACCGAACCCCTCAAAGCCTATTTCTAAGCTATGTGAAGGATATTTATGGTATTTTTAACTTATGATCAAGTTCTGGAATGTTCGTTACTATACGAATCAGTATAGTTTCACAGTTTGACGTAAATAGTCCCTGCGATCGAATAAACTTGATTTTGCCATACCAAACCCTTTAAAACTTATTTCTAAGTTATGTAAAGGTTATTTAAGGTATTTTGAGTATATAATGATGTTCCGGAGTGTTTTTCGCGTTAAACTGATTACGTTTACGCATCAGGTTGCGCATAACTTTCCAGAAAACGATATAGAGTTTGAAATTGAACAAAATCAAAACGTGAAAAATGTCAAACATAAATAAAAAAAATTGGGATCAAATCACATTGTTTTATTGATAATTGAACTGATTAGAGTTTATACAATGATTACAAGCACATATGTCACAACAACACACTCACAAACCCAACTTGCAAAATAACATATATTTTTTTCAACAGTAACATCGCATGACTTTGTAAAGTGTCATAAAGAACCATCCGGGTTGCCACGCCAAGCTAAAAAGATCTCGCCCAGTGCCTGGTTGTAGTAAGGCGTTTCCGAGTGCCTCACTTTGTCTAAGAGCCTAGGCGCGCACCCGAAGGGCTTTTGACAACATAGAAAGTACCTAGCCTTTACATTATGAATTATTGAACTATATCCTTCTCACCTAGACCTTTCTTCCAAGCCGATAAATATGCTCAAACATACAAATTTTACTGCTGAAAGTAACACGTACAGTAAACAGTTCAACTTTTTACAAACTAACTCACAGGATGAATCTCAACATACAAACATGACAAATAATAAAATTCTATTATGCTCCAAGAATGAAGATCAAATTATTTTAAAATTAAGCAATCTACTGGGAAACAAATTGATCCAATTAGGTCTACAGCCCGAGCAACAAAAACAAAGATGCATCTCTGTTTACAACGACACTTAAACCACCAAAACCTGCTAAATCTAAACTATATCAAAATTCTAAAAAACTACTTATTGCATCAATGAAAACTCAAATCACAAAATAAATTGCAAATCATCTAACATACTTGGATCGATCGAATCTACAAATCTGGTGCTAACAAATTACGTATAACATGAACGTGGTACAGATCTTACCTCGGGGCGACGATGAAGATTACGCTTGCGATGGAGAGAGAAATTTCGGCGAGTTCATACACCGACTGTTATTTAGATCAACAATTTAGGGATTATTAGTAATTGATATCTGAAAAGCGAATCAAGCACATACCAAGTTAGTTTATACCATGAATTGAATTCAATAATAAACTTTCAAAAACACTAACCAGTCTAACAATCCAACATTGAACAGACAAACTACAGCGATTTCTAGAGTTTTTAATCTCAAAAACCAAATTATGAGTTCAATAACTAAATAATCAATCTCAATTCACATAAATAATAATGATAATAATACCAGTGCGAACAAAATCGAGTAGTCGCAAAACTCAAAACTAATCGACGCGTAGAAGTAACCATTTGATTAGGGCTGTAAACGAACCGAACGAACACGAACAAGGCCTTGTTCGTGTTCGTTCGTTAAGAAAATAAATGTGTTCACGAACGGTTCATGAACACTTACCGAACGAGATTTTATGTTCGTGTTCGTTCATTAAGGAAATGAGCGTGTTCGCGAACGGTTCACGAACACAAACGAACACAAATAAATTTGGCGAACGCGACAAAGGATAAAGATAGATGGCCCAGAGAGTAGCACTCGAACTTGAATCCTTATTGTGGAATGGAGGTCGATTGTATTTGTGGATGTAAATAATAAGAAATGAAAGGGAAATGATGCATAAACAAGGTGAAAGTGGGTTTCCTAGTGTAAATGTTAGGGAAATAAAATAAATAAAAGTTTAATAATATAAAAATACAAATAAAATATAAGAAAGTACAAAGATCTTCAATTAAAACACAAACATACGAACATAAACGAACACAAATCACCGAATGTTCACGAACACCTTACCGAACGTTCACGAACACAATCGAACGAACAAGACCTCTGTTCATGTCCGTTCATTTAACTAATTGAACGAAATTTCTTGTTCATGTTCGTTCGTTTATTAAACGAACGAACATAAACGAACTTCCCGCCGAACGGTTTACGAACTGTTCGCTGAACGTTCGGTTCGTTTACAGCCCTACATTTGATTGATAAAAAAATAGAGAAGATGAAATCAAACAGTTCGATTTTCCCACTTACTTCAAAACAGGGGTGGCCGATGAAATCTTGAATGTTCGATGCTTCTTCAAGGCGCCACTGAGAAAAAAATAGTTAAGTTTAATTATTAGTGTGAGTGATTGAAATAATTAACCTCCCTGTATGAATTAGGTGGATTAGGTTTCGGCACTTTACCGGAAAGTCTCCGGCGCTTATGCTTTAACGATCCCCCGTACTGGAACCATAAACCATAAAAAATATTGAAGATACAGATAAGTGTAAATCATGTGAAGATTTGAGTATTGAATGATTTAGCCATTGAGGATTTTGCTATTGCAAATGAAATCAAGAAAGGAAACATCTTTCTAATTTAAAGTTCAAAAAGTAATTAGAAATTAAGTATATTTAACTTACATCTAAGTTGGATTGGATCTCTGCATTTGCCTCCGGAACTGGAACTACCCGACCACTCGATCACGAATATGATTAGCTTATTTGCTTGTGCTTCTAAACTTTGACATGTTGTACATGCTTCACTGTTATCAGATATAGACATCAAGTCACCTAACTATTTCTAATAGTATAAAACTGAATAGCTGATAGATTGCATCTATAGAAATGGAGCATAATGACTGCAAATTTGAAAAATAAAAAATAAGCACTTTTAACATGAAAAAAATAATAAAAATAACAATATTTAGATCACATAAACATGAACATAGCTTGAATAGATTAACAACTAATTTAATCTATGTTCAATGCTTTAAATAATATATACCAATAGACCGGACCACCAAATAATGAAACATGAAAAGGAAACACTCACGATTATCAATTACATCAATTGTACCTATCCTCTAAATCTTCTTAAGCAAATATCATGAACAAAACACCATCACGGAACAAAATAGGAGTTGAGCCACGTAGTCCAAATAACCTCTTACATCTTGTCCCTATCACCGCCAACCCTGACAGCACCATGAAAGAACAAAACTTCAAATCAAAATCTGATAAAAAACAATAACATCTGACACCAATATAACAAATGCATATATTAATAGGAACCTGACATAATGGAGTCTTCTGATGTTAATGGAGTTGAACAAGGAAGAAATTAGGTAGGCAAATTGTGCGAATAAAACGCAGACGAAGGAGATGATGCTCTGACCAATTAACCGCCATGGATCCTTGTGCTTTCTCAAAAGCACTCACTACACATAAGCCATATGCATATGATAGGAATATAGAAACAGAAACTGATTCATCAAAGATCAATCATACAATAAATAATCACGACCCAGAATAATAGAGACGAAATATAGATGTGGATGACCTGAAGTGCGGCGGTTGAGGTCAGAAACCTTAACAACATTGAGGGTTGTGGTCGAAAACCTTATCGGCGGGTCAAACCACCGTCTCTACTCGTTTTCATCGCATCCAAACCTACACCGCCATTGTCGAAACAGTCGCATCCAAATCTACACCGCCATCGTCGAAACAGTCCACAGAGAAGGCTGGATGAGAGAATGAGTGAAACAACTTGTTAGAGAAGAAAGGCAAAGAATATTAGAGTTTGTGAAGAGAAAAGCGGCAGCCTAAAACACCCAATCACCCCTTCACTTCTTATTGCTATAAGAAAAAAAAATCATCATCAAAAACTATCACTAAAAGTATACATAGCCTGGCTAAAACACACTGCTCATTATAAATGTCTACAATAAGCATTCATAAAATAACTTCTAAACCAAGTATCCACCACTCTGTAGCAACAAACAAAATAAACACTATAAAGAATTCACAAACTAAGAAAAAATATCAAAACAATCCAGTAACACAAATGTGATAAAACTAAATAAGAAGCAATTTACCTAACAATCCAAATCATAAACATTCAACCTCATTGCAGAACACAACACCGACACTATCAAACATGAATTCAATTGTAGAAACGAAACCCTAGAAACAGGGATTGAATTGACGACAAAGACGAAGATTAAGAGTAAAAAAGGGAGGTGAATTAGTGGATTGTAAGAGGTGAGATGAGGAATCAATGGTTTGAATTAGCAGGGTGTAAGTAGGATTGAAGGATAGGGGATAATCAATTGAAGAGAGTAGTTGGTTGGTATTATTATCCTGTTCGTGTATGGGGGGGGGGGGGGGGCAGAGGAGCGACACATGTATGATTGATCAAAGGAAAAGGAGAATTAGGGTTTTTACTGAAGAGAAAATGAGAGAGCGCGTGTAACTGAAGAAAAGAAAATCCCGCCCAAGAGGGAATTCTCTGGCTTAAGAGGATGTCCACATCATCAAAATGGTTGGCTAAGAATATGCCATGTGGCTAAAATGTATTATTTTAGTATAATAGATAGATAGGGGATGGATCATGAGAAAACTAGTTTAAATGAGAAAATCAAAAAAGCCTAAAAAAAACCTAAAAACATACCAAATTTTTTTTATTTTTTTTACAATTTTTTTTAAAAATCGCTACTTTTTACATATGGAAAAAAAATTTCAAAATTTTTTTTTTTTTTTTTTGTTGTACTGCACATGTGCACTAATACATAAAGCTTAAACCACTTAACCCACCCCCCACCCGACACCCCCCAAAAACCTAAACCCCCCACCCCCACCCCCCAAAAACCTAAATTCACCCTCCCACCAAAAGCCTAACCCCCCACCCCCCAAAAACCTAAACCCCCCACCCTCCCGAAAACCTAAAACTAAACCCTAAACATAAACCCGAAAAAACCTAAACCCCCCTCCCCCCACACCCAAAAACCTAATCCTAATCCTAAACCTCCAAAAAAACTAACCCTAAAAGCTAAACTAGACTTAAAAAGCTAATTTTAAGCATGTAATGCAATAAAAAAACCTAAACCCCCCACCCCACCCCCCAAAAACCTAAACCCCCTTTCCCCCCACACCCAACAACCTAATCCTAATCCTAAACCTCCAAAAAAACTAACCCTAAAAGCTAGACTAGACTCAAAAAGCTAATTTTAAGAATGTAATGCAATTGTAGTACATGTTATATTGCACATGTGCACTGCTATAATAATAGTATTGAAAACAAGACGACACCATAAATCTTTTTTTATGCCATAAAAAATATGCTCGAATATACTTGAATGAAAGATACAAAAATTTGTGATCTTATGGTGCCATTTTTTGTTTTAAAATGATAACGTATGGAGAAATGGGAAATGTTTGAAAAGTTATATATTTTTTTTTCCAATTTTACCCCTCCTTCATTAAAAGTCCCCCCCTCCTTCATTAAAAGTCTCCCCCCTCCTTTTTAGTGCTTTTTTGGTTAGTTTTTTGGTTTTCTCATTTATATCTAGTTTTCTCATGATCCTCTCCCTAGATAGATATCGGGCTTATTTTGTTTTTTACAATGCTTATGTCGTGTATATATATATATATATATATATATATATATATATAAAAGGGCATACACGTCTACATAAATGCATGAATACTAATACGACTTCACAAGCAAAAAGGCTTTAATAAAAGAATACATACATGTATGTTATAAAATGAGTTGATTAATAAGTTTAAGGGGATAAATTGTAAAGGTTAAACTTGAAGGGTTGTCGAGTCAATAAACAAAAGCCTTCACAAAATAATGAAATATATATATTTATATATAAAACTAGGTTAGAACCCCGTGTATTACACGGGTTGAATAAATGTAATTTTATATACTAAATTAAAACAATTGCTCTTTAAAAATCTCGTTTATTACACGGGTTGAACAAATGTAATTTTATATATTAAATAATAAAAAAAAATTATATCTCTAAGAACCTCATGTATTGTACTGAATAATTGTAATTTTATATACCAAATAATAAAACCCCGTGTATTGTACGGGTTGAATAAATCTAATTATATATACTAAATAATAATAAAAAAGTTATATCTTTAAAAACACTGTGTATTACACGGGTTAAATAAATGTAATTTTGTAACCTTATATATTACACGGGTTGGATAAATGTAATTTTATAAACTAAATAATAAAAAAAATTATATCTTTATAAACCCTGTGTATTATACGGGTTGAATAAATTAATTATATATACTAAACCTCAGTAAATCCCACAAATAGCAAAGCTAAGATAGTGTCTCAGAAGAGTAACATGTAGAGGTTGCTTTCAGTAAGACCCCCGACTCGATAGTAATTTTGCATCAAGCTTTGGACATAAGGCACATAACACTCCACAATCGGGACAAAGACCGATTAGTGCATGTTCCCTTTTGTCTTTCTGCTATCAACGCCACCACATGATGATGATGATGCATGATTAACCGTCCGCCGCTTTTAACATTATTTTCACAAACTTAGTGAAATAACGTTAAAATTAGTGCAATTTCACTTTTGCCCTCCGAGCGTTCACACATATATACATTACTAAAAGTTAGATTAGATTATATGTGAAATTAAGTGTATAACAAAAAGTCTTTATGAATTTCAAGTAGAATTAATTGGAATCCTTTATTAAAAGTAGGTTAGATTATATATGGGCTTATACGTGTGAGTAATTGTGATTATTGAATGGTTGAATTTTGAGGGTTTTGAAATGTGAATTTGATTATGATAGATTATATTTTAGTTTTAAAACTTCTAGAATGATTGAATCAAATAAAAGGATTATGATTTCCTAGAAACAAAAATAACTGAGTTTTTTTTTTTTTTTTTTTTTTTTTTTTCTGATCATTTTGAACATGAGCAAATAGAACGATAGCATCTTAATAAAAAAAATAACTAATTACAAATGTGAAACCCAATAATTTTACTTCTATCCCATTTGAACGGAAAAGATAAGTACAAACTAAATTTAAAAAAAAAATGCAATATGAAAATAAGAGATAGAATAATCGATATTTTTTTTTTCCATAAAATAAGAGATAAGGGTAAACTAAATAAAAAAAGTGTCAATTTGGTAAATAATAATATTAAGTATGAAAAGGTAGGAAATTACAAATGTAGGGGCTGTTTGGCAAGCCTCTTAATGAATAATTAAGAGGTTGGACCTCTTATTCGGACAAAGGTTAGCTGTTTGGTTGTGCCTCTTAATGGCAAACCTCTTAATGATTCAGTGCTGAATCATTCAGCAACTAGAACATGCTGAATGAAAAAAAAGACATGTGTTACCCCCTTTCACCCTCCCTCGTCCCTTTACCTCTCTCTCGATCAGAATTCCCGGCAACCGGAGCCGTGATTCCGGCTCCCCTTTCTTCTGTCCGGCTAGACACCCACACCCCTGAAACCCTCTCCCCTCTTGCATATAGCCGACCACCACCATGTATGGCGGCGGTGCGGCGAAGCTGGGTAACGGCATTAGCGGTGCGGCGGAGCTGCGTCACCCCCACCCCATCGTAATCATCATCATCTTCAACAGCGGCATCATCGTCTCGTAACACCACCATTACCGCTGCTGCCGCCGTTCGTTTAATTAGAGAGGAGAGGTCTGTGTGCGGCTGTAATCGAAGAAGAAAGAGAAGAAAGGGGGTCACCGACCACCGTCGGCTCCCCCGGTGTTCTTGCCGGAGCTCCGGTGTTCTAGAGAGAGAGAGAGCAGAGGAAGGGGTTTGAGAGCTTTTGAGTTTTGAAAGTCCAGTGTGTTTGTGATTTTCTTGAGTTTTGTAGTGTAAAAATGTAGACATTTTTATGTTTTTTTTGTTTTTGTGTAGAGGGGTAAAAATGTAATTTCACACGGTCATTCAGATGTGCAACCAAACAGCACTTTACTGGTTCAGCACTTACTGGTTCAGAGCCTCTTACCCATTCAGACCTCTTATTCATTCAGCACTTATTGATTCAGATGTTGCCAAACAGCCCCGTAGACGTCTTCAATGAATGACACGTGTTCAAAATCAGGTTTCTTTTATTATAGTAGATAGATGTCAAAAGGCTGGGAACGAAGGTCGAACCCGGGTCTCCCACAAAGGACCAACCAAACACAAACCCAGCAAACCACTGCAACACATATTTGTTTGGTGCAGATCTCGTAGCCAAACTTAGAGCATTCACATCCAATCCACCTTCTCAACCCTATAATTTAACCAAAAATCACAACTTTTTAAAATTTATTTCACATTTTAAAAAACCTCCTACATCCAACTCCTCATACCTATCTCTATATTCTTTTTTTATTATTATTTCTTCTCTTTCATCCATTTACAATTTTAACTACTATCTATTTTGTCTTATTATATTTTTTCTTCTAAAATTGATTCTAATAACTTTGTTTATAGAAATTATACTACTAAAACCGAATATGTTTACGACAACATTTCAGCAAACAAGCCGAATATGTAGTTATGTATTTGTATTGCAATATAATTCATCTTTCAGCATTTACTTTTTTATACAAACTAAAACTAGTGAAGTTGACAGATGAGTTGAGGAGGTAAGGTCGGGTAATTGGGAGTATGAGCATCGACTTCTTTGTTTGTTGATGCAGCAACCTACATTAGATACAGTTAGAAATAACCAAAGCAATTTAGAATATGCTAATTTGAGTAAAGTTACATAAACGATTTGCAAAACGGACTCCACTGTTGCACTCAGATTACATCTAGTGGTTGCAATGTGGGCTGGTTCGGGTCAAAACAGGTAGCTTTATTAATGGCCAATGCATGCCCGAACCGGATTGGGTTGACTCGAAGTAAAAAAATATATATATATAAATTAGAGTGTCAATAATATAATTTATATACACGTGCAAATGAACAAAAAGAAAATCACAATACAATACTTGCCTATGTCAAGAATGTACGAGGTGGCAATGTGATTTTGGTTTAATTGGTACATGACAGGTAACCCCCTAACTGACCCAAAACAGGTTTTTTTTTATCATGTGAATGCTGAACCTATATGTTTGATTAAACTGCCATGAACACCTCTAAATTGTCAAGACTTAAAGTTTATTTGCTCAAATAAGAAGCTATGGGAGTACAGACGGCAATGCATACCTGGGCTTGATAAATGATTTTAGAACCATGGCATCCACCAGATATACATTTTCCCAAGGTTTTTATGTGAAACTGCTTCAGCAATTAATCGACGAACTTGCCCTTCTACAGCAAGGGGCAACGATGGTGCTGCTCCCACACCAACAACAATACCTTGCAATCGTGCTTCGATATTGCTTATGGCTTGCTGAATTATTAAAAAGTAACAATTAGTTCTAATATCACTTTTGAACGGAATAATAACAAAAATATGCAATGGAATATTTTCTCTCTTTATGAATTGTAAGCAAAACTTGTTTATAAAACTGAATACGAAGATCAAACCTGAGCATGAGGGTTTTGGACCTCTACTCCGCTCGATTTATGGGTTTTAGTCCACTCTACAAGCGGGTCATGGATGAAAGTCTCGAGAACGCTCATTAAAGTTTCTCTGTGTTCCCTTAGTACTGAAAGTGTAATCTCCCTTAGTACTGAAAGTGTAATCTCACAAACCTTCAAAAAGGTGGCTTCATACCCTGTAATCCCCAACCCATCAATCATATTCTGCACGCAACATACCATAAACAAGGTTTCAGATCTCGTTAACATTTCTGATTCTCATGGAGATGCAGCATACAAGCTTTAAGTGGTTCCAGTTTGACTACAAAAATTTGACTACCCGAATTCATTAAATGAAATCTATACATAAATAAATGTGTGTATATCACAGTTTATCTATCATGTTAACCATAAATAACTTAAAAAACAAATGTGGGCAACAAAGAAACAGGTGTAGTTTCAGATAGTAAACCAAACACACAGATTTGCACTAAAAACAACATAATACTCCTACTACACTCTACAAACTAAAATCTCCTACATAATGCTCAACTAATTTGTCAACAACATCCTCGTAATCACGATCATTTACATAACTAACCTAATTCACTCTTCATATTCACCAGAAATAGGAGATTCAAACTGTCAGATCCAACACTAGAACCCTAACTACATTCAGCAACTAATTCAGATCACTACAAGTACAGATTTACAAATCAAACATAGTTATTACACAAAATCAGACATAAACAATATACACAATTACACACACTAAAACACTGATAACTGTATGAACAAGTAACATATTACCTTAATAGAAAAAAATGGAAACGAAATGACGAGATTGAAGCAATGAGTGTAGTTAGAACCGTGAGTTTTGGAGTTTTAACGGCGACGTTATCACCAGCGACGGAGATAAGAGGGAGTTAGGGCACGTAAATATGAGATGAAATTGACAATACCTGGTGGAAAGAAAAAGAATGAGGGCGGGGGAAGATGGTTTGGGCGGGAGTAGATGAGATGGGCTGATATGGTTGAAGATAAGGGGGTACAGTAGCTTTTTATACATAAAAAGTTACTGTATACTCTTTTTAGAATTTAGGGTTAAAGAGATGAAATAGGGGATAGGATGGAATGAATATTTAGAAGATTTTTTTAAATTTAAGAGGTAGGGGTTAAGATGGTGGATTGGATGTGAATGCTCTTATCATATACTCACGATAGAAATGAAGCTTCTTTTGAAATCTAAATGCCGCCCAAACCTCAGATTGATTCTTGACATACGTGTTCCCTTTTTATCATTTACGAACCTGGACGAAAATGCACTCAACATTACTTATCTCTGAAATCATGCCTTTTAAATCCAATCAAATCAACTGATTTTCACCATGAAAACCTTAAACTTTGATCCCTATAAATAGAGACCTTCAAACCGTCTATACAGTTTACACTCCCCTCTCAATCTTTCATTTAAACCCTGCAACATCGGAGCTCGAAGACGACGCCGGAATCCTCGATGGAAACTCAACGGAAAACACCACGAAACTGCTGGTATATTTTTAAACCTTTTTTTTTTCAAATGCATTCCCTGCTGCGTAAAATGTCATGCTCGTTTCTGTTAGACTCTGTCAGTGTCGGGTTAAAGGAAGTGGGCTAGGACATCGTTTGGTTAAAAACTTATATTGAAGAAGATGATAAACTACAATTCTGTTTAAAACTAATAAATGATTGAAAATAACAAAAACATCAGCAGCACAGTGTTGAGGAGTTCGTTAGGTAACCGGGTGGGCTTGGGTTCGAAACCCTTGTTTCTTTTTTGGTATGGTTTTATTAAATAATGGCAGCCCAGTTGTGTTTAAAGAATGTATAATCAGTGTTTAGTCATAAAACCAAACATAGTCCAGTGGTTTGTAGTCGCGGGTTTGAAAGCAACAATCTTATTATTTTTTAGCATTTTGTTTACGTTTAATGTTCTTTTCATTGAATAATTCAAAACGGTAATCAATATGATACAAATTTAATATTTCCTAATCTCTTAAATAAACAATTCAAAATGATAATTAATATGATTAATATTAATATGTAATCCTCTTAATATGTTAATGCCAAACGGTAACTAATAAAATTTATATGATCCAAAGCAAAGTAAACTAAATATATTCAAAGGTGTTCAATAAATCTCGTTGCATATAAATATATATTCGCAAACGTATATTGTTAAGACAATCTCTGAATTTTGCCCGGATCCACCGGATCTAGAATATATGTTGACATAAGACGTACCACGTGAATACATAGACTTAATCAATGTTTTAGTTGTGTCTTGTTACGTGATATTGAGTGCCTCGTATTTCATATATTTTAGGACAATACTCATCGTTTGAAGTTCCTCAATCTTCCTCGTACGCTTAGGGGGTGTTTGTTTTTTCAGAAAAACATCTTCTGACCTCTTATGTCTGCGCCGCACAGACCACGCGCAGACGTTTAGCTCGGCAGACTGTTTGTTTTTTAGAAGACAATTCATTAAAAAATGTCTTCAAACCTCTGCGCGTCCTCTTCCTCACGCAGACATGGTCCAATGTCTTCCCACCTCTTCGAACCTCTTCCAACCCTCTCTCCATACTTTTTTTCCCTTTCTCTTCCAACCCTTTCAAACCTCACGACCTGTAACTCCAAATCCTCAACCATTTCATCTCTTCACACCTCCAATCAATCCCCCACAACAATCCTCAATCCCTATTCATCAGGTACTTTGATCGAACCCGTAAAATCGAGTACGGTGGAGACCAGGTGGAGGTGGAGGACGGTGGAAGAGAGGTGTGAGAGTCGTCGGAGGAGGAGTGGCGGCGTACGACGGGGAAGAGTGGACCGGGGAAGTGAGGAGTGGTGGAATCGGCGATGGTGATTGTTCTGGAATCGGAGAAGAGGACAGCGTTTAGGTGGCGGAATGTTATGGTTCCGGCTGGTTTCCGGTGAGTCTCCTTTGTAGCGATCACTACAAACACAAATAAACTTGCATCAGATTTAAAAAAAGTTACTTATTGCACCCAGAATTAACACAAGGATTGGTATACCATATGAGATGTTCTGTGTTCAAATTCATTGTTTCTCTCTATCATCATTTGAATCTTTCTTCATGTGCTTTATTTTCCTTCACTCTTTGAAATTATTGTGAATTTTAAAATCGGATTATTACTGCTTCATAAGTTGCAACTCTTTAATGGCCTAATGTGACGTTTGAGGATCTGAAATGTTCAAGAGAAAGGGGTTTGGGAGAAGAGAAAGGGAAAAAAAGTTTGCAGATGTGGTGTAAAGAGTTGAGATAATCAAACACTCTTTTTATTACAAGCCGCAGACATTTAGTCCACCTTTTCTCGTGCAGACGTTTGCAGATGTAGTCCGCAGACTGCAGACCTTTTGCATCTGAAAAAACAAACACCACCTTAGTTTTGCAAGGAATCGCTAACGCAAACAGTGAGTGAATCTTACAACTCCCCTTTTTTATTACACGTTTTTGGGGTGTATCATATGTCCATTTAGTCAATTTATATTTACAAATCAATACGTGCAAATTACCACTTGTTGTGGTTATGTGTTATGTGAACATTGGTTGTTGGTTATTGGTTATTGATACATTACATGCAAAACATGAGACAATACATTTGGATCCATTGGCCGTCCATTTCCCCATTACCATGAGCGGAACACGCATTGCCATCAGACAAGAATAGCTTCCTTCTGATTGAGCTTAGATCTTGCATTACAAAATAGCACGCCATGATACAGTGCACATTTATATTCATTTGAGATGTTATATTGTGGAGGTTGGTTATTGAGATTTGACTTATTTGCTTACAACACATTAATTTACATTTGGTTATTGCACGTTTTTCTATTAATATACAAAATAAATATATTATTCTCATAATAACAAGGAGATTCACTCACCAACCATTGTTGACACAAAACTACTCTTTACGCATGATACATGAAGAAAGGATCACGTAGGACTTGGGCCTTAGAAGAATAAAGAAGTTTATTTAAGCATTTTTGGTTATGTACTTGTTGTTCGGATTATGTGCTACTTGGGTTTCTTTCAAATATGGAATTAATAAATATCGAAACTTTTAATAGTATGTCATAAGCTTTGGATAAACCAATCAGCCCCGGTCACCTAGTTCGCAACGGGTCAGGGTGTGACAAAACTTCAGAAAAAATAAAAATTTGGAACAAGTGGAACCACGAACCAAACCTCTGAACAAGTTCAGAGATTTGGATGGGTATCCTCTCTGAGTTATACTTTCCTTTTTATATTATCTACGAAAGCGTGACTTGATAATAAGGCCATCAATACTACAGAAATGTAACAAACACTAATAAACTCATAACTATAACAAACCAAATAACTCAAAAGAAATGGTTACCAGCTTCAGCTCTTCGGATCACACAGTAACCCAGCAAATATAGTCAAAATTTGTCGAATATGATCCAAATTTCTTCCATTTGAACGCATCAAATCCACTTGATTTTGCTCCAAAATCAAGAAACACAATCCAAATTCATCAAAATCTCACTGAAATTTACGTCTCCATGATGTTTGGCGGAAACAAACATCAAATCAAGAGCAATGGTGATTCGGAAGGCAATAGACCATTTTGAATCGGTAACCATGCTCTGATACCACCTAAACGTCCTTGTGACCCCTGGATCGATGACATACACAAACATTGCAGTTGATGTAGACGTAAAACGAACACAGTATAGAAAGAAGTAGAATAAACTCTCTATATATTTAATCAACAAAGATTAATAAAAACCGAAAGAGTATACATCTCCTAGACAAGCTGGTTTAGATCAGATAGATCTAAACCCTAGCTTCCTCTCTCTAAGCTCACTGTGTTCACTTGGAACTGAAAAGCTACATAATTACATCACCAAACCCATATTTATTGGGCTAAACCAATACTACGAAACATGCATAATGTTCCATAGTACCTACCAATAATACGAACCATTTATTGTTCAGAGGTATTCATAAACCTCTAAACTTACATCATAATTCGGACCATATTAACATAATACTACTTACTAAACAACTAAACATAATTTAGACATCCATCATAAACTCAGAATAAATTCAGAACTACAAAATTTCTGAATTCTTTGACTTTGACTTCTTCATGACTTGAATTTTGACCAGAATTGATAAAGCACTGTTACTAGGCAGGAACTACACTTATAGACTCCACCTTAACTGTTGCTATCAATCCTGTTTGACACTGTGTCACACCTCGATTTCCCGGTGGGCAAGATGGTGGGGTTTATGCGTGATGATTGATAACAATTTCACAATTTGCAGCGGAAGTAAGGAGTAAAAATTTAATTATTTAAAAAATTGAAATTATGTTAAAAATGTATAACATTGTGTTCGGTACAAATATTACACAAGGTAGGATCAAATAAAAAGGGCTTTAGACATCATAGGTCTTTAGGCATGCAGTCACAAATTCCAAAGCTCTTTAGCCGAACCTTATCCAGCCTACTATTGAGGTTCGCCATCTGTAAGTTTAATCTTTAATAAATACGTCAGCTTTTGCTGGTAAATACTATTAACCGACTCATTTTTAAAATCATTTAATAATCATGATAACCATTTGGTAATCATTTGGGATAGATACTTGCTACCAGATTTACATGCTTTTTATACATTCGGGGACCAGTGCTTATAATCGGTACATGATCAATATGCTCACCATTTAATATTTGCGTTTGTCAGGTGTATGCCTACACCCCCACTTATTTATGGCTATTACAATTATTAAGTTTGGACACCCGGACACAGTATTATTAACCCCTAACTGTTTTAATGTTAATCAAGCAAAAAGGAATAAACCGGGTTATTAACATTCTTTGAAAGCATTTGCCCATATTGCAATACCCGCTCCAAGTGGCTAGTGCCATATCCCAAGTTTTATAAATAAAATAAATTAAAAAAGTATTTACATTTACTAGCTGTATGCAGAGTGTATTTAGTTCTCGTAGTGCAGTTCGTATTCAAAGTTTATTAACTTAGATGCGTTCTCTGGAGAGATCCATGGTCCGAAATTAATGGAAACATTATCCATTAGAATGTTTACGGGACATTAACCATTAGAATGTTTACGGGTCATTATAAGTCTTCTGACTTTGACCGGTGAACTTTAGAAAAACGCTCGGTTTCGCTAGATTAAGCGTTGATCGGATAGAATGTGGTTTATACCCGTACGAGCGAGGAGTCTCATGTGATATGGGTTATTTAACCAAACATTCTGATTTGGATAGGTTTTGAAAAGATTTGACCCGTTACGAGTAGTTTATATAATTTACGCTATTTTAACTAGTCATGTGTGTAAATATGAGTTCAGATGGTCAAATAGGTTTGTGACAAGTTCGACATGCTAAAATATATTTAATAGGGTTATACAAACTGTTTTAAAGTCAGAATACATGTTTCATATGTTTATAACCTCATTCTTGAATGATTCATAAAAAGGGTATTTTTTGACTTTTTAGATATATATGTTTGACTCGTCACTTGACCCACTTTAATATGATGATCTAGAGATATAATTGCAGGGAATTATACCCTATATTATGATGATCACGTGGATAACTTTGATTGAGATTTTGGGTTGTCACACCCCAACCGATGACGGAAACATCGGGGCATGGCACTGAGCGAAACAGATTGTCCAGGAGTTTCCATAACAACTACGATTACCAATTATTTAAGCATCACGTCCCATACCATGACATAACAAGTAGCATAGTTATTACAGACAAATCAAATACGAATTGTTCTATTCCGACAACTCAGATTGAAATAAAATAAATTGTTCATGGGTTTCTAGACTCTCCTAAGCTCAATTCCACAAAAGCAGGTAGCAACATCCTATGCATTCAAACACCTGTCACATACGTTAAAATAGAGCTCAATACACATAGTGTAAAGGTGAGCATACAAGTTTGATATAGCATAATAGAGTTCGAAATCGTTTACGCATAACCAACATGTACAACGTATAATGTGAAGCATGTAAGTTATCGACAAAGATCCTATCAATACCAATGACTGCGAGTAGCGTGCGCATCACATGTTCACCACTGTGAACACGTGAAGTAATTGTCCTTAACAACCCCTGAGTGAACAGGTGCTGAGTCCAAACTATAGTACTATCATTGCTAAGGCAGGTAGACAACAATCAATGTGTAAACATAATAAACAAGCATTCATCGAGTCACGTATAACATGCATTAGAGGTTAGCGTACAAATAGTGTTTGCATTGTGTGTTCGATGTGATTTAGAATATGTAACGTATGTAACACCCAAAAGTGCATAAAGCAAAAAGGGATCGAGTATACTCACAGATTGTGTTTAACAAGTAAACACTCTCTTGGATTGAAGGGAGCGCTGAGAGATTATCCTGAACAGTTAACGATAGCATAAACGATAAGCGGCGCGTTAAACGATGAGATGACCAAGTGTCGGATGGCAATCCGATCGGATGGCAATCCGATCGGATGACCAGTCGATCGGATGTCAATCCGTTCGGATGGTCATCCGATCGGATGGCCATTCGATTGGATTGACACCTTGCTTGGTAAGGATGTGTTTGTGTATGATGGTTTGTCCTTTGAAGTTTTCGTTGTAGCACTTTGAAAATAGAGAAGTATCTCTACCCTTCAGGTCGGTCGATCGGCCGATGGTTCGATCGGACGGCGATCCGTTTGGCGAGGCTTCTCAGTTGAGAACAAGTTCACAGCAGGACGGTCACTCGATCGGATAGCAATCCGATCGGGTGGCAATCTTGTGCATTGAACATGTTGAAAATTGTTTAAGTGTTGAAGTTCCAAACATCACATGGTCGGATGGCCGGTCGATCGGATGGCAATCCGATCGGACGACATTCCGTTCAATGTCTAGATCCTTGAAGTTTGAAAAGTTTAAGTGTGGAACCAAGTGTAACCCGATCGGATGGCCGGTCGATCGGATGGCAATCCGATCGGACGACAATCCCTCCCGACGACCTGATCGTCTTGACACTTGATTTTGTTTGAAGTTTTTGCAGTTTTGACGAGACGTTATGATAACTTGCTTAAACAACAGAAACCCCATCTCAACCCAAGTGATCCGATCGAGCAGGAACCACCCTAGTCCGACCGGTTCACGGTTTGAGACAGTTGTTCATGTTCGAACCCGAAATCAGTAGTCTCTTAGATAGAATCCAGATCTGGAACTAACACATCACTAATGTGACGTTTGAGGATCTGAAATGTTCAAGAGAAAGGGGTTTGGGAGAAGAGAAAGGGAAAAAAAGTTTGCAGATGTGGTGTAAAGAGTTGAGATAATCAAACACTCTTTTTATTACAAGCCGCAGACATTTAGTCCACCTTTTCTCGTGCAGACGTTTGCAGATGTAGTCCGCAGACTACAGACCTTTTGCATCTGAAAAAACAAACACCACCTTAGTTTTGCAAGGAATCGCTAACGCAAACAGTGAGTGAATCTTACAACTCCCCTTTTTTATTACACGTTTTTGGGGTGTATCATATGTCCATTTAGTCAATTTATATTTACAAATCAATACGTGCAAATTACCACTTGTTGTGGTTATGTGTTATGTGAACATTGGTCGTTGGTTATTGGTTATTGATACATTACATGCAAAACATGAGACAATACATTTGGATCCATTGGCCGTCCATTTCCCCATTACCATGAGCGGAACACGACATTGCCATCACACAAGAATAGCTTCCTTCTGATTGAGCTTAGATCTTGCATTACAAAATAGCACGCCATGATACAGTGCACATTTATATTCATTTGAGATGTTATATTGTGGAGGTTGGTTATTGAGGTTTGACTTATTTGCTTACAACACATTAATTTACATTTGGTTATTGCACGTTTTTCTATTAATATACAAAATAAATATATTATTCTCATAATAACAAGGAGATTCACTCACCAACCATTGTTGACACAAAACTACTCTTTACGCATGATACATGTGAACAAACATGAAGAAAGGATCACGTAGGACTTGGGCCTTAGAAGAATAAAGAAGTTTATTTAAGCATTTTTGGTTATGTACTTGTTGTTCGGATTATGTGCTACTTGGGTTTCTTTCAAATATGGAATTAATAAATATCGAAACTTTTAATAGTATGTCATAAGCTTTGGATAAACCAATCAGCCCCGGTCACCTAGTTCGCTACGGGTCAGGGTGTGACAAAACTTCAGAAAAAATAAAAATTTGGAACAAGTGGAACCACGAACCAAACCTCTGAACAAGTTCAGAGATTTGGATGGGTATCCTTTCTGAGTTATACTTTCCTTTTTATATTATCTACGAAAGCGTGACTTGATAATAAGGCCATCAATACTACAGAAATGTAACAAACACTAATAAACTCAGAACTATAACAAACCAAATAACTCAAAAGAAATGGTTACCAGCTTCAGCTCTTCGGATCACACAGTAACCCAGCAAATATAGTCAAAATTTGTCGAATATGATCCAAATTTCTTCCATTTGAACGCATCAAATCCACTTGATTTTGCTCCAAAATCAAGAAACACAATCCAAATTCATCAAAATCTCACTGAAATTTACGTCTCCATGATGTTTGGCGGAAACAAACATCAAATCAAGAGCAATGGTGATTCGGAAGGCAATAGACCATTTTGAAATGGTAACCATGCTCTGATACCACCTAAACGTCCTTGTGACCCCTAGATCGATGACATATACAAACATTGCAGTTGATGTAGACGTAAAACGAACACGGTATAGAAAGAAGTAGAATAAACTCTCTATATATTTAATCAACACAGATTAATACAAACCGAAAGAGTATACATCTCCTAGACAAGCTGGTTTAGATCAGATAGATCTAAACCCTAGCTTTCTCTCTCTAAGCTCACTGTGTTCACTTAGAACTGAAAAGCTACATAATTACATCACCAAACCCATATTTATTGGGCTAAACCAATACTACGAAACATGCATAATGTTCCATAGTACCTACCAATAATACGAACCATTTATTGTTCAGAGGTATTCATAAACCTCTAAACTTACATCATAATTCGGACCATATTAACATAATACTACTTACTAAACAACCAAACATAATTTAGACATCCATCATAAACTCAGAATAAATTCAGAACTACAAAATTTCTGAATTCTTTGACTTTGACTTCTTCATGACTTGAATTTTGACCAGAATTGATAAAGCACTGTTACTAGGCAGGAACTACACTTATAGACTCCACCTTAACTGTTGCTATCAATCCTGTTTGACACTGTGTCACACCTCGATTTCCCAGTGGGCCAGATGGTGGGGTTTATGCGTGATGATTGATAACAATTTCACAATTTGCAGCGGAAGTAAGGAGTAAAAATATAATTATTTAAAAAATTGAAATTATGTTAAAAATGTATAACATTGTGTTCGGTACAAATATTCCACAAGGTAGGATCAAATAAAAAGGGCTTTAGACATCATAGGTCTTTAGGCATGCAGTCACAAATTCCAAAGCTCTTTAGCCGAACCTTATCCAGCCTACTATTGAGGTTCGCCATCTGTAAGTTTAATCTTTAATAAATACGTCAGCTTTTGCTGGTAAATACTATTAACCGACTCATTTTTAAAATCATTTAATAATCATGATAACCATTTGGTAATCATTTGGGATAGATACTTGCTACCAGATTTACATGCTTTTCATACATTCGGGGACCAGTGCTTATAATCGGTACATGATCAATATGCTCACCATTTAATATTTGCGTTTGTCAGGTGTATGCCTACACCCCCCACTTATTTATGGCTATTACAATTATTAAGTTTGGACACCCGGACACGGTATTATTAACCCCTAACTGTTTTAATGTTAATCAAGCAAAAAGGAATAAACCGGGTTATTAACATTCTTTGAAAGCATTTGCCCATATTGCAGTACCCGCTCCAAGTGGCTAGTGCCATATCCCAAGTTTTATAAATAAAATAAATTAAAAAAGTATTTACATTTACTAGTTGTATGCAGAGTGTATTTAGTTCTCGTAGTGCAGTTCGTATTCAAAGTTTATTAACTTAGATGCGTTCTCTGGAGAGATCCATGGTTCGAAATTAATGGAAACATTATCCATTAGAATGTTTACGGGACATTATCCATTAGAATGTTTACGGGTCATTATAAGTCTTTTGACTTTGACCGGTGAACTTTAGAAAAACGCTCGGTTTCGCTAGATTAAGCGTTGATCGGATAGAATGTGGTTTATACCCGTACGAGCGAGGAGTCTCATGTGATATGGGTTATTTAACCAAACATTCTGATTTGGATAGGTTTTGAAAAGATTTGACCCGTTACGAGTAGTTTATATAATTTACGCTATTTTAACTAGTCATGTGTGTAAATACGAGTTCAGATGGTCAAATAGGTTTGTGACAAGTTCGACATGCTAAAATATATTTAATAGGGTTATACAAACTGTTTTAAAGTCAGAATACATGTTTCATATGTTTATAACCTCATTCTTGAATGATTCATAAAAAGGGTATTTTTTGACTTTTTAGATATATATGTTTGACTCGTTACTTGACCCACTTTAATATGATGATCTAGAGATATAATTGCAGGGAATTATACCCTATATTATGATGATCACGTGGATAACTTTGATTGAGATTTTGGGTTGTCACACCCCAACCGATGACAGAAACATCGGGGCATGGCACTGAGCGAAACAGATTGTCCAGGAGTTTCCATAACAACTACGATTACCAATTATTTAAGCATCACGTCCCATACCATGACATAACAAGTAGCATAGTTATTACAGACAAATCAAATACAAATTGTTCTATTTCGACAACTCATATTGAAATAAAATAAATTGTTCATGGGTTTCTAGACTCTCCTAAGCTCAATTCCACAAAAGCAGGTAGCAACATCCTATGCATTCAAACACCTGTCACATACGTTAAAATAGAGCTCAATACACATAGTGTAAAGGTGAGCATACAAGTTTGATATAGCATAATAGAGTTCGAAATCGTTTATGCATAACCAACATGTACAACGTATAATGTGAAGCATGTAAGTTATCGACAAAGATCCTATCAATACCAATGACTGCGAGTAGCGTGCGCATCACATGTTCACCACTGTGAACACGTGAAGTAATTGTCCTTAACAACCCCTGAGTGAACAGGTGCTGAGTCCAAACTATAGTACTATCATTGCTAAGGCAGGTAGACAGCAATCAATGTGTAAACATAACAAACAAGCATTCATCGAGTCACGTATAACATGTGTTAGAGGTCAGCGTATAAATAGTGTTTGCGTTGTGTGTTCGATGTGATTTAGAATATGTAACGTATGTAACACCCAAAAGTGCATAAAGCAAAAAGGGATCGAGTATACTCACAGATTGTGTTTAACAAGTAAACACTCTCTTGGATTGAAGGGAGCGCTGAGAGATTATCCTGAACAGTTAACGATAGCATAAACGATAAGCGGCGCGTTAAACGATGAGATGACCAAGTGTCGGATGGTAATCCGATCGGATGGTCATCCGATCGGATGGCCATTCGATTGGATTGACACCTTGCTTGGTAAGGATGTGTTTGTGTATGATGGTTTGTCCTTTGAAGTTTTCGTTGTAGCACTTTGAAAATAGAGAAGTATCTCTACCCTTCAGGTCGGTCGATCGGCCGGCGGTTCGATCGGACGGCGATCCGTTTGGCGAGGCTTCTCAGTTGAGAACAAGTTCACAGTAGGACGGTCACTCGATCGGATAGCAATCCGATCGGGTGACAATCTTGTGCATTGAACATGTTGAAAATTGTTTAAGTGTTGAAGTTCCAAACATCACATGGTCGGATGGCCGGTCGATCGGATGGCAATCCGATCGGACGACATTCCGTTCAACGTCCAGATCCTTGAAGTTTGAAAAGTTTAAGTGTGGAACCAAGTGTAACCCGATCGGATGGCCGGTCGATCGGATGGCAATCCCTCCCGACGACCTGATCGTCTTGACACTTGATTTTGTTTGAAGTTTTTGCAGTTTTGACGAGACGTTAGGATAACTTGCTTAAACAACAGAAACCCCATCTCAACCCAAGTGATCCGATCGAGCAGGAACCACCCTAGTCTGACCGGTTCACGGTTTGAGACAGTTGTTCATGTTCGAACCCGAAATCAGTAGTCTCTTAGATAGAATCCAGATCTGGAACTAACACATCACTAAGAATGAGTGGAAGATTAGAACAAGCTCCGGTTCTATCGTTTAGAGTGCATTGAGTGTAAAAGAGTTGAAAGAAAGTTGGAAAACCTTCTTTCAATCCTTTTAACCATGAACATGTGTAGATCTATGCGAAAACATTGATTATTCATGTGGAAATCCTTCAGATCTAAGTTGTTCTTGGTGAAATGAAGCCAAACTTTGAAGTTCATAAGAACTCCATGATGTCATCACCCTAGAACACCTCAAATCTGGTGATTTCACGGTTAAAAGTTAAGATTCAAAGGTGAAAATGATGTAAAAGTGTGTGTAGATCATAGAAATACAAGATTTAGGTTGGAAACTTACAAGAATCGAGAGAAATCGAGAGAAATGAGAGCTTGAGTGTGGCTGGTCGAACAAGGAGCTGTCACATCACAAATGATATGACAGGTGGGTATTTATAGGGTTTCCCAAAAGGGAAAGTGGTGAGGAGTAGGGTCGATCGGGTGGCAGTCCGATCGGGTGGCAGCCCGATTGAGTGACAACTCGATCGGATGACAATCCGATCGGATGTCAATTCGATCGGATGGCCACTCGATCGGTTGGCCACTCGATCCTGGTGTCAGGCGCGATGAGTTTTGTCGTTTCGATTCGCGTGTTGAGCGTTGCGATGCGATTCGAGCGAGCGATGCGATAGTATTACCCATTAGTTACCCAAACAACATAACTACTATATCTAACATACAATCACCATAATTAACTTGCGTTTAGCGTTTTTGATTCGATTACGATGCGATAGATTTGCGATTGCGATTAACACCTCAACATAAACATAACATGCACAAGTAACACAAAATAGCACACACACACGTAAAACAATATCCAGAACACATAATTCGAATTACGATTGTGATAACGATAAATCGATTAAACATGTGATTAATATGCGATTAAACCTCGATTATTAATAGATAATCCACATAATACAACTAAAGCGATTAAATAAATAGATTCGATTACAAGTCAAAGAAGTCAAAACAGTAGTTAAGCAAGGAGTGACAAATCGCAATTAGCAATCTTTTCTTCCTTTGACTTCAATCTTGACTTTGCTTTGACTTTCGAAACACGGGGTGTTACATGGGTTGACCAAAGCGGTCATAAACGGAAGTAAAAAAAAAGTCAAACTGTTTGACTTTCGGATAGAATTTAGCTACAATACTAAAATTAACTAAAGGAAAACACTTACCTAAACTTGAAGAACACTTAGAACTCCAGAAAAAGGCTCCTAATTGCATAAGAAAGCTCCACAATGTTTTAAGTGTGAAAGATGAAATGGTGTGATGAACTAGGTGGTCTCATGGCCTATTTATACTAATCAAGGAGTGATGAGAAGACTACAAGTGTCCCTTGGTGTGTTAAGAAGGTGATTAGTGGCACTTGAGGTGTCAAAATTTGGTGAAGAGTGGCATGACGTCATGAGAGGTGGCACAAGACTGAACATGTTGCTGTCTAGCCATATTTCTGCTGTCAGCGCACCCCTTGTGGACCGCAAGAGGTATGCCTTACGGTTCGCAAAGGACCTCAGCCGTGCATATTATTTCAAACATCCTTGCGGGCCGCAAGGGACCGCCAGTGATCAATTTAATTGCCTTTAACATTTTCAGCCCCTCAATTCTAAATTTTGCCCTTTTCAATGATTTTCATCCCCCTCCTTCATCAATGTGAATTATGTGGAAGGTATTTAGACACGTGTCATGATAGGATTTGATTATAAATATTCAGGTTGTTATATCCTCACCCCCTTAAGAAATCTCATCTTCAAGATTTTATTCAAATAGGTGAGGGTATTTTTTTTGTCTCATCTTGGACTCTAATTTCCAAATGTACTCATGGCCACATTGGGAGTCCCATTTGACTTTCACGATGGGGATCTTCTTTTTGCGGAGCTTTTTGATCGATAAAGGTTTTTCAATAAATCGTACCTTCTCTTCAATTTGAACGTCTTGATGAGGTATTGCTAGTGACTCATCGGCCAAGCATTTCTTTAAATTCGATATATGGAACACATCATGTATTCTTCTTAGTTCCTCAAGAAGCTTAAGCTTGTAGGCAACGAAACTGATACATTCGATTATCTCGAATGGTCCAATGTATCTTGGGCTTAACTTGCGCTTCTTTCCAAATATCTTAACACCTTTCCAAGGTGATACTTTTAGCATAACTTTATCACCGATTTGGAATTTAAGAGGTTTCCTCCTCTTGTCAGCATAACCCTTTTGTCTGTCTCGGGAAACCCTAAGTCGGTCATGGATTTGAATAATCTTATCCGTCGTCTCAAGAACTATCTCAGGCCTGGAAAATTGACTTTCTCCAACTTCTGCCCAACATACAGGCGTCCTACACTTTCTTTCGTGTAAAGCCTCAAACGGAGCGGCTTGTATACTAGTGTGGTAGCTAATATTATAAGAGAATTCTATCAATGGTAGGTGGTCATCCCAACTGCCACTTAAGTCAATATCGCATGCTCTAAGCATGTCTTCCAAAGTCTGGATTGTACACTCACTTTGACCATCGGTCTGTGGATGGTAAGCCGTACTAAAATTTAATCGAGTTCTTAGAGCTTGCTGAAAGCTCTTCCAGAAATGAGACGTGTATCTAGTCAGATACTATTGATAATGGTACTCCATGTAGAGATACAAATATTTAGCTACATAAGTGGCTATGGACTTTTTCATGCCCATCCATCAATCATTCTTCTTCAAGTCATGGTACATCTTGTCTCCACCAAGATGTACAGAATATTTAAAGTTATGTGATTCTTCCAGAATCAAGTCTCTGAGTCCTCCTAAGAGAGAAACCCATATTCTACCATATAGTCTTAAAATTCCATCATTTCCAGTTGTTAACTGTTCCACAATACCACCTAATCCTTCTATTGGAGCATTTTCTTACATCAATGCTTGTTTTTGAGCATTCAAGATCTGTTCTATCAAGCTAATCCTTAGCTCAAGTCTTTTAGCATAAACCATAATGGGCTTAACTCTTTCCTTTCGGCTAAGGGCGTCTGCGACGGCATTAGCCTTGCCCGGATGATAATGAATTTCGCATTCGTAATCATTAAGAGTTTCCATCCATCGACATTGTCTCATATTCCAATCCTTTTGATTGAATATATGTTGCAAGCTTTTATGATTCGTGTATATAATACACTTTGTGCATAAAGATAATGTCTTCAAAGCTGAAGGGCAAACATAACCGTACCTAACTCCAAATCATGGGTTGTGTAGTTCTTATCATGAACTTTGACTTATTGTGAAGCATAGGATATCACCTTGCTTCTTTGAATCAAAACACAACCCAATCCTGTGTGCGAAGCATCACATCATACTACAAAATCTTCAATCCCTTCAGGTAAAGAGAGAACAAGGGCATTGCTCAATTTTTGCTTTAGAATCTTAAAGGATTCCTTTTTCTTAGGCCCCCAATCAAACTTTACATTCTTTCGGGTTAAAGCAGTCAAAGGAGTGGCTATCCTAGAAAAATTCTTGATAAATCTCCGATAATAACCAACCAGTCCTAGGAAACTGCGAATCTCTGAAGGTGACTAGGGTGCTTCCCAATTCATGATGGCTTCGATCTTAGTGGGATCAACTTGGATACCATACTCGCTTATCATATGTCCCAAAAGTTGAACTTCTCTAAGCTAGAACTCGCGCTTAGAGAATTTTGCGTAAAGCTTCTCTTGCTTTAGCAATCCGAGAATACCCCTAAGGTGATTCTTATGATCTTCCTTACTTCAGGAGTAGATAAGGATGTCTTCGATGAAGACGATGAAATTTTTTATAAATACGGTTTGCAGACTCTATTCATGGAATGCATGAATGCTGCATGTGCATTAGTGAGTTTGAAGGCATGACTAGGAACTCATAATGTCCGTATCTCGTCCAAAAAGCAGTTTTAGGAACGTCTTCACTCATAACCTTTAATTGGTGATAACCAGATCGAAGGTCGATTTTAGAGAAATAGCTTGCCCCTTGCAGCTGATCGTGATCTTATTCAGCTTACGATAGTTAATGCACATTCGCATTGATCCATCCTTCTTTTTGACAAAGCGGATAGGAGCTCCTAGGGCGAGGAACTCGGCTGAATAAAACCCTTTTCTAACAATTCCTCCAGCTGGTTCTTTAGCTCTTTCATCTCAGTTAGAGCTAAGCTATAGGGTGACTTAGTTATGGGTTCCGACCCAGGCAGAATGTCGATTCGGAACTCGACCTGCCTTTCCGGGGGTAAACCAGACAAATCTTCAGGAACACATTTGGATACTTGGATATAACCAGGATATCTTCTATCCTCAGCTTTCCGTAGTCCGTAGTTACTTGTGCCATGTATATGACACATCATTTTTGCAAGCACTTGGATACCTTAAGCATGGAAGCTTTTTCTGGCAATCCATAGTAGCGGTCTCAATGGATGGTGAGTACATCACGGACCATGGATTTGATTTCGATAAGTTTCTTATCGTAGGCAATACGGGTCTGGTTATGGGATAACCAGTCCATGCCTAAAACTATATCGAATCCGGCTAATGTCATAGGTAGAAGGTTGATTGGGATAAATTGATTCTTAATGGATATAACACATCCTTCTAGGATCTTAGAAGCTATTTCTATGTTTCCATCGGCCATTACAACTTCATATGTACGATCTAAGGTTCTTAAGGGCATGTTTAGTAAATTACAAAACTTATGATCTACAAAACTTCTATCAGCTTCAGAATCAAATAGGAGTCTTGCAAAAGTATCATTACGTGAAACGTACCCATAACGACATTCGCATCCTTTACTGCTTCCCTAGCGGTCAATTGAAAGACCCTAGTGTTACCTTTCTTTGCTTCGTTGGTCTTGGCACCTCCGGCAGTTGCACGTTTAGTGCAGCTGGTCTTAATGTGGCCTTTCTCACCACATTCATAACAAACAACATTCTTCACATCTCTACATTCGTGAGTCGTGTGGCCAGATTTCTTGCAAATGCCACAGTTCTTTTGTTTTTACAAGTGGCACCTTCCAATGTGCATTTTCCCGCATGTTCTACATTCGGGTTTGTCACCACTAGGCCTTGACTGATTCCTCCTTGAATTAGTTCTACCTTTCTTGGAATCTCTGTAGTGTTTATCTTCCCGTTTCCTCTTGATGTCTAACTCGACCATAACCTCTCTTAATCTAATTTCATCCTCAGTCAAGGAGAGGGCCAGGTCTACAACCGACCGAAATGTAGTGGGTTTGGATGATTTTACCATCCCCTTAATCTCAGGTGCTAATCCCCCTATGTATCGAGCGATACTGATGTGCTTAGATAGTAACAATTAAATTAGCACAGAACAGAACTGACTTTTAAGGATAAAACACTAATACTAACTATACACGTTCTAGGCAAGCATACCTATCAATATATAGTATCGTCTATGTAAGTACCCAAGTATTAACCCGTGGACACTATGATCTATTAACCTACCTCTTTTGCAATTTATAACCTAGGTAACTTTTAATAATTAAGAAACAATAAACAACTTAAGTAATTAAGTTTTGAAAACAGTGATTAAAAGCTAACCACTTAGGTCCAGAATCATCTTATACCTTTGCAAAACAATTGATTATGGTTCCTATGAAAAACTTGTTATAGTTGTCATAATTAGACGAGGGTGTAGTGTTTAAAAGCTAGAGTCTTCTCATTTTAACCCCATATCCACAAATAACCAGGTTATACACACACCCAACTAAATGGTTCTATGTAACTAAGACATTTACTTATCCCTTGTGATCTAAGAGTCTCTTATATTGCTAGAGCAACCCAGATTAACGAACCGAGGGAATTACTATCCTGATTACACAATATAAAGCAAACCTTTATCTAAATTCCAAACCCTTATAATTGGATTTTCCATAGGTGACCCATATGAATTACCAATATCTAACTAACTTTATCCTTTGCCTACTAAGCATCCAGCCCTAGATTAACGATCGATATATAGTCTAAAGATAAATGAAACAGATCTAAGATGCATAACCACATAGAAAGACTTAAAGCATACACACAAACTCATTTGGACATCAATACTCAACATACAGATTACATGATCACAAGTTCATAAGCAAACCTTACTAAAACACACTTTCATAACAAAATCAACCAAATCTTTGCATAGTAACAAGAATCATCCTACCCTAACCGGCTATTGCGTGGTTAGCTAGTCATTTCCAACACATTTCCTCAGGATATTAATAAAATTGTTTTAAAAATAACATAATGATTTTTTAACCATGTCGTCGGAATCCTTATTTCCTATGAATATTAATAATTTTGTTTTAAAAGTAACATATATGTTATTGATAATATTTTATAACCATTTAGTCAACAACTTGTTAGAATTTCCAACACACTTTCTACGGATATTACTTAACTCATTTTAAAAATAACATACGTGTTTGTAAATAATTAAACTGTATATGTTATTATGATTAATTTTATTTGTTATGATTTTTTATGATTAATTGGATTCCTATGCATTTCCTACACACTTCCTATGGATATTACTTAACTTATTTTAAAAATAACATACATGCTTGTAAATAATTAAACTTTATATGTTATTATGATTAATTTTATTTATTGTGAATTTTTTTATGATTAATTGGATTTCTATGCATTTCCTACTATTAAACTCATTATTTTCCTACGAATTGTTAAAATAAAAAACGTATTCCATCGAAATTGCGTCGGAATTTTTTGAGATTTTTCCTACGCATATCATTTTGTCACTTTTTTTTTTTTGCAAAATTATGGCCCTTTTCTTTGTCAGAATTTCATGGGGAAATTGTCAGCATTTTGCGTAGGAAATTTTCGTAGGAAGGGAACCTTATTTCTAGTAGTGCATGTTTGTCAGATGATAGATGATATGATGGGAAGGTAAGACACTTCATATCCACGTCTTGTCTTATTTTTTTTAAGTTTGTAGTCTTATTGTCTTTTAATCAATTGTTAACATTTATGAACTATCATTTTATATCCCGAACAACAATCATCGTATATAACTTTCTCTCTCTCTCTCTATATATATATATATATATGTGTGTGTGTGTGTGTGTGTGTGTGTGTGTGCGCGCGCGCGCGCACTGGCGTATAGACACACACACTAGGTTATAAAGCCGTGTATAAAACGATAGGATTCATACATCTGTAAATGTTTACTAGTAGCGGGTGCGTCCTTTTTGTCGCCTCATAGTAACACCATAATGCTTTCACAACCTACAACACTTGTGGCATTCTCATTTTCACCCACACCCACACTGGAGATTGGGTCAAGTTTTTTAGAACTTTGAAATTTATACCTGAAAATTTGAAAACATAATTAATGTAGCCCTTACATGTGACACCTGTGTCACTACGACCATCATACAAATGCAAATCCAATGAAATATTGTATTTCATTCTTGGGATTTGTATAAATATGTGCATCATTTGCACATATCAATTCTTGTTCGATTTCGAGCTTTAAATCGCTTTCTGGAAGGTTATACGCGAACTGATGCGTAAATATAATCAGTTTAACACGAAAAACACCCCGGAATAGTGATATAGGCTTAACATACCTTAAATAACCTTTACATAACTTAGAAATAAGTTTTGGAGGGTTTGGTGTGTCGAAAACAAGTTTATTCGATCACAGGGACTAATTGCGTCAAACTACGAAACTATGCCGATTTATATAGTAACGAACATTCCGAAACTTGATCATAAGCTAAACATACCCTAAATATCCTTTGCATAGCTTAGAAATAGGCTTTGAGGGGTTTGGTATGCGAAAATAAACTTATTTGATCAACAGGGACTAAAAGCGTCAAAAAGTGCATAAGTTTGCATTTTCGCGCATATCTTACGTTCTGAACATATCCGGACATCCAAAAATTTTTGTAATCATTAAAATATTTTATTTTATTGATTGGAATGAAAAATTACGCGACGGATCGTAATTTGGATCGTTTTTCGCGTCCGTTCGAGTTTCGTCGTAATTAACCGAACAATGCAACCGTACGACCAAACGAACCGACATCCGTGATATTTTCGAGCATGTTTCAAGTCCCCTATGCTTTAACATCCTTGTAGAGCCTTGAAAATGGGTTAATGGGGTTTAAACACGTCAAAACTGGCTTAAACGAGCTAAAGGGACCATTTCTGCCGTTTTTGCCAACTTTCTGGTACTGGTATGTGATGTCGTCGTGCCACAGCCTAAGGGCTGTGCTGTGGTGGCACGCCACCCCCTCATCCGGGCAGAAAAATCATTTTCAGCAACAGCAGGCCTATTTTCAGCAACCGACTTGAAGTTCAGGGTCTTTTGTGTAACATTTGCAATACCTTGAGCTGGTTTTGGACACCCATAGCATTGTAAATCAATGGGTAACACTTGGATGGTTTAGATTGAAGCTCAAAAATCGAGGAGCGATCCTAACGGTTGTGGAAAATCTATATAAACCCACTTGAGTTCAGTCATTTTCCTCACATTTGATCTTAATTCCTTCTCTAAGTTGAAGCTCTCCTTGTGAAGCTTCATACTAGAGAAATTTTGAGTTCAAATCTTCCTAGCTTGGACCCTTTGTGCCACTTGATTCCTTGATTTCCGAGCTTTGTTAGGACACTTAATCGAGGATACTTACAATCTCAAGTGAGTACATAGTCCCCTCTTTTACGTTTTCAAATGTTTTGGGGTGATACATATGTGCCGATACTATATTTTCATGTTTTCGACTATATGATTACACATGCATAAGTACTGTCTTTTGACGAATTGAAGTATTACCCATGGCTTAAACACTGATTTCCAAAGTTTGTTAGAACTATTTGTCCATTTATACTGTTATTTGAACATTCATTAACAATGATCAAGCCGATTGGTAGTACGATATAGCGCTATAGGACTAGACACCCCATTCCTGTTGTATGGAATGTCAGAAACCAAATTTTAACCAAATAGAATTTGCCTTTATGGTATTTCTATAGTCTCTAAAGTGTAGTTTGATGCATTAAGGTTTGAATGTATTGCTAAATCGCGATTTATGGTATATTTCGATATACTACCAACGTGATACTGTTTGCTAAAGCATAATTTGATATGCTACTGTTTGCTAAAATATAGTTTGATATATTACCAAACCACGATTTAGGTATGTTCCGACATACTACCAACGTGATATTGATTACAAAAGTATAATTTGATATACTACCGACTCTATTATTTCACGAACTAAAGTATATTTTAATATACTACCAAAGCATAGTTGATGTGCTATTTTCTAATCCAAAGCATAAGTTGATATGTTATTTACAAAACCAAAGAATAATGTATTATACTACCGATGTTTATCATTCTTAAACCAAGGTATACTTGTGATATACTACCGAATCAATTATTTCCGAAACTAAAGTATATTCTAATATACTATCTATTTAACTATTTCATAACTAAAGTATATTTAGATATACTACTCATCCGTTTATCTCAAAACCAAAGTATATTTTTGTATATACTATAAACATTTTTCCAAAACGACGCATTTTAGAAACAAAACTTTTACAAGGATTCATGGCTATTTTTGAAAACATAAAACCTTTTCTTGTGTTATCCAAAGTCATGAATCTAATACACAAATCCTATGTTACTCACAGACATTTTTATGCCGACGTACCTATTTTCACATATGTTTCAGGTGCTGCTATGTGACGATTATTGATGCATGCTACACATAGGATGGACTCGTGCCTTAGCGACTTTAAAACTTGAGAGACAATTATTTGTATCTATCTGATTTGTAATAAAACAATGAGTTCAATAATTCAATAAAACGAAACTATTTAATCCATGGTTGTGAAACAATGATCCTGTTACGACACTCCTTGACGTTTCCGCCACGATTTGTTGTTTTACGTGGTCGGGGTGTGACATTACATATGAATAGATCAATTTGGCGCGTTATATCAAATGGGTCAGATGAAAAGATTTAGGTAAAAGGGAAAGAAGTCAAAAGGGTTCTCAAAATTAACTTTTAACGTATACCTTCTAAATCATAAATATTCAAAGCTCTACAATGATCCCATTTTTTGTAATCATAATAAAGCATTAATTTTTTTTTTTTTTTGTAATTTGCTAGAAAATGAAAAAAAATAGTTAAGTACCAGCATTTTCATCCTGTAAAACAACTGAGTTATTACCCAACCTCTAATTAGAGGCTGGCAAGTTTTCAAAGAAGCGAATATAAAGTGCATAAGTATAATAAAAAATAATTCATAGCCAATAAAATGATGTTTGTAACTGAGATACCTTGACAAGTTTATAAACCAGTAGAATTGTAATATTTCTCAAATGGGTCAGATGGCCGGTAGCATCATTCCATGCACACTTATTTAAAGATAAATGCATGCCATATTCCATAGCGAATTAGGGGAAAGCTTGTTATCTTATCTGTAACTATATGAAAGTAAGTAAAATAGCATAATGGTATAAAGTGAATAGGCTTGTGGGCCTTAAACCTATAAAGTCAACTTAATCACAATATTAAAAAATTGTATTTAGTTAGTAATATAACATTACAAATATGAAGTGTAGTAGATTGAACATTAAATGAACATACACTCGCCACTTTAATACCAAAACAAACAACCCGTACACGATGTTCATTCATATCCCCAACAATATTCAATGACTCGAGGTAAAAAAGTAAAAATAAAAAACCAAACAATTGGCCACCCCAAACTCTAAACCCGTTCCATACTTCCTTTATTGTACCTGGACTGTCATTTATATGCCCTTGACCCGACTACACTGGACTTTAACCCAAACAAACCTTGACCCAACTACTACCTTACCTGACCAGACTTGAACTTTGACTCAACCGGGCATACCTTTGTGATTCCTTCCAGCTGTTACCCAAGTTTTTCTTAGCTTCAACCACCTTTAAGATGTTCTCAAGCCCTTCTAAACTCACTATCACAGTCCTTGGATCCAGACATACAAGAAGATCACACAGTGGATTAATACACCCTTGATTCACTAAAGACCTACAAACCATAAATCATTATAGAAAGTGTTAGGAAACTTTTATGTAAGTATTGAAGAAAAAGATGATTAACCTGATCATATGCTGAAGATACAGTCAAGGAAGATCAATAAAAAGGTGCCTACAAGATAACATGACAAGAAGAATAGAAAGACACATCTTCAACAAGTATCAGGAACTGATCAAGACAAATAAGGATATCAGAAAAGACAATTTTGATAAGTCTGATGATAAATCTCAGAATCTGGTAACTCTGATCATCAGAATTTCCGATGATCAATCTCAACAGAATACTGGTAAGCTGGTCATCAGAATTTCTGATAGACCAACTTGTCTTAAAGATAAGGCCCTGACACAATTTGGAAAGTAGCAAGTTGACATCCACGGATTCAATGAATATGCCAAAAAGCTACTTTGTGCAGAGCACGTGCATAAATAAACAAATGTTTATTCATGATCCAGACTCTTTATAAATAGAGATGTCAAACTCGAAGGTTAAATGAGTTGAGCTAAGCCTTTAATACACACACCACCAACTCCATTACTCTTCAATACCTAATTCTTTGAGCATTCATTTGTAACAGTCAATAACTTTGTTTTCCAAAGTGATCAATATACTTGAAAATTATGTAAGTTGTTGTTTCTTGAAAGTTTGATTTCTAGTTCCGCACAATATTTTGCTACTTGTTGAAATCTATTTGCCATACTTAGTCTTTAAGCATCTTATCTGGGATCAACAATTGGTATCAGAGCAGATTGAATAAATCATTTTCAAAAGATCAATTGCTCATATTTTTTATAACAATCTTTTTTACTAAACATGGCAAACTTTCAAACTTGGAACAATGCTTTTAACATTGGATCTATGTGTCACACCCGTTTGATAGCGGAAGCGCGATGTGAACTTGATTAGTTTTCATCGCATACGATATAAGTAAACAACTATATGATTAAAAACACACACGATGTTTGTCCATTGACATAGTTATGAGATACACATCATAAGTTGTTTAAAGTACAAGACAACATTAGTTATAAGTTTTTCAAAAGACTAGTTCAACATAATGTTAAAATGCAAGGCTTTGCTTCCTATATCCCATTGAAGATGAGATATATGGATCAAACCCCTTTAAAAGGATGACATCGTTAACATGATAACCCAAAATCTTCTTGAGAACCGACTACACCAAGATCCATTCATTTACCTGAAATACATGTAAGTTTTGAAAACATCAACAAAAGTTGGCGAGTTCATGTGTTATGTGTGCGCGCCAAATGAATCTTAATAACATTTGAGAGTTCGTATATAACAATGAGGTATGTAAAGTGTCAATGAACATATGATCATTAATGTCTTGCAAGGACATTAATATGTGTGACGACATTGGAAGAACTCAACCCTAGACGATTTCCTTTGGTCCACCCGAATGGGACAACAAAAGCACTACATGTGGCCATACAAGGACCCATGAGTGGGGCTCACTACACCCGATAGATCTACCACTCCTTTTCCACGGTCTTACAAAAGATTAATGGCGCTTAAGAGAGACCCTATTCGCACATGATCTATTTTTTCATTCGATAGCTAAACCATACCATCGAAACATGTATTCCCCCTGAGAGTTGTAAAACCAAAAACATTTAAAAGAAAAGGGGGACATGAACTCATAGATTTGTGTCCAGAAAGATAGTTCTAGCAACGGTGTTCCAAAAGCGTAAGTTAACCTACAAGTGCTCTAACTCATTAGACATTTTGGTCCCTTCTAGACCTTGTACTGGTTGCTCATCTTGAACGTTATTGTATTCGTTTTATTTTTGGAACCCTTTTGTATTTTTAATTATATGTTGGCATTTGTTTCATGTATACGCTTTTATTATATATCCTTCTTATATATATATATATATATATATATATATACTTTGCATTCAAATGTGTACGAACGGGCCTCGCCCTTCGCGAGTCTTCGTGCCTCGCATGATCATAAGTGGGCCTAGCCCATGAGAGTCTTCGTGCCTCGCACAAGTGAGAGTGGGCCTAGCCCATTTGAGTCTCCATGATCCACACGGTGTGAGTGGGCCTAGCCCATTATGTGACAACTGTGCTCTGTAAACGATGTACAATGTAAAACAATATCAATTATCAATAAAACAATGTGTTTTGGTGTTATTATATGTGTATTTGTGTTTGATTATTTTACGATTTGATTCGAATTCGATTTCAAGCTTTAAACCGCTTTCTGGAAAGTTATACGCAAACTGGCACGTAAACGCAGTCAGTTTAATGCGAAAAACACTCCGGAATAGTGACATAGGCTTAACATACCTTAAATAACCTTTACATAACTTACAAATAAGTTTTGGATGGTTTGGTGTGTCGAAAACAAGTCTATTCGATTGCAGGGACTATTTGTGTCAAACTGCGAAAGTATACTGATTCGTTCTATATCGAACATTCCGGAACTTGATCATAAGTTAAACATGCCCTAAATATCCTTTACATAGCTTAGAAATAGACTTTGAGGTGTTTGGTGCGCAAAAATAAACTTATTTGATCAGCAGGGACTAAAAGTGTCAAAAAGTGCATAAGTTTGCATTTTCGCGCATATCTTACGTTCTGAATATATCCGGACATCCAAAATTTTTTTGTAATCATTAAAATATTTTATTTTAGTGATTGGAATGCAAAAATTCCATTCGTCGCGCAATTTGGATCGTTTTTGCGTCCGTTCGAGTTTTCGTCGTAATTAACCGAATAACGCAACCGTACGACCAAACGAACCGACATCCGAGATCTTTTTGAGCATATTTTAAGTTCCCTATACTTTAACTTCATTTTAGAGCCTTGAAATGGGGTTAACGGGGCTTAAACGTGTCAAAAATGCATCAAAAATCAAGTTTTGGACTTGCAGGGACTGTTTTTGACATTCTGTGAAACTTAGCCCTCACGGGACGCGTAAGATGGGACTTATTCTTATGCGGGGCGTGACCTATTGCCAGACAAAAACACTGAATTTGGACATTCCAGCTGTTTTTGATGGTTTTGTTCATTATTTTGGAATACCATTTGATGGTATTTGATGTCCCATTGTATTGTAAAACCTTGTGCCCACATGTATGGTCTTGATCAAAGCTCAATTATCGAGAAACGATCCTAACGGTTCTTCGAAATCTATATAAACCCAAGCCTTTCATTCATTTTTCTTCACACTTGATTCATTTTCTGCTCTAAGTTGAGGTTTAACACTTCATACCTGAGCAATTTGAATTAAGACTTCCTAGCTTGGACCTTTTGTAAGTTTCTTTCATGCTCGTTTATGTATTTCAAGCGTGAAAGTGAAACAGTGTTTGACTTTCTTCTTTGACCAGTCAATGGTCAACACAAAGTTCGTTTGAACTTTGAAACGTGAGCGTAACACGATGGTTATACTCCCTTGTGACTATACCTACTGATTACCACGTTGATTAGGCGTAGTGACGAGTCATAGTTTCAGTCAAAATGCGTATTTATGCGTATTTTGCAACCAAACTATTCTTGGGTATCAAAACCCTTTGTTTTGATATCAAAACATGTTTTCTAACTTAGTTAACCATGTTTTAACATGTTTAACTCGTCACTTTTAGTCTAGTGCTTGTATAGGTTCGTAAGGTAAGCGGTCTAAACAACCGCTTAGACTTTCGAACTCGACCCATTTGGTCGATCATTAGGATCCGACCAAGCATATTTGTGACCATAGTTGTATAGGGAATAACCTTCCGAGGTTATACTTTATGGTCACTTAGTTTAATTAGTTGTATGTTAGGTAATTTATATGCCTTAGGAAAATGACCAAAATGCCCTTTTCATGCATAATGGGTAATTAAGCATATGTAACTTAATTTTTGTCACCTAAACTGATTATGCAACATATTAAAACATGTTAGGGCATATAATACTTGTCATAGGACTAGTTAGGCGTCTCGAACGCGCATTTGCGCGAACGACGCACTTAGAATAGGTTCCGATTTAGAACGTAGGCTTTGCTAAACCATATCACATGAGTTCCAATACTCATTTGGTTTACAAGACCTCATTCTATCCGATCTTCCGATTTAGGTGTCGATTATTTAACTAGTGATCCGATTACTAGGTGCTACTTGAATTTCCTTGGTTTTTCCTGAGCATTGATAGTTCATTAGATCAAGGATACCCTTCTATTCAATGTGAGTACATAGTTCCCCTATTTTACTGTTTTCGATTGTTTTGGGGTGATTCATATGTGTTAAATGATTTCGATATTTTTAACGATGGTTTCAAAAACGATTAATATGGTTTGTATTAAACTAATAACGATTTCGATAATGTGAACAAACTTGTTGGACGTAATTACATAACGAATAACATTCATTAGTTTTGGCCAAACCGACCAGTATTAGGTTATGGTACCACAGGATCTGACGAATCCCGTTATCAGACTGCACCCATGGTTATGTGTGGGGGTTATGTGGGTAACGACTGAATCTGTGATTGTTAACTTACCCTTTGGTGATTTGTTAATACGAGTTTAACGATAGACGAGTTACGAAGGTTTGAATGTTATTAGCGAGACGACCAAAAGTAGTTTTCACAATTAAAACGAGAACGATTTAAACAAGTTAAACGAATTGAACAAACGATTGGTTTTGGGTTGTGATTAGATAACGGGACGGGTGTGATATGATAAAAGCATGGTAGATACGCCGCTGATACTTCTTATATATAAGTGTTTCTATCATATTACATTCCGTGGCATTATTTAGTTCACTTGGGAAAACGATGTTAAAACGATGTCACATAACGATGTTTACTAAATGATATAAACCATACGAGTTTTACTAACGAGATGATTTACAATCTGGTTTACTTAAACAAATGTTTTGGGTTAAGAATCATGGCTACGAGATTTTATGAACTATAACCAACTTGATTTGAGTTGGTTAATTATGTTGCAATACTATACACTTTTCAAAACAAGGTTTTTAACTTTTGACTCTTGTAGTCTAATGAGGTATTGCAACATGTAAATGAGCCATGAATCCGACACTCTCACAAAACCTATGTGCTCACCAGCATTTCTTTGCTGACTTTGTTTTTACATATGTTTCAGGTGTTGTTGAATGATGTTGATTGCTAGGATGCATGCTCACTTAGGATTGGACGAGGCCTTAGTGACTTAATAACAATGATAGACTATGTTTAACTTTTTTGTTCTAATATTTAAGACATTGTTAATGTTTAACTATTCAATAAAACGAAACTTTTGAATCCATGGTTGTGAAACAATAATTCTGCCACTCCACTCCCCGACGTTTCTGCCGCGGTTTCGTTGTTTTAACACGGTCGGGGTGTGACACATTAGCGTCTCCGTTCCACACACGGCTTATGTTTGTTATTTGTGATATACATATTCTTCAAATATATTTTTTAAGTTTAATGAACCTCATTCACTTGTGATAATATGTTCGATTTGAGAATGTATATTTGTTTCACAATTACATATGTATACCTTTTATATGTATAAGTGTTAAAATATATATTTTAACATCGTGTATACGTTGATGTACATGTACGGTATCTTTGTGAGAGTACACTTCAACAAGTGTATTTGAGTACATCACCATGTATGTCACACCCCAACCGATGGCGGAAACATCGGGGCGTGGCACTGAGCGAAATAGATTGTCCAAGAGAATCCATAACAACTCTTAATGATAATATATTTAACGTTAAAGTCCCATACCAATAACATATAAAGTAAAAACAGTTATTACAGCCAGAGTGTCTCAAAAACAAGTAAACTGTTCCGACAACTCAGATTTCTTATTTGGTGAGTTTCTAGGCCTCCTACTTGATTCATCAAAGCAGACATAGCATCCTATCAACCTGTTATATACGTTAAAATAAAATCAATACACAGAGTGTAAAGGTGAGTACACAAATTTGAGTAACATATAATATAGCGAAAGCGTTTACGCATAACCAGCATGTAACACGTAGAAATGTGAATCAAGTAAGCTGTCGATAATGACGTATGCAACCGACATGACTGCGAGTGTAGAATGTGTAACACATTATCACCATTGTTACCATGTGAAGTAATACCCTTAACAACCCCTATCCACGACAGGTGCTGAGTCCAAACTATAGTACTATCGTTGCTAAGGTGTCAGACAACAATCACTGTGTAAACATAAGATACTAGCATTCATCGAGTCACGTATAACATGCGATAGCGGTTAGCGTTTAAAAGTGTTTGCGTTGTGTGTTGATGTGTTTTGATAGAGAACGTATGTAACACCCAAAAGTGCATCAAAAGAAAATAGGTTCGAGTATACTCATAGTGCGTGTTTAGCTAGTAAACACATTACTTGGATTGAAGGTAGCGCGTGGAGATTAGCCTGAGCATAGAACAGTAGCGTAAGCGTTGAACGGCGTGTAACAGAATGAGTATCGAATGGTGAGTTGAACGGATGGTCATCTGGCGGATGGTCATCCGGACAGATGACCATTCCAACGGATAGCCATTCGAATGAGTTGAGGTGTTTGAAACTTGTTTTGAACTTTTGAAGTTTTTGTTGTAGTATTTAATCAAGTCATCCGGGCGGATGGCCATTCGATCGAATGGCTATTCGATCGAGAGACTCAAAATTTGAAGTTTTGATCAAATCGTTTTGAAACATTGGAAGTTTATAAAAGAGACTGGTCATCTGGTCAAATGGTCATCTGATCGGATGGCCACCCGAGTGGCGACCAGTTGGTTTGGAATCTCGTAAAATTTTCCAAGTTAAAAAGTTTTGAAGTTTAACGGAGACGGCGTGACGATGTGTCAAACAACGGGAATCTACACCAAGTCCGACTCATTCGATCAGATGGGAACCACCCCATTCGACCAGAATAACCGTTCTTGATGGAACTTCATGTTTAACTCGTGAATCGGTCGTCTCTCCGGTGGAAATCCATTTTCAGACCGGTTCTCAGCTAGAGAATGAGTAGAGAGCCTGAATGAGCCTTGATTCCTTCGGTTTTGTGTAGAATCTGAAGGAAAGTTTGAAAATAGGTGAAGAATGATGAAATATGTCGAAATCTGTGGAAGTCTTGTTGAGATTTGTGTTGTATAGTATAGAAATCCTTTAGATCTGAACCAAGCTAGACGGGATGACGTCACACAACCGATTGCATAAGCAACCTTGATGATGTCACCTTCAAGTGGTCCAAATCAGGTGATTTCTAGATGAAAATGAGTGATCTCAGTGGAGAAGATAATGAAGAAGTGTGTGGTGATGATGGAAGTACAAGACTTATGGAGAAATACTTACGAAATAGCCTTTAATCGAGAGAAAAGTGCTTGAGAGCGAGCTGGGAGCAAGTTGGTCGGATAGAGCTGTCACTTCAGTGAATAGTGATGTGACAGGCGGGTATTTATAGTGAGAGAGGGAGAAAGGCGGTGGAACGATGGGTCGGATGGCAAGTCGATCGGATGGCCATCTGATCGGATGGGCATCCGGACGGATGTCCATTCGATCGGGTGGTCATTCGACCAGCCGAGTTGTGTTTTGTTGATTTCCGACTTTCGTTTCATGCGTTGCGTTTAAGCGAGTTGCGAGTGAGCGTTGCGTTGAGATAACCACATAACATTAAACAAGTAATCATACAAATAACACACATAATCACACATAACCACTAAGATACATAAAAGTAAATCTGCGTTTCGAGTTGCATTGAGATTGCATTGCGATAACGATGTAATTGCGTTAGTATAAACAAGCGATGTGATATGCGATAAAATGCATTTAAATAGTATGCGTTGTAAAACATAGTTTAAAATATCGTTTAAAATAGTTAACCCATAGCGATATTGGGAAGCTCGAGAGTACAAGTCAATTAAGCAAGAAATGGTAGATCTGTCATTTCTTATTATAACGACCCGAAAGGTCGGGTTGTTACATTCTCCCCTACTTTAGGGAATTTCGTCTCGAAATTAAGGTTCAGGCGTAATGAAGCGTTGTGGGTATTTAGCTTTCACATCACTTTCGAGTTCCCAAGTGAACTGGGCGCCGCGTTTTCCTTCCCAGCGAACCTTCACTATAGGAATGCGAGAGCGTCGAAGTTTCTTGGTTTCTTGGTCCATGATTTCTACTGACTTTTTCACGAAGTGTAGAGTTTCGTTAACTTGCAAATCCTCAAGAGGGACATGCAGGTTTTCTTTGGCTAAGCACTTTTTGAGGTTTGAGATGCGGAAAGTTGGATGTACGTTGCTGAGTTCCTACGGTAATTCGAGTCGGTAGGCCTCTTTGCCAATTCTTTCCAGAATCTTAAAGGGTCCAACGTATCGAGGCGCAAGCTTTCCTTTCTTGCCGAATCGAATCACCCCCTTCCAAGGTGAAAACTTTAGGAGTACGTGATCGCCAACTTCGAACTCAAGGGGCTTGCAGCGTTTATCGGCGTAACTCCTTTGACGACTCCGAGCCTTCAAGAGATTGTCTCGTATCTGAACGATCTTGTCAGTCGTTTCTTGTAATAACTCAGGACCGGTAATTTGCGTGTCTCTGATCTCGTGCCATACAATAGGCGATCAACATTTTCTTCCATATAATGCTTCAAATGGTGCCATTTGGACGCTAGAGTGATAACTGTTGTTGTACGATAATTCGACTAAAGGTAAATGCGAATCCCAATTACCACCCAAATCTATAACGCACGAACGAAGCATGTCTTCAAGGGTGCGAATCGTGCATTCAGTCTGACCGTCGGTCTGGGGATGTAAAGCGGTATTGAGATTAAGAGTAGTACCGAGAGCTGATTGGAAAGTTTCCCAAAGATGCGAAGTAAATCGACCATCGCGGTCAGAGATGATGTTACGAGGTGTCCCATATCGATAAATGACTTCGTCGGTATAGATTCGTGCTAATTGTTGGTGCATTACGTCTATTGACTTCGTCTTGTATCATGTTATGTTATAGTATAGGTTAGAATAACTAGTGCACGAGGTTTGGAAAACGAAAGTTGGTGGATTAGCAAGTAGGTCCGCTTATATGGACATTGTACATAAAAGCGAACCAGAAGCTAATAGGTCCGTTTATATGGACATTTGTTCATAAAAGCGAACCTCTAACTAATAGGTCCGCTTATACGGACGTCCATATAAGCGAACCTACCTCACCTATATATAGTGCACATGTTGTTCATTTGGGAACGGTTCTGAAAATTGTAACGAAGTGCTGCCAGATTGTTTTCAGGTTGTAAACGTTGTTAAATCAATCAAAGAAGCATTATAATTAGTTTGAGCGTCTGTATCTTTGATTCCGCCTCTGATACAGAGAAAAGACTCTTCTGATTGACTCGTTCGGGTCCAACAACGATCCTACAAGTGGTATCAGAGCTCAAGAGGAAGAGTTTAGCTCAATTGGATCTGTTTTCTGTCTTCTACACATTCTTTTTCAATCTGGACAAGTTTCCACGGTTAAAATTGGCCAAATTTTTCATAAAATGTGTATTAGTGGATAATAATAAACCCTTGAGAGTTTCATGTCAAAATTCAACCTAAAAATGGAAAAAATAACCTTCGGATGTGGTTCCGCTTATTCGGATAGTGGATAGGTCCGCTTTTGAGGTTCCCTTGAAAGTTACATAGGTCCGCTTGTGTGACGATAGTTCCGCTCAAAAATACCTAGATCCGCTTCAGAGGTCCGCTCATAGTGACATTAGGAGGTCCGCTTATATGACATTTTAGGAGGTCCGCTTATTGTAACAATCAGTTAGGTCCGTTTTTGTGAACAATACATAGGTCCGCTCAAAGGGTTCGCTTATTTGAACATTGGTGGTCCGCTCATTTGAACAAATCAAAGTTTCGATTTTGTGTAACATCGAATTGCGTGAACTGTTTGAAAAGTTAATCGAATTGTGTGATACTTTAATCGAGGTGGTCAGTGGTTGAAATATGTGATCATGTGAATACATCAGTTATATGTGAAACATTATACAAGTTTGTTGGTTATTAAAGTTAGTGGGAATTTGTGAAATTTGTCGGGTCTTTTAATCAAAAGAAAAGATGTGCATGTGATTACATGTGATTAAGTTTGAGGTCCAATTACATTGAGTGATGTATTAAAGGTGTCAGCACACTAATAGTTGTCGGCTTGGTGGTTAGTGGTTCGAAATTGTAAACTCATTTAAAGGGTTGTTGGGTTACATGTGAATTCAATTAAGTTGTGTCAGTTGCATGTGAATTTGGATTACACATTTGATAAAGTGTGTCGGCTAGTATAATACAATCCAGTGAACGGCCCATGTGACTTTGATTCCAATCGGCCCAATCAGAGTTTAACATTTGTGTTTGTTGGTTTGGTGGAGTTTACGGTCCAATCAGTTTAAAGTGTGCATATGATTCTTTATTAAAAAGAAAGATTATATTGTCGGTAGTAGTAGATTCAAAGGTTATAAAGTTCGGTCAAATCAGAATAAAGTGTGTGTCAGCTCATTTACGGCCAAATCGTTATCAGCCCAAGTTATTCAATGGCCCAAGTCTCAAAATCAATATCACGTGAACAAGCATTTGTCTTTTGAAGCTCAATCATTTCGGATTGCATATATTGTTCGGCCCAAGTCTAATTCAGAAATTGGATCCATATATATTTTTTTTTAGCTCATTCATTCACTGATCTCACTTGAACTACATTGAACGAATCCGTGAATATTGATTTCACAAATACATACTTTCACGTATTCAATCCATTTAAAACTGATAGTTTGTTTGTTTTGTTTGCTTTCAGGTGATTCAAGATGTCAAGCAACGGTGAAGAATTTTACAACACATTCTACCACGCGTTCACTTCCGAATCGTCAGATAGAAGATCTGAGATGAAAGAATATTCAAGAGAGATTTCGGAGAATTTGAAGTTTGAGAACATGTACGGAAGCCAACAGAAGCCACCAAAGCTAATGAAAGTGGAAGATTATCACTGGTGGAAAAACAGATTTGAGGGTTGGGTAAAAGCTTTCGCTCCTGAAAGTTGGATAAAAATGACAGATGGATACACTGAACCAGTAAAAGAGGGAGGATAGTTAATAGATGCGAAGGATTTCTCAGACATAGATATAAAAAATGTTGTGGCTGAATCTAAAATGATCACATTAATCAAACAGTCAGTAAGAGAGGATATTATTTCGTTACTTGAACAAGAGAAAACTTCAAAGAGTTTGTGGGAAGCGTTAGGGAAAAAGTGTGTAGGAAGTAATGAAATTGTTAAAAACAAAAAGAAACTGTTGCGTAAAGAGTTTGATTTATTCAGTTGTATGAAAAATGAATCTGTTTGTAAAATGATCGAGAGATTCGGATATCTGAAAATGGAGCTGATCAGACATGAAATTTTACCTTCTGAAGAGGAGCTGGTGGATAAACTGTTTGATTCATTGCCAAATGATCAAGAGTGGCAATACTTCGCTTTAATGTTGAAGAACACTATCAAGCCTGAAGATTTGAAAGTGGATTTGCTGATTGAAAGACTTGAAAGCCATGAGTTGGAGATAAAGAGATCTAAAGTCAACAATCCAGCTTATCAGCAGAATGTAGAGCTTTACTACAGAGGAAATGTACCGCAGGCTGGGTCTCCAAGAACAGCATTTTCAGCAGAAAGTTCAAGTTCAGTGAACAATGAAAGTCTTCACAATGGTCTTCACAGTGGATCTTCTTCAAACATTTCAAGTCAATCTGCTTCCAAGAATTTGTTTCAGTGTAATATCGCAGTGGATCTGAAGAATGGGCAGAATTTCAGCGAATGGAAAAACCCTGTAAACCACACACTACCGGCAAGTGTACCGGTCGTAAGTAGTAAAACAAGCAAGTCCGAGTATCGAACCGTGGACACAATCTAGCGACTCTTGATACTAAACCTCTATCAAGCCCTAGCCTAATAATTTGTTTGTTTGAGAGAATGGTTTTAACTAATTACTAAATAAAGCAAATAAATAAACTAAGATAAAACAAAGTAGAAGACTCGGGAAACTGAAGGAAAACTCAAATGCTAGGAGAAAACAACTACATAGGTCTAGAATCCTACCCGTAACTTACAACTCTCGGAATTGGATAATGGAATGGCTACCGGGTTCCTAAAAATACGACTAACTTAAGAAAACCCTAAAGACTGCTAGATCACCTCCCGGTCTCACTAACACCTCTCGGACAATCCTAAAGTGGACGTGTAAACCACCGGTTACTAGATCAGATCACCTCCCGGTCTTACTTCACTAGGGAATGCTAAGGTACCCAAATGACTCGCTCACCTCCCGGTCTCGCTAATCACAACACGCCCTAAAGTATGAAGGGGTAATCTAGGGTTGATGAAAACAACTCAAGTTTGCTAGGGAACTAAGGAAATCAAGCTAGGTTCACCTCCCGGTCTCACCTTTACCCAAAACCCAAGAACTAGACAAACTGACACTCTATCTCCTCCCGGTCTCAAGAGTGGCAAAACACTAATTTCAAAGACTCACAAGGTTGCTTATAAGGTTATCTAAGACAAGAAACCTCTAGATTATACCACTAACACAAAGTCTATGGAAAATCACGTGTAACCCTAGATCTGAAACTACCAAAGTAACAAACGTAGAGAAAACGTAAAGCAACATTCATGCAATTCAATTACTAATAGCATTCATACGCATTATCATCAACAACACATAGATAGTTTACCAAAACATTAAGCCAAAAATTATATTATCCAAAACCGAAAGTTATAAGTCACAAAATATTCATCAATACGACCTAGGTAGCATAAAAGTTTAGCTACTCATGTTCAAGAACGAAACACCAATAAATTTAAAGTCATAAAATTCAGCAAACATGTCTAATATATCAAGTTTTAACAACCCAAGAATAATCAACGATGTCTAACCGAATAAAAGCAATAAACTTTATGCCAAGTTTCTTCAACACAAGCCTTCTCTTTCTTCTTCTCCACTTCAGAATTCTGCCTCCTTGTATGCGTTGTAGTTCGTATATGCTTTCTATCGTCTGCCTCTTGTTCGTCTCTCTCTCTCAATTCTGCCGTAGGGTTCTATTTATTTATTTTTTTGGTTGTGCCCTCCTTTCTTACACGGCCTTCTGCTTCTCTTTTTCGAATCCTCGTTGACAGCCCACATCTACCAACAAAGTTAAGGCCCAATCATTGCGTGAGACTAGCCATCATGACTTGTTACGTAAGCCCACAAACAAGAAAGAATTAAAGTGGCAGTCAACTTTGATTTTCCTTTGGTCAACCCTGAACTCAACTAATTCCTCCAATAGCCTTCGTATGTATTTTAATTCCTTGACATGATTCTTTCAATTTTCCTTCAACTTTTAGAATTCACGTGAATTCCATTTTTTTTCATGGAATTAATTCCAAGTTTCACAAGATTTACACTTTAGCCCCCTGACTTATGTGAACTATTTTTTTTAAGAACTTTTCTTTAATTGCGATTTAGCCCTTCGTCTTTCAGCTTCATTTAATATTTTCCGATTCTTCGTGCATTGATCGTTTAAGCTCGTTCATTTATTCCTTTTTGCACCGAGACCTGTAATAATAATAAATAATAAAATATATGTCTAAATATTATAAAAAAAAACTCAAAACTATAAAAATAAAATACAAAATACACGGGTAAATGACGGTGTTTTTCAACACATCAAATATCCCCACACTTAACCTTTTGCTTGTCCCTAAGCAAAATCCCAAGCACCATGTCCAACTTAAACACTTAACAACAACGCAAGTCTTGAACAAATTATAACGCGAACTACGAAATCATCAAACACAGCGGTTTCGCAAGACTTACAACGTTCAAAATGTGACGAATCATAATATTTAAATGAAAACGGGCCTACCTAATCAAGTTTTTCTAACCTTCAAGCAATCAATTATGCAATGTCGACACCCCTCACAATTTCACTCATCTCTCGGCTAATATATATGTAATTTTGAGTGAACTCTCAAAACCAAACTATGAAGCATACTATCATAAGCTTGTACGTCAATCAGATCTCCACCTAAATGTTAGAATTTAACACGGATCAAGAGGACTTTATTGGGTATGTAAGGGCTAAGGGTAGGTATATATATATATATATATATATATTTTTTTTTTAAATAAGTGCTAAACACATAATCACACGATAAACCGGATAAGTACGAAACAAATACTAACAAATTGGTCATTTTGACCCACAACTTTATTTTTTTATTTTTTTTCATCTTTTGCTTCTTCTTTTTTTCATTTTTCTCTTCTTTTTTTTTTTGTCTCATATTTTTTTTCATTTTGTTTTTTTTTTTTCAAATATAATAATCACGTAACACAATCCGGCTATCAAATCACAAACGGGTAACAAACGAATGGCTAGGCTCAAAGTGGTGTATCTAAGGGTAGTGGTGAAACGGGTTAAACACAAAGGCTACATAAACAAGGTGATCCTAATGCCTCTATCATATCCATATCAAATCCTAACCAAAGGTCTCAAACTGCATCAAAACGCACAAGTTCTAAAGTGATGCAACAAGTCGGTAAACACACATGAAACGAAAATAGTGATTAAATATATACGAAACATATAAAGGCTCAAATCTCACTATCATGTGGAAAATAAGGGCTACCGATATCGACAATGCACAACTAATTAACTCTCCGGCTCAATCCACTATCCTAGGCATCCCAAAACCTTTTACTTCCCAAAAACCGATTCAGTCAACCTACTATCCCGCAACTTAAAGAAACGTATGCCCTCGACTCGTAAATTCGACAATTAAACCGCTTTTGACCGATGTTTTGAAAAGGTTTTTCGTTTTCTATGCGCTAAAGGATCGGGACTCGCAAAACCAACTCTTTTTTTTTTTTTGTATTTTCAATTTTTTTTTTTGGATTTTTTAATTTTTTTAATTTTTTCAGATTTTATGACTCAAGACTCTACTAATTAAGACACTAAACGATAGTTTCCCATCCCCACACTTAAACTCTACATTGCCCTCAATGTAGGATGGAAACCGACTCAAAAACTAAAAAAAATAAGAAATAAAAACCAAGGGCATAATTAGAAAGGACTTAGCTGGTTTTACGACGCGTAAGCTCCAAAACTCTCATCCAATCCCGCTCGATCGTATAGCATTCCATTTGCGATCGGCTTTAACTCTGACTGGTACACTTGGTAAATTCCTTGCAATTGGTAAGCAGCTCCAAAATCACCCGAATGGAGATTGAGTACGGGTGGTACATATCCAAACCTGCATAAACAAAAACAAGCAAAAACCAAGCAGTACCTACTCGACACAAAACACTGACTCATAAACTACTAACTTAGACTCATGGTACAAAATAAAATAAAACAAATGCGAAACACTACAAAAAATATACAATTCTACAACAAGTTATCATAACTCATGGGGGATCATAAAGATCAAACTCACCCCTGAACCTCTAACAAGGGCCTCTAAAACAATTACTCATACCAAAACTCTTCTTTCTCCAAAAGTCGTCATCAAACCAACTCGACTTATGCTCGCTCATGGGGAATTTATACCTCGAGTTACATACTAAAATACCATCCCCACACTTAGTTTCCTTCACACCTCCCGAACTAAACTCTCCCCATTCATCTTCCTCTACCGAACTCCAAGAACTATTCTTAAACTCAACCTCACCTCCTATTACCTCCACATTTTCCTTAAACCTAACATGCTTCTCCTTCTTCATATCACTCTCCATTCTAGCATCTCCAATTCCCTTTAACTCTTGCCTAATTACCGAGGGCGTCCCTACCTTCTCGGATTTTTTTCCATTAACATGGAATGTAACCGTGTCATCAGTGACACCAAGAGTTATCTTACCGCCATGAACATCTATTATAGCTTTCGCGGTAGAAAGGAATGGACGACCTAAGATGAGTGAAAGACAAGATTGTCCACTAGGATCCTCGCCCATGTCTAGAACAACAAAATCAGTAGGAAACACAAACTTACCTACTTTCACTAGCACGTTTTCAACTATACCTCTAGGAAATTTCACTGAACGATCAGCGAGTTGAACATTCATGTAGATCGGGGTAGGCTCTCCTAGCTTGAGCTTCTTAAACACAGAATATGGCATCACATTTATACTAGCTCCTAGGTCGGCCAAAGCAGTCCTAAACTCATAACCCTCTATCTCACAAGGAATGGTGAAACTTCCTGGATCTGGCATCTTTGTGGGAAGTTTGTTTGAAATCACCGCAGAACATTCTTCACTCAATGTAATAATCGAAAGATCCTCAATTTTCTTCTTATTGAGCAGGAGTCCCTTGAGAAACTTGGCAAATTTAGGCATTTTAGCCAAAGCCTCAAGGAAGGGAATGTCTACGTAGAGCTTTTTGATCATCTCCAAAAACCCATTATACTGATCAATTTGCTTCTTGTTCAAAAGTCTCGTAGTGTATGGAGGAATGGGCTCATACACTTCAACCGGTTCTTTTACATTCTCATCTTCCGGTTCAACCACCTTTTCAACTACCTTTTCCGGTTCTACCTCTTTCTCAACAACCCTCTCAGGTTCTATCAACTTCTCTATCTCAAACCCCTCATCAAAAAGGCCTGTGCTCCTACCACTACGTGTGAACACGGCATGTAACTGGGCATTAAGGTTAAGCTGGGTGGTGCTAGGGAATGAACCTGCGGGCCTCTCAGTCATCCTATTCGCTATCTCTCCTACGGTCCTCTCTAGACTCTGTATGGTGGACCCCTGATTCCTAAACATCAACTCAAACTCCTGGTTTTTCTTCAGCTGCTCCTGATGTCTAGCCTCACCCTGCATCACTATCGACTCTAGGAGTTTGTTAGTCCTACTCTGACTCTCCTCATTCCTCTTCAAAAACTCACTCAGCTCAGACTTAGGCTCTCCACTACTCTGTCCATCAGCAGGGGTCGGAAAGAGACTCTGACGTGGTTGGAATCCAGGGGGATTCCCGCCTCTCCAGTTCGAGGTTTGGCGTGGCTGCCATCCAGAGTTGTAACCCTGGCCTCGTCCCTGGTTCTGGACAAAACTCAACTCCTCCTCAGATCCTACAGGGCAATCTATCGTCTCATGCCCACCTCTACACACCTCACACTTAGAACTAATCTTAACCTGAATGTCCTTGACCATCTTTGTCAAGGATTCGACCTGGGAGGCTAAAGCTACGCTAGAATCTACCGTAAGAATACCTTTAGGGGCAGCAGTAATGCCCCCAAAGCCTGGCTCGGTGTAAGTACTGGTGGCTAGATCCTCCATCATCTCAAGACACTCAGCAGCTGTCTTGGTCTTCATCATGTTGCCTCCTGCTGTGGAGTCAAGCAGTCTCTTAGTTGCTTCAGAAACTCCATTATAGAATTTCTCGACAACTCTCCACTCCTCAAGCCCATGGTGTGGGCACTTGTTCAGCAGCGCCTTAAACCTATCCCAAGTCTCGTAGAAAGACTCCCCCGGCTGCTCAGTGAATGCGTAGATGAGATTTCTAAGACGAGCAGTTTTCGCAGGTGGGAAGTATTTCTGTAAGAATTTAGACTGAAGATCATTCCAAGTGGTGATTGCTCCCTGTGGGAGGGAGTCCAACCAGATAGCAGCTTGATCAGTGAGTGAGAATGGAAACAAACGAAGATGAATGGCCTCCTCAGTGACGCCCGTAAGGCGGAAAGTACTACAGACCCTACCGAATCTAGTCAGATGAGCATGTGGGTCCTCGTCTCGTGAACCATGGAACTGGACCGAATGGGTAATGGTGTTGATCAAGGTGGGTGGGATGGTCCAGTTGTTCGCCTCTACAGTGGGAAGTGTGATGCTCGAGCGAACGGTGGTGGGAGCAACACTAATGTGATCAGCAACAGTCCTACGATCAGCCATAACTACTTCGGGTTCTAAATTGAATTCTACTTTTGGAACCTTAAACTTAAGCTGACGTAGGCGACGATGGAATTCGGATTCGGGCTCAGAGAATGGTGAAGTATCAGGTGGGCCCGAGGAACGTGTGTGCATATACTGAAAAGCAAGTAGAACGGCACGAATCACAAACAAGCAAGCTAAACAATTAGGCACACAGAACTAGCAAGTATCATAAGAAAGCAAACAACTATTTTTTTTATTTTTGGTTTTTATTATTTTTTTTATTTTTTTAACTAAGAAATAAAACAAACAACTAATCTAAGAAAGCAGTAAAATGGCTAAATCCCCGACTCGGGTTGTCCTCAAAAGCGCACTGTGTCCCCGGCAACGGCGCCAAAAACTTGATGTGTCAAATATGTTTTAATTAAATTCAACAAGTTTTAAAAATTGGAAAAACCTGTAAACCACACACTACCGGCAAGTGTACCGGTCGTAAGTAGTAAAACAAGCAAGTCCGAGTATCGAACCGTGGACACAATCTAGCGACTCTTGATACTAAACCTCTATCGAGCCCTAGCCTAATAATTTGTTTGTTTGAGAGAATGGTTTTAACTAATTACTAAATAAAGCAAATAAATAAACTAAGATAAAACAAAGTAGAAGACTCAGGAAACTGAAGGAAAACTCAAATGCTAGGAGAAAACAGCTACCTAGGTCTAGAATCCTACCCGTAACTTACAACTCTCGGAATTGGATAATGGAATGGCTACCGGGTTCCTAAAAATACGACTAACTTAAGAAAACCCTAAAGACTGCTAGATCACCTCCCGGTCTCACTAACACCTCTCGGACAATCCTAAAGTGGACGTGTAAACCACCGGTTACTAGATCAGATCACCTCCCGGTCTTACTTCACTAGGGAATGCTAAGGTACCCAAATGACTCGCTCACCTCCCGGTCTCGCTAATCACAACACGCCCTAAAGTATGAAGGGGTAATCTAGGGTTGATGAAAACAACTCAAGTTTGCTAGGGAACTAAGGAAATCAAGCTAGGTTCACCTCCCGGTCTCACCTTTACCCAAAACCCAAGAACTAGACAAACTGACACTCTATCTCCTCCCGGTCTCAAGAGTGGCAAAACACTAATTTCAAAGACTCACAAGGTTGCTTATAAGGTTATCTAAGACAAGAAACCTCTAGATTATACCACTAACACAAAGTCTATGGAAAATCACGTGTAACCCTAGATCTGAAACTACCAAAGTAACAAACGTAGAGAAAACGCAAAGCAACATTCATGCAATTCAATTACTAATAGCATTCATACGCATTATCATCAACAACACATAGATAGTTTACCAAAACATTAAGCCAAAAATTATATTATCCAAAACCGAAAGTTATAAGTCACAAAATATTCATCAATACGACCTAGGTAGCATAAAAGTTTAGCTACTCATGTTCAAGAACGAAACACCAATAAATTTAAAGTCATAAAATTCAGCAAACATGTCTAATATATCAAGTTTTAACAACCCAAGAATAATCAACGATGTCTAACCGAATAAAAGCAATAAACTTTATGCCAAGTTTCTTCAACACAAGCCTTCTCTTTCTTCTTCTCCACTTCAGAATTCTGCCTCCTTGTATGCGTTGTAGTTCGTATATGCTTTCTATCGTCTGCCTCTTGTTCGTCTCTCTCTCTCAATTCTGCCGTAGGGTTCTATTTATTTATTTTTTTGGTTGTGCCCTCCTTTCTTACACGGCCTTCTGCTTCTCTTTTTCGAATCCTCGTTGACAGCCCACATCTACCAACAAAGTTAAGGCCCAATCATTGCGTGAGACTAGCCATCATGACTTGTTACGTAAGCCCACAAACAAGAAAGAATTAAAGTGGCAGTCAACTTTGATTTTCCTTTGGTCAACCCTGAACTCAACTAATTCCTCCAATAGCCTTCGTATGTATTTTAATTCCTTGACATGATTCTTTCAATTTTCCTTCAACTTTTAGAATTCACGTGAATTCCATTTTTTTTCATGGAATTAATTCCAAGTTTCACAAGATTTACACTTTAGCCCCCTGACTTATGTGAACTATTTTTTTTAAGAACTTTTCTTTAATTGCGATTTAGCCCTTCGTCTTTCAGCTTCATTTAATATTTTCCGATTCTTCGTGCATTGATCGTTTAAGCTCGTTCATTTATTCCTTTTTGCACCGAGACCTGTAATAATAATAAATAATAAAATATATGTCTAAATATTATAAAAAAAAACTCAAAACTATAAAAATAAAATACAAAATACACGGGTAAATGACGGTGTTTTTCAACACATCAAATATCCCCACACTTAACCTTTTGCTTGTCCCTAAGCAAAATCCCAAGCACCATGTCCAACTTAAACACTTAACAACAACGCAAGTCTTGAACAAATTATAACGCGAACTACGAAATCATCAAACACAGCGGTTTCGCAAGACTTACAACGTTCAAAATGTGACGAATCATAATATTTAAATGAAAACGGGCCTACCTAATCAAGTTTTTCTAACCTTCAAGCAATCAATTATGCAATGTCGACACCCCTCACAATTTCACTCATCTCTCGGCTAATATATATGTAATTTTGAGTGAACTCTCAAAACCAAACTATGAAGCATACTATCATAAGCTTGTACGTCAATCAGATCTCCACCTAAATGTTAGAATTTAACACGGATCAAGAGGACTTTATTGGGTATGTAAGGGCTAAGGGTAGGTATATATATATATATATATATTTTTTTTTTTAAATAAGTGCTAAACACATAATCACACGATAAACCGGATAAGTACGAAACAAATACTAACAAATTGGTCATTTTGACCCACAACTTTATTTTTTTATTTTTTTTCATCTTTTGCTTCTTCTTTTTTTCATTTTTCTCTTCTTTTTTTTTTTGTCTCATATTTTTTTTCATTTTGTTTTTTTTTTTTCAAATATAATAATCACGTAACACAATCCGGCTATCAAATCACAAACGGGTAACAAACGAATGGCTAGGCTCAAAGTGGTGTATCTAAGGGTAGTGGTGAAACGGGTTAAACACAAAGGCTACATAAACAAGGTGATCCTAATGCCTCTATCATATCCATATCAAATCCTAACCAAAGGTCTCAAACTGCATCAAAACGCACAAGTTCTAAAGTGATGCAACAAGTCGGTAAACACACATGAAACGAAAATAGTGATTAAATATATACGAAACATATAAAGGCTCAAATCTCACTATCATGTGGAAAATAAGGGCTACCGATATCGACAATGCACAACTAATTAACTCTCCGGCTCAATCCACTATCCTAGGCATCCCAAAACCTTTTACTTCCCAAAAACCGATTCAGTCAACCTACTATCCCGCAACTTAAAGAAACGTATGCCCTCGACTCGTAAATTCGACAATTAAACCGCTTTTGACCGATGTTTTGAAAAGGTTTTTCGTTTTCTATGCGCTAAAGGATCGGGACTCGCAAAACCAACTCTTTTTTTTTTTTTGTATTTTCAATTTTTTTTTTGGATTTTTTAATTTTTTTAATTTTTTCAGATTTTATGACTCAAGACTCTACTAATTAAGACACTAAACGATAGTTTCCCATCCCCACACTTAAACTCTACATTGCCCTCAATGTAGGATGGAAACCGACTCAAAAACAAAAAAAAATAAGAAATAAAAACCAAGGGCATAATTAGAAAGGACTTAGCTGGTTTTACGACGCGTAAGCTCCAAAACTCTCATCCAATCCCGCTCGATCGTATAGCATTCCATTTGCGATCGGCTTTAACTCTGACTGGTACACTTGGTAAATTCCTTGCAATTGGTAAGCAGCTCCAAAATCACCCGAATGGAGATTGAGTACGGGTGGTACATATCCAAACCTGCATAAACAAAAACAAGCAAAAACCAAGCAGTACCTACTCGACACAAAACACTGACTCATAAACTAATAACTTAGACTCATGGTACAAAATAAAATAAAACAAATGCGAAACACTACAAAAAATATACAATTCTACAACAAGTTATCATAACTCATGGGGGATCATAAAGATCAAACTCACCCCTGAACCTCTAACAAGGGCCTCTAAAACAATTACTCATACCAAAACTCTTCTTTCTCCAAAAGTCGTCATCAAACCAACTCGACTTATGCTCGCTCATGGGGAATTTATACCTCGAGTTACATACTAAAATACCATCCCCACACTTAGTTTCCTTCACACCTCCCGAACTAAACTCTCCCCATTCATCTTCCTCTACCGAACTCCAAGAACTATTCTTAAACTCAACCTCACCTCCTATTACCTCCACATTTTCCTTAAACCTAACATGCTTCTCCTTCTTCATATCACTCTCCATTCTAGCATCTCCAATTCCCTTTAACTCTTGCCTAATTACCGAGGGCGTCCCTACCTTCTCGGATTTTTTTCCATTAACATGGAATGTAACCGTGTCATCAGTGACACCAAGAGTTATCTTACCGCCATGAACATCTATTATAGCTTTCGCGGTAGAAAGGAATGGACGACCTAAGATGAGTGAAAGACAAGATTGTCCACTAGGATCCTCGCCCATGTCTAGAACAACAAAATCAGTAGGAAACACAAACTTACCTACTTTCACTAGCACGTTTTCAACTATACCTCTAGGAAATTTCACTGAACGATCAGCGAGTTGAACATTCATGTAGATCGGGGTAGGCTCTCCTAGCTTGAGCTTCTTAAACACAGAATATGGCATCACATTTATACTAGCTCCTAGGTCGGCCAAAGCAGTCCTAAACTCATAACCCTCTATCTCACAAGGAATGGTGAAACTTCCTGGATCTGGCATCTTTGTGGGAAGTTTGTTTGAAATCACCGCAGAACATTCTTCACTCAATGTAATAATCGAAAGATCCTCAATTTTCTTCTTATTGAGCAGGAGTCCCTTGAGAAACTTGGCAAATTTAGGCATTTTAGCCAAAGCCTCAAGGAAGGGAATGTCTACGTAGAGCTTTTTGATCATCTCCAAAAACCCATTATACTGATCAATTTGCTTCTTGTTCAAAAGTCTCGTAGTGTATGGAGGAATGGGCTCATACACTTCAACCGGTTCTTTTACATTCTCATCTTCCGGTTCAACCACCTTTTCAACTACCTTTTCCGGTTCTACCTCTTTCTCAACAACCCTCTCAGGTTCTATCAACTTCTCTATCTCAAACCCCTCATCAAAAAGGCCTGTGCTCCTACCACTACGTGTGAACACGGCATGTAACTGGGCATTAAGGTTAAGCTGGGTGGTGCTAGGGAATGAACCTGCGGGCCTCTCAGTCATCCTATTCGCTATCTCTCCTACGGTCCTCTCTAGACTCTGTATGGTGGACCCCTGATTCCTAAACATCAACTCAAACTCCTGGTTTTTCTTCAGCTGCTCCTGATGTCTAGCCTCACCCTGCATCACTATCGACTCTAGGAGTTTGTTAGTCCTACTCTGACTCTCCTCATTCCTCTTCAAAAACTCACTCAGCTCAGACTTAGGCTCTCCACTACTCTGTCCATCAGCAGGGGTCGGAAAGAGACTCTGACGTGGTTGGAATCCAGGGGGATTCCCGCCTCTCCAGTTCGAGGTTTGGCGTGGCTGCCATCCAGAGTTGTAACCCTGGCCTCGTCCCTGGTTCTGGACAAAACTCAACTCCTCCTCAGATCCTACAGGGCAATCTATCGTCTCATGCCCACCTCTACACACCTCACACTTAGAACTAATCTTAACCTGAATGTCCTTGACCATCTTTGTCAAGGATTCGACCTGGGAGGCTAAAGCTACGCTAGAATCTACCGTAAGAATACCTTTAGGGGCAGCAGTAATGCCCCCAAAGCCTGGCTCGGTGTAAGTACTGGTGGCTAGATCCTCCATCATCTCAAGACACTCAGCAGCTGTCTTGGTCTTCATCATGTTGCCTCCTGCTGTGGAGTCAAGCAGTCTCTTAGTTGCTTCAGAAACTCCATTATAGAATTTCTCGACAACTCTCCACTCCTCAAGCCCATGGTGTGGGCACTTGTTCAGCAGCGCCTTAAGCCTATCCCAAGTCTCGTAGAAAGACTCCCCCGGCTGCTCAGTGAATGCGTAGATGAGATTTCTAAGACGAGCAGTTTTCGCAGGTGGGAAGTATTTCTGTAAGAATTTAGACTGAAGATCATTCCAAGTGGTGATTGCTCCCTGTGGGAGGGAGTCCAACCAGATAGCAGCTTGATCAGTGAGTGAGAATGGAAACAAACGAAGATGAATGGCCTCCTCAGTGACGCCCGTAAGGCGGAAAGTACTACAGACCCTACCGAATCTAGTCAGATGAGCATGTGGGTCCTCGTCTCGTGAACCATGGAACTGGACCGAATGGGTAATGGTGTTGATCAAGGTGGGTGGGATGGTCCAGTTGTTCGCCTCTACAGTGGGAAGTGTGATGCTCGAGCGAACGGTGGTGGGAGCAACACTAATGTGATCAGCAACAGTCCTACGATCAGCCATAACTACTTCGGGTTCTAAATTGAATTCTACTTTTGGAACCTTAAACTTAAGCTGACGTAGGCGACGATGGAATTCGGATTCGGGCTCAGAGAATGGTGAAGTATCAGGTGGGCCCGAGGAACGTGTGTGCATATACTGAAAAGCAAGTAGAACGGCACGAATCACAAACAAGCAAGCTAAACAATTAGGCACACAGAACTAGCAAGTATCATAAGAAAGCAAACAACTATTTTTTTTATTTTTGGTTTTTATTATTTTTTTTATTTTTTTAACTAAGAAATAAAACAAACAACTAATCTAAGAAAGCAGTAAAATGGCTAAATCCCCGACTCGGGTTGTCCTCAAAAGCGCACTGTGTCCCCGGCAACGGCGCCAAAAACTTGATGTGTCAAATATGTTTTAATTAAATTCAACAAGTTTTAAAAATTGGAAAAACCTGTAAACCACACACTACCGGCAAGTGTACCGGTCGTAAGTAGTAAAACAAGCAAGTCCGAGTATCGAACCGTGGACACAATCTAGCGACTCTTGATACTAAACCTCTATCGAGCCCTAGCCTAATAATTTGTTTGTTTGAGAGAATGGTTTTAACTAATTACTAAATAAAGCAAATAAATAAACTAAGATAAAACAAAGTAGAAGACTCAGGAAACTGAAGGAAAACTCAAATGCTAGGAGAAAACAGCTACCTAGGTCTAGAATCCTACCCGTAACTTACAACTCTCGGAATTGGATAATGGAATGGCTACCGGGTTCCTAAAAATACGACTAACTTAAGAAAACCCTAAAGACTGCTAGATCACCTCCCGGTCTCACTAACACCTCTCGGACAATCCTAAAGTGGACGTGTAAACCACCGGTTACTAGATCAGATCACCTCCCGGTCTTACTTCACTAGGGAATGCTAAGGTACCCAAATGACTCGCTCACCTCCCGGTCTCGCTAATCACAACACGCCCTAAAGTATGAAGGGGTAATCTAGGGTTGATGAAAACAACTCAAGTTTGCTAGGGAACTAAGGAAATCAAGCTAGGTTCACCTCCCGGTCTCACCTTTACCCAAAACCCAAGAACTAGACAAACTGACACTCTATCTCCTCCCGGTCTCAAGAGTGGCAAAACACTAATTTCAAAGACTCACAAGGTTGCTTATAAGGTTATCTAAGACAAGAAACCTCTAGATTATACCACTAACACAAAGTCTATGGAAAATCACGTGTAACCCTAGATCTGAAACTACCAAAGTAACAAACGTAGAGAAAACGCAAAGCAACATTCATGCAATTCAATTACTAATAGCATTCATACGCATTATCATCAACAACACATAGATAGTTTACCAAAACATTAAGCCAAAAATTATATTATCCAAAACCGAAAGTTATAAGTCACAAAATATTCATCAATACGACCTAGGTAGCATAAAAGTTTAGCTACTCATGTTCAAGAACGAAACACCAATAAATTTAAAGTCATAAAATTCAGCAAACATGTCTAATATATCAAGTTTTAACAACCCAAGAATAATCAACGATGTCTAACCGAATAAAAGCAATAAACTTTATGCCAAGTTTCTTCAACACAAGCCTTCTCTTTCTTCTTCTCCACTTCAGAATTCTGCCTCCTTGTATGCGTTGTAGTTCGTATATGCTTTCTATCGTCTGCCTCTTGTTCGTCTCTCTCTCTCAATTCTGCCGTAGGGTTCTATTTATTTATTTTTTTGGTTGTGCCCTCCTTTCTTACACGGCCTTCTGCTTCTCTTTTTCGAATCCTCGTTGACAGCCCACATCTACCAACAAAGTTAAGGCCCAATCATTGCGTGAGACTAGCCATCATGACTTGTTACGTAAGCCCACAAACAAGAAAGAATTAAAGTGGCAGTCAACTTTGATTTTCCTTTGGTCAACCCTGAACTCAACTAATTCCTCCAATAGCCTTCGTATGTATTTTAATTCCTTGACATGATTCTTTCAATTTTCCTTCAACTTTTAGAATTCACGTGAATTCCATTTTTTTTCATGGAATTAATTCCAAGTTTCACAAGATTTACACTTTAGCCCCCTGACTTATGTGAACTATTTTTTTTAAGAACTTTTCTTTAATTGCGATTTAGCCCTTCGTCTTTCAGCTTCATTTAATATTTTCCGATTCTTCGTGCATTGATCGTTTAAGCTCGTTCATTTATTCCTTTTTGCACCGAGACCTGTAATAATAATAAATAATAAAATATATGTCTAAATATTATAAAAAAAAACTCAAAACTATAAAAATAAAATACAAAATACACGGGTAAATGACGGTGTTTTTCAACACATCAGTCGGCAAAACAACAGATGGTTTTCTTGGCATCTGTACTTGAATCGTATAAAAGCCTTGTTGCAGGGAAGATTGGCAACACCAATTTGACGAAAGAAGATTATGATCAATTAGACCCCGAGGAGATGGAACTAATGGATATAAGATGGTGCATGGCCAGTGCTGTTCGTCGGGCACAGCGGTTCATGGAGATTACGGGGAGAAAGTCAATTGGTGGATCATCTACCAAATTGGGATTTGATAAATCAAAGGTGACATGTTTCAAATGTAAACAAAAAGGTCACTTTAAGCGTGAGTGCAGAAATGCGTATGCTGCTGATGATTCTGAAAATCCATTCAATGAAGATTACTACAGGAAAGCGATTTACCATCAGAACAAGTCTGAGCCACCAAGATTGAAACAGTCTGAAGAAAAATCAAGGGCTCTTGCAGTTATATATGATGATGAAGGTTACGACTGGAGTCAAGTATGCCTTGAAGAAGATGCAGTTGGATATGCATTTGTGGCTAATGCTGATCCTGATAGATATTGGAAAGCAGACTATGCAAGATGGGAAATCGGAAAATTAAATGAACCATTCAAAGAAGCCCAGAGAGCAAAAAGATGGAATGAAGAGTTGGAATGTTACATGGATCCACGGGGTAATCCAGTTGTTGATCCATCAAAAGTGGATTTTGAAGCTGTAATAAATTTGGTTCCAAGGCAGGCTACTTTCAACACACGAAGGTTATCTGATAAAGCATATCTGCCTGATTTGGAGAAGAAGATTAGAGAAGTTTGTGAAGCAAGTCTACCGAAGGTGGTAGAGATGAAGAAGAGAAAAGAAGAAGAATTGAAGAAGATGATTGAAGAAGTAAAGAATGTTATGAAGATTGCTGCTGAAGAAGATCAGAAAGCTGAAGAAGAACAAAAGAGTGAAGAAGATCAGAAAGAAGAAAAGAAGGAAGATCAGAAAGTTGAGTCAGAAGAACCGGTGCTGAAAGAGACTGAGGTTAGAAAATCTTCTGATCTATCGAATGTTGAATTGGTTGATAACAATGAAAACAAGTGCAGGAATTGTATAGAAATGTGCAAAGCCTGTACTAAAAAAGATGACATAATAAAAGCAAAAGAAATTGAAGCAACCAAATTTGAAAATGTTTTCAAAATAAAATGTAAAGAAATGGTTGACAAAGAAGAAATTTTGAAACTAAAGGTTGAAAAGCTAATACAGAAATGTCAGGATCTTGAAAAAGATAATGATGTGTATAGACAAATGTGTTCTACAAAATGTGTTGATTGTGTTGAAAAAGAATCTAAATTTCAAGATTTACAAAAACAGTATGATTCTTTAAAGTGGTCGAGTCAGAGAGTACAAGAAGCTTATGATACTTTGAAGAGCCAAGTCAAAAGTTTTGATCAAAGATTGTCAGAAACCTTAGTTACTAAAGAAATGTATGAAAGAAAGTTTAAAGAAAAGCAAATTGAATTAAACAAATGTGTTGATGAAATTGCAAATCTTAAACAAGTCTTGGCTGAAAAAGAAAAGGTTGTTACCAAACTTCAAAGTTATCATAACTCTTCGTACATTCTCGAACGCATTTTCAACATCACACCAGATGACAAAGATACTGAAAATTGCAAAAAGGGTATTGGTTCAGAATTTCATCAGGTACCACCACCATTGAGAAACAATTATACTTTTTATGATGAGGAAAAGGTGGCAAAGGGTTTGAACATAGCTGACTAGTTACCTGAAAGTATCGATGTGACTTACTCTAAATTTGATGATGCTAATGATTCAGAGGTGGTAAGTAAGGTTGTTGAAAGTGTTTTGAAAGATGAGTCTACAAAAGGTAAGTCTGAATCACAGGATGAAGATGAAGGAAATCTTTATGATGGTTATCTGAAAAACACAAAATCCGAGAAAAATTTGAATGATGATTCAAAAGGATTGGTTTATACCATGATTGGATCGGACAAATTATTCTTAGATGTTGTATTCCCGATTCAGAATGTGATTTCAGAAAAGGCCGATAAAGTTTTCAAAATGGTTGAGATTGAGAAGTCTGAGATTCCAAAGTTTGCTGGTAAAGGTCATAAATCATTTTATAACAAACCTGGTTTTAAGAAGAAAAACATGAAGGCTGGTTTGGGTTATAAAAAGAAACAAAATTGGAATCAAAGTGAAAAACCAAATTTGCAACAAAAGATGAGTTTTGTTCAAGGGAAAAGCTTGAAAGAAGAGGAAAAACTCAAATTTGGACAACAGTCTAATGAGGAGTTTGAGACTATGAAAAAGAAACAACAACAGGCCAAGGATGTTTCAAAGAAAGTGTGTTTTAAATGTGATCAAATTGGACATGTTGCACGAAAGTGTCCAAATCCAAAGCCTGTTGATGTTGAAAAACAGAAATCTGAGGATGTGAAATCAAGGTCAACCAGATTTGATTCGAAACAAACTTGGAGGTACAATACAAACAAGTTTGCTTCAAATCAAAATTGGAAATCAAACCCGAACAGGTTCGATTCAAGACAGACCTGGAATTCTCACACACCCAGATTCAGAACAACACAGAGTTGGAGAATATCTGTTGATATGACAAAACCTCAAGAGTTTTGGAAACCTAAAAATGTTATTAAAAATCAAAAGGTTCAAAAAGAGACAAACTTTTACAAAAGAGGTACTCCGGAAGGTCAAATGTGGAGTGCTAAGAAACAAGTGACGTCGGTAAAAGATGAGAAAGTTGAAGTCAACGCTGAAAAAGTTTTAAATGACAAAGAGTTTCCGAAATTAAATGAACATTATTGTGTTGAAATGCCTAAGGTCCAACAGACCTGGGCTAAATTGTTCAAATGATTGATAAAGTTTGAATGTGCAGGTGCTCAACGAAGCTGAAGATTGTGAGAATGGTAGTTGGAGCAGCCTGGCACAGGAAGAGGTTGCAGGACTCTGGTTTGGTTGAACAGGGAGTTTAGTTTGATTGTTTTCTGTATATAAATAAACAATATTCTCTAAACTCTAAAAAAATGAAAAATTAAAAACCAAAAATATGTTTTCGTTTGTTAAAATTTGAAAAAAAAATATGTTTGTTTTTAATTTTTGTTTGAATAATTGTTGATTGAATACGCCGAAACCCTCACGGCTGAACAAGCATGATTACTTTCATCAGATTGAAAAACGGTTTTCAAACTGTTAAGATCAATGGGTTGTAAATCATGGGGGTACGTTATATTTTCTGCAATTCAGAGCACTTGAAGCAGAAAATGGATGGCGAGACAAAGCTATCAGTGTTGGTTGTCAAATTTTCTTTATTGGTTTTGCATTTTAGGGGGAGATATATTGTTGTTAGAAAATCCAAAAACATTTGAAAATTTGAAAAAGCCAAAAACATGATAAAATTCAAAAATTGAGTTTTTGCGTAAAAAGAGGAAATGATAGTACATCAGTAGACAGTTACAGTACGCTAAAGAATTGTAATGATTATATAGTGTTAAACAGTCTCACTGATGATATGTCGATAGATTTTTATACACTTAGTAAACTTTTTCGGGATATAAACCTAAATTCAAACACTTGCTTATTTCGTGGGGAACGCTACTTGGATATATAGGTAACCCCTGAAATCTCGTTTGAAAGGTTTCATAATCTGATATACTAGGTTTTTATACTCAATGATGTCTGGGGTATTATTCCGGGACTTCTGCTGAATGGAAGTTCTGACCTAGTCCCCGAATAATACTTTCCGCAAATGCTTGAAACACAGCATCACCCTCAGCATATATGATAAGACAATAAAATTGCTTAGCAATGCTGTTGTAAAAAAAGATCCTCTAAAGGGGACACACCCACAAGTTGAGTCATGATCTCTCTGCTGAACGGTAGTTCTGACCTGAGCTCTCATGATTCTTCATAATTTATTAACCCCTTACAGATATCATTTGTGTTATAATTGCCTGTAAGACTGAATATTGAGATCTGGATACGGGAGTATATTCAAGAGGTGGGACACATGAATGAGTTTAAGTTCTTAATACATCTAATTCGTATCCTGAATAAGTTGAACTTTGTGTGAAAATTTAAGTGGATCAGTATATCGACAATCTAAGTGAATTGTTTAATTCTTATTGTGTAACTAAGCTCAACGGTACTTGTGACTTGTCAAAGACTGATATGATCCTCTGACGCATAGTCAAACAAAAATATTGTCTGTAAATATGTTTGTACATATTTCGTTATTGCTTTATGTTTTCAGAAAATACAAAAAGATTTTGATTTCTGCCTTATTTTGAAACTTGATGTTTTAAAATCAAAAATAAAAAACAGTTTGTGATATCTCCAAGGTCATTAATTTGGACTTGGATGATTGACTGTGAGGGATTTGGATGCTTATATTGTTATAGAGCTAGTTTTCGATACGATTCGATGAAACTGCCAAATTCATGAGAAGTGATTTTGAGGAGATTGAATTGTCAGATTACGATATCTGGAAGTTTAAAATGTTGTTACTTATAGATGTATGAGTGATTGCAGGAAAAGTCCAGACTACGATCCCGAGAGCTGAGTCTAAGGGGGAGTCTGAAGACAAGCTGAAAGTTAGAAGGGGAAGCTTGTAGCAGGAAAGCTAGGTGTCGATCCCAAAAAGCACGGAAGCTTGACGAAAGGGGGAGCCTGCTGATGATAAAGCTATTGATGATAGAACCAGTGATGAGATCCTGGTGTAAGAGTCAAAGTGTGAAGCTGATCAAGAGAGTGATGGATGCTTACAATGTTACAATCTGAGTGAGGATGCAGAATGATCAAGACTGAAGAAGGTGTCATAACAGAGAATAGTCACTGAAGACTTCGTCAATATCCGAGGGGGAGTCTGTTGGTGCATTACGTCTATTGACTTCGTCTTGTATCATGTTATGTTATAGTATAGGTTAGAATAACTAGTGCACGAGGTTTGGAAAACGAAAGTTGGTGGATTAGCAAGTAGGTCCGCTTATATGGACATTGTACATAAAAGCGAACCAGAAGCTAATAGGTCCATTTATATGGACATTTGTTCATAAAAGCGAACCTCTAACTAATAGGTCCGCTTATACGGACGTCCATATAAGCGAACCTACCTCACCTATATATAGTGCACATGTTGTTCATTTGGGAACGGTTCTGAAAATTGTAACGAAGTGCTGCCAGATTGTTTTTAGGTTGTAAACGTTGTTAAATCAATCAAAGAAGCATTATGATTAGTTTGAGCGTCTGTATCTTTGATTCCGCCTCTGATACAGAGAAAAGACTCTTCTGATTGACTCGTTCGGGTCCAACAACGATCCTACACTAATCGTTCAACCTTATAGTCTTCTCGTATTGGTAAAAAGTGAGCGGATTTCGTAAGACGATCAACGATAACCCAAATGCTATCGTGACCTGATGGCGTGCGGGGGAGTTTTGTAATGAAGTCTATAGCTATACTCTCACTTTTCCACATTGGGATCTCGGGTTGTTCGAGTAAGCAAGAGGGTCGTTGATGTTCAGCCTTGACTTTCGAACAAGTCAGGCATTTCGAAACGTAGAGAGCGATATCCTTCTTCATTCCTGGCCACCAATACCTGGCACGGAGGTCCTGATACATCTTGTCGGCACCGGGATGAATGGAATATCGGGATTTGTGAGCTTCGGTCATCAAAATATCCATGAGGTTGTTGCGATTAGGAATCCAAATGTGGTCGCGATAGTGAAAGATTCCATTAGGTTTATTCACTAGTTGGTTTTCGGTTCCAAGAATTCTTTCTTCCTTTAAAGTGCGTTTGGTAAAGCAGGCGTGTTGAGCGTCGTGAATGAGAGCTTCGAGGTCGTGTTGGGCTTAAACATTACGAACACTATGTAAATAACTTCGTCAGCTAAGAGCGTCAACGAAGATGTTTGCTTTGCCTGGATGGTAGCGTATCTCACAATCGTAGTCGTTGAGAAGTTCAACCCATCTGCGTTGGCGCATATTCAGCTCTTTCTGGTTTAAGATGTGTTGCAGACTCTTATGGTCGGTGAAGACCATACACTTAGTGCGATAAAGGTAGTGTTGCCAGATCTTTAACGCAAAAACAACTGCACCGAATTCGAGATCGTGGGTTGTGTAGTTCTTTTCATGGACTTTGAGCTGACGAGAGGCGTACGCGATAAACTTGTCTCGTTGCATCAGAACACAACCAAGACCTAGGTTAGAGGCATCACAATAGACTACAAAGTCATCGTTTCCATCGGGTAGCGCGAGTACGGGAGCGTCGCAAAGCATACGCTTAAAAGTTTTAAAGGCATTCTCTTGTTTAGTTCCCCAAACAAAAGTCTTGTCTTTATGCGTAAGAGAGGTTAGAGGAACGGCGATTTTAGAGAAATCAGCGATAAATCGATGGTATAACCCGCTAATCCGGGAAAAGAATGAACTTCGGATGGCGTTTTTGGTGTAATCCAACTCTTAACTGCTTCAATCTTTGCGGGATCGACGTGGATACCTTGATTGTTGACGACATGACCGAGGAATTGAACCTCCTCGATCCAACATTCACACTTGGAGAACTTGGCGTAGAGGCGATTCCCTTGGAGAAGCTCGAGTACCAAACAGAGATGTTGCGCGTGTTCGGATTTCGACTTCGAATAGATAAGGATATCATCGATAAACATGATGATGAAGCGGCCGAGAAAGGGTTTACACACATGATTTATCAAATCTATGAAAACCGCGGGTGCGTTGATAAGACCAAAGGGCATAACGACGAATTCATAATGGCCGTAGCGAGTGCGAAAAGTGGTTTTAGGGATATCTTCCTCCTGAATTCGTAGTTGATGATAATCGGAGCGTAGATCGATCTTAGAAAAACACGTAGCGCCTTGAAATTGATCAAATAAATCGTCGATTCGGGGTAAGGTGTAACACCTCGAAAATTCACGTCCTATAATGTGTTGACACGTGTCATATGATTGAACGTGCGAAAGAATGTTATAGAAGGACTAAAGGTGACAATCATGGAAAGTATGTGAATATACAGGTTCTAAATGTCAACAGTGAATAAATATATCGTACATTAACCCTACATGATGTTTATAGCATCAAACGAATAAATCATGGATCATGCGAAGCTAAAAGTGAGAGATTACAAACTACAGGGGTTAAATGTGTCAACATGTTTAAGTTATACCTCTGAGTGATCTTTTGACAAACCCGAAGCCTTGTAACTGTTAATCATGCTCACTAGAATGCGCGATATAAATTTCATAAAGTTTCGTTATCGTATGAGAAAGTTATGATCAAATTCGTGTGCGAGGGGTTAAAGCGTTAACATTGAAAGTTATGACTTTTCGGGTTAACCGGAAGTGTCCAGGGACTTGGCAAAGTGGGTATAAGTCCTAAAGCCCTTGTAGGTAAATAAGAGGGGGTCAAAATGCAAGAAATAAACTTGGTTGCCCTTTCGAAGAGCCAAAGGTCAAGTATGCAACAAATGGAAAATGCATAATCTGATTTCGGGGTCAAGGCGGGCCGCGTAAGACCTTAAGGTCTTTTACGTGGGCCGCGTAAACCGCCCAGATACAGAAACTTCAGACAGACTCCTGTATTCGCGGGTATTCGACCTTTAATCGATCTTTTCTCATCTTGGACGACCCCTAGGCACCCCCTAAGCATTAGGGACACATGTTAATGATTTGTGGTCAGTGCTAGACTTGCTTGCCAACTTCTTATGGTGGTTTGAGCACTATAAAAGGCCACAAGATTTCAACTTTGAGCTCACACCTTCCTTCAGTATTCTGATTGATTTCTGGAGCTTAAGAGCAGACTCAAGTGGTCACTACTCAAACATAGGACTTCAGTAAGTATGCCTAACCCTTCTTAATTAAGTTTTAGCTTAGTATTAGCTTAAAAGTCAAACCGTCGTAATTAACGGTTGACTTTAAGATTAATCACTAATGGTCCAGTGATTAGTCGAATCAAAAGTAGTTATAAGTTGGTAATTATGTGGGTAATAAACCCTCAAAAGGGTTCCCCCTGATTCCCACTCTAACTAGGTTAAATGTCGGGTCAAACTTGTATTTAAAAAGTCAACAGAATGTGTAAATTACAATTTATGCATAATTAGCAATGTAGAACACATACAACCTGTTTGACCATTAATATAACTTGGTAATTAGTGTAAGGACATGTCTAAACATGTTCAACCCGACAATTTCCTGTTTAGACCCGGTTCGGAACCGAAAGTCGCATAGTTTGACTTATACTTTGACTTTCAGTTCTGACCCATCATGGTATGTTTTAGAAATGCCTTAGAGCTTTATTTGGACCAGGTTACATACTAGTATAACCCTCTGTGATTATACACCATGGTTCATTAGTTAACCAATTAATACGCATGATTCTGTTAATTGCTCATATGTTGACCGTTATGCCCTTTTCACCTTAAAACATGATTTTTGGAAATGTAAAAGAGTAGAAACCTTACTTACTGATATTTAAACTTGCGTACAAAATTTGACATCAGTTTGAGGTGTAGGTTAAGAGTTATGCTCGTTAGCGTAAAATGAAAGCTTTATGTTAATAAACGGCGTAATTAGCATATAGCCTAGTTAAGCCTACTTTTTGATACCAAACTTATTACCCACTGATGTAATATATTATTTTGGGATTTTTAAGGATTTTTAATTAATTTTAGGCTGAGCATAACTAATAGTCGTAGGCTTAATCCGGTAATTGTCGGTTTTGCCCTTACGGGCCATAAAATGAGTTTTACACATCTAAATGACTCCAAACCTTTTGCTACTGATCACATATGATAAATAAATTATTTTAAGCCTTCTGGAATAATAAAAATATCAGCTTTATGTATCAAACCCGGAAATGGCTTCTAATTGCCTTTTTAAGCGTTTTTAACGCATAGTATGTGCTATAACCATATTAAACATACAAGGGTTGATACCTACTGATATTTGAGGCAAATTATAATATTTTAACAGTAAGCAAAGGTTGTTAAACTTAGACTTCAGTTTTGAGCTTTTCAGCTTATGTGAAATTACCAAAATACCCATACGGGGCATAGTTTGGTTATAATTGATAAATTTCACATATATACTTTACCCTACTATTATAACATGGTAAAATAAGTATTTTTGCTGATGTCATCAGACCTGAAACTCAGGTTAACACTTAAACTCTTTTATAACCTTTAAAATGACCAAACTACCCCTACGGGGCATAGTTTGTGTTTAAATACATTTCGGGCATAATAAATGATATCTTACTGATGTCACAACATATGTGGAGCATATTAACTTAGGAAACCTGTAAATGTCTCTCATTATTACCCGTTACGCTTATTACGCGTTCGGTTCGGTTTATGTAACAAGTTTACATAAATTAGCCTAAACGGGTCAAACCTTAAAAGTTTATCTCAAAATCCAGAATGTGTATGAAATACCCATATTAAACAAGTCTCTGAACTTGTCGGGTCTAAATCACATTCTATCCGGTCTTCGCTTAATCGTGCGTACGAACCGTATCTTTGAAACTAACTGGTCTAAGCTTAAGCTTAACTAAAGACCCGTTAGGATTGTAATAGGTTATTATAAACCTTCGTTCCAGATTAGGAGTACCAGTAAAAGCTACGTGCGTTTGCTTATTGTGATTTATACATTGCTCAGGTAAATACTTTTAACTTATTTCCCTATACGGGCTTGGGTTACGGTATATAGAATACCGCTTGATCGGGCATCAAATCTTCCATCGTTGGGTGGTTAATTGAATAATTTGATCGGCTCGTTTAAACAGTCTTGTTACTTAAAGCCTTTGGGGGGTTAATGACCATGTCCCGGATATCCTTGGCATCATTTTACGAAATGGCCACGACTTAAGCGCGGGGTGTAGGCGTACACCCGTCAGTGCACAAAAGAATAATGTGGTGTGTCTATTGATCTTTAACCCGGACTAGATCCGGGCTACTGAACGCACAAGGAACATGTAATTCATTCACAAGATTATATATTTAAATAATTCTCCCAAGTTAAATAAAATGTTTATGCCACGTGCATCCAAACCAATTTTCAATCATTTTCCAAAATGAGTCAGTTGATTGTATTTACCAGTGTAAACTGACGTATTTTCCCAAAAAGATTAAATGCAGGTACTAAGCATAATTGGCTGGGATTTCTCCTTAGCATCAATAGAAGTCTCGCAAGCTTAAGATGCCTAAAGTCTGTTGAACTATTGTTTCCATTTTGTTTCCGATCCGTTTGTGGATAAACTTCCGAATACTGTGACTTTTGATATTACAATATTAAATTCGGTTGTATTATATCTTTTAAATTGCTTCCGCTGTGCATATTAAATATTGTGTTGTTTGACTATTATGTTGCTAACCACGTCACGATACTCCCCACCGGGCCCACCGGTGACACGTGGAAAACGGGGTGTGACATAAGGGATAGCGATTCTTGATAGTAAGCTTATTGAGTTCCCTATAATCGATGCACATTCGGAACGATCCATCCTTCTTTTTCACGAAAAGGACAGGTGCGCCCCATGGAGATGTGCTAGGGTGTATGAAGCCTTTATCAAGTAATTCCTGGAGTTGACTAGAAAGTTCACGCATTTCAGACAGAGCGAGACGATAAGGGGCTTTAGCGATAGGATTAGCTCCAGGAATGAGGTCGATACAAAAATCAATATCACGACTCGAGGGTAGGCCAGGTAAATCGTCAGGAAAGACATTAGGAAAATCACGAACCGCAAATACCTTTTCCATTGACTTCTTTTCCTTTTCCTTATCCGCTACTGCGATGTGTGCTAAGAAAACTATGTATTCCTTTCGGAGATACTTGCTTGCTTGTAAGCACGACATGAGTTTGAGTTCCTTCGAAGATACTTCACCATAGACACAGAGTTGATCACCGTTCGAAAGAGAGAAACTGTAATAACCCAACTTTCCAAGTTGAGTCAAAGTACAAGTCAAAGTCAGGTCGTTACTCAGATCTGACATTTCATGCTTAATTATTACTTTGTACTCTCGAGATTTGATAAACGATATATTGGTTAACGATATTTTAAACTATTATTTACTACTAACGGAAGTAACAATGCGATAAACGAAGAAATCGCAACTAAACGCTATCGCATCGCAATCGCATCAAAATCTCATCGCAAGCTATACGTATTGTTATATGTGTGTGTTATTATGTGCTTTACTCGTGTGTGCCTTATTTATGTTTTGGAATGTTATTCGCAAACGCAATCGCAACTCTATCGCAACGCAATCGCATAGCAAACCCAAAACGCAGACTTACTTTTATGTGTCACACCCCAACCAATGGCGGAATCATCGGAGTGGGACTATTTCGAGATTGCAAGAGACTTCATAACACTATTTGTGACAATATTTAATTCAACAATTTTCATTTCATAATCAAATTGTCAAACATTACAAGGAAAATTCAAATAATAACTTGTTCATAACTTAACAATAACAAAATTGATACGACACTTTAAACCTAAACGTCTAAGTGAGTATCTAGGCATCATTGCTAATCCATTTCATAGCATCATCAATCCTCAACCTGTAGCATGTTTAAAATAAAGTTCAATGCAAAAGCATACAAGTTTAAGAATAAGTATAAGTAAAAGTTTAAAAGTTTAACACGAATCCACATGGCAACTTAGTTTATACAAGATCATCATACAAGGCATGCAATATTTCTAGTCAACCCTTTGTTTATGCAAAAATGATATAATTCAACATGACCTCTCGTTCACGGGTGGTGCGTTACTCCTAGAGCTCTATACATGTTAAATGGAGGCTCATACAAAGCTAATGACTATAGTATCACATAAGAATCACCCAAGTATAAGCATCAAGTATCACAACATAGCATTCATGTATTTGGATTGTTTCGTGCAAGTATAAAGATTAAAGTTTGAGTGTAATTCAATAATTTAAAATGTTACACCCCAAAAGTGGTAAACAAAAAAAGGGGTTTCGAGTATACTCACGGTTTTGCAAGCTTTCACTTGTGAATCTGCGAGTGAGTTGTTGTGGTAGGTTGGAACACCAAGTCCTTCTACACAAAGAAACAAAGGCGTATGAGTATTGGAGGATAACAGTAGATTAAATATTCAGAGATTAAAACGTATGAACATATTCATACGAAAGTAATCATCTTTTAACACATGGTGTTTAGATGATGTAACCAAACACTTTGACAAGTGACCATTATATCAACATCAAAGGTTGATTATTTAGGTAATATTTATAGGCTATGTAATATGTTAATATGTCAAATATGTCAAGCATGAGGTAGGAGGATAAATCCTCCATTTAGGAACCTGTTAAGTATAATAGAAATCATGTAGGAGGTAGGAAGAATAAGTCTACCATTTAGGTACCTCTAAGTGTTCACCACTACACTTGATGTTATGAACATTCAAGGAGGGTCATGAACTTATAAGTAACAATAGAATATGAACAACTAATCTATGAGAAATCATCAAGCAATGTGTGGATTTTCATGTAGTATAACCTAAGTTAATCCTAAATCACACAACCATCAAGCTTTGAGCTTGAACATCACTTGTGGGTTAAACCCTTGAATAAAACAGAAAGTTTGTGAGGTTTACACCTCTGATTTTACATGTCTCAACCTTGTTTTTAAGCCTAACTAACCATAGATGTGGTTATAAGCATAAGGACATAGGTTTGAGATGAGTTTCCTCAAGTTTAATCAAGTTTATCAATGTTTGAATCAAGAACAGAAAAATCAGTCAACTTTGGAGCCCTTTTGGCGACGTTCCAGGCTCTGATTTTCTAGGGAAAACCCATGGAAACGTAGCTAAGGTCAATCCAAAGAAGTATGAAAAAGAATCGATGAATTGGATAAGAATTGAGTGAGTTATGCTCACTTTAGTGAAGTAGTATTAATCGGCTCGAACTTCAGAAGTCAGCTGCGGTTTGGAGTGTTTGAGAGTGAATGGATAGTGTTTAGAAAGTGAAAAATGCTTGGAGGAGGCTTGGGTTATATAGGGGATGGATTAGGGTTTCATTGGGTTGGGCTTTGGAAGTGTTTAGTGGGCTGAATAACTCAAAACAAAGAAATTAAGTGGGCTGATGCAAGGATGTTAACAACCCTATAATTTTTAATTTTTTTTTTTTGGCATTAGAAGGTATATATTTGATGTTTAATAAAGTGTTACATGGTGTCTAGCATGTATGTAACTTGTAACAAGGTCCAAAATGCATAAATGTCACGTTTTAATTTAGCAAAAAGTGTGATAACATTGGTGTGTATAACACATGAAATGTAACAAGCATATATGGTTTATAGTTTGGTATGATCAAGTGAAAAAAAACATACAACTTAATCTTATAATCGACTAACCAAGTGTTTGAATGTATGAAGATTTAAGGATTACAAATACACAATCATTGTTTACGCGTTAAGCTTATGTTTATGCGAATTACGAATCATGTGTCAAACAAACATATGTATCAATGTATAAATAATGTATAAACGATGTATATTTCATATAAAAGATTCCTTTCATTACGATAAATTCTTGGATTTACAATAGCTTGAAACGAAATACGATTACAAAGGAAATGCGTTTTTGAAAATAGAATTACAAGATGAACTTTCTAAAAACAGAAAGTTGCGAAAAGCGAGGTGTTACAGTCTCCCCTCCTTTAGGAAATTTCATCCCGAAATTTAGGAAGATGCATGAACAGATGCGGATACTTAGTCTTCATATCACTTTTGAGTTCCCAAGTAAACTCAGCGCCACGTTTTCCTTCCCATCGAACCTTAACGATAGGAATTTGACTGCGCCTCAGTTTCTTGGTTCCTTGGTCCATGATTTCGACAGGTTTCTCCACAAAGTTTAAGGTCTCATTAATTTGAAGATCTTGTAGTGGAACTTGAAGTCCTTCATCAGCTAGGCACTTCTTTAAGCTTGAAACGTGGAAGACAGGAAGAACGTTGTTGAGTTCTTCAGGTAGGTCCAGTCTATACACAACCTTGCCAATCCTTTCGAGAATCTTGAAAGGACCAACGTAGCAAGGTGCGAGTTTACCTTTCTTACCAAATCAAACCACTCCCTTCCAAGGGGATACCTTGAGGAGTACGAAGTCACCTATCTCAAATTCCAAAGGTTTGCGACGCTTGTCGGCTTAACTCTTTTGTCGGCTCCTGGCTTTTAGTAAGTTGTCTCGAACCTGTAAAATCTTGTCCGTTGTTTCTTGTATGAGCTCGGGACCAGTGATTTGAACTTCACCAATCTCATGCCAACAAATAGGCGAACGACACTTGCGACCATACAATGCTTCGAAAGGTGCCATTTGAATACTCGCATGATAACTGTTATTGTACGAGAATTCGATCAAAGGTAAATGTGAATCCCAGTTGCCACCAAAATCGATTACGCATGAACGAAGCATATCCTCTAAAGTTTGGATAGTATGCTCGGTTTGACCGTCTGACTGAGGATGGAAAGCGGTGCTAAGGTTTAAAATAGTACCCATAGCAGATTGAAAGGTTTGCCAATGACGGGACGTAAAGCGACCATCACGATCAGAGATAATGTCAATGGGGATACCATGACGACAGATGATCTCATCAGTGTAGATTCTAGCCAATTTCTCGACTTTGAAATCTTCATGAATGGGAAGAAAATCTGATTTGGTCAATCGATCAACGATCACCCAAATACTGTCATGACCAGAAGAAGTACGAGGAAGCTTTGTGATAAAATCCATAGCAATGCTCTCCCATTTCCAGACAGGGATTTTTGGTTGTTCGAGCAAACTAGAGGGACGTTGATGTTCAGCTTTGACCTTCGAACAAGTAAGACATTTCACAATGAAGATGGCGATATCCTTCTTCATTCCAGGCTACCAATAGGACATACGCATATCTTGGTACATCTTATCAGCACCAGGGTGAATGGAATATCTCAATTTGTGTGCCTCCTTCGTCAGAAAGTCTCGAAGGTTATCACAATTGGGAATCCAGATACGATTGAGATAGTATAGAATACCAACAGATTTAGATATGATGCCTTTTTCAACACCACCTCGTATCTCAATGGAAAGACTACCTTCGTTGATAGAGGCATATTGAGCTTCACGAATACGGTTTTGAAGATCGTTAACAAGTTGGAGACAGCGAATACTCTTCACATGAGTTTTACGAGTAAGAGCGTCGGCTACTACATTCGCTTTGCCTGGATGGTAGCGAATTTCGCAGTCGTAGTCGTTTAACAGTTCCACCCAACAACGTTGACGCAGTTCCTTTTGGTTGAAGATATGTTGAAGGCTCTTATGGTTAGTGAAAACCACACACTTAGTACCATAAAGGTAGTGTCGCGAAATCTTCAATGCAAAAACAACTGCGCTAAGTTCAAGGTCGTGAGTAGTGTAGTTTTTCTCATGTATCTTGCGTTGCCTCGACGCGTAAGCGATAACTTTATCTTGTTGCATAAGGACACAACCAAGACCGAGGTTTGAGGCATCGCAATATACGACGAAGTCCTCATTACCATCGGGAAGCGTGAGGATAGGAGCATTGCATAGCATGTCCTTGAGCGTTTGAAAAGATTCCTCTTGTTCGGGACCCCAAACAAAAGGTCTCTCTTTTTTAGTCAAAGAGGTTAAAAGAGCGACGATCTTAGAGAAAGTGGAGATAAAGCGACGATAATAACCAGCAAGACCAAGAAACAAACGGATTTCAGACGGAGACTTAGGTGCAATCCAATTCTTCACAACTTCGATTTTAGTGGGGTCAACGTGAATACCAAGTTCGTTGACAGTATGACCAAGGAATTGAACCTCTTTTAACCAAAATTAGAACTTGGAGAATTTGGCATATATATGTTCAGTACGAAGAAGTTGGAGAAAAAGACGCAAGTGTCGCTCATGCTCTCCTTGTGTCTTGGAATAGATAAGAATATCGTCGATGAAGACGATCACGAAACGGTCCAAGTACGCTTTGCACACGCAGTTCATTAAATCCATGAAAACAGCAGGTGCGTTGGTCAAACTAAAGGGCATGATCATGAACTCATAATGACCATAACGCGTATGAAAGGTGGTCTTAGGTATATCTTCTTCGAGGACTCGAAGTTGATGGTACCCAGAACGAAGATCGATCTTTGAAAATCAGGTCGCGCCTTGCAATTGACCGAAGAGGTCATCGATGCGAGGAAGAGGGTATCGGTTCTTGATAGTAAGCTTGTTGAGCTCCGACAGTCAACACACATTCGGAACGACCCATGTTTCTTTTTAACGAACAAAACGGGAGCGCCTAATGTCACAACCTGGCTTTTGCGGAAGCGTGGGTTTATTTGGTGTGACTTCTTAATACCAAAGCAACAATCATGACAATGCTATATGATATAAACACAAGATGTTCATCCATTCATTAAGTTTAAAAATACTACAACATCATTGTTCTAAAACATCGATACCAAATAGAGTTAGAGACCATAACATACTTGTTTGAAAAGAGTTCATAAGACTCAGCAAAAGACTTTAAGTAAAACGTGGTTTAAAGACATGTAACCCGTCCAGGTAAGGTTTACACCTCCTAAACCTACTACCCTAGATGACATCTTTATTTAGTACGCAGCTTGACACATATGTAGACACTTTCCAGATCCGATCAGTTCCCTAAAATATATGTAGTTTGAAAAATCAACAAAAAGTTGAGCGAGTTCACGTGTATGTGAGTTTATATAAACCTTTAAAGTACGTCCGTATGTATAAAAGTTCCCTGGTATGTAGCAATAAGGAAAAACAAATCACCAATGGGTTGCAAAGCCAATGGTATATGTGAAATTGGTGCAGGAAAACTCAAACCTAGCAAATTTGTCTCCGGTATGAAGACATAGTCACCACTATGGGCCGCCCCGGCCTCACGGGTGTGGGCTCGCTACACCAAAAAGATCTATCACTCATGTCCCTTGGTCCTACAATGAGGATTAATGGCCTTAAGTGTCATGCTCACCACTCACATGATCGCGTAGTAAAACCCTCCTTAAGCTAACCAAACCATGTATAAAAATGTCTGTAATAATTGTAACATGTATTCCACCCCAGAAGTATAAGAATGAAAACAATTAAGAGAGAAGGGGGACATGAACTCACTGTAGTGCGTCTCCTGAATCGTATAGTCAACTCAAACTTGGTCCGCTACACGACAACCTACAACGTACTATTGTCTATTAGACGAACGGGCCGTGCCTTGCTTTCGTAATTACGGGTTTGAGTTACGTTACTTTGTTATTATTCCAAGTTATGACTTCTTGTTAAAATAATCATAATTATTTTAACTTAAGTTTTATTTTTAGGGTTTAGGAATAATAGTTAGGCAACTATTTCGTATACATACTTCTCAAGTATTTTATATGTGTATTTCCTTCCCAAGGATGGGGGTATTTATACATGTACATTTGTAGTTTCGAAAAATATAGTTTAAGTCCCATTTGGAAAAATATATTTAACTCATTTGTCCAAAATAACTTATTCCCAAAATATATGTATTTTTCCCCAAAAATAATATATTTTACTTCTTTAGCTTCCAAAATTATATTTTACCAAAAATATATGTGTAAAAGTATTTTGTTAAGTTATATTATTTTACCCTAAAATAATATACTAGTTCACAAAATATACAAATATTCACACAAGTGTCTTAGCATAAAATATATATTCTAAATATATATTTACCCATTTTTATTTACGAAAACCAACCTCTGATACTTGTATTTTTGTAACTAGACTATGGCGAAGTTTATTTTGAAAAATAAAGTCAAAAATATATTTGCAAGGACTTGTTAGAAATATATTTTCTAAGTACTGGAATTTTAGAAAAATTTCGCCAGAGTTTCCTTTGTAAATGGAGGTGTCCATGCTTATTAGCATATCATTTTCTTTTCGGAAATCATCAACTCAATCAACAACAAGTTCCCAAACAATATTATCCTAGTCAAGTGTAAAAACAATGCACTTTACATAACAACATGAACTTGGTTTTTCATAAAAACGCTTAGTAACTTAGTGGGGTGTTTAGTGGGTTTAGTTACCCTCCAAAGTGTGTTTATTTTTGTTAAAATCTTATTCTCGGGGTTTTTAGATGTTCACAACTTGTGAACTTATTTTACAAAAATATCCATTTACAATATTTTCATGTCTTACTAGTATTCATAAACTTATTTCCTTCCAAAAATAGTGTAAGAATCATGACTTTTCAAAAATCCGTCTTTTAACTTGGTTTGTCTAGAAAAATCATTTGTAGGCCTCGGGTCCATACGACCATATACTCACTTAGTTCACTTATTTTTCAAGAAATCACTTCGTTACCAAGTTTATGTTGAAACATGGAGGTGATTCCTTTATATAGATCACTAATCACCTCCGAACTTGTTAACTTAAGTTTTTATTCTTACTTTAACAAGTTCAACCATGATGTTAACATCCTATTACTAGTAATCATCAAATAAACATAAAGTAATCAACAACATGACAAAACAACTTCATTTCATCAAGATTTCATCATCTTATCAACTTTATGTTCAAGACTTAGGTTTATGATCTTATAGTGTTCTTGTATTTTCGTCATAATCTAACTATTAACCACCATAAACATGAAGTAAATGAGGATCAAAGAAGCTTACTACTAGCTTTTAAGCTAGGGAAGATCAAGCTTGAAAAATGAGTGGATAAAAGCAAACTAGAGAGGTCCTTGACGATCCGTGAGCTCCACACTTCGTGATTCACCTTGATACACCTTGAGGTAAGCTTGAAATACTTGAACAAGAATCGAAAATTGATGGTGGTGACAAGGGGGTTTCGGCCGAGCTTTGTTTGGAGGGAGGGAAGAATTTGTTGTGGTGAGTCGAGATGATGATGTGCATGATCCCTTTATAATCCCAATGCCATTATCCAAAAGTCCTTGTGTCTCCCAAGGTACATGCAACATCATGTCATAATCTCTTGAGTGATCACATGGGAATTTGGTTGAGATTAAGAATTCGTATGGTGGGGGCCAATTAAGGGCCGATTACTTGCAATGGGGGGGGGGGTTAAATGAAAGTTATTTGGTGGAAAGGTGATTAGTTAGGGGTGTTATGCGTAAGTGTTAGTGTTAGAGTAAGTACATGCATGATCACACACAATCCCAAGATTGGATTGTATGGGGAAATGGAAGACTTATTCAAATCTTGTGGTTGTGGGGTCCCTTGGGGACGGTTACACACAAGGGGGGGGGGGGGGTTACTTGTATTTTGATGGCAACTAACTTAGTTAGTGGAAGGTAAGATGTAAATCTAATGTGTAGTGTGTACCATGTATTATGCAGTGTGTTTATGTGTTCGGGGACCATGACTAGCTCAGAAAAAGTGAACCAATGTTTTTAACAATATTTTTGTGTTCCGGGTGATGTCCGGTTGTTCGGTTTGATACTGTTCCGTTAAAGTGCCAAGTTGTATCGTAAAGTGTTCCTTATGTAACTTTTAGTGACACTTTTAATTCCCGACACTTAGGAAAGCATACATGACCATTTTGCCATATTGTTGCCCGTGACTAGCATATTTAAATGCTGAATTTTGTTAATAGATGCATAATTTTGCATTTAGAGAGGGTTTTAGGCACTTTCCGGCACCTAAACTATCACCTAGTAACACAGTTTAATGATCCTTACTTCCCTACACTCCATACTAGTGTAGTATCCTGTCTCTGGCTCATACTAGCCTCAAAAACATTGTCTGTCTATGTGCTGGAATTGTCAGCATGTTTCTGAATTACCTGCTCACTGTGCTAACTGTGCTTTGTGCATCAAGTTTGTCACTAAAGTTTGTATGTAATAAATGGAGTGACAGTAGGAAATGTGATGCACATGTATGTATGTAACAGAAATCAGAAAGAAGTTTAATTATCAGTTGTAATCAAGCACAGTCATTAAGCACAAATTAATAATTAGTTAATTGTACGGATACCTGTAATTGTGAGGGTTGTCACATTCTCCCCCCGTTAGAAAAATTTCATCCCGAAATTTTAGTTCTGCTACGAGATGCAGGGGTCTTGGGGAATAAATGCTGGTACTTTTCTTTCATACGATCCTCACGTTCTCATGTGAATTCTGGCTCGTGTCGTGCATTCCATCGAACTTTGACGAGTTTGACACTACTCCGGCGTGTCTTGGTAATCTTCCAATCCGTAACCTCAACGGGTTCTTCAGTAAAGTGGAGTGTGTTGTCAATGTGAACTTCGTCGGCAGGAATGACAACTGTCTCTTGAGTTGGACTCTTTTTCAGGTTTGATACATGGAATGTATCATGAACGCCATTCAGTTCGGTAGGTAAGTCCAATTTGTATGCTACAAGCCCAATCCTTTGCAGAATTCTGAATGGGCCAATGTAACGCGGATTCAGCTTCCCACGCTTCCCAAAGCGTGCCACACCCTTCCAGGGTGAAACCTTCAATAACACCATATCTCCCACCTCAAATTCCAGAGGTTTCCTTCTTAGGTCCGCATAACTCTTTTGTCGATCACGAGCCGCTTTAATGCGCTCTCGAATCTGAAAAAAATTGTCTGTTGTCTCTTGAACTAAATCCGGACCGACTAACTGTCTATCACCCGTGTCAGCCCAACAAATCGGTGATTGACATTTGCGCCCATAGAGAGCTTCGAACGGTGTGGCTTGGATACTTGCATGGTAACTGTTATTGTATGAAAATTCAACCAATGGTAGGTGAGTATCCCAACTTCCACCTAAATCCATTACGCAAGCTCGCAGCATGTCTTCCAACGTTTGAATCGTTCGTTCGCTCTGTCCGTCTGTCTGTGGATGAAATGCAGTACTCAAATTTAACTGAGAACCAAAAGCTTCTTGAAAGGATTGCCAAATCCTTGACACGAAGCGTCCATCTCTATCAGATATAATTGAGAGCGGCACTCCATGTCGTGCAACAATCTCTCTCATGTATATCTCAGCAAGTTTACTCGTGTTGTCTTTTTCCTTGATTGGCAAAAAGTGCGCAGATTTCGTTAGGCGGTCTACTATCACCTAAATTGTATCATGGCCCTTGGGCGTCCTTGGCAATTTCGTTATGAAGTCCATAGAAATTTGTTCCCATTTCCATTTGGGTATTTCAGGTTGTTGCAGAAGACCTGAAGGCTTCTAGTACTCGGCTTTCACTTTGGCGCAAGTTAAACATTTACCAATGTATATCGCAACATCGCCTTTCATTCTTGGCCACCAATAGAAATCCTTAAGATCTTGGTACATCTTATCCGCTCCTGGATGAATCGAGTACCATGACTTGTGAGCTTCATAAAAAATAACCTTTCTCAACCCACCAAACAAAGGAACCCAAATTCGTTTCATGAAGCACAAAGTTCCTTCCCCGTTTGGTACCAACTGCTTCTCCATCCCACAGAGATACTCATCCTTAATATTCCTTTCTTTAAGAGTTTCTCTCTGCGCGGCACGAATGCGCAATGAGAGGTCTGTCTGGGCAATCATTTCTAAAGCCCTAACCCTTATGGGCTTGATCCTTTCTTTCCGACTTAGGGCATCGGCAACCACATTCGCTGTGACAACCCTCACTAAACCAGGTATCCGTACAACTTAATTAATAATTAATTACTGCTTAATTACTGTGCTTACTTGAACTTGTGGATAAACTGCTACTTGATTACTGATACATGTACTTACCTGCATCATACTTTACTTATCGTCACTACATTATTTACATGTTGAACCCTAGTGACAAACATGATGCACAAAAGCACAGTAGCACATGAACGGATAACCTATTGAACATGCTGATAAGCCAGCATCAGGCAGACACTGCCTCTAAGGCCTGTAAGAGCCTGAAATATTTTGCTACACTAGTGGTGAGTGTAGGGATATAAGGGTTGTAGAACTGCGTCTCTAGGAATAAGTCACAATGACTGGATGTGCCTAAAACGTGCTCTAAGCACAAAACTCAGCACTTTACATAATAATTCAGCTTTTAGCTAACTAATAAAGTGCCAAAACATGAGAAAAATATTACTAGACACTTTCCAAAGTGTCAGAAATGAGTTGTGTCACTAAAAGGGGTAATAACGACACTTTAAAGCTTTGTTAAGCACTTTAACGGATTACTATCCAACCGAACAACCGGACTATACCCGGAACATGAAAATATTGTTATTTTCATTATTTATCTTTTTCTGAGCCAGTTAGGGTCCCTGAACACCCTAACACCCATTGTAACGCGTGACACGCAACTAACCAGGTTAAGTACCTAACTAACTAACTAACTAACTTAACCTAACTATGTGCCTAACTATCTAGTTAGAATCGGACTAGACCCCCCCCTCTCTAACCGGCCCCAACTAGAAGGGGACACCCCTTGTCCTTGAATTATTATTTTAATCCTCTTGCCTAAAATCTAGTGGACATATGGACCATTGGGTAATTAACTTGTTAATTGTCTATAAGTAACTTGAGAATGCACATTAGTTCATTTGTCACAACAACACAAGAACACACATCTCTCTCTCTTGCTCTACAACTTACGGCCAAGCACCCCCCATATACACCATCCATTTTCGATTTTGTTCTTCACATTTCAAGAACATACAAGCTTCAAGGGTCGCATATTAGGAAGCTTGGTGCGATCGGAAGGCGAAGGACCTCTTTATCTTGCTTTTATCCACCTCATTCGCGCTTAGATTCTTCCCTAGCCTCGAGCTAGTGGTATGTCACTTAAAACACCTTCTTGAACTAACCTAAAGTGGTTAAAACGATTTGTAATGGTTAAAACTAGTAATCTTACAAGATGATACATTAAAGTCTACTAAAAACATGAAAAATGATGGTTAAAAGCTCACTAGTTGTGTAAATGTTGTAGTAATTGAAATTTGTGATTATTTAGACCCGATCTATGTTGTGGTAGCTCGGATCACCACTTAACCCGGTTTGGTCATGATCACGAATCGTGACCTAAAGTTGTTTTGAATAGAACAAGGGTTAAAGGGTGAAACTCTACCACACGCGAATCATGAACTTGTGTAAAGGTGTTTTAGCTTGTACAATAGTGTTTAAAACTAGCAGATCTACGTATCTGCAAGTGGTATTTTCAAAGGACCAAGCGTTAAAGAAATCATACTTTAAAAGACGGATCTTACACTAACAAGAATGGTTTTTAGAACACACAAGTGTGTAAACACTTGTGTAACACAAAGTTTCGACGAAATAACTATTTTTGTAAAAGTGGACGAGAAGTTGTAAAGACGGAACTTCCCTAAAAACGAGGTTTTTACAAAATCGGATTGTTTTATATAAAGATCCACTAAGAGTAATGAGATTTACTTCACAGTTTGGATAAACCACAAGTTCATGAAGTTTATGCGATTTATATACATATTTTGACTAGTTTGTGATTTGAACATGGTTTTGATTGAATAAGAAGATTGTTGGTTTGATTTATTAAAGAAAATGATACGCTTGAAAGCGTGGCCACCTCCAGTTACAGAGGAAACTCTGGCGAAATTTTCCAAAAAGCCTAACACTTAGAAATATTTTCACAATAAGTGTTAGAAAGACATTTTGACTTGTTTTCAAAATATGAGTTTCGCCACGACTATATTTACAAAACATCGGAGGTGGGATTTTCACAAAATAAAACGTGATACATATATATATTTAGTATATATTCTTCTTTCACAGCATCACTTGTATAAGTGTTTATGATTATTTTGTGAACTACGTAAATATTATTTTTAGAGTAAAAATAATATTACTAAGTATTATTTTGGGGAAAATCACATGTATGAAAATATAATATTTTTGAGAAGAATATTTATATTTTGGGAGTTAGAAATAAAATATATTAAGTGAGACTTAATAGTGTAATCCAAATTATACGAACGCACATGTATTAAATCCCCCATCCTTGGGAAGGAGAATAACTACCAAGTATATACAGAACGTAAACACGAAATAGTTGCCTAACTATTTCCCAAAAACTTAAACCATAAAGCTAAGGCACGGCCGTCCGTCTAATAGAGTTAGCACGTGTAGGTCGTCATACAGCTGATTGATTTGGAGGCATACTTGGTAGAGACGCACCACTGTGAGTTCATGTCCCCCTTTTCTCTAACTGTTTTCAGTTTTCTTAACTGCGGGGGTGAAATACGTGTTACTTTGATTACAAGTACTTTATACATGATATGGTTAGCGTAAGGAGGTTTACTACTTAGATCATGTGAGTGGGTAGGCGTGAACTGGAGACCATTAATCCTCATTGTAGGAACCGAGGGACGTAAGCGGTAGATCTATCTGGGTGTAGCGAGCCCAACCCCTGAGCCCGCATAATGGACCAGGTGGTGACTTTGTACCCATCGCCAAATACGCTAGGTTTGAGTCTTCCTACTTGCACTTCACACATATCAATGGCTTTGCAACCCATTGGTGATCTCTTTTTCCTTACACTGCTACATACCAGGGAATGTTTATACTTACAAGTGTTTTACATACTCACTTACACATGAACTCGCTCAACATTATTGTTGATTTTTCAACTTACATGTATTTCAGGAAATTAAAGATCTGGCGCGGTATGTTATGTTTTCCCGCTGCATAAGGGTTCCAAGGTCATCCCAGTTTAGGAAATGTGACTCTTTCCTGGACGAGTCACAAATCTTAAACTGCGTTTATTTCATGTTTATGTTTATGTTTTTCAAGACAATGTTTTATGTTATGATGTTGTAAGTCTCTAAGACAATGGTATGTTACTCTGGTTTTAAAACTTAATCGAATGGATGATCTTGCATGATTTTATTTCATATAGCTTTGTTATGGTTAAGCTATGGTATTAAGAAGTCACACCAAAATTAACCACGCTTCCGCAAAGCCAGGGTGTGACAGCTTGGGATCAGAGCTCTGATCATAGCGAACTAGGATTCTTTCTCGAGTCTAGACTATGATCACTAGGGCTCTCACGAAAACATTTTTACTGCATACCACTTAAGTCCAGATCCAAAACTTTTTACAAACAAATGTTGAGCACATTTTATTATTTATAGGCTCAGTCTAGAAAGGCTGAGGCTCGGTCTTGGAGGCCGAGGCTCGGTCTGAGAGATCGAGGTAGTTGGCTAGTTGGACTAGGAAGAGTAGGCTCAGTCTTGGAGGCTGAGGCTCGGTCTTAGAGACCGAGGCTCGATCTAAGAGGTCGAGGTAGATGATAGAGCAGTCTTAGAGACTGGGAAGAATTTGGCTAGTGGGACTAGGAGAATTATTTGATTGACTAACATGTTTATATGATTATATGATTGATTATTATACGTATATGTGTTTGTGTTACAAACTTCATGCTTTCATCATGTACTAGAAAGATGGACACTACGAATCCCACGGCCATAGTATCAGACGACATAGTTTCATCGAAGCACGAGGTGTACATTTTCCGATACTACCGGCACAGACGATGACGACTTTCAGCTCTTTTGCGCTGCCTGAAGTCGTAACAGAGCCTACTGATGGCCATCTTGTTGGGAGTTTGCCACTCGCGGTGATCCCTGCTCCTGTGCCCCCTTGCCGCTTATCCTGTTGATGATATGCCCCCCCAACGTGGCCTCTAACGACGATAACGACCTACTAGAGGAGGACCCATTCGAGGGCAGGACCCTATTGCTGCTGGTATTAGACTACTGCATGCGGACGCTTCTGCAGGGGAAACTCATGCCAATTCCCCTATCCCAGACTCATTTGAGTTTCTGACATCCGCATCTTTGCACATACAGGGAGTACAGCACCACTCACACGACGCCGACCCTGATATGGCGTCATCAGCTGCCCCAGTTCCCGCACACAGATTTGAGTTTGATCGCGATATTGAGGACGATTCTGTTTTTTCACCTGGTTTTGATCCAGACCATGACATTGAGTTCATGCACTTAGACCAGCCTTTGGAGGATCCTGTAACACCTGTGTTTGTTGATCCAGCTGATCTTGAGATGGAGTTTTTGATCCGGAGCCAGCCGTGGCCCCTGAGCCAGGCGTTGCTCCTGACCCCGCATTGGAGCATGACCCTGTTCATGCCGATGCACCTGCTGTTGCTCCTTGATTGATCATCTGCTTGGACGAGAGAAAATTTGGGGTAACTGTGCAAGACAATTTATTATTACGGGGGCCCACGTAATAACGACTTGTAGTGCACAGAAATCCTGGTGGACTCTGCGGGTCAAGCTAATGAAAACCAATGTAGCAGGAAATATCTAAAACACGAATGACCAAGGCGAGGCGATGTAGCCTCGAGTTCATTCTATTACAAGCAACAAGCCAAATTGGCAAGCCTATGTGAAGGCTCAGAAATTTATTTCCCCACTCATACATTGAGTATATTTGCGTGTGAAATTGGGTGATTACATGATGGCTTATGTTGCTATATACCTCATAGACAATTGAAACGTTGTCTAACCCGCTTCACACCACTTCGACAAAAGGGAATGTCACCCAGACGTGACACAAACACCAGTACGTTGCCAAGGACAGAAGCCGAGCTGCAAGGACGCATCTCACAGATAAATGCACGACATAAAGCCCTCCGCTCTAAGTACAACGATGGCATTACTAGAGATAACCCTCCAAACTGGCTGCACCTATAAACGGTTCCTGAACTGCAAGCCTTTGAACTTTGACGGAACAGGAGGCGCCGTTGCATTTGTTCGTTGGTCCAAAAAGATTGACTCCATTCCAAGAATGAGTGACTGTCCGTCCCAACAGAGTGTTACCTACATCCCGGGGTTATTTCTAGATAACTCACTCTCATGGTGAGACCTTCAGTCTCAGATCCTTGGCACAGACGCTGCTTATGCACTGAGCTGGGATGAGCTCAAGGAAACGATTGAGAAGAAATGTTGTTTTAGGACTGGAATTTAGAAGCTTGAGGCGGAGTTCTGGAATTGAAAATGGACGGACCAAAGATTCCTGAATACGTCCAGCAATCTCCCGACTTGTCTAGGGTCGCCCCCTACTTAGTCAAACCGGAGTTCAAAGGGATTGAACGATTCATTTGGACACTTGCACCCAAGTCCCATACGTTTCCGAGTTGTTTCAAGATGGAGCTCGATTATGGTGGAATCTTCAGGTTCGAATAATGGGCCTAACTACAGCATACACGTTAACCTGGGGTGAACTGAAAGGAATGATACATAAGAAGTATTGCCCCCAAACGGAAACCCAGAAGTGGGAAGATGAATTTCGGAGCCTGATGATGGAAGGTCCGAAGGTGTTGGAGTACATGCAAAGACTTCATGATTCGTCACGAGTTGTTCCGTACCTGGTGAAACCAGAATTAAAGAAATTGGAACAATTCATTTGGGAACTGGCGCCTCAAGTCTTGAGCTTGATGACAATATCAACGCCATCAACAACTGATGTTGCAAGTAAGATGGGTCTGGCACTCGTTACGGAGGCAATTAGACTAGAAAAACTTGCAAACCCTGACAAGGAGACTCAGGTAGAGTCGTCTGGAAAGAACAAAAGGAAGCTTACCGAAGATACCCAAACGAATAAGGATGAGCAAAGATCTATTCGAGGTTGTTTTGACTGCGGGGACAAAGGGCATTTCAAGAAAGATTGCCCTAACAATAAACAGGCCAATGATAAGATTTACTTAGAAACTGAACCAGGACGTGCTGAGTGCAAGTGTCACCATAATTATGGATGTCGGAAGCCTAGGTACGGAGGGAAAGGACACAACAAGGATGGTTGTGGGATGAAGGGTCCCAGACAAGGAGAAAACAGTAACAACGCTCAAGGTGGAAACGGGAGGTATCCAGGATGCTTCCATTGTGGGGATGTTGGACATCTTAAGAGGGAATGCCCGAAGTTGAAACAAGACCGCGAAAAGACATCCAACATCGGAGCTTGTGTAGCATGCCAGGATCCAGGCGTGACTACTGGTACGTTCTCTATCAACCAAAACTTTTGCATCTATTTTGTTTGATACTGGTGCCAATTATAGCTTCGTATCGTTAGAGTTTAAGAATATGCTTGGTCTAGCCGCTAATAAGTTAGATATTCCCTACTCAATCGAATTGGCCAATGGGAAGTTAGTAGAAGCCAATGAAGTGATCAGAGGTTGTGTGATCGAGTTAGGAGAGCGTGAGTTTGCTTTGGATCTACTACCAGTCCAGTTGGGAAGCTTCGACGTGGTGGTAGGAATGGATTGGTTATCAGGCAACAAAGCTGAGATGGTTTGTCACGAAAAGGTTGTTCGTATCACAACCGAAGATGGCGAAACAATTGTGGTTCACGGAGAGAAGCGTGATACGCCGTTGAGAATTATCAGCTGCCTGAAAGCGCGAAAGTGTTTGCAGAAGGGATGTGTTGCCTTCCTGGCACACATTGTGGATAAGAAGGCTGCTGAGCCAAGAATAGAAGACATCCCTGTCGTGAGGGAATATCCAGAAGTCTTCCCAGAGGACTTACCTGGACTGCCACCTCAGAGGCAAGTAGAGTTCCACATTGACTTAGTTCCAGGCGCCGCGCCTGTGGCTAAGGCACCTTATAGACTTGCTCCGTCTGAGATGCAGGAACTGTCGACACAACTTCAAGAGTTGTTAGACAAGGGTTTTATCCGACCAAGCTTCTCGCCTTGAGGAGCTCCGGTCCTGTTTGTCAAGAAGAAGGACGGTAGTTTTCGTATGTGCATCGACTACCGGGAGCTGAACAAGCTGACGATCAAGAATAGATACCCTATGCCAAGAATCGATGATCTGTTTGATCAACTGCAAGGCTCAAGCTTTTATTCAAAGATCGATCTTCGATCTGGATACCATCAGTTAAGGATACAAGAGGAGAGTATCCCGAAGACAGCCTTCAGAACTCGTTATGGACACTACGAGTTCCTTGTTATGCCATTTGGTTTGACAAACGCGCCTGCAGTCTTTATGGATTTGATGAATAGAGTTTGCAAGCCGTACTTGGACAAGTTCGTGATTGTGTTTATCGACGACATCTTGATTTATTCAAGAACAAAGGCCGAGCACGAACAACATTTAAGAGCTATTTCGGAGCTGCTGAAGAAAGAACAGCTGTATGCCAAATTCTCTAAGTGCGAGTTTTGGCTACGTGAAGTCCAATTTCTTGGACACGTGGTAAATGGAGATGGAATCCACGTGGATCCCACCAAGATCGAAGCGATCAAGAATTGGGAAACGCCAAAGACGCCAACCGAGATTTGACAATTCTTGGGTTTGGCTGGCTACTATCGAAGGTTCATTGAGGATTTTTCAAAAATCGCTCAACCATTGACGCTCCTCACGCAGAAAGATAAGAAGTTTGATTGGGAAATCGAACAGGAAGAAGCGTTCCAGATATTGAAGGATAAGCTCTGCAATGCGCCAATCTTAGTACTACCAGAAGGTACAGATGATTTCGTGGTATACTGTGACGCTTCGCGTCAAGTATTAGGTTGTGTGTTGATGCAACGCCAAAAGGTTATTGCTTACGCATCACGTCAACTGAAAGTGCACGAAAAGAACTATACCACACATGATTTGGAACTTGGCGCAGTAGTATTTGCGTTAAAGATCTGGAGACACTACCTTTACGGTACAAAGTGTACAATCTTCACAGATCACAAGAGCCTACAACACATATTCAACCAGAAGGAGCTGAATATGAGACAAAGACGATGGGTTGAGTTGCTGAACGATTACGACTACGAGATAAAGTATCATCCAGGGAAGGCGAATGTGGTCGCCGATGCCCTAAGTCGAAAAGAGAGGATCAAGCCCATAAGGGTTAGAGCTTTAGAAATGATTATCCGAACCAATCTCTCCTTGCGCATTTGTTCCGCGCAGAAAGAAGCTCTCAAGGAAGGAAACCTTGGAGAAGAATATCTCCGTGGGATGGAGAAGCTTTTGGTACCAAACGAGGAAGGAACGTTATGTTTTGAGAAAAGAAATTGGGTTCCTTTGTTTGGAGGTTTAAGGAAGGTTATTTTCGATGAAACTCCAAGTTGCGGTACTCTATCCATCCTGGAGTGGATAAGATGTACCAGGATCTCAAAGATTATTATTGGTGGCCTAGGATGAAAGGCGATGTTGCTGTTTATGTAAGCAAGTGTTTAACATGCGCCAAGGTTAAGGCCGAATACCAGAAGCCTTCAGGACTTCTGCAACAACCCGAGATCCCCAAGTGGAAATGGGAACAAATCTCCATGGATTTTATTACGAAATTGCCAAGAACGCCGAGAGGCCATGACACTATTTGAGTAATAGTGGATCGATTAACGAAGTCAGCACACTTCTTACCTATCAGAGAGAAGGATAATACGAGCAAATTGGCTGAAATTTACATGAGAGAGATCGTCGCGCGCCATGGAGTACCTCTCTCAATCATCTTTGATAGAGACGGAAGGTTTGTGTCAAGGATATGGCAATCCTTCCAAGAAGCCTTTGGCTCACAATTGAATCTGAGCACTGCGTTTCATCCGCAAACTGACGGTCAGAGCGAGTGAACGATACAGACTTTGGAAGACATGCTGAGAGCGTGTGTTATGGATTTGGGCGGTAGCTGGGACAAACATTTGCCTTTGGTCGAATTTTCATACAACAACAGTTACCACACCAGTATTGGTGTCGCGCCATTTGAAGCCCTTTTCGGACGCAAGTGCCGATTACCCCTATGTTGGGCTGACGCAGGAGATAGACAACTTGTTGGTCCCGAAATCGTCCAAGAGACGACAGACAAGATGGCGCAGATTCTAAAACGCATCGAAGCAGCTCGCCACAGGCAGAAAGCCTATACAGATCCACACCGGAAACATATGGAATTCCAAGTTAGAGATATGGTTTTATTGAAAGTATCACCCTAGAAGGGTGTGGCACGCTTCGGAAAGCGTGGGAAGTTAAATCCGCGCTACATCGGTCCTTTCAGAATTTTGGAAAGAATAGGACTAGTAACATACAAGCTGGACTTACCTGCTGAACTCCATTCAGCTCACGATACATTTCATGTATCCAACCTGAAGAAAAGTCCAATTCGAGATACCATTGCCATTCCCACCGACGAGATTCACGTTGACGACACGCTCCACTTCACAGAAGAACCTGTTGAGGTCACGGATTGGAAGATAAACAAGACCCGCCGGAGCAGTGTCAAGCTCGTCAAAATTCGTTGGAATGCCAGGCATGGTCCTGAATACACATGGGAACGTGAGGACCGAATGAAAGAGAAGTACCCCCACTTACTTCCTAAGAACCCTGCATCTAGTAGCAGAACTTAAAATTTCGGGACGAAATTTATTTAACGTGGGGAGAATGTGACAACCCTCACTAAACCAGGTATCCGTACAACTTAATTAATAATGAATTACTGCTTAATTACTGTGCTTACTTGAACTTGTGGATAAACTGCTACTTGATTACTGATACATGTACTTACCTGCATCATACTTTACTTATCGTCACTACATTATTTACATGTTGAACCCTAGTGACAAACATGATGCACAAAAGCACAGTAGCACATGAACGGATAACCTATTGAACATGCTGATAAGCCAGCATCAGGCAGACACTGCCTCTAAGGCCTGTAAGAGCCTGAAATATTTTGCTACACTAGTGGTGAGTGTAGGGATATAAGGGTTGTAGAACTGCGTCTCTAGGAATAAGTCACAATGACTGGATGTGCCTAAAACGTGCTCTAAGCACAAAACTCAGCACTTTACATAATAATTCAGCTTTTAGCTAACTAATAAAGTGCCAAAACATGAGAAAAATATTACTAGACACTTTCCAAAGTGTCAGAAATGAGTTGTGTCACTAAAAGGGGTAATAACGACACTTTAAAGCTTTGTTAAGCACTTTAACGGATTACTATCCAACCGAACAACCGGACTATACCCGGAACATGAAAATATTGTTATTTTCATTATTTATCTTTTTCTGAGCCAGTTAGGGTCCCTGAACACCCTAACACCCATTGTAACGCGTGACATGCAACTAACCAGGTTAAGTACCTAACTAACTAACTTAACCTAACTATGTGCCTAACTATCTAGTTAGAATCGGACTAGACCCCCCCCCCTCTCTAACCGACCCCAACTAGAAGGGGACACCCCTTGTCCTTGAATTATTATTTTAATCCTCTTGCCTAAAATCTAGTGGACATATGGACCATTGGGTAATTAACTTGTTAATTGTCTATAAGTAACTTGAGAATGCACATTAGTTCATTTGTCACAACAACACAAGAACACACATCTCTCTCTCTTGCTCTACAACTTACGGCCAAGCACCCCCCATATACACCATCCATTTTCGATTTTGTTCTTCACATTTCAAGAACATACAAGCTTCAAGGGTCGCATATTAGGAAGCTTGGTGCGATCGGAAGGCGAAGGACCTCTTTATCTTGCTTTTATCCACCTCATTCGCGCTTAGATTCTTCCCTAGCCTCGAGCTAGTGGTATGTCACTTAAAACACCTTCTTGAACTAACCTAAAGTGGTTAAAACGATTTGTAATGGTTAAAACTAGTAATCTTACAAGATGATACATTAAAGTTTACTAAAAACATGAAAAATGATGGTTAAAAGCTCACTAGTTGTGTAAATGTTGTAGTAATTGAAATTTGTGATTATTTAGACCCGATCTATGTTGTGGTAGCTCGGATCACCACTTAACCCGGTTTGGTCATGATCACGAATCGTGACCTAAAGTTGTTTTGAATAGAACAAGGGTTAAAGGGTGAAACTCTACCACACGCGAATCATGAACTTGTGTAAAGGTGTTTTAGCTTGTACAATAGTGTTTAAAACTAGCAGATCTACGTATCTGCAAGTGGTATTTTCAAAGGACCAAGCGTTAAAGAAATCATACTTTAAAAGACGGATCTTACACTAACAAGAATGGTTTTTAGAACACACAAGTGTGTAAACACTTGTGTAACACAAAGTTTCGACGAAATAACTATTTTTGTAAAAGTGGACGAGAAGTTGTAAAGACGGAACTTCCCTAAAAACGAGGTTTTTACAAAATCGGATTGTTTTATATAAAGATCCACTAAGAGTAATGAGATTTACTTCACAGTTTGGATAAACCACAAGTTCATGAAGTTTATGCGATTTATATACATATTTTGACTAGTTTGTGATTTGAACATGGTTTTGATTGAATAAGAAGATTGTTGGTTTGATTTATTAAAGAAAATGACACGCTTGAAAGCATGGCCACCTCCAGTTACAGAGGAAACTCTGGCGAAATTTTCCAAAAAGCCTAACACTTAGAAATATTTTCACAATAAGTGTTAGAAAGACATTTTGACTTGTTTTCAAAATATGAGTTTCGCCACGACTATATTTACAAAACATCGGAGGTGTGATTTTCACAAAATAAAACGTGATACATATATATATTTAGTATATATTCTTCTTTTTTAGAGTGAACTACGTAAATATTATTTTTAGAGTAAAAATAATATTACTAAGTATTATTTTGGGGAAAATCACATGTATGAAAATATAATATTTTTGAGAAGAATATTTATATTTTGGGAGTTAGAAATAAAATATATTAAGTGAGACTTAATAGTGTAATCCAAATTATACGAACGCACATGTATTAAATCCCCCATCCTTGGGAAGGAGAATAACTACCAAGTATATACAGAACGTAAACACGAAATAGTTGCCTAACTATTTCCCAAAAACTTAAACCATAAAGCTAAGGCACGGCCGTCCGTCTAATAGAGTTAGCACGTGTAGGTCGTCATACAGCTGATTGATTTGGAGGCATACTTGGTAGAGACGCACCACTGTGAGTTCATGTCCCCCTTTTCTCTAACTGTTTTCAGTTTTCTTAACTGCGGGGGGTGAAATACATGTTACTTTGATTACAAGTACTTTATACATGGTATGGTTAGCGTAAGGAGGTTTACTACTTAGATCATGTGAGTGGGTAGGCGTGAACTGGAGACCATTAATCCTCATTGTAGGAACCGAGGGACGTAAGCGGTAGATCTATCTGGGTGTAGCGAGCCCAACCCCTGAGCCCGCATAATGGACCAGGTGGTGACTTTGTACCCATCGCCAAATACGCTAGGTTTGAGTCTTCCTACTTGCACTTCACACATATCAATGGCTTTGCAACCCATTGGTGATCTCTTTTTCCTTACACTGCTACATACCAGGGAATGTTTATACTTACAAGTGTTTTACATACTCACTTACACATGAACTCGCTCAACATTATTGTTGATTTTTCAACTTACATGTATTTCAGGAAATTAAAGATCTGGCGCGGTATGTTATGTTTTCCCGCTGCATAAGGGTTCCAAGGTCATCCCAGTTTAGGAAATGTGACTCTTTCCTGGACGAGTCACAAATCTTAAACTGCGTTTATTTCATGTTTATGTTTATGTTTTTCAAGACAATGTTTTATGTTATGATGTTGTAAGTCTCTAAGACAATGGTATGTTACTCTGGTTTTAAAACTTAATCGAATGGATGATCTTGCATGATTTTATTTCATATAGCTTTGTTATGGTTAAGCTATGGTATTAAGAAGTCACACCAAAATTAACCACGCTTCCGCAAAGCCAGGGTGTGACAGCTTGGGATCAGAGCTCTGATCATAGCGAACTAGGATTCTTTCTCGAGTCTAGACTATGATCACTAGGGCTCTCACGAAAACATTTTTACTGCATACCACTTAAGTCCAGATCCAAAACTTTTTACAAACAAATGTTGAGCACATTTTATTATTTATAGGCTCAGTCTAGAAAGGCTGAGGCTCGGTCTTGGAGGCCGAGGCTCGGTCTGAGAGATCGAGGTAGTTGGCTAGTTGGACTAGGAAGAGTAGGCTCAGTCTTGGAGGCTGAGGCTCGGTCTTAGAGACCGACGCTCGATCTAAGAGGTCGAGGTAGATGATAGAGCAGTCTTAGAGACTGGGAAGAATTTGGCTAGTGGGACTAGGAGAATTATTTGATTGACTAACATGTTTATATGATTATATGATTGATTATTATACGTAAATGTGTTTGTGTTACAAACGTCATGCTTTCATCATGTACTAGAAAGATGGACACTACGAATCCCACGGCCATAGTATCAGACGACATAGTTTCATCGAAGCACGAGGTGTACATTTTCCGATACTACCGGCACAGACGATGACGACTTTCAGCTCTTTTGCGCTGCCTGAAGTCGTAGCAGAGCCTACTGATGGCCATCTTGTTGGGAGTTTGCCACTCGCGGTGATCCCTGCTCCTGTGCCCCCTTGCCGCTTATCCTGTTGATGATATGCCCCCCCAACGTGGCCTCTAACGACGATAACGACCTACTAGAGGAGGACCCATTCGAGGGCAGGACCCTATTGCTGCTGGTATTAGACTACTGCATGCGGACGCTTCTGCAGGGGAAACTCATGCCAATTCCCCTATCCCAGACTCATTTGAGTTTCTGACATCCGCATCTTTGCACATACAGGGAGTACAGCACCACTCACACGACGCCGACCCTGATATGGCGTCATCAGCTGCCCCAGTTCCCGCACACAGATTTGAGTTTGATCGCGATATTGAGGACGATTCTGTTTTTTCACCTGGTTTTGATCCAGACCATGACATTGAGTTCATGCACTTAGACCAGCCTTTGGAGGATCCTGTAACACCTGTGTTTGTTGATCCAGCTGATCTTGAGATGGAGTTTTTGATCCGGAGCCAGCCGTGGCCCCTGAGCCAGGCGTTGCTCCTGACCCCGCATTGGAGCATGACCCTGTTCATGCCGATGCACCTGCTGTTGCTCCTTGATTGATCATCTGCTTGGACGAGAGAAAATTTGGGGTAACTGTGCAAGACAATTTATTATTACGGGGGCCCACGTAATAACGACTTGTAGTGCACAGAAATCCTGGTGGACTCTGCGGGTCAAGCTAATGAAAACCAATGTAGCAGGAAATATCTAAAACACGAATGACCAAGGCGAGGCGATGTAGCCTCGAGTTCATTCTATTACAAGCAACAAGCCAAATTGGCAAGCCTATGTGAAGGCTCAGAAATTTATTTCCCCACTCATACATTGAGTATATTTGCGTGTGAAATTGGGTGATTACATGATGGCTTATGTTGCTATATACCTCATAGACAATTGAAACGTTGTCTAACCCGCTTCACACCACTTCGACAAAAGGGAATGTCACCCAGACGTGACACAAACACCAGTACGTTGCCAAGGACAGAAGCCGAGCTGCAAGGACGCATCTCACAGATAAATGCACGACATAAAGCCCTCCGCTCTAAGTACAACGATGGCATTACTAGAGATAACCCTCCAAACTGGCTGCACCTATAAACGGTTCCTGAACTGCAAGCCTTTGAACTTTGACGGAACAGGAGGCGCCGTTGCATTTGTTCGTTGGTCCAAAAAGATTGACTCCATTCCAAGAATGAGTGACTGTCCGTCCCAACAGAGTGTTACCTACATCCCGGGGTTATTTCTAGATAACTCACTCTCATGGTGAGACCTTCAGTCTCAGATCCTTGGCACAGACGCTGCTTATGCACTGAGCTGGGATGAGCTCAAGGAAACGATTGAGAAGAAATGTTGTTTTAGGACTGGAATTTAGAAGCTTGAGGCGGAGTTCTGGAATTGAAAATGGACGGACCAAAGATTCCTGAATACGTCCAGCAATCTCCCGACTTGTCTAGGGTCGCCCCCTACTTAGTCAAACCGGAGTTCAAAGGGATTGAACGATTCATTTGGACACTTGCACCCAAGTCCCATACGTTTCCGAGTTGTTTCAAGATGGAGCTCGATTATGGTGGAATCTTCAGGTTCGAATAATGGGCCTAACTACAGCATACACGTTAACCTGGGGTGAACTGAAAGGAATGATACATAAGAAGTATTGCCCCCAAACGGAAACCCAGAAGTGGGAAGATGAATTTCGGAGCCTGATGATGGAAGGTCCGAAGGTGTTGGAGTACATGCAAAGACTTCATGATTCGTCACGAGTTGTTCCGTACCTGGTGAAACCAGAATTAAAGAAATTGGAACAATTCATTTGGGAACTGGCGCCTCAAGTCTTGAGCTTGATGACAATATCAACGCCATCAACAACTGATGTTGCAAGTAAGATGGGTCTGGCACTCGTTACGGAGGCAATTAGACTAGAAAAACTTGCAAACCCTGACAAGGAGACTCAGGTAGAGTCGTCTGGAAAGAACAAAAGGAAGCTTACCGAAGATACCCAAACGAATAAGGATGAGCAAAGATCTATTCGAGGTTGTTTTGACTGCGGGGACAAAGGGCATTTCAAGAAAGATTGCCCTAACAATAAACAGGCCAATGATAAGATTTACTTAGAAACTGAACCAAGACGTGCTGAGTGCAAGTGTCACCATAATTATGGATGTCGGAAGCCTAGGTACGGAGGGAAAGGACACAACAAGGATGGTTGTGGGATGAAGGGTCCCAGACAAGGAGAAAACAGTAACAACGCTCAAGGTGGAAACGGGAGGTATCCAGGATGCTTCCATTGTGGGGATGTTGGACATCTTAAGAGGGAATGCCCGAAGTTGAAACAAGACCGCGAAAAGACATCCAACATCGGAGCTTGTGTAGCATGCCAGGATCCAGGCGTGACTACTGGTACGTTCTCTATCAACCAAAACTTTTGCATCTATTTTGTTTGATACTGGTGCCAATTATAGCTTCGTATCGTTAGAGTTTAAGAATATGCTTGGTCTAGCCGCTAATAAGTTAGATATTCCCTACTCAATCGAATTGGCCAATGGGAAGTTAGTAGAAGCCAATGAAGTGATCAGAGGTTGTGTGATCGAGTTGGGAGAGCGTGAGTTTGCTTTGGATCTACTACCAGTCCAGTTGGGAAGCTTCGACGTGGTGGTAGGAATGGATTGGTTATCAGGCAACAAAGCTGAGATGGTTTGTCACGAAAAGGTTGTTCGTATCACAACCGAAGATGGCGAAACAATTGTGGTTCACGGAGAGAAGCGTGATACGCCGTTGAGAATTATCAGCTGCCTGAAAGCGCGAAAGTGTTTGCAGAAGGGATGTGTTGCCTTCCTGGCACACATTGTGGATAAGAAGGCTGCTGAGCCAAGAATAGAAGACATCCCTGTCGTGAGGGAATATCCAGAAGTCTTCCCAGAGGACTTACCTGGACTGCCACCTCAGAGGCAAGTAGAGTTCCACATTGACTTAGTTCCAGGCGCCGCGCCTGTGGCTAAGGCACCTTATAGACTTGCTCCGTCTGAGATGCAGGAACTGTCGACACAACTTCAAGAGTTGTTAGACAAGGGTTTTATCCGACCAAGCTTCTCGCCTTGAGGAGCTCCGGTCCTGTTTGTCAAGAAGAAGGACGGTAGTTTTCGTATGTGCATCGACTACCGGGAGCTGAACAAGCTGACGATCAAGAATAGATACCCTATGCCAAGAATCGATGATCTGTTTGATCAACTGCAAGGCTCAAGCTTTTATTCAAAGATCGATCTTCGATCTGGATACCATCAGTTAAGGATACAAGAGGAGAGTATCCCGAAGACAGCCTTCAGAACTCGTTATGGACACTACGAGTTCCTTGTTATGCCGTTTAGTTTGACAAACGTGCCTGCAGTCTTTATGGATTTGATGAATAGAGTTTGCAAGCCGTACTTGGACAAGTTCGTGATTGTGTTTATCGACGACATCTTGATTTATTCAAGAACAAAGGCCGAGCACGAACAACATTTAAGAGCTATTTCGGAGCTGCTGAAGAAAGAACAGCTGTATGCCAAATTCTCTAAGTGCGAGTTTTGGCTACGTGAAGTCCAATTTCTTGGACACGTGGTAAATGGAGATGGAATCCACGTGGATCCCACCAAGATCGAAGCGATCAAGAATTGGGAAACGCCAAAGACGCCAACCGAGATTTGACAATTCTTGGGTTTGGCTGGCTACTATCGAAGGTTCATTGAGGATTTTTCAAAAATCGCTCAACCATTGACGCTCCTCACGCAGAAAGATAAGAAGTTTGATTGGGAAATCGAACAGGAAGAAGCGTTCCAGATATTGAAGGATAAGCTCTGCAATGCGCCAATCTTAGTACTACCAGAAGGTACAGATGATTTCGTGGTATACTGTGACGCTTCGCGTCAAGTATTAGGTTGTGTGTTGATGCAACGCCAAAAGGTTATTGCTTACGCATCACGTCAACTGAAAGTGCACGAAAAGAACTATACCACACATGATTTGGAACTTGGCGCAGTAGTATTTGCGTTAAAGATCTGGAGACACTACCTTTACGGTACAAAGTGTACAATCTTCACAGATCACAAGAGCCTACAACACATATTCAACCAGAAGGAGCTGAATATGAGACAAAGACGATGGGTTGAGTTGCTGAACGATTACGACTACGAGATAAAGTATCATCCAGGGAAGGCGAATGTGGTCGCCGATGCCCTAAGTCGAAAAGAGAGGATCAAGCCTATAAGGGTTAGAGCTTTAGAAATGATTATCCGAACCAATCTCTCCTTGCGCATTTGTTCCGCGCAGAAAGAAGCTCTCAAGGAAGGAAACCTTGGAGAAGAATATCTCCGTGGGATGGAGAAGCTTTTGGTACCAAACGAGGAAGGAACGTTATGTTTTGAGAAAAGAAATTGGGTTCCTTTGTTTGGAGGTTTAAGGAAGGTTATTTTCGATGAAACTCCAAGTTGCGGTACTCTATCCATCCTGGAGTGGATAAGATGTACCAGGATCTCAAAGATTATTATTGGTGGCCTAGGATGAAAGGCGATGTTGCTGTTTATGTAAGCAAGTGTTTAACATGCGCCAAGGTTAAGGCCGAATACCAGAAGCCTTCAGGACTTCTGCAACAACCCGAGATCCCCAAGTGGAAATGGGAACAAATCTCCATGGATTTTATTACGAAATTGCCAAGAACGCCGAGAGGCCATGACACTATTTGAGTAATAGTGGATCGATTAACGAAGTCAGCACACTTCTTACCTATCAGAGAGAAGGATAATACGAGCAAATTGGCTGAAATTTACATGAGAGAGATCGTCGCGCGCCATGGAGTACCTCTCTCAATCATCTTTGATAGAGACGGAAGGTTTGTGTCAAGGATATGGCAATCCTTCCAAGAAGCCTTTGGCTCACAATTGAATCTGAGCACTGCGTTTCATCCGCAAACTGACGGTCAGAGCGAGCGAACGATACAGACTTTGGAAGACATGCTGAGAGCGTGTGTTATGGATTTGGGCGGTAGCTGGGACAAACATTTGCCTTTGGTCGAATTTTCATACAACAACAGCTACCACACCAGTATTGGTGTCGCGCCATTTGAAGCCCTTTTCGGACGCAAGTGCCGATCACCCCTATGTTGGGCTGACGCAGGAGATAGACAACTTGTTGGTCCCGAAATCGTCCAAGAGACGACAGACAAGATGGCGCAGATTCTAAAACGCATCGAAGCAGCTCGCCACAGGCAGAAAGCCTATACAGATCCAAACCGGAAACATATGGAATTCCAAGTTAGAGATATGGTTTTATTGAAAGTATCACCCTAGAAGGGTGTGGCACGCTTCGGAAAGCGTGGGAAGTTAAATCCGCGCTACATCGGTCCTTTCAGAATTTTGGAAAGAATAGGACTAGTAACATACAAGCTGGACTTACCTGCTGAACTCCATTCAGCTCACGATACATTTCATGTATCCAACCTGAAGAAAAGTCCAATTCGAGATACCATTGCCATTCCCACCGACGAGATTCACGTTGACGACACGCTCCACTTCACAGAAGAACCTGTTGAGGTCACGGATTGGAAGATAAACAAGACCCGCCGGAGCAGTGTCAAGCTCGTCAAAATTCGTTGGAATGCCAGGCATGGTCCTGAATACACATGGGAACGTGAGGACCGAATGAAAGAGAAGTACCCCCACTTACTTCCTAAGAACCCTGCATCTAGTAGCAGAACTTAAAATTTCGGGATGAAATTTATTTAACGTGGGGAGAATGTGACAACCCTCACTAAACCAGGTATCCGTACAACTTAATTAATAATGAATTACTGCTTAATTACTGTGCTTACTTGAACTTGTGGATAAACTGCTACTTGATTACTGATACATGTACTTACCTGCATCATACTTTACTTATCGTCACTACATTATTTACATGTTGAACCCTAGTGACAAACATGATGCACAAAAGCACAGTAGCACATGAACGGATAACCTATTGAACATGCTGATAAGCCAGCATCAGGCAGACACTGCCTCTAAGGCCTGTAAGAGCCTGAAATATTTTGCTACACTAGTGGTGAGTGTAGGGATATAAGGGTTGTAGAACTGCGTCTCTAGGAATAAGTCACAATGACTGGATGTGCCTAAAACGTGCTCTAAGCACAAAACTCAGCACTTTACATAATAATTCAGCTTTTAGCTAACTAATAAAGTGCCAAAACATGAGAAAAATATTACTAGACACTTTCCAAAGTGTCAGAAATGAGTTGTGTCACTAAAAGGGGTAATAACGACACTTTAAAGCTTTGTTAAGCACTTTAACGGATTACTATCCAACCGAACAACCGGACTATACCCGGAACATGAAAATATTGTTATTTTCATTATTTATCTTTTTCTGAGCCAGTTAGGGTCCCTGAACACCCTAACACCCATTGTAACGCGTGACATGCAACTAACCAGGTTAAGTACCTAACTAACTAACTTAACCTAACTATGTGCCTAACTATCTAGTTAGAATCGGACTAGACCCCCCCCCCTCTCTAACCGACCCCAACTAGAAGGGGACACCCCTTGTCCTTGAATTATTATTTTAATCCTCTTGCCTAAAATCTAGTGGACATATGGACCATTGGGTAATTAACTTGTTAATTGTCTATAAGTAACTTGAGAATGCACATTAGTTCATTTGTCACAACAACACAAGAACACACATCTCTCTCTCTTGCTCTACAACTTACGGCCAAGCACCCCCCATATACACCATCCATTTTCGATTTTGTTCTTCACATTTCAAGAACATACAAGCTTCAAGGGTCGCATATTAGGAAGCTTGGTGCGATCGGAAGGCGAAGGACCTCTTTATCTTGCTTTTATCCACCTCATTCGCGCTTAGATTCTTCCCTAGCCTCGAGCTAGTGGTATGTCACTTAAAACACCTTCTTGAACTAACCTAAAGTGGTTAAAACGATTTGTAATGGTTAAAACTAGTAATCTTACAAGATGATACATTAAAGTTTACTAAAAACATGAAAAATGATGGTTAAAAGCTCACTAGTTGTGTAAATGTTGTAGTAATTGAAATTTGTGATTATTTAGACCCGATCTATGTTGTGGTAGCTCGGATCACCACTTAACCCGGTTTGGTCATGATCACGAATCGTGACCTAAAGTTGTTTTGAATAGAACAAGGGTTAAAGGGTGAAACTCTACCACACGCGAATCATGAACTTGTGTAAAGGTGTTTTAGCTTGTACAATAGTGTTTAAAACTAGCAGATCTACGTATCTGCAAGTGGTATTTTCAAAGGACCAAGCGTTAAAGAAATCATACTTTAAAAGACGGATCTTACACTAACAAGAATGGTTTTTAGAACACACAAGTGTGTAAACACTTGTGTAACACAAAGTTTCGACGAAATAACTATTTTTGTAAAAGTGGACGAGAAGTTGTAAAGACGGAACTTCCCTAAAAACGAGGTTTTTACAAAATCGGATTGTTTTATATAAAGATCCACTAAGAGTAATGAGATTTACTTCACAGTTTGGATAAACCACAAGTTCATGAAGTTTATGCGATTTATATACATATTTTGACTAGTTTGTGATTTGAACATGGTTTTGATTGAATAAGAAGATTGTTGGTTTGATTTATTAAAGAAAATGACACGCTTGAAAGCGTGGCCACCTCCAGTTACAGAGGAAACTCTGGCGAAATTTTCCAAAAAGCCTAACACTTAGAAATATTTTCACAATAAGTGTTAGAAAGACATTTTGACTTGTTTTCAAAATATGAGTTTCGCCACGACTATATTTACAAAACATCGGAGGTGGGATTTTCACAAAATAAAACGTGATACATATATATATTTAGTATATATTCTTCTTTTTTAGAGTGAACTACGTAAATATTATTTTTAGAGTAAAAATAATATTACTAAGTATTATTTTGGGGAAAATCACATGTATGAAAATATAATATTTTTGAGAAGAATATTTATATTTTGGGAGTTAGAAATAAAATATATTAAGTGAGACTTAATAGTGTAATCCAAATTATACGAACGCACATGTATTAAATCCCCCATCCTTGGGAAGGAGAATAACTACCAAGTATATACAGAACGTAAACACGAAATAGTTGCCTAACTATTTCCCAAAAACTTAAACCATAAAGCTAAGGCACGGCCGTCCGTCTAATAGAGTTAGCACGTGTAGGTCGTCATACAGCTGATTGATTTGGAGGCATACTTGGTAGAGACGCACCACTGTGAGTTCATGTCCCCCTTTTCTCTAACTGTTTTCAGTTTTCTTAACTGCGGGGGTGAAATACATGTTACTTTGATTACAAGTACTTTATACATGGTATGGTTAGCGTAAGGAGGTTTACTACTTAGATCATGTGAGTGGGTAGGCGTGAACTGGAGACCATTAATCCTCATTGTAGGAACCGAGGGACGTAAGCGGTAGATCTATCTGGGTGTAGCGAGCCCAACCCCTGAGCCCGCATAATGGACCAGGTGGTGACTTTGTACCCATCGCCAAATACGCTAGGTTTGAGTCTTCCTACTTGCACTTCACACATATCAATGGCTTTGCAACCCATTGGTGATCTCTTTTTCCTTACACTGCTACATACCAGGGAATGTTTATACTTACAAGTGTTTTACATACTCACTTACACATGAACTCGCTCAACATTATTGTTGATTTTTCAACTTACATGTATTTCAGGAAATTAAAGATCTGGCGCGGTATGTTATGTTTTCCCGCTGCATAAGGGTTCCAAGGTCATCCCAGTTTAGGAAATGTGACTCTTTCCTGGACGAGTCACAAATCTTAAACTGCGTTTATTTCATGTTTATGTTTATGTTTTTCAAGACAATGTTTTATGTTATGATGTTGTAAGTCTCTAAGACAATGGTATGTTACTCTGGTTTTAAAACTTAATCGAATGGATGATCTTGCATGATTTTATTTCATATAGCTTTGTTATGGTTAAGCTATGGTATTAAGAAGTCACACCAAAATTAACCACGCTTCTGCAAAGCCAGGGTGTGACATTCGCTTTCCCTGGGTGATATTTAATTTCGCAGTCATAATCATTCAACAGTTCTACCCAGCGTCTTTGCCTCATGTTAAGCTCTTTTGGATCAAAAATGTTCTGCAGGCTCTTGTGATCAGTAAAGATCGTGCATCGCGTGCCATACAAGTAGTGTCGCCAGATCTTTAATGCGAATACCACCGCGCCTAATTCCAAATCATGCGTGGTATAATTTTTCTCATGGACCTTTAACTGGCGAGAAGCATATGCTATAACCTTCTGCCGCTGCATTAGCACACAACCTAAACCTTGACGTGAGGCGTCACAATATACCACGAAGTCGTCCGTGCCTTCGGGCAGTGATAAAATTGGTGCGTCGCAAAGTTTGTTCTTCAACAACTGAAATGCTTCTTCTTGTTGTCTCCCCAATCAAACTTCTTGTCTTTCTGTGTGAGAGTGGTCAGAGGCTGAGCAATTTTCGAGAAATCTTCAATGAACCTACGATAATAACCAGCCAAACCTAGAAACTGCCGAATCTCGGTTGGCGTCTTTGGAGTTTCCCAGTTCTTGATCTCCTCGATCTTTGTAGGATCCACATGAATTCCATTCCCATTAACCACATGACCAAGAAACTAAACTTCGCGTAACCAGAACTCGCACTTTGAGAACTTCGCATACAACTTCTCCTTTTTAAGTAGCTCTAAAATAGCTCTTAAGTGTTGCTCATGTTCTACTTTTGTCTTCGAGTAGATCAAAATGTCATCAATAAACACAATCACAAACTTATCGAGGTACGGCTTACAAACTCGGTTCATCAAATCCATAAATACAGCTGGCGCGTTCGTCAGACCAAACGGCATAACTAGGAACTCGTAATGTCCATAACGAGTCCTAAAAGCAGTCTTGGGAATACTTTCCTCTTGAATTCTTAACTGGTGATAACCTGATCGAAGATCGATCTTTGAATAGAAACTTAAACCTTGTAACTGATTGAATAGGTCATCAATCCTTGGCAAAGGATATCTATTCTTGATGGTCAACTTGTTCAACTCCCGATAGTCGATACACATGCGAAAACTACCATCCTTCTTCTTAAAAAACAAAACTGGAGCTCCCCAAGGCGAGAAGCTTGGTCTGATAAATCCTTTATCTAACAGCTCTTGGAGTTGTGTTGACAGCTCCTGCATCTCTGAAGGTGCAAGTCGATAAGGTGCCTTAGCTACAGGCGCGACGCCTGGAACTAAGTCGATATGAAACTCGACTTGCCTTTGAGGCGGAAATCCTGGCACGTCTTCTGGGAAAACTTCAGGATACTCCTTCACGACTGGAATATCTTCTAACTTTGGTTCAGCGGCTTCTTTATCAACGATGTATGCCAGGAAGGCAACACATCCCTTCTGCAAACACTTCCGAGCTTTCAAACAGCTAATGATTCTCAAAGGCGTATCGCGCTCCTCTCCGTGTACCACAATTGTTTCTCCATCCGCCATTGGGATGCGAATGGTCTTCTCATGACATACAATCTTGGCTTTGTTGCTTGACAACCAATCCATCCCTACTACCACATCGAAGCTTCCCAACTCTACGGGCAGTATATCCAAAGTGAACTCGTGTTCTCCCAGCTCTATTACGCATCCTCTGATGACTTCGTTTGTTTCTACTAGCTTTCCATTAGCCAGTTCAATTGAGTATGGAATGTCTAATTTACTAGCAGTTAACCCAAGCATTTTCTTAAATTCTAGCGATACAAAACTATATTCGGCACCAGTATCAAATAGCACAGATGCAAAGCGTTGATTAATAGGGAACGTACCAGTAACTACATTGGGATCCTGGCGTGCTTCCTCGCACTGATGTTAAAGACTCTGTCTTGCGCTTGATTCAGTTTTGGGCATTCCCTTTTAAAGTGCCCCAGGTCTCCATAGTTGAAACATCCTGGTCCTCGACCATTCCCATGTCCATTTCCGCCTCGATTTACGTTTGCTCCCCGGTTACCAGCTTGATTCCCAACATTTCCACGATTTCCATTCCGGCCATTTCCTCCCTGTTGGCGGTTTCCATTACCATTCCCATAACCTCGCTGATTACCATGACCAACACCTGTACCAACCCAGCAGGTTTCTTTGGAGTGGCCAGTCTTCCCGCAAGACTCACATTTCCTGAGTCTGCATGGGCCGGGATGATGGTACTGGCATGTATCACACTTGGGCAGAGTGCCCATGTAACCTTTTCCTCTGTTTTCGACACCGGTTTTGGCCCTGGCCGGTGCGCTTGTCTCACCCTTCTTGTTCAAACTGCTGGTACCTTGCTTGAAGTTGGAGAATTTCTGTTTGTTCTCACCAGACGACTCCACATGAGTCTCCTTCTTTTTCGGTTCCGAAATTGAAAACTTGTTCAATCTGATGGCTTCCTTAGTAAGTGCCACACTGAGATCAATGGCTTCGGTGATTGTTGGGGGCTTAGACGTTGTTACCATACTCATGATCTGGGGTGCCAATCCCCAGATGAAACGCTCAATGCGTTTAAACTCAGGCTCAACCATATACGGCACAACGCGTGACAAGTCGTGGAACCTTTGCACATATTCATCAATTTTAGGACCATCCATTTTTAGGTGCCAGAACTCAGTTTCTAGCTTCTGTATTTCAGCCCGAGAATAGTATTTCTTCCTCATGAGCTCTTTCAGCTCAGCCCATGTTAGTGCATATGCCGCCGTTTCCCCCAGGGTCTGGACCTGAAGATTCCACCAGGATAAAGCACCATCAAGAAAAAGCCCTGAGATGTATGTAACTTGATGTTCAGGAGCACACTTGCTCATCCTTAGAACATAATCCGTCTTTTCCGCCCATCTGACGAACGCAACAGCACCTCCAGTTTCGTCGTAATTTAAGGGCTTACAATCCAAGAATTGCTTGTAGGTACAGCCTGTACAAGCAATAATATTTACAGCAAGCATTAGCGGATGTGTAAGGGATATCCGAATGTAATGTAGTGTGTCTCAAGCGACTTGGACATTACCATTGGGTGGGTTGTTGTTGTTGTTGTTAGAGGTATTCCTGCTTGTTTCGGCTCGTGAGGCCTCATAGTCTGCTATTGCCTTTGAAATACGCTCCTGTAGTTCTGCCTCAGTAGTAGGCAAGCGTGTGTCTCATCGTGGAGGCATCTTCTAAAAGAAGATTGCATTGGTCAGGTCATATTATATATAATGAGTACATAACATGCGCATGTAATAACATTCACCAACCTCATAACACATAACATCCCATGTCATAATCATAAACAAATAAATCAACAATGCATGTAATGAGAACACTGCGATTTAGCTATCATATAATCAAGACCACAGATACAGTGTTTACAAGTTTTGCATATGTATCACACATCCCAAATGAAACTAAGGGTCACTGCCCTTGTCTGAACTGTCTAGTCATATACAACAACCAAGATCAAATATCAAAAGATCATAATGTCATCCTGTGGTCTTCAAAAATGTTGTACAGTCTGGCTCAATCGCTGTCTTCTCATCAAAAGTAGTGCTACCTGTAACAGACCAAAAGTCCTCAAGCTGATGGTAGGGGAGGAGGAGGAGGGAAGAAAATTAAACGGCGCAAACGCACCTAATCCTCCTCAAATGCATGGATGGCGCGCAGCAGGTAAGCAATCTGCTGCTCCGGAGTGAGGAAACGAACCTCAGAATCTGGGGGTAGTGGAAGAGGAGCTGGTGGTGTAGCAAAAGGAGACTGACAATGACAAGGGGGAGGACGCGGAGTCCTCTCCAGCTCCTGGACTCGACGGCTCAATGCATCCTGCTGTAACTGCAGGGATATAAGTATGTCATCTGTGGTATATCCAACATGGTAAGGATGATATGGGTCTGACAAGGGCATGACATGGGGCGAAGTCCACAGAAACGGCTCGCCTGAGGGTGCAAAGGGATATGTGGTGTGTGCAACTGGTGTAAAAGAGGGCATAAAAGGAATAACTGCTGTCGTGGGTGGCACGTGATCGTGGTGCTGTGTGGAAGGTCCTTCCCCTGGATGGGGAGGGGGTATGTCCTGGAGAAATGTAATGGGTAGATCCGTGCGCTGGACATCTGAGACGCGTGGGAGAAACTGGGGAATATCAATCGGTGCAAAAACGGGTGCTGCAGGGGGGTGACTGGTAAGACAAAAAGAGGATAATCATCATCCTCAATCCACCCGTTTCGGGTGTTGGCGTATCTGAGGTCCACATGCGTGGCAAATGGTGCATGGTCGACAACATGTGGTGCAATAACGGGTGCATCAACAATAGGAACATCAGGAACCGGTGGTACAATGACTGGTGCATCAATGACGAGTGGTGCCACGTCTGGTATATCAACGTGATCAGGCTCAGGTAACGGATCCGGCAAAAGTGCAACAGCTGGAGCATCAATAGGGTCATGAGCAATGACAGGCTCTGGGCCAACTGGAGCAGGCTTCGTAGGTACAAACTCGACCTCAGGATCTGGGTCGACGTCATGGGGAACGAAAGGCGCGACAGACATCGCCATGTCTGAATCATCGTCGGGGGCGTAGTGCTGCATGCCCTGGTCGTGAAGAGTAGCAGATGCCACAGACTTAAACGAGTCTGGACCAGACGAATCAGAAGGAGCCTCTATGTCAGGAAGCTCGATGACAGGGACATCAGGGTCAGCAATGGGAACATCAGCAGGTGGTACAACATCGTCCATCAGGGCCCCACCATCCTGGTCACCCTCCGAGGGACCCTCAATGAACAAATCGATGTCGTCATCAGCTAACTCGACAAGCGGCAGATCCTCGACAGGAACTGCATCGAGGGGGAGTGGAGCAGGGATCTGAATAAGAGGTAGATCCCCGTCGAAAGGCCCATCAGCTAAAGGTACATCATCCCCAAAGTCTGGTAGGGTAAAAGGCTGGAAGTCATCCTCATCCGTGCTCGTAGTATCCGATGTATGAACCTCGCTCTCAGGTAGGATCTCGTCGTCTGAGACTATCGCCATGGGATCAAGCGTGTTTGACACTCCGGTATCCGAAGATGACATGCTGTCTGTATCACAACCACAGATATGCACATATATCAACATGTAATCAAATAGGAATGTAGGCCACAATCAATGTATGCAAGTAATCATCCTAGTCTTCCCCAGACTATCCCACCCAGTCTCTCAGACTGAACTCCCTAGTCTCTCAGACTAACTCCCTGGCCTCTAAGACCAATTCCCAGTCTCTAAGACTAACTCCCTGGCCTCTAAGACCAAAACCTCCTAGTCTCTAAGACTAAACCTCCCCAATCTCTAAGATTGAACCCCTCAGTCTCTAAGACTGAACCTCCCTCAGTCTCTAAGACTGAACTTCCCCAGCATCTAAGGCTGAACTCCCTCAGTCTCTAAGACTGAATTATAAATATAAATTTTGAAACGTGTATTTGTGCCTTTTGTTTGTAAAAATGTTTGTACCCTGGATCTGGACGCTTGTGTAGGCAATGTAAAATTGTTTTTGTGAGAGCCCTAGTGATCATAGTCTAGACTCGAGAAAGGATCCTAGTTCGCTATGATCGAGGCTCTGATACCAAGTTGTCACACCCTGGCTTTTGTGGAAGCGTGGGTTTATTTGGTGTGACTTCTTAATACCAAAGCAACAATCATGACAATGCTATATGATATAAACACAAGATGTTCATCCATTCATTAAGTTTAAAAATACTACAACATCATTTTTCTAAAACATCGATACCAAATAGAGTTACATACCATAACATACTTGTTTGAAAAGAGTTCATAAGACTCAGCAAAAGACTTTAAGTAAAACGTGGTTTAAAGACATGTAACCCGTCCATGTAAGGGTTACACCTCCTAAAGCTACTACCCTGGATGACATCTTTATTTAGTACGCAACTTGACACATATGCAGACACTTGCCAGATCCGATCAGTTCCCTAAAATACATGTAGTTTGAAAAATCAACAAAAAGTTGAGCGAGTTCATGTGTATGTGAGTTTATATAAACCTTTAAAGTACGCCCGTATGTATAAAAGTTCCCTGGTATGTAGCAATAAGGAAAAACTGATCACCAATGGGTTGCAAAGCCAATGGTATGTGTGAAATTGGTGCAGGAAAACTCAAACCTAGCAAATTTGTCTCCGGTATGAAGACATAGTCACCACTATGGGCCGCCCCGGCCTCACGGGTGTGGGCTCGCTACACCCAAATAGATCTATCACTCATGTCCCTTGGTCCTACAATGAGGATTAATGGCCTTAAGTGTCATGCCCACCACTCACATGATCGCGTAGTAAAACCCTCCTTAAGCTAACCATACCATGTATAAAAATGTCTGTAATAATTGTAACATGTATTCCACCCCCGAAGTATAAGAATGAAAACAGTTAAGAGAAAAGGGGGACATGAACTCACTGTAGTGCGTCTCCTGAATCGTATCGTCAACTCAAACTTGGTCCGCTACATGACAACCTACAACGTACTATTGTCTATTAGATGAATGGGCCATGCCTTGCTTTCGTAATTACGGGTTTGAGTTACGTTACTTTGTTATTATTCCAAGTTATGACTTCTTGTTAAAATAATCATAATTATTTTAACTTAAGTTTTGTTTTTAGGGTTTAGGAATAATAGTTAGGCAACTATTTCGTATCCATACTTCTCAAGTATTTTATATGTGTATTTCCTTCCCAAGGATGGGGTTTTTTATATATGTACATTTGTAGTTTCGAAAAATATAGTTTAAGTCCCATTTGGAAAAATATATTTAACTCATTTGTCCAAAATAACTTATTCCCAAAATATATGTATTTTTCCCCAAAAATAATATATTTTACTTCTTTAGCTTCGAAAATAATATTTTACCAAAAATATATGTGTAAGAGTATTTTGTTAAGTTATATTATTTTACCCTAAAATAATATACTAGTTCACAAAATATACAAATATTCACACAAGTGTCTTAGCATAAAATATATATTCTAAATATATATTTACCCATTTTTATTTATGAAAACCAACCTCCGATACTTGTATTTTTGTAACAAAACTATGGCGAAGTTTATTTTGAAAAACAAAGTCAAAAATATATTTGTAAGCACTTGTTAGAAAAATATTTTCTAAGTATTGGAATTTTAGAAAAATTTCGCCAGAGTTTCCTTTGTAAATGGAGGTGTCCATGCTTATTAGCATATCATTTTCTTTTCGGAAATCATCAAATCAATCAACAACAAGTTCCCAAACAATATTATCGTAGTCAAGTGTAAAAACAATGCACTTTACATAATAACATGAACTTGGTTTTTCATAAAAACGCGTAGTAACTTAGTGGGGTGTTTAGTGGGTTTAGTTACCCTCCAAAGTGTTTATTTTTGTTAAAATCTTATTCTCGGGGTTTTTAGATGTTCACAACTTGTGAACTTATTTTACAAAAATATCCATTTACAATATTTTCATGTCTTACTAGTATTCATAAACTTATTTCCTTCCAAAAATAGTGTAAGAATCATGACTTTTCAAAAATCCGTCTTTTAACTTGGTTTGTCTGGAAAAATCATTTGTAGGCCTCGGGTCCATACGACCATCTACTCACTTAGTTCACTTATTTTTCAAGAAATCACTTCGTTACCAAGTTTATGTTGAAACATGGAGGTGATTCCTTTATATAGATCACTAATCACCTCCGAACTTGTTAACTTAAGGTTTTAATCTTACTTTAACAAGTTCAACCATGATGTTAACATCCTACTACTAGTAATCATCAAATAAACATCAAGTAATCAACAACATGACAAAACAACTTCATTTCATCAAGATTTCATCATCTTATCAACTTTATGTTCAAGACTTAGGTTTATGATCTTTTAGTGTTCTTGTATTCTCATCATAATCTAACTATTAACCACCATAAACATGAAGTAGATGAGGATCAAAGAAGCTTACTACTAGCGTTTAAGCTAGGGAAGATCAAGCTTGAAAAATGAGTGGATAAAAGCAAACTAGAGAGGTCCTTGACGATCCGTGAGCTCCACACTTCGTGATTCACCTTGATACACCTTGAGGTAAGCTTGAAATACTTGAACAAGAATCGAAAATTGATGGTGGTGACAAGGGGGTTTCGGCCGAGCTTTGTTTGGAGGGAGGGAAGAATTTGTTGTGGTGAGTGGAGATGATGATGTGCATGATCCCTTTATAATCCCAATATCCAAAAGTCCTTGTGTCTCCCAAGGTACATGCCACATCATGTCATAATCTCTTGAGTGATCACACGGGAATTTGGTTGAGATTAAGAATTCGTATGGTGGGGGCCAATTAAGGGCCGATTACTTGCAATGGGGGGGGGGGTTAAATGAAAGTTATTTGGTGGAAAGGTGATTAGTTAGGGGTGTTATGTGTAAGTGTTAGAGTAAGTACATGCATGATCACACACAATCCCAAGATTGGATTGTATGGGGAAATGGAAGACTTATTCAAATCTTGTGGTTGTGGGGTCCCTTGGGGACGGTTACACACAAGGGGGGGGGGGGGTTACTTGTATTTTGATGGCAACTAACTTAGTTAGTGGAAGGTAAGATGTAAATCTAATGTTTAGTGTGTACCATGTATTATGCAGTGTGTTTAAGTGTTCGGGGACCATGACTAGCTCAGAAAAAGTGAAACAATGTTTTTAACAATATTTTTGTGTACCGGGTGATGTCCGGTTGTTCGGTTTGATACTGTTCCGTTAAAGTGCCAAGTTGTATCGTAAAGTGTTCCTTATGTAACTTTTAGTGACACTTTTAATTCCTGACACTTAGGAAAGCATACAGGACCATTTTGCCATATTTTTGCCTATGACTAGCATATTTAAATGCTGAATTTTTTTAATAGATGTAGAATTTTGCATTTAGAGTGGGTTTTAGGCACTTTCCGGCACCTAAACTATCACCTAGTGACGCAGTTTAATGATCCTTACTTCCCTACACTCCATACTAGTGTAGTATCCTGTCTCTGGCTCATACTGGCCTCAAAAACATTGTCTGTCTATGTGCTGGCATTGTCAGCATGTTTTTGAATTACCCGCTCACTGTGCTAACAGTGCTTTGTGCATCAAGTTTGTCACTAAAGTTTGTATGTAATAAATGGAGTGACAGTAGGAAATGTGATGCACATGTATGTATGTAACAGAAATCAGAAAGCAGTTTAATTATCAGTTGTAATCAAGCACAGTCATTAAGCACAAATTAATAATTAGTTAATTGTACGGATACCTGTAATTGTGAGGGTTGTCACACCCAAGGAGATGTACTAAGGCGTATAAAGCCTTTATCAAGAAGCTCTTGAAGTTGACTCGAGAGCTCTTGCATCTCAGAGGGTGCTAAACGGTAAGGATACTTTGCGACAGGCGTAGCGCTAGGCACTAAATCGATGCGAAAGTCGACAGAACGAGCATGAGGCGGGCCAGGAAGATCGTCGGGAAACACATCAGGAAAATCACGTACGACTGGAACGTCGCTTATGCTTAGGGCTTTGTCCTTCTTTTCTACGATGTGGGCGAGAAAGGCGAAGGTACCCCTGCGCAAGCACTTGTTCGCTTGAATATATGACATAAGCTTAAGACCTTGAGAAGGTTTCTCGCCATAGACGTGCAAGGAATCACCGTTTGGAAGGGGAAGGCGGATAAACTTTTCAGAACAAACAACTTCAGCATGAACTCGCCTAAGCCAGTCCATGCCTACTATGATGTCAAAGCTACCCATTTGCATAGGTATAAGATTGATTGAGAACGTATGATCATTGAGAATCAAGGAACACTTAGAGAGAATGGAATCAATAGCGACAAATTTACCATCAGCGACTTCGACAACGAAAGATCTTGGCAACTTAGAGCGTTTACACTTAAGCAAAGGTTCGAATTCTAATGACACAAAAATTTTATCGGTGCCAGTATCAAATAAACAAGAAGCATAAACATGGTTCACAAGAAACGTACTAGTAATGACGTCATTCGCATTTTGAGCCTGAGCGGCAGTGATGACAAACGCTCGGCCTCGAGCTTGCTGTTGAGGCTGCTGTTGTGGTTGCTGCTGCTGTTGTTGAGGTTGATTCCATTGAGGACAAACATTTGCTAGATGATTGAGATCGCCACACTTGAAGCACGCTCGCACAGGAGCAGCTTGGGGTTGGACCTGGTTAGGAGCAGGGTTAACAATGATAGCTTGATTCTGGTTGTTTTGGGGTTGAGGGATGTTGCAACATCGGTCGGCAAAATGCCCAAACCTATGACAGTTAGCGCATTTGCGGCATGGTGCATTGGTAGGATGATGGTATAAACAGGTAGTACACTGGGGATGAGTTCTAGTGTAGGCTCGTTTTGGTAGTTTGATGTTTACGGGGGTAACGGCGGCTACTGCTTGTAAGGGTTGAGGGTTTGGCGGAGTGACAACCGCACAATTTTGGCTTGAAGCCTTCTGCTTCTTGCCTCGGTTTTTCTTGGATGGTTGAGAAGGTGAGGGTTCAACAGCGGCAGTATCGGTTGTGGCTTGGTGCGCACTCTTCGTTGCAACCTTGTCATAGGTTCCATGAAGAACGCAATTGTTGTTAAGTTCAGTTGCTATGCTAAAGGCTTCCTCTATGGTTTTAGGGCAAGCAGAGGTAACACGGTTAACCAAGGAAGGTGCAACACAGCGAATGAACTTAGCTATGGTTTTGGGGACGGAGTCGACCTGTCCAGGGCAAAGGACACTAAGCTGTTTGAAGCACGTAATCAGACCATCCATGTCACTCCCCTTCTGCGTTAGGTTCCAAAATTCGTTCTCCAACTTTTGGAGTTCATGAGGAGGGCAGAAGTGTTCTTTCATAAGCTGCTTAAGCTCGTCCCAAGGTAAAGCATGTGCAGCATTGTTTCCCCTCTTGTTGCTTTCGGTGGTCCACCATTCGAGTGCCCTCGAACGGAAAAATCCAGTTACATTCAAGGTTCATAGGTCACCAGGACACCCACTGAACAGGAAGGTAAGTTCGATCGCGTCGAACCAATTCATCATGGCGGTGGCGCCATTTTTTCCTGTACACTCCAAGGGAAGCCATAATTTGCTTGAATTGGAATGTCGGTTTGGGGTTTTCTGCCTTCGAATTGACAGAGCCATGCGGTGAATCGGTGTTTGGCTGAATCCTGTTGACAATGTCGGGTATGACCTTAGCCATTGGCTTGGCCATGAATTTCATACAATCCCTCTTAGTCATGGAGTCGGAATTGGTGTTGGAGGTTGAATCTTTCTTCGATTTGGAGTTGGAGGTGGATTCCTTTTTGCTCTTCTTTGTCAATTTCTTCGACACGGTGTTGGACGACATCTAAGAATCGAAAGAGAAGGAACAGATGAGACTTGATCATAAACTCAAAATAAGTTTTGCATGTATAAGCATGTAAGCATGACGTATCACGTGTGGTTCACATATTTAGCATGAATTTAACATGTATTCAACAAGGATAAACACGTATGAATGCATAAAAAGAGTATAAATTTAGTTTGTTCAGGAGAATTATTATTGTTTTTGATTGCGCGAGACGTGCGAATTGTGTAACGGTTTTGAAATGAACGAGGTAACATGTATAAAACCACATATAAATTGAATCACATAAAAGAGAGGCTCATAAAACATAGGATTGTTTCGGGTAGAGAAACGTCGACTATTCCAAAGTGAATCGAAAGTCCTTTCAAATTAGAGAAACGTGATTTGGCCTATAGGTAAGATACTCTCATCGAGAAACGATTAACGGTATCTTACCCTTCCAGTTACTACACGTCTCTAATTGATTGAAACAATAAAAACTTTGGCGAGATTGAAAATCGAGGAGTGGGACTTAATCGACAAGGTGTGGGTTTCACCCCTAACTTGACGATTTCGTACCCAAATGTGGTTAGTACTCATCGGGTCAAAATATAATTTCAACACTTTGACGAGGGTCCACTAGAGTTTGAATTGGAAATTTACCATTAAGATGTGGATTTCACTCCTAGCTTAATGGCGAAATTTCGTGCAAAATAAGAATAAGCGGAATGAGAGTCGTTTACCAAATTGTGGGTTTCACGCCTATTTTGGTAAACTCGTCTCGTTTGTACAAAGAGTGTCTTAAAGACTTCAAGTGTGTTATGTAAAATGTCTTAGGAAAGACATTATGTAAATATTAAGACCAAAAAGAAGAGAAAGAAAGAAAGTAGGAAGAATAACATTTTAAGCAAGAATCAAGAATGGCCAAAAATATGGTTCCTACTATTGACTAGGTCGAACATGGCAATTCTACCTAATTCACTATAGTTATGGCTCTGATACCAATCTGTCACACCCCAACCAATGGCGGAATCATCGGAGTGGGACTAGTTCGAGATTGCAAGAGACTTCATAACATTATTTGTGATAATATTTAATTCAACCATTTTCATTTCATAATCAAATTGTCAAACATTACAAGGAAAATTCAAATAACAACTTGTTCATAACATAACAATAACAAAATTGATACAACACTTTAAACCTAAACTTCTAAGTGAGTATCTAGGCATCATTGCTAATCCATTTCAAAGCATCATCAATCCTCAACCTGTAACATGTTTAAAATAAAGTTCAACGCAAAAGCAAAGGCGAGTATACAAGTTTAAGAATAAGTATAAGTATAAGTTTAAAACGAATCCACATGGAAACTTAGTTTATACAAGATCATCATACAAGGCATGCACTATTTCTAGTCAACCCTCTGTTTACGCAAAAATGATATAATTCAACATGACCTCTCGTTCACGGGAGGTGCGTTACTCCTATAGTGCTATACATGTTAAATGGAGGCTCATACAAAGCTAATGACTATAGTATCACATAAGAATCACCCAAGTATAAGCATCAAGTATCACAATATAGCATTCATGTATTTGGATTGTTTCGTGCAAGTATAAAGATTAAAGTTTGAGTGTAATTTAATAATTTAACATGTTACACCCGAAAAGTGGTAAACAAAAAAAGGAGTTTCGAGTATACTCACGGTTTTGCAAGCTTTCCACTTGTGAATCCATGAGTGAGTTGTTGCGGGAGGTTGGAACACTAAGTCCTTCTACACGAAGAAACAAAGGCGTATGAGTATTGGAGGATAACGGTATATTAAAGATTCAGATATTAAAACGTATGAACATATTCATATGAAAGTAATCATCTTTTAACACATGGTGTTTAGATGATGTAACCAAACACATTGACAAGTGACCATTATATCATCATCAAAGGTTGATTATTTAGGTAATATTTATAGGCTATGTAATATGTTAATATGTCAAATATGTCAAGCATGAGGTAGGAGGATAAATCCTCCATTTAGGAACCTCTTAAGTATCATAGAAATCATGTAGGAGGTAGGAAGAATAAGTCTTCCATTTATGTACCTCTAAGTGTTCACCACTACACTTGATGTTATGAACATACAAGGAGGGTCATAAACTTATAAGTAACAATAGAATATGAACAACTAATCTATGAGAAATCATCAAGCAATGTGTGGATTTTCAAGTAGGATAACCTAAGTTAATCCTAAATCACATAACCATCAAGCTTTGAGTTTGAACATCACTTGTGGGTTAAACCCTTGAACAAAACATAAAGTTTGTGAGGTTTACACCTCTAATTTTACATGTCTCAACCTTGTTTTTAAGCCTAACTAACCATAGATGTGGTTATAAGCATAAGGACATAGGTTTGAGATGAGTTTCCTCAAGTTTAATCAAGTTTATCAATGTTTGAATCAAGAACAGAAAAATCAGTCAACTTTGGAGCCCTTTTGGCGACATTCTAGTCTCTGATTTTCCATGGAAAACCCATGGAAACGTAGCTAAGGTTAATCCAAAGAAGTAGGAAAAGAATCGAGTGAATCGGATAAGAATTGAGTGAGTTATGCTCACTTTAGTAAAGTGTTACATGGTGTTTAGTATGTACGTAACTTGTAACAAGGTCCAAAATGCATAAATGACATGTTTTAATTTAGCAAAAAGTGTGATAACATAGGTGTGTATAACACAAGAAATGTAACAAGTATGTATGGTTTATGGTTTGGTATGAATAAGTGAAAAAAAGCATACAACTTAATCTTATAATCGAATAACCAAGTGTTTGAATGTATGAAGATTTAAGGATTACGAATACACAATTATTGTTTACGAGTTAAGCTTATGTTTATGCGAATTACGAATCATGTGTCAAACAAACGTATGTATCAATGTATAAATAATGTATAAACGATGTATATTTCATATAAAAGATTCCTTTCATTACAATCAAGTCTCGGATTTACAATAGCTTGAAACGAAATACGATTACAAAGGAAACGAGTTTCCGAAAATAGAATTACAAGATGAACTTTCTAAAAACGGAAAGCTGCAAAAAGCGAGGCGTTACATTATGCCTTTTATGTGATTATGTCATTTGTGTAACTACTGTTAATACTATCGCATCGCTTACTTGTAAATCGCTTAAACGCAATGCAATGCAACGCTCAACGCACGAAACGAAAGTCAGAAAACTAACTCGCACAAGCCAACTGATCGAATGACTATACGGTCGAATGATCATCCGACCAGATAACCATTCGATCGAATGGCCATCTGATCGACTGGCCATCTGGCCCACTTAACTCCACCGCCTTATCTTCCTTTCACCTATAAATACCCACCTGTCACATCAACTCTTCATTGATGTGACAGCTCTATCCGACCCAACTCGCTTCAGCTCATTCTAAGGCACTTTTCCTTCGATTCCAAGCGATTCCTTAAGTATTTCAACCAAAATCTTGTACTTCCATAATCAGCACACACTTTCTCATCATCTTCTCCATCAAATCTTACATTATCACCATGAAATCATCGGATTTGGACTGCTTTAGGGTGATGTCACCTCGGGTTCTTATGAACACTGAAGTGTGACCTCATCTCATCAAGATTTGTCCAGATCTACAAGATTTCTACATGATTTAACATGAATCTCAACTGGATCTAAACGTTTTTCACCGATTTCAAACTTTTCTTCAACATCTTTCAACTTTTCACTCAAAATCGTTGGGATTCAGGCTCATTTAGGCTCTCTACTTATACTCTAGCAGAGAACCGGTCTAAGAACGGATTTCTATCGATGAGGAGACCGATTCACGGGTTGAACATGAAACTCCGTCACGAACAGTTAAGTCTGATCGAATGGGGTGATTCCCATCCGATCAACTGGGCTGAACTTGGTATGGTTTCCCGTTATTTGACACGTCGTCATGCCGTCTCCGTCAAAAACTCAAAACCTTTTAACTTGGAAAATTTTACAAACGTTTCAAAACATCAGTTCGCCAATCGAATAGCCATCCGATCAGATGACCATCCAATCGAATGACTATTCGACCAGGTGACTGCTCTTTATAAGTTCAACACTTAGATAATTTTGTAAAACTTCAAAGAATATCACATTTACAAACGAATAGCATCCGATCGAATGGCCATCCGTCCGGATGACCATCCGATCTAATGACTTTAATTTATACTACAACGAAAACTTCAAAAGTTCAAACATTTTACAAACACTCGTATGTCACTCGAATGATCAGCCGACCGAATGGTCATCCGTCCGGATGATCATCCGACCGACTCACCATTCGACACAATCTCACCGAAACACTGTTTTACATGCTGTTCAATGCTGACACTATCGTTCTATGATCAGGCTAACTCCCAAGCATTCCCTTCAATCCAAGGTTGTGTTTATATATTAAACACATACTGTGAGTATACTCGATCCCTTTTTGCTTAACGCACTTTTGGGTGTTACATACGTTCTCTATATTAAAACACATCGAACACATAACGCAAACACTTTTAAACGCTAACCTCTCTCGCATGTTATACGTGTCTCGATGAATGCTTGTATGTTATGTTTACACAATGATTGTTTATCTGACACCTTAGCAACGATAGTACTATAGTTTGTACTCAGCACCTGTCGTGGACATGGGTTGTTATGGGTTTTGCTTCACATGGTCAGAGTGGTGATAATGTGTTGCGCATTCTACAACTCCCAGTCATGTCGGTTGCATACGTCATTGTCGATAGCTTACTTGCTTCACATTTCTACGTGTTACATGCTGGTTATGCGTAAACGCTTTCGCTATACTATATGCTATTAAACTTGTGTAGTCACCTTTACACTCGGTGTATTGACTTTATTTTAACGTATGTGACAGGTGTCTAGGATGCTATACTTTGCTTAGTGAATCAAGTTAGGTGGTCTAGAAACCCACGAATAAAATTTGAGTTGTCGGAACAGTCTATTTGTCTTTGAGAAACAATGTCTGTAATAACTATTTATGCTTTAAATGTTTATGGTAAGGGACGTGAACGCTAAATATATTGTCACTAATAGCTGTTATGGATTCTCTTGGACAATCTGCTTCGCTCAGTGCCGCGCCCCAATGTTTCCACCATCGGTTGGGGCGTGACAGATTGGTATCATAGCCATAACTATAGGGAATTAGGCAAGACACGAACTAGTCTGGGTCGATGTCTTAGAATTGACCTAGTCTATAGTCTAAGTACCAACAGACTGCCTTGTGCAAACCCAGTAGGTGTTTCATACGAGCTTACTCTTGATACTCTCACTCGCGAAAAGTACTTAGCCTTTCCTAAGGCTAACACTACACGCACGTTTATTTTTCAAAAACAGTCGCATAACACAATGGAGTGATTTTGCCGAGATTAGGTGTGAAAACCGAAAACTCTCGATGAAATCACTCGCTCCACGCTCATTTTTACTATCATACAAGAGAATTTGCATTGATTCAGGAGTGAAATCCATAACTTGACGAAATTCTCCATTTTATTCTCATGGTTTGCCAAATCATCAGGAACGAAGTTGCTAGGTTAGGGGTGAAACTCGCATCTTGGCAACTAGTTCCACTCTCTATTTGGTTTTACAAAACTCTCACCAAAGTCTCGATGGATTCCAATGACTCAATTCACGTAAGTAACCGAAAGGATGCGTGCCGTTCGCCCAGATCAAGGCGAGAGCACAGTCTAGAAGGCCAAAGCGTGTACTCGGAGTCGTTGTGAATAGTCGAATCACTTTGGGTAGTCGCTGTCTCAACACCAGACATTTTGTTTCGATTCTGAGCTCGCAACCGCTGACTCTGTGGATTATCGAATTTACGTGTTTGAATGTTTATATGTTTCGATTTTGGAGACTCACTCGCTTTTCGCTCATCGCTTTGATAAACGCGCACTGCACCTATATCTCAAAACACTAACAAATCGCAGACACACTATAAATACTTGTATGCTACTCGCACTAGCAACTCTCGACCACGTTACGCAGCTTTGAAAGATAGGTGAATACGTGCAAAATAGGTAGGCGAATACGTGCAAAATATAAGTGAATACGTGCAAAATATGTGTGTTTACGTGGATTATGTGCTCTTACGTGCTTATGTGCCTATGGGGATTATGTGCCTACGTGACTGTGTGCCTATGTGTTAAACGTGTTCCTGATGCTTTATCTAGTAATAATAAGTATGTTAGTTAAACGCCGTCTGAGGAGATGCGATTGCATCTCATCTGAATCATATGACGATGTCTGAAGTAGACTGTGACAACCCTCATAATCCCATGTAACCGTACAGTTTATTAATAATAATTAATGTGCTTGACGACTGTGTGGCATCACTTAACTGCTTTCTGATATCTGTGTTATGCTTACACGTATTTGTTAATATACTAATAGTGTACAGAAAGGTCACTAAATAGTCCGTTATATTTTCCTGAGTGTTAGAAAGTAAAAACGTTACAAAATATATAAGTAGGACGCTTTACGGATTAATTAAGCATTTTATCAGAACAGTGTCGAACCGAACAACCGGACTATACCCGGAACATGAAAATATTGCCAGTAACGTTGTTTTCTTTTTCTGAGCCAGTTAGGGTCCCTGAATACCCTAACACCCACTGTAAAGCACAACACACTACTAACCGGGTTAATCACTTAACTACTAGATTAACCTAACTGCATACTTAGTGTTTGGTTGAGTTTGAACTAGGAACCCCCCCCCCCCTTAACTAACCGTCCCCAAGAGGGGGGACATACTTTGTCCTCCAAATTATTATTTTAATCTCTAATGTTTAATATCTAGAAGGCACATAATCCTTTGGGTAATAATCTTAATATTTGTCTATAAGTTCATAACAATAACACAACATAACCTCTCATCACTAAACTCAACAAAACACTCTCCCTCTCCTCTCTATCAACCCTCGGCCGAACACCCCTCTACCATCCATCCATTTTTCGGTTTTGATCTCCTCATTCCAAGGGCATACAAGTGTTGAGGATCACATACGAGGAGGCTTGGTGCATTCGGAACGCGAAGGACCTCACCCTATTGCTTTTATCCACTCAATTTTCGACTAGAATCTTCCCTAGCCTCGAGCTAGTAGTAAGTTGCTCTAAACGCCTTCTTGATCTTGTCTAGAGTGGTTAATAAGAGTTTCGTCGGTTAAAATCACTAACATATAAGATCACCAACTAAAAGTCTACTAAAGTGATGAACAAGGTGGTTAATGGATGAATATGTGTGTAAATCATGTAGATCTGGTGTGATTATGACTATTGGTTGATTATCTGATGTTTTACTGATTAATATTAATGTGTCATGTTGTTGTGGTCACTAAACTTGTTAACGGAATCGATCGAACACGATTTAGAAGGTTAAACACTAAAAACAGAAATCTGTCCATACTTTACAGCCAACTTCAGTTGGCTGTAAACAGGTCTTAAACTCAACGAAAAATCGATATTTTGAATCTAAAATATGTTATTATGAAATACGGTTCTAATGGCACCGGAATCGTAATTTTTGGACTCCGTTTACTATTTTTAAAGTGTTAATTTGTAACAGCAACTTAAGCTGAATTTTGACAGCAATAAATGGGTGTCGTACTTTCAGTCATAACTCGCAGCTAACCCTGCAGGAGGTATAACCTGCCATACCAACTCACTTTAGGACGTTTAGATCCTACCTTCACAAACCAACCCTCGTGCTTAACCATGCCTATTATGCTCGCACTACAGGTCAACATGCTCAACCTCCGGTGTGCACGTTCAAGACGTTCATGGACTGCCGACCTACCACTTTCAGTGGCACCGAAGGAGCAGTGGGCCTTCTTCACTGGTTTGAAAAGCTCGAGACTGTTTTCGAGATGTGCGAATGCCCCGGAGACCGTAGGGTGAAATATGCTACCGGTACACTTGAAGGAGCTGCGTTAACCTGGTGGAAGGCACAAGTTCAACTACTAGGACTGGCAGTTGCTAATGCCACATCCTGGAATGGTTTCAAAGAGCTGATCAAAGAGGAGTGCTGTAGTCGGGATGACATCCACAAGCTAGAAGTGGAATTTTACTATCTGAAGATGACAGGATCTGAGATCGAGGCGTATACTAAGTGGTCAAACGAGCTGGCCATCTTGTGTCCAACCATGGTGAACCCTCCCTTCAAATGAATTGAGCTATATCTCAAGGGCCTTGTACCAGAGATTCAAAGTCACGTGACTTCAGCCAACTTGGGTACCATCCAGCAAGTCGTCAAATTGGCTCATCGTCTCACCGACCAGGCGGTGGAACAAAACAGACTACCCAAGCGTATTGGTGCTGCTACTTCTGATGCACCTACCGACAACAAACGAAAATGGGATGGGAATTCCGGCAAAGGCTCTACCTCTGTTCAGTCTCAGTCTCAGCAACGAAGGACTGAGGACCATAGGAGCCCTGGTCAGCACTCTTCTGGTAGTCAAGGGCAGGGTGGATATCGAGGAAACCACCCAAAGTGCAACAAATGCAACAGAAACCACAGTGGTCAGTGCAACAAGGGACGCTGTCAGAGGTGTCTCAAGATGGGTCATGAAGCCAAGGATTGCAGGAGCCCACGGCCTACGAATCAAAATCGTCAGCAGCAACAGCAAGCACCGCAGAATCAGCAACAGCAACAGGGCAACAAGGGATGCTTTCAGTGTGGTGCTGAAGATCACTTCAAGAGACACTGCCCGCAGTTAAATCAGAATCAGAATCACAACCAAGGAAACGGGAACAATAATGGGGGCAACAATGGAGGAAACAATGATGGCAACGGTGCCAGGGGTCGTGCGTTCGTGATTGGTCAGGGAGAAGCAAGGAACGATCCCAACGTTGTGATGGGTAAGTTTCTTTTGGATGACTTCTTTGTTACCGTTTTATTCGATTCGGGTGCCGATACTAGTTATGTGTCCTTAAAAGTTAGCCAAATGCTTAAGCGCACTCCAACACTCCTGAACACCAAACACGCGGTAGAACTAGCAAATGGTAAAAGTCTAGAAGCCACACACGTAGTTAAAGGTTGTAACCTCGTCTTAGCTGGTCAGACTTTCCCTATCGATCTTGTTCCTATCACCCTTGGTAGTTTCGACGTCGTTATTGGGATGGATTGGCTATCTCATCATCAAGCGGAGATTGTTTGCAAGGAGAAAATCGTCCGCATTCCTCGTTCTGGTGAAGAACCTCTCATGATTCGTGGCGACAAGAGTGGTGCTGTCGAAGGCATCATCTCTTTCCTTAAGGCCCAGAAGTGTTTGCGAAAGGGCCACACTGCCATTCTAGCACTCGTTACTGACACATCCACGGAAGAGAAGAGAATTGAAGACATCCCTATTGTGCGCGATTTTCCCGAGGTATTTCCTGAGGAATTACCTGGTCTTCCGCCTCATCGCCAAGTTGAGTTTCAAATCGAGCTAGCTCCTGGAGCAGCGCCAGTAGCTCAAGCACCATATCGTCTAGCTCCATCAGAACTCGAAGAACTGTCCACACAGCTACAAGAACTCTTGGAAAAGGGTTTTATACGTCCGAGCTCTTCGCCCTGGGGAGCTCCAGTCTTGTTCGTAAAGAAGAAGGATGGTACTTTCAGAATGTGTATTGACTATCGCGAGCTCAACAAGGTGACTGTGAAGAATCGTTATCCTCTTCCACGTATTGACGACTTATTCGATCAGCTGCAAGGGTCGAGCTATTACTCCAAGATTGACCTGAGATCGGGATACCATCAGCTGAGGGTCCGAGATGAGGACGTCTCCAAAACAGCATTCAGAACTCGTTACGGCCATTACGAGTTTCTGGTTATGCCATTCGGGCTAACGAATGCACCAGCGGTCTTCATGGATCTCATGAACCGAGTGTGCAAGCCTTACCTGGATAAGTTCGTTATTGTGTTCATCGATGATATCCTAATCTATTCCAAGAGTCAGGAGGAACACGAGCAGCATCTACGTCTTATGTTGGAACTTCTTCGAAAAGAACAGTTGTATGCCAAGTTTTCGAAATGTGACTTCTGGCTTCGCGAAGTCCACTTTCTAGGCCATGTAGTAAACAAGGATGGGATTCATGTTGATCCATCCAAGGTTGACTCAATCAAGAACTGGCCTGCACCCCGCACACCAAAAGAAATCCACCAATTCTTGGGTTTGGCAGGATATTACAGAAGGTTTATCAAAGACTTCTCCAAGATTGCGCAACCTCTCACTTCACTGACTCAGAAGGGTGTCATCTACCATTGGGGTGATACACAAGAATCCGCTTTTCAACACCTAAAGGATAGACTTTGTAGCGCGCCTATCCTCTCATTGCCTGAAGGCACAAATGATTTTGTAGTTTATTGCGACGCTTCCATCCAAGGACTTGGTTACGTATTGATGCAACGTGACAAGGTCATTGCCTACGCATCGCGCCAACTTAAAGTTCACGAAAGGAATTACACTACTCACGATCTGGAGCTGGGAGCAGTTGTTTTTGCGCTAAAGATATGGAGACATTACCTGTACGGTACAAAGTGCACCATTTACACCGACCACAAGAGTCTCGAGCATATCTTCAAGCAAAAGGAGTTAAACATGCGACAACGCCGATGGGTCGAACTCTTGAATGATTACGAATGCGCTATCAAGTATCATCCGGGCAAAGCCAATGTTGTGGCTGACGCCCTCAGTCGAAAGGATACTTTACCAAAGCATGTACGTGCTTTACAGCTTACCATCCAATCCAACCTTCCCGCTCAAATTCGAGATGCCCAGGTCGAAGCATTGAAAGCAGAGAACATCAGGGCTGAATCCCTAAGAGGATCGAGGCAGCGGCTAGAACAAAAGGAAGACGGCGCTTACTATGTAACAGGGCGCATCTGGGTTCCATTTTATGGCAACTTACGTGAGCTTGTGATGGATGAAGCACATAAGTCTCGTTATTCTGTACACCCTGGTTCGGACAAGATGTACCACGACCTCAAGACTACGTATTGGTGGCCTGGCATGAAAGCCCACATAGCAACCTACGTCAGTAAGTGCTTGACTTGTGCGAGAGTCAAGTCTGAATATCAGAAACCATCAGGCTTACTTCAACAACCAGAGATCCCGAAATGGAAATGGGAGCAAATTTCCATGGATTTCGTTACCGGCCTGCCTAGATCTCAACGCGGAAATGATACCATTTGGGTGATCGTAGATCGACTGACCAAGTCTGCACATTTTCTGGCCATCAAAGAAACGGATATGTTTTCTACTCTTGCAGACATTTACCTAAAGGAAGTGGTATCAAGGCACGGAGTGCCAATCTCTATTATATCTGATCGTGATGCACGTTTTACTTCTGAACTGTGGCAAGCAATGCACAAGTCCTTTGGCTCACGTTTAGATATGAGCACCGCTTATCACCCTCAGACGGATGGGCAATCGGAACGCACCATCCAAACCTTGGAAGACATGCTTAGGGCATGCGTAATCGACTTCGGCAATGGCTGGGAAAAGCACCTCCCGTTAGTGGAGTTTTCATATAACAACAACTACCACACCAGCATCCAAGCCGCTCCATTTGAGGCATTATATGGACGCAAATGCCGATCACCTCTCTGTTGGGCAGAAGTTGGTGACAGCCAAATCACTGGCCCAGAACATGTAGTAGATACCACCGAGAAAATTGCTCAGATACGACAGCGAATGGCGGCAGCTCGTGACCGTCATAAAAGCTATGCTGATAAGGGAAGAAAACCACTCGAGCTCCAGGTTGGGGATCGAGTGCTACTCAAAGTCTCACCTTGGAAAGGTGTAGTCCGCTTTGGCAAACGAGGCAAACTCAATCCGCGGTATATCGGACCATTCGAAGTCATTGAGAAAATTGGTACGGTAGCCTACAGGTTGAATCTACCCGAAAAACTCAGCGGAGTTCACAACGTATTCCACGTGTCAAATCTGAAGAAGTGTCTGTCAGATGAGACCTTCATAGTCCCTCTCAAGGAACTCACAATCGACGACCAGCTGCGATTCGTCGAGGAACCAGTAGAGATTACTGATCGAGATGTTAAGATTCTCAAGCACACAAGAATACCTCTCGTTCGAGTTCGTTGGAATGCTCGTCATGGCCCAGAGTATACCTGGGAACGAGAAGACCAAATGAAACTCAAGTATCCCCAACTGTTTAAGAAAAACTCAACCACTACTGAGGCTAAAGCTACCGCAGAATTTCGGGACGAAATTCCAAATCAACGGGGGGATGATGTGACACCCCAGGAAAATCTGGAAAACAACGCAACTTAACTAGCTTCCTCAGTAACCACGCGCTAAATTTCGGGACGAAATTCTCATAACAGGGGGAGAATGTGACAACCCTCATAATCCCATGTAACCGTACAGTTTATTAATAATAATTAATGTGCTTGACGACTGTGTGGCATCACTTAACTGCTTTCTGATATCTGTGTTATGCTTACACGTATTTGTTAATATACTAATAGTGTACAGAAAGGTCACTAAATAGTCCGTTATATTTTCCTGAGTGTTAGAAAGTAAAAACGTTACAAAATATATAAGTAGGACGCTTTACGGATTAATTAAGCATTTTATCGGAACAGTGTCGAACCGAACAACCAGACTATACCCGGAACATGAAAATATTGCCAATAACGTTGTTTTCTTTTTCTGAGCCAGTTAGGGTCCCTGAATACCCTAACACCCACTGTAAAGCACAACACACTACTAACCGGGTTAATCACTTAACTAACTAGATTAACCTAACTGCATACTTAGTGTTTGGTTGAGTTTGAACTAGGAACCCCCCCCCCCCCTTAACTAACCGTCCCCAAGAGGGGGGACATACTTTGTCCTCCAAATTATTATTTTAATCTCTAATGTTTAATATCTAGAAGGCACATAATCCTTTGGGTAATAATCTTAATATTTGTCTATAAGTTCATAACAATAACACAACATAACCTCTCATCACTAAACTCAACAAAACACTCTCCCTCTCCTCTCTATCAACCCTCGGCCGAACACCCCTCTACCATCCATCCATTTTTCGGTTTTGATCTCCTCATTCCAAGGGCATACAAGTGTTGAGGATCACATACGAGGAGGCTTGGTGCATTCGGAACGCGAAGGACCTCACCCTATTGCTTTTATCCACTCAATTTTCGACTAGAATCTTCCCTAGCCTCGAGCTAGTAGTAAGTTGCTCTAAACGCCTTCTTGATCTTGTCTAGAGTGGTTAATAAGAGTTTCGTCGGTTAAAAATCACTAACATATAAGATCACCAACTAAAAGTCTACTAAAGTGATGAACAAGGTGGTTAATGGATGAATATGTGTGTAAATCATGTAGATCTGGTGTGATTATGACTATTGGTTGATTATCTGATGTTTTACTGATTAATATTAATGTGTCATGTTGTTGTGGTCACTAAACTTGTTAACGGAATCGATCGAACACGATTTAGAAGGTTAAACACTAAAAACAGAAATCTGTCCATACTTTACAGCCAACTTCAGTTGGCTGTAAACAGGTCTTAAACTCAACGAAAAATCGATATTTTGAATCTAAAATATGTTATTATGAAATACGGTTCTAATGGCACCGGAATCGTAATTTTTGGACTCCGTTTACTATTTTTAAAGTGTTAATTTGTAACAGCAACTTAAGCTGAATTTTGACAGCAATAAATGGGTGTCGTACTTTCAGTCATAACCTGAGTTTTGTGACGAATCGGACCATGAAATTTGTACAGTAAATAACAACCTATGTATTTGTAATTACCCCACTGGAATTTCATAAATCGGACACTCGATGAATTTTTAATAAATTTTTTCGCGGACTGTGGTCAGAAATACATAAATCTGAGTTCAGTCCCGAATATGATTTTTTATAAAATGTGGGTAATGAACCGGACCCCGATATTTTTACACAATAAAATATGGAATGTTTATGACATTCTATAAAAATTTGGGAATTTTTGGAATAATCTAACTATTTTATTTAAATGTCCGAAAAACAGCCGGTTTTGAGTATTAATGCTGAATTGACATAAGTTGTGACTTGCGTGTCTAAATGTCAAGTATGCTATATGTGAATGATTTAACATGTTATATATGTTATGTGAATTATTGTATGTTTGATTTTGAGTGAGGAATGGACGGGAAACTCAGATGGGCATAAACCGTTACAGTGATGCATGTTGTGTGATAGATACGGGTAGGAACTTTGTGTTCTATTTGAAAACCACTAAATGACTAACTGGTAAATCATACTAGGACGTGATTGACCGACCTTGACTGTTAACTATATCTGAGAGTCTAACCGAGCAAACCGAGGTGAGTTCACACCCTTACTAAGGCATGGGATTCCCGGTGGTTGGGAATGGGATTGAATAACTACTCGTACTATCACTCTATTTATATTACCAACACTACTAGACTACCTACTACTGTCCTCGGATTGAGAAGGGCACGTACGTAAAACCTACGTACACTCACACTTACTACTGTCCTCGGATGAGAAGGGCACGTACGTAAAACCTACGTACACTCACACTCACTACTGTCTTCGGATGAGAAGGACACGTACGTAAAACCTACGTACACTCATACTTAACACCATCCTCGGATTGGGAAGGACACTTATGGATACGCCTAGTCTAGTGACATACATAATGGGAAGCCCCCACTAAATATCGTAAAGGTTTGGGAATCAAGGATAATGGGTAATACTTGGTTATGAAACGAACTTCCGATTCCTGATACGAACTCATTAACTAAACAACCAAACGTGAACTCACTCAACTTTGTTGTTGACTAGTTATTACATGCCTTGCAGGTCGTTAGATGCTGTGGAGCTTGCACATGGAGGTGGTCGTTGTGGAATGCGAACTAATATGTCCCGTACTTACTAAATAAACGTTATGAACTTATGAAACTTATGTTGGGGTCTTTAAACTTATGAAACTACAAACTTATGTTTTGGTTTAACGTCTTATGCTTCCGCTGTTTAAATTGAACTTGGTTAACTTTCTTTTTGGTCACCAATTGTATTGTGATTGATTTTATTTACTAAAATACGTTGTTCGATATGATTGGTGGCTCAATCCTGGTCACGTCACGCCTCCAAGCGGTGGTACTCCGCATGGTGGATTTTGGGGGTGTGACATAGACAATGTCGTCCCTTGGTTCTTACACTCGCCGCAATGCTCAGAGAAGCAAAGATCACAAGCGCGTCACTTCTCTCGTCGCCAAGGAAATGGAAAAGGTCATACCTTAGATCGTCAGCGAGACCAACGAGGTGAAGAGCAGCTCCTCCGTCGAACCTAAAAGTGACGCTACTAAATCGCCGTTCAGCTTTAAGCAATTCAAGGCCTGCGGTTCCAAAGACTTCACTGGTGAAGATGGGCCTAGTGCCATGTTTCAGTGGTTTGACTCGATTGAGGTCACTCTTCGTCAAAGCGGATATGTCCAGACAACCTCTGCACTGTTAACGCAACTGGAGTTTTTCAGTCCAGGGCTCTGGACTGGTGAACTGCGTAACGCAACAAATGCGGTAACGATGCAGCCTATGGACTTTCCTGGGAGGAATTGCAGGAAGTCATGATGAAAGAATTATGTCCCCCACATGAACTCCAGAAGCTGGAAAACGAGTTTTGGGGTATCAAGCAAAAGGTGGCGATAATGCTGGTCTTACTGCTCGCTTTAAGCAGCTCAGTATCATCTGTCCTGGTCAAGTGTCAACTCTCGACATCACAATCAAGAAATACATCTGCGCTCTACCCGATTATGTTGCCAATTTCGTTCAAACAGCTAAGCCTGCTACAATTGAGGAAACCTTCCAGCTCGCTGCTGAGATCAATGATTAGCGAGTTTTGGCTGGTTATTTCAAGACCTCAACCAAGAATCTTCATCAAGCAACCGCTGCTACCGCTCCCGCTATTGAAACCGCCGCACCTCAAGTTTCGAAGTCATCACGTCAGAATCAAAAGCGCAAGGGTAACAACAACAAGAACTGTGCTGCCACTGCCGCTCCTCTCAATGTTGTTCCTGCCTAACCCAACCAGAACCAGAACCATCAAGTCGCTGCACCTGTGACCAACACACTGCCTGCTAAGCGTGCGTACACTGGTCCTCACCCTCTGTGCCCTACTTGTACTTATCATTACCCAGCTGGGATAGCTTGCCGTTTCTATAACAACCCTCTTAAAATTATTAGAACACCCCTATACGTCCTAAAATACACCCTGTATACGAAAAGTGGGCTCGAAATACTTTATAAAAATAAAAATAAAAGAAAATACAATATTTTATGTCTGTCGCGGGGCGCGACCTGGTGCCACCAGGTGGAACCCGTGCGTGCCACGTGGCACGAAACTCGGACATGCTACATTCGTGACTGATCAAAGCTACGCCCTACACCCCTAGCTCGTGGGCCACGAAGGACCCTTGCTTCTCTTTCACAGGCCGCCAGAAACTAGTGATCAGGCCCTATAAATTGGGAACATCGGCATTTAGTTTCCGTCGCTCACAATTCGAATTTCCCTCTCAAATTATGATAGTATAAGTAATTTTCGGGTATTATACCCCCCCTAATTAGCGAAGCTCTGCCTCGTTGTAAGTTTTTTAACCCCCAGTTACGTATTAGATACGTTGTCTGATTGATCTAGTGCTTCGTAACACATGTCGAGGCTCTGCCTAACTCAGTCATTGGAGTTTCTGTCTCGGGGAGGGTATAAGTAATGTAAATTGTGTTATTATACTAACGCGTGTGCATTGTTTAATTAATAGATTATAACCAGGAAGTCACAAAGGAAATACCTAAAGTAGCAATGTGAGTGATTCCTCTTTTCACAAATCGTTTTTACAAAACCTCAATTGTTTTTATCTTATAACAGTGATTGAGTATTTGTAATTCTACAATTATTGTCGGTATGTTGGGGTTTTGTATACAAAATTTGTTATTACACTGTGAGTAGTAACATAACCACCAGTCAGGGACTGACAGTACCGTGGGTGGTAATTAAAGTAGATGTAAACAAATGTAATTGATGGATTGCCCTCAATGCTGTACAATGATAATACCTGTTTTGATTAAATTGGGATTCACTCGCCAGTATTTCTTGCTCATAAAATGTTTTTTAAACGCGTTTCAGGTAACAAAATGTGAAAGCCAATTAGAAGCCAGCTGGACAGCATTGAAGGCTTGGAAAGGTGGATATAAAATTTACCTCAATAAAGAAGATGTTTTACTTCAATAAATTAGGGTTTATCCCTATAAACATGTTTGTAATGGAAACTTGGGAATTTCCCATGTATTTAATATTATAAAAATGTGGTATTTTACTCTGATAAAATATTTCCTAACTACGGTCCTGATGTAAATTCCGTTGCCAAACTGATAAACACCGATACCACTATACTGGTTCGCGGCCGCCCGTTCCCAAAATAATTAGGGGCCGGGGGTTGCGACAGTTTCTGTGTCCACTACAACATCTACGGACACTTCACCGTGAACTGTCGCACTGGCCCTCGTCAACAAGCTCAAGATCAAGCTCCTCTAGCACTGCCAGCTCCACTCCCCGCTCCTCAGGGTAACCAAGCAGCTCCTGCTCATGCACGAGCCTGCTACGCTTGTGGTGACCCGAATCATTTTGCAAATGTCTGTCCGAACCGTAGTATCTCAGTTCTCAGATGTTTTTCCAGAAGAGCTACCAGGACTACCACCGGACAGGGAAGTCGAATTTATAATTCACCTGTTACCAGGAATAGCACCGATTGCCAAGGCACCCTACTGTCTGGCACCAGTAGAAATGCAAGAATTAAAGAAACAATTGGATGAACTTTTGGAGAAAGAATTCATACAGCCAAGTTCATCGCCATGGGGAGCACCGATCTTGTTTGTCAAAAAGAAAGACGGGTCATTGCGTATGTGCATTGATTACCGAGAATTGAATAAGGTCATGATTAAAAATCGGTACCCATTACCGAGAATCGATGATCTGTTTGATCAACTGCAAGGAGCTCAATTCTTTTCTAAGATCGACTTACGCACAGGATATCATCAATTAAAGGTACATGAAGAGGACATTCCTAAGACCGCTTTCAGGACAAGGTATGGCCATTATAAATTTACAGTCATACCAATTGGTCTAACCAATGCCCTAGCCACATTTATGGACATGATGAACATAATATGTAAGCCATATCTGGATAACTTCATAATTATCTTTATAGATGATATTCTCATTTACTCTAAGAGTAAAGAGGAACATGCAGCGCATTTGCATGCACTCCTAAATTTGCTAAGAAAAGAAAAGCTTTATGCAAAATTTTTAAAATGTGAGTTTTTGTTAGAAGAAGTGCAATTTCTTGGACATTTAGTAAATCATGAAGGAATTCATGTAGATCCCACAAAGATCGAGGTAATTACTAAATGGAAAGTCCCTGAATCACCAACGAAGGTGAGAAGTTTTCTAGGACTGGCAGGTTATTATAGACGGTTTATCCGAGATTTTTCTAGAATAGTCATTCCCTTAACAAAATTAACTTGTAAGTCTGTTAAGTTTGAATGGGGACCAAAACAAGAAGTGTTGGTGCATACGTCTGTCGACTTCGTCTTGTATCGAGTCTTGCATTACACATGGCACGAAGTTCAAGGAAAATGAACAAAAGATAATTCCGCTTGAAGCTGTTACATCGGTTTGTAAGGAATCAAGTAATTCCGTACGGAATTAGAATGTAATTCCGTTTGAATCTTAATTTCGCTTGTATGTAATATTGTTTGAGTATGTTTCGTGCGGAATTAGTAGGTCTATATATAGGAGTGTTTCCAGTACATTTGGAACGGAATTAGTTTGTGTGTTTCCTACGGCGAAGCTCTGTCGAAGTGTCTTCAGAACTGTAATTGTATCAGAATCAATATACAAGACAGTTTTAGTGAATATCTTGCTGAATTCAACTCATCATGTCTGTTTCCGCCTTTCATTTTGAGTAGAAGGCCTCTGATCGACTCGTCTCGGGTCTGACAACAATCCTACATGTGGTATCAGAGCTCAGGAGGAGGAGTTCTGCAGATTTCAGCCTGATTTCATCTCTTTTTCTCACTTCTACACCTTCTTTTCTCAATTGAACAACTTTTCACGGTCAAAATGATCTGAATTTCATATATCATAAGTGGAATAGTACTTTAACAAATCCTTGAGAAAATTGGACCTTAATTCGACTTAAATCTACTTAAATTGATAATTTTGTTTGAAATTTTGTTCGAAAATGATGACATCAGCTAATTCCGTTTGAAATTGTTTACTAATTTCGCAGGGAATCACATTTCACTCTTAATTTCGCTTGAAAATATTTCTAATTCCGCACGGAATTAGAATACCATTTGAGTAATTTCGTTCTAATTCTAATCTCGTGTGAAACTGAGTAATTCCGCACGGAATTACCTGATTTCGTTTGTAAAGCTCTAATCTCGTTTGAAAGTTGTGTGCAGGTTAATTTCGTTTGAAGTTGGTAATCTCGTTTGAAGTGATCCCGTTTGAAGAATCTAATTTCGTTTGAAAATGTCTGACGAAGAATTTTACAACACGTTTGCTACATCCCCGACTACTCCGGCTGCCATTGCTCATAACATGAACTTGGAAAACGAAACTGGAACTTTGCAAAAACCCCCGAAACTTATGGGAATTGAAGAGTACCATGGCTGGAAAAATCGTTTTGAGAATTGGGTTCAGGCAAACCATCTAAGAGCTTGGGAAAGCATTGAAACAAAATATGTTAGACCATATACTTCTTTGAAAGTTGATAAAATCATTTCAGAATTCACAGACAATGAGAGAGACAGTTATAAAGGAGAGAAAATGATTAGTCTTCTACAACAAGCTGTCAAAGAAGACAACTTTATTTTGCTTCAGCATGATGGGAGTGCATTTTCGATTTGGGAGGCACTTTAGAAGAAGTTTGAAGGAAGTACAGAGATGCTCAAGAGTAAAGCATCTCTGCTGAAAAAAGAGTTTGAGTTGTTTACAAGTATGCCAGGGGAGACTACAAAGACTCTTATTGAGAGATATTGTCATCTTATGCGTACCATGTCTTAGTTGAAAATTACTAAAACTCCAGCAGAATGGGTTGAAAAGTTAGCTGACGCATTACCGCAGAAAGAATGGGGTACTTATCTCATGATCTTAAAGAATTCTGGCGAATTTAGCAGATTGTCAATTGGACAGTTTATTGAAAAGCTTGAGGCCCAGGATCTTGAACAACAAAAGATTGCCAGAATGAACAACTCAAGAAATCAACAAGACATCAAATTGTACTATAAAGGAAATATTCAAACTGTTGAAGCAAGTCCTAAGATCCAAACCGCTTTTAGTGCAGGAAATTCATCTGGATCAGTCAGTCAAAGTTCAATAAACACTAGTCGATTTTCAAATGTCAATCCTCCAAGTGTTCAAAGTTCAAATGTTGGTAATGAACATATGATTCAGTGCAATGTTGCTTTGCATATTCAAAATGGTCAGAATTTTTCTAATGAAGTTGTTAAAAGTCATATGGCATTACTGGTTACTGCTTTGGAATCTTATGAAGGATTGATTGCTGGAAGAATTGGTAATCCTATGCTAACAAAGGAAGATTACGATCAGATCTATGCAGAAGAATTGGAGCTCATGGACATCAAATGGTGTCTAGCTACTGTCTTGAGAAGAGCTGAAAAGTTTAAAATGATTACAGGAAGAAATGCCTTTTGGATGCTCATGTTTCAGCTTTGGGTTTTGATAAATCTAAAGTTACTTGTTTTCGATGCAGGGAGAAAGGTCATTTCAAGAGAGAGTGCAAAAATCAGGAAACTAGTGGAGCAAAGAATCCTTTTGGAAAAGATGATTACTATCGAAAAGCCATATATCAACAGGTTGCTCATCAACAGGATCAACATAAGGAATCACAAACTGCACATGGGAAAATGATCGAAGATGCAAATAAGAAAGCTTATTATGGTATCATTGATCAAGATGATGAGAAATTGGAGCTGGGATACGTTTGTGGATGAGAATAGGGAGTTTAAGGCTTTTATTGCTCAACTTGTTCAAAAGCCAGAGTTGATGAAAGAATGGATAGCTGTGTTATCTGATGAAGAGAAAAGTCAAGATGAAGAATCTATTTCTTCATAAAACAGTTCAACAGAAAGCAGTGATGATGATGAAGAAATTGAACAGATAAATGTTGGAAAAACTCATTTATCTTCTGACAATTTTGAATTTTTTTTTTGCAGAAAAATTGAAGAAACTTAAAGAGAGAAAAGCTGCAAAAGAAATGAAAGATATCAAGATTGTTGAAAAGATAGTTGAAGTGGAGAAGATAGTTAAAGTAGAGAAGGTAGTTGAAGTCGAAAAGATTGTTGAAGTCACAAAACCATGTCTTACATGTTTGGAATCTTGCAAACAATGTGAAGAAAAAGACGAGAGGTTTAGTGAATCAGAAAAGTTGAAAGAAAAGTTGTTGTTTGATGTCAAGAATGTGAAAGAGTCATACGATGTATTAAACAGAACGGTGAATAGTTTGCAGAAAACTAACTCCGAAAGAGAAGATGCTTTGACAATGATGCATGCAACAATGATGTCGAAGCAGAAAGAGATAAATTTTTACATTGAAGAATGTGCGAAATGGAAGCAAGAGTTGGAAACTGAGAAAGCTGAAAATGAAAGAATCAGACGATTACTAAGAAGTTATTCGAGTTCTGATTACTTAATTGACAAAATTTATCCAACTGTTGCAGGTTTTGAAGTGTTTGAAGATAAGAAGTCAAAGAAAAAGGATACTGGTAAGAAACAAAGTGTCTGTTATAATAAGTGTCCGCCTCCGATTTGGGAAGGGTATTCGCCTAGAAAACCGGATGAGGAACAAGTAAAAAAGGCAGTCAATATAAAGTTAGAGTCTGAGATAACCGATGTATTACCAGACAATATTGACATCACGTTCACAGCGTCCGACACAGATCATGAGTCCGAATTAATAAAAAGGGTGGTTGATCAGGTGTTGGATAAGGATGACGAGTCAGAGTCAAAGTCCGAGCCAGAAAGTTCGTGTTGTCAGTCGGGAGTTCGAGTTCATCTGAAAAGAGTTCAAAATCGTCGGGAAAACGGGTTTATAGTAAAGAATTTTTGTTGTCAAAATCAAATTTGAATGACGAAACATTTGAAGTGGCACACACTTTGAATGACTCTGACAAATTATATTTTGATAAAGAATTTCCAATAAGAGGTGTTAAAACTGAAATGATAAAAAAGGTTTTCAAATTGACAGAAATTAATATTTCTGAAATAAAAGATGTAAATCTTACTGGAAAATCTAAAATTTACACCTCAAGAGTTCAACAACGTTTAAACAAGAAAAAAGGTTATAGTTCTGGTTCTGGTTTTCAAAAGAAACCTAACCATAACGGTAATTTCAAAAAGAAAGGTCTTGGTTTTATTCCACCAGAAAATTATAAAAATGAGAAAATTTCTAAAACATATACAAAATTTGTTTCAGGTATTTCTGCTGAGGATGAAAAGAAGAGCTCATTCTGGAGACAGTCAAATCAGGAATTTCTTGCTGAAAAGAAGAAAACTGAAGCTCATCAGAGAAAAGAGACTAGAATCTGTTACAGATGTCAAGAAGTTGGTCACATCGCATGGAATTGTCCAAAGGCAACCAACACAAAATAGGGAGTCTTGGAAAAACTCAAAGAAAAAGTTGTTGATAAAACTGAACCACCAATTGAAAAATTTAAAGTGTTTAAAAACTCTACATATGAAGTTGGTGAGTGTTCGAAAAGGTTTTACAAACGAAGGGGAAATCTTGACAACCAAGCATGGGTTGTTAAAAAATCAGAAGTAAAAACTGGTGATGAATCTGATTCCACAAAGTTAGACGAGCCACAAGTTGAGATAAAATTGGAAACATCAGTGCCGCCAATGGATGATGTCAATTTTCCACCATTGCGGGCTGAAAATTTTAAATCAAAAGTTGGAAAAGTTGAGATCTCAAATCAATTCTATTCTGAGAAGAAATAATTTGATGTTGAGAAAGTGTTTAATGGAAATGTCAAAAAGATTTTTGGAAAGATGGTCGAGGGAAAAGTAAAAGGGGTAAAGGACTTTTATGAAACAAAGAAAGCAACTTATTACCCTAGTGCAGATGAGGAGAAAACATCCAAGTTTGGTGAAGCTTGGATGTCAGTTTTTCATAAGTAAGAAGTTTGACTTGCCGGAGCTCCCATGTTGGTAAGTGAGGAGCAGGTATCGGCATTTTTCTTGAGAAATTCACTTTTGTGATATTTCGACTTACAAGTGGTAAATCAGGGACATTAAGTTGTACTTGATTTTCTACAAGTGATATTGTTGTTAAAATCTAAAATTGTTAAATTTTTCAAGTGATTTTGAGAAAAACAATATGATGAACCCCTAACCTTCAAGTGGTAAAATCAACAAAACTTATTTTCCAGAAAAATCATTTTGGTTGAAACAAACTTAAGTGTTTTGAAATCATAATGAGAAAATAGTTTGTTGTAAGGGGGAGTTCTAATTGTTTATGCCAAGTGGATGGCGATTTGAAGTGATTGGATATCAGTTGTCACATTACTTGTACAGTTTGTTTTCAAATTTCTTTAAATGTGTTTGAATTTTAGGGGGAGTACGAATTTTCAGAAAATGCAAAAACATTAGAAAATTTGAAAAAGACAAAAACATGATAAAATTCAAAAATGAGTTTTGGTGTAAAAAAGAGGAAATGATAGTACATCAGTAGACAGTTATAGTATGCTAAAGATTATGTAATGTTTAAATAGCGTTAAACGGTCTCACTGATGATATGCCGATAGGTTTTTACACATTTAGTAAGCTTGTTCGGGATATAAACTTAAATTCAAACTTGCTTATTTCGTGGGGAACACTACTTGGATATATAGGTAACCCCTGAAATTTCGTTTGAAGGATCCCTCTTTCTGAGATACTAGGTCTTTATGCTCAGTGATATCTGGGGTATTATCCCGGGACTTCTGATTTTGAGGAAGCAATGGCCTAGTCCCCGGAGAATACTTTACGCTTGCTTGAAATAAAAGTCTACCCTCAGCATAAAAAATGATGAAACATTGAAAAATGCTAATCATGTGCTGTTGAAAAAAAAGATCCTCTAAAGGGGACCCACCAAAAGTCGAGCCGTCATCTCTCTGCTGAACTGAAGTTCTGACCAGAGCTCTCACGGTTCTTCACATTTAACCCCTTACAGATATCATCTGTGGTATACTCACCTGTAAGACTGAATATTGGGATCTGGATACGGGAGTATATTCAAGAGGTGGGACACATGAATAAGTTTAAGTCCTTAATACACCTAATTCATATCCTGAATCAGTTGAAATTTGTGTGAGAATTTAAGTGGATCAGTATATCGGCAATCTAAGTGAATTGTTTAATTCTTAATGTGTAACTAAGCTCAACGGTACTTGTGACTTGTCAAAAACTGATATGATCCTCTTACACAAACTCACAAAAATATTGTTTGTAAATATTTCTTTACTGTATTTTCATTTAGTAAAAATCCAAAAGGATTTTAGTGTGTTTTAGTATAAAATTTTGAAAAAAATTAAAAAGATTTTCGACAACTGATGTTGGAGAGCTGATTTTCAAAATTCCAAGTGCTAAACATGATGACAATCAGTGAGGGGAAGTTAGTTTGAAACAAGAAAATTTTAAAAGAAAAATGTTGTTCATACAAGTGGTTTATCAGAAATTATCATTGAAAATTTTTTTTGGTTAAATTTCGAGGGGGAGTTTGTAATTATAAATTTGTCAAATGATAAATTTGTGAAATTTATTGTGAGGTAGAGTATGTGCAGATTAGCCAGGTTTCAGATCCTGATTCTAAGTAGAAAGTGAACCAGATCATGATCCTGATTCTAAAAAGGCATGTCAAGAGAGAGAATCTGTTGGTGATGATGAAAAGAGAAGAGAGAAGATTGAAAAAGTCTTACACTGTCAGATACTTCAGAGAGCGATCAGACTGATAAAGACTGAAGACGTTGAAGACTCGACACTTAAGACTCGTCAACATTCGAGGGGGAGTCTGTTGGTGCATACGTCTGTCGACTTCGTCTTGTATCGAGTCTTGCATTACACATGGCATAAAGTTCAAGGAAAAGGAACAAAAGCTAATTCCGCTTGAAGCTGTTAATTCTGTTTGAAAGGAATCAAGTAATTCCGTACGGAATTACAATGTAATTCCGTTTGAATCTTAATTTTGCTTGTATGTAATATCGTTTGAGTATGTTTCATGCGGAATTAGTAGGTCTATATATAGGAGTGTTTCCAGTACATTTGGAACGGAATTAGTTTGTGTGTTTCCGACGGCGAAGCTCTATCGAAGTGTCTTCAGAACTGTAATCGTATCAGAATCAATATACAAGACAGTTTTAGTGAATATCTTGCTAAATTCAACTCATCATGTCTGTTTCCGCCTTTCATTTTGAGTAGAACGCCTTTGATCGACTCGTCTCGGGTCTGACAAAGATCCTACAAGAAGAAGCCTTTAGAATTCTTAAGCAAAGATTAACCAACGCACCCACACTAGCGTTACCAGAAGGAACTGAAGACTTTGTAGTCTATTGTGATGCTTCTAAGTTAGGTTATGGATGTGTGTTGATGCAACGTCAAAAGGTTATAGCCTATGCGTCTAGACAACTTAAGAATCATGAAGAGATTTATACAACCCATGATTTAGAATTAGGAGCCATCATTTTTTCCCTTAAAATTTGGAGACATTACCTTTACGGTAGTAAGTTTACCGTTTTCACCGATCATAAGAGTTTAAGATATGTTTTTGGGTAAAAAGAGTTAAATATGAGACAAAGACGTTGGATGGGAATTCTTAGTGACTATGATTGTAATATCCAGTATCATGCAGGAAAGGCTAATGTAGTAGCCGATGCTTTAAGTCGAAAGTATCATGAAAAGCCAAAAAGAGTACGTTCTCTTAAATTAAACCTGCACATAGATTTAAATAATCAGATTAGAGAAGTACAAGAATCAGTAATCAAGGATGATACTGAAAAATTGAAAGGAATGATTAAGGAATTAGAACAAGGAACAGATGGAATTTGGAGATTTCATAAGAAAAGGATTTGGATACCCAAACAAGGAAACCTATGCCACTGAATATTAGAAGAAGCCCATAAGTCTAAGCATACGATACATCCTGGAAGTGATAAAATGTACCAAGACTTAAGAAAGAATTTTTGGTGGATAGGAATGAAAAAGGATGTAGCAGCTTACGTTGCCAAATGTCTAACATGTTCACAGGTTAAAGCGGAACATCAGAAACCCTCAGGTTTATTGCAGCAATTAGAAATGCCAATATGGAAATGGGAATTGATAACAATGGACTTTGTTACCAAATTACCCAAGACACGAAAAGGTAATGATACAATCTGGCTGATTGTAGATAGGTTAACCAAGTCTGCTCATTTCTTAGCGATGAAGGAAACTTTTAGTATGGAACAATTAGCCAAGTTGTATGTAAATGAAATAGTTTCATTACATGGAATTCCTTTATCTATTGTGTCTGATAGAGATAGCCGTTTTACTTCTCATTTTGGACAAGCTTCCAAAAAGCAATGGGAACCAAGCTAAATCTAAGCACAACTTATCATCCTCAAACGGATGGACAAAGCAAAACGAAAATTCAGACAAAGGAAGACATGCTTAGAGCTTGTGTAATTGATTTCGAAGGAAAATGGGATGATCATTTACCATTAATAGAATTTTCCTACAACAACAGCTATCACACCAGTATCAATGCTGCACCATTTGAAGCACTTTATGGACGAAAGTGCCGAACTCCAGTCTGTTGGGCAGAAATTGGAGAAAAGCAATTGTCTGGACTAGAGATAGTCCAGGAAACAACGGACAAGATTATTCAAGTCAAGGAAAGACTAAAAGCAGCACGCGATCGACAAAAGAGTTATGCTGATAACAGGTGAAAACCATTGGAATTTCAAGTAGGAGACAAGGTATTGTTAAAAGTTTCTCCTTGGAAAGGAGTAGTAAGATTCATCAAAAGAGGAAAGCTAAGTCTCAGGTATGTTGGACCTTTTGAGATTATTAAAAGAATAGGACCTATAGCATATCAGCTACCACTGCCAGAGGAAATGCCAGGAATACATGACGTATTTCATGTATGTAATCTCAAAAAGTGCTTAGCCGATGAATCATTAGTGATACCTCTTAAGGACATAAAGGTAAATGAGAAACTTAAGTTTGTAGAGAGACCTCTACAGATTGAAGACAGAAAAGTCAAGAATCTCAAACACAAGAGATTGGTTCTAGTCAAAGTGAAATGGGATTCCAAGAGAGGACCAGAATACACTTGGGAGCTTGAATCAGAGATGCAGAAGAAATATCCACACCTGTTCCAGTAGACCTCGAGGACGAGTTCTAAAACAAAGTGGGGAGGATATAACAACCCTCCTAAAATTATTAGAACACCCCTATACGTCCTAAAATACACCCTGTATACGAAAAGTGGGCTCGAAATACTTTATTTTAATAAAAATAAAATAAAATACAATAATTTATGTCTGTCGCGGGGCGTGACAGACTACACATAATCCGTCGCGGGGCACGACCTAGTGCCACCAGGCGGAACCCGGGCGTGCCACGTGGCACGACAACTGATTAAAGCTATGCCCTACACCCCTAGCTCGCGGGCCACGAAGGAATCTTGCTTCTCTTTCGCTGGCCGCCAGAAACCAGTGATCAGGCCCTATAAATTGGGAACATCGGCATTCAGTTTCAGTCGCTCATAATTCGAATTTCTCTCTCAAATTCTGATAGTATAAGTAATTCCCGGGTATTATACCCCCTAATTAGCGAAGCTCTGCCTCGTTGTAAGTATTTTAACCCCCGGTTACGTATTAGATACACTGTGCGATTGATCTAGTGCTCCGTAACGCATGTCGAGGCTCTGCCTGACTCAGTCGTTGGAGTTTCTTTCTCGGGGAGGGTGTAACTAATGTAAATTAGGTTATTATACTAATGCATGTTCATTGTTTAATTAATAGATTATAACCAGGAAGTCACAAAGGAAATACCTAAAGTAGCAATATGAGTGATTCCTCTTTTCACAAATTGTTTTTACAAACCCTCAATTGTTTTTATCTTATAACAGTGATTGAGTATTTGTAATTCTACAATTATCGTCGGTATGTTGGGGTTTTGTATACAAAATTTGTTACTACACTGTGAGTAGTAACATAACCACCAGTCAGGGATTGACAGTACCGTGGGTGGTAATTAAAGTAGATGCAAACAAATGTAATTGTTGGATTACCCTCAATGTTGTACAGTGATAAAACCTGTTTTGATTAAATTGGGATTCACTCGCCAGTATTTCTTGCTGATAAAATGTTTTTGAGTAAACTTCCGTTTTGCTCCCTGTGGTTTGGTCACTTTAATGGTTTTGCTCCAAACCTTTAAAAATAGCCAGTTTACTCCCTGATCTATGAAGTTCATCTCTATTTCACTCCCAGCCCCTAAAACCATCCAAAATGTTTGTTAAGAAGAAGGGCAATATGGTAATTTTACATGTAATGGGAAGGGTGTTTTGATAACTTTACAAATAATAGTTTAATTGTTCATAATTAATCATTAAATTCATTTTTAACTCTCATTCATCCCTTTCTCTCCTACTTATTCTCTATAATACATTCTGCCACCACTCCACCAGCAACCATCACCACCACCAGCAACCACCACCAGGCACCACCATCTAAACCTAGCCGCCATCATCAAACCTAGATCAGCCAATTCTGTCGTTAATCCCTAAACCGTCTATCTCTCTCTCTTCTCGCCACCAATTACCATCCCCAACCACCACAAGTTGGGCAAAATCAGCCTATCACCATCATCACCGTCCTAATACATAAACCTTTGATCAGCCCAACCCCTCTCTAATTGCAGATTTGAACAATAAACCCCTCACCAAAAAACCACCCCCACCCCACTCCACCGTCTACATCAACGGAGTGTAAATGGAGAGGATCTTCATCATCGGAATCTTCATCCGAGTGAAAGTGAAGGTGTTAACCGGAATTTCTCACCATTTTCTTTGTGGCGGAAGGTTGAGCATAGGCGACAGAGGGTTATCGCCACCGTGCACGACTGTGGAGTGGATGTCCAAAAAAACGATGTAGCGAAATGCCGACGTTTCTGAGGGAATGACAGTAGGCTAAATGATCCTCGGCTAGAGCGTAACGATGGCGGATCACTATGTTAAGAAAGAACGGCTAAAGCGCCACCGCTGGTGACTTATCCGGCTTCGATCCCACACAGCCCTCATATATAAAACTAACAACAACTTTTGTTGGTAATCACCTAAATTATCACCAAAAAACTTCTTGTGGTAATAACCCTAAACTATCAAAAAAAAAAAAAACCTCAATACAATCCAACACCAAACTTGTTGTTGTTCGTAAAAACCGCAAACAATAAGAAGAATATTGTTGGTAACAACCCCAAAGAATCAGCAAATTAGGGTGAGAAATTGGGTGTGGGAGATTGGAATTAAGAGATTTTACGGATTCAAAGAAAAAGGGGGCGGCAGCCGGGTAGATGGAGGTGATGGTTACAGTTGAAATTGAACAAGATTCCAAGTTTTATTATGGAGGATGGGAAAAGACTAGAATGCCCCTCATGTAAGGGGCACGTGACCAAGATTTAACAGTGAAATTGGATGGAGTTAGAGGCGGGGAGTGAAATCATGAAGGGCTTCATAGATCAGGGAGTAAACTGGCTATTTTTAAAGGTTTGGGGCAAAACCATTAAAGTGACCAAACCACAGGGAGCAAAACAGAAGTTTACTCAATGTTTTTAAACGTGTTTCAGGTAATAAAATGTGAAACCCAATTAGATGGCAGCTGTACAGCACTGAAGGCTTGGAAATGTGGATATAAAAGTTACCTAAATAAAGAAGATGTTTTACTTCAATAAATTAGGGTTTATCCCTATAAACATGTTTGTAATGGAAAATTGGGAATTTCCCATGTATTTAATATTATAAAAATGTGGTATTTTACTCGGATAAAATATTTCCTAACTACGGTCCTGATGTAAATTCCGCTGCCAAACTGATAAACGCCGATACCACTGATACTGGTTCACAGCCGCCCGTTCCCAAAATAATTTGGGCCCGGTGGTTGCGACAGTTTCTTTGTCCACTGCAACATCTACGGACACTTCACCGTGAACTGTCGCACTGGCCCTCGTCAACAAGCTCAAGATCAAGCTCCTCCAGCACTGCCAGCTCCACTTCCCGCTCCACAGGGTAACCAAGCAGCTCCTGCTCCCGCTGCTCATGCACGAGCCTGCTATGCTTGTGGTGACCCGAATCATTTTGCAAATGGTTGCTCGAACCGTGTGGTGAAACAACAGCCGCAACAACCACCGCAGCAGCGGCAATAGCAACAGCAGCAGTAGCACCAACAGCCACAGCAACAAGCAACCCACGTACGAGCTTTCAACAACAATGTCCATCAGGCTCAGACCGACAACAACATTGTCAATGGTACGTTTCTTGTCAATGGTATTTATGCTTCGTGTTTATTTGATACTGGAGCCAATAACTGTTTTGTGTCGTTTGAATTCGAAAAGCTCCTATGTCACACCCCCAAAATCCACACGCGGAGTGTCACCGCTTGGAGGCGTGACTGACCAGGATCAAACCACCAATCATATTGAACGAGTAAGTAATTAAATATAAAAGTCCAACCAGCACGATTGATGTCCAAAGCAAACATAGTTTAAGTTATAAGCGGAAGCATAATGTTTAAAACCAAAACAGAAGTTTGAATATCCAAAGGTTTAACATGGCTCACAGCTGTCCATGTCCCACAACGACTCTCCCCCATGCAAGCTCCAGCTAAGTACCTATTGACCTGCAAAGCATGTAGTAACGAGTCAACAACAAGTTGAGTGAGTTCACGGTTGGGTGTTCGTTTTAAGTTGTTCCAAAAACAGTTTCCTTTAACTGGCATCCTGCCGTGGGGGTTACCCCATAGTTGAAAAACGTGATTTGTTTAACCCATTAACTCTAGCAATCCAGCTGTGGGGGCTACCCCATGATAGTTATCTGGCATTTCGGCCATGGGGGCTACCCCACGTATCCACTAGACTCGTTACCATATCGACTGCTAACTAAAGTCATGTTTAAGTGCCCTGAACTGTCAATGTCTATCATCATTGACGTGCCCAGATCCATTAGTTCACGCCCGTCCTCTGCGGCACGGTGTGAGGCTTGTCAGACCTAAATAGCGCTATCTAACTAATGACCCGCTCGCCATTGGCCCGACGATTAAGTCGATATAAAATAGGAGGGACTTCGTGATAGAGATTTGGTCTAGTAAAAGTTATCTGTCCGTAAGGACGAGGAATTACATTCCTGAACCATTACTGTCCTACCCAAGAAAGGACGAGGAATCCATGTTCCTTAACCCCATTCCCAACCCCTGGGAATCCCATGCTTTGTAGAGTGTGAACTCACCTTGGTTTGCTCGGCAGATACACAGAAGGGTCAAGTATAGCAGCAAGTGGTCAACTACGTCCTAACATGGTTACCATACAAGTCAGGTTTTGGTTTCAAGTAGTGCACGTAAGTGACACATAAGCTAGCAGATAAAGGACACACACTGACCATGGCAACCACACAATGCACGTTAACACATTAGCAGTCAATTACATAACACCTGGTACTTGTACGATCCAACGGTAAAGCCCAATAACAGGCGGCCCAACATAACAACTTGTGCGACCCCACAGTCTTGTGCGACTGTGGGTGTCTTGTGCGACTTGCCTTTGGGCTTTGAGGCACATGAGTTATCCATTAACATAACTTGTGCGATTAGTTTTAAACATCCGGATTTCATGCAATTAGTTTTATTGTTTCCTTTTGTGAAATTATCAATCAACACTACAAACAGTTTCCAACCAAACGATAATCGATCAAAACAACATCTTCCAACCAATAATTCCGTAATTCATTCCACCCATTACTAACTCAAACAATATATAAGTAATCTGTTAGAATGTTCGGTCCAATTAAAAAAAGGCCCAAATCATGTATATCATGTTCATAACAGTGACCCAAATTCATTTACATCATGATATCAAATAACAATCAGATTATACATTCATCAATACATCACTAACAATACTATAATAATGTTTCCTTTATTTGATTTAATCATTGCTCCACACATGACTTCTGACAATTGCATGCAACTATGAAGGATCCTTATCTTATTAACTCAATTATCGAGACATCACACATGCATTTATATAGGTTATTTAGTCAACATGAATAAATAGGCAATAATTAGGTATAATCCGTCAAAAGTAAACATAGCAAACATTACACTAAAATCTAGTTATGTATCAGCCATCATTTGGCTTTACGATTATTCTTACAACATCACATAAATCATGAATAGACACAACACAAAATCAATCATTAAAAGCAACAAACGGATTAACAATAAAACTCACTAACCGAATGCAAGTGTACAGATTGAAGTGGTCACAGGGTTTCGATGAGAAGGGCTCCACCGCCGTAATGATTAGATGAGCGTAGGGTTTGCAAGGAGAGGAGAGAAATTTAGGGTTTTGTGGTTATGACAAATACTATCTTAATGAGAGGGGGTTTTCACAAACCAAGTGTATATTCGCTGGATGTGAGCCGAGCCCAATTCTTGTGTTTCGTTTGGGCCGAGGGCTAGCCCAAGATAATTGAAAGAGTGTTGTGCGACACGGGGGTGTATTGTACAATCGGTTATACATTGTGCGGTCCACATATGTTACGCGTATATACATAACATTAAACATAACATACCATTTAATCATCAAATTCACATAGTCACATAATGTTCACATACGTTACATAAGTTCAAAACATGCTACCCTAAGCACAACGATAGGTTCTGAAATACGAGTTGTCACATTATCCCCAAGTTGAAAGAAATTTCGTCCCGAAATTTAGCACGTACTCACTGAGGAAGCTAGTTAAGTTGCATGGTTTTCCTGGTTTTCCTGGGGTGTCACATCCTCCCCCCGTTGATCTGGAATTTCGTCCCGAAATTCCGTAGCTTCTGCCTCAGTAGTGGTTGTACTTTTTGCGAATAGTTGGGAATATTTTGTTTCATTTGATCTTCGCGCTCCTAGGTAAACTCTGGGCCGCGACGTGAGTTCCAACGAACTCGAACGAGAGGTATTCTAGTACGCTTGAGGACCTTAACATCCCGGTCCATGATTTCAACTGGTTCCTCGATGAATCGTAACTGTTCGTCGATGGTGAGCTCCTTCAAAGGAACTATGTGGGTCTCATCCGACAGACACTTCTTCAGATTCGACACGTGGAAAACATTGCGAACTGCACTGAGTTCTGTTGGTAAGTTCAGTTTGTAGGCCACCTTGCCTATTTTCTCAATGACTTCGAAAGGTCTAACGTATCATGGGTTAAGTTTGCCCCGTTTCCCAAAACGAACCACACCCTTCCAGGGTGAAACTTTGAGTAGTACCCGCTCCCCAACCTGGAGCTCTAATGGTTTTCTGCCCCTATCGGTGTAGCCTTTCTGACGGTCACGAGCTGCCGCCATCCGTTGTCGTATCTGAACAATTCGCTCTTTAGTGTCTACCACAAGTTCTGGACCAGTAATCTGACTATCCCCCACCTCTGCCCAACAAAGAGGTAACCGGCATTTACGCCCGTACAATGTCTCAAACGGAGCAGCTTTAATGCTGGTGTGGTAGCTGTTATTGTACGAAAATTCCACAGGTGGCAGATGCTTTTCCCAGCCATTGCCAAAGTCAATCACGCATGCCCTAAGCATGTCTTCGAGGGTCTGGATGGTGCGTTCAGACTGCCCATCCGTTTATGGGTGATAAGTTGTGCTCATATCTAAACGTGAGCCAAAGGACCTGTGCATTGCTTGCCACAGTTCTGAAGTAAAACGTGCGTCTCAATATGAGATAATAGAGGTGGGCACTCCGTGCCTCGAGACAACTTCCTTAAGATATACGTCTGCTAGTGTGGAGAACTTATTCGTTTCCTTGATAGCCAAAAAGTGAGCAGACTTTGTGAGTCGATCCACGATCACCCAAATAGTATCGTTACCACGTTGAGATCTAGGCAGGCCAGTAACAAAATCCATGGAAATTTGCTCCCATTTCCATTGTGGTATCTCTGGTTGTTGAAGTGGGCCCGAAGGTTTCTGGTATTCCGCCTTGACTCTCGCACAAGTCAAGCACTTGCTAACGTACGTTGCTATGTGGGCCTTCATGCTAGGCCACCAATATGTAGTTTTGATATCGTGGTACATCTTATCCGAACCAGGATGTACTGAGTAGCGAGGCTTGTGTGCCTCATCCATCACAAGCTCTCGTAGGTTGCCATAAAGTGGGACCCAAATGCGTCCTGTTACGTAGTAAGCACCGTCTTCCTTTTGTTCTAATCGTTGCCTTGAGCCGCGTAGGGCTTCAGCCCTGATGTTTTCTGGTTTCAATGCTTCTACCTGAGTATCTCGTATCTGAGAAGGAAGACTAGACTGTATAATGAGTTGTAAAGCTCGTACGCGCTTGGGCGCAGTGTCCTTTCGACTGAGGGCGTCAGCCACCACATTGGCTTTGCCTGGGTGATACCTGATCGAGCATTCGTAGTCATTCAGTAGTTCGATCCATCGTCGCTGTCGCATATTGAGTTCTTTTTGTTTGAAAATATGCTCGAGGCTCCTGTGATCAGTGTAGATAGCACACTTGGTACCGTACAGGTAATGTCGCCATATCTTAAGCGCAAAAACAACCGCTCCCAGCTCTAGATCGTGTGTAGTGTAGTTCTTTTTCATAAACCTTGGGTTGGCGTGAGGCGTAGGCTATAACTTTATCCCGCTGCATCAATACACAACCAAGACCCTGTATGGATGCGTCGCAGTAAACCACGAAGTCATCTGTGCCCTCCGGTAATGAAAGGATAGGTGCACTGCAAAGTCTATCCTTTAAGTGCTGAAACGCTAACTCCTGTGCATTTCCCCAACGATAAAGAACACCCTTCTGTGTTAGTGAAGTAAGAGGCTATGCAATCTTGGAAAAATCCTTAATAAACCTCCTGTAGTAACCTGCCAATCCCAAGAATTAGCGAATTTCCGTGGGCGTACGAGGTGCAGGCCAGCTCTTGTTCGAATCTACCTTGGATGGATCAACGTGAATCCCATCCCTGTTCACTACATGGCCTAGGAAATGGACTTCACGAAGCCAGAAGTCGCATTTTGAAAACTTGGCGTACAGCTGTTCTGTTCGAAGAAGTTCCAAAATGAGCCGTAGGTGCCGCTCGTGTTCCTCCTGACTCTTGGAATAGAGCAGGATGTCGTCGATGAAAACTATAACGAACTTGTCCAAGTAAGGCTTGCACACTCGATTCATCAAGTCCATGAAGACCGCAGGTGCGTTTGTCAGCCCAAAAGGCATGACCAAAATCTCATAATGTCCATAACGGGTTCTAAAAGCTGTTTTGGAGACGTCCTCTTCTTGGACTCTCAGCTGGTGATATCTTGATCTCAAATCAATCTTTGAATAGTAGCTCGACCCTTGCAGCTGGTCGAACAAGTCGTCCATGCGTGGAAGAGGATAGCGATTCTTCACCGTCACCTTGTTGAGTTCTCGATGGTCGATACACATACGGAAGGTACCGTCCTTCTTTTTCACAAATAGCACTGGAGCTCCCCAGGGCGATGAGCTAGGACGAATAAAACCCTTATCCAAGAGTTCTTGTAGTTGCGTAGCGAGTTCTTTCAACTCTGATGGAGCTAAACGATACGGTGCACGAGCTATGGGCGCTGCTCCAGGGGCTAGCTCGATTTGAAACTCGACCTGGCGGTGGGGCGGAAGACCAGGTAGTTCCTCAGGGAATACCTCAGGGTAGTCGCGTACGATCGGAAAATCTTCTATCTTCTTCTATTTCTTCGAGGTGTCAGTAACGAGAGCCAGAATAGCAGTGTGGCCCTTTCTTAAGCACTTCTGAGCCTTAAGGAAAGAGATGATGCTCACAACAGCACCACTCTTGTCGCCACGAATCATGAGAGGTTCATCTCCTGGGCGAGGAATACGGACAATCTTTTCGTTGCATAGAATCTCTGCTTGGTGTTGGGATAACCAGTCCATACCAATAATGATGTCGAAACCATCATACGTTGGGGTCATTCCTAGCATCACCCTGACCAATCACGAACACTCGACCCCTGGCACCATTGTCGTCGTTATCACCCCCGTTGTTGTCTCCATTATGGTTCCCGTTTCCTTGGTTGTGGTTATGATTCTGGTTCTGATTCAACTGTGGACAGTGTCTCTTGAAGTGACCTTCAGCACCACACTGATGGCATCCCTTGTTACCCTGATGTTGCTGCTGATTTTGTGGAGTTTGTGGCTGCTGTTGTTGGTTCTGGTTTGCAGGACGTGAGATTCTAAAATCTTTGGCTCCATGACCAAGCTTGTTGCATCTCTGATAACAATCTTTGTTGCACTTCTCGCTGTGGTGCAGATTACATCGATTGCACTTAGGGTGGTTTCCCTCGTATCCACCCTGATTTCGATTACTAAAGACTGATGACTGGGGCTCCTGTACTCATCCGTTTTTTTTGTCACTGGGAGCCCTTGCTTGAATTCCATCCCACTTGCGTTTGTTGTCACTGGGAGCATCCGAAGTAATTGTAGCAGTATTAATACGTTTCTATTTCTGACCCTGTCATCTGGAGGTTGAAGAACTCTACCTCCAACTTATGAATGTCATCATGATTGCAATATTCCTCTTTGATCCGTTCCTTGAAGGTGTTCCATGGGGTGGCATTAGCAGCAACCAACCCCAGCATTTGGACCTGAGCGTTCCACCACGTGAGCGTTATACTCTCGAGAGTACCGGTAGCATACTTCACCCTGCGAGCCTCAGGGCATTCACACATTTCGAAACAGATTCGAGGTTTTCAAACTAGTAGAGGAGACCTACAGCTCCTTCAGTGCCATTGGAAGTACTAGGACGACAGTCCATGAACGTCTTGAATGTGCATACAGGCAGCTGAGCGTTCTGACCTTGTTGCGCGAGGAAGAAAAGACAGGGTTACGTGCGAGAGTTGGGTCATGAGAGTAGGATCTAACATCCTAGGGTAGGTTCGTAATAGCAGGTTATACCTCCTGCCTGAGCGGCTGCGAGTGCTGCAGTAACTTGTTCGTTGATAAGAGCCGTCAGCCGGCTTGAGTTAGGTTCTCACATTCCTTCATGATCTTCTCATCGAAAGAAACACATGTAGGAAAGGTGTCGCGAATGTGCGTAAGTGTGTAGTGAAAGTAGGGAGCAAGCACAAATGTGTTTTCAAACTATAGTTGCTATGTTTATCTAAGCATACCATGAGCAAAGTTCTATGCAATCTAGCAAGTAGGCAATATAAACATAACCCATATCACCTAGAATGTCGAGCCTTGCACGTGGAGTGAAGCGTCGTTGTGGATAGTAGAGCACTGTACAGGTTATAGTCTGGTTTTAACAAAAATCATTTTCCCTTATTAAAACCAAGTTCTCTATAACCAATGGCTCTGATACCAATCTGTCACACCCCCAAAATCCACATGCGGAGTGTCACCGCTTGGAGGCGTGACTGACCAGGATCAAACCACCAATCATATTGAACGAGTAAGTAATTAAATATAAAAGTCCAACCAACACGATTGATGTCCAAAGCAAACATAGTTTAAGTTATAAGCGGAAGCATAATGTTTAAAACCAAAATAGAAGTTTGAATATCCAAAGGTTTAACTGGCTCACAGCTGTCCATGTCCCACAACGACTCTCCCCCATGCAAGCTCCAGCTAAGTACCTATTGACATGCAAAGCATGTAGTAACGAGTCAACAACAAGTTGAGTGAGTTCACGGTTGGGTGTTCGTTTTAAGTTGTTCCAAAAACAGTTTCCTTTAACTGGCATCCTGCCGTGGGGGTTACCCCATAGTTGAAAAACGTTATTTGTTTAACCCATTAACTCTGGCAATCCAGCCGTGGGGGCGACCCCATGATAGTTATCTGGCATTTCGGCCGTGGGGGCTACCCCATGTATCCATTAGACTCGTTACCATATCGACTGCTGACTAAAGTCATGTTTAAGTGCCCTGAACTGTCAATGTCTATCATCATTGACGTGCCCAGATCCATTAGTTCACGCCCGTCCTCTGCGGCATGGTGTGAGGCTTGTCAGACCTAAATAGCGCTATCTAACTAATGACCCGCTCGCCATTGGCCCGGCGATTAAGTCGATATAAAATAGGAGGGACTTCGTGATAGAGATTTGGTCTAGTAAAAGTTATCTGTCCGTAAGGACGAGGAATTACATTCCTGAACCATTACTGTCCTACCCAAGAAAGGACGAGGAATCCATGTTCCTTAACCCCATTCCCAACCCCTGGGAATCCCATGCTTTGTAGAGTGTGAACTCACCTTGGTTTGCTCGGCAGATACACAGAAGGGTCAAGTATAGCAGCTAGTGGTCAACCACGTCCTAACATGGTTACCATACAAGTCAGGTTTTGGTTTCAAGTAGTGCACGTAAGTGACACATAAGCTAGCAGATAAAGGACACACACTGATCATGGCAACCACACAATGCACGTTAACACATTAGCAGTCAATTACATAACACCTGGTACTTGTACGATCCAACGGTAAAGCCCAATAACAGGCGGCCCACCATAACAACTTGTGCGACCCCACAGTCTTGTGCGACTGTGGGTGTCTTGTGCGACTTGCCTTTGGGCTTTGAGGCACATGAGTTATCCATTAACATAACTTGTGCGATTAGTTTTAAACATCCGGATTTCATGCAATTAGTTTTATTGTTTCCTTTTGTGAAATTATCAATCAACACTACAAACAGTTTCCAACCAAACGATAATCGATCAAAACAACATCTTCCAACCAATAATTCCATAATTCATTCCACCCATTACTAACTCAAACAATATATAAGTAATCTGTTAGAATGTTCGGTCCAATTAAAAAAAGGCCCAAATCATGTATATCATGTTCATAACAGTGACCCAAATTCATTTACATCATGATATCAAATAACAATCAGATCATACATTCATCAATACATCACTAACAATACTATAATAATGTTTCCTTTATTTGATTTAATCATTGCTCCACACATGACTTCTGACAATTGCATGCAACTATGAAGGATCCTTATCTTATTAACTCAATTATCGAGACATCACACATGCATTTATATAGGTTATTTAGTCAACATGAATAAATAGGCAATAATTAGGTATAATCCGTCAAAAGTAAACATAGCAAACATTACACTAAAATCTAGTTATGTATCAGCCATCATTCGGCTTTACGATTATTCTTACAACATCACATAAATCATGAATAGACACAACACAAAATCAATCATTAAAAGCAACAAACGGATTAACAATAAAAATCACTAACCGAATGCAAGTGTACAGATTGAAGTGGTCATAGGGTTTCGATGAGAAGGGCTCCCCTGTCGTAATGATTAGATGAGCGTAGGGTTTGCAAGGAGAGGAGAGAAATTTAGGGTTTTGTGGTTATGACAAATACTATCTTAATGAGAGGGGGTTTTCACAAACCAAGTGTATATTCGCTGGATGTGAGCCGAGCCCGATTCTTGTGTTTCGTTTGGGCCGAGGGCTAGCCCAAGATAATTGAAAGAGTGTTGTGCGACACGGGGGTGTATTGTACAATCGGTTATACATTGTGCGGTCCATATATGTTACGCGTATATACATAACATTAAACATAACATACCATTTAATCATCAAATTCACATAGTCACATAATGTTCACATACGTTACATAAGTTCAAAACATGCTACCCTAAGCACAACGATAGGTTCTGAAATACGAGTTGTCACATCCTAAACCGTAAGCGCGCTAACCTCCCAACGACGTTCGACGTAGAAATTGACACCGGAAGAACCGTCACTGTCAGCTCTATTCTTCGTGATTATACTCTTGAACTCAACATTCACGTTTTCCCAATCGATCTTATTCCGATGCAGCTTGGTAGTTTCGATATCATAGTAGGCATGGATTTTCTTCGTGAAAATTGTGCTGAAATCATTTGTTTCGAAAAGATGATATGTTTCTCTCTTTCAAACGGTGATGATGATCTACGTCTATGGCGAAGTTTCTTCGAAGGAACTCAAACTCATGTCATACATACAAGCAAGCAAGTATCTCCGAAAGGAATACAAGGCTTTCTTGGCTCACATCATAGTAGCAGAGAAGGAATAGAAGGAGAAGGCAATGGAAAAGGTACTTGTGGTTCGTGATTTTCCTGCTGTCTTTCCTGACGATCTACCTGGGTTACCGCTGTCTCGTGATATCGATTTTCGTATCGACCTCATTCCTGGAGCTAATCATGTCGCTAAAGTTCCTTATCGCCTCGCTCCGTCCGAAATGCGTGAAATTTGGAGTCAACTCAAGGAATTGCTTGATAAAGGCTTCATGGAGCCCTAGCACATCTCCATCGGGCGCACCTGTCCTTTTCGTGAAAAAGAAGGAAGGATCGTTCCGAAAGTGCATCGATTATAGGGAACTCAATAAGCTTACTATCAAGAATCGTTATCCCTTACCTCGAATCGACGATTTATTTGATCAACTGCAAGGCGCTACGTGCTTTTCTAAGATTGATTTATGCTCTGGTTATCAACAGCTATGAATTCAAGAGGAGGATATCCCTAAAACCGTTTTTCGAACCCGCTAAGGCCATTATGAATTTGTCGTTATGCCCTTGTGACAACCGGTACTTAATGCCTCTTAATTACGCGATTAACAAACGTTTAAGACGATAATAAATAGTGTTTACAGCGCAAATTAACTTAACCAGGCCCTTGGAGCGCCCAGGAACGTTTATTCGACTATACAGTGCGCGTGTGGTGATTTACGGGAAATCTGCTGAATATTACGCGACAACGAACTGATACCGTACAAAATACTGACAACACCGACTAATATTAAATTTTTACCATATATTTCAGATTCGCAATTAAATTCTAATAACCGTGGTCGAAACCGGATCGAAAAACGAATTAAAGACAGCAACGATATAAATTTTCGTGATTATTACCGTAATCGAAAAACGAACGCGATGACAATGACTACCGGTATTATTTTAAATATTTTCAAAACTAAAATTTTATATTATGACGTTCCGACAATTTCGGGTTTTGATAATGGGTCTCGTAGGAATTACGGGCAGCTTAAACACGGGGATTGAGCTTGTGGGCCCTAGGCCCAAGCCCAAAACCCACAAGCTAAATCTACAACTAAATCCTATCAAAATCTATAAAATCTTAGCAAAATCTTCCAAAATCACTACAAGATTTTTGCAAGATCTATACAAGATATCAATATATCTATAAAGACCCATACTACCCTCACATAAACCACAAAAAAAAACCTTTGCCTGCCTTTCCCTTCTCTCTCGATATCAACTAGCAAACACAGAGAAATCAATCTCTTCAAAAACCTCTCTCAAACTTCAACAACACAAACCTCATCTCCTTTACTCAACCAACAAGCAGACATCTACCCCCTCCCCTTTTCAAGTTCAGCGAACATAGAGGAGCCGACAAGCAATGACGGTCGGCAAGCCCCTCCGGCGACGAACTCCCCTCCCCTCATTCCTTTTTCCGGCATCGGCGACACCCCCCTCTGATTTCTGATTTACGGCTGCCACCACCAGATGGTGGTGGCGTACGGCGGCGGCCACGAAACAGAGAGAGAGAGAGAGAGACCGATAAGAGAGGGAGAAATGGCGCGGTGTCGTTTTCCGGCAACGATCCACCATCAGCGGCGGAGCCGCGGCGGCTGTGGTGGTGCTGTTGTTCCAACAAGCGGCTCAGTTCAGCAGAAGTGATCTCCAATTCAGATTCGGTGCAACAGGTTCGAGTTAAGGTTTGTTTCAGGTCTCGGCTCAGGAAGCCGGTTCGGTTCGGGTCTCGGGATTTGGTTCAGTCGACAGATCGGTTCGATCAACTCGGGTCACACCCGGTTAACTCAATTAACTCCGTTAACCTGGTTGACTCGGTCAACTCACCGAGTCAACTCAGTCAATGGTTCGGGTCAGACTTTGGAGCTTCGGGTTTTCGGTCAACAGAAGTCAAAGGTGTCACACCCCGACCATGTAAAACAACAAGACGTGGCGGAAACATCGGGGAGTGTTGTAACAGAATCATTGTTTCACAACCATGGATCAAATAATTTTGTTTTATAAAATAAATGAAGTCTTTGTTCTATTAAAATCAGCTAAATACAAATATTATCTTTCCAAGTTTTAAAGTCGCTAAGGCATGAGTCCATCCTAAGTGTGGCTTGTATCAACAACCATTTCAATGCAACACCTGAAATATGTGTAAAAATAGTTACGTCAGCATAAAAATGCCTGTGAGATACATAGGTTTTATTGTATTTAGGATCCATGACTTATGAGTTTAAAGAAAAAGTTTTAATAAAAGTAGTCATGATCCTTGTAAAAGGTTTTCTTTTATAAATCATTTATAAGAAATTAGGTGGTATAAAATAATAATACATAGAAAATTTAATAAGTAAGAAAAATGAGTTTGCATAGAATATATTGTTTGAAAAACAATATTTTGATGAAAAGGTTTATAGTATATATAAAAATATACTTTGGTTTTTAAGAAAGTCGAATAAGTAATATATGAAAATATATTTCAGTTCCAATATTGTTAACCCAAGTGTACTAATTAACAACACGGTATGTAATGTGATAAAAACACTTATATATAAGAAGTACCAGCGGCGTATCTACCATGTTTTCATCACATCACACCCCTCCCGTTATCTAAACACTAACCAAAACCCAATCGTTAGACAAATAGTATATTAAATATACCTTAGTTGTTTAAAATAATAATTTTCAGTAGTATATCAAAAGTATACTTTGGATCTATAAATAACATATTAAACTATGTTTTGGATTACAAATAACATATTAAACTATGTTTTGGATTACAAATAACATATTAAACTATGTTTTAGATTTTTAACAAAGTATATGTTGGTTTTGTACGATATCACATATGAGAGCATATCAAACTATACTTTTGGGAGTATAACTAAATATACAAAAATAATGTGATTTAAGAATTCATTCAGACATAGTGCATCAAAATACACCTTTGAGACTATAGGGATACCACAAAGGCAATCCCTATTTGGATGGAGAAATAAATTGGTTTCAGACATTCCATGACAACAGGAATGGGGTGTCAAATCCTATAGCGCTATATCATACTACCAACCGGTCTGGAGAACAAAAATAAGTACTATCCAACAATTAATTTTATAATCTTTAAGAAAATTTGAGTTTAGACCATAAATAATCATTCAGTTTGTAAAAAAGATAAGTATTAATATGTATAATCAATTATACTTTTGGAAACAAGAACATAACAAATAGGTACACATATTTCACCCCAAAACATTGAAAACAGTAAAAGAGGGGACTATGTACTCACTTGAGAGTGCTTAGAAGTCTTGAGCAACTACCAAGCAAGCTAGAGGAGTCCCGAAAATCAAACGGTACCTAATATAGGTAACTACATAAATAAACCGGACCTGCTTCGGAAGATCGGATAGGATGAGGTTTCGTAAACCAAATGAGTATAGGAACTCATATAATATGGTCTAACAAAGCCTACATCCTAAAATGAAACCTAGCCTAAATGCTTACGACCCATCACGACCCGTTTAGGTAGCTTATGCTATTTTAACGCGTCGTTCGCGTATAATGCGTTCAGACCGCCTAACTAGTCCTATGACAAGTATTATGTGCCCTAACAGACTTAATTATGTTACATGATCAGTTAAATGACAAAGGTTTAGGTTACATATGCTTAATTACCAATTACACATGAAAAGGGTATTTTGGTAATTTACCTAAGGCATATAAACTACCTATCATACAACTACTTAAACTAGGTGACCATAAGGTATAACCTCGGAAGGTTATTCCCTATACAACTATGGTCACCTAATGTGTTTGGTCGGATCCTAAAGATCGACCAAACGGGTCTAGTTCGTAAGTCTAAGCGGTTGTTTAGACCGATTGACTTACGACTCTATATAAGCACTAAACCTAAAGTGACGAGCTAAACATGCTAAAACATGTTTAGTTAAGTTAGACAACAGGTTTGGTATCAAAACAAACAGTTTTGATACCTAAAAGTAGTTTGGTTACAAAATACGCAAGAATGCACATTTTGGCCGAAACTACGACTCGTCACTACACCTAGATAACGTGGTAATTAGTAGGTATAGTCACTAGGGACTATAACCATCGTGATTACGCTCACGTTATGAAGTTCAAACGAGCTTCGCATTGACCATAAACTAGTCAATGCAGAAAGTCAAACGCAGTTTGACTTTCAGACTCGAAAAGCGATAAAAGAACGAAGGAACACTTACAAAGGGTCCCCGCAAGCTATGATCCGATTTACTCTCAGGTATGAAGCATAAAATTCAACTTAGAGAGCAGAAATCAGATCATTTGTGCTTTAGGAGTGAAATGGGGGGGGGGGTATATATAGTTTTCGTAGAACCGTTAGGATCGTTTCTCGATTTCTGTGCTTTAATCTCAGCCCTACACTTCATACCCACTGATTTGTGAAACCATGGGCATCCAAAACAAGCACATAGAATCAAAGAAACCAGGTGCAAAGGTGTGTAACAGCTAGAACAAGCTGGAATCAACATTCTGATGTCTGGGACCTGCTTACGGACTGCAAGAGGAGACCCATACGGCCCGTAAGGACCCTGCAGGTCAGCAAAAATTGAATTTTGGCAGAAGAGGCCCCTGAAGCCCCAAACTTGGTTTTCGATGCATTTTTGACACGTTTAAGCCCCGTTAACCCCATTTCAAAGCTCTAAAATGAAGTTAAAGTATAGGGAACTTAAAATGTGCTCAAAAATATCTCGGATGTCGGCTCGTTTGGTCGTACGGTTGTGTTGTTCGGTTAATTACGACGGAAATCGTAACGAACGCAAAAACAATCCAAATTGAGCGACGAATGGAATTTTATCATGCCAATCACTAAAATATAATATTTTAATGATTACATAAATTTTTGGATGTCCGGATGTATTCGGAATGTAAGATATGCGCGAAAATGCAAACTTGTGCACTTTTTGACGCTTTTAGTCCCTATTGATCAAGAAAGTTTATTTTAGCATACCGAACCCCTCAAAGCCTATTTATAAGCTATGTAGAGGATATTCAGGGTATGTTTAACTTATGATCAAGTTCCGGAAGGTTCGTTACTATACAAATCGGTATAGTTTCGCAGTTTGACACAATTAGTCCCTGCGATCGAACAAACTTGATTTCAACACACCAAACCATCCAAAACTTATTTCTAAGTTATGTGGAGGTTATTTAAGGTATGTTAAGCCTATTTCACTATTCCGGAGTGTTCTTTGCATTAAACTGGTTATATTTACGCATCAGTGCGCGTATAACCCTCCAGAAAGCGATTTAAAGCTTGAAATCAAACAAGAATTGATATGTGCAAATGATACACATATTTTTACAAATACCATGTATGAAATACAATATTTCATTGGTTTGGTATTTTTTTGATGGTCACAGTGACACAGGTGTCACAGTCTCCCCTACTTTAGGAAATTTCGTCTCGAAATTTAATTTTAGAGGAAACTTGTGGAGACAGATGTGATGGTTTCGCTTTCAAATAAATACTTTGAACCCTAAATAAAACTCTGGGCCATGTTAGGATTCTTAGCAAAATCGTCAACCCTCAAAGTGAAGTCCTTCTAATAGCAAAACATGGAGTTTCGGACTACGGACGAAGAATGTTTCTCATGAAGACTTATCATAGGAAACTTGTGTGTGCTTGAGATCAGAATTGGGGAGTGTAAGAATAAATGAAATTGGTCAAGGTCCAAGACTTCTCCCGTATCATTACTCTTGTCACTATAGGTCTTAACACATGACAAAACTTCCTGTGGTTTCTGTGCGCTGAATTCCATAATTATGTAGGCCTCCATAATTAAGTAATTCCTTGCACAGTCCGCACAGTTCATTTAATAATGCGTAGGGTAAAAATCAATTGAATAAACATGAAGCGACTTGACTAGACCACCAAAGGATCTTTTTAACTAGATCAACGAACGATCTTTTTAACTAGATCAACACATGATCTTCTTAACTAGACCGTCGTACGATCTCCTTAAATAGACCACTTAAGGGATCTTTTCAATTATATCATTACATGATATTCCTAACCAGATTTTCAAATCAATCTGTTTAACTAGACCACTCAAGGGGTCCAATTATAGAATAGTACTTTAAAACCCAAGGGACTTTACTACAACGTAGAAGTCCATTAAGGATTTAAGATAGTACCTTTGGATATCCTACTATGAATCCCTCATATGAGATATGGAAGGTTCTACGAGGATTTGGATGGATCACATAAAAACACAAAGCGTATAAGAAAACACATAAGCACATAATCACATAATTAGTTAACTTGATCTTTAATTTGTTATCTTTGGTCACGGGTATTTAAAGCACACCAGGAATCCAATCCGTGGATTTCATTTGGCACTTTAAACATAAGAATCTAACTATGGAGATAGAAAGATCTTAATAGGAATTCGGATTTATCCTTATTGAATCGTAGTATACATATTAAAGCATACGAATAATTCAATTTAGGTCTCTGATTTGATTGATAATCATCCGTAAGGATCTAATTATGAGGATAGAAAGATTCTATTTTGGAATTTGGAATTTTGTGTAACGAGAGGTGTTTCGACACCTTGCACTAGGCGTGCTTAAGTCGATACACAAGGTAGAAAGTTCATGAGGTTGAGGCGTTAGATATGCCAAGCGACATATGAAGCAGAGTTTGAAGGTTGGGTACCATGTATGTTAAGTCGATCATACGAGCAGGGTTGACTCGGGGTTGGTTTAGACCACCTTGGTTTGGGTTGATTTGACAAGCATTTGTCAGGTGACCGAGTCGTCCACGTGATGCACACAGACGACACTGCAGGTAAGCTTGGTGAGGTGCATTACATTCGTTGCACATAAGCACATACCGGCATTAGGTTTCCTTGCAAGAGGTTGAGCATCAGCAGGATTTGTAACAGCTTTGCTTTGGATTGCAAAGCGGCACATGATAATCAAATATCCCCATTGTCCACTGTGGGTACATTTGAAATAGAGTATCTGATTCGGATGATGACGGTTGCAGTGATTGCTCTAAGGAGCGGTTCCCTTGTATGGCTTCATCCCTGAGACGAGTCACGGTGATAGCTAAATCAACAGCCTTCTGGTAGTACAACGCCTAATTGATGGACAATTGCAACACCTAGTTCAGACATTGTTGTTGCGATGAAGTGGCACCATGAAGAAAATGGGAGACATGGGAGGAAACAAGGGAAATGAAAACAGAATAACAATGCATAAAATTACGATCATTTTTTGTTACCTAAGGCAAACAAATGAGACGGTGACTAATCAAAGTAAATGGGTCAATATAATGTATCGCGAAGACATGCTCGCCTATAAGTGGACACTCACCCCAAGAGTTCCCAGGTAAGAGTGACTGGTCCGATACTGCGGATTTGTACGAACACTCTAGCCTTAGACAGAAGACCCATGGTACAGGCACCCACCTTTCCAGTTTGCACGTGTTCACATTATAAGACCCAACTTTGACGAGATTTTGAAAACTTAGAGGGTTCCAAACCTTCCAATCAATCATCCTAGAACACATGATTAGTTTTCAAAGCAGGATTGAAACTTGTGTTCTTATTGTGGTTTTCACCTAAGAATAAGTGGCGGTGTTGTTTTAAAACTAAACACAAGAAAACTTGTGTTAGGGTCCTAGGAAGGTTATAGTCTAGGTCAAAGCATTACTAATAACCTAATTCCCTATAACCATTGGCTCTGATACCAACTTTTCTATCACACCCCAACCACGTAAAACAACAAGACGTGGCGGAAACGTCGGGGAGTGTTGTAACAGAATCATTGTTTCACAACCATGGATCAAATAATTTTGTTTTATAAAATAAATGAAGTCTTTGTTCTATTACAAATCAGCTAAATACAAATATTATCTTTCCAAGTTTTAAAGTCGCTAAGGCACGAGTCCATCCTAAGTGTGGCTTGTATCAACAACCATTTCAATGCAGCACCTGAAACATGTGTAAAAATAGGTACGTCAGCATAAAAATGCCTGTGAGATACGTAGGTTTTTTTGTATTTAGGATCCATGACTTATGAGTTTAAAGAAATTTTTTTAATAAAAGTAGCCATGATCCTTGTAAAAGGTTATCTTTTATAAATCATTTATAAGAAATCAGATGGTATAAAATAATAATACATAGAAAATTTAATAAGTAAGAAAAATGAGTTTGTATAGAATATATTGTTTGAAAAACAATATTTTGATAAAAAGGTTTATATTATATATAAAAATATAGTTTGGTTTTTAAGAAAGTCGAATAAGTAATATATTAAAATATATTTCAGTTCCAATATTGTTAACCCAAGTGTACTAAATAACAACACGGTATGTAATGTGATGAAAACACTTATATATAAGAAGTACCAGCGGCGTATCTACCATGTTTTCATCACATCACACCCGTCCCGTTATCTAAACACTAACCAAAACCCAATCGTTAGACAAATAGTATATTAAATATACCTTAGTTGTTTAAAATAATAATTTTCAGTAGTATATCAAAAGTATACTTTGGATCTATAAATAACATATTAAACTATGTTTTGGATTACAAATAACATATTAAACTATGTTTTGGATTACAAATAACATATTAAACTATGTTTTGGATTACAAATAACATATTAAACTATGTTTTAGATTTTTAACAAAATATATGTTGGTTTTGTTCGATATCACATATGAGAGCATATCAAACTATACTTTTGGGAGTATAACTAAATATACAAAAATAATGTGATTTAAGAATTCATTCAGACCTAGTGCATCAAAATGCACCTTTGAGACTATAGGGATACCACAAAGGCAATCCCTATTTGGATGGAGAAACAAATTGGTTTCAGACATTCCATGACAACAGGAATGGGGTGTCAAATCCTATAGCGCTATATCATACTACCAACTGGTCTGGAGAACAAAAATAAGTACTATCCAACAATTAATTTTATAATCTTTAAGAAAATTTGAGTTTAGACCATAAATAATCATTCAGTTTGTAAAAAGATAAGTATTAATAGGTATAATCAATTATACTTTTGGAAACAAGAACATAACAAATAGGTACACATATTTCACCCCAAAACATTGAAAACAGTAAAAGAGGGGACTATGTACTCACTTGAGAGTGCTTAGAAGTCTTGAACAACTACCAAGCAAGCTAGAGGAGTCCCGGAAATCAAACGGTACCTAATATAGGTAACTACATAAACAAACCGGACCTACTTTAAAAGATCGGATATGATGATGTTTCGTAAACCAAATGAGTATAGGAACTCATATAATATGGTCTAACAAAGCCTACATCCTAAAATGAAACCTAGCCTAAGTGCTTACGACCCATCACGACCCGTTTAGGTAGCTTATGCTATTTTAACGCGTCGTTCGCCAATAACGCGTTCAGACCGCCTAACTAGTCCTATGACAAGTATTATATGCCCTAACATACTTAATTATGTTACATAATCAGTTAAATGACAAAAGTTTAGGTTACATATGCTTAATTACCAATTACACATGAAAAGGGTATTTTGGTAATTTACCTAAGGCATATAAACTACCTATCATACAACTACTTAAACTAGGTGACCATAAGGTATAACCTCGGAAGGTTATTCCCTATACAACTATGGTCACCTAATGTGTTTGGTCGGATCCTAAAGATCAACCAAACGGGTCTAGTTCGTAAGTCTAAGCGTTTGTTTAGACCGCTTGACTTACGACTCTATATAAGCACTAAACCTAAAGTGACGAGCTAAACATGCTAAAACATGTTTAGTTAAGTTAGAAAATAGGTTTGGTATCAAAACAAACAGTTTTAATACCTAAAAGTAGTTTGGTTACAAAATACGCAAGAATGCGCATTTTGGCCGAAACTATGACTCGTCACTACACCTAGATAACGTGGTAATCAGTAGGTATAGTCACTAGGGACTATAACCATCGTGATTACGCTCACGTTATGAAGTTCAAACGAACTTCGCATTGACCATAAACTGGTCAATGCAGAAAGTCAAACGCAGTTTGACTTTCAGACTCGAAAAGCGATAAAAGAACGAAGGAACACTTACAAAGGGTCCCCGCAAGCTATGATCCGATTTACTCTCAGGTATGAAGCATAAACTTCAACTTAGAGAGCAGAAATCAGATCATTTGTGCTTTGGGAGTGAAATGGGGGGGGGGGGTGGTATATATAGTTTTCGTAGAACCATTAGGATCGTTTCTCGATTCCCGTGCTTTAATCTCAGCCCTACACTTCATACCCACTGATTTGTGAAACCATGGGCATCCAAAACAAGCACATAGAATCAAAGAAACCAGGTGCAAAGGTGTGTAACAGCTAGAACAAGCTGGAATCAACATTCTGATGTCTGGGACCTACTTACGGACCACAAGAGGAGACCCATACGGTCCGTAAGGACCCTGCAGGTCAGCAAAAATTGAATTTTGGCAGAACAGGCCCCTGAAGCCCCAAACTTGGTTTTCAATGCATTTTTGACATGTTTAACCCCCGTTAACCCCATTTCAAAGCTCTAAAATGAAGTTAAAGTATAGGGAACTTAAAATGCGCTCAAAAATATCTCGGATGTCGGCTCGTTTGGTCGTACGGTTGCGTTGCTCGGTTAATTACGACGGAAATCGAAACGAACGCAATAACGATCCAAATTGAGCGACGAATGGAATTTTATCATGCCAATCACTAAAATATAATATTTTAATGATTACATAAATTTTTGGATGTCCGGATGTATTCGGAATGTAAGATATACGCCAAAATGCAAAGTTGTGCACTTTTTGACGCTTTTAGTCCCTATTGATCAAGAAAGTTTATTTTAGCATACCGAACCCCTCAAAGCCTATTTCTAAGCTATGTAGAGGATATTTAGGGTATGTTTAACTTATGATCAAGTTCCGGAAGGTTCGTTACTATACAAATCGGTATAGTTTCGCAGTTTGACACAATTAGTCCCTGCGGTCGAACAAACTTGATTTCAACACACCAAACCATCCAAAACTTATTTCTAAGTTATGTGGAGGTTATTTAAGGTATTTTAAGCCTATTTCACTATTCCGGAGTGTTCGTTGCATTAAACTGGTGTCACAAAAGGCGGTCAACAATAAAACGGCGCGGTTCAGATTTCGGGTTGACTCGGTCAAACCGAGTCAACTCAGTCAAACCTGGTCAACTCGGTGAGTCGACTTGGTCAACCCAGTTGACTCAGTTAACTTAGCCAACTTTTCGGCCTTCGACACGAAGAATGGTAACGAAAAATTAGTTTGAAATTATAGTTTTATTATTTCGTGACAACGAGCTCGAAACGATCCAAAAATTAGTTCATAACTTGAAGTGTTTGACAAGAATTATATAAGTAGTGATTACATTGTTTGAATATTGATTGAGTTTCGGAAAATAACGACAACCGGTGTTGTCGGGGCCGTCCAAAAACAGTGGAAACTCTGCCCGTTTTTCGATAAAATCCGTAAAATAAAGCGTTTTTATTATGAAACATAACATCGGATTCAAAATAGTCTTTTAGAAAAACAAATTAAAATACACGATTACTTTCGACGGCGCTAACAACTCACGAAGATGACGATTCGAAATTTATCTACAACTAATAAATATAGTTATTATATTTATTTTAAACTTTGAAAATTCGGCAAAACTTTTGTAAAATCAACGTAATGATTTATAATGTTACAAATGTCGAATGATAGTACGACTTCTTTTCGTAAAAATAAATATAGTGTATATTTATTTTAACAATCAGACAACACGACGATCCTTTTACTAAAATAAATATAGTTATATATTTATTTCGAATACCCAACGACACGACAATTGTTTTACTAAAATAAATATAAAACGAATCCTCTTATAAATAAATATAGCTATATATTTATTTCCGACACAAACAAGTTGAATTCTTTTGTAAAATAAATATAGTCGTATTTATTTTCAAACACGACAACTCGACGATTCTTTTATAAAATAAATATAACTTTTATATTTATTTCATACGCCTAAACGACGTACACATATATTTCGACAAATATCATACGAGACGCAATACATAATACGAGTCTGTTATATGTAATTTTCATATAAATATTCTTTTTATACACGTACGACTTCGCGAGACGTCTAACGCGATGATAACGATATATTTATATGTTTTTATATAAATATTTATTAAATATTTATATACTATAAATCTCACGAGAACTAAGTACATTCTAGATTTAGTAAACTATTAACGACATTAAGCGAAACTAAACGAGTATAACTTAATCATTTTCGTTAAGTTAACAACTTACCGTTGAATCGTTCGGTTAACGATTCGGTAGAGCTCGGTGACACGTAGTTAGTTACCGCTTTTATTTAGAAACTTATAAGATATTCTTTGTTAGGAATATTGTAGAATGCACGCTAGCGAGTCTCGTCCTGGAAACGACATCACGAAGTCGTAATTAGCTAGCTTTGCACAAGGCAATTCAGGTGAGTTCATAACCACACTTTTTCTACGGTTTTACATTTTTATAAATGTTTTCGGGGTGGAAAGACATGCACGTTTTACAGAAAACACACAAAGTTCTCGATGAACAAAGACTGCATATTTTAGACAAAGCACATTTTGCAAGAACATACAAAGTTTTTGAACGAACAAACACTCATATTTCTAAATCATGTTACGAATGGATTTCAAGGAACTCAAATGGCTTACGAACGGTTTATACTAAATATACCGGTTTTACAAAACAAATGCGTATTATCGAAAAGTGAATGATTTTCATGACTAGGGATGGGATCGTCTAGTTATAATAATGGGGTTGGGTTGGTCTGCGTTTGAGAAACGGGTCACCCAGGGAGTAAATGTTACAAAAGGATTACATACAATTACAATTGATATGGTTAGCTAAGGAAGGGTACACTTAGATTATGTGAGTGGTAGGTACAACACTTAAGGCCATTAATCCTCGTTGTAGGACCGAGGGACATGAGTGATAGATCTATTTGGGTGTAGCGAGCCCCACCCATGAGTCCGCGGGTTGGACCATGTGGTGACTATGTCTTACAGCCGGAAGCCCGGTACAAGTCTGCTAGGTTTGAGTTTTCCTGCATCACTTCACACATACCATTGGCCTTGCAAACCATTGGTGATCTCTTTTTTTTCCTTGTTGCTTTCATACCGGGGTTTTACAAATTACATACCATGTTTTATACAAATTCAAAGCATAGGATTATGGGGCATGAAGTCAAAGTCAGGGTGGGCATTGACGATTATACAGACTTTACAAATACAGGAGTTACAAATATATGGTTTTATGAACATAATGCGTTGCAAATACAAAGTTTCCATATAACTTGACAAGAAAATGATTTCTAAATTCGTTTTCTCAATAATATTTCACAAGCCGGTTATTCAAAAGATTTATTTCAAATCTTTTACATACAAACTATGAACTCGCTCAACTTTATGTTGATTTTTCGCATGTTTCTTTCTCAGGTTACGTTTGCAAATTATGGCACGGTTGGAATAGGAGAACCAATGGAGATTCGAGTACTTAGTGGGCGTTCGTTCTCTAGAAGTCTTAGCTTATTTGCTTCCGCTGTGCAATGAAGATACCAGTCCAGTCACGCCAGCTCTGATAATTTCAGGGTGTGACAGATTGGTATCAGAGCTATAGGTTACAGCGAATTAGGTTTCTATAGGAATACCTAGGCTCTAACCTCACTTTCTCTGGGGACTTGGATTATTAAGACCTTGAGTACATACAGAACGCCTAAGACTCGAATATGGTCTCCAACCGTTGCCTAAAAACAAACAGTCAAAATTTTGTTTTCAAACATATGCTATTGTTGTGTTTTATACACGGTGCACAAAACAAATACGCACGGTAAACAAAACTCTGAGAGTTTAGGAAACATGCATATGAAACCTTTGGAAACTTATGTTGAAGTTCATTAAAGGTCATCACGTAGCAACAATGAATATTAACTCGGGCACACACTATTATCCATATTATCTATGATATTTTAACTTCCCGAGCAGGCAGCCTACGCATAACGAAACGATAGTGCACAAGAATACATGGAACTCAAATTTTACGTCAACGGATGTCGGCGTACATCACATCCCACGTGGAACAAAACGTTAGTACGCAGGTATACGTGAAACTTGAGCTATACATCAACGGAGGTTGAAGTATGTCACATACGACTTACGAGGTGAAGTCACCAAAAAGACACCGTGGAGCATTTCAGCGATGATGGTAATCCTGTCAGCATGAAAACTATCGATCAGGAAGCGGGGGGTTTGGCACGCGGTCCTGCAAACGACACGAAACACGCCAAGGAGAAGATGTATGTCTCCGCATTCCCCCTAACTCATAACGATGAATACGCTATGTTCGGCATTCCATGGTAATGTCAACTAAACAGCCTGTCATCACACGCAACCCAGGTAAAGTTCTCAAATTTCTTTTATTGAAATTTCGACTTTCACATTTAATGAGTAAATTTTCGTATCTCTACTCCTCTTAATGTTCATTGTGTCACAATCATTTCTTTCAGTATAGCGAATATACATTTGCTTCATTTCTTGAAAATTTATGTGTTACGCATGCATCGTTTGTTACGCATGTGGTTTCGTTTCGAATAAGCGTTTTATCAAAGTTCAAGTATTGTTTCGCTAAACCTAATTATTGATTTGTGATTCGAATGACCTGCATTATTGTAATTGTTGGCTCCTTTGTTATCAAGTCAACACATTTTCTTGAAATTTCTCTTCTTTTCAAGTTACATACATGGTTTTTCGTTGTGACCATGCCAAAAGTTTTCTTGTCGATACATGTACTTATTGTCGGCTTGCGCCGAAATCAAATTCAATTGTTTGAACTTGTCCCTTTCACATGTCCAATTCAAAGCATCATATGATGTATTGGGAGCATCATATTCAAATCAAATTTTAACAAGCACTTCCTTTGTTTCGAGTCGTAGTAGACTTGTTCGGTCTACGACTCCATTAAGTCGTTTGTTGACTCCGACACCTTGTGGTGGTGTTTTCGATAATTTGAAGCCTGCGCTAATCTTATTCACGCATCTCATGCACGGATTTAATTATTTATTTATTGATTTGTTTTTCAATCCACTTCGATTTATTATATCAAAGCGGTCTTAATACAATAAGTGTGTTAAGACGATGGTACACAAAATTCATTTTATATTCCGGTGTGCCTACTAACGTTTCTTTCATTATCAATCGAATGTTTTGCGACACTCATTGCTTCTTCATCTTCGATCGAAAACATTATTTCTTTGATGTTCCATTTTCAATTGAAAATCTTTCGATGTTTGTTGGAACAAACATTCATATTTACTTCATTGTGCTTTCATTTGACTTCAAACACGGTGGATTTGTTTGATCACCGCTATTATTAAATTATTTAGGTCACTACGACACCTTGTGGTGTCAGTACAAACTTGTAGCTTGGGCTAATCATGATTGAGCGTTTCATGCAAAACACAGGTGATACTTGTTCGATCACCGCTATATTTGAATTGTTTCATTCACTACGACACCTTGTGGCGTCGGTATAACTTGCAGCTTGTGCTGATCTCGAGCGTTCCATGCAAACTATTACATTTAAGCTTGTTGATTCTAAGTTCATCCAGTGGATGTTATTGCTTTTAGAACTCATTTACATATTGTGAACGTTCATACATAATTCGATTGGTCGAAGTTCCTGTTCTTTGTTGGACTCCTGTTAACTTAGTCACACCAGTGACTGTATCTATACGTCTTGTTTCCTTTGACATCAATTTCTGAAACATATTCCTGTTAACCGTTGGGTTCTTATTGTTGAGGTATGTCCTTGAATTCACATAACTCGAATGAGTCTTGATTTGATTTTGTGGTCACCCACTTTGATACTATTCATATTTACCTACACATAACGTAACTCTAAGGAGTTAACGTACTCTAAATTTCGAGGACGAAATTTTATTAACAGGGGGAGAATGTGACAACCGGTACTTAATGCCTCTTAATTACGTGATTAACAAACGTTTAAGACGATAATAAATAGTGTTTACAGCGCAAATTAACTTAACCAGGCCCTTGGAGTGCCCAGGAACGTTTATTCGACTATACAGTGCGCGTGTGGTGATTTACGGGAAATCTGCTGAATATTACGCGACAACGAAGTGATACCGTACAAAATACTGACAACGCAGACTAATATTAAATTTTTACGATATATTTTAGAATCGCAATTAAATTCTAATAACCGTGGTCGAAACCGGATCGAAAAACGAATTAAAGACGACAACGATATAATTTTTCGCGATTATTACCGTAATCGACAAACGAACGCGACGACAATGACTACCGGTATTATTCTACATATTTTCAAAACTAAAATTTTATATTATGACGTTCCGACAATTTCGGGTTTTGATAACGGGTCTCGTAGGAATTACGGGCCGTTTAAACACGGGGATTGAGCTTGTGGGCCCTGGGCCCAAGCCCAAAACCCACAAGCTAAATCTACAACCAAATCCTATCAAAATCTATAAAATCTTACTAAATCTTAGCAAAATCTTCACAAGATTTTTGCAAGATCTATACAAGATATTAATATATCTATAAAGACCCATACTACCCTCACACAAACCACACAAAAAACCTTTGCCTGCCTTTCCCTTCTCTATCGATATCAACTAGCAAACACAGAGAAATCAATCTCTTCAAAAACCTCTCTCAAGCTTCAACAACACACACCTCATCTCTTTTACTCAACCAACAAGCAGACATCTACCCCCTCCCCTTTTCAAGTTCAGCGAACATAGAGGAGCCGACAAGCAATAACGGTCGGTGAGCCCCTCCGGTGACGAACTCCCCTCCCCTCGTTCCTTTTTCCGGCGGCGGCGACACCCCCTCCGATTTCCGATTTACGGGTGCCACCACCAGATGGTGGTGGCGTACGGCAGCGGCCATGAAACAGAGAGAGAGAGAGATCGGGACGAGAGAGAGAGAGACCGATAAGAGAGGGAGAAACGGCGCGGTGTCGTTCTCCGGCGACGATCCGCCGTCAGCGGCGGAGCCGCAGCGGCTGTGGTGGTACTGTTGTTCCGACAAGCTGCTCAGTTCAGCAGAAGTGATCTCCGGTTCAGATTCGGTGCAACGGGTTCGAGTTAAGGTTTGTTTCGGGTCTCGGCTCAGGAAGCCAGTTCGGTTCGGGTCTCGGGATTTGGTTCAGTCCACAGATCCGTTCGATCAACTCGGGTCACACCCGGTTAATTCAGTTAACTCCGTTAACCTGGCTGACTCGGTCAACTCACCGAGTCAACTCAGTCAATGGTTCGGGTCAGACTTTGGAGCTTCGGGTTTTCGGTCAACAGAAGTCAAAGGCTGTCAACGATAAAACGGCGCGGTTCAGATTTCGGGTTGACTTGGTCAAACCGAGTCAACTCAGTCAAACCTGGTCAACTCGGTGAGTCGACTCGGTCAACCCAGTTGACAAGAAGTATTGATTGAGTTTCGGAAAATAACGACAACCGGTGTTGTCGGGGCCGTCCAAAAACAGTGGAAACTCCGCCCGTTTTTCGATAAAATCCGTAAAATAAAGCGTTTTTATTATGAAACATAACATCGGATTCAAAATAGTCTTTTAGAAAAACAAATTAAAATATACGATTACTTTCGACGGCGCTATACAACTCACGAAGATGACGATTCGAAATTTATCTACAACTAATAAATATAGTTATTATATTTATTTTAAACTTTGAAAATTCGGCAAAACTTTTGTAAAATCAACGTAATGATTTATAATGTTACAAATGTCGAATGATAGTACGACTTCTTTTCGTAAAAATAAATATAGTGTATATTTATTTTAACAATCAGACAACACGACGATCCTTTTACTAAAATAAATATAGTTATATATTTATTTCGAATACCCAACGACACGACAATTGTTTTACTAAAATAAATATAAAACGAATCCTCTTATAAATAAATATAGCTATATATTTATTTCCGACACAAACAAGTCGAATTCTTTTGTAAAATAAATATAGTCGTATTTATTTTCAAACACGACAACTCGACGATTCTTTTATAAAATAAATATAACTTTTATATTTATTTCATACGCCTAAACGGCGTACACATATATTTCGACAAATATCATACGAGACGCAATACATAATACGAGTCTGTTATATGTAATTTTCATATAAATATTCTTTTTATACACGTACGACTTCGCGAGACGTCTAACGCGATGATAACGATATATTTATATGTTTTTATATAAATATTTATTAAATATTTATATACTATAAATCTCACGAGAACTAAGTACATTCTAGATTTAGTAAACTATTAACGACATTAAGCGAAACTAAACGAGTATAACTTAATCATTTTCGTTAAGTTAACAACTTACCGTTGAATCGTTCGGTTAACGATTCGGTAGAGCTCGGTGACACGTAGTTAGTTACCGCTTTTATTTAGAAACTTATAAGATATTCTTTGTTAGGAATATTGTAGAATGCACGCTAGCGAGTCTCGTCCTGGAAACGACATCACGAAGTCGTAATTAGCTAGCTTTGCACAAGGCAATTCAGGTGAGTTCATAACCACACTTTTTCTACGGTTTTACATTTTTATAAATGTTTTCGGGGTGGAAAGACATGCACGTTTTACAGAAAACACACAAAGTTCTCGATGAACAAAGACTGCATATTTTAGACAAAGCACATTTTGCAAGAACATACAAAGTTTTTGAACGAACAAACACTCATATTTCTAAATCATGTTACGAATGGATTTCAAGGAACTCAAATGGCTTACGAACGGTTTATACTAAATATACCGGTTTTACAAAACAAATGCGTATTATCGAAAAGTGAATGATTTTCATGACTAGGGATGGGATCGTCTAGTTATAATAATGGGGTTGGGTTGGTCTGCGTTTGAGAAACGGGTCACCCAGGGAGTAAATGTTACAAAAGGATTACATACAATTACAATTGATATGGTTAGCTAAGGAAGGGTACACTTAGATTATGTGAGTGGTAGGTACAACACTTAAGGCCATTAATCCTCGTTGTAGGACCGAGGGACATGAGTGATAGATCTATTTGGGTGTAGCGAGCCCCACCCATGAGTCCGCGGGTTGGACCATGTGGTGACTATGTCTTACAGCCGGAAGCCCGGTACAAGTCTGCTAGGTTTGAGTTTTCCTGCATCACTTCACACATACCATTGGCCTTGCAAACCATTGGTGATCTCTTTTTTTTCCTTGTTGCTTTCATACCGGGGTTTTACAAATTACATACCATGTTTTATACAAATTCAAAGCATAGGATTATGGGGCATGAAGTCAAAGTCAGGGTGGGCATTGACGATTATACAGACTTTACAAATACAGGAGTTACAAATATATGGTTTTATGAACATAATGCGTTGCAAATACAAAGTTTCCATATAACTTGACAAGAAAATGATTTCTAAATTCGTTTTCTCAATAATATTTCACAAGCCGGTTATTCAAAAGATTTATTTCAAATCTTTTACATACAAACTATGAACTCGCTCAACTTTATGTTGATTTTTCGCATGTTTCTTTCTCAGGTTACGTTTGCAAATTATGGCACGGTTGGAATAGGAGAACCAATGGAGATTCGAGTACTTAGTGGGCGTTCGTTCTCTAGAAGTCTTAGCTTATTTGCTTCCGCTGTGCAATGAAGATACCAGTCCAGTCACGCCAGCTCTGATAATTTCAGGGTGTGACAGATTGGTATCAGAGCTATAGGTTACAGCGAATTAGGTTTCTATAGGAATACCTAGGCTCTAACCTCACTTTCTCTGGGGACTTGGATTATTAAGACCTTGAGTACATACAGAACGCCTAAGACTCGAATATGGTCTCCAACCGTTGCCTAAAAACAAACAGTCAAAATTTTGTTTTCAAACATATGCTATTGTTGTGTTTTATACACGGTGCACAAAACAAATACGCACGGTAAACAAAACTCTGAGAGTTTAGGAAACATGCATATGAAACCTTTGGAAACTTATGTTGAAGTTCATTAAAGGTCATCACGTAGCAACAATGAATATTAACTCGGGCACACACTATTATCCATATTATCTATGATATTTTAACTTCCCGAGCAGGCAGCCTACGCATAACGAAACGATAGTGCACAAGAATACATGGAACTCAAATTTTACGTCAACGGATGTCGGCGTACATCACATCCCACGTGGAACAAAACGTTAGTACGCAGGTATACGTGAAACTTGAGCTATACATCAACGGAGGTTGAAGTATGTCACATACGACTTACGAGGTGAAGTCACCAAAAAGACACCGTGGAGCATTTCAGCGATGATGGTAATCCTGTCAGCATGAAAACTATCGATCAGGAAGCGGGGGGTTTGGCACGCGGTCCTGCAAACGACACGAAACACGCCAAGGAGAAGATGTATGTCTCCGCATTCCCCCTAACTCATAACGATGAATACGCTATGTTCGGCATTCCATGGTAATGTCAACTAAACAGCCTGTCATCACACGCAACCCAGGTAAAGTTCTCAAATTTCTTTTATTGAAATTTCGACTTTCACATTTAATGAGTAAATTTTCGTATCTCTACTCCTCTTAATGTTCATTGTGTCACAATCATTTCTTTCAGTATAGCGAATATACATTTGCTTCATTTCTTGAAAATTTATGTGTTACGCATGCATCGTTTGTTACGCATGTGGTTTCGTTTCGAATAAGCGTTTTATCAAAGTTCAAGTATTGTTTCGCTAAACCTAATTATTGATTTGTGATTCGAATGACCTGCATTATTGTAATTGTTGGCTCCTTTGTTATCAAGTCAACACATTTTCTTGAAATTTCTCTTCTTTTCAAGTTACATACATGGTTTTTCGTTGTGACCATGCCAAAAGTTTTCTTGTCGATACATGTACTTATTGTCGGCTTGCGCCGAAATCAAATTCAATTGTTTGAACTTGTCCCTTTCACATGTCCAATTCAAAGCATCATATGATGTATTGGGAGCATCATATTCAAATCAAATTTTAACAAGCACTTCCTTTGTTTCGAGTCGTAGTAGACTTGTTCGGTCTACGACTCCATTAAGTCGTTTGTTGACTCCGACACCTTGTGGTGGTGTTTTCGATAATTTGAAGCCTGCGCTAATCTTATTCACGCATCTCATGCACGGATTTAATTATTTATTTATTGATTTGTTTTTCAATCCACTTCGATTTATTATATCAAAGCGGTCTTAATACAATAAGTGTGTTAAGACGATGGTACACAAAATTCATTTTATATTCCGGTGTGCCTACTAACGTTTCTTTCATTATCAATCGAATGTTTTGCGACACTCATTGCTTCTTCATCTTCGATCGAAAACATTATTTCTTTGATGTTCCATTTTCAATTGAAAATCTTTCGATGTTTGTTGGAACAAACATTCATATTTACTTCATTGTGCTTTCATTTGACTTCAAACACGGTGGATTTGTTTGATCACCGCTATTATTAAATTATTTAGGTCACTACGACACCTTGTGGTGTCAGTACAAACTTGTAGCTTGGGCTAATCATGATTGAGCGTTTCATGCAAAACACAGGTGATACTTGTTCGATCACCGCTATATTTGAATTGTTTCATTCACTACGACACCTTGTGGCGTCGGTATAACTTGCAGCTTGTGCTGATCTCGAGCGTTCCATGCAAACTATTACATTTAAGCTTGTTGATTCTAAGTTCATCCAGTGGATGTTATTGCTTTTAGAACTCATTTACATATTGTGAACGTTCATACATAATTCGATTGGTCGAAGTTCCTGTTCTTTGTTGGACTCCTGTTAACTTAGTCACACCAGTGACTGTATCTATACGTCTTGTTTCCTTTGACATCAATTTCTGAAACATATTCCTGTTAACCGTTGGGTTCTTATTGTTGAGGTATGTCCTTGAATTCACATAACTCGAATGAGTCTTGATTTGATTTTGTGGTCACCCACTTTGATACTATTCATATTTACCTACACATAACGTAACTCTAAGGAGTTAACGTACTCTAAATTTCGAGGACGAAATTTTATTAACAGGGGGAGAATGTGACAACCGGTACTTAATGCCTCTTAATTACGTGATTAACAAACGTTTAAGACGATAATAAATAGTGTTTACAGCGCAAATTAACTTAACCAGGCCCTTGGAGTGCCCAGGAACGTTTATTCGACTATACAGTGCGCGTGTGGTGATTTACGGGAAATCTGCTGAATATTACGCGACAACGAAGTGATACCGTACAAAATACTGACAACGCAGACTAATATTAAATTTTTACGATATATTTTAGAATCGCAATTAAATTCTAATAACCGTGGTCGAAACCGGATCGAAAAACGAATTAAAGACGACAACGATATAATTTTTCGCGATTATTACCGTAATCGACAAACGAACGCGACGACAATGACTACCGGTATTATTCTACATATTTTCAAAACTAAAATTTTATATTATGACGTTCCGACAATTTCGGGTTTTGATAACGGGTCTCGTAGGAATTACGGGCCGTTTAAACACGGGGATTGAGCTTGTGGGCCCTGGGCCCAAGCCCAAAACCCACAAGCTAAATCTACAACCAAATCCTATCAAAATCTATAAAATCTTACTAAATCTTAGCAAAATCTTCACAAGATTTTTGCAAGATCTATACAAGATATTAATATATCTATAAAGACCCATACTACCCTCACACAAACCACACAAAAAACCTTTGCCTGCCTTTCCCTTCTCTATCGATATCAACTAGCAAACACAGAGAAATCAATCTCTTCAAAAACCTCTCTCAAGCTTCAACAACACACACCTCATCTCTTTTACTCAACCAACAAGCAGACATCTACCCCCTCCCCTTTTCAAGTTCAGCGAACATAGAGGAGCCGACAAGCAATAACGGTCGGTGAGCCCCTCCGGTGACGAACTCCCCTCCCCTCGTTCCTTTTTTCGGCGGCGGCGACACCCCCTCCGATTTCCGATTTACGGGTGCCACCACCAGATGGTGGTGGCGTACGGCAGCGGCCATGAAACAGAGAGAGAGAGAGATCGGGACGAGAGAGAGAGAGACCGATAAGAGAGGGAGAAACGGCGCGGTGTCGTTCTCCGGCGACGATCCGCCGTCAGCGGCGGAGCCGCAGCGGCTGTGGTGGTACTGTTGTTCCGACAAGCTGCTCAGTTCAGCAGAAGTGATCTCCGGTTCAGATTCGGTGCAACGGGTTCGAGTTAAGGTTTGTTTCGGGTCTCGGCTCAGGAAGCCAGTTCGGTTCGGGTCTCGGGATTTGGTTCAGTCCACAGATCCGTTCGATCAACTCGGGTCACACCCGGTTAATTCAGTTAACTCCGTTAACCTGGCTGACTCGGTCAACTCACCGAGTCAACTCAGTCAATGGTTCGGGTCAGACTTTGGAGCTTCGGGTTTTCGGTCAACAGAAGTCAAAGGCTGTCAACGATAAAACGGCGCGGTTCAGATTTCGGGTTGACTTGGTCAAACCGAGTCAACTCAGTCAAACCTGGTCAACTCGGTGAGTCGACTCGGTCAACCCAGTTGACAAGAAGTATTGATTGAGTTTCGGAAAATAACGACAACCGGTGTTGTCGGGGCCGTCCAAAAACAGTGGAAACTCCGCCCGTTTTTCGATAAAATCCGTAAAATAAAGCGTTTTTATTATGAAACATAACATCGGATTCAAAATAGTCTTTTAGAAAAACAAATTAAAATATACGATTACTTTCGACGGCGCTATACAACTCACGAAGATGACGATTCGAAATTTATCTACAACTAATAAATATAGTTATTATATTTATTTTAAACTTTGAAAATTCGGCAAAACTTTTGTAAAATCAACGTAATGATTTATAATGTTACAAATGTCGAATGATAGTACGACTTCTTTTCGTAAAAATAAATATAGTGTATATTTATTTTAACAATCAGACAACACGACGATCCTTTTACTAAAATAAATATAGTTATATATTTATTTCGAATACCCAACGACACGACAATTGTTTTACTAAAATAAATATAAAACGAATCCTCTTATAAATAAATATAGCTATATATTTATTTCCGACACAAACAAGTCGAATTCTTTTGTAAAATAAATATAGTCGTATTTATTTTCAAACACGACAACTCGACGATTCTTTTATAAAATAAATATAACTTTTATATTTATTTCATACGCCTAAACGGCGTACACATATATTTCGACAAATATCATACGAGACGCAATACATAATACGAGTCTGTTATATGTAATTTTCATATAAATATTCTTTTTATACACGTACGACTTCGCGAGACGTCTAACGCGATGATAACGATATATTTATATGTTTTTATATAAATATTTATTAAATATTTATATACTATAAATCTCACGAGAACTAAGTACATTCTAGACTTAGTAAACTATTAACGACATTAAGCGAAAATAAACGAGTATAACTTAATCATTTTCGTTAAGTTAACAACTTACCGTTGAATCGTTCGGTTAACGATTCGGTAGAGCTCGGTGACACGTAGTTAGTTACCGCTTTTATTTAGAAACTTATAAGATATTCCGTGTTAGGAATATTGTAGAATGCACGCTAGCGAGTCTCGTCCTGGAAACGGCATCACGAAGTCGTAATTAGCTAGCTTTGCACAAGGCAATTCAGGTGAGTTCGTAACCCCACTTTTTCTACGCGTTTACATTTTTATAAATGTTTTCGGGGTGGAAAGACTTGCACGTTTTACAGAAAACACACAAAGTTCTCGATGAACAAAGACTGCATATTTTAGACAAAGCACATTTTGCAAGAACATACAAAGTTTTTGAACGAAAAAAAACTCATATTTCTAAATCATGTTACGAATGGATTTCAAGGAACTCAAATGGCTTACGAACGATTTATACTAAATATACCGGTTTTACAAAACAAATGCGTATTATTGAAAAGTGAATGATTTTCATGACTAGGGATGGGATCGTCTAGTTATAATAATGGGGCTGGGTTGGTCTGCGTTTGAGAAACAGGACACCCAGGGAGTAAATGTTACAAAAGGATTAGATACAATTACAATTGATATGGTTAGCTAAGGAAGGGTACACTTAGATTATGTGAGTGGTGGGTACAACACTTAAGGCCATTAATCCTCGTTGTAGGACCGAGGGACATGAGTGATAGATCTATTTGGGTGTAGCGAGCCCCACCCATGAGTCCGCGGGTTGGACCATGTGGTGACTATGTCTTACAGCCGGAAGCCCGGTACAAGTCTGCTAGGTTTGAGTTTTCCTGCATCACTTCACACATACCATTGGCCTTGCAAACCATTGGTGATCTCTTTTTTTTCCTTGTTGCTTTCATACCGGGGTTTTACAAATTACATACCATGTTTTATACAAATTCAAAGCATAGGATTATGCGGGCATGAAGTCAAAGTCAGGGTGGGCATTGACGGTTATACAGACTTTACAAATACAGGAGTTACAAATATATGGTTTTATGAACATAATGCGTTGCAAATACAAAGTTTCCATATAACTTGACAAGAAAATGATTTCTAAATTCGTTTTCTCAATAATATTTCACAAGCCGGTTATTCAAAAGATTTATTTCAAATCTTTTACATACAAACTATGAACTCGCTCAACTTTATGTTGATTTTTCGCATGTTTCTTTCTCAGGTTACGTTTGCAAATTATGGCACGGTTGGAATAGGAGAACCAATGGAGATTCGAGTACTTAGTGGGCGTTCGTTCTCTAGAAGTCTTAGCTTATTTGCTTCCACTGTGCAATGAAGATACCATTCCAGCCACGCCAGCTCTGATAATTTCGGGGTGTGACAGCCCTTTGGTCTTACCAACGCACCTGAGGTGTTCATGGATTTCAAGAATCGCGTGTGTCAACCCATTCTCGACCGCTTCTTCATCGTTTTTATCGATGATATCCTTATCTATTCGAAGTCGAAAACTGAACATGCGCAACACCTACGTTTAGTTCTCGAGCTTCTCCAAGGGGATCGTCTCTGCGCTAAGTTCTCCAAGTGTTAATTCTGGCTTGAGCAGGTTGAATTCCTCGGTCACAGCATTAATAGTCAAGGTATTCACGTCGATCCCACGAAGATTGAAGCTGTTAAGAGTTAGATTACACCGAAAACCTCTTCCGAAGTTTGTTGTTTTCTCGGATTGGCGGGTTATTACCGTCGATTTATCGTTGATTTCTCTAAAATCGTCGTTCCTCTCACTTCTCTGACGCATAAAGACAAGACTTTTGTTTAGGGAACCGAACAAGAGGAAGCCTTTCAAACTCTTAAGCATATGCTTTGCAACGCTCCTGTTCTCGCACTACCCGATGGAAATGACGACTTTGTAGTCTACTGTAATGCCTCTAACCTCGGTCTTGGTTGCGTTCTTATGCAACGGGATAAGGTTATCGCGTATGCCTCTCGTCAGCTCAATATCCACGAGAAGAACTATACAACCCACGATCTCGAACTCGGTGCAGTTGTTTTTACGTTAAAGATTTGGCGACACTACCTATATGGTACCAAGTGTACAGTCTTCACCGACAATAAGAGCCTACAACACATCTTGAACTAGAAAGAGCTGAATATGCGCCAAAGCAGATGGATTGAACTTCTCAATGATTAGACTATGAGATTCGCTACCACCCAGGCAAAGCAAATGTCGTTGCCGATGCACTTAGCCGACGAAGCTATTTACATAGTGTTCGTAATATTCAAGCCCAACACGACCTCGAAGCTCTCATTCGCGACGCTCAACACGCCTGTTTTACCGAACACACTTTGAAGGAGGAACAAATTCTTGGAAACAAAAGTCAACTAGTGAATAAACCTAATGGTATCTTTCACTATCTTGATCGAATTTGGATCCCCAGTCGCAATAATCTTTGGGAGATATTGCTGACTGAAGCCCACAAATCTCGATATTCCATTCATCCCGGTGCCGACAAGATGTACCAGGACCTGCGTGCCATGTATTGGTGGCCAGGAATGAAGAGGGATGTCGCTGTCTATGTTTTGAAATGTCTGACTTGTTCCAAACTCAAGGTTGAACATCGACGACCCTCTGGCTTACTCGAACAACCCGAGATCACGATGTGGAAATAGGAGAGTATAGCTATGGATTTTATTACGAAACTCCCACACACACTATCAGGTCACGATAGCATTTGGGTTATCGTTGATCGTCTTACTAAATCCGCCCACTTTCTGCCGATACGAGAAGACTATAAGGTTGAACGATTAGCCCAAATCTATACCAACGAAGTCATTTGTAGACATGGGACACCTCGTGACATGATCTCTGACCGCGATGGTCGATTTACCTCGCGCCTTTGGGAAAATTTTCAATCTTCTCTTGGTACTACTCTTAATCTCAGTACCGCTTTTCATCCCCAGACCGACGGTCAGACTGAACGCACGATTCGCACCCTTGAAGACATGCTTCGCTCGTGCGTTATAGATTTTCTTGGTAATTGGGATTCGCATTTACCTTTAGTCGAATTCTCGTACAACAACAGTTATCACTCTAGCATTCAACTGGCACCATTTGAGGCATTATATGGAAGAAAATGTCGATCGCCGATTGTATGGCACCAGATCAGAGACGCGCAAATTACAGGTCCTGAGTTATTACAAGAAGCGACTGACAAGATCCTCCAGATACGAGACAATCTCTTGAAAGCTCGGAGTCGTCAAAAGAGTTACGCCGATAAACGCCGCAAGCCCCTTGAGTTCGAAGTTCGAGATCACGTACTCCTAAAGGTTTCACCTTGGAAGGGGGTGATCCGATTCGGCAAGAAAGGAAAGCTAGTGCCTCGATACGTTGGACCCTTTAAGATTCTGGAAAGAATTGGCAAAGTGGCCTACAAACTCGAATTACCGGAGGGACTCAGCAACGTACATCCGACTTTCCACGTTTCGAACCTCAAGAAGTGTCTAGTCGAACAGAATTTGCATGTCCCTCTTGAGGATTTGCAAGTGGACAAAACATTGCACTTCGTGGAAAAGCCAGTAGAGATCATGGACCGAGAGACCAAGAAACTCTGATGCTCTCGCATTCCTATACTGAAGGTTCGCTGGGAAGGCAAACGCGGCGCCGAGTTCACTTGGGAACTCGAAAGTGATATGAAAGCTAAGTATCCACATCTCTTCGTTACGCCTGTGCCTTAATTTCGGGACGAAATTCCCTAAAGTAGGGGAGGCTGTAACAACCCGACTTTCGAGTAGAGCCAAAGTACAAGTCAAAGTCAAAGTCAAAGTCAGGTCGTTACTCAGATCTGACATTTCTTGCTTAATTATTACTTTGTACTCTCGAGATTCGATAAGCGATATATTGGTTAACGATATTTTAAAATATAATTTACTACAAACGGAAGTAACAATGCGATAAACGCAGAAATCACAACTAAACGCTATTTTACTAAACGCCATTGCATCGCAATCGCATCGAAATCTAATCGCAAGCAAATGGTATTGTTACATGTTTGTTTTTTTATGTGCTTTACTCATGTGTGCCTTATTTATGTTTTGGAATGTTATTCACAAACACAATCGCAACTCTATCGCAATGCAATAGCATCGCAGACCCGATACGCAGACTTACTTTTATGCCTTTTATGTGATTATGTCATTTGTGTAACTATTGTTAATACTATCGCATCGCTTACTCGCAACTCGCTTAAACGCAACGCAATGCAACGCTCAATGCACGAAACAAAAGTCGGAAAACTAACACGCACAAGCCAGCTGATCGAATGACCATACGGTCGAATGATCATCCGACCGGATGACCATCCGATTGGATTGACATTCGATCGACTGGTCATCCAACCCACTTAACTCCACCGCCTTATCTCCCTTTCATCTATAAATACCCACCTGTCACATCAATTGTTCATTGATGTGACAGCTCTATCCGACCCAACTCGCTCCAGCTCGTTCTAAGGCACTTTTCCTTCGATTCCAAGCGATTCCGTAAGGATTTCAAGCAAAATCTTGTACTTCCATAATCAACACACACTTTTTCATCATCTTCTCCATCAAATCTTACATTTTCACCATGAAATCATCGGATTTGGACTACTTTAGGGTGACGTCACCTCGGGTTCTTATAAACACTGAAGTGTGACCTCATCTCATCAAGATTTGTCCAGATCTAAAATATTTCTACATGATTTAACATGAATCTCAACTGGATCTAAATGTTTTTCACCGATTTCAAACTTTTCTTCAACATCTTTCAACTTTTCACTCAAAACCGTTGGGATTCAGACTCATTCAGGCTCTCTACTTGTACTCTAGCAGAGAACTGGTTTGAGAACAGATTTCTACCGATGAGGCAACCGATTCACGGGTTGAACATGAAACTCCGTCACGAATAGTTAAGTCTGATCGAATGAGGTGATTCCCATCCGATCAACTGAGCTAAACTTGGTATGGTTTCCCGTTGTTTGACACGTCGTCATGCCGTCTCCGTAAAAAACTCAAAACTTTTTAACTTGGAAAATTTTACATACTTTTTAACACATCAGTTCGCCAATCGAATAGCCATCCGATCGGATGACCATCCGATTGAATGACTATTCGACCAGGTGACTGCCCTTTATAAGTTCAACACTTAGACAATTTTGCAAAACTTCAAAGAATATTACATTTACAAACGAATAGCATCCGATCGAATGACTTTATTTATACTACAACGAAAACTTCAAAAGTTGAAACATTTTACAAAAACTCTCATATCACTCGAATAATCAGCCGACCGAATGGTCATCCGTCCGGATGACCATTTATCCAGATGATCATCCGACCGACTCACCATTCGACACAATCTCACCGACAAGTTGTTTTACATGTTGTTCAACGCTTACACTATCGTTCTATGATCAGGCTAACTCCCAAGCGCTCCCTTCAATCCAAGGCTGTGTTTATTTATTAAACACATACTGTGAGTATACTCGATCCCTTTTTGCATAACGCACTTTTGGGTGTTACATACGTTCTCTATATTAAAACACATCGAACACACAATGCAAACACTTTTAAACGCTAACCGCTCTCGCATCTTATACGTGTTTCGATGAATGCTTGTATGTCATGTTTACACAGTGATTGTTTACCTGACACCTTAGCAACGATAGTACTATAGTTTGGACTCAGCACCTGTCGTGGACAGGGGTTGTTAAGGGTTTTACTTCACATGGTCACATTGGTGATAATGTGTTGCGTATTCTACAACTCGCAGTCATGTCGGTTGCATACGTCATTGTCGATAGCTTACTTGCTTCACATTTCTACGTGTTACATGCTGGTTTTGTGTAAACGCTTTCGCTATACTATATGCTATTAAACTTGTGTACTCACCTTTACACTCTGTGTATTGACTTTATTTTAACATATGTGACATGTGTCTATGATGCTATGCTTTGCTTGGTGAATCAAGTTAGGTGGTCTAGAAACCCACGAATAAAATCTGAGTTGTCGAAACAGTCTATTTGTCTTTGAGAAACAATGTATGTAATAACTATTTATGCTTTATATGTTTATGGTATGGGACGTGAACGTTAAATATATTTTCACTAATAGCTGTTATGGATTCTCTTGGACAATCTGTTTGCTCAGTGCCGCGCCCCGATGTTTCCGCTATCGGTTGGGGTGTGATAGAAACGAATCATATTTTCGAAACAGACGACTTCAGCACGATTTTCACGAAGAAAATCCATGCCTACTATGATATCGAGACTACCAAGTTGCATCAGAATGAGATCGAACGGGAAAACGTGATTGTTGAGTTCAAGAGTACAATCACGGAGAACAGAACAAACGGTGATGGTTCTTCCGGTGGCAATTTCTACGTTGAACGTGGTTGGGAGGTTAGCGTGTTTACGGTTTAGGAGCTTCTCGAATTCAAACGACACAAAACAGTTATCGGCTCTAGTATCAAATAAACACGAAGCGTAAATACCGTTAACGAGAAACGTTTCATTGACTACATTGTTGTCAGTCTGAGCCTGGCAGACATTGATGTTGAAAGTTCTTCCGCGGGCTGCTTGTTGTGGTTGTTGCTGCTGCTGAGGCTGTTGCTGTCGATATTATTGCTGATGCGGTGGTTGCTGCTGCGGCTCTTGTTTCATAACTCAATTCGGGCAGACATTAGCAAAGTGATTCGGGTTACCACATGAGTAACAAGCTCGTGCATGAGCAGCGGGAGCAGGAGCTGCTTGGTTACCCTGAGGAGCGGGGAGTGGAGCTGGTAGTGCACGAGGAGCTTGAGCTTGAGCTTGTTGACAAGGGCCAGTGCGACAGTTCACTGTGAAGTGTCCATAGAGATTGCAGTGGACACAGAAACGACAAGCTATCCCAGCTGGGTGATGATAGGTGCAAGTAAGGCACAGAGGGTGAGGACCAGTGTATGCACGCTTAGCAGGCAGTGCGTTGGTCACAGGTGCTGAAACTTGTCGGTTCTGGTTCTGGTTGGTGTTGGGTTGGACGGGAACAACGTTGAGAAGAGTGGCAGTAGTGTAGTTGTTGTTGTTGTTACCCTTGCGCTTGCGATTCTGGCATGAAGACTGTTGGTGCATACGTCTGTCGACTTCGTCTTGTATCGAGTCATGTAATAGATTAGATGAAACAAGTCACGCTGTTAGAGATAAGTAGGAAACAGAGGTGAACAAGCCAGTTCAAACGAAGTGGCCAGTTCAAACGAAGTGGTCAGTTCAAACGAAGTGGACAGTTCAAACGAACTGGATCAGTTCGTATGAACTGGAAAGGTTTGTTCAAACGAACTGGAAATAGTATAAATAGGTGACTTGTGATTTTCATTTGTAACTTTGGCATTTCCGGTAGCGAAGCTCTGCCGAGGTATCTCCAGACCGTGTATAGCTTTCATATCAATACAAGAGATAGTTAAACTACTTTCAAGAACAAATCAAGCTGATTCGAAACCAAAACGTCTGTTTCCGCCTCTCGTTTTGGTCTAGAACACTTCTGATCGACTCGTTTAGGTCGTTTCTCGATCCTACAAGTGGTATCAGAGCTCAGGAGGAAGAATTCTACCGATTCAGCTTGTTTTTCATTAAGAATTCTGATTTCTACTCATATTCTTCACATTTTTCAAAATTAAACGAGTTTTACTGGATAAAATGGCTTGATTTTGAAGTATATTGTGCGAAAATGTGTTTTAAACAATCAGTAAAAGTTTCAGATCTTAAAACAGAGTAAAACTCAATCAATTTGGTCAAAAACAGACCAGATCGTTTGTATATGCGCAATTTCACACGAACCAGAACTTCGATCTCAGATCTACGACGATTTAGTGGACGTTTTTGAACGAAAAATACTTCATCTTGATCGGAATTTGATAAAGAACAATCCTAGAGTATCATTTTTACCAAAATCTGTCTGAAAGTTCATCATATAGGTCAGATCGTTTGAACAGATTTACCAGGTCGTTTGAAAACACTCAGTTCGTCTGAAAAGTTCATCAATTCGTATGAAGTGATTTCAGTTCGTTTGGAATTACTCACAGTTCACACGAAGTGAATTTCCAGTTTGTCTGAAGTTCAATATCAGTTCGTTTAGAGAACTCAGTCCGTTTGAACCTCCTGTTCATGTGAAATCCAGTTCGCTTGAAAGTTCGTATTAATTTCAGTTCGTTTGAGAATTTGCATCCAGTTCGTCTGAAAGTCATACGAAGTCGTCTGAATCACAGTTCGTCTGAAATCGTCAGTCCGTTTGAAAGCTTTTCAGTTCAGTTTGTTTGAATTTCAGTTCGTTTAAGAGATTCAGTTCGTTTGTTCTTCGTTCAGGTCGTCTGAAACAGTTATTCAGGTCATTTGTTGTCAGTTTGCATGTGAGGACATTTAGAAAATCAAAGTTCATCGTTGAGGAGTGTTGTCTGATTGTTTTCATGTGCTAAGTGTTTGTCGAAAATATTAAGGGTCCAATCAGATTTAATGCAAAATTGAAGTTGTCAGTCACATAAGGTCAATTGCATGTGATTTGATATGTTCTAAATTTTGAAAATTGGTTTAATTTGGGAGGTCCAATGGGAATTTAAAATGCAAAAGTTTTGTCGGACGTTTATATCCTTTGTATTTGATCAAATTTAGTCACCGGCTATATAAGTTGTGTTTCAACATTTGTGGACTGTTTACTATTTTTGACTCATGTGACTTCAATTTAAATGATTGTTGGAATTGATTAGTGTGTACATGAGATTTGTAAGTTCGCACAAGGTGGAGTTTGAGTTGTGTTCAGTTCACATGTGATTTCTTCTTCAGACTAAATGGTTGTATAGTGAGATCAGTTTGCGTGAAAAGGTCCAGTTCTTATCAAAGTCATCAGTTCACTTGTCAGGTCGCGTGTTACTTTCAGTACGTGCGGTTTGGAGTTCAAAAGTTTCAAAGGTCGTTTGATTTTGATCCGAGTCCTAGTAGTCCGCACAGTTGGTCAACGTTCAGTTCGTACAGTGTGTCAACATTCAACCCGTTCAAAATAGTCACCAGTTCGAGTACCAGTTTCTTTCAGTTAATTGATAAACGTTTTATCTGATTGTGTGTTGTTTGTGTTGCGAGGTATTTTACAAGGTGATACAGCTCATTTGAAAATTCAAAACATGGAGAATGAGTTCTACAATGCTTTTGCTAGTCCAATTACAATCACTCAGAGTGCTTTGCATGAAAATGAAACCGGGACGTCTCAGAAACCACCCAAACTCTTGGATATTGATGATTACAATGGGTGGTCTGAACGGTTTGGAAATTGGGTTGAAGCTTATCATTTGGATGCTTGGGAACACACTGAAGAACCATATGTTAGACCCACAACGAATAATGTTCAGCAAACAATTAGAGAAATGAGTACTGAAGATAAAAAGAAATATAGGAATGAGAAATTGATGGTGAGTCTGCTTCAGCAAGCGATAAAAGAAGATATCTTGATACTGCTTCAACATGATGGAACTGCTTATTCAATCTGGACAGAATTGGAAGCAAAATTTGTTGGAAGTGATGATATTCTCAAAAACAAGATGTCTCTCATGAAGAAAGAGTTTGATCTGTTTCGGGGATTAAAATCTGAAAATACCAAACAAATAATTGATAGATATTGTAACTTGGTGAGAAATATGACAAAACTTGGTATTAAAAAAGATACTGATGAATTGATTGAAAAACTTGCAGATGCACTACCACATGAAACTTGGGGAACGTTTCTGATGATGCTGAGATCCAACAGAAAAGATTATAAAAACATGACACTGGGAGACTTCATCAAACATTTGGAAGCTCAAGAGATGGAGCAGAGGAAGATTGCCAGGATGAAGAATTACGATGGAGAACAAGATATCAGCTTGTATTACAAAGGTGGTGTCAACGAAAAGTCAATTTTTTCTCCAAAAATCGAAACTGCTTACAGTGTTAAAGATTCTTCAGAAAAGAAGTCATCTCAGGGATCAAGCAGCACAAGATTTTCATCATTTGATCCAAACATTTCTGCAACAAAGAATGGAAGAAAACTTCAATGCAATATTGTATTAAATCTTGAAAGTGATCAAGATTATTCTGAAGAAGTTGCCAAAAATCAAATGTCTTTGTTGGGAATGGTGTTAGAGTCTTATAGTAGTTTTGTGGCCGGAAAGATCGGTAATCCAATGCTCACGAAAGAAGATTACGATCAAATCGATGCCGAGGAAATGGAATTGATGGATATTAAATGGTGCATGGCCAGTGTAATGAGAAGAGCTGAGAAGTTTAAACAAATTACAGGAAGAAATGATTTTCTTGATGCAAGCGTTTCAAATTTAGGCTTTGATAAATCTAAAGTTACATGTTTTCGTTGCAGGGAAAAGGGGCATTTCAAGAGAGAGTGCAAAAATCGTGAAGCTATCGGAGCCCAGAATCCTTTTGGAAACAATGATTATCACAAAAAGGCGATTTATCATCAAATCACACCATCAGCACCGCATCAGGCACAAACTGCTCACGGGAGAGATGTGATTGAAGGTTCAAAAAGAGCATGTCTAGGCAATCAGGGCAAATATGATAATTTTACATGGGATAAATATCTTCCAACAAACAGCAAAGTGTGTTTAGCAGAACAAGATGATGAAAAGTTGGCTGAAGGGTTCAATTGGGACGATTTTTGTCTAGATCAAGACAATTCAAATGGTAAAGCTTGCATTGCTAATGCTTATGATTTGAAATGTGCTGAAAAGTGCAGGAAAGTCATGGAAGCTACAGAAGCAAGACGGAGAAAGCTTGAAGAAGAGGAAGAAGAGGAAGAAGAGGAAGAGAGATTAAAAGCTGAAGCTAAAGCTGAGAAAAAGAGAAGAGCTGAATTTTTACAATCAAACCGAACAGTCAAAGAGGTTCCTGAATTTGAAGTCAAAGTTGATGCAGAAACTGTCAAAGTTCCTGAAAAGTGCATGAATTGTGATTCTTTAATCAAGCAAAACAATGAGTTGCTGCATAATATAAACAGATTGAAAGAATCCTATGATACAATGAACAGAGAAATCAACAAGTATACTGATTCAAACGGTGAACAAGTTGTGGCAATGAATACGCTGAAGAAAGCGTACCTGAGGCAGCTTGATGATGTCAACTTTCAAATAAAGAAATGTGCTGATCTAGAGTTGAAGTTAGCAACACAAAAGATAGAAACTGAGAGAGTCAACAAGTTATTAGAAAGTTACTCATGTTCTACTTTTGTTGTTGACAGGATTTATTCAGTTGTGGAGAATTTGAAGACGTTTGAAGAAGTGAAGACGTCCGAAGAAAAGAAATCTGTGACAAAAGATGAAGATAAAGTGAAGATTTCTGGTAAGAAACCAAGTGTGGTCTACAATAGATGCCCCCCCCCCCCGGTCGAAAATGGATTTTTACCTCGAAATCCAAATTCCGAAAGAGTCGAAAAGGCAATAAACTTACAATGGGAGTCTGGGCCGTCGGATAACTTGCCAGAAAATATTGATGTCACGTACACGTCGTCTGATACTGATCATGAGTCAAAGTTGATAAAAAGTGTGGTCGATCAGGTGTTAGATAAAGATGACATAGAGGAGTCAAAACCGGAGTCCAAATCCAAGTCAAAGTCTGAGTCCGATACGTCAAAGTCAACAGTCAAAAAGGACAAACGAGTTTATGATAAAGACTTTTTGATATCAAAATCTAATCTGAATGATAAATCATTCAAAGTGGCATATACTTTGAAAGATTCTGACAAATTATATTCTGATGAAGCTTTTCCAATAAGAGGTGTTAAAACTGAAATGATTAAAAAGGTTTTCAAACTGATAGAAATTAATATTTCTGAAATAAAAGATGTAAATCTTTCTGAAAAACCTAAAAATTACACCTCAAGAGTTCAACAACGTTTAAACAAGAAAAAGGGTTACAGTTCTGGTTCTGGTTTTCAAAAGAAATCAAACCAAAACTGTAATTTCAAAAAGAATGGTCTAGGTTTTATACCACCGAAAAACTATAAAAATGAGAAAATTTATAAACCAAAAACTGTTTTTGTTTCAGGAACAAGTGCTGAGAAAGAACAAAAGAGTTCATTTTGGAAGCAGACAAATCAAGAATTCCTTGCCAAGAAGCAAGAAGAACTGAAGAAGAATGTTGTTCCAAAGAAGATTGAAAAGAGAACATGTTTTCAGTGTAAAACTATTGGTCATGTTGCTAGGGACTGTCCTAAGACATTCAAACCAAAACAGGAAGTCTCTGGTAAACTAAAAGAGAAAGTTGTTGAGAAATTTGAACTTTCAACCCGAAAGTTTACAGGCTTTGAAAATTCAATTTTTGAAAAAGGAGAATGTTCAAAGAATGTTTTGAAAAGAAAAGAAGATTTAAAAAATCAAAAATGGGTTGTTAAAGGTTCAGGAAACAGTTCTGGTGATGAATCTGATTCCACAAAATCAGAGGAGCCACATGTTGTTGAAAGAATTGAGAAATCAGTTCCAAAAGTGGATGATGTGAATTTTCCACCTTTGCGAGCTGAAAATTTTAAGAAGAAAGTTGGGAAAGTTGAAATTTCAAATCAATTTTATTCTGACAAGAAAAATTTTTATGTTGATAAGGCTTTCAACGGAACTGTGAAACACATTTTTGGCAAAATGGTCAATAGTAAGGTTAAAGGTGTTAAAGAATTTTACGCTGCCAAAAGAGGAGGTCACAGGTTCGCTGAAAGTAAAAATGAAAAAGAAGTTGTTACACCCAAGGAAGTTCAGGCTTGGGTGGATATATTTTTCAAAGAATAAAAACCTGACTTGCCGGAGATCCCAAGTTGGTAATCGTGGATCATGAATCGGCATCATTTTAATCATGTTTGTATAATGTGTTTTTGAAAAGCAGGACTTGCCGGAACTTCCAGGTTTGTAAGCGTGGAGTAGGAATCGGCACCTTGAGAATTCAACCAACAGATGGTAAATTGGTTGAAAAGCAGGTTTAAGTTGTTTGTTTGTGATTTTTACAAGTGGTTCAGAATTTGGATCAGATTGATCTTATACGTGGTAAATCAGGGACATTAAGTTGTATCTGATTTTCTACAAATGGTTGAAAAACAATGTGATGATTTGATCCCCAATTTTACAAGTGGTAAAATCAACAAAACTTATTTTCCGGAACAACCATTTAATTAAAACAAACTTAAGTGTTTTGAGATCATAATGGGAAAATAGTTTCTTGTGAGGGGGAGTTCTGATTGTTTATGCCAAGTGAATGGAGAATTGAGGCAATTCGATATCAGTTGTCATGTTCTTGTACAGTTTGTTTTCAAATTTCCTAAAATGTGTTTGCATTTTAGGGGGAGTAAGATTTTAGAAAAATCCAAAAACATTTGAAAATTTGATAAAGTCAAAAACATGATAAAATGAAAAATGAGTTTTGTTGCATAAAAGAGGAAATGATAGTACATCAGTGGACTATCACAACATGCTAAAGATTTGGTAAGATAAAAAAAAGTGATAAACGGTCTTACTGATGATGTGCCAGTAGGTTTTTGCACATTTAGTAGATTGTGACGAGATATAAACCTAAATTTCAAACTTGCTTATATCGTGGGGATACATCTCTCGGATATATGGGTAACCCCCGAAATCTCGTTTGAAAGGTCTCATAATCTGATATACTAGGTTTTTATACTCAATGATGTCTGGGGTATTATTCCGGGACTTCTGCTGAATGGAAGTTCTGACCTAGTCCTTGGATAATACTTTCCGCAAATGCTTGAAACATAGCATAAACCCTCAGCATGCTGATGAAACAATAAAATTGATAGTCACTGCTGTTGTAGCTAAAAGATCCTCTAAAGGGGACAAACCGAAAAGTCGAAGCGGATATCTCTCTGCGTATACGGAAGTATCGACCTGAGATCCCTCAGCCCTCGCATTACCTAATTTATATACAGATATCATTGTAGTATACTCACCTGTAAGACTGAATATTGGGATCTGGATACGGGAGTATATTCTGAGGTGGGACACGCGTTTGAGTTTAAGTTCTTAAAACATTAATTTCGTATCTCGAAGCAGTTGAACTTTGTGTGAAAATTTAAGTGGATCAGTATACTGACAATCTAAGTGAATCGTTTAGAACTTAAAATGAAATGAAGCTTAACGGTGTTGGTGATTTGTCTCATAAACTGATATGATCCTCTTGCACGAACTCACAAAAATATTGTTTGTAAATATTTCATTTCTGCAATTATTTTCTTTTAGAAAATCCAAAAAGATTTTTAGTGTGTTTTAGCATAAAGTTTTAAAAAAAATTCAAAAAGATTTTTGACAACTGGTGTTGTAAAGCTGATTTTCAAAATTCCGAGTGCTAAACTTGATGAACAGGTTTGGGAAAGAATGTATGAAGAAATTGTGTTTTCAAATGTTTATCAAAGATTAAATCATTTTTTGAATAGTACCTGCAAGTGGTTTCTAAATTTGCAAAAGTTTAAAATTTGTGAAACTTATTTTTTGGTAGAGTTGTGTAGGTTAGCCAGGTTTCGAAACCTGAGCTAGATGAGTGCCAGGTTATGATCTAAGAACCTATGGAAAGTGAATTCCAGACTGCGATCCCAGCTTAGTGAGAGGGGGAGTCTGAAGACATCAAAAGGGAGTCTGAAGATTGTAGAGACAGTTTCGGATTCTGAAGATTACGAAAAAAGAAAAAGAGATTGTTTGAAGATGCTTACAATGGAGAATATTTGGAGAGAGTGAACAGACTGATAAAGACTGAAGGTTTGACAACCGAAGACTCGACACTGAAGACTTGTCAATATTCGAGGGGGAGTCTGTTGGTGCATACGTCTGTCGACTTCGTCTTGTATCGAGTCATGTAATAGATTAGATGAAACAAGTCATGCTGTTAGAGATAAGTAGGAAACAGAGGTGAACAAGCCAGTTCAAACGAAGTGGTCAGTTCAAACAAAGTGGACAGTTCAAACGAACTGGATCAGTTCGTATGAACTGGAAAGGTTTGTTCAAACGAACTGGAAATAGTATAAATAGGTGACTTGTGATTTTCATTTGTAACTTTGGCATTTCCGGTAGCGAAGCTCTGCCGAGGTATCTCCAGACCGTGTATAGCTTTCATATCAATACAAGAGATAGTTAAACTACTTTCAAGAACAAATCAAGCTGATTCGAAACCAAAACGTCTGTTTCCGCCTCTCGTTTTGGTCTAGAACACTTCTGATCGACTCGTTTAGGTCGTTTCTCGATCCTACAAAGACTTCAAAACTTGAGGTGCTGCGGTTTTAGGAGCGGGAGTAGCGTTTGCTTGATGGAGATTCTTGGTTGAGGTTTTGAAATAACCAGCCAAAACTCGCTTATCATTGATCTCAACGGAGAGTTGGTAGGTTTCCTCGATAGTTGCGGGTTTAGCTACTTGCACAAAGTCAGCTACACAATCTGGGAGAGCGCGGATGTACTTCTTGATCGTGATATCAAGCGTTGACACTTGACCAGGACAGATAATGCTGAGCTACTTGAAGCGAGCGGTGAGACCCGTGCTGTGACCTCCTTCTTGTTTGATACCCCAAAACTCGTTTTCCAGCTTTTGGAGTTCATGTGGGGGACATAATTCTTTCATCATGACTTCCTTCAATTCCTCCCAGGAGAGTCCATAAGCTGCATCGTTACCGCGCCTGTTGCGCTCAGCAGTCCACCAGTCCAGAGCCCTGGACTGAAAAACTCCAGTAGCATTCACAGTGCGGAGGTTATCTGGGCATTCGCTTTGATGAAGAGTGAATTCGATGGAGTCAAACCACTGGAACATAGCACTGGGTCCATCTTCACCAGTGAAGTCTTTAGGACCGCTTGCCTTGAATTGCTTAAAGCTGAAAGGAACTTTTGGCGTGTCGCTTTTAGATTCAACAGACGATTTGCTGCTGACCTCATTGATCTCACTGACGATCTGAGGTATGACTTTAGCCATTTCCTTGGCGACGAGAGAAGCGATGCACTTGTCATCTCTGCTTCTCTGAGCGTTTCGGCGAGTGTGAGAACCAAGGGAAGACATTGTCTGCAGCAGACACCGTTGTATGATTTAGACAAGATTCGATTATATCGGGTCTTAGTTTGAAAAACGTATCGTTTAACCATCCTCTTTTATGTAAAGCTCAGGAACACGTAGGCACATAACACAGAGGCACATAGTCCACCTAGGCACATAAGCACATAGGAACATAAGCACATAAGCTCATAATCCACGTAAGCACATATTTTGCACATATTCACCAACATATTTTGCATGTATTCACCTATCCTTCAAGGCCGCGTTTTGCGTTCAAGAGTTGCGAGTGGCGAGTAGCGATAGCGAGTAACATAGCGAGTAGTATAGTGTGCGAGAGTTCATAGTTCATCTGCGATTTGTTAGAGTTTTGGGCTAACAGGGCTGTGCGAGTTGTGCGTGTTTGATGAGCGAAAAGCGTAAAGTCTCCAAAATCGAAGCATATAATCATATAAACACATAAAATCAGAGAATCAGCGGCTGCGAGTTCAGAATCGAAACAGAATGTCTGGGTGTTTAGACAGCGACTACCCAGAGTGATTCGACTATCCACAACGACCTTGAGTACACGCTTTGGCCTAATAGACCGTGCTCTCACCAAAATATGGCGAACGACACGCATCCTTTCGACTACCACATGAATCGAGTCATTGGAATCCATCGAGACTTTGGTGAGAGTTTTGTAAAAAGTCAAAGTAGAGAGTGGAACGTGTCATTAAGATGCGGCTTTCACCCCTAACTTAACAGCCTCGTTCCTGAAAGTATGGTAAAACCATGAGGTAGAGAGGGAGAATTTCGTCGAGATATGGATTTCACTCCTGACTCGACGAAAGATTCTCGTGCAGAGAGTAAAAATTTCGCGTAGAGTGAGTAATCTTATCGAGAGTCCTTGGTTTTCACGCCTAATCTCGACAAGATCACTCGATTGTGTTATGCGAGTGTTTTCGAAAATGTGTGTGTGTCGCGTCTGCCTTAGGAAAGGCAAGATAGTGTTCGACCTTAGGAAAGATCGACCTTGCACGAAGCTGTAGTATGCGGTGTTTGCGCAATGATGTAGTTTTCGCGAGTTCGAGCGAGAGTATCAAAAGTGGCTCACACGAAACCCCTACTGGGTTCATGTGAGGCGGTCTGTTGGTACTTAGACTATAGACTAGGTCAATCCTAAGACTCAGAATCCCGGACTAGGATGAGTCTTCCTAATTCCCTATAGTTATGGCTCTGATACCAATCTGTCACACCCCAACCGATGGCGAAAACATCGGGGCGTGGCATTGAGCGATACAAATTATCCAAGAGAATCCATAACAACTATTAATGACAATATATTTAACGTTAAAGTCCCATACCAATAACATATAAAGTAAAAACAGTTATTACAGACATAGTTTCTCAAAAACAAGTAAACTGTTCTGAAAACTCAGATTTCTTATTTGGTGAGTTTCTAGACCTCCTACTTGATTCATCAAAGCAGACATAGCATCCTATCAACCTGTCACATACGTTAAAATAAAGTCAATACACAAAGTGTAAAGGTGAGTACACAAGTTCGAGTAGCATATAGTATAGCGAAAGCGTTTACGCATAACCATCATGTAACACATAGAAATGTGAATTAAGTATGCTATCGACAATGACGTATGCAACCGACATGACTGCGAGTGTGATGGCGATATGTTCTTTTATCGTCAGTGAACGATATATATTCCTTTATTTACCGAATAACTTATATGTCTTACTTGTCAGTTGAAATATATATTATTTCTTAAGAATGTATTTTTATAAGTCCGTTTGTTGTCCACATTGTCCGCTCATCCAATTATTCGTTTAAGGATATAATATAAGTAGTGTTATACATATATCCAATGTCTTAGCATTTCCTTGGTATTTTTGTGAATATTAGTGTACATGTATATATGTAACATCTTATGCTTGTTTTCTTACAAGTATTTTCCTGTCATGTCTTTTTGTGTAATACTTGTATTTAGTTATCATCCTACATACTAAATATATACACTTTGTCACAACCACATATACACATTGGTGAGTATTCTAAGTATATATTTATTTTCCTAAAAGAATATATATATATATATATATATATGTGTGTGTGTGTGTGTGTGTGTGTGTGTTCCCATTTTAACTTAAGAAAATTACCATAAGTACTTAGGAAAATGCTTAGGAGTTTATCACTTAAACTTTTCACCAAAAAGTTTGCCTAATCATGATTAAGATCCCTAATGGTGTTTAACCATTTTAATGACACTTTAATCCCCACTTAATCATGATTAGAAATTTAAAAAAATTCGCCATAGTTTACCCTAAACTATGGCGTTTTCCCACGTTTTAAAAACGTATTTAAACCACTTTTCAATTTCCAAATCATCATCAATTCATCAACTTCATCAAAACTCATTTTTCATGTAACTAACCCTACAACTTAACTTCAACATTCCAAGAGCTTTCATACATGTATTTTTATAAGACTTTTGGAGTGATAAACTTTATGTTCATCTTTTTAATGAGTTATTTTTATACAACTTGATTATATATATTTTTATACTTTTAAATCTCTAAAAATTCCAAGACTTTCAAGTATCAAAATGTTAAGACTTTTTATGTGCAACTTTTATAACATTTTTTATATTACTTGTTTTATATAAAAATCAAGTTTTCTAGTTCTTTAAAATCAAGTTTCAAGAATATATGTGAAGCTCATGAACATGAAGATGATGATCTTACATGATTTAAACATATATTTGTTTAAATCATATTTTTAAGCTTGTTAAAGTAAGACCATCACTTATGTAAAATACTACACAAAATAAACAAAAAGAACATCATAAATCACATGCTTAAACAACCTACTTTAACAAAATCAACATAATCATGCTAACTAGTTAACATTAATACACATAATCATCACATAATAAGTTATATTTAGTAGATTATTAAGGTGAGATTAGGGTTTTAAAGTTTGATTTTTCTTTATATTCAAGATAATCAACAAGTACTTCCTTAATCTACACATAATAAGGTTGCTTAAAAATGGTAAAAGATTGGCTTACAAGTTTGCACAAGATTAAGAAGACAATTAAGCTCCAAAGAAGGCCCTATTGATCCTCCATGCTTGCTATTTCCTTAGATGATCTTGAAATGGCTTGAAAGAGGTTTAAATGCGGTGTTTATGAGATAAAAATGGGTGTATTATGTGTGTATATGATTGTCGTGAATGAAGGGGAAGAAGGAGGGTGTTTGTGAACTTCTTTGAGTGACAAGAATGATGGAAAAGATGATGGTAGTATGGTGTTATAATTTACTAGCATCAAGAAGTCAAATAAAAATCTCAAGGCCATGCTTGTCACGCCCCCAAAATACCACATGCGGAATTCACCGCGAGGCGTGCGACGTACCAGGATCTAGCCACTAATCATGTCGAACTGATAGTAAATAATATTAATACAAAAATCATGTCCAACATGAATAGTGCAATTTCATAAATAATGTTTCAACATAGTTTATGTGACAACCCGAACTTTCAAGGTTAGTGTCTTTCAGTCTTGTGATTCCGATTCCTCATTATTTCTCTTTCACGCTCTTTGCTTTAGTGAATCTGTTAAACGCTCGTGACTTTGATAAACTTATTAAACGTAAATGTTGATTGAATGTGTATTTGGATTTTTATTGTGTCACGTAGTTAGAATTGGGCCGTAATCAGCCTTAAACCATCTCGGCCTGGTCACAAGTATTATTGGGCCGCCATCATCATTAAACAAACTTAGCCCATCTCCTCCTTTCTTATGTATACGTAAATTCATGGGTCATGTTATAAAACTCATTGCAAACCCTATACCCCTCTAGACAAGTGAAGGCAGTAGACCCCCCTCCCCTCGAGGCATCATCTCATTCAGTCGAGCCCTTGGTTAGTAGATTCGTATTTATGTTAATTCTTAATTGTTTTATCTTGTTTATGTGTGAACTTGATTAAAAAAATTGTATATGTATGCTCTATAAAACGTGAGAAACTTGATGTTGTGTTTAATCGTGTTCCTGCATGTTAAACTATGCTTAGGGTTGCATGTTATTAGAAACCTTGATGAACACCTCATAAATCACTAATGAATCCGCTATAAAAAGATGGTTGATGTTGAGTGAATGTTCATGAATCTGATTTAAATGATTAGTAAGAATGTTAAGGCTTATGAGTTTGGATGTTCGATTTCTAATGTTGATGATGAAGGTTCGATGTAAGAGTTTGGTTATGTGATATAATATGATTGATCCGATTTAATGGATCTTATGTTAATTATTAGTGAACAATTGAATGTTAAGTAGGGTTTATGTGAATCATGAGAACTAAATTAATGGAACACTTTTGTTAAAGCATGCATTCTAGGATTTTATGGTTATTTATTCATAGATTGGTTACAAACTGTTAATCTTGATGACTAATATTCATATGATAGGGTGTCATTTATGATGATGTTTGACCTAGCTGAATGAATATTGAAAAAGGATTGTGAGTTTAGAATTGGGTAGTAGGCTTCTGAACCAATTTGGGTTGCACTATTTTATTTGGGCCTCACATGTAAACGTTTTAAACTGGGCCGCGAATTGAGATAAATCACACAGTCCAAGCGGACTTATGTTTGGGCCGCGCACACATGGGACTAAACGTGCTACTGGATTTCACAAACAAACTTAGGCCGCACCTTAAATACTGGGCCACAAGCCTAACTGGTCGCACAGTTGAGGCCCGGCCACACGTTATATTGGGTCGAAATATGCTTATGGGCCATACGCTAAAACGGACCTGCACACATAAACACCCTCTTTTGGGTCGCACCTCATGTTGGGCCGTATGTTAAATCTGGGCCGAGACAACTTATGAACCACACGAATTAGGACTAATAACACACTCTTATGAACATTGAGTTAACTATTCAGCGTATTGTGAAACACGAACTTGTGATGAGAACTTGTTTATGACTCGAATACATGCTATGTGACATTATGGGTTGTTGTACTATACGGTGTCTTGTACGATTTGCATAACGATGAAGGTTTGCTTGTACGATACTTGTGTAATGTGTACGAATAGTACGTAATTTATGTGTATACAAAACTGATTGCCTTTGATAAACACGGTAGGGTTTGGTTGACTAACTTGGAACAAGTAACATAACCTACCGAGTAAACCAAAGGTGAGTTCATTTCTGTTGAGCATGCGTCCCAGTGGTTGGAACAGTCATTGGGTATCCCTGAGAGGGATAGGTTTTTGGGTAAATCAATTGGGTATTCCTAAGAGGAATACGTCTTGTGGGTAAAAACTGGAATGTTAGATAATACACTCATTCCTATCATTTTAAGTCCCATGTTATACCGAATAGTTTCCTGAGAGGTAACGGGGTGTTAGTTGATAACGCTATTAGGCTTGGCAACCTCACACCTACCTGAGAGGATGGGCGTGAACTAATGACCTTAAATCATGACCAATGCTTAGATAGGGGGCATTGGGGACGGGCAAACAATCTGGTAGCCATCTTGTACGGTACTCGAGTTATTATCAACATTACTTTCAGAATTGTATTTAACTGGATTAAACACTTGGTAAACAAACGTTTTCATAAAACTGTTAACTCACCACCGTTGTCTTATGTGCATGCTCGTAGACTATAGATATGTGGAACGTGGAACTTGCTGTCTGGGATGCTGGAGTGGTCATGGGTCAAGATACATGGAATCGCGAGACAAGTCTAATGGTTTTCGTACATATGGTTTATGGAACACTTAGCAAATGATTTATGCTTCCGCTGAACACGATGAATTACATTTAATGTTTTGTAACACTTTATGTTAATAAATGAAAGCTTTTATTTCAAATCTTGTTATGAGTTCAATGTGATTGGTGGCTAGATCCCGGTACGTCACACGCCTCGCGAAGGTTTCCGCATGTGGTATTTTGGGGGTGTGACAGTTTGGTATCAGAGCCACTGGTTATAGTGAACTTGGTTTTAAAAATGATTTCATAAAACCAGACTATAACTGAACAGTTCTGAATACGTGAATACGACCATGACACTCAGCTCCAGATTGCAAGGTTCGTCTTTTCACCTGTGGTATACATTACACGAATAGTGTACACTTGTTTATGTTGAAACATACGGACACACACTCGTCACTATAGCATAATTACATGGATTGCTTGTTTACAGTACGATGCGTTTTTAGTATGTCGTAGTCCTTGGATTTTTGTGATCTTATCCTTTTGAAAACCTCCGTTTGACATCTGAGTTTGAAGAACCATTTGACATGAGTTAGGAGGAACTGAGATGAGCATGCAAATCACAATATTATTGTGGGTGCACACATAATAATAATGTGGGGTGCATGCGAGCCCAGTGAGGCTTAACAAGTGAAAAAGGGGTTATGTTCCGTTATTCGATCAATGAGAAACATAACAAACCTATAGGGGTCCTAGCAGTGATTGTCTCCTACACGAACGTGATCTCTTCACTCCTCTCTGAATCCTTACGAATCTTGATGTTATCGAGTATCACCTGAACACTCATCCAAATGTCTAGCGAACTGTGTAGAATGTTAGGTACTAGTACGAACGTCTCTAAGTTGTATGTCGAAGCATCGAACGATTGATCCATACCTTTCTCACTTATCTTAGTTTACTGGAACGGAACACATCGACGCCTTATATCCCGAAGTGCGATCACTTCTGCAACACTCTAGCAACATACCGTGTATTACATAATCGACTTGCAAGATCGATGCACAAGAGGATGAACGTAGTACTTTACCGACCTCAGTAGTAGAACGACCCTGATTACCGGCAACGGGCACCAGCAAATTGGCTTAAAAAGAATCCTTAACCCTAGTCAGCGACTTATGGGAGTTAACTCTTACGAATCAATCAGGACATAAGCGATGACAATTGACTATAGTGTGGAATGTGAAACTGACAGCACAATGAGTAGCGCCTTAGGACGCGGCACGGAATGTGAGAAGATGGATCTTGACGGTGAAATATCGTAGGGCTCCGTTTCAAGCAACGACATTAGAGGCAACAGTCACGGCAACATCAAGCTACTCGTAATTGTAGCCAACAGTATGGAAATGAAGGTGCCTACAACATGGATTAGCCGTTGTCAAATCAAGAAGACAACAACCAAGAGAACGACGGCAGTACTGGTAATTTCGTGTAAAAACAACAACGCCGGAAGTGATGCTCATGGAAGGGAATTTAGGATTGGCATGGGCGACGCCAGGATTATAGCAACATGGTGGCCTACACATTCTTGGTAACGAATCGTCTTGTCCCTGTTCTGTTCAACCCTTATACTTCTTGAAACCAAACTTGTCGTGGAATCGGCTGATGGCAAATCAATTGAAGCCTCATATGTTCGTTGGGATGCAAACTCGACCTTGTGGGACAAGTGCTTGACATCGACCTTCCTTCTGCTATCCTTGATAGTTTCGACGCAGTAGTCAGTGTGGATTGGTTATTCAGATATCACGTAGATATACCCTGTGAGAAGAAAATTTTGCGTATCTCTCTCTAGAGGAGAATCGTTATCTGTTCTAAAGCATCAGAGTGGTGCAAAGGTTAGCGCCATTTCAGCCATGAAAGCCCAAAAGTGCCTACGAAGGGATTACCCCGCTATGTTAGCGCTCGTTACTGATTATAAGACTAAGGAGAAGAGGATCGAGGATCCACCAATTGTTCGTGATTCCTTCCAAAGTGCTACTCGAAGAAATTTCAGGTTTACTTCCACAACTGTTAGGTAGAATCTCAGTTTGATCTCACGCAAGAGGCAGCCTTGATTTCTCGTACTCCTTACCGTCTTGCACCTGGAGGGTTGCAAGAACTGTCAAATCAACTACAGGAACTGTTGGACAGGAGTTTTGTCGGACCTAGTTTTCGCTCTGGGGAGCCCCGATTATATCCGTGAAGATAAGCCTTATTGTTGGACATATGTACTGATTATCGAGAACTCAGCAAGGTGACAATCAAGAACCATTTGTCTCGACCATGTATTGACAACCTGTTGACCAGTTGCGAGGGCCAAACTTCTATCCGAGGGTTGACTAACGAACGAACTATCATCAGATTGAAGTCCAAGGGGAGAATGTTCCTAAAGCGGTATATCGAAAGTTGTACGGTCATTACGACTTTTTATTCCACGACCCTTGGGTTAATCAACACATCAGCAGCTTTATGGATTGCATGGATCAACCGTGTTTATTGTGGATGCTTTGAATCATTTCTAGGAGAAAGGAACATCATGGGCGGCATTTGTAACTTATCTTAGAGCTCCTAAGGGAGGAGCTACTCCACGCGAAGTCTTGTTAAATGTAACTTCTAGACTCGAGAGGCACATTTTTGGTCGTTTAATCAACGAAGTGGGAATACACGTAGATCTCGCTAAGACCCATTTTGTTAGAAACTGAACGACACCAAAGATTCCTTCAGGGATACGGCAATTCCTTGGTTTCGCTAGATACTATCGCAGATTCATCGCGGGATTTTCGAAGATTGCGCAGCTTTAACCACTTTAGCACAGCGGGGTGCTGTGTATTCATGGGAGACAAAACAGGAGAACGGGTTTTTAGCTTCTGAAATCCAACTCTACAATGCACTGGGCATCGTCCTTACTCGAGGGTACGGGTGATCTAGTGGTATACCATGGAGGTCCGAATCGGAGTCTCAGTTACACACCGATGCAACACGAGAGGATGATTGCTTACGTAGTGGATTAACAAGAAGAATTGCACGACTCACAACCTGGGGTGGAAGCCATGGCCTCTGGATTTGGAATTTGGAAGTGTTCCTTGCACGGTACCAAGGGCGTTATATAGACCGATCACAAGGACCCTCAGCATATCTCGAACAGCGAGAGTTAAACATACGATGGCGTCGCTGAATGGAACTCTCGAACGATTACGACTATGGAACTTAAACGCGAATGAGCCTTGTAGCACACCTTCGACTCTAAACTACTTGATCAGATCTGTTCTGCTCAAACCGAAGCATTTAAGGACGAGGACCTCCCAGCTGGATCCGTGCGGGGCATGGAAAAACAATATGTAGCTGAAAATTAAATGGCATTCACTACTTCCTGGAGCGAATGTGGACCTCACTATACAACAATCCTAGGGAATTTGTATTGAGCGAAGCACACCAGCCTTGATATTCTAGTCGTCTAGATTTTGACAGAGGATTTAGAATCTATAAATCTGGTACAGTTAACCAGGCATGAAGGCCCGCCTAACAATGTTTGACCCGTGCGAAAGTCAAGGTGGGATATCAGAAACCCTCTGGTTTGTGTCAGCAACCAGAAACACCCATTGGAAAATGGAGCAGACTGCCATGGATTTTGTCACCGGCTTTCCTAAAACTATAAACGGAAACGATATCACCTGAGTGATCACTGATTGTCTCATGTAACTGATACACTCCCTTGCAATTAAGGAAAATTGACAAGTCTTCGTATACTGTTAGTAATTACCTGTGAAGGGCGGTTTCTAGGCACGGGGTGCCAACTCCTGTTACCTCTAATTTGGATCTATACATGATTTATGTCGGGCAATACGCAACACCCTTGACTCATGTCTGGACCAGAGTATTGCGTATCGCCGTTGGACAAACGGTCAGAGTAAACAAACCCTCCTGACACTCGAAGACATGCTGCGAACATGTTTGTGTTTGGCTTTAGTGAAAATTTGAAGGACTCTTACCTATGGTTGAGTTATACTGCTGCAGTTACCATTCTAGTATCCAGACAGCTCTGTTGAGGCATTGCATGGACTATAATGCCAACCTCTTTGTCAGGCTAAGATGGTTGACAACTTAATTACGGGTCCACGACTTGTACTCGAAACTCTTGGGAAGATTGTTTGGATCGGGAGTCGTTTGGCGGCAACGCGTGACCGTCAGGAAACCTAATAAGATTAGGAAACGCTGGAAGATCGCTGTAGGCGATCGTATCATGTTGAAAGTCTCACCCTGAGAGGGTGTGGTACGCTTGGGAAGCGTGCCGAGCTTAACTTACATCACGTTGGGCCATACAACATTCTGGGAAGAATCGGTAACGTGGCCTACAAACTCGAGCTACCTGACGGATTGGGTGACGTTCACGATGTCACTTATGTCTCGAATCTAAAGAAGCGCTTGTCGGATGAAACACTTGTTGTACCATTTCAAGAACTAAAAATCGACGATAAGTTGCAGTTCGTCGAAGAACCTATTGAAATCATGGATCTGGAAGTTAAGGTTCGTAAACATAGTCGAATCCCAATCGTGAGAGTCCGTTGGAACTCAAGACGTGGACCAGAGTTCACGTGGGAACGCGAGGATCAGAAGAAGCTTAAGTATCCTCAGTTGTTCAACACTGCTGAATCAAATCCTAATGAGACTGGTGAATTTCGGGACGAAATTCCACTTCAAGTTGGGGATGATGTGGCACCTGGGGAAAATCTGCAGCAATCTTGATTTATCACTTCACTTCTCTATGCTCACTTATCAAATTTCGGGACGAAATTTCTTTCAAGTTGGGGATAATGTGACAACCCGAACTTTCAAGGTTAGTGTCTTTCAGTCTTGTGATTCCGATTCCTCATTATTTCTCTTTCACGCTCTTTGCTTTAGTGAATCTGTTAAACGCTCGTGACTTTGATAAACTTGTTAAACGTAAATGTTATTGGGTGCGATTGAATGTGTATTTGGGTTTTTATTGTGTCACGTAGTTAGAATTGGGCCGTAATCATCCTTAAACCATCTCGGGCCGGTCGCAAGTGTTATTTGGCCGCCATCATCATTAAACAAACTTGGCCCATCTCCTCCTTTCTTATGTATACGTAAATTCATGGGTCATGTTATACAACTCATTGCAAACCCTATACCCCACTAGACAAGTGACGACAATAGACCCCCCCCCCCCCATTGAGGCATCATCTCATTCAGTCGAGCCCTTGGTTAGTAGATTCGTATTTATGTTAATTCTTAATTGTTTGATCTTGTTTACGTGTTAACTTAATTAACAAAATTGTATATGTATACTCTATAAAACGTGAGAAACTTGATGTTGTGTTTAATCGTGTTCTTGCATGTTAAACTATGCTTAGGGTTGCATGTTATTAGAAACCTTGATGAACACCTCATAAATCACTAATGAATCCGCTATAAAAAGATGGTTGATGTTGAGTGAATGTTCATGAATCTGATTTAAATGATTAGTAAGAATGTTAAGGCTTATGAGTTTGGATGTTCGATTTCTAATGTTGATGATGAAGGTTCGATGTAACAGTTTGGTTATGTGATATAATATGATTGATCAGATTTAATGGATCTTATGTTAATTATTAGTTAACAATTGAATGTTAGGTAGGGTTTATGTGAATCATGAGAACTAAATTAAGGAAGACTTTTGTTAAAGCATGCATGCTAGGATTTTATGGTTGATTATTCATAGATTGGTTACAAACTGTTAATCTTGATGACTAATATTCATATGATAGGGTGTCGTTAATGATGATGTTTGACCTAGCTGAATGAATATTGAAAAAGGATTGTGAGTTTAAAATTGGGTAGTAGGCTTCTGAACCGATTTGGGTTGCACTATTTTATTTGGGCCTCACATGTAAACGTTTTAAACTGGGCCGCGAATTGAGATAAATCACACAGTCCAAGCAGACTTATGTTTGGGCCACGCACACACGGTACTAAACGTGCTACTGGATTTTATAAACAAACTTGGGCCGCACCTTAAATGCTGGGCCACAAGCCTAACTGGTCGCACAGTTGAGGCCCGACCACACGTTTTATTGTGTCGAAATATGCTTATGGGCCATACGCTAAAACAAACCTGCACACATACACACCCTCTTTTGGGTCGCACCTCATGTTGGGCCGTATGTTAAATCTGGGCCGAGACAACTTATGAACCACATGAATTAGGACTAATCACACACTCTTATGAACATTGAGTTAACTATTCAGCGTATTGTGAAACACGAACTTGTGATGAGAACTTGTTTATGACTCGAATACATGCTATGTGACATTATGGGTTGTTGTACTATACGGTGCCTTGTACGATTTGCATAACGATGAAGGTTTACTTGTACCATACTTGTGTAATGTGTACGAATAGTACGTAATTTATGTGTATACAAAACTGATTGTCTTTGATAAACACGGTAGGCTTTGGTTGACTAACTTGGAACAAGTAACATAACCTACTGAGCAAACCAAAGGTGAGTTCATTTCTCTTGAGCATGCGTCCCGGTGGTTGGGACAGTCATTGGGTATCCATGAGAGGGATAACTTTTTGGGTAAATCAATTGGGTATTCCTGAAAGGAATACGTCTTGTGGGTAAAAACTGGAATGTTAGATAATACATTCATTCCTATCATTTTAAGTCCCATCGTATACCGAATAGTTACCTGAGAGGTAACGAGGTGTTAGTTGATAGCGCTATTAGGCTTGGCAACCTCACACCGTACCTGAGAGGACGGGCGTGAACTAATGACCTTAAATCATGACCAATGCTTAGATAGGGGGCATTGGGGACGGGCAAACAATCTGGTAGCCATCTTGTATGGTACTCGAGTTATTATCAACGTTACTTTCAGAATTGTTATTTAACTGGATTAAACACTTAGTAAACAAACGTTTTCATAAAACTGTGAACTCACCAGCGTTGTCTGATACACTTGTGTGCATGCTCGTAGGCTATAGATATGTGGAACGTGGAACTTGCTGTCTGGGATGCTGGAGTGGTCATGGGTCAAGATACATGGAATCGCGAGACAAGTCTAATGGTTTTCGTACATATAGTTTATGGAACACTTAACAAATGATTTATGCTTCCGCTGAACACGATGAATTACATTTAATGTTTTGTAACAATTTATGTTAATAAATGAAAGCTTTATTTCAAATCTTGTTATGAGTTCAATGTGATTGGTGGCTAGATCCTGGTACGTCACAGGCCTCGCGGGGGTTTCCGCATGTGGTATTTTGGGGGTGTGACAGTTTACGTTCAGCGGAAGCAATTGTATTGTTTAAACATAATTAAAAATCCAAATCATTTTAAGTTGCAAAAGTTTACATGTTTCCTCAAGTGGCACGCCCCATGACACTTCTCGCTCTCCAGACAGCAAGTTCCAAGGCGTAGTGTATCTAACAACCTGCAAGCATGCAAAAAAAGTGTATCACCATAAAGCTGGCGAGTTCACAGTTTTGTTTAACGAAATCATGTAAATGTTTAGCTTAAATACATGTTGAAAATAACTCGATACCGAAGTGACATATGTTTGTTTGCCCTCATCAGTGCCTATCAACACTGGCTATGTGGTTAAGGCCATTAGTTCACGCCCGTCCTATCCAGGTACGATGTGAGGTTGTCAAGCCTAATAACGCTATCAACTAATACCCCGTTGCCCTCCAGGCAACTAGTTCGGTAGTAAGTAGGGACTTTGGGTGATAGAGTTGAGTTGATTGTCCAACATCGAAATTAAACTATAGTTTGTAACGTATCCCCTCCAGGGATTAAGTTTGTAAAGTATCCCCTCCAGGGATATAAGTTTGTTTGTTTGTCCCAACGGGATGCATGCTTGAGAAAAGAGCAGTTAACTCACCTTAGGGTGCGTATTATATCCAAAAGTATTGTGTGAACGACACGAACCATCATAGCATGCAAATAATCACCAAGACATCCATAATAATATTTGCACATCATAAGTAACCAATACTAGGATAAAGTTGTTTCACGTGTGATCGAGCTCTATCAATTTGTTGGAACCTTAAAGTCCGTTGGTAATTATTGTCGGGTTGGGTGTTGTTTGGCCGAAGTAAATGTACCCATAAGTTATTCATGTATATGCATGTTCATATAGATATCCACAACTTGGGAATATATGTAGGTAAGGATAGACTTGGTCGTTTTAAGATCTGCATTAGATTTTATAGTTATAAACAGTGGTTCGCCCGACTAAATGTTGCCCTTTTACATACGTATATATATACGCATTTAAATACAATAAAACCATCAAGTTCTTATAAAATAAAACCATCGCCTCAAACATATGTACCAATTGTATTCAAAATATAATATATAAAATTATAATCAATGTTTAGCAAGGTACATGCTTGAACATAAATACTTACAGAATTATAATGCCGTTCCAAGGTCCTTTAGTCGTTACAAAACATTGATTCATATAATTGTATATCAAACTTTACCCACCTGTTACAATTATATATACTTGAAACAAAACATGGCTGCTGGTCAAATGGCCAAAACCGCATATGTATATGCATTATCATCGTCCACGCACTTGAAATGACTCTTATTATTACTGGTAGTTAGCCAAGTAAAATAAAATCAAGCATTCGCATAACACACAACATACTAATTGTTTGTATAATCCCAAATTAACACGTATCCTTATTTTATATAATAACTCGATTAGTTAATAATTCAGACGTCACCAGATATCGTTTTATTATGTCAACATCTCATTAATCAGTTCAGTTCAGGTCGGGTCGCTAGAGCTCGATTGAAGTTCTATTATTACAAATTAATCACATATGAAAATATACAAATCAAACGCACAAATATACCTTCTCGTATGGACTGCTTAAAAATAAACCAACACATAAAAGTCTCCTCCATAGGCGCGTTGATTGGTTTGACCTACGCTAACCAGCAGTTTGAGCGTTTGACCGTAGTTGAACCGAACCAAAAGCAACACTCAACCACCCAACTAGGATCCCGGAAGCTACATACTATAATCCAACGCCTCCTAAGGCTTTCACCTGGGCATCCACCCAACCAATCGCCTCCGCCGTCACTTGTCCGACGGCCGGACGTCACCACCGCCGTCGACAACCGTAACGAACCACCACCAAAGCCACCTAACAAGTTGCCATTAATCTCTGATGTTACATATCTAAGGAATCGGAAAGGTACAAAACTAGATCTGACTTACCGGAGTTCACGGGTTGCCGAAATCACCATAACTAAACCTTTTTGGTGCAACTCGGGTCACCGGTGATCTGTGCGCATGGTCGGACGTATGAAACACCATGGCCCGACCCAGTGGCGGACCCAGGATTTTATTTCAATGGGGTCCATTTTCGGGTCGGTCCTCGTTCGGGTCGAGTTAAAGTGAGGTTTGAACTAGATTTAAAAAAAAATAAGAAAAATGGGCTTATCAAGGATTGAACCCATGACCTCTTGGTGGAAAAGAGGGAGATTTACCACTACACCAACTTTCTTTTTATTTCTATGGTGTCCACCTAATTGTATTTATGGGGTCCATATACAATTTAATATACCGAATCTACTATTTTTTTTTTTAAAGATTGGGGTCCGGGGACCCCGGTGGCACCAATGTGGGTCCGCCCCTGGCCCGACCCTAAAAAACACCAAAAAGCTCACCTTCGCCGCCTAATCGGTGCCGTGCGCCACCGCTGCTCTCCGTCTAGCGCTACCGTGTGGGGCCACCAGTCGATGGGTGGCCAGTCGTTGGTCATCGGGAACCACAGGGAACGAGGATGATTAGTCGGCTCCTCCCTTGAACTCCAATCTCTCTCTCTCTCGATCTCAACCGCTCAAAGTAGCACCCGTCACCTATCTTGATCGAGTTCCTTCGCCATCGATGACCGTGCGCCGCCGTGGAGTCATAGGGAGAGGGTCACGCTTGCCACGAACTGCCATCGGAGAGAGTTGCCAGCCGCCCTCGATCTCAGCCACTCTCTATCTCTCTCTCACTCTGATTCTCCTCCCTCTCTCTCTCTCTCTCTCTCTCTCTCTAATATGCAGAAGGATTTTTGTGTGTTTTGAACAAGAAGTCCAACAATCCGTTCATTATCTGTTGTTGTCTAAACAATATGAATGCACACAACGAATTTGACAACTGTTACAACTTATTAAAAGTATAAATCACTTCCAATCCTTTCCTGGTCAAATCACACACTCTAAAGTTTAAACTTATCGTGTATTGTAGTTTGGAAAGATACGCAAAAATACGAAAAAATACAAAAAAAAAACTCTAAAATACGAAACAAAACTCTAATATACGCAAAAATACCCTAAAATACGCTAAAATACGATAAAATACATGAAAATATTCTAAAATACTCTGCAATATGTTAATATACGTCATATTATGAAAAAATACATCAAAATATGTTGAAATACGCCGAAATACGTAAAAATACCCTAAAATAGGTTAAAATAAGCTAAAATACGTTAGAATACGCTCATATGCGTCAAAAATACTATAAAATACGCAACAATATGTTAGAATAAGTCAAAATAGGCAAAAATACGTCAAAATACGAGATTAATGATATTTCCACACATGTATACATATAACACAGCACTGTGCAGTACAAGTGGATTTCAAACAAAACTGTATGTAATCATAGAATACGATATTCTCACGCAACCGAACGGCATCGAAACGACGTATGTTGAAGGTATACGTCATAAAACGACAAAATATGCGAAAGTTCGGCAAAAAACGACATGTATACGCGTCGAACCGAGGGAAACATGATAAAACTAATTTTGAAATTATGCCATATACGATCATATAGGCCTATGTTGTATCGTATATCGGCTTAATACGCATCGTATAGGCCTATACGATGCGTATTAAACTTTGAATTTTCTCAAAAATACCCCTGAATTTATCAGAAAAACAGGGGTATTTCAGTAATTTCATCGATTAATACGCATCGTATAGGCCTATACGATGCTTATTAAACTATAAATTTCTCAAAAATGTGTTTCAAATCAAGGGTCCCATCATTACAACCACTTGTTTTCTACGGGGATGTAATGCAATGATTCCTCTCAATTGAATAGATAGACACTTGCTTTATAGGACTCACTTGAATCGTCTCGGAAGTATTGAACAACCGAAATAACAGCTTCAGTTTCATCAGCAACATCGTTTACCGTGGAATGCATCCTTATTTCTGTAAATCGCACAAACAAGCATGCCTTGAACGAGTCTAGAACACTCGTAATCCTCAACCGGCTTTGAAACCAGACATAATCTATTAAGAAACTGTTCGATTTCACGGTGAGTGGAGAAATTAGCGACGAAGAAATTGTTCGACACAGACATGCATCTGGAAAGAAGCATATAAAGAACCTTCAAAAGTTAGAGAATATACAGACTTCAAAAGTTAAACATATTTTATTAGCTATTATACCTCGTTTAATAGCAAGATAAGAATGATGAGATATCAGCAGTTAGCTCGAAGAAGTTTCTCTCGATCAGGTGTTCCAATAGAATTCCCCTGTTTAACAATGTCCTGTTAATTGTTTCAGATAACATGCTTGGTAACAAAGAGGAACACTTTCTTCTTTTGTTCTTCAATCTTTGTTACTTGTTAATGTTTTATTTTTTTTCTACTTTTAGAAAGGTTTGACCACCTCACGACTGTAATAAAATGGAACATAATCCCAGATTGTCTAGAGAAGCGCTTTTATCATGTGTCATATGTTGGACGGAATATATGGATGGAAAGCCCGCATAGTTTGTTTTTTTTTATAATTTTACAGACGATTTAGAGAAACAGAGAATACGTTACGAGAGTATTCGAGAATTAGAAAAGGAGAAAATACGGAACGACAAGGGTGTTGGTCTTTTCTCCCACGTGTGATCCAGAGGTCGGTCTCGGGTGGGCATAAGATCCGTGGGCCCTATTGTCGGATCTGTGACTCCTTGGAAGATGTGATTAAGGTAAGCGTGTCGTATCACGTGTCATGTGTCATAAAATGGAACATAATCCTAGATTGTATAGAGAAAGCGCTTTTATCATGTGTCATATTAGAGAAACATAATTTTACAGACAATTTAGAGAAACAGAGAATACGTTACGAGATTCTTCGAGAATTAGAAAAGGAGAAAATATGGAACGACAAGGGTGCTGGTCTTTTCTCCCACATATGATCCAGAGGTCGGTCTCAGGTGGGCATAAGATCCGTGGGCCTTATTGTCGGATCTGTGACTCCATGGAAAATGTGATTAAGGTAAGCGTGCCGTAAAGTTGCATCTGATTTTTAAAACATTCCCACTGACATAATATTTTAAAAATTGAGAACCACATATTCGTGTGTAAAAACTCGGAAAGATGACCGAATAGAGATCTGAATATCCCCTTGGTAGTTGTTACTATATGACACATGATAAAAGTGCTTCTATAGACAATCTGGGATTATGTTCCGCAAATTGGGAACCACACATTCATGTGTAAAAGCTCGGAAAGATGACCTAATAGAGACATGAATATCCCCTTGGTAGTTGTTTACCACATGACACATGATAAAAGCGTTTCTTTAGACAATCTGGATTATGTTCCGTTTTAACACGCCGCCTAAATCTCAGTTACGTCTCATTGCATTATGACAATATTGACAGGGGTGCTAGTCTTTTCTCCCACTGTGCAAACTTGAAAAATCTCAATATAACACATTGTAGACTGGTGGGCTTGAATGGTTTTAATATATTTCATCTTGAACTATCTAGTCTAATACTTGAAAATGGATATAATCGTGTCAAGATCTTTATCTATCATGTCATCGATCAACTACTCGAAATCGTTTCTCGGTTTCGCATTCGACACAACACAACAAAAAATAAACTTCAAAAAATCAGTGCCTTGATCCGCATCGTATAGGCCTATACGATGCGTATCAAGCCCGCCGTCAGACATAACCTGCACCTGTCAGTCTACAATGTCTTTTACTTTATTTCAATACGCATCGTATAGGTCTATACGATGCATATTAAATTGAAAAGGTATGCGGATAAACAAGGGGATGTGCCATTAGAAAACCCATATCTTTATATCTTTATAGTGTAAGTATTGCCTTTAAATACGATGGGATAGTGTATGTCTTGATATGGTGTGAATTGAAAGCATGAAAACAATTGTACATTCAACTCCAGAGCAACAGAAAACACACACACACACGCATCACATGATACACTGTTTGTATGTGTTTTATATATACCAGTACGTCAAGAGAGACAAACAGACAGCTTCTGGTATAAGCTATCAGATTCAGACCCCTCAACTCATACTGTACATAAATCATGCTTTCACGTAGTCATAATCATCCAGTCATTTCATGATTTCATATATAGTGCGGTTATCGCACAAATTTATTTATTTTTTCTTCAAAAAGTCTGAAGTGGGAAAATAATCACCCCCTAAAAAAGTTTGCTAAATATATTAAAAAATATTTATATGATCTAAAGTGACTGTATGCTAACGACATTAAGACCTGTAGAAAATGTGTCTATTTACATGATTGCCATTGTCTCTATTTGAGACTTTTAGTATTGATTATTCTTGTAAAGGGTACAAATCAATTGCATACATTTCGCATAAATTCTCAACTTTGTATTTGATACTCATGCTACATATGTATATAAAAAGTTTAATGAGGTCCACTCTCCACCCAGTGAATTTTCATGTGTTCGGTTTGGCAGGTCAAAAACACGCTTATGCGAATCTTGCCGGAGTGCTCCCCCTGGTTGGGCTTAGAGGCAAGTGGTTCGTGGTAGGTTAAGCTGTGTTGAAGGTAGAATCATGGAAAATTGCTAAGCTGAGCAAGCTTGTGCTGAGAATCAACATGCCTTTATTCCCCGTGCTTTTGACAGGGTCGTTCCAACGTTTTTTTGGAGAACCTAAGCGAACTACGAAGTGGGGGCCCTAGTTTAACCCATAAACTCTCCTCCAATCCCGATGGACCCATCTCCATGGGTGATTAGGGTTACTTTTTTCGTCTAGTGATAGCCGCCGATAGCCTAGAAACTGAAAGTAGGTTGTGATGGGACGTGGGAACGATGATTGTGTCTGTATTTTACAGGCTTTAAGCCATTGAATAACAATGATTAGGTCAATGGTTGTTGTGTTTTAATAGCTGGAAATTAATGTGAAACGGGCTTTGAAACTGGACCTTTTGTTTTCCAAAACAATATTTACTTTGGGCTCTTTCAATGAAAAACTAGTTAAGTTTTGAAATAAACATATTTATTTGGGCCTAATACATATAATATATATAAAAACTTTCTAAAAACTTGGAGGACCTTATTTTTTGGTGGCCCTAGCCGCCCCTAGGTACGTGCCTAGGTTGGCAAGCCTATGGAGCCGACCCTGGCTTTTGATACCTTTGGGTCCTTTGTCTCTGAAGCTGTTGGTTCCTAAAGAGAGAGCAACGAGCCGTACATAACAATTTCTCGACGCTGAATAACAAGATCTTTATTTTCGATAGGATCGGCAGGTTGCAGCACTACTTCTTACATGTCTACCTACCACTATTATGTTTTAGCAAGCTATGAAAATTTGGGATTTGCATAAAAAAAGTATTTCATAAATACTCTTTAAAAGGTATAAACCATATCTGTTTTTTATTTATTTATAATAATGTTAGGTTTTGATGTTTTATCAAGTTATTTGTAATGATAATCCAAATTCAAAACTCATTAAATAAATAAACTGGTGATCTAAGAAAACTATATTACCAGGTCAAAATCATTTGCTTGATCTAGACATAGTTAAAAAGGGAATCGTTATATGCTTGTTATATAAACTAGGTTTATCACCCTAGCCGCGTTGCGGCAAACTTCTTTTGTTATTTAGTTTGTGTTTATATGTGTTTTGAAATCACTATGAGCGCGTTGCGCGCAGAACCACTAACAAAAATAAAAAGAAAATGTAAAAAACAGTAAAACATAATCGAAAGAAAATCAACCAAAAAAGATGTATGTTAATGATGTTATTCGTATGAAACCCGTGGTTAGAGATGAGCAAATAATACTGGGTACCGGTACCGAATTTCTCAAAACGAGGGATCCTAAGTACCAATTCGGTACCGACTTTTGGCGTTCCTAGTACCGGTTCACTACCAATTTTTACTTTCATATGCCGGTACCGTAACCGGTATTTTCGGTATCGGTTGCCACCGAGCTCATCCCTACCCCTGAAACTAAAAAAAAAATCATTAAAAGTTGAAGAAAATCAACAAAAAAAAGTTGTACGATACCGTTGTTGTTTGTATGGCACCCGTGATCAGGGATAAGCAAATGGTACCGTGTAGCAGTACCGAATTTCCCAAAATAAAAGATATTCAAACTTAATCTGGTACCGACTTTTGTCGTTTTCTGTATCAGGTTGGTGCCGATTTTTACCTTAATGCACCGATAATAAGCCAGACCGTGCCTGGATTTTCGATACCAGTATTGGTTGACAAAGAAAATAATAATAATAATAATTATATTACTATATATGTATTATAGTAATATATTAAAACTACTGTTCATTGAATTGTATTATTATCATATAGTAATAATAATAATAATTTTCTTGGTGATTTGAAATAGCATTACAATTATTAGGTTGGGTGGTATAATATAAAGTCCCTAAGGGCTTTATAATGCCACGTAACGTAGGATTCATGTCACATAAAGGTTTTTAAAGTGTTTTTTCTTAACTTGCATACAATGTTTTAAAACCTCTATAATGATTATTAGTTAATTAAATTTTGATTTGTTTTTTTTTTTATAGTTGTTTGAAAATGGTCAAAAATGGCCCCACCACTTTTCTGCCCGTTAACGCTCGTCAAGAAGTTTACAAACTTGCCCATAACGCCCCCACCCCACATAGCGCCCAAGAAATGGGGGAGAGGTACCATGGGACGCCAATGATGGTGAGGTGGCAGAGGACGCTGAGCCACACCACCTGATATTATAATTTTCTTTTTGTATTTTTAAATAGTATGTTTCGTACGTTGTTTTTTTTTTTTTTTTTTGAAGGGTAACTTTCATTAAAACAAACTAGCCGACCCAAACCGGGCCGACCAACAAAAACAACTACACACTTACATATTTACAAAAGAGTTCCATTTACCCCAATCAATCCCTTTATGTCTAGATCTATTCGAAAACCAAAGATAACACAAAGCTTTAATCTCACTCAAGATTCTATCTATTTTTATTTCCTTATTCGAAAAAATCAAATTATTTCTGGCCCGCCATAAGCTCCAGCATCCGATCATGATTATTCCTTGAACTGCTTCTTTCTTACACTCCGAAGCTGAGATCTCCTTGTGGATTCCGAGCAGGTCTCTGATAGAAAAAGCAAATATATTAGGCATCTTGCACCACGAGCTAATACCATTCCATATCACCGAAGCAACTTAACAAGCAATGAAAATATGTTCCAAAGATTCGTCATACGAGCCACAAAGAGGGCATAGGGGATCACCAATCTGTACGTTCCTATACTTTAACGCCACACCGGTCGGAATCTTATCCATTTCCATCCTCCACGAGTGGATATTAATTTTAGCGGGCACCCATTTACACCAATCTAGAATGTACCTGTTTTCAGTATCTAAGGCCTCGTAAAGAAGCTTCTTTACCGACTTAACTGAGAACGTTCCAGATGAATCAGATGTCCACCTCCACATGTCGGCCTCACTATTAATGTGAACATCGACTTAAATGTCAAGAAGCTGCTGGAAGGAAGCGATAACGGTTGGATCGATCAATGAAGACTTCCACTTCCAAGAAAAGACCGTCCCACCTCCTTGCACCAAAACTCGGTCCGCAACCGAACATCTCTTGTCACTTTCCATATTCAACAAGGCTGGAAACCTATTTTTAAGGGGCTCATCGAGAATCCATACATCGAGCCAAAAGGCTATCTTGGTTCCACATCCCACAATACCTTTGATAAGGTTCCGAAGATGAAAATTTCCGACCTTGGTTTTAATAAATAACTTCGCTATATTAGACCAAACCCCATTGAAGCTTTTCTTGAAAGGGATACACTCCCACCCCACCCGACTAAAATGGATCGCCTCAATAACTCTCTTCCAAAGACTATTGTTTTCCGTTTTGAACCTCCATCCCCATTTGATTAAAAGAGCCGTGTTAATTTCTTTAAGCTTCTTCAATCCTAAACCTCCTTCTTTCTTTTGGCAAGAGACCCGGTCCCATGCCACCCAATGCATCTTCCTTTCTTCGATGGATCCCCCTATAAGAATCTTTTAATCATAGCCTCCAAATCTGCGATCACTTTGTTAGGAGCTTTATAAAGAGAGAAGTAATAATTAGAAAGGCTCTCCATAACCGACTTAATCAACACCACCCTCCCCCAATAGACAAGAGCTTAGCTTTCCACTTGGAGAGACGAGCCCGAAAAATATCATACACCGGGTGCCAGTTGCTAATACGGTTCATATTGGCGCCAACATTCAAACCAAGGTACTTAAACGGGGTGTTATCTGGTTTACAACCCACCTCACAAGCCATATCTCTAATCTCATCCCATCCAACTCCAAAACCATAAAAATTAGACTTATCTATATTTATTTGGAGACCCGAACACGCATAAAAGCAACGAAGAAGTCTAACAATATTTTTTAACTCAAGAGAAGACCATTCCCCAACCACAATGGCGTCGTCAACATACAAGAGATGAGTTAGGATAGGCCCATTGCTGGGCGTGGGGATGCCTTTAATTTTTCCCGTCTCTCTCGCACGTGTGAGCATACACGATAAAGCTTCCATAACTACCAAGAAGAGAAACGGGGATAACGGATCCCCTTGTCTCATACCTTTCTTACATTTGAAAGTGAACGTAGGCGCCCCGTTCACCAAAACGGAGGAGCTAGCAGACTTGAGAATTCCCATAATCCAATTGCACCACCTTGGAGAGAAACCCATTTGATGAAGAACATTAACAACAAACCTCCAATTCACATTATCGTAAGCCTTTTTGAAGTCAAGTTTGAGAAAAAACACATTAGACTTCCTTTTCCTAATCCAAGAAATGAGCTCGTTGATAATAAGCGGGCCATCTAGAATGGATCGTCCTTTTAGAAAAGCCAATTGAGTTTCAGAGATGACCCCTTCCAGAACCTTCCTCATCCTATTTTCCAACACTTTAGAGATGCCTTACTAATAACTCCGACTAGATTGATAGGCCGATAATTGTTGAGAGACACCGGATCAGCGATTTTGGGGATTAGGGTGATAAAGGAAGAGCCACTGCCTTCACTAATCGTCCCAAAACTGTGGAAGTTAGCAAAAATTTTAACAAAGTCTTCTTTAAATTGATTCCAGAAATGTTTAATGAATTTAAAATTCTGGCCGTTAGGACCTGGTGCTCTATCGTCACCACACTCGAAAATCGCCGTCTTAATTTCCTGTTCTGAAAAAGGTTCGTCCAGCATAACATTATCGGCTTCCGTAATCCTCTTGACACCATAACAAAGGAGATCGGGTCTGTTAGGGGACGATTCCTTGAATTTATCCCGGAAAAAAAGATAAGACTTGTTTTTTGATTGTAGACGGTTTAGAACACCACACTCCATTAATCGAGAGACCATGAATAGCATTGACCGCTTTCCTATTATTGATCAAAGCGTTAAAAAACTTGGAATTCTCATCACCATCGACTGCCCACCTTAGCCGCGCTCTTTGCTTGAGATCAAGGTTTTTTTTTCTAATCTCCACCTTTTTAATAAATTTCTTATTCTCCGCCATGGACCACTCCTCGTCCTCCGAAGATCCCTATTTTCCATTTCAGATTCAAGAAGTTCCAATTCAGCCAAAGCCGTTCTTTCTAATTCATTTTCTTTAGCAATAAAATAATCCCTCCATTTCTTTAAACTAGACCTAATCCGAGCAAACTTTGCGGTGAGACAGGCATCCGGCGGCTCGAAAGACTCAAAACCAACCAATGCTTCCTTAACCACTTCCTCGAACCCAGGCTTCCCAACCCAAGAATTATACACCCTAAATGGCCGAGGCCCGAATTTCAAGTCAACCACTTCAAGGATAATCGGGCAATGGTCGGAAAACCGACTAGGCATCACTCTAACACACGCGAATGACCACCTATTGAAGAACTCCGAGCACACCAGGAAGCGATCCAATTTACTTAATTTTTTCCGTTGTCCCTGATACACGTAAACCTTCTCCCTTGCATAGGATATTCAATCAAACCATTGGAGAAAATAAAGTTATTAAAGTTATTAGCACAAGCTGGCTTGAAATTGGAGTGTTTTCTTTCATCCGGGTTTCTAACAGCGTTAAAATCCCCAGCTAAAACCCATTTCCCCATAGAAGAATCAATAATGCCCGACAATTCAGTCCACAGATGCAGCTTCGCTGTCGTACTCTGCGGAGCGTAAACATTCACCAGATTTATGGGGTCCCCATTACCAACCACGAAACCTTTAATAATCAAATAGAATCTATTTTGCACAACAGACTCGATCTTCAAAACACAAGGATCCCAAATCCAAGCTAAAGCCTTAGACAACCCAACTGACTCAGCACAGGCAGAAACAAAATTCTTATTACCCCAGTAACTCGCACAAACAAGAGAAGACAGAGACTCGACTTTAGTCTCTTGTAAGGATAAAATGCTAACTTTATTGGCAATTCTAAGATCCTTGATCCAAGATGCTTTTGCACCCCCATTGACTCCTCCGATGTTGATAGACAAAAGATTCATTGTAAAACAACATTGTTACCTTTTCTCAGGATAGAATCCTTGATGATATTGTTGTGGCTTCCGAGATTAACTCCCACAATATTACCAAGAGCGATAGAGTCTTCGATTTCATCGATGAGAGGAGCTTCAGAAGGTTCCACCACCTTATCGGGTGGGTACTCGGCCTGAGGATTGGCTACAAACTCAGCGACAGAATGAACCGATCCAAAATCTCCAATGACTCTGGTGATGGGGATATGATGAGAATGATCACGTGATTCAGAAACAACGTTCAAGTTCAGGTCAAAATCAAAGTCTGAGTCTTCTCTTAAACGTTTCCTGGGCCTAGGATCCGAGTTTGGATGGCCTTTTATTCCTGGGCTTAATAATAGATGGCCTTTTTCTATGCCTGACACCCGCTTCAGAAGAAGTAAAGAGAAGATTACTTTTGCCTAATTTGACGTGATGTCGTGGTCACAATCAAATTTAATCCAAATACAACTAATTAGCTAGCGGTAAGTGGGTATCGAACACAGAGAGTTTGTGGAAAATGTGTTCTTTGCTAGAGTATCTAACTTTGACTAAATTAATCTAATTGCAAATAAAAAAAAAATTCAAGAGTTGATTTGATTGGATTGGTTTTAAAATTAAAATTAACTAATTAAAGTGCAAGAGAAAAGTTTTGGTTGTAAACAAATTAGAGACAAACGACCATCCTAGATTTCCGGTTTCAATTGACATTCATGTTATCATTCCACTGGAAAGAACTACATAGACATAGTTCATGTGTGACTACTTGCAGTGATGAAAGGGAACTAAGTACTCAGATTCCTAGAACGTGAGGTTGCTACCCGATGATCAATCAACCCTTACCCAAGCCTAACTATACCCATGATATCTCGATTGCCAACGGCACCAAGAACGTATGGTTTCTAATTAGTTCAATGTAAGAATTAACAAGCTACTAACAAACAATCACACACCATAACAAACAAGCCATAAAGATAAAGATTGTTATTCTAGAAATTAGGAAATCAAACATGAAATGTCTCAAGCAAACCTTCAATCCAGGATGATCATAAAGTGTTTAGCCACTCATGGCTTGAACAAACATCATGACAAAAGTTTTAATGTTCAACAAGATCACAAGCAACAAAAACTAGATAAAAGATAGAAAAAAGATCATGTTCTTCATGCCCCCAAGTGTCTAATATACTCCCATTTTCGTTCCCTAGCAAGTAGTAACCGAAACTAGCATGATTGGTCATAAAAACCCTCATCAAAAGTGATTTTAATGCATAAGTTACACAATGGGATCAGTCGGTGCTGTAGCCTACGGCCCCCAGCCGTAGGTTACGGCGGTCAGCAACTCCAAGGTCAACATAATGTGCTGTAACCTACGGCTGGGAGCCGTAGGTTACGGTTCTGACTGGTTCTTTACGACTCATCTCTCCTGATCTACGGCGGAGGCTTCTTTGCAAAGATTGGGGCCGTAACCTACGGCCAAGGTACCGTAGGTTATGGCACTGAGTGTGGGTATATCCTTGTTTCCTTCATTTAATTCGCTATTTCTTCAATCTCAACACCGCCAACTTCTAGCACCCGTCTAAGCCTCCTAAATCCCGCATTTTGAACACTTTAGCACCTGCATAATCAAACGTAGAGTGGTTACCAAGTTCGAACAATTAACCGGGCAAAGTATGGAACTTTATTCTATTTAAGGCACTTAAGGGTTGTCCTACGGACCACCCGTCACATCCCCACACTTACCTGTTGCTTGTCCCAAGCAACCCATTCAAAAACTATTTTCAACTAAAGCGATCAATCATGCAAATCAAGCTAAACGTACCGTCCTTCTACTAACTTTCAATCATACCACAAGACACACCCCTCACAAAGACTCTCAGTAGCAAGAAATATTAGCATACAATGCTAAACCGCTCAATGCGTGTGTGTGTGTGTGCGACAATAAACTTGCATACAAATCAAGTTTCCTCCTAACAAATATCTAACATGCTTTAGAATCAAAGGGACTTGCGGGTTGTAACGGGGCTAGGTGCAAAAGTAGGAAATGGTGGAATACATATGAAAGAGCTAATTGATTTGACCCGATTTTATTTTTACTACTAAACAAAGCAACATCAACTATATACAAGACATCTTCAACTTTTCAACTACTAATCACAACTAAATTCTTCTTTTTGTATTTTTCTCATATTTTTTTTTTTTTTTTTTTTACATAAACTTCAATAATATATACAAGAACATCAACACTACATACTAAATTTCCTAAACCGGGTCATCTCAATAGGTAAAATTTATATAGGAAGTAGGCTTGGGTCACAACCGAATGGTTTAAGGCTCAAACGTGGCTTTCTAAGGACCAAACCCCCACCCCTCACAATACCAAGCTCATATATGTAAAGTATGAGGTCCAACCCACCAATCCCGCACTCTCACACATCTAGACGAGTCTACCTAAAAGTCCCCTATCATTTCCAAAAGCATGCTAATTCTAGGATTCAACAAGAATTCGTACACAAGTTCTATTAATACAATACACACACCGCCACTCAAAACAAGGAAAGCATCTTTAATAATCATATGTGGCTCAAAAACTCACCATGAAATGACTAGGAATGGGTATCGATGTGTCAAGTGGAACAATATCAAGTTTTCAAATTTTGACAATTTTCGCTTGGCTTCACAAAAATTTTTAAAATTCTCAAAAAATTCCCCTCATCCCCACACTTGGGATACATTGTCCCAATATATGGTTTTGAGGGAAAGATCGCTTTTAACCAACAACATTAACTTTCGCTAATACTCTCAAATCCCAAATTTCTTTTTGTATTTTTTTAATTATTAGAAACACCACCAATCCTTCACAACCCATAAACTAAACACATCAAAACAACACCTAACCCCCCAACCATAAACTTAAACATGAATATATACAAAGGTGCACAAGATGAGAACAAGACACGACCTGATTAGTAAATCAGCAGTGTTGATAGTGATTCAGCTGCGGTAATCGGACCGGTTCAAAAACATCTCTTAGATTCGCTGATATCTCAACAGGGATGTTGCCAAACATCCCCACACTTGAATCATTGCATCCGCGAGGGTTGGAACGTAATAACCTGCCAAAACACAAACACAACACCAAAACAAAACCAAACAAAGCAAAACAAAACAAAACAAAACAAAACACAAATACAATACTCTACATCCTCGGGCTGCCTCCCGAGAGCGCTAAGTTTAAAGGTCTTCAGCCAGACCATACCTAATATGCGTTATGATGGTCTTAATGCACACTTACCCGCAACATTTCCAACAAATGCCCGGAAATTTACATGCCATCTCCATAGATTTGTCAGTATATTTGGCATGTTAAAGCTGCTCCTACGGGATTTGCTAGTCCACTTCATGACATATACCTTAATGTCTGGTAGTTTCACCTTTCTCATCTTAGTCCTCGAACCCTCTTCCCCACACTTGTTAATTTGAATCATTGATATGGGAAGAGTTTCGGTACACATATCCATCTCATCAGCCTGCTCTACCTCATAATCTGCACACATCATCTGATCTACAAGTGACTCTTCATCAGATAAAGGACTCATTGGTGTGGTATTATCCTCCACAACCTCCTCCTTCATGTGAGAATAATCTCTAATATCGTCAGGTAATGGTGAGAGACGTTCTTCTATCTCTATCTTCAATTTTAAAGTATGACACTTAGAAACTAAGCAGCTGATTCGGTCTTCATCGGACAGGTTGGGTGTTGCTAAATATTGCTCGAGTTTGGACAAAGTTACTTCCAATACAGCAAGCTCTTTCTCCTCCTCGGTCTCATAAACATAAACACCCTTGGGCTCAGAATATTATTCGGGATGATATTGTCGATATCCCTGATACGGTCTATAGATGCGTGCATCCATCATCTTTTTATCCCAATACTTCGGGTTTTCCGAATACACCGGGCACACATCATAATCATAAGTGTGATCGCGACCGCAACAAAAACATAGCCCATCCATCCTTGCCTCATAATAAACTTCCTCATCCCGATCGTATCCATATGAATAATAGTCATCCTCCATTTCTGATTCATAATCGTCAACGTATGATGGAGGTGGAAGCTGTGAAACATAAGACACCGGTTTTCCATGCGCCCTCCTGTAGTGAGCCTCGTGGCAACCAATACATGGATGTCGTGGACCCCCGCACAATCTACACGTAAATAAGCTGAAATTTGTGTAATGCCCTGTCATCCTGCACAACACAACTCAACTACCAAGTGTAAATCATGAACATAAAAGAAATCTTTTTGGTTTTTTTTTTAATTAATTTTTTTTTCAAACTAATACACAAGATAACACACGTTGCGCACTACTCCCAGGCAACGACGCCAAAATTTGACGTGATGTCGTGGTCACAATCAAATTTAATCCAAATACAACTAATTAGCTAGCGGTAAGTGGGTATCGAACACAGGGAGTTTGTGGAAAATGTGTTATTTGCTAGAGTATCTAACTTTGACTAAATTAATCTAATTGCAAATAAAATAAAATTCAAGAGTTGATTTGATTGGATTGGTTTTAAAATTAAAATTAACTAATTAAAGTGCAAGAGAAAAGTTTTGGTTGTAAACAAATTAGAGACAAACGACCATCCTAGATTTCCGGTTTCAATTGACATTCATGTTATCATTCCACTAGAAAGAACTACATAGACATAGTTCATGTGTGACTACTTGCAGTGATGAAAGGGAACTAAGTACTCAGATTCCTAGAACGTGAGGTTGTTAACCGATGATCAATCAACACTTACCCAAGCCTAACTATACCCATGATATCTCGATTGCCAACGGCACCAAGAACGTATGGTTTCTAATTAGTTCAATGTAAGAATTAACAAGCTACTAACAAACAATCACACACCATAACAAACAAACCATAAAGATAAAGATTGTTATTCTAGAAATTAGGAAATCAAACATGAAATGTCTCAAGCAAACCTTCAATCCAGGATGATCATAAAGTGTTTAGCCACTCATGGCTTGAACAAACATCATGACAAAAGTTTTAATGTTCAACAAGATCACAAGCAACAAAAACTAGATAAAAGATAGAAAAAAAGATCCTGTTCTTCATGCCCCCAAGTGTCTAATATACTCCCATTTTCGTTCCCTAGCAAGTAGTAACCGAAACTAGCATGATTGGTCATAAAAACCATCATCAAAAGTGATTTTAATGCATAAGTTACACAATGGGATCAGTCGGTGCCGTAACCTACGGCCCCCAGCCGTAGGTTACGGCGGTCAGCAACTCCAAGGTCAACATAATGTGCCGTAACCTACGGTTGGGAGCCGTAGGTTACGGTTCTGACTGGTTCTTTACGGCTCATCTCTCCTGATCTACGGCGGAGGCTTCTTTGCAAAGATTGGGGCCGTAACCTACGGCCAAGGTACCGTAGGTTACGGCACTGAGTGTGGGTATATCCTTGTTTCCTTCATTTAATTCGCTATTTCTTCAATCTCAACACCGCCAACTTCTAGCACCCGTCTAAGCCTCCTAAATCCCGCATTTTGAACACTTTAGCACCTGCATAATCAAACGTAGAGTGGTTACCAAGTTCGAACAATTAACCGGGCAAAGTATGGAACTTTATTCTATTTAAGGCACTTAAGGGTTGTCCTACGGACCACCCGTCAGTCCTCGGCCTGAGGATTGGCTACAAACTCAGCGACAGAATGAACCGATCCAAAATCTCCAATGACTCTGGTGATGGGGATATGATGAGAATGATCACTTGATTCAGAAACAACGTTCAAGTTCAGGTCAAAATTAAAGTCTGAGTCTTCTCTTAAACGTTTCCTGGGCTTAGGATCCGAGTTTGGATGGCCTTTTATTCCTGGGCTTAATAATAGATGGCCTTTTTCTATGCCTGACACCCGCTTCAGAAGAAGTAAAGAGAAGATTACTTTTGCCTAGAACAGAAGCATCATTATTCTGGACCCCACCACTTTGTGACTCCTTAGCAACATTATCAACTGACAAGGAACCTTCGCCCGTATTATTTAATTGATTGTCATTACCAAGGCAACAATTATCATAATTTCCTTGTATCCCACCGTCTTCCTCATGCAAGTTTGACCCTTGTACTTCCTCATGCAAACAAGGGTTTCTCGACACCTCGTTACTCGATCCAACATTACTATCGTCCTTGGCAACACTCTTCTCTACCGGCGGATCATCATCCACGTCTAACCGAAATTGAGACGAGAAAACATCATCATCCGAAGCTTCATCCTCTTCGATACACTCCGGTATCCAGTCTGCTAATTCTTCCTCCACACAGACTTTATACATTTTATCCTTCCATTTGAGAGAAGTTTAATCGACGATCCTGGCTCCGTCACCCACCAGAACGCCGATACAATTAACAGAAAGATCGTTATCTTCCGACGATCGTTGAGACGCATGGATGACCTTTCCAAACTGGCTAGCAATCAAGTCATATACCTTCTCTTCTGCTAAATGAATAGGAACACCGAAAACTTTAACCCAGGCAATCCTCTCAAACGGCAGGGATTGGCCCGACCAAAAATCCAAAGACGAGAACCATTGACTCCAAAGGTCGAAGCTACCAACCAAGTTATTGCATTCTTCCTCACTTCGACACTTAATCAACACGTATAGACCTCCTAAATAACTGAGACTAACCTTCGAAAAACCTTCCTCAACAAGGACAGACTTCAAGCCATTGAGAGCCTTAAGACCAAAACATCTTCCTACCAAATCTTTCCCATTTAAATCCTGGAATGCCAAGGTATCTTCTGGTATGTCCACTACCTTACCACCTGTGGTTTGCACAGAAATAGCACCGACCTTAAGGGAAACATTGCTCGCGAAGAGATCACTAAAAAGTTTCCCACCTCCTTTGTTAATATAAGCATGGTTATGAATTTGATTCTGAGATGGATTCGAACCCATGGGAACATCCGAAGGCCGTCCATTCTTCTCCTTAGCATTATCGAACAAACCCAGGTTTTCGGATGCGAATCTAGCCACATACACCTTAAGCTTGGAGCTTCCCATCTTCGTGTCGGACAACACCCTTTCCATATCCTTAACGTCTCGAACATGCTTAAAACTAATGAAACCAAATCTGTTCCTGACTTTATCCTTCTTCCTGGCGATATAAACCCCAGCAACTTCCCCGAAAACCTTAAAAAATTCCGAAACTTCCCACGGAGTACAACCCTGAGGCAGATTGGTCACAAAAAAACTTCGTGATGTTATCTTTGGTTAGCTTTTCTTTATTGCGATTCTTATCCTTCTTCCGAAGATGCTGAGGATCCTCCCAAGGACCATCTTCCTCCATTGGGATCGGCGGAGAAGGCGCAGACAGCGAATGGAAGTGGCGGAGACACAAGATAGAGAGGGAGGTTAAGATAGAGCCACAAACAATATGAGGAACAAATCAAACCTCGAACGCTATCCTGGTAGCCAACCCTTCGTCGAGCCTCTGGTACCAAGTCCACCAAAAAACAAGAGCAAAGATCCGATCCCGATAGGCGAATGGAAGATTCGAGACCGCGAGTTAGTGATAGAGGTCAAGCCAGGCAACACGGCGACCTCTCGCTCTAACCCTGGTTGTCCTCTTCGTCGAGCCACCGGCAGTCGGAGACGGGGGGACGCGGAAGGGAGGGGGGAGAATTAGGGTTTGCGTTTGATAAATTATTTTTAAGGGGAAGGGGAGACGGCGGTCGTACGTTGTTTGATATATAAAAAGTATCACCACTAATTTGTTTGTTGACATACTTATGAATTTATTGTAAGGATCTAATAGTTCATGTTAATTTAATTAGAATAACGATATTTACAACTTAACATCATTGATTAATTACAAGAGTAAAGTTATCCTATAAAGTTTTCTAAATCTATAAAGAATACAAGAATATAATGCATATCATAAAATATAACACAACGCTAATTAAAAAAGACATAATGATTCACAAAAAGATTCAATAAAAAAAAAACACAATGCCAAAAGTAAAAATCTAAAATCTTAGATTTTAGAGTTTCACGAAACAGTTCCAATTTTGTTTGCAGTAATGTAAGAATCGGTAGGCGCTAGTCGGTCAGTGAGGTACCGACTAGCAATTAATCGGATTGAGTTTTTATATGTAATTTAATTAAGTAGACATGTTTTTAACATCTCGTTGACACATTTTTTAAGTAATTAGAAGGAATTTATAAGGTTTGGTCATAATTTTGGCCAGAATCTAGCCAGGATAAGACGATCATTGACCTCTGATTAATAGACCGTTACTTGGTGAACATCCGATTAGTGATTAATCGGTGACTAATTGGGGCGTAGGCGGGGTTTTACAACCATTTCCGTTTGATACTCTTTTTTATGAGTTGTCCTGATCGGAGCCTATGTTTTCCAATCTTTAGGAGAATATGTATTTGAAACTTTTCCAAATTATTATATGTTTGCTTTTAGTATATATACAACAACAACAACAAGAAAATTTCCCAAGCAAAGCTATCAATGGGGTCATAGGGGAGGATGAGATGTAGACACACCTTACCTCTATTCATAGGAATAAAGAGGTCATTTCTAGAGGGACCCCGACATCAACGACATACAATAGACAAGCAAGAACTAAAATTATATATATATATATATATATATATATATATATGTATAAACATAGAGCTACTAAATAAAAAAAAAAGTGATAGAAAGGTAACACAATTAAATAAAACATATATATAGAATCACAAGACCACATATAAGCACATATGAAAAACACAAACCATGCAACAACAACCTAGACTATAAGGCAAATCTAAGCCTCTACCCTAATGCTTATGCCTAAATGTCCTTAACCTTAATCCTATGTTTCCATAAACCCTATCCTAGACCATGTCCTTAGAGATGTGTAACACAAGCAAATCCTGCCTAATCCGTTCATCCCAAGTCATCTTAGGCCTACCTCGACTCCTCCTCCTTCCACAACTAAGCCTCCCATTGCTCTAACCGGCGTTGTCGACTGCCTCTTCTTAACATGTCCAAGCTATCTCAATATTCCCTCATTTATCTTATTTGATACAATAGCTACTCCTAACCTTCCCCTAAAATCCATATTTCTTATCCTGCCCACACATCCACCTTAACATCCTCATTTCTGCTACCTCCATCTTGGGCACTTGTGCATTCTTGATGGACTAACACTCTGTCCCATACAACATGGCAGGTCTAATAGCTACCCTATAAAACTTTCCCTTTAATTTAATAGGGAATCTTTTGTCGCACAAAACCCTAGCGGTTGCTCTCCACCTACACCAACCAGTCTCGATGCGATGGGCTACATCACTGTATATTCCCCCATTCCTTTGTACATACGATACTAAATACTTGAACTTAGTAACCTTCGGAACCCCTTGACCATCAATAGTAATTTGAGTGTTGTCGTCATAGTTTGCACCACTGAAATTACAATCAAGGTATTCAGGCTTAGAGCGACTAATTCTTAAACATTTGCTTTCTAAAGTTCCTCGCAATTCCTTTAACCTCGCGTTTAAGTTATGTTTTGTCTTGTCTTTGCCACTAACACAATATCTGCGAAAAGAATACACCATAAAATTGTCTCTTGAATTGACTTAGATAACTCATCCAACACTACCGTAACAAGAAACAAACTCAACGCAGACCCTTGGTGAAGTCCTACCTTCACAGGGAAAAAATCAATATCCCCTATAGAAGCACGAACACTCAACGTATATATCCCTAATTATGTCAGCATACTTCCTGAGAAACCCTCTACCCTTCAAACTATCCCGAATTAACATACGTGGCACATTGTCGTATGCTTTTTCAGGGTCAATAAATACCAGGTGCAGGTCCTGCTTCTTCTCCCAATATATAATGAGAGTTAATATTCACACACCCCCTCTCCATCTCTCTGTATATATACATAGATATATATAGTGAGAGATAGAGTGAAAAAGAATGTGAAAATAAGATATAAGGGTGTAGGAATAGTGAGAGCCTAAATAATAATAATAATAATAATAATAATAATAATAATAATAATAATAATAATAATAATAATAATAATAATAATATTTTTTTTACCTCAATAGCTATACGTAAAAAACAAATTAGCGTATGAGTTTATATCCTCAAATCGTCACAATTTTTCTCTGAAAATATAATATCCAGCCCACTTTTTACATGCAAAGTATAAAGTGATTTAGATTTACATTCGAATGCATTTAAAGTTCTCAAATTTAAGGCAGACAGGTGATTTTTTTTCTATTTATTATTATTATTTGTTTTCATGACTGAAGCTAAAAACAAGTTTAACATGAACATTATCGTGTAAATATACTAAAACATGACATATTTTTTATATTATATCACATGTATTTGCTTCACAAATGTTTCTTATGATTTTGGTTCATGAAAGCTTTGCACATTCAAATCCTCTCCTTGTGATGGGGCTTAATAGTCATTGATATATACAGTTTGTCTGAACATGTGTCATTTGTCTGCAGTTTACATTGTCTCCTTCACCGGCCAGTTAATTACGAGGTTTAGAAAATGGATTGTTTTTTTATATAAATCTTAGACTAAAGGGTATGGAGAGGATTGGTTTGGAGGGGATGAGCCGCCACGTCAGCGCCACGTCACCGGCTCGTGTGGGATGGGCCTCCTTCATATTTGAGGGGGATGGAGGATGAGGCCCCACAACAATAAAAAAATATAAAACTTTAGAGAGAGATAGAGAGAGAGGAGAGACCAAGATGAGAGAGAGAGAAGAAAGGAGCCCCGGCTATACCGGTTGTGGGGAGCCGTTTGGGCCAGAGGGGGGTGGTGTGGGGGACCGGCGCCGGTCCTAGCCGGCCCCCATACCCATTAGTCTTATCACACTCAGTTTATTTCATAAAGGAACAGATGAACATATTATTACTGATTTTTAAGGAAATACACATATTAATTATTATTATATTTATATACTAGCTTATAAACCCGTGTATTACACGGATTAAATATAAAAAAAAAACTTAGATTGAATAATATTTTAATTTATAAGTGTTAAAAACTCATGTATTACACAAGTAAAATATAAAGAAAAGGCTTCTATATAATCTTGATTACATAGTTAAAAAGTGTAATAATAGTATAATCTAGTTATTGCTTTGTTCCGTTTAGTATTAATATAAGGATGGTTTAGTAAAAAAGATTTAATTATTGTACTTTTTAATTTTACGATAATATTTAATAAAATACATTGTATTTATCTAATAATATTAATTAAATAGTGCATCCTAATATGGTAATTAACATATTTAAATTAAACTTATTATATTAGTAACGATAAGGATTGAAAAAATATTTTAAAATAAAATGTAAGTCTAAATTTTAAGGTTGAAGGAGAGAATGACAAGTGACGATAATTGGAATCCTATATTAAAAGTTAAATTAAATTTGATATTTTATTTGTAACTTTACCATCTTTATAAGTAATTAATAGTTCAAATCATTTGGTTTTAAAAATATATGTGGTTAATCTTAATGAGGTGTTATATTACCAAATAAAGTTATTATAATAATCATGGTTGCAGAAATCGGCCTAGGCGGCCGATTAATCGGCGCCTAGGCGCTAGGCGGTCATCTACTGCCTAATTTTGAGCTAGGCGGTCAATTAATCGGTCATGGTCAAAAATCGGTCAAAATCGGTCCTAGGCGGTCAAAATCGGTCCTAGGCGGTAAAAAATCGGATTAATCGGACAATATTAGTCGGTCAAAATCGATCAAAATCGGTCCTAGGTGGTCCTAGGCGGTCAAAATTGGTCAAAATCGAACCATACTATCTGAAACTTGAAGTATTTATGTGAATTTTGAAGTATTATTTTTATATTATTGGGTATATATATATATAATTTTGAAAAAATACATATAAAAATCCCATTCCGATTAATCCCTAGGCTGTACCTCACCGCCCGACTAGCGCCTAGCGCCTTCTACAACATTGATAATAATACATAAATAATTACTTTGGAGATATTAATAATAATAAAAAATAATGGATAATAATCAACTAACAATTAAAAGACTTAACCACTGGGTGTCAGCCCAGTGGCCACCTGCCCACTTATTAACCCGGAGGTGGCAGGTTCGAGTCCGACTCCGGCGTGCTCGTTCCCAAATGCCCCTACGGTAGTGGATTTACCCCCAGACTCAGGCTTGCAGGGTGGCGGTCTGCGAGGTGTGATCACCTCGGCGGATGGGAGGTCCGTGGAATACCCCCCCCCCCCCCCCCCCAACAATTAAAAGACTTTTGATTTTAAAGGATACTAATATTAAATACAGTCATATATGAAAAAATATATAATGACCCTTTATCGTAGGTCATATAGACGAAGATAATTTTGATCTCTAATAGTAAAATCGGTGTATTCAGGAGATAAAGTAAATTTTATATTTTTATCTTTATATCATATAGTATAATTTATTAACCCAAGTATTATGTTATATCAATTTCTTTTGAGGAAAAAGAGATTTATCTAGAATTATTTATTAAGGTGGATTATATTCCTTATATTAATTTACTTATTATTTATTATGGTTGAGATATTACGAGAAATTGCCACATGAATTTTTGGTGGAATTATTTATTATGAAAGAATATCATGGCATTAAGTGAACTCTTTTATTAGTATTAGATGTGACATAGGTAGACAAACTATAATGTAAAAGTATCCTGAAAGGATTGTTAATGTTCTTATGCATAACCAAAATCATTATTTAAAATTTTTAGAAGTGAATTGAGTGGTCCAAGTCCACCTACAGTATACTTTGTACAAAAAGATGGGTCACCCGTAAGATATGATAGCACTTGACTTTATCCAACAATAATTGTTATTTTCTTTCTACTTTTGCTTTTCATTATCTTGTTTTATGAAAATTTCCTCCTGGAAATAAGTACTAAAATTCGTCTATACATTTAAAGTTAATTTCTCAATTGGTCTCTGTAATTTGCATAAATTGTATTAATGTCTCTAACTTACACATATGCTTTTAATGGTATACATATTATAACTTTATAAGCCCTTTTCAGTTCTTATAGATTGTTGAACATAAAATAACCAAACTACCTTTAATATTAAAAAAAAAAACATAAATAAACGAATAAGTTAAATAAAGAAGGTTATATATATATATATATATATATATATATATATATATAATATTAATTAGGCGTGTCATCACATACTCCAATCATTTAATCATCCCCAACCATTATGTAACGCCCTCATACTGCGTACCCTATAATCAGATCACGTCACACTAGTTCAAAAGACAATTATTTTTTTCTCAAAAACACACATGAAAATTTAATTTTTAAAATAAAAACAATCGACCTAGTCCTAAAACATTAATTGTTTAAAAGTAACGAATGTCGTCATCCACCAACAGGAGCGTTCCATCTGCTAGCCAAGAGTATCCCTGACTGCACCAACCACCTGCCAACGAATCTAACATACACACAAAAGTCAATTACACTAAGTTAACTTGGGAGACATTTTACAAGACGAATGTTTGGTTGGGCAGTGGTGCGATACATGCGGGGTTTAGAATTTTTGATAACTTTCCCTTCAGTAACGGATGCTGACGAGTTTCTTCGGAGAAATCACGAGTTCTGGTCACATTGGTTCTCTAGAATGTACCTTTGGGAAGGAGTTGCACCTGTTTACGACCGTGTTGCCTGGATTAGAGTTACAGGAGTACCGTTGTGTCTCTGGGATAGACATGTTTTTAATTGAATCGGAGAAAGGTGTGGGAGACTGACCAGCAGGTCCTCAGCAGAAATCAAAGATGGCATTTTGTCGGAAGATAGAATGGCCATTCTAGTTAACTTAGGGAAAAGAGTGGAGCTCTCCTTCGACCGAGCTTGGAAAGATCAAGTTTTCAAAGTTTGGGTAGATGAATTTTATGAAGATTGGACTCCAGCCTTCCTGGGTCCGATAAGCTCTCCGTCGGCTGGTTCTCCGGCAAGTAACGATCCCATGGTTGGTACTCCGGTTAGTCCGAAGACTCAGGAGGAAATAGGAGGTGAAATGGTGGAAGACGATGGGGCATGCATGGGGTTCTCCCATGCATGTGATTCAACTGCCATGCGTGAAAATTACCAAGTCCCGAGGTCGGCTGTTTTGAAGGGCCCCACGCATATTGATTACGAAGATACCAACTGGAAGATGGTTTGACTTCCCAAAGCCCTGCTGGGCCCCCATCCGATGTGGATCAACATGATATGAACTTTATAACCACCCGGCGCTAATCGAAAAAACATTTCACATGCCCAGTAGACACGACCCATCCTTTTTTAACTCCTGACCTTAATGAGGGTTTGGATCCGAGTATTCCAGAAGAGATGGAGAATCCGATGGGATCTGACCCTTTCAATCTGGAAGAAATATTCCGGCAAGAAGCCAGTAAGTTGAGGATATGAGTAGATAAGAGCAAAGATCCACCGGTAAGTATAGTGATGGAGGAGCCTGTGACGACCGATCCAGCTGAAGAAGATAATCCAACCAACGAGATTTTTGATCGGGAAGTTAGAGAAATGATGGAATTTGGGGTTGATTTGGGATTACAGTTGGATAGTTTCGAGAATCATGTAAAAAAGCTAGTGAAAAGGGACTTGGAGACAAGAAAGAACTCATGAATTTTTTTGTCGTTAAATATAAAGGGGATCTCCGAGCCGAAAAAGGAAGCTTGGGTTAGGAGATTAAAGAAGGAAGTCAAGTTCTCGTTTCTAGCCATTCAGAAATCTCATCAAGCCAACCTTTCTGATTCCTTCCTGAACCGTTTCTAGGATAGATCGGAGATGTAGTGTGCTTGTTTGCACGCTGTTGGTAGGTCTGGAGGGATTTTCTCCATTTGGTATCCGATGCAACTCAAGGTAGATTCAGTTGTCAAAGGTAACGGGTACCTGTTGACATCAGGGAAATTGATTAATGTGGAGGATAAAATGCATTTAATGAATGTTTATGCCCCCTAGAGACTCGCTGAGCCGGAGATTGCTGTGGGTGGAGCTTTTAGAGGTCAAGCTTAATTGCACAGGTATTTAGGTGGTCTTGCGAGACTTCAACGAAGTGAGGTTCGCCGAAGAAAGGAAGAATTCGAGGTATGATGAAACTGCCTCTGCAGCTTTTAATGATTTTATATTAAGGGCATGTCTTATGGAATATAATATGCAAGGGGGAAAATTCACTTATATGACTGATAATGGTGCTAAGATGAGCAAGCTTGATCATATTCTAGTTTGTGACTCTTTCATGTCTCGGTGGCCTACGGCTAACCTGAGGGTGCTTCGTGGTGGTCTGTCAGACCATCGGCCGGTATTCCTGGAGTGCAATAATGTACACTTTGGTCCCATTCCGTTCAAATTGTTTAATAGATGGATTGGCACTGATATGGTGAATCGGTCTGTCGCTCAACAGGTGGCCGGGGTAGACGGTAGTGTAGCAGGTGATATGGCTCTCCTTAAGGTTTTGCGTTTGATCAAAAAAGATTTAAAAGGGTGGAGGGAGTCGGTTAGGATCCAGGAGAAGAAGGAGTTCGAGTCCATCGTTAACAGTATTGCTGACCTAGAAACGAAAGCGGAGAAAGAGATGGTTTTATACGTAGGGTTTGGGTGTAGGTGAGTTGGGCTTAAACAGCGTATATGAACCGGGTTTAACGTTAAATGTTTTGGTTGAATAATTAATTGTCTAAACAATTAACAAATATATTGTGTGCATTAGATATATAAATCTCGTTAAAATAGGTATTCGGAATATATACAAACATTTATAAAAATACTATATACTTGTTACATCCAAGGGGTTATGTCATGACCCCGACCCGTACCCCGGTTCGGATGCCGTGAGGCAGACAACAGTGTTACCGGTGTTTATAACTTTCACAGCAGAAAAATCATCAGGATCGGGTGCCAGGAAAAATTATCAGAGTTTTTGAAACACCAAGTTTTCATTTCATAATCCGTGGTGTAAAACCCGTATTTACATAAAGGAATTTCACTGGGAAATCCTTAATTACAAAAACACGTTTTATTCAGGTTTACATAACCACTTATTTAAGCTAAAGTGCTTCACGACACTTTTCTCCACTTCACAGTAAATCACCTTAAACACATTTTTAAAAACATTTGGTCAGCGAAAAATACTGGTGAGTTCATTCAGTAGTAAAAACACATTTGTTATAGTTTACAGCATTAAGGGTTTTCACATTTGTTTATATCTAAAAATTACTCCAAATCAGTATTGCGAATGAGGCCAACCCCTGTGCTCATGGTCATATTACTATTGGCTAACTCGTCATCCAATTGTAACGTAACAATTAGTAAGTGATGTATACAAAACCCCACATCTCGGTTGTAATTTCAGAATACAAAAACTTAGTAAGTGTAAGTATAACTTTAAGAAAACATTTAGGGTTTTGAAAGCAATTTGATAAAAAGAGAAAACATTGCTAATTTAAGTTGACGGTATTGGCCTACTGGTTTAATGCTTGTATACCTAATTAAACAAACAATGCACACGTATTAGCGTATTAACTCAATTCTACTATAACGATAATCACAATATCAAAACCCACAACAAATGACAAAGTATAGCCGTATACCGGTAGCACTTAAACATCCGTTGGATCAGTTTCAATCGATTGGATACAATACCGTATCAGTGGTTAGAGTTATTACCCTGATAACGGGGCAGAGTTTCAGGGTTTAGGGGCTCCGGGTAAAGAAACATCAAGACGAGGGATAAGGTGATCGTGTAATTCGCTCAATTTTGAGCAGTAAGTTCTGTCCCACGCTACTCATTATATAGCCCAAATGGATATCCCCTGCGCGTCACGGCAGGCACCGGGGAATCCCACGCGTGTCGCAGTGATGGTCAATTAGGCCTAGGATAGCCTCGCCGCACGTATAGGCTTGCTGCATGTCGCGTTTGGGTAACACGTGTCATGGTACTTCCTCGCGTGTCGCGGAAGATTTAGTGGTATCCCCTACACGTCTCCTGAGACTCCTTTTATTGATTTTTTTGTTTTTTTTAATGGCTCGTGTCGTACAAGTCTGGGGTTTCGATCAGGGGTCCTTATTATGTACTTTGGGAGTTGTTACATCCTCCCTACCTTGCTTTAAATCTCGTCCTTGAGATTTACTGGAACAAATAAGGATATTTTCATTTCATCTCTGATTCTAGCTCCCACGTGTATTCTGGTCCTCTTTTTGAATTCCATTTTACTTTGACCAGAACTAACCTCTTGTGCTTGAGATTTTTTAATTTTTCTATCTTCTATTTGTACAGGTTTCTCAACAAACTTCAACTTCTCATTTAACTCTATATCTTGAAGAGGTACTATTAGTGATTCATCAGCTAAACATTTATTAAGGTTACATACATGAAATACATCATGTACACCTGCCATTTCCTCATGTAGTTGTAGCTGATAAGCGTCTGACCCTATTCGTTGGATAACTTTAAATGGTCCGACATATCTTGGGCTTAACTTTCCTTTCTTACCGAATCAGACTACTCCTTTCCAAGGAGAAACTTTCAATAGCACGTTGTCTCCAACTTGAAATTCTAACGGCTTACTTCGATGATCGAGATAGCTCTTTTGACGATCTCGTGCCATTTTCAATCTTTCCTTACTCAGGACCTGATAATTGACTTTCTCCTATTTCTACCAAACATACTGGAGTTTGGCACTTTCATCCATAAAGTGCTTCAAGTGGGGCACCATTAATGCTTGTGTGATAACTATTATTATAGGAGAATTCTATTAATGGTAAATGATCATCCCAACTTCCTCTAAAATCTATTACACATGCCCTCAGCATGTCTTCTACGGTTTGGATCGTCCTTTCACTTTGTCCGTCTGTTTGAGGGTGATAAGTTGTACTTAGGTTTAATCGTGTTCCCATAGTTTTTTGGAAACTTTTCAAAAAATGACAAGTGAAATGACTATCCCTATCGGATACAATGGATAGTGGAATTCCATGTAATGACACTATCTCATCTACATATAGCTTAGCAAGTCTTTTCATACTAAAGGTTTCCTTCATTGGTAAGAAATGAGATGACTTGGTTAGTCGATCAACAGTCACCCAGATTATGTCGTTACCTTTTCTTCTTTTGGGAAATTTAGTAACAAAATCCATTGTTATCATTTCCCATTTCCATACTAGCATTTCTAACTGTTGAAGTAAACCTGAAGGTTTCTGATGTTCAGCTTTACCTTGTGAACAAGTCAGACACTTAGAAACGTAAAAAGCTATGTCATTTTTCATGCCTATCCACCAAAAAATATTCCTCAAATCTTGATACATCTTGTTACTACCAAGATGTATCGTATACCTAGAATTATGGGCTTATTCTAAAATTCTATCTCATAGGTTTCCTTGGATAGGTACCCAAATCCTTTCCTTATGGAATCTCCAAATTCCATCAGTTCCTTTCTCTAATTCCTTCATCATTATTTTCATTCCTTCAACATCATCCTTTATCACTGTTTCTTGGGTATTCTTCAATTGCTCCATTAAATCTATCTGCAAATTTAATCTAAGAGCACGTACTCGTTTTGGCTTCGCATGATACTTACGAAGGCATCTGCTACTACATTGGGTTTACCTTCGAGATATTGGATATCACATTCGTAGTCACTTAGAATTTCCATCCATCTCCTTTGTCTCATGTTTAATTCTTTTTACCCAAAAATATACCTTAAGCTCTTATGATCTGTAAAGATAGTAAACTTACTACCATACAGATAATGCCTCCAAATCTTAAGGGGAAAATTATAGCTCCTAACACTAAATCATGAGTTGTATAGTTCTCCTCATGCTTCTTCAGCTATCTGGAAGCATACGCAATTACTTTCTTGCGTTGCATCAAAACGCATCCTAATCCTAATCGCGAAGCATCACAGAAGACTATGAAATTTTCAGTTCCCTCTAGTAATGCAAGTATTGGTGCATTTGTTAACCTTTGCTTCAAGGTTGAAAAGGCTTCTTCTTGCTTAGGTCCCCATTCAAACTTAACCAACTTACACTTTAACTTGGTTAACAGAACGACTATCTTTGAGAAGTCTTGGATAAAGAGTCAATAGTATCCAACTAATCCTAGGAAACTTCTGACTTCTTTGGATGACTTAAGGACTTTCCAACTAGTAATTGCCTCTATCTTTGAGGGATCTACATGAATTCCTTCATGATTAATCATGTGTCCTAAGAATTGCACTTCTTGTAACCAGAATTCACACTAAGAAAATTTAGCATAAAGCTTCTCTTTTCTTAATAGTGTTAAAAGTGCATACAAGTGCTTATTGTGCTCTTCCTTGATCTTGGAATAAATAAGTATATCGTCTATAAAAACAATTACAAATTTATCCAAATACGGTTTACATATCCTGTTCATCATGTCCATAAATGTTGCGGGAGCATTTGTTAAACCGAATGGCATGACTGTAAACTCGTAATGGCCATACCTTGTTCTGAAAGCAGTTTTAGGAATGTCCTCTTCCTGTACATTCAGTTGATGATATACAGAGCATAAATCAATCATATAAAAATATCTAGCTTCTTGAAGTTGGTCAAATAGATCATCAATCCTAGGTAATGGGTATCGATTCTTGATTGTAACCTTATTTAATTCTCTATAATCGATACACATTCGCATCGATCCATCCTTCTTTTTCACAAACAACATAGGTGCTCCCCAAGGGGATGAACTTGGTTATATGAATCTTTTTCTATCAATTCATCTAATTTCTTCTTGTTGAGATTGAACCCTATCAGAGGAGCAGATAATTAAAGCCAAAACTGGATCAGAGCAGTGGATCCAGAATAAGCAGATGTTTACATACAAATCTCTCCCCTTGAAAGTGGTTTCATATCTGCTAACCTCCTATCTGCTGATCTTACTAAGTGCTGACCTACAACTGCTGCCTTGCATCTACTGCCCAATGTCAAAGACTGATGGAAGACCAAAGCTCTGCTGATTCAATCTACTGCCTTGAGTCTAGTACTGCTGATCCGGACAAGCACTGCTGGGTTCACAGCAGTGGAAGGATGCAGCAGCTGTTTAAGTGTCTTTTATGTAATGAAATGTAATAGCAGTAGTTAGTACATCAGTGTTTGTATAGATCAGAGGTTAGAGTTTGTTAGGAGGTTAGATGTCACTTTCATGGTGACGTGAGCTAAGATGCTCAGTGGTTTGCAAGTGCCTATAAATAGTTCAGTACTTTGTACTGTTCTATTAGTTCTTTTGCATCATCGTCTTCTTTGCACGAACAAAAAACTGAGCTCTGGCTGAGGGGGAGTTTGCATTCATTTATCAATCATTGTAATCGTTATTGAAATAAATTCAATCTTTCGATTCATTGTGAAAAGATGTTTGATTAAAGTATTACTCTCGTTTGATTGTATGCAAAGTTTGTTTTCATCATAATTCCGCTGCACACTCATCCATCTTCATTTTAATTACAAACACAAAATACAATCAGAAACAAACTCAGATCCAACAATTGGTATCAGAGCTTGGACAGTCAAATTTGATTTAACAATCATTTTGACATAAATAGTTCGGCTCATAATAGTTGATACTGATCGTTTGTTCGTTCGTTGAAAAACAGAGCAAGGATTAATCACCATTAAAGTTGATTTATCAGTGTCTGTAAAACAACAAGAATAACGTCACAATCTCAGGATGATAAAAACAACATTGGCTCGCTTTTTAAACCACCTATGCTAAAAAGAAATGAGTACAACATCTGGCAGAGGAGGATGGGTCACATCCTCGCTCAACAAAGCACAGGATGTTGGAGGTCTGTCATCTATGGTCCCCATGTTCCCACAGTGCCAAGCGCTGAAGATGCTAAAAAGTTCGTTCCAAAACCAGTTGAAAATTATATCGAAACTGATTATCAAAAGTTCGAACTAGATGCTAAAGCTTTTAGCATCATAGCATCAGCGCTGCCCAATGAGATATATGCTGGACTGTTACACTGTAACAGTGCCAAAGAATTATGGGACGCACTTAAGGAACAATTTGGGGGAACCGAAGAAGTCATAGAAAACAATAGGGAAATCCTGAACCAACAGTATGAAACATTTTGTTACGTTAAAGGTGAATCACTAACGCAACAATTTGAGCGTTTCAGTTGTCTCATCAGTGAACTGAGGCTTGTTAACACCACTTTTACAAACTCAACTCAAAATAGCAGGTTCCTCAGGTCACTGCCAGAAAAATGGGACACCATAGCTTTTGTCACCCGAAACTCACCTGAGTTCAAGGATCTGACCTTGACCCAACTCCACGGTCGACTCCTGACCTACGAAAGGGAGTTGAACCAGAAAAGGAGGTTACAAGAGTCAGGAAAAGTTACTGATGATTACACTTTCGGTAATACTGCTCTTCTGGGTCAAGAAGAATCTGGGAGCAGTGGTAAGGATCAGGGTTATGATCACTTCATTGACATAACTGCTGGTGCAAACTTTAACAACACTGATCCTCACTCTGCTAGTTATGCATTCACTGCAAACGAAAACCAGATGTCAGACAATTTAAGCTTTGAACTAAATGATTTGAAACATTTTGATCCCACTAACTTAGAGGAAATGGACATCTTGCACCAACTGGCTTTGCTAAGTGTTAGAACTAGCAAATTTTACAAAAGAACAGGGCGAAAATTCCCAGGTTTGCATGGGAATCTAAGGGTTGGGTTGGATAAATCGAAAATCAAGTGCTACAAGTGTAATAGGTTGGGACATTTCGCTAGGGAATGCAGGAGTCAAACTACTGGTCCCATAATTACTCATCCTAGCTCAAATCCTAGACCTCAAAACCAAAGCATTGTGCACTATGCCCAGTATGCCCCAGCAGCTCAAGTGAACACTGCTCACTATGCTGCTGCCCCTGTGCCAGTACACTATGTCCAAACTACTGTTCCACAAATCCAATATGTTCAAACCCCTGTTCCCCAGGCACAAGTGCATCCGGCACCTCAAACCACTGCTCCAGCAGCAGTACAACCAGATCAACAAAGTTTTTTTACTCAAGGGTTTGTTGACTGGAGCAGTATGCCTGAAGACCTTAGTGATGAAAATTTTGCACTCTATGCTTCTAATGATTCTTCTCATAATGAATTTTGTTTGATGGCATTAGAGTCAATACAGGAGGGGGTTGAAACTGAGGAGGAACAGCTGAGCTTTGAAACAGTGGATGAGGTGACTGAAGCAGTGGTTACTGCTGTGGCTGGTGAACTACTGTTGGGAGAAAGTTCAGGTACCCTGATTGAACCAATGACAGATCCATGGTCCATAGAGGACAAAGAAGAAGAGAAAGAAGAAAAGGCTGGTGAAAAGAAGGCAAGAGCTGATGATGAAGAGAATCATCAATGTGATTGTGCAATGATGGCTGCTGCCAAGGTATCTCCTCAAGTTCTAGAAAAACTGTGTTCTGACAATTGCATTATTGCTTTTGCTAACATCAAAGAGGTGAATGAAAACCTTCGGGATAAAATCTTAACTGATGAAGTCAAATTTGAAAGATCTTTAAAAGAACTTAAAAACAAATTGGCTGAAAAGGAAAAGGAGATTAGCAGCATGAAAGAAGAGCAAAGCATAACCAAAACCCAACTCCAAACTATGGTAGAAAAATACCAAGTTTTCAAAAAGGAGTTAGAGTCCACCCAAATCACATATGAGAGATGGGTGGAATCATGCAAAGGGTTTGAGGTTATGCTTGAAAAACAGATAAAAAGCAATGTGAAATTTGGGGTTGGTTATAGAAAACATGATGATGAAAACACTGCTTTTGGAAAATCTGTTCAAACCACTTATGTAACCACTGAGTTCATCCCCACAAACAAGAATGGCCAAGAAGTGAAAATCACTGACAAACTTGGTAACAAAATCACACTTGACAGACCAATGGGATCCTCTACTTTTGAGGAGCTTGAAGAATATCAATTTAAACCAAAATGGTCTGATGAGTGTGATATTCTTGAAAATTTCAAGCCTATGGACTTTACATCAACTGATGGTGTCAAGGCTCCAAAAGCTAAAGTCATACCTCTCAAGGATATCCCAGCAGTGGTTAAAACCTCTGCTACAAAGGAGCCTGAAAAGAGAAAGAAGATAGAAAAAATTGATAACTTGTTTTGTGAATTCTGTGAGAAAAGGAATCATCTAACAAAAGATTGTTTCCACTTAAAAGCTTATGATTTAAACAGAACAAGTGTCATTGTTTCAGCTGAAAGTTGCATTGTTTGTGGTAAAAAAACCCAAAACTCAAGCATGTGTGTATCTCAAAAACTTTGATGTGAAAAAGAATGAGTACATTGCTAAAACATCCTTGAGTTCATCACCATCATCATCATCTGTCAAATTCACCAAGAAACAACCACTGTTTGTGCCAGTTCAAACAGCTGTTACAAAACAGCTGAACCAAACATCTGTCAAAAGAGATGTTCAGCTTACTGATGCACCTCCTGCCAATCAGTTCAGAAAAGGCAAGGAAAAACAGTCCTACCAAAGGATTCCACATGTTTATGTGGTCTACAAAAGGCCCTCTAAACCCAGAGTGAACAGGCATCCTTTTGGTTACCAGCAGGTGATTGGTCAGGACCCACAACAGTGGTTAGAGAAACACTGTCCTAAAACAGTCCAAACCCCTGACCTAACCACTGTTCATCATTCTGCATCCATCCCAGACACTGTTGAGACCCCATCCAAAGCCTTGTTGGCTTTGGAGACCTTAATGAACTAATCCTTTTACTTCATGTGCAGGGAGCTTCTGCATGCTTTGATAGTCTTTGGTATGTAGATAGTGGAGGCTCCAGGCACATGACAGGATGTAAAGCCCTCCTCAAAGACTTTAAAATCCATGGAGGGGGTGATATATCCTTTGGGAATAATAGTAAAGGGAAAGTTCTGGGGTCTGGTACAGTGCAATCTGGAAAAGTAAAATTTGAAAATGTCAATCTGATAGACAATCTAAAATTCAACCTTCTGAGTGTGTCCCAAATGAGTGACAAGGGATTTGGGTCATTCTTCACAAAAGACTGTTGTAGGATTGTTGGACCAGAAATGGTCAAAAAGATTGAAGCAATAATCAAAACTGGTCAAACAAAACTTGTTGCTCAAAGAAGTGGCAATGTTTATGTTGTTGATATGTCAAAAGAGTGTCCCAGAGCTAATGCCTGTCTGTTCTCAGCTGCCTCTAACAAAGAGACAGAACTTTGGCACAGAAGGCTGGGGCACACAAATCTTAAGACAATCACTGAAATTTCAAAAAATGGTTTGGTGAGAGGCCTACCTCAAAAATTGTTTTCATGTCCTGAACATTGCATTTCCTGTTTAAAAGGAAACAACATAAAAGTTCTTATAAGTCCATTGAAGAGTCCAAAACAACCCAGTGTTTGCAAATGCTACACATGGATTTGTTTGGCCCAGTTCAAGTCATGAGCCTCAAGAAGAAAAGATATTGTTTGGTTATTGTTGATGACTTTTCTAGGTTTACATGGACTTTCTTTTTACACTCAAAAGATGAGACTGCAGGCATTTTGCAAGATTTTGTGACACAGGTTGAAAAGCAATTTGACCTTCCAGTAAAAAGCTTCAAGAGTGACAATGGCACAGAATTTAAAAATAAGGAGTTGGATGCCTTCTGTGTGAAGAAAGGGATTGTAAGGCAATACAGCATCCCTAGAACACCACAGCAAAATGGGGTAGTTGAAAGAAAGAACAGAACTTTGATTGAGGCTGCTAGAACTATGCTTGCAGATTCAGGTTTGCCATTAACTTTCTGGGCAGAGGCAGTAAACACTGCTTGCTATGTCCAGAACAAAGTTTTAATAAACCCCAGGCACAAAAAGACTGCTTATGAAATTCTGTATAAAATCAAACCACTGATCTCATATTTCAAAGTGTTTGGCTGCCCATGCTTTATTTTGAACTTAAAAGATTCCATTTCAAAATTTGCAGCCAAAATTGATTGTGGTTATCATCTGGGATACTCAACCACTGCCAAGGCCTACAAAGTGTTCAATACACGGACCAAGGCAGTGGAGGAGACTTTGAATGTTAAGTTTAATGAACTTTCATCAATGAAAATCCCAGCAAATCCTGCAGATCTGTTTGATCTTGAAAAATTTACTTTTGAAAATACTGCTGTCAAGACTAACAGTGCAGGTCCATCAGAGGATACACCACCAGACTATGGGTATGAAATCATCATCCCTCAAAGGTCTGCCACAAAGGGAAAAGCACCAGCTGTTAAAAACAGTTGTCAAAGCTCAACCACTGCTTCCTCAACAGTTGTTGACCAAAGTAGCCCTTCCACCACTGCTTCCACATCCTCAAACACTGCTGACAAAAGCCCTCAAACAGTGGATAAAAGTCAGCAGATGTCCACTTCATTACCTCCTATTCCACCACCTTTTGAAGCCACTGCTGGATCATCAAAGTCCCCAGTAGTGGTTAGCTCAGATGATACACATTTGCAGCCTTCACCAACAAATGCCATCATACCATACCAAGGAGATTTAATCTTCTTGAGATCTCATCCACCTGATCAAATCATTGGCAACATAAATGAAGGGGTGCTCACAAGAAGTTAAACCCAAAACATTTGTCTTTTTGCTGGTTTTCTATCACTCCATCAGCCAGTCAAGTACCAAGAGGCACTAAAAGACAATAGCTGGGTAGAAGCCATGCAAGAGGAGCTCCAACAGTTTAAAAGACAACAAGTATGGGAGCTTGTACCACTGCCAGAAGAGGTTAGTCCCATTGGCACAAAGTGGGTCTTCAAGAACAAAACTTATGAAAGGGGTATCGTTGTCAAGAATAAAGCCGGGCTTGTGGTTCAAGGTTACAGACAGGAAGAGGGGATTGATTATGATGAAACATTTGCCCCTGTTACAAGATTGGAAGCCATTAGACTGTTCCTGGCCTTTGCTGTCAACCACAATATGAAGGTGTTTCAAATGGATATCAAAAGTGCTTTCCTCTATGGTACAATTCAAGAAGAGGTGTATGTTTGTCAACCTCCAGGTTTTGAGGATCCATTTTATCCAGATCATGTCTACAGGCTAAACAAAGCCTTGTATGGCCTGAAACAAGCACCAAGGGCCTGGTATGAAACTCTTTCCAACTTCCTACTCTCAAATGGTTTCAAAAGAGGTACCATTGATAAAACACTGTTTTTAAAATGGAGAGGGAAGGATTTAATGATTGTCCAGATTTATGTGGATGACATTATTTTTGGAAGCACATGTAACTCAATGTGTGAAGAGTTTAGAGAACTCATGACAGCTGAGTTTGAAATGAGTGCAATGGGTGAGCTGCAATGCTTTCTTGGTCTCCAAGTTCAGCAATTGCAAAATGGAACTTTCATTCATCAAAGCAAATATGCTAAAGAACTTTTGACCAAATTTGATATGAATGATTGTAAACCATGCAGCACACCCATGGCAACAAATAAGCTGGTCATGTCTAATGAAAAAGATGAGCTGATTGACCAAACACTTTATAGAAGCATGATTGGGTCTTTATTGTACCTAACTGCATCTAGACCAGACATCATGTTTGCAACATGTGTCTGTGCAAGAAGTCAATCAGCTCCCAGAAAATCAAATCTCATTGCTGTAAAAAGGATCTTCAGATACATAAAAGGTGCTCCCACACTTGGTATCTGGTATCCAGCTAATGGGAACATCAAGCTTTCAGGTTTTTCAGACAGTGACTTTGCTGGATGTCACACCACAAGGAAGTCCACTTCAGGAGGGTGCCAGTTTCTAGGTGATTGCTTAGTTTCATGGCAAAGCAAAAAGCAAGCAGCTGTTTCAACATCCACTGCTGAAGCTGAATACATTGCTGCTGCAAGCTGTACATCCCAACTCCTGTGACTTCAAAATCAGTTGCTGGATTTTGGTATCACTGCCTTAAAGACACCACTCATGTTGGACAGTCAGGCAGCAGAAAATATCATCAAAAATCACGTTTCCCATTCAACCACCAAACACATCAACATCAGACATCACTTTGTGAGGGATTGCTATGAAAAAGGTTTGATTTCTCTGCATCATGTCCCAACTAAAGACCAGCTGGCAGATGTGCTCACAAAAGCACTTGATACAACCAATTTTGAAAGCTTGGTCTCTAGGATTGGGATGCTAAACATGGAATAACAAGCAACATCTCGTTTTTCTATGAATAAAAGCAACAAAATGTTTTCAGAAAATCAAAAATCCATCCTTAAAAATAGCTAAAAATGAAATTTTTCATTAAAATCCTTAGAAGTCTGCCATTAACTACTGATTGTTCAAATGTCTGCTCTACTTCCAAAGTCTGTCCACTGCTGAAAGTCAACCCCTGTTTTCTCATTCATTTGATAAACTCTGTTGTTCAAAAGCAGTGTCTTATCCACTGATATGCTATCCACTGATAGTGAAAATCATCCACTGCTTTCATACCACTGCCTTCATCAGTTACTTTCACAAAAGTACTGTCCTTCACTTTCACCAGGGGTTGTCACGTGGGCAGTACATAGTAGTCAGACCTTTTGTAACGGCTGCCACGTCAGCATTCACTTCCTTCCCTATAAAATCCCCCACTCACCACCAAAACAGGGTTTTACTGTCGAATTGAATTCTTAAAAATTCTCTTCTCAAAGCAGTTTTTCATCTCTTCTTTCACAAATTTCTTCGATCATTCTCTTCAAAAATGACAAAATCGAAGTCATCTGCAAAACCCACATCCAAATCATCATCGAAAACAGCCTCTCAAAAGGCAATCTCCATAGAAATTCCATATAAACCATCCCACAATCTCCCGGGTCTTCTCACTAAACCAGGAACCACCAATTTTTCGATTCCATCATTGACACCATGGCAAAGTCAAAGTACAAAACTTTGTTCACCGTCGATGCACCAATCTATTTGGCGACCCAAAGAGAGTTTTGGAAGAATGCAACCCTTGAAAAACAAGGAGACATTGCAACCACCATACACTCTTCTATAAAGGGTAAAGCTGTCCACATCACGCCACAATCCATTTCAGAGGTCTTTCAACTTGATGATCAAGAAGGTAAAATTTCTTTTACTAAAAACGAGTTGCAAACTGACTTCATTGAAAGAGGGTATGAAGCCACAATGATGAAGAAACTTACCTTACAAAAAGGTTATTTTCCTTCTGCAACCAGATTCTTATTTCATACCCTGCTACTATGTGTTTCAAATAAAACCACTTCTTTTAATGAAATCCCTTTAAAGATTCAAAATCTGGGATATGCAATTCTTCAAGAAGAAAATTTTAACTATTCTCGGGAAATTTTTAAAGATTTGGTTAATAATGTTGAAATAAAATCATTCTTACTCTTTCCAAGGTTTTTAAGTTACTATTTTGAAAAGAAATTCAGTAAGGATGATTCAGCTGCAATAAACCAAGGTGATTCTACTCAAATAAACAGTTTAACAACTGAAACTTTTTCAAGAATGTTAGCACCTTGCAAAACACAAGCAGAGGTGCCTGAGCAGATTTTAGCAGTTACAACTGCTCCTCAGGTATCTGCTGCTGAGCCCACTGCTCAAGGTGATCAAAGCAGCCGACCAACTGTTTTGAAACCCACACCTACAATCACCAAAAAGCCTACAAAAAGAAAAACTCAAAAACCCCCCAAACCAATCAAAAAGGCTACTCTGGAGGATGAGATACCAGAGCAAATGCCTGTGACAACACAAAAGTCACAAGAAACCACTGCTGCTTCTTCCTCACAGCAGTTGGTACAAATATCTCAACCCATAACCGAAACTCCTCCTGCTTCTTCACAAAAAGAACAGGTTGTACAAATAGGGTCTCCACATCATGATGCTCTGGAAACACTTGTTTCTATCATCCACAGCTCAATACCCGGGGCAAATCCACTTTCTACACCACCCATCACATCCACAATTCCCCCCACCAACTAAACTGCTGTTGGATGCAATTGATTTGAATCAGGCACTAACCAGTCCTTCTCAATCACCTATCAATGAGAATACACCTCAACAACTGACTGGGTCTGATGAATCAATCTTTACTAACCCACCAACACAACCTGAGGAGGTTACACCCCTTGAGTTACAAGTAACTCTTGGTGGTAGTCCAAGTGAAGCAGCCACTACAACTGTTGAACCCACTGGTTTACAGTTGGACAGTGGTTACATTAATAAGACTTCCTTGGAGGCAATTCCTTACATAGCACCTCTGTCAACCACCAGTGGATTTATTTATCCTACTGGCAACATCAAAAGGTTGTCAAGTGTTGAAGGAAGAAGACCCCAGTACCAAGAAAAAAGGGGCATCAGTGGTTAATGTTTGGAGCATACTCCCTACATCTACCACTGATAAAACCACTGCTAGTGGGAAATCAGATGATCCCATTAACTTGGGTGATGGTTTAAAGTACCAGAAATTGACGGATCGTATTGAAAAGCTTGATAACTCTGTTGCAGAACTCAAAGATATGCTACAACAGGTGTTACAAGTACAAAAGGTACAATCAACTGCTGTTCCATCTCAAGCACCTGCTCCACAAAAGGCACCTGCTACAAATGAGCTCTGGAATTTGTTTCAACCTTTTCTCCATCAACAAGCAAAATTAGCAGATCAGCAACATGAAAAACATGTTCAACAGCTGAGAAATGCAATGGAGTCAAGGTTCAAGAATACTCAGGCTGATCTAAAGGCTCTCAAAACTCAGATCTTGCACACCACTGGCACTGCTCCTCCAAAAGTTCGCTTCATTTATCACCTCCCAGAAGATAATGCCAAAAAGGGGGAGAAAATTCAGGAGTGGAAAAAGAAGGGAATAGAGGATGGTCTCTACATTGAACCAGAAAATGCAAACATGACCAAACAGATCCCTTTGCCAGATGGAAGCAAGAAAATTGATGTGACAAAAAATGCACTGGCAGAAGCAGTTGCAAGTGTAAAAAGGGATAGAGAGGCCAAAAGGAAAGCCAGGGTGGATTATCTGGATCAGGGTACTTCAGGATCAAAAGATGATGAAAATCTTATTGATGAAAAGAAGAAGCCTATAAGAAGAGTAAGGCTACCCAAATCCATTCCAACCAGACATTCAAAGTCTGCTCCAAAACCACCACCTAAAACAGCTGTTGTAAATCCTGTTGTATCAACAACTGTTGGTACTTCAGTGGTTTCAACATCTGCTCCCACTTCAACACACACCACTTCATCACACACCAAATCCACTGCCTTACCACCATTACCACCAAAATCAAAATCACCTCCTGCCAAAAAGCAGAAGACAGTAGTTGTTAAAATATCTGTTGTAATGACAACAGTGGTTGGAACACCAGTTGTTTCAACAACTGATAGTCAATCACAAACCACTGTCACTACATCCACCACCATTGTTCCATCCAAAACATCATCAGCCCCTCCTCAAACAAAGAGGAGAAGGCTAATTCTCAAAGATGATGACACTTCACCACCACAAACATCTTCAAAATCTTCAGCTCTTGTCACAATACCAAAACCTGTTCCTCTCTCTTCAGTTCCAATGTACAAGCCCTTACCTCCTGCAGGTGTTCAATTTCCTCTTGAACTAGCAGCTGTTAGAGAAGAAATAAAATCCTTTTACTATGAGGATGACCCTGCCAAAAGGAGTTTGCCATCAATAAAAGGATATTTATGGCCTAAAAATGTTGATGAATATTTGAAAATCAAGGCCAAGCAAGCAGAGGATATCTCAAAAAGAAACACACAAGGGAAATCTGACAAAGAAATTTCAAGAAACTATCAATATCTGCTCACATAAGTCAGATCCCTAGAACAATTTGCAAAAAATGTCAGTCAACAAATTTCAGAAAGAGCAGCTGAAACTTTGAAGAAAGACTACATTGAAAGCATCATGGCTCACAAGAAGTACAAAGGAGAGAAATACATGTACAAAGAGTGGACTGTTCCTGAGCTTGAAAATGAAGCTGCAAGAATTCAAGACATGATCAAAAGGAAGGTCACTCACACTCCTCCTGACTGGGCTAAGTTTAGAAAGAATGTACCTGACAAACAGGTAGAACTGAAAAGAATGAAAGAAGAACTGGTTGCTGCTGAATTTGGAAACAAAAGACAAGTTGCTAGATGGAAAGAAGATGTGGTCAGGATCACCTACAAAAGGTTGGAGGAACTAAGAAAGAAAGATCCAAATGTTCCTTAAAAGCCTGACTATCCTGAAGCAGAGGTTTCAAAAAGACCAACAAAGCTGCAAATCAGGAGAGCCACTGCTCCAACTGGTGCTGCCATCTATAAAAGAAGGACACACAGACAGTTGGGAGGTGAAACCATCCAAGAAATGATCAAAGGAGATGAACTTGTAAAAGAAGGCATAAAGAAAATGATCATAGAAACTCTTGGTTTGGATCAAACTGCAAATACTGCTCAGCCAGTTATGAACAGGCCAGCCTCACCAAATACCTCTGCAAATAAACATCTCCCAAGAAACCCACCAGGCTCAAAAATACAAAAGTGGGAAACTGACAAACATACCTGCGTATTGACCTTGCTCAGGTCTGGTGGAGAAGTGGAGAAATTATCAAGGGAACAAGCTCTTGGCCTGAGTCTTGAAGATTTGCAGGATCTCCTTGATCTTCCACTTAGCAGGGATGATGAAGACATAGATGCCCTAGACTTTGAACTACAATTCAAAGGTCAGATAAGGGAACTGTTAATGAGGCAATAAAGATTTCCACAATAATGAAGAGTTTTGGCATTATCTGTTTCAGGGGGAGATTGTTGGGATTGAACCCTATCAGAGGAACAGATAATTAAAGCCAAAACTGGATCAGAGCAGTGGATCCAGAATAAGCAGATGTTTACATACAAATCTCTCCCCTTGAAAGTGGTTTCATATCTGCTGACCTCCTATCTGCTGATCTTACTAAGTGCTGACCTACAACTGCTGCCTTGCATCTACTGCCCAATGTCAAAGACTGATGGAAGACCAAAGCTCTGCTGATTCAATCTACTGCCTTGAGTTTAGTACTGCTGATCCGGACAAGCACTGCTGGGTTCACAGCGGTGGAAGGATGCAGCAGCTGTTTAAGTGTCTTTTATGTAATGAAATGTAATAGCAGTAGTTAGTACATCAGTGTTTGTATAGATCAGAGGTTAGAGTTAGTTAGGAGGTTAGATGTCACTTTCATGGTGACGTCAGCTAAGATGCTCAGTGGTTTGCAAGTGCCTATAAATAGTTCAGTACTTTGTACTGTTATATTAGCTCTTTTGCATCATCGTCTTCTTTGCACGAACAAACAACTGAGCTCTGGCTGAGGGGGAGTTTGCATTCATTCATCAATCATTGTAATCGTTATTGAAATAAATTCAATCTTTCGATTCATTGTGAAAAGATGTTTGATTAAAGTATTACTCTCGTTTGATTGTATGCAAAGTTTGTTTTCATCATAATTCCGCTGCACACTCATCCATCTTCATTTTAATTACAAACACAAAATACAATCAGAAACAAACTCAGATCCAACACTTCTTTAACTCCAGCATCTCTGTTGGTGCTAAATGGTAAGGTGCTTTAGCAATGGGTGCAGTTCCAGGGATCAGATGGATTCTGAACTCTACTTCAAGATTAGGCGGTAGTCCAGGTAGATCTTCTGGGAAAACATCGGGGTATTCCGATACTACCGGAATTTCCTTCAATTCCTTGCCTCTAGTGTTAATGATTACCGAGATCATATACACTATGCCTTCCTTCCGTGCATATCTTGCAGCTTTCATCACTGAGATGAATTTAGTTGGCTTGGTTGACTTGTCTGGCTTGTCTCCTCGTATCAGTATTATCTCTCCTGTTGTCGTACGAATCTCAACAGAATTTTAATCACATAGAATTCAAGCATGGTTCGTTACTAATAAATCCATTCCTAGTACTACGTCGAATCCAGCTAGATTCATAGGTAGTAAATTTGCCGTGAATTTATGTCCTAACAGTTCTATCCTCCCTTCTTGAAGTACGTTGTGTATGTCGGTGGAGTTTCCTTCAGCCGTCTCTACCGTACATGCTTGACTAAGCTTAGTTAATGGTTGATTAAGCACTTGACAGAATGAAGTATTTATAAAACTTTGGTTTGCACTAGAGTCAAAAAATACTTTAGCGTCATGAATAAGAAACGTACCGGTGACTACGTCGGGAATCATAGCTGCCTCTTGCATTGTAAGCGTAAAGGCTCGTGCGTTCTTCTTATTAGCTCTGTCTGCTGCTTTTGCCTTTTTGTCGGTTACCTTTATCAGTTTAGGGCAATCTGGTTTAATGTGACATGTTTCTCCGAAATTGAAACAAATTGTAGTTTTCCTTCTATATTCGTTTTCTTTGTGCCCAGGTATTTTACAGAAATTGTAGTGCCTGTTACATCTTTCAAAATGTTTCTTTTTGCATTATTTGCAAAGAGGCGGAGCAGAAGACAGCCCGACTCCTTTCTTGTAGGTCTTACCTGAGCAAAAACCTTGGGTAATTTTCTGGGCTAACTCTTTCTTTTTGTTTTCTTCCCTTGTGCGAATTAGTCCATCAGCCAAAGTATTAGCTAATTTGACTCTTTCCTTAATAGTTTGAGGTCTAGCAGCCTTGACTATGTTGCAGATCTCACTAATTAATCCCCAAATATAGCAAGAAGTTAGTACAGATTCTGGCGATGCTAGAGTTGGTATCATTCTTGCGTATTCAAAGAATTTTGTCGTATACTCACGACAATTCATGAAGACCATTTTATGATTTAGGAACTTGTTTGCCATTTGTTCCTTCTCATAAGGGGGATAGAATTTCCTTTCTATCATGTCCTTAAATTCTCTCCAACTCATGGCATATGCCATGTCGCTTCCTTTTTCCTATAGAATAGTATTCCACCATTCTAAGGCTTCTTCCTTAAAGAGATTGGAAGCATACATCACCTTGTCTTGATCAGCACATTTGCTGATTTTAAGGACAACTTCCGTCTTTTCTAGCCATCGCAGAGCAACCGTAGCTCCGTCACTACGTGTGAACTCAATTGGTTTACAAGCTAGAAAATCCATATAGGTGCATCCGGAAGTCATTGCCTCCATTTACACTTTGGCTAAAGTTGTCATTATGAGTATGCTAGCTACTCACAACTTTGGTATGTTCTACGAGGTTTTTAACTGCTTCTATAATTAACGGGATAGCATTGGCTATTCCATGGGCGATTATGTTTTCTATAACATTTTTGTCCAATGAATTTTCTTGATGATTCTGGACCGATTGGTTAACTTCGTTTGACATCTGAATTGCAAACATATTCCAGAGATTAATATCACAGAATAAATAACAAATAAGCAAAATATCGTAAACACAAATACAAACTGGTCAGGGCATATTGCCAAAATCGTCGTTCATTGCGACACACACACACACACATATATATATAAATATAACTATAACTGTGTTAAATTTAAATATAAATATAACAGAATACAGAAATATATTATACAAACATTTAACATAAAGTTAGTTTTCTTCTTCCAAAGTTGAATTCTCTCTCGTCGTATTTTCAGACGAGATTTTCGCCCACGTTTCGGATCCTGTTTCCTACATATACGAGTTCTTCGCCGTAATGGCGAAGTTCTGCTACGTTCTCTGGGTTCATTGGTGGAAATACCACAGTTGCTGGTTCGTATTGTGGGTAGTAGGGATTGGGATTGTTCATCAAATTCTGGAATGTTCAATCGTTTGTCCACCACTCGTCTGCTGGGTTTTGGAGTGGTTGCTGGGGAATTGTTGGTTAGGAAAGGTTGGTTCCAGGGTCATCAGCATCTCTTGTTGAACTGGCATGTTCAGGTTGATTTCTTCTGACATCGGCCTGAACAGTTCACAGTATGTTCAGGTTGATTTCTTCTGACATCGGCCTGAACAGTTCACAGTTGGCCAATCTTCTATCCAACTCTTCCCATGTGGGTGGCATAGGGGCTTGATTTGAACTTTCTCCTACAACCTCTTTTCCTTTTGGTTCTACTTTCTTTTTGATCTTTGGTGCGACTGGTTTCTTCTTTCTTCCTCTCTTCCAGTCCAGTATCCTCTTTCTTTTCTTCGAGGGTGCTTTTGCTTGGGCTTGGAAAACCATTGGTTCATCAGCCTCAGCTTGATATCCGGATTGGCTTTCGGTTGTCTCCATATCTGTTGGATTAACAGATATGTTTTGGAATGCATCTGCTAAGTCTCTATCGCTCATACTGTTAGTAAAAAACAATGAAAACACGAACGCCGAAAATCAAATATATAATATTTGTTTAGTACCACAAATTTCATAGAAGCATTTTCACAATACTTAATTAGCTTAAACCAGTTGATCTGATACCACCTTTTGTCATGACCCCCAACCCGTACCTCGGTTTGGGAGCCGCGGGACAGACAACAGTGGTAACAGTGTTTATAACTTTCGCAGCGGAAAAATCATCAGGACCGGGTGTCAGGAAAAATTATCAGAGTTTTCAAAACACTAAGTTTTCATTTTATAATCTGTGGGGTAAAACCCATATTTACATAAAGGAATTTCACTGGGAAATCCTTAATTACAAAAATACGTTTTATTCAGGTTTACATAGCCACTTATTTAAGCTGAATTGCTTCACGACCCTTTTCTCCACTTCACAGTAAATCATCTGAAATGCGTTTTTAAAAACATTTGGCCAGTGAAAAATACTAGTGAGTTCATTCAGTGGTAAAAACAAATTTGTTATAGTTTACAACATTAAGGGTTTTACATTTTGTTTATATCTAAAAATTACTCCAAATAAGTATTGCGACTGAGGCCAACCCCTGTGCTCGTGGTCATATTACTATTGGCTAACTCATCGTCCAATAGTAACGTAACAATTAGTAAGTAATGTATACAAAACCCCACATACCGGCAGTAATTTCAGAATACAAAAACTTAGTCACTATAAGTATAACTTTAAGAAAACATTTAGGGTTTTGAAAGCAATTTGATAAAAAGAGAATGACACACATTGAAGATTTAAGTTGATGGTATTGGCCTACTGGTTTAATGCTTGTATACCTAATTAAACATAAATATAACGAAACTTCTTAATAAGTGGGTTAACATCTCTTGGATATATGGTCTTAGTACACCAAAATTTCGCTTGAGAGATTGCCGGATTCTGAGATACTAGGTTATTATAACCAGTCGATATCTAGGGTATTATACAAGGTCTTCTGATTTTGCGTAAGCAATAGCCTAGAACTTATAGAATACTTTTGCTTTAAAATCCTAAACTGCATCAAAATTGAAAGTATTGAAGATCTGACAATTGCAGTCAAAAGATTCCAAATATGGAACACCACTTTTAAGCCGAGCCTTCATCTCTTTGTCTGTACGGTGGCACTAACCTAGGGCTCTCAAGGCCTCGCATAACCCAGATACAGATATCAATTAGGTATATTCACCAGTAAGATGAAATCTAGGGAATCTTAATACGGGAGTATATTCTGAGGTAGGAAACACTTTTAAGTCAAGTTCTAAGATATCTAATTACCGTATCTTGAAACAATTGTACTTTGTGCAGAGGTTTAAGAGGACAAACATACTGGCAATCTAAGTAGATTTGTTTAAAACTTAAAGTTTACTCAGATCAACAGTGCTAGTGACAAGTTTCAAAAACTGATATGATCCTCTTACACTAACTCACAAAAATGTATGTAAATATGTTTGTACATAACTATTTCATTTCAGAAACCAAAAAGATTTTCAATGTGTTTTAGCATAAACTTTGGAAAAATCAAACATTTTTTTATTTCATCCTCTTTTCGACTGCCGATGATGGAATGTTGATCTTCAAAATCCGAAGCTGCTGAACAAATTCTAAGAAGAATGGGTTGGGAGCTTATCTGAAATGAGAAAATGTTTTGAAAAGATTAAAAGTTCATTAATTTGAAACTTAACATTGATAGAAAACATCAGTTTGTTTACAAAGTGTTCAACCATAGTCATTAACTTGGACTTGGTTAATTGAGTGGGTTGATAAAACTGGTAAATGTTTGAAAACTGAAAATTTGAAAAAAACTGGTTACCTCCGTATGAAGGTAGTTACCTTCGCATGAAGGAGAAATAGTGGTAGTATATAAACACCTTTGCACGAATGTATCCTCATTCACACGAAAGAGTTTCCTTCACATAAACTGAGATTTGAGAGAAAAAAAATTCTAAGAAACGAAATGTTGTCCAAATTAACTTAGGGGTGTTAATTAGTACAACACCTACTATGGGAAAGGTATAGCATACAAAGATTGGACTTAAAATGGACAAATCGGACATTTAAAGACTAAAACATAAGTCTTTTAAAAAGGAACGGTCAAAATGTAAAATTAAACTTATATTTGTGTTAATCGGCGTATACAGGTCTTAATGGTATCATCAATTTGACCAAAATATGTAAAAAATCAAGAAATTGAACAAAGGAGTTTTCATACGGATGTAAGTACCTCTGTACAAAGGTAATTCATTTGGACGGATGTAATCACCTATGCAGGGAAATAACTGCGTTTAGTAAAAACTGATCACCATCGCACGAAGGTAAATGCTATTTGGTAAAATTGTTATACCTTCGTACGAAGATAGTTACATCCGTACCAAAATCATGTACACATTTGCACAAAGTACCTTTGCACCAAATTTTGAAAATATTTTCTAGGTGTTGAATTATTTTGTTTGTGCAGGCGAAAGTATCAAATTTTGATCCGAAACATAACATCTGTTGTGTATTAGACAAGAAATTAACAAAGATGAAACCGTTTGAGCCTATTTTGGTTTTCATGGATCGAATCCGAATAAAGAAAGCATTGACGGATCAACATAAAGCGTATCGATCACATATTGAGAGGTTTTGGGAAAATGCAAAGTTCATGGCGGATCATCCAACTATTCATTCAATTGCAATAGTTGGAAATGAGGATAAGAAGGTTATAATTACATAAGAGTTGATCAGGAGGGTATTGGATTTCAAAGACGCTGTTGATGATCCAACACGCTATCCAGAACGTATGGTCAAAGGATGTTTCTATCGGTTGTGATATGTAGGGTATGTCAACGAGACGAACTTTTGAAAGAAAATATTTCAAGACCTTATAAGTTTTCATGCATTCTGTTATTCATGCCATGGGGCATAGAAAGGGAGGTTATGATGTTGTAGTTGATTATCTGATGTGCATAATTGTTGCTTTAACTTTGAATCTGCCATACAACTTCATGAAGCTGATTTTTTTAGTATATGAAGTCAAATATAACTCAGGAAAAATTCTTTCAATATCCAAGATTTGTACAGATGATGTTAGATGATTTGATTCTAAATCTTGCTGAAGAAGAGTCTGATGTGCTTCCTTTAGAATATATGACGAATCCATCATTGGACCGAATACAACAGTACAAGTTGAAAAATGTTCCTCTGTTCAAAAAATTATTTGGTTGTATCAAAGATAAAGATTATGTTGTATCGCCGAAGGATAAGTGAAGAAAAGAGGAAAGCGATTCTGAAAATGAAGAAGACAAGTTGGAAGGTTTTGTTGCAAAAAAGTGCAAATGGTTTGAAAAGGAAGATGGAAAGAAAAGTCGAGGCAAGAAGCAGACGACAACAAAGCAAACTGCTAGAAAGAGAAAATAAAAAACAATGCTTCACGATGAGAGTAGTGAAGAAGAGAATGAGAATATAGATGCTGAAGATGAAGTATTTTCTGCTACATTTGATCGAGAACAAGCTGAAAAGAGTACAACAGACACTGCTGAGATTGTTGGTGATATAGAAAAGCAAGCGTTTGAAGGTGGTTTAGGAAATGAAGATGATAGTGAAGAAACGGGAAGTGATAGAGAGATTGAGATTACGAAAATAACTCCTACAACACATGATCCAAGAGCAATAACTGAGAAAAAGGCTTCAAAAAGAAAGAAACGTTCTACTAAAAGTGATGACGCGCCATATGTACCATCAGATACAAAACAACCTACAAAGAAATTTGCTAGAAGAGTGAAGAGTAAGGTTGGAGATGTTACAAAGAAAAAGACAGGGTCACCATTGATCAAGAAGGTAAGAAGAAGAATTCAAGAACCTTTGAAAGAAACAACTGCTGGAGCTGAACCAGTAGTTACATCTACAAGTGCACGATCTGTTGAAGCTGAAGCTGAGCCCATTATTCCTATTAAAACACCAACAACATCACAACCAGCACCAACTACTCCTGTACAACCAATATCTCCTCAACCTCAACCACAATTTAATCAAAAATCAAGATCTACTCCTCGACAACAACATGGTTCTTCTAACAACATTTTCGATGATGATTTTCCATTTCCAAATATTGATGCGATGAATTTGGATTTTCTTAATTATCCAAATGATAAGATAAAAGAGTTGGAAAACAAGATCAAGTTTCTAGAAAGTGAACGTGAACAAATGGAAATTGTGATTGCTAGTCATGTTTCAGAGAATGAACGTTTAAGAAAAAGATTGAGTGATTTGGAAGCTGATAAGAATCTGAAAGATCGAAACTTGGAGATTACATTGATCATCACTTGCAGAAGTTCTTGCCTGATACACAATCATTCCAGTATCTCCTTGGTTATCATCATTATCATCATCACCCTTATTATCTTTTCCATGATCAGAACCATCAATATCCAGATCTTCGTCATCTTCTTTCTCTTTCTCTTCCTCATATGGTACATCTCGTACTTCACCAATGAGAATGTATTTTGTGATGTCTATCTGTTTAGGTTCAGGTTCTATCTCTTTCTCAGGCTCTTGTGTAATTATTGGAACAACATCTATCTTCCCCTTGCCTTTATCTGTACTTACAAACTCTGATTCAGTAGCAGCTTTACAAGCTCTTTCAGCAGCTCTTTGTTTTGCTTCATTTATCTCAATCTAGTTAAATTAGGCTTCAAAATCAGTTCCCATTATTTTTTCCTATACTTTGTACAAAATATCCAACTTTCGATCTTTCAAATTCTTATCAGCTTCCAAATCAATCTTAAAAGAATGGGAATTGATTTTGAAGACGAATTTGACCAGATTGAGATAGATGAAGCAAAATAAAGAGCTGCTGAAAGAGCTCATAAAGCTGCCGCTGAATCAGAGTTTGTAAGTATAGATAAAGGCAAGGGAAAGATTAATGATGTTCCAATAATTACACTCGATGCTGAGAAAGAGATAGAACCTAAACTGAACAGATAGACATCACAAAATACATTCTCATTGGTGAAGTACGAGATGTACCATATGAGGAAGAGAAAGAGAAAGAAGGTGAGGATAAAGAAGATGATGAAGATCTGGATATTGATGGTTCTGATCATGGGAAAGATGATAAGGGTGATGATGATAACCAAGGAGGTACTGGAATGATTGTGTATCAGGCAAGATCTTCTTCAAGTGATGATCAACATGATTTTATGAATGACAATGCGAATCAGGAAGGAAAGGGGGAGCAAGATGATACTATGCATGATGTAGAGAATTCAGGAATCTTCACAGACGTTACTCCTTTAACGGTTGTTCCTGCAACTCAACGTAGAACTATATATCTTGATCATGATGTTGAGGAAGGAGAATTCATTCACAACTATTCTAAAGAAGAGATTGCCAAGATGATGGGAGTTGATGAAAATACGTTCGAATTTGACTTTGAAGAAGTGTGAATAGCATCAACATAGTAAAGCCCGATGACTATGTGCCAACATGCATTCCAGAGGCTGATAATTATAACAATGTTGTCGTGGAAGACGATTCAGACGATGAGATTGCAAAATATTCTGGTGAAGGAACTAATGATTTCCCAACATTCCAAGAGATGTTTGATGAAGATACTAATGAGTTGGTGAAACGAAAAATCAAAGAAACTATTAAAGACGGTGAATCTCCGATGATTGATACAAATGAGATTAGAGAAGCCAGAAAAGCTTGGTTCAAAGCTATTCTAAAAGAAAGAAATTTAGACGACCACTGGCATTTTTCACATAAAATGGGATTATAACTCACCTTAGCCTCAACTACAATATTTGCTCCATCTAGCATGCTCCCACATCCTTAAAGCATCCAATGGAAGCCATCCGACGGCCTACAGATTACCACGGAATAATCAAATCATCTCCCAATCATTTACCCAGCTACCCAAAGCCCTCAAACTGCAAGCTCGGCTCAAATCCCATCATTCGGAACAACCAACACGCCCATTCCCGTAAAAAAACCTAACACAATGTTAAAGAAAACGTCCCTAAATGTGATCCCCGACACCTTACCACATCCTGAAACATTGCTCAACAATGCATAAAAGGTTCCATGAAGTCGTACCTTTGCAAACATATCCTTCTAAACTAAAACATGGAACTAGATATGGGCACAACTCGACTAAATGAACTTATACATGCTATGCACCTATCCACACATTCGTCTTTAAATGCCAACCTCAGAAAATTATCGGCATCGGTCATCGCTGCAGCCGGAAAGCAAAACGACCTCCTAGTTTGCTCCTTTTCGTGTGACAACATGCGAGTATCTGAAAACCGAGCAATAGGAATTTTATTTTGAACCCATAATATATCCATATGACCTTCTAGAAAAACCCTGTTGTAACAACACCTGCTGTTGTTGTCGGGATTCGGTGCTACCGTTGTTAGAAAACATATTACTCCACCAGAACTTCGAGTTTCACACGTCTGTCTTCACATGGTTTGAAACACTATCAAACAAACTCCGTTTGGGTCCACAATATATCCACACAACCACGTCACTAAGCTCCTTTCCCCAGTGAAGGCCCTGCCACTAGTGACCACAACAATCCCCTGGAAACCTTAGAGTTCTCGCTGAAATATTGTTTTCATAGAATTTTATCATCCTAATGACCCAAATATTCCCTCCCATCAATTCAAAACTGAATTTACAAAACCCTAACTTCTACATTGTCACACCCCGCTAAGGTAGAAACGCACGAGTGTAACCAAAAAGGTTTTCATATCATCTAATTAAGCAAACACTTACATGAAATTATTTCCAAAGTATTAAAAATATTTTTACAATCTCAAACACTAGGATCTTTATACAAGCCTACACTAATAGGCTAAAGCGAGACTCTTCCGAGAGCTCAATATTCTATTATGCATGCACCTTAATAGGTAGACTCCCCACCTTGGGTTAATCAACTTAAAAACATCCATAAAATATCAAAATAATGTTGGTGAGTTCAGAGGTTTGTTTTGTATCATTGTAACATATTTTCATGCAAAACATTTGTATGAAAATCTTATAAACCGTTTTGAGGAACATCCCATAAACCATTAACCAAAATGTTTGAAAATGTTAGTTCTCGGGGGATATTTGAAAACTTAATTCACTCCCCTAGAAAAATTAAAAATTACTCCCATGGGATATTTGAAAACATAAGTCGTTACCCAAGAACACTTGAAAACCCTCCCCCCACAGGATATTAAAGAAAACATAGGTCACTCCTCTGGATATTTGAAACCATGTCCCCTTGGAATACTTGACGACACAAGTGCTTCCCCTGGGACACCCATGGAAACTTGTATATCATCCCCACTAGGTATTCGAAAATATCTTGAATGTTTATGAAACACGTACATGTAGCCAATGAAAATCATGATGATCTAGTGAATTCCTAGCTTAGCCTGACGTATGTACCGTCATAACCGTGTAACCAAACCATGACAACAACCTCTGCCTCGCACACACCACTCACACTCGATGATGTAACTGAACTTGGATACAATTTCACACGTTTAAATTTACCGGGTTGGAGCGACTAACCAAGATGAGGGGTGTCAATCCCAATAGATCTATTCGACTATTCCATGGTCTCATAGAGGCTAATGGTTATGATTCCCAAATGACATGAGGACTTCCTGAGCTCACAAGCCATGATAACTCATGCACACATAATTGATATGAGAGATTTCATTAACAACTACCATACAACGTAAATAAGAGCATGTATTCTATAAACTTTTCAATTTTTGTTAACCTTATATGCATTTCATAAAAACATATGATCAAGCATAAAACTAGCATGTTTTCCCCCAAAGTATGAAAATAGTAAAAAAAAGGTCGTTAACTCACCTCGAACTTCATGCAAGTATTAACAATAAAACAAATTGTCCGAAAAACGTAACCCTACCTACAAATGTCCTAAGCCACATAAGACACTAAGGTCTAACTACATGACTACCCAACAAGTTGTTCACCCAACTTGCTTAGACCGAAAGAGATGTTAACCATTTTAAACAAAACTTTTGATTTAACGACCCGTTGGTGATTAATTATCCAGGTTTTCTACTATTTGTATTGTCATGCACAATATACAAAATAACATATAACTTTCAAAAGCACCGGGATCCCATCCCAAAAACTTGTTTTAAAACCCATGTTGTGACACCTGGGTCACTTCAACCATTAAACAAATACCAAACTAATGAAATATTGGATTTCATACTTGGGATTTGTATAAATATGTGTATCATTTACACATATCAATTCTTGTTCGATTTCAGGCTTTAAATCGCTTTCTGGGAGGTTATACGCGCACTGATGCGTAAATATAACCAGTTTAATGTGACAAACACTCCGGAATAGTGAAATAGGCTTAACATACCATAAATAACCTTTACATAACTTAGAAATAAGTTTTGAAGGCTTTGGTATGGCAAAATCGAGTTAAATCGCTTATAGGGACTAAAGTTGACAAACTGCGAAAGTATGCCAATTTGAACTGTAACAGACATTCCGGAACATGACCATAAGTTAAACATACGATAAATATCCTTTACATAGCTTAGAAATAGGTTTTGAGGGGTTCGGTGTGCTAAAATAAACTTTTGGGTCATTCAGGGACTAAAAGTGTCAAAAAGTGCATAAGTTTGCACTTTCACGCATATCTTACGTTCTGAATACATCCGGACATCCAAAAATTTATGTAAGCACTAAAATATTTTATTTTAGTGATTGGCATGAGAAAAATACATTTGTCGCGCAATTTGGATCGTTTTTCGCGCTTATGCGCATTCCGTCGTAATTAAGAGAACATCGCGATCGTACGACCAAACGAACCAACATCCGGCATATTTTTGAGCATGTTTCATGCCCACAATGTTTAGGCATCATTTTAGGGCCTTAAAGTTGGCTTAACGAGCCTTAAACATGTCGGAAATGGCCTTAATACGCAACGGGGACTGAAAGGGGAACATTGGAAAGTGTTTGCTGATCAGGAGGACCTTAGCGTGACACCTAGCCCCCTTGGCATCATGCGAGGCCCCTTCTGATCAGAAAAAGCCATTTTAAACAGCTGTTAACAGCCCTTAAACCCTCCAAGGGCCAATACCATATGTCAAACTCTTGTGGTGGGGGGCAAAATGAGCTACCACAACATTCCAACACATGTACGGATGAGATTCGATCACGTTATTCGAGGAACGATCCTAACGGTTGTCCATTTACTATAAATACCCACCTCAACTTCACTCATTCCTCACAAATCTGATCAAAAGTGCTCTAAGTTGAAGCAAATCACTTCATACCTGAGCTACTCGATCAAGATTTACTAGCGGGGACCCTTTGTAAGTGTTCCTTCGTTCTTTTATCGCTTTTCTAGTCAGAAAGTCGAACTTTATTTGACTTTCTGCATTGACCAGTTTATGGTCGATGCGAAGTTCGTTTGAACTTCATAACGTGAGCGTAATCACGATGGTTATAGTCCCTAGAGACTATACCTACTGATTACCACGTTATATAGGCTCAGTGACGAGTCGTAGTTTCGGCCAAAATGCGCATTCTTGCGTATTTTGTAACCAAACTACTCTTAGGTATCAAAACCGTTTGTTTTGATACCAAACCTATTTTCTAAACTTAGTTAAGCATGTTTTAACATGCTTAGCTCGTCACTTTTAGCTTAGTGCTTATATAGGGTCGTAAGGTAAGCGATCTAAACAATCACTTATACTTTCGAACCCGACCCGTTTGGTCGATCATTAGGATTCCACCAAACACATTAGGTGACCATAGCATATAGGGAATAACCTTCCGAGGTTATACCTTATGGTCACGGCGTTTAGTTAGTTGTATGATAGGTAGTTTATATGCCTTAGGTAAATTACCAAAATACCCTTTTTACGCCAAAATTCATTTTAAGCATATGTAACATAACTTTTGGTATCTAAACTAATTTGGTAACAATATTAGACATGTTAAGGCATATATTACTTATCATAGGACTAGTTAAGCGGTCCGAACGCGTTTCACGTGAACGACACGTTAAAGTAGCATAAGCTAACTAAACGGGTCGTAATGGGACGTAAGCACTTAGGTTAGGTTTCATTTTAGTATGTGGGCTTTGTTAAACCATATTACACGAGTCTCCATACTCGTTTGGTTTACGAACCCTCATTCTATCAAATCCTCCGATTTAGGTCCGGTTTATCAATGTAGTTACCTATATTAGGTGCCGTTTGATATCCGTGATCTCTAGCATTGTTTGGTTGTTACTCAAGGACTAATAAGCAATCTCTAGTGAGTACATAGACCCCTCTTTTACTATTTTCCAAACATTTTGGGGTGAAACACATGTGCCTACTTGTTACTTTCATGCTTTTCCATGTTTTCATATCATATGCTTGTTATGTTCAATAGTACACTTATAGTACATGATTTCATTGTGTTCATGCTATGTATGCCTATTGTGTGCATATTTAGTACATTGTTTTACATTACATTTCATGCTATGTATGCCCATTGTGTGCATATTTAGTACATTGTTTTACATTACATTTCATGCTATGTATGCCCATTGTGGGCATACTTAGTACATTGTTTTACATTACATTTCATGATATGTATGTCCATTGTGTGCATACATAGTACATTGTTTTACATTACACTTCATGCTATGTATGTTCATTGTTGCATACTTAGTACATTTGTTTCACGTCACATGCTATGTATGTTCATTTGTTACATACTTAGTACATTTGTTATTTATCACATGCTATGTATGTTCATCATACTTAGTACATTTGTTTCACGTCACATGCTATGTATGTTCATTTGTTACACACTTAGTACATTTGTTATTTATCACATGCTATGTATGTTCATCATACTTAGTACATTTGTTTCACGTCACATGTTATGTATGTTCATCATACTTAGTACATTTATTATTCATTCACATGCTTACATTTTGATATGATATTTGGTTTGTTTTGATGGATCAATATACATTCATTAACACCGATCACGCCGTTCGTTAGTAGGTAGTGGTACCATAGGAATTGACAACTCCCGTTCCAGACATCCTAGGTAGGTTTGGATGAAAGGAATGACCGAATTTGATTCTCATAACTTATATAAACCTTTAATTTGTTTAAGGGTTTATCGCCTCAGTCTCAAGGCTTGGATGTATGCATTCTCACAATACCGCATAGATGTCTGTATCAGTATAGCATGCATTTCCACAAAACATTACTTTGATTTAAACCAAGTTTTACTTCAATACTTTGTTTTGTGCGTTTCACCTATGGTTTAGTTGATGCATTTCACTAGCCATACATATCACTTTGGTTGCACATTACATGATTTACATTTGACACATAAACATTTTTTACATTTGTTATACATTACATGATTTACATCTTGACATAAACATTTTGACATATTATTCAATACATTTGACAATTGGTTTAAACATAGACATCTTACCTTGTTGGTTTGATTTGAGTAAGTGATTTAAGTAACGAGGCGTGTGTAATATGATACAAGCATGGTGGATACGCCGCTGATACTTCCTATATATAAGTGATTGTATGGTATTACATATCGTAGCGTTATTTGAATCATTTCAATTTGGACATATAACATTTTATACAAATAACATACTTTTCACAATACATTGTTTTACAAACAACTTAATTTATACAAACTCATTTCACATGGTTATTCATTTAACCATGTATTATTCTTTTATACATATATATCATTTGGTTTATTTATCACTTTTCAAATGATTTACAAGACAAAGCAAATTACAAGGTTCATGGCTAAACATTTTCTTAAATATAAGTCATGAATTCTATTTTCACAAAACCTATGTATCTCATAGGCATTTTTATGCTGACGTACCTATTTTCACATGTGTTTCAGGATATGATGCATAGGATTTATCAAGATACACTTAGGCGGACTTGGGCCTTAGTGACAATAAAAGATGCAAGACTAGTTATTTATGTTATGTTTCTTTGATTGTCAAGACATTGTAACTCTTTTAATCAATAAAACAATATTTCAATTTCCAAGTGTTATGAAACAATGATTCTGTTACAACACTCCCCGACGTTTTCCACCACGTTTTGTTGTTCTACGTGGTCGGGGTGTGACAGAAAAGTTGGTATCAGAGCTCATGGTTATAGGGAATTAGGTTATTAGTAATGCTTTGACCTAGTCTATAACCTTCCTAGGACCCTAACGCGAGTTTACTTGCGTTTAGTCATAAAACAATACTGTCACCTATCCTTAGGCGACAACCACAACAAGAACACAAATTTCAAAACCGCTTTGAAAACTAATCATCTGTTCTAGGATGATTGATTACTAGGTTTTGAACCCTCTATTGTAAGGTTTTGAACCCTCTGTTATAAGGTTTTGAACCCTCTAAGTTTTCAAATCTCGTCAAAGTTTGGGTCGTATAATGTGAACACGTGCAAACTGGAAGAGTGAATGCCTGTACCCTGAGTTTTCTGTCAAAGGCTAGAGTGTTCGTACAAATCTGCAGTATCGGACCAGTCACTCTTACCTGGGAACTCTTGGGGTGAGTGTTCACTTATAGGCGAGCATGTCTTCAGTGATACATTAATATGACCCGTTTACTTTGATTTGTCATTGTCTCGTTTGTTTGCCTTAGATAACAAACAAATGATCGCAATTTTTATGCATTGCCATCCTGTTTTGCTTGTCTGATAACCTTTCACTTGATTCTTCCAATGTCTTTCATTTTCCTCTAGAATGTCTCTTCCTCTCAGCAACGGTCAAATGTCCGAGCAAACAGCCAAATTTGCCCAGCAAATAGGCGAAGTGATTCTGAAGACTGTGGATTTAGGCATTGCCATGTCTCGTCTCAACAATGAAGCCTCTCGTCTTAACAATGAAGCCTCTCGTCTCAACAATGAAGCCAGTCAAGAGCCACCAAAGGAAGCAGAAGCCAAGCCTTCACCTAAACCAAAGAAACGTAAAGCTTCAAAGAATCCCGCAGCGGTGGCACCAAAACAGGCAAGACCTAGCCAAGTGACAGCACTACCAGCCAGGAAGCCATACAACGGAACTGCACCCTTGTGCAACCAATGTAGCCTTCATCACCAGGCTAGTGTGAAGTGCCGCAAATGCCAAATTTGTGGACTTATAGGTCATACGGCAAAGGTTTGCCCAACTACAGCAGTACCAAATCAAGTAGGACCCATCCGGGTGGCAACACCACCTGCTCAGAAGCAATACAAGGGAACGACACCAATATGCGACAAATGTAATGGGCATCACCAAGCTCACTTACAATGTCGTCTGTGTGTATCACGTGGGCGAATTGGTCACCTGGCAAGTGCTTGTCGATATAACCCGAACCAAGGTGGTCCAAATCAACCACAAGCCGACTCTGCTCAAGCTCGTTTCTCACCAGGGTCTTGCTACAACTGTGGTGAGATGGGCCATTTCCTAAGGGATTGCCCAAAGCTTGCTAATGCAAATCCAACCCACGGATAAGCAGTTGGCTGACTAGAAGATGTTGCTGTCCTATGCTGTTGTTCTTCTATTTTTTTGTAATGTGAAACAATCTGTTTTGTTTATAAATAAATTGTTGTTCACAATTCTGATATACGAGGGTAGTTACATATGTGTATGGCATTTCCCTGTAATACCTACATTAAGGAACTATGTTCCTTACGAACTACTTTTGTGAATTTCCCATTTTCGCGTTGGCTCATGATTCCCTTGGAAAAATTCTAAGTACTCGTTTCATTCTAAGATACGGAGTACATGAAATAAAGTGACATTTTGAGTAATCGTGCTTTTCACACATCTGTGCCTTTGAATCCTTGGTTAGATAACTAAGGGTATTTTCAAATCTCATACCCATTACGTTTTGACTTTTCAACATACACAGTACAAGTATTTCAAAAACAATCTTCATGATCTCAAAACATTTCATATAGTTTGAAAACAATTTTTTTTTTCAAATGCATTGTCTATGTTATTTCAAAAACATTGGCTATGTTTTCAAAAACAACCTTCATAATTTCAAAATGTTTCATATAGTCTGAAAAAAATATTAACACAGTACATTTTCTTATTAAGCGCATGATTTCGAAAAGCATCATTCATGTTTTTTTTTTCAAAAACCTTATACATAATTTCAAAATTTATCTTGCATGATTTTAAAGCAATTTTTTTTAAATATATACCTACCTAATACACCTACTTTATGATTTCAAAGGTATTATATATATAAGGTTTCAAAAACATTGAACACATTTTTAGAACCCCATGCATAGTTTTCCAAAATATTCTCCTCATACATTGACTTAACCTTCAAATTCGGCTTCATATGTCACCTTGGCATATCTAGCGTCTCAACTTCATAAGCATTTTTTTTACTTCATATTTTGACTTAAACACGTCCAGTGCAAGGTTTCGAAAACATCTTCAACTTCTAAAATCCATATGGGATCTTTTTATCTTCACATTTAGACCCTTGTGGATGATTATCATTCAAATCAGAGTCCTTAATTGGATTCCTTATGTACCTAAATTCGAACATTTCGGTTCCTTATAATCGAAATCGAATTTTTCTTTAAAAAAAAAAAATCTTTCTATCTTTATAGTTAGATTCTTGATAATGTTTAAAGTACCAAATGAAATCCACGAGATGGATTCCTAGTGTGCTTTAAATACATGTGCTCTGTTAGCAAAACAAATTAACAAATTAAAGATCTAGATAAACAATCTTTGTGGTTATATGACTATGTGTTTATGCATCTTGTGTTTTCTTTTATGCATTTTGTGTTTTTATATACTCTGGATATTCGTTATCCAAATCCTCGTAGAATCTTTCATATCTTCATATGAGGGATTCGTAGTAGGATATTCAAAAAGGTACTACCTTAAATCCTTAATGGGCTTCTATGTAATAGTTAAGACCCTTGGATTATATAGTACCATTCCATGATTCATAAAAGACCCTTTTAGGGGTCTAGTCAAAAAGATTGATTCAAAAATCTGGTTAAGAATGACATGCGATGATATAAGCTGAAAAGACTCCTTGGTTGTCTATTAAAATCATTTATTGATTTAATAAAAGGGACCCTATGGTGGTCTAGTCACACTCATCACAGGTTTGTTTACTTGGTTTTCCCCTACACATTATAAAATAGACTGTGTGAACTATGCAAGGAATTGTCTAATTATGGACGCGTACATAATTATGAAATTCAGTGCACGGAAACCACAGTAAGATTTATTATGTGTAAGAACCGATAGTGGCAACAATAACGAAATGTGAATAATGTACAGGAGGTATGGTGGACGCACCAATGACGCTTCATATACTTGTATATAAGTATCCCTCTTACATTACAAGCATGATGTTATTAAAGTTACTAGAAGTTCAGGACCCTAAACAATGTTGTTCGATCTTTTCAACTTCATGTTTTAAGCTCTCACAAGTTTCCTCTAAATAAATTTCGGGACGAAATTTCCTGAAGTAGGGGAGACTGTGACACGTGGGTCACTTCAACCGTTAAACAAATACCAAACTAATGAAATATTGTATTTCATACTTGGGATTTGTATAAATATGTGTATCATTTACACATATCAATTCTTGTTCGATTTCAGGCTTTAAATCGCTTTCTGGGAGGTTATACGCGCACTGATGCGTAAATATAACCAGTTTAATGTGACAAACACTCCGGAATAGTGAAATAGGCTTAACATACCTTAAATAACCTTTACATAACTTAGAAATAAGTTTTGAAGGCTTTGGTATGGCAAAACTGAGTTAAATCGCTTACAGGGACTAAAGTTGACAAACTGCGAAAGTATGCCAATTTGAACTTTAACAGACATTCCGGAACATGACCATAAGTTAAACATACCATAAATATCCTTTACATAGCTTAGGGGTTCGGTGTGCTAAAATAAACTTTTGGGTCATTCAGGGACTAAAAGTGTCAAAAAATGCATAAGTTTGCACTTTCACGCATATCTTACGTTCTGAATACATTCGGACATCCAAAAATTTATGTAAGCACTAAAATATTTTATTTTGGTGATTGGAATGAGAAAAATCCATTCGTCGCGCAATTTGGATCGTTTTTCGCGCTTATGCGCATTCCGTCGTAATTAAGCGAACATCGCGATTGTACGACCAAACCGAACCAACATCCGGCATATTTTTGAGCATGTTTCATGCCCACAATGCTTAGGCATCATTTTAGGGCCTTAAAGTTGGCTTAACGAGCCTTAAACATGTCGGAAATGGCCTTAATACGCAACGGGGGCTGAAAGGGGAACATTGGAAAGTGTTTGCTGATCAGGAGGACCTTAGCGTAACACCTAGCCCCCTTGGCGTCACGCGAGGCCCCTTCTGATCAGCAAAATCCATTTTAAACAGCTGTTAACAGCCCTTAAACCCTCCAAGGGCCAATGCCACATGTCAAACTCTTGTGGTGGGGGGCAAAATGAGCTACCACAACATTCCAACACATGTACGGATGAGATTCGATCACGTTATTCGAGGAACGATCCTAACGGTTGTCCATTTACTATAAATACCCACCTCAACTTCACTCATTCCTCACAAATCTGATCAAAAGTGCTCTAAGTTGAAGCAAATCACTTCATACCTGAGCTACTCGATCAAGATTTACTAGCGGGGACCCTTTGTAAGTGTTCCTTCGTTCTTTTATCGCTTTTCTAGTCCGAAAGTCGAACTTTGTTTGATTTTCTGTGTCACACCCCCAAAATCCACACGCGGAGTATCACCGCTTGGAGGTGTGACATGACCAGGATCAAGCCACCAATCATATTGAACATATAAGTAATAAGTAAAAGTAAATGTAATCCATCACAATACAATTGGTGTTCAATCAAAAACATAGTATAGGTAGCGGAAGCATAGTATGAAAATCCAACACAAGTGTTTAGTTTAAAGAGTAATAAAGTTTTCATCAAAACATTCACAATTCGTACCCACAACGACCGCGCCTCCCGTGCAAGCTCCAAGAGTACCTATGGTCTTGCAAGGCATGTAACAGAAAGTCAACAACTAGTTGAGAGAATTCACAGTAAGTAAGTTCGTTGCATAACTATGCGTTATTAATTAAGCCGTTGTGTAGATTCAATTGGTGGGGGCTTCCCATGTTGTATGTACTATCGGTGGGGGCTTCCCATGTTGTATGTACTATCAGTGGGGGCTTCCCATGTTTGTATTTACTATCAGTGGGGGCTTCCCATGTTTGTATTTACTAGACTAGTTGTACCATAAGTGTTCTTCTTAACCCGAGAACAGTAGTACGTACGAGGTTTACGTAGGCTTTACGTAAGTGCCCTTCTCAACCCGAGGACAGTGGTACGCGGGGGTTTACGTAGGTTTTACGTAAGTGTCCTTCTTAACCCGAAGACAGTAGTATATATGAGTTTACGTAGGTTTTACGTAAGTGCCCCTTCGTAACCTGAGGACAGTGGTAAGTACAAGTTTACGTAGGTTTTATGTAAGTGTTCTGCCTAACCTGAGGACGATGGTAGATAGTCTAGTAGCAGTGTAAGTATGAGTAATTGTTCAATCCCATTATTCAAAACCCATTCCCAGCCCCGGGAATCCCACGCCTTGGTAAGAGTGTGAACTCACCTCGGTTTGCTCGGTATGCTAAAGTATATGTGCTCAGAAGAAATCAGTCACGTCCTATAGTTATGCACGTATACAGAATCAGTACATGTTGGTAAAGTTTCACATAGTTGAGTTTATACACAATTTGTTAACACAATTATTGCATATAGTCAAATTATCGCAGCATTGATTTAGAACTATTATTTCTTGACTTTAACTGTAACCTAGTTTCATGCAACAAGTAATCCAAATCACATAATAAGATGCCTTAAACATGTTGAACGATCAGTTTAATTGCCAACCTAATCCATAAACATCACAGTTAGCTATGACCATACACTTTAAGATTTCGGCCCACACTAGTTTACCCAAAACCGATATATATATGAATTAATTGAATATAGGTAATGGCCAATATATTAGTATAAACACACATGGCCTCTCTCCTGATGTCATGAAATCACATGATAAAAGAAGACATTAAATACCCTCTGAAAAACATAGCCAACCATTATATCCACCGAACTCTTCTATTGGACCGATTGATTTGTTGTGGGCTGACAAGAATATTGGGCCACTAACCGGAATATTAATATACCATATGCAATTCGGTCAACAATCATGATTACTGAAACCCTTCTTCATGCAACCTACTTCATGCAATTCGGTTCATATGCATAACACATATCCCAACCTCACAACAAGACAACAATACATCATTTCATCATACAAACATTATTCAATAACAGCAAGTAGTGATCATTCTGTAGTCGACATATGTTTAAGCATAAAACATAATCTGCTATTAATTTACTATCATACCATTAACATGTCAAGATCATCAATCATTAATCGAACATAGATAGTATGCATCACACAACCAAATCTTGTATCAGACTATACGGATTCCTATCATGCAAATCGATTCCATCAAAGCAATTCGTGGAATCATATGAATTACTGAATCATCAAAAGATTGAGTTGCCGTCGTACAGGAAGAAACAATAGGGCTCTAGGGTTTGACGAATTAGTTATCACGTAAAGATTGAGAATAATATCATTGATCCACTACTGGGCCTAAAGCCCATTTTGTTTTCGCTGGACATTAACTAGACGAAAACACTCTAGTGTTTTCGGCTAAGTGTGTTTTGTGGGGTAGGGTCTTCGGCCAAAGTTCCATACTTTAATTATATAGTCATAACATTAATACATATGTATACACATATACCCATAAAATACATACCACAAATCTACAAACAATGCGTATATTGCATAACACAAATTATAACAACCCATTATGTAAAATAGGTAATAAGTTAAGTCGAATAGAGACCTTGAAACTCGGGTTGTCACATTATCCCCGACTTGAAAGAAATTTCGTCCCGAAATTTAGCACGTGGTTACTGAGGAAGCTAGTTGTGTTGCGTTGTTTCCTGGTTTTTCTGGGGTGTCACATCATCCCCTCGTTGATTTGGAATTTCGTCCCGAAATTCTGTAGTAGCTTCAGCCTCAGTAGTGGTTGCACTGTTTCCGAATAACCGGGGATACTTGAGTTTCATTTGATCTTCGCATTCCCAGGTGAACTCTGGGCCACGACGTGAGTTCTAACGAACTCGAACAAGAGGTATTCTAGTGCGCTTAAGGACCTTAACATCCCGGTCCGTGATTTCAACTGGTTCCTCGACGAATCGCAACTGGTCGTCGATAGTGAGTTCCTTCAAAGGAACTATGAGGGTCTCATCTGACAGACACTTCTTCAGATTCGACACTTGAAAAACGTTGTGAACTGCACTGAGTTCTGTTGGGAGGTTTAGTTTGTAGGCCACCTTGCCTATTTTCTCAATGATTTCAAATGGTCCGACGTATCGGGGGTTAAGTTTGCCTCGTTTACCAAAACGAACCACACCCCTCCAGGGTGAAACTTTGAGTAGCACTCGCTCTCCAACCTGGAGCTCGAGTGGTTTCCTGCCCTTATCGGCGTAGCTTTTCTGACGGTCACGAGCTGCCGCCATTCGTTTTCGTATCTGAGCAATTTGTTCTGTTGTGTCTACCACAAGCTCTGGACCAGTGATCTGACTATCCCCCACCTCCGCCCAACAAAGAGGTGACCGGCATTTACGCCCGTACAATGCCTCAAACGGAGCAGCTTTAATGCTGGTGTGGTAGCTGTTATTGTACGAAAATTCCACAAGTGGCAGGTGCTTTTCCCAGCCATTGCCGAAGTCAATTACACATGCCCTAAGCATGTCTTCTAAAGTTTGAATAGTGCGTTCCGACTGCCCATCCGTTTGAGGGTGATAAGCTGTGCTCATATCTAAACGTGAGCCAAAGGACTTGTGCATTCCTTGCCACAGTTCTGAAGTAAAACGTGCATCACGATCAGAGATAATAGAGGTGGGCACCCCGTGCCTCGAGACAACTTCCTTAAGATATACGTCTGCTAAGGTGGAGAACTTATCCATTTCCTTGATAGCCAGGAAGTGTGCAGACTTTGTGAGTCGATCCACGATCACCCATATAGTGTCATTTCCGCGCTGAGATCTGGGTAGGCCAGTAACAAAATCCATGGAAATTTGTTCCCATTTCCATTGTGGTATCTCAGGTTGTTGGAGTGGGCATGAAGGTTTCTGGTATTCGACTTTGACTCTCGCACAAGTCAAACACTTGCTGACGTAAGTTGCTATGTGGGCCTTCATGCTAGGCCACCAGTATGTAGTTCTGAGGTCGTGGTACATCTTATCCGATCCAGGATGTACAGAGTAGCGAGACTTGTGTGCTTCATCCATCACAAGCTCTCGTTGGTTACCATAGAGTGGGACCCAGATGCGTCCCGTTACATAGTAGGCGCTGTCTGCCTTTTGTTCTAACCGTTGCCTTGAGCCGCGTAGAGCTTCATCCCTGACGTTTTCTGGTTTCAATGCTTCTACCTGAGCATCTCGTATCTGAGAAGGAAGACTAGACTGAATAGTGAGTTGCAACGCTCGTACACGCCTAGGTGTAGTATCCTTTCGACTGAGGGCGTCGGCCACCACATTGGCTTTGCCCGGGTGGTACTTTATAGCACATTTGTAATCGTTCAGTAGCTCGACTCCTCGACGCTAACGCATGTTCAACTCTTTCTGCTTGAAAATATGCTCGAGACTCCTGTGATCAGTGTAGATGGTGCACTTGGTACCGTACAGGTAATGTCGCCATATCTTGAGCGCAAAAACAACAGCTCCCAGCTCTAAATCATGTGTAGTGTAATTCCGTTTGTGAATCTTAAGTTGGCACGAAGCATAAGCAATGACTTTATCCCGTTGCATCAACACACATCCAAGACCTTGGATGGATGCGTCGCAGTAGACTACGAAATCGTCCGTGCCTTCAGGCAATGAGAGGATAGGTGCGCTACAAAGTCTATCCTTTAAGTGCTGAAACGCTGTTTCCTGTGTATTACAACAACGGTAAGCAACACCTTTCTGTGTCAGTAGTGTAAGCGGCTGCGCAATCTTTGAGAAGTCTTTGATGAACCGTCTGTAATAACCCGCTAAACCCAAGAATTGGCGTATTTTGGTTGGTGTGAGAGGTGCAGGCCAGTTCTTGATCGAATCTACCTTGGACAGATCAACATGAATCCCATCCTTGTTTACCACGTGGCCTAGGAAGTAGACTTCACGAAGCCAGAAGTCGCATTTTGAAAACTTGGCGTACAGTTGTTCCGTTCGAAGGAGTTCCAAAATAAGTCATAAATGATGCCCGTGTTCCTCCTGACTCTTCGAATAGATCAGGATGTCATCGATGAAAACAATAACAAACTTGTCAATATAAGGTTTGCACACCCTGTTCATAAGATCCATGAAAACTGCTGGTGCGTTTGTTAATCCGAATGGCATGACTAGAAACTCATAATGGCCGTAGCCTGTTCTGAATGCTGTTTTGGAGACGTCCTCATCCCGGACTCTCAGTTGATGGTAGCCTGACCTCAGATCAATCTTTGAATAGTAGCTCGACCCTTGCAGCTGGTCGAACAAGTCGTCAATGCGTGGGAGAGGATAGCGATTCTTTACGGTCACCTTGTTTAGTTCGCGGTAATCTATGCACATACGGAAGGTACCGTCTTTCTTCTCTTTCGTTGATGTGTCAGTAACAAGCGCTAAAATAGCGGTGTGGCCCTTTCGCAAACACTTCTGGGCCTTAAGAAAGGAGATGATGCCCATAACAGCACCACCCTTGTCACCATGAATTACCAAAGGTTCTTCACCAGCACGAGGGATGCGGACGATCTTTTCTTTGCAAAGAATCTCTGCTCGATGTTGAGGTAGCCAGTCCATACCAATAACGATGTCGAAACCATCACAACGTTGGGGTCATTCCTAGCATCACCCTGACCAATCACGAACACTCGACCCCTGGCACCATTGCCGTGGTTATTACCCCCGTTGTTATTCCCGTTGCCCTGATTATTGTTGTTGTTGTTCTGATTCTGGTTTAACTGGGGGCAGTCCCGCTTGAAGTGGCCTTCAGCACCACACTGAAAGCATCCCTTGTTACCTCGCTGTCGCTGCTGGTTCTGTGGAGCTGGTGGTTGTTGCTGTTGGTTCTGATTCGCAGGTCGTGAGCTCCTGCAATCCTTAGCTTCATGACCCATCTTGAGACACCTCTGGCAACGACCCCTGTTGCACTGACCACTATGGTGCCTGTTGCATGTGTTGCACTTTGGGTGGTTTCCTCAATATCCACCCTGCCCTTGACTACCAGAAGATTGCTGACCTGGACTCTGGTAGTCATCGATCTTTCGCTGCTGTGCCTGGGACTGAACCGAAGTCGAACCCTTGCTGGAGGTTCCATCCCATTTTCGCTTGTTGTCACTGGGGATAGCAGAAGTAGTAGTAGTAGCACCAATACGTTTAGGCAGTTTGTTCTGTTCCACTGCCTGGTCTGTGAGACGATGAGCAAGACGAGTAACATCCTGGATGGTAGCAAGGTTGGCAGAAGTCACATGACTTTGAATCTCCAGCACTAGACCCTTGAGATACAGTTCGATACGCTTAATGGGAGGATCTACCATAGTAGGACACAGAATAGCCAACTCGTTTGATCTTTTGGTGTACGCTTCAATCTCTAACCCCGTCATCTTTAGGTTAAAGAACTCCACTTCCAGCTTGTGGATGTCATCACGACTACAGTATTCACATTTGATCAGTTCCTTAAAATCATTCCATGGGGTGGCATTAGCAGCCGCCAGCCCCAGCATCTGAACTTGCGCGTTCCACCAAGTTAGCGCAGTGCCTTCGAGAGTACCAGTGGCGTACTTCACCCTACGAGCCTCAGGGCATTCACACATTTCGAAGACCGGTTCGAGCTTCTCGAACCAGTGGAGGAGTCCAACGGCCCCTTCGGTGTCACTGAAAGTACTAGGACGACAGTCCATGAACGTCTTGAATGTGCATACAGGTGACTGAGCGTGTTGACCTGTCGTGTGCGTAAGAGTAAACATACTTAAGCACGAGGGTTGGTTTACGAAAGTAGGATCTAAGGATCCTAGAGTGAGTTGTGATGGCAGGTTATACCTCCTGCCTGGGCAGCTGCGAGTGCTGCAGTTACATGTTCAGTGATCAAAGCCGCCAACTGGGCTTGAGTCATGTTAACGCATCCACTCATGATCTTCACAAGAAAAGGTAACATAAGTAAGAGAGGTTCGCGAATAGTGCGATGACAGAAGAGAGTGAGCACACAAGTATTCTCAAGCAATAGGGGTTATGTGTATCTAAGCATACCATGAGCAAAGTTCTATGTAATTCTAGCAAGTAGGCAATAAAACATATACCATATTACCTAGAATGTTGAGTCTTGCACGTGGAGCGAGGCGTCGTTGTGGATCGTTGAGCACTGTACAGGTTATAGTCTGGTTTTAATAAAAACGTTTTCCCCTTATTAAAACCGAGTTATCTATAACCAATGGCTCTGATACCAATCTGTCACACCCCAAAAATCCACACGCGGAGTATCACCGCTTGGAGGCGTGACATGACCAGGATCAAGCCACCAATCATATTGAACATATAAGTAATAAGTAAAAGTAAATGTAATCCATCACAATACAATTGGTGTTCAATCAAAAACATAGTATAGGTAGCGGAAGCATAGTATGAAAATCCAACACAAGTGTTTAGTTTAAAGAGTCATAAAGTTTTCATCAAAACATCCACAATCCGTGCCCACAACGACCGCGCCTCCCGTGCAAGCTCCAAGAGTACCTATGGTCCTGCAAGGCATGTAACAGAAAGTCAACAACTAGTTGAGCGAGTTCACAGTAAGTAAGTTCGTTGCATAACTATGCGTTATTAATTAAGCCGTTATGTAGATTCAATTGGTGGGGGCTTCCCATGTTGTATGTACTATCAGTGGGGGCTTCCCATGTTGTATTTACTATCAGTGGGGGCTTCCCATGTTTGTATTTACTATTAGTGGGGGCTTCCCATGTTTGTATTTACTAGACTAGTTGTACCATAAGTGTTCTTCTTAACCCGAGAACAGTAGTACGTACGAGGTTTACGTAGGCTTTACGTAAGTGCCCTTCTCAACCTGAGGACAGTGGTACGCAGGGGTTTACGTAGGTTTTACGTAAGTGTCCTTCTTAACCCGAAGATAGTAGTATGTATGAGTTTACGTAGGTTTTACGTAAGTGCCCTTCGTAACCTGAGGACAGTGGTAAGTACAAGTTTACGTAGGTTTTACGTAAGTGTCCTGCCTAACCTGAGGATGATGGTAGATAGTCTAGTAGCAGTGTAAGTACGAGTAATTGTTCAATCCCATTATTGAAAACCCATTCCCAGCCCCGGGAATCCCATGCCTTGGTAAGAGTGTGAACTCACCTCGGTTTGCTCGGTACGCTAAAGTATATGTGCTCACAAGAAATCAGTCACGTCCTATAGTTATGCACGTATACAGAATCAGTACATGTTGGTAAAGTTTCACATAGTTGAGTTTATACACAATTTGCTAACACAATTATTGCATATAGTCAAATTATCGCAGCATTGATTTAGAACTATTATTTCTTGACTTTAACTGTAACCTAGTTTCATGCAACAAGTAATCCAAATCACACAATAAGATGCCTTAAACATGTTGAACGATCACTTTAATTGCCAACCTAATCCATAAACATCACAGTTAGCTATGACCATGCACTTTAAGATTTCGGCCCACACTAGTTTACCCAAAACCGATATATATGAATTAATTGAATATAGGTAATGGCCAACATATTAGTATAAACACACATGGCCTCTCTCCTGATGTCATGAAATCACATGATAAAAGAAGACATTAAATACCCTCTGAAAAACATAGCCAACCATTATATCCACCGAACTCTTCTATTGGACCGATTGATTTGTTGTGGGTTGACAAGAATATTGGGCCACTAACCGGAATATTAATATACCATATGCAATTCGGTCAACAATCATGATTACTGAAACCCTTCTTCATGCAACCTACTTCATGCAATTCGGTTCATATGCATAACACATATCCCAACCTCACAACAAGACAACAATACATCATTTCATCATACAAACATTATTCAATAACAGCAAGTAGTGATCATTCTGTAGTCGACATATGTTTAAGCATAAAACATAATCTGCTATTAATTTACTATCATACCATTAACATGTCAAGATCATCAATCATTAATCGAATATAGATAGTATGCATCACACAACCAAATCTTGTATCAGACTATACGGATTCCTATCATGCAAATCGATTCCATCAAAGCAATTCGTGGAATCATATGAATTACTGAATCATCAAAATCCTCATACAATTACCAGATTATTCGTGGAAAGATATTACATAATCACACAACATCAGCATCCAATAAATCACATATACCTACAGCTATGTAATCATACATCGTACAACAACAGTGCAACTAACCGAGATGGAAGATCACTAGGTTGATCGAAAAGAAAGGTTTGGAGACTTGCAGTTGCCGTCATACAGGAAGAAACAATAGGGCTCTAGGGTTTGAAGAATTAGTTATCACGTAAAGATTGAGAATAATATCATTGATCCACTACTGGGCCTAAAGCCCATTTTGTTTTCGCTGGACATTAACTGGACGAAAACACTCTAGTGTTTTCGGCTAAGTGTGTTTTGTGGGGTAGGGTCTTCGGCCAAAGTTCCATACTTTAATTATATAGTCATAACATTAATACATATGTATACACATATACCCATAAAATACATACCACAAATCTACAAACAACGCGTATATTGCATAACACAAATTATAACAACCCATTATGCAAAATAGGTAATAAGTTAAGTCGAATAGAGACCTTGAAACTCGGGTTGTCACATTCTGCATTGACCAGTTTATGGTCGATGCGAAGTTCGTTTGAACTTCATAACGTGAGCGTAATCACGATGGGTATAGTCCCTAGAGACTATACCTACTGATTACCACGTTATCTAGGCTCAGTGACGAGTCGTAGTTTCGGCCAAAATGCACATTCTTGCGTATTTTGTAACCAAAGTACTCTTAGGTATCAAAACCGTTTGTTTTGATACCAAACCTGTTTTCTAAACTTAGTTAAGCATGTTTTAACATGCTTAGCTCGTCACTTTTAGTTTAGTGCTTATATAGGGTCGTAAGGTAAGCGATCTAAACAATCGCTTATACTTTCGAACCCGATCCGTTTGGTCGATCATTAGGATTCGACCAAACACATTAGGTGACCATAGCATATAGGGAATAACCTTCCGAGGTTATACCTTATGGTCACGGCGTTTAGTTAGTTGTATGATAGGTAGTTTATATGCCTTAGGTAAATTACCAAAATGCCCTTTTTACGCCAAAATTCATTTTAAGCATATGTAACATAACTTTTGGTATCTAAACTGATTTGGTAACAATATTAGACATGTTAAGGCATATATTACTTGTCATAGGACTAGTTAAGCGGTCCGAACGCGTTTCACGTGAACGACGCGTTAAAGTAGCATAAGCTAACTAAACGGGTCGTAATGGGTCGTAAGCACTTAGGTTAGGTTTCATTTTAGCATGTGGGCTTTGTTAAACCATATTACACGAGTCTCCATACTCGTTTGGTTTATGAACCCTCATTCTATCAAATCCTCCGATTTAGGTCCGGTTTATTAATGTAGTTACCTATATTAGGTGTCGTTTGATATCCGTGATCTCTAGCATTGTTTGGTTGTTACTCAAGGACTACTAAGCAATCTCAAGTGAGTACATAGACCCATCTTTTACTGTTTTTCCAAACATTTTGGGGTGAAACACATGTGCCTACTTGTTACTTTCATGCTTTTCCATGTTTTCATATCATATGCTTGTTATGTTCAATAGTACACTTATAGTACATGATTTCATTGTGTTCATGCTATGTATGCCCATTGTGTGCATATTTAGTACAATGTTTTACATTACATTTCATGCTATGTATGCCCATTGTGTGCATATTTAGTACATTGTTTTACATTACATTTCATGCTATGTATGCCCATTGTGTGCATACTTAGTACATTGTTTTACATTACATTTCATGCTATGTATGTCCATTGTGTGCATACTTAGTACATTGTTTTACATTACACTTCATGCTATGTATGTTCATTGTTGCATACTTAGTACATTTGTTTCACGTCACATGCTATGTATGTTCATTTGTTACATACTTAGTACATTTGTTATTTATCACATGCTGTGTATGTTCATCATACTTAGTACATTTGTTTCACGTCACATGCTATGTATGTTCATCATACTTAGTACATTTGTTTCACGTCACATGCTATGTATGTTCATTCGTTACACACTTAGTACATTTTTTATTTATCACATGCTATGTATGTTCATCGTACTTAGTACATTTGTTTCACGTCACATGCTATGTATGTTCATCATACTTAGTACATTTATTATTCATTCACATGCTTACATTTTGATATGATATTTGGTTTGTTTTGATGGATCAATATACATTCATTAACACCGATCACGCCGTTCGTTAGTAGGTAGTGGTACCATAGGAATTGACAACTCCCGTTCCGGACATCCTAGATAGGTTTGGATGAAAGGAATGACCGAATTCGATTCTCATAACTTAGATAAACCTTTAATTTGTTTAAGGGTGTATCGCCTCAGTCTCAAGGCTTGGATGTATGCATTCTCACAATACCGCATAGATGTCTGTATCAGTATAGCATGCATTTTCCACAAAACATAACTTTGATTTAAACCAAGTTTTACTTCAATACTATGTTTTGTGCGTTTCACCTATGGTTTAGTTGATGCATTTCACTAGCCATACATATCACTTTGGTTGCACATTACATGATTTACATTTGACACGTAAACATTTTTTACATTTGTTATACATTACATGATTTACATCTTGACATAAACATTTTGACATATTATTCAATACATTTGACAATTGGTTTAAACATAGACATCTTACCTTGTTGGTTTGGTTTGATTAAGTGATTTAAGTAACGAGGCGTGTGTAATATGATACAAGCATGGTGGATACGCCGCTGGTACTTCCTATATATAAGTGATTGTATGGTATTACATATCGTAGCGTTATTTGAATCATTTCAATTTGGACATATAACATTTTATACAAATAACATACTTTTCACAATACATTGTTTTACAAACAACTTAATTTATACAAACTCATTTCACATGGTTATTCATTTAACCATGTATTATTCTTTTATAGATATATATCATTTGGTTTATTTATCACTTTTCAAATGATTTACAAGACAAAGCAAATTACAAGGTTCATGACTAAACATTTTCTTAAATATAAGTCATGAATTCTATTTTCACAAAACCTGTGTATCTCACAGGCATTTTTATGCTGACGTACCTATTTTCACATGTGTTTCAGGATATGATGCATAGGATTTATCAAGATACACTTAGGCGGACTTCGGCCTTAGTGACAATAAAAGATGCAAGACTAGTTATTTATGTTATGTTTCTTTGATTGTCAAGACATTGTAACTCTTTTAATCAATAAAACAATATTTCAATTTCCAAGTGTTATGAAACAATGATTCTGTTACAACACTCCCCGACGTTTTCCTCCACATTTTGTTGTTCTACGTGGTCGGGGTGTGACACATGCCGACACACATCTTAATATTTCCCCTAAATAATATATTTATTTCTTGGAATAACATTCCACTTTCACATAAATCGAACACGATCAAGTACTTATATTTATTTTCAAAATAAATATATACTTTTCAACACTTCAACTAATAGCTAGATAATATACTTCCAAGATGTGGGTTTTGTATAAAATCCATTTTCACATAAAATGATAGATTTTCTATAAAATATATCTTTATATATATATATATATATATATATATATGTGTGTGTGTGTGTGTGTGTGTGTATTGATGTGTTGCAAAACACATTGTTTTCCTTGCATTGTTATCCGTTTTAGCTATTTAATTAGTCATTTTTTATCCAGGTTTTCCATTATATGCATTGTCACACACAATATATAAAATAACACATAACTTTCAAAACACCGGGATCCCATCCCAAAAACTTGATTAAAAACCCCTCTCGACACACGTCATAATATTTTCCCAAAATAATATATTTATTCCTTGGAAAAACTATTCCACTTTCACAAAAATCGAACACCACCATGTACTTATATTTATTTTAAAAATAAATATATACTTTTCAATAGTTCAACCAATAGCTAGACAAAATACTTCCAAGATGTGGGTTTTGTATAAAATCCATTTTCACATAAAATGATAGATTTTCTATAACATCTTTATACATATATATATATGTGTGTATATATATTGATGTGTTGCAAAACACATTTTTTCTTTGCATTGTTATCCGTTTTAGCTAGTTAATTAGTTGTTTTTATTCTTTTTTAGCTTGTATATAGTTAGTTATGTTTTCAGGGGTTCGTGTGCAAAGGGGGCAAAAAACCGAGGCTAGATCGTGAAAGAAATGTCACACGAGAAAGGGAATGGAAAAGGAAAGAAAAACAAGTCTTAGAGCATCACTAAGTTCCAAGAAGGCATCTTGGTGACGTGCCAAGATGGGGAATCTGAAAAAATGGGTCCACGACTACTATGTTCTTATCCCGTCTCCAAGATCCAAGCCCCGTGTTTGGAGACACACTAAAATCCCAGAATTCCGATAAATCCTAAAATCGATTATATAAAAACTTTAATATAATCTATTCGAGTGAATTGACTTCCAACCATCAAGTTTGCAACTTTGGAGCAATTGAAGAGGGGATGAATCTATTGGGAGCAATAACTGAACTTTGGACCGAGTTTTGGGTTAAATTGCAATATTCAATTTATGTTTATTGAATCCTAATCCGTGTCCAGACATTTAGCTTTCATGTCTATGTTTTATATGAGTGATTAACTTTTGTTAAACATGATTCTTGGCTATATTTCATTACTACCTAGGTTTTGGATGATGAATTGTTGATTATTGGATATTTTCTTGGATTTAGGATATTGTTGATGGATGAACATTAATGTAAACAATATTTTGGTTATGCATTGTAATGGGTTGAGGAGCTACCCCGATTAGGAGTTTAAGTATCGACACTTACTTGGCTCTTACTGATGAACATAGAAAGTTCTACGAAAGTGAAGAGAAAGCCATGTCTATGATAACAATGGCTCTGATGTAATCCATACTTTATACCTTTTGCAAGAGGAATAATTTGAAAGAGTTATGGGATAGCATGATTGAACGTTACGAAGGAAATGCCATATATAAGAAGCGACATTTAGAACGATTAAAGACTTAATTTGTTGTGTTCAAAGCCTAAAAGACTGAATCTTTTGATGACACCGTGAACAGGTTTTATCATCTGTTATGTGAGCTTAATCGTAGTCAGGAAGGACTTTACACTAAGTTTGACGTTTGAGAAAATCGAGACCTTCCTAGAGAATGGAACATGTATACGACCCTGATTAGAGAAGGCGTTCTCTATGAAGAGATTTCTTTGGAAGAAGTTGTGCAAAAGCTAAAGGGATATGCTTGGACATGGAAGATCAAGCATCTGATCTTCTCCGAAGATCAAGCATATGATTTTGAGAAGATTCAGGATCCTCAGTTGAATAAGGCCGCAAAACCGATAGATAAGGGTAGTAATGGTGGAGCTGGTGTTGCTTTATAATGGGAAAATGAAGACCATGCAATTTATCTTGCTTTTATAAGCAATAATATTAATGGTTTGAGTGGCACTGTAAGTCCCGTAAACCGAGATCACAATGATATCATGTGACAACTGTCAAAATTTCATGTGTCCGTACATTGATTAAACAGTAATTTATGACGTAATGACTGTGCTGATTTAAATTAAAGACAAGAATGCTTTCTGATTATTGTCATAATACATACATGTGCATCACATATTGCATGATGTCATATCATTATTACATGCAACACTTTATGATTCAAATGATGCACGAAACAAAGTTAGCACAGTTATCAGAAAAATCAGAAATGCTGATGGGAGTTCAGTACTTAGACAGACATGGTATTGAGACACAGAATGAACCAGAAACCAAGAGTTACACTAGTATAGTGTGTAGGAAAGTGAGGATCATAAAATTTCCTTCCTAGTGATAGCTTAAGTACCGAAAAGTGACTAAAACTCACACAAATTGCAGAATTCAGCAAAATTCAGCAAAAATCAGCATTTAAACAACTTAATATTATGCAGAATTGTGGTTTAATGGTCCAGAATACTTTCCTAAGTGTCGGGAATTAAAACTGTCACAAAAGGTAACATAAAGCACACTAAACTGCATAGTTTAGCACCTTAACGGACCGGTAACCAACCGGACACTACCCGAAACACCAAATTTTCACTAGAAGCATTGTTTTATCATTTTCGAGCTAGTTATGGTCCCTGAACATCATAACATACCCTATAAACATATAATACACATAACACCCTAACTAAACATTAGATTCTAACTAGTAAACTTAACAAGCCATTACAAACTAACTTATACCCCCCCCCCCCTCATGTACACGGTTCAAGGGTGGCCCCCACCCTTGATTTTCCTTGCATATTTTATTTGATCTTGTCTCTTGATTTAGTGAACATGTTATCCAAGGGATTAGGAGATGTTGGAGGTTTATATAATTAACCTCTAGTTCATCATTCTCATTTCACATAACACACCAACACACTCACTCTCTTCCTCTCCTTCCTCCACTCTTGGCCGAGAACAAGACCCACCACCACCACCACCACCACCACCATCGTTACCTCATCTTCATCCATTTACAAGTGATCACAAGGTGCTAGGAGCTTAACTAAGGAGCTAGGAGCCATTATTGATTGAAGGACCTCTCTCATAAGCTTTTAACCACCAAGTTCATCATCATCTTCATCTTGAATCTCATCCTTAGCCTTATGCTAGTAGTAAGACCCTTCTAATCTCATTTTACATCTTGTTATGTTGGTTAAAAGTTTGTGTAAAAGATTAATCATAAAGAACATTAAAGATCAAGAACATAATCACTAACATAAAGCTCTAAATCATCATGAACTATGTTGTTTAAGTGTTTGTATGCTTCTTGATTGTTGATTATTTGTGTTTATGATGTTAAACATCATATGAAACTTGCTAGATTGTGATTAAACACATGATCTAGCAAGATAAGAGGATGATCTTGTGAAGAACCAAGATGATAATACTTTATGTAAGCATGAACTTGAAGTTTGAAGTGTTTTTCTTAAATGATGATGATCAAAGTATAATCTAAATCATGTAAGTGAATGATTTCAAAACTAGTTTTGTCACACCCCGATATTTCCACATATTACCGGTGGGCCCGGCGGGGAGTATCGTGACGTAATTGATATCATCATAGTCAATACACACAATATCAAAGCACAGCGGAAGGCTTGGTGAATAAACTATTACAAACCATAATGTCTGACTGTTCAAGTGAAAGAATATACAGACTGGAATGTAATAAGATCCACAGGCGGATCATAAATAATACAAAGAAACAAAATAACAGACTTCAGGTATCTTAGGGATTTGCAAGATCCTCTTATACGACACCTAATAGCTCCAGCCTATTACGAGAGGTACCTGTCAACTAATCTTTGGAAAATACGTCAGTTTACACTAGTAAATACAATTAACTGACTATTTTGAAAAACATTTATAAAATTGATTTAAGTGTACATGGCACAAATCTTTTATAACTTGGGACAATTATTTAAAATAATCTTGTATACAGATTTACATGTTTGTCTTACAATTGGGGCCGGTTGGAAGCCGGTCATGATTAACCAACTCACCACTTATAGAACCCACAGAGGAGTTATCCCTAGCATGTGGGTTTGTATTTTAGCATTTGCATCTGTCAGGTGTATGCCTACACCCCGTGCATAGGTCGTGGCCATTTTCAAATGAAATGAGCCGAGGATATCCAGGACACGGTCAAATTAACCCCCAATGTTTATGTTATCAAACAAGACAAATTAAAACAGGTTATGTAATTTATTAATCACAATCCGATTAAATGATTTCATACCCGACCAAGTGGTATTATTATAATACCATATCCCAAGCCCGTATAAGGGAAAATAAGTTAAAAGTATTTACCTGAGCTTAAAAGTGAAGATAACTCAGCCGTAATTCCTAAAGCTTTACGATGGTACCTTCTACTGGATGCTACTAATCTGTATTAGAAGGTTTAATAACCTATTAGGATGCTAACGGGTCTTTAGTTAAGTCAAGAACTTAGACCGGCTAGCTAGAAAGAAACTTTACGGTTCTAAACGCTAGATTAAGCAGAGACCGGAATAGAATGTGATTTAGACCCGACAAGCTTGGATACTTGTATAATATGGGTAAACTAAACACATTCTGGAATTTGAAGATTTAATGATAAGGTTAAACCCGTTTCGGCTATTATACGTAAACTAGTCACATAAACCGATCCGAACGCGTAAACGCGTAACGGGTAACCAAATGAATTATATACAGGTCTTAATTGTTATTATGCTTCAAATATGTTAATACATCAGTAGGATGTTAACATATATGCCCAAAAAGTAATTTAAACCAATTTAAGTCCCATAAGGGCATTTTGGTAATTTTAATGCTTATAAAAGAGATTTGATAATAAACTGAAATTCCGGTCTTTTGAAATCAGTAAAATATTTAATTTAATAAGTTATATCAGTAGGGTATTGCCTATATGTGAAATTTATCATTTATAACCAATTTATGCACCGAAGGGCATTTTGGTAATTTCACATAAGCTTTAAAGGTAAATTTTGGAAATATGAGTTTAAAACTTTTGCTTACTGTTAAAGTATAGAAATTTACTAAAAACATCAGTAGGTATCAAGTCTTATATGTTAAAAATAGTTTTAACCCATACTATGCGCTTAAAACGCGTAAAAGTCGGTTTTAAGCGATTGTCGGGTCATAATAGGAAATCTGAGTTGTTGATCACTTTATAAAGTTCAAAATATTTTATTTATCATATAGAATCAGTAGCAAAAAGTTTGGTATCAAAATATTATGTAAAACTCATTTTATTCAAGGAAAGGGTATAACCGACAATTACCGAATTAAAGCTAGAACCCTATGATATGATCAGTTTAAAAATAAATAAACATCTTCAAAAATTCCAAAATATTATATTACATCAGTGAGTAAAAAGATTGGTGTCAAAATTTGGGTTTAGATAGGCTTTATGCTAATTACGTCGTTTAATTAATAAAAAGCTTCTTAATTACGATATTGAGCATAACTCCTAATCTAGACCTCAAACTGATGTCAAATTTTTAGGAAAAGTTTATAAATCAGTAGTAAAGGTTTTTGTTCTCTCACATTTCTAAAAATCTCATTTTTATGTCAAGAGGGCGTTTATGGCATTTATAAGCATATTAACGATCAAGAGCATATAATTCAAACCACTAAGAACCATGCACTATAACTCCAGAGGGTTATACTACTGAGTAATGTGGTCCTAATGGAAGCTTAAAACATGGGAGAATTAAGCTTGAGTGGGTCAGAACTTAAAGTCAAAACAAAAGTCAAGCTTTTGCGACTCTCGGTTATAAACAGACCTTAGACTGATAATTGTCGGGTTAAGACTGATAAAGCATGTTCTAATATTAATTACCAAGTCATTAGAATGTTTAAATATAATTTAGAACCTCTGTTTTATTAGTTTAATTCATTTTTGAACTTTCTGTCCAGTTTGACCCGACAATTAACTAGTCAAACGAGATTATTATGAGATGCCGTTTTAAGGGTTAATTACCTATCCTAATATGGTTCTATAACCACTTTCGTTTCGGTCAGTGGCTGGACCATTTGAGATTAAAACGAAAGTCAAATCTAAATTACGACAAGTTTGACTTTTCGGTAATTAAGTTAATTAAAAGGACTAAGCAGGGGGTTAAGACTCTTACTAATGGTCCTTGCTATCTTTTCTACACTTCAAATTCTTCTCCTAGTCCTTGCAAGCTCCAGAGACAAGTTATTTAAAAGTTGTTGCAAATGTGAGTTCATGAAGTATGAACTAGTTCTCCTTATATAGTGATTTCCAAGCTCCTAGATCACTCCAGGTGCCCTAGTGGATTTATAAAACCGTTTAAGAGCCCCTAGGATCGATACAAACGAGTTTAAGTCGGTTTGGAAATGATAACCCGCACCTGGCAGCTTGTTTCTGAGCTGGGGACTTCTACGCGGCCCGCGTAGATGTCTGCTTGGCCTTACGCGGCCTGCCTGGAGGTGGGAAACAGGTTAAACAAGTTTCATTGTTGGCAGGTTTGGTCCCTGATTGATTAAAACCCTTTTTAACTTGTTTTTTTTGACATGTAAGGCCCTTATAGTTAGTTTGTAGAGGCTCAAGGATGTATAATCAAACTTCGTTAGGCTCGATTTCGTTAAATATCACTATGAATGCAAGTTTCATCAAGTTGACACTTTTCACCCAAAGTCTTGAAAACTCGCTTAACGATCTCGAAACCACGTGAAATTTATACCACTTATTCCTGAGCGTATATTTGAATATTTCAAAGCCTCGGGTTCGTTAAAAGGTTACTCAGAGGTCAGAATTAACATGTTGACACGTTTAACCCTTGTAGTTTTATAATCTTCCGATTATTTTCACAAACGGCTTCTTATATCCAATCAATCACTCGTTTAAGAATATATTCATCACGTATGGTCATTCAGAGGCACAGGTTTGGCATGTTGAAACTTTTAGTCCCTCCGGACACATAGTTTCACTGTTTGACAACTTTAGTCCTTCAAACTCACTCTTTCACATATTTAGAGTTTAGGACACGTGTCTTTACATAATTGGACACGTTTTTACGTGGTGTTACATCCTCACCCCCTTAAAAGAAATCTCAACCCCGAGATTTACCGGAATAAGTGAGGGTACTTCTGTCGCATAGTGGACTCAACTTCCCACGTATATTCGGGACCTCTACGGGCATCCCATTTGACCTTTACTATAGGTACTTGTTTTCTTCGGAGCCTTTTAACATGACGATCCTCGATCGATATAGGTTTTTCAACAAATCTCAGGCTTTCATCGATTTGTACATCTTTATGAGACATGGCTAGCGATTCATTAGCTAGACACTTCTTGAGATTACAAATGTGGAACATATTATGGATTCCACTCAGCTCCTCTGGCAAGTTTAGCTTATAAGCTACACTGCCGACAGTTTCAATAATCTCGAATGGTCCGATATATCTAGGGCTTAACTTGCCTTTCTTACCAAAACGCATTACACCTTTCCAGGGTTATACTTTCGGTAAGACTTTGTCACCAACCTCAAACTTTAGAGGTTTTCGCCTCTTGTCAGCATAACTTTTCTGCCTATCCCTGGCAGCTTTCAGGCGATCACGAATCTGAACAGTCTTATCCGTCGTTTCAAGGACTATATCAGGTCCTGATAACTGAGCTTCTCCTATTTCCTCCCAACAAACAGGCGTTCTGCATTTCCTACCATATAATGCCTCAAAAGGTGCAGCCTGAATGCTTGTATGGTAGCTATTATTATAGGAGAACTCGATCAAGGGTAGGTGGTCATCCCAACTACCTCCTAAATCAATAATGCATGAAGCATGTCTTCCAACGTTTGAATCGCACGCTCACCCAGTCCATCTGTCTGAGGATGGTAAGCAGTACTAAAATTCAAACGAGTGCCCAAAGATTGTTGGAAACTTTTCCAAAAGTGAGAGGTGTATCTAGTATCTCTATCAGAGATAATAGACACCGGCACTCCATGAAGGGATACAATCTTATCCACGTATAGCTGGGCTAACTTCTCGGAGCTATGAGTCTCCTTGGTGGGTAAGAAATATGCTGACTTAGTTAGTCTATCAACTATAACCCATATAGTATCATTTCCATGCCTTGTTTTAGGTAACTTGGTTATGAAGTCCATAGTTATCATCTCCCACTTCCATGTGGGAAGTTCTGGCTGTTGTAGCAGACCTGATGGCTTTTGATGTTCAGCTTTAATTTGAGCACAAGTCAGGCACTTGGCTACATGTGTGGCAATGGATTTCTTCAAACCTATCCACCAATAATTAGCTCTTAGATCTTGATACATTTTGTCACCTCCAGGGTGAACTGAGTATTTAGAATTATGAGCTTCCTGGAGGATTATATCTCGAAGTCCCCCACGAATAGGAACCCAGATTCTACCATTCAATCTGAGGATTCCATCTTTGCCAGGTGCTAACTGTTCAGCAGTTACACCTAACTTTTCATCTGGAAAGTTAGCTTCCAGAACAGCTTCTTTCTGTGCAGCTAATAGCCTCTCATTCAAGCTATTCTTAACTTCAATGCTCTTGGCATTAATCCTTATAGGTTTGACTCTTTCCTTACGGCTTAGAGCATCAGCGACTACATTCGTCTTTCCAGGATGATAGCGAATTTCACAATCGTAGTCATTTAAAGTCTCCATCCAGCGGCGTTGTCTCATATTGAGTTCTCTTTGATTGAACAAATGTTGGAGACTTTTGTGATCCGAATAGATCACACACTTAGTTCCATATAAATAATGTCTCCACAATTTTAGTGCGAATACAACGACACCCAATTCCAGATCATGGGTGGTGTAATTCTTTTCATGCACTTTTAATTGTCGTGATGCATAGGCAATTACCTTGCCTCTCTGCATCAGCACACTTCCCATACCGGTGTGTGAAGCAACACAATACACAACAAACTCTTCAATTACCTCGGGCAACGACAATACCGGAGCATTGCTAAACTTCTGTTTGAGAATCTCAAAAGATTCCTGTTGTTTTGGACCCCAATCGAATTTCACTTTCTTGCTGGTCAAAGTAGTTAATGGTGCAGTTATTCTTGAGAAGTTCTCAATGAATCTTCTATAGTAGCCAGCCAATCCTAGAAAGCTGCGAATTTTGGTTGGAGTCTTTGGTGCTTCCCAATTCATTACGGCTTCTACCTTAGCGGGATCAACTTGGATGCCACGCTCACTTACAACATGTCCAAGGAATTGGACTTCACGAAGCCAGAACTCGCACTTGGAGAATTTCGCATACAGCTTCTCCTGTTGAAGCAATTCTAAGATACATCGAAGATGCTTCTCGTGATCGACTTGGCTACGGGAATAGATAAGTATGTCATCTATGAAGACGATGACAAACTTATCCAAGTATGGTTTGCAGACTCTATTCATGAGGTCCATGAATGCTGCTGGTGCATTAGTGAGCCCAAAAGGCATCACTAAAAACTCGTAATATCCATAACTCGTTCTGAATGCCGTCTTAGGCACATCTTCAGTTCGGACCTTAAGTTGATGATATCCGGATCTCAAGTCAATCTTTGAGAAGAAGCTCGCTCCTTGGAGCTGATCAAATAAGTCATCGATCCTGGGTAAGGGATAACGATTCTTGATCGTTACCTTATTCAGCTCACGATAATCAATGCATAAGCGCATTGATCCATCCTTCTTTTTCACAAATAATATTGGAGCTCCCCAAGGCGAAGAGCTGGGCTTAATGAAACCTTTTTCCAGTAAGTCGTCTAATTGAGTCCTGAGCTCTTTCATTTCAGTAGGCGCTAGACGATAAGGAGCTCGTGCAATCGGTGCAGCTCCTGGTAGAATGTCTATCCTGAACTCTACTTGCCTCTCAAGAGGTAATCCAGGTAACTCGTCAGGAAAGACATCTGGATACTCAGAGATGATTGGGATATCTTCAATCTTAGGCTTCGGATCATTCACAGTCACTTGTGCCATGTAGATGACACATCCGCTCTTTAAACACTCGATACTTTGAGAATAGACACATTGCTGGGCAATCCATATTGTGTATCTCCTTGGATAGTGACGGATTCACCAGAAGGGGTTTTAATAATAATTAGCTTTTTATCACAAGCGATTTGGGCTTGGTTATGCGACAACCAATCCATGCCCAAAACAATACCAAACCTAGCCTATTTCATTGGCAAGAGGGATAGCGGTATAGAATGATTCTTAATGGATATTAAACATCCATCAAGAAGAGTGGAAGCTGTTTCTAAGGTACCATCAGCAAGCTCTACCTAATATTTTATGTCTAGAGTCTTAATAGGCAGATTCAGTAATTTACAAAACTTATGGTCTACAAAAGACTTAGCAGCACCTGAATCAAATAAGACTCTAGCATAATTATTATTAATGAGGAAGGTACCTGTTATGACGTTCTCGTCATTCACCGCTTCCCTTGCATTCATCTGGAAAACTCTCGCATTGTTTTTCTTTTCCTCCTCGAGCTTCTTGATATTCTTGGGGCAATTTTTCCTGATATGCCCCTTCTCGTTGCAACCATAACAGGTTGCATCTTTTATGTTCCGGCACTCCACAGACTTGTGCCCATTCTTTTTACAAATCCCACATGGTTTAGCTTGTGGGTCTTGGTTGCACTTCCCAAAGTGCCTTTTGTTGCAGGTCTTGCACCTGGGCTTGTCACTTGACTGCCCCTTCTTAAAACTAATGTACCCTTTACTCTTTTTGTTAGACTGAGGGGACTTGTCTTCCTCTCTCTTCCTCTTCCCATCATCAGCAGTTTTCTTTGCCCTATTCCTCACAATATCAAGAGTGAGGGACAAAGACAGATCCACAGCAGATCTATATGTAGTAGGCTTAGAAGCCTTGATGTTTCCTTTCACTTCAGGAGCTAAACCGCCGATGAAACGCGCAATGCGTTTGGGTTCAGGAGTGACTAAATATGGTACTAGCCTTGACATTGAATTGAAGATGGTTACATAGGATCTACAGTCTAAATCCTTCATTACCAAGGTGAGGAAATCAGTCTCTATTCTCTCAACTTCATGCTGAGGACAATAAGTGTCTTTCACCAAATCAACAAACTTGTTCCATGAGAGGTTGTACAAAGGAACCTTTTCGGTGGCTTGCACTAATGCCTTCCACCAAGTGAGGGCATCGACCTTGAAAGATTGTGACACAAACTTTACTATATCTTCCTTGGTACATCCGCTGATGTCTATCACAGTCTCCATTTCGTCCAACCATTTCATGCAATCGATTGCTCCCTTTTCTCCTGTAAAATCCCTCGGTTTACAGGAGACAAAGTACTTATAAGTACAATTCTTTTTGTACTTAGGAGCCTGGTTTGGCACCAATTTTTGGGACTCTGATCTTTGATTTGATGAATGTTGAGATTCATCCCTTCTTGATGCATGTGACTGTGATTAGGGTTTTGAGTGAGTTTTGGACCGAACATTACTCGGTTCCTTGAATATCTTATCTACCGCTTGAGCAACCGCGGTGTCAATCATGGCTTGCAGTTCAGCGTTAGTAAGATTTATTCTGGCCTCATTATTGTTTTCTCCCCGTGGATGACTATTTACTTCATCAGATCCAACCATGATTTGGGTTCTATATGAAACAATAATGTTTATATTTAATTTAAGCAATAAATCATCGCATTGATGATTAGATGGTCATGGTATTATTAAACCATATAGACCATTTTAAGAAAATAATAGTAATCAAAGGGATAAAATCCTTTATATTTTATTATACAGGGGAATATAAATCACAACTGTCAATGTCATGAAAGACATTTTAATTCAGCACAAGGCTCGTCTCGAAGGACATTTAGACAGCACAAGAGGCCATGTCACAAGGGACGATTTAACTATAATCAATGATCTCCTGGATCAGTGATTTTTTAAGGGTCGAACATAGTTCATCGCCTTATTGACAAGAAGTTTAAAAATAAAACTATTCTTGTCATTATTACACCTTTGCTTGAAGCATACATCTCAAATGGATCTTGTAGGTGTATACATCATATTGATGTTTATTGGCCATGATTCACATTGATCATATAGGCTTATGAAATGACTTGGAAAGATTCAAGTACATTTGGAAGCTTGTGTGGTTTTTCATACCACACAATCAGGAATGTTAACATGTTTTCAGATGTTAACAGGGAGTTATTTTCTTAAAAAGGTTGTACCATCATAGCCATTAATATTTTGGCTAGGTTATACCTTTAAGAATTTCTTTGGCTGAATAAATAAAAAAATTGAAATGATATAACATGATGATGTAATAAAATATATACTTAAAAATTGAAAATAACTTCATTAAATCATGAAACGAGTACAACGTTGCCCTAAACGGGTCTTAAAACAACACACACTGCCTACGCAGGGGCTACAGAAACAACAAGTAAGTCCACGCAGGGACTTGGTACAGAAAATAAAATAGTGTCCTCGCAGGGACTTGATTAAAAGACAATACAAAATAAAATAACAACTTCCTACTTCTTCTTGCCTTTAATGAGGCTCGCAAGGCCCTTGAAAAAGCCATTATGTTTCTTCTTAGTTTCATTGGCTTCACGCTCAACCCGGTCTAACCTCTGTAGAATCTGCTGAGTTTGTTCCTGTTGGTGAGGAGGAGGTTGCTGGTAAGGTGGGTATTGGTATCCCTGCACCGGATATCCAGTTGGGTAAACTGGAGGGTAAGAAGAACGATAAAGTGCATTGTACTGAGCAGCTGTAAGGTATGGATCATGGTTTCCATAATCCGATGGGTATCCAGATGGATTATACCCAGATGAACCCGGGTATGTCGGGATCGGGTTGTCGAAACCCAATGGCGGCTGCAGTGGTGCATGAGAAACTGGCGGAGAGTTGACTTCCGGCACCGCGTGTAAGGGTCCACCCATTTGGGGGACCTAAGGAATAGGAGGGTAAGAACTTGAACCATGAGGGGATGCGAATCATGGTCCCCCACGCACAGACATTCGTGCGTTCCTCCTTCGCCTAGGCGGCTCGGGAGGTGGTTGAGGTGGTTGTTGCGGTGGTTCCTCGACAGGAAGAGGTGGTGGAGAAACGTCTTGAAGCTGCGGTTCAACCAAAGGAGGTTGAGCAGGAGAGTTATGGTATGAAGGGGTAAAGAACCAATCATACTGAGCCATCCTCTCAGCATATGAATCAGGCCCTCGGTACGGCGATCCTTGATATGGAGAACCGCTTGAAATGCTAATAGGGTTGCCCGGTGTTCCGGTTTGCATTTCAGGGTCCGGGTCGTCGTCCATTTCCATCTCCTGAGAGAAATGATCCTCGGGTCCTAGAGGATTGAAACCCAAAAAGTCGTTGACGTATTCATTGGGATTAAACTGAGCTGGAGAGTAGGTAGAATCCGAGTGATGAAAAGGATGGGAGTGAAAGGAGTGGTGAGATTGGTTCGAGTGATGTGATCCCTGTGAATGATGGGAATGTTGGGGTTCATTAGGAATGGGTAACCCAAAGTATGGAGGGTCGGATGGTGAGGATCCTAACGAAACAGAATGTCTCGCTAGCTCGAAGTTATGACTCTAGTTGTCCTGAGAGTCAGAACTGGAGAAAGTCGCTGATGGGGTACGTCGATGGAATGGTCTCGTGTGGCCTGATGGCCCTCCTCGCATTGGTCCCTTTCCTTTGCCTCTCACTCGTGGCGGCATTTTCCAAGAAATTAACATGTCAAAACAAGTAAATATAATATAAACAATAAAAGGAAATTTAAGAATAAATCCTAGGTCATTAGCCTAGACTCGGAAGTCTAAGGAATGTGCTTATTGTGTCATTGAGATTAAACACAAAAGGTTAGTGTTTAATTCACTCAATGTTGGCCCTGATACCAACCTGTCACACCCCGATATTTGCACATATTACCGGTGGGCCCGGCGGGGAGTATCGTGACGTAGTTGATATCATCATAGTTAATACACACAATATAAAAGCACAGCGGAAGGCTTGGTGAAAAAACTATTACAAACCATAATGTCTGAGTGTTCGAGTGAAAGAATATACAGACTGGAATGTAATAAGATCCACAGGAGGATCATAAATAATACAAAGAAACAAAATAACAGACTTCAGGTATCTTAGGGATTTGCAAGATCCTCTTATACGACACCTAATAGCTCCAGCCTATTACGAGAGGTACCTGTCAATTAATCTTTGGAAAATAAGTCAGTTTACACTGGTAAATACAATTAACTGACTCTTTTGAAAAAAATTTATAAAATTGATTTAAGTGTACATGGCACAAATCTTTTATAACTTGGGACAATTATTTAAAATAATCTTGTATACAGATTTACTTGTTTGTCTTACAATTGGGGCCGGTTGGAAGCCGGTCATGATTAACCGACTCACCACTTATAGAACCCGCAGATGAGTTATCCCCGGCATGTGGGTTTGTATTTTAGCATTTGCATCTGTCAGGTGTATGCCTACACCTCGTGCATAGGTCGTGACCATTTTCAAATGAAATGAGCCGAGGATATCCAGGACACGGTCAAATTAACACCCAATGTTTATGTTATCAAATAAGACAGATTTAAACGGGTTATGTAATTTATTTATCACAATCCGATTAAATGATTTCATACCCGACCAAGTGGTATTATTATAATACCATATCCCAAGCCCGTATAAGGGAAAATAAGTTAAAAGTATTTACCTGAGCTTAAAAGTGAAGATAACTCAGCCGTAATTCCTAAAGCTTTACGATGGTACCTTCTACTAGATGCTACTAATCTGTATTAGAAGGTTTAATAACCTATTAGGATGCTAACGGGTCTTTAGTTAAGTCAAGGACTTAGACCGGCTAGCTAGAAAGAAACTTTACGGTTCTAAACGCTAGATTAAGCGGAGACCGGAATAGAATGTGATTTAGACCCGACAAGCTTGGATACTTGTATAATATGGGTAAACTAAACACATTCTGGAATTTGAAGATTTAATGATAAGGTTAAACCCGTTTCGGCTATTATACGTAAACTAGTCACATAAACCAATCCGAACGCGTAAACGCGTAACGGGTAACCAAATGAATTATATACAGGTCTTAATTGTTATTATGCTTCAAATATGTTAATACATCAGTAGGATGTTAACATATATGCCCAAAAAGTAATTTAAACCAATTTATGTCCCATAAGGGCATTTTGGTAATTTTAATGCTTATAAAAGAGATTTTATAATAAACTGAAATTCCGGTCTTTTGAAATCAGTAAAATATTTAATTTAATAAGTTATATCAGTAGGGTATTGCCTATATGTGAAATTTATCATTTATAACCAATTTATGCACCGAAGGGCATTTTGGTAATTTCACATAAGCTTTAAAGGTAAATTTTGGAAATCTGAGTTTAAAACTTTTGCTTACTATTAAAGTATAGAAATTTACTAAAAACATCAGTAGGTATCAAGTTTTATATGTTAAAAATAGTTTTAACCCATACTATGCGCTTAAAACGAGTAAAGGTCGGTTTTAAGCGATTGTCGGGTCATAAAAGGAAATCTGAGTTTTTGATCAGTTTATAAAGTTCAAAATATTTTATTTATCATATAGAATTAGTAGCAAAAAGTTTGGTATCAAAATATTATGTAAAACTCATTTTATTCAAGGAAAGGGTATAACCGACAATTACCGAATTAAAGCTAGAACCCTATGATATGATTAGTTTAAAAATAAAGAAAAATCTTCAAAAATCCCAAAATATTATATTACATCAGTGAGTAAAAAGATTGGTGTCAAAATTTGGGTTTAGATAGGCTTTATGCTAATTACGCCGTTTAATTAATAAAAAAGCTTCTTAATTACGATATTGAGCATAACTCCTAATCTAGACCTCAAACTGATGTCAAATTTTTAGGACAAGTTTATAAATTAGTAGTAAAGGTTTTTGTCCTCTCACATTTCTAAAAATCTCATTTTTATGTCAAAAGGGCGTTTATGGCATTTATAAGCATATTAACGATCAAGAGCATATAATTCAAACCACTAAGAACAAATGCACTATAACTCCAGAGGGTTATACTACTGTGTAATGTGGTCCTAATGGAAGCTTAAAATATGGGATAATTAAGCTTGAACGGGTCAGAACTTAAAGTCAAAACAAAAGTCAAGCTTTTGCGACTCTCGGTTATAAACAGACCTTAGACTGATAATTGTCGGGTTAAGAATGATAAAGCATGTTCTAATATTAATTACCAAGTCATTAGAATGTTTAAATATAATTTAGAACCTCTGTTTTATTATTTTAATTCATTTTTGAACTTTCTGTCCAGTTTGACTTTTTGTCAAACTTGTTTGACCCGACAATTAACTAGTCAAACGAGATAATTATGAGATGCCCTTTTAAGGGTTAATTACCTATCCTAATATGGTTCCATCACCACCTTCGTTTCGGTCAGTGGCTGGACCATTTGAGATTAAAACGAAAGTCAAATCTAAATTACGACAAGTTTGACTTTTCGGTAATTAAGTTAATTAAAAGGACTAAGCAGGGGGTTAAGACTCTTACTAATGGTCCTTGCTATCTTTTCTACACTTCAAATTCTTCTCCTAGTCCTTGCAAGCTCCAGAGACAAGTTATTTAAAAGTTGTTGCAAATGTGAGTTCATGAAGTATGAACTAGTTCTCCTTATATAGTGATTTCCAAGCTCCTAGATCAATTGCAGCTATTAAGGGACATCCTAGGATCACTCCAGGTGCCCTAGTGGATTTATAAAACCGTTTAAGAGCCCCTAGGATCGATACAAACGAGTTTAAGTCGGTTTGGAAATGATAACCCGCACCTGGCAGCTTGTTTCTGAGCTGGGGACTTCTACGCGGCCCGCGTAGATGTCTGCTTGGCCTTACGCGGCCCGCCTGGAGGTGGGAAACAGGTTAAACAAGTTTCATTGTTGGCAGGTTTGGTCCCTGATCGATTAAAACCCCTTTTAACTTGATTTTTGACATGTAAGGCCCTTATAGTTAGTTTGTAGAGGCTCAAGGATGTATAATCAAACTTCGTTAGGCTCGGTTTCGTTAAATATCACTATGAATGCAAGTTTCATCAAGTTGACACTTTTCACCCAAAGTCTTGAAAACTCGCTTAACGATCTCGAAACCACGTGAAATTTATACCACTTATTCGTGAGAGTATATTTGAATATTTCGATGCCTCGGGTTCGTTAAAAGGTCACTCAGAGGTCAGAATTAACCTGTTGACACGTTTAACCCTTGTAGTTTTATAATCTTCCGATTATTTTCACAAACGGCTTCTTATATCCAATCAATCACTCGTTTAAGAATATATTCATCACGTACGGTCATTCAGAGGCACAGGTTTGGCATGTTGACACTTTTAGTCCCTCCAGACACATAGTTTAACTGTTTGACAACTTTAGTCCTTCAAACTCACTCTTTCACATATTTAGAGTTTAGGACACGTGTCTTTACATAATTGGACACGTTTTTATGTGGTGTTACAAGTTTTCTCAAGAAACTAAGTTAAATTATAAGATTTACATAAACATGAGTTTTAAAGAAACTAATCACATTTTTAGTGATTAATCAAGTGTAGAAACATGTTAATGACAAGAAAAATTCAAGAAGAAATATTTTTAGAAAATCAAGTTACAAGTTGTGAAAGTCTAAAATTTGCAAGAATGTGATTATAAATGTAGGTCCCTCTCGGAGGATGAGGTTCAACCTTAACCTTGTTATACTAACACACTAGCAAGTGCGGAATCCAAGCTAGTATGCAAACCGGAATGAAACAAGCACAAACACAAGACACAAAGTTCACCGATTAACACCACTTGTATTAATACGAATGAAAGGTTCCGGTTACAAGCTCAATGTTTACAAATCAGTTTTGCAAACTCTCTAAGTGTGTATGTGTGTGTGTTCTTGACAGAATGCTCTCTATCTCTCGGGTCTGTCTATGTGCATCTCCCTGTCTGTGAACACACTGCATGGGTATTTATACCCAACACAGCAAGTCTGGTCGAAGGACCATGCAGATTGATCGAAAGATCATCTGTCGATCACAAAGCCATCGAAGGATCCACATATACCTCGAAGGATGGCATATCCTTCGAGGTCCATCAGTATCCTTCGTGGGACAACTTTCGAGCTCATCGAAGGATAGACATAATCCTTCGATGGCCCAACCTTCGACTCAGACATTTTACAATCAAATACTAACTGTTTGGCCAAGTCAAACCAGGAGGAGGGTTGACTTGGTCAAACTTACATGACTAACAAGAACATCGTTTTACATCGACCGAATACAGACAAAGTACAGACACAAGTGCACCAACAAACTCCCCCTTGGCTGTAGCTTTGTCTCGATCTTCGATGGTTGTAGATTTGTCTCGATCTTGATCATCTTTGATCTTTGAGTCTTCAAGACTCTGATGTCCTTTCAAGTCTTCAATGTCGGAGGATCTTCAAAGTCTTCACGTCTTGAAAGCAGAAAGTGTATCAACAAACTACCCGTATCATGTAGGAAGTGTGTTGACAAACTCCCCCTTAACATAAGCTCCCCCTTGAGTTATGCTCATGAAAGTCTTGATCTTTATGAAGTGAGATCCTTGTGGTGTTGATGATGGTCAGCGGCAACTCGATCATCTTCATCATTTGAGCGCCTTCACGTCGTGTCTTCATTCCGAAGCTTGTCATCTACCATGTTCTCCTTGCCTTTAGAATCTGCACATGCAAGAAATCTAAACGCGTAATGAGAACAACTGCTTGGAACATCATACGTAAACGACACACATGTGACCATTGCATAATAAAACACCGTCCAACAGTTTGAAAGTTTTAACAATTTTTATCAATTTTAGTTCTTAACTTTCAAAACTTGCAAATTTCGACCGTTTATGAAGATTTAGTCGTTTTGGTTTTCGTTCAGGTTTCAGGTAACGAAGACTCGAGCTCCAACATCGTACGATCGAAAATAAAATAGAAATAAAATCTTTTTGGCTTTTAGAAAGTTTATATTAAAACACACCTAAAATCTTTTTGGTATTTTTGAATATTTTAAATATAAAGACGGAAAGCAGTAAATAAATATATACAAAGATGCAGAAACTGAAAACATTAAATAAATATTTACAGACATTCTTTTTGCGAGTTTCGAGGGTAAGAGAATCATATCAGTGTACGGTCGAGTCAAAACGCTCTTGTTGTTCAATTAGTTAACATTAAGATAAGCATCCTATAACGATTATCGGTATTGTTATCCACATAAGCTCAACTTATCAGATGTAATCATGGCGAGGGGATACGTTAAGGTATGATTTATACTTACCGACCGGTGTTCATCCACATCACGACACATTCCCGTATCAAGGTATGCACGAGGGTTCATCTTACCGGTGAGTATACCGATTATCATCTGTTTGACCGTATATGATGTGAGATTCTCACTTATTTTGATTTGAAAACAAGCCCTATGTGATATAATCACTTATTGATGAGGAACTTGATTTTCGATGCATGAGGGCACAGGAGCAAGTCCGTGAACAGGTCAGTACTTTCGTACAGCAGAGAGACGAACTTGACTCCCGGATAAATGTGATATTTTATCACTTATTTTGAGGGACATGTGATTGTTGATCACTTATTGAGGTCGAATGCAATATGTACACGTATGTATGGTATCATGGAAGATCTAGACTTGCGTCCCCGTTATTATTCGGTAAAAGATACAACCATGATACCCAGATGATAAGCAGCATAAAGACCGAATATCTCAGAACCTCGGCAATCTCTCAAACGAAATTTCGGTACTAAGACCATATGCCAATGAGTGGTTCCCACCCAGTCTTCAGTCGATTTAAGTTTATATCACCCTGCACACTTTAAAATGATTGTGAGCCTACCGATACATCTTATATAGAGCTGCTTATCGTTTTTCATTTTAGGTTTAAAGAGGTTTAGACAGACCACTGATGTACTATCATTTTCTCTTTTGCTCGCCAAGAAACTCATTTTTGTTTTTCTATTGTTTTTGTGTTTTTAAAATTTTTCGATGTTTTTGGTTTTTCAAATTTTTGGATTTACTCCCCCTAAAATCAATAAACTAAGATAAATTTAAAACACAAAGGTATTTACAAAAATGATTTTCCGATGTTGGTTTTACTCTTGCTTGACCTTAATGCCGTTTACCAATAATAAATAGTCAAATCTTGATTTGTCAAATGCTTTGGTAAAAAGGTCGGCACGTTGGTCATCGGTGTGGACGTAAGCAACATCGATTAGCCTTTTCTCAAAGCAATCACGTATGAAATGATACTTAATGTCGATGTGCTTAGTCTTTGAATGCTGCACAAGATTTTTAGTGATCTGTAAGGCAGCAGAATTATCAACGTAAATAGGAGTAGTTAGGAATTCAAAACCGTAGTCGCGCATTTGTTGTTGGATCCATAGAACTTGGGAGCAACAACTTGAGGCAGCAATGTATTCAGCTTCTCATGTTGATGTAGCGACACACGTCTGCTTCTTGCACTGCCATGTGACTAGGCGATTTCCCAAAAACTGACATCCAGCCGTTGTGGATTTGCCGTCGATTTTGCATCCGCCAAAATCAGAATCACTGAATGCGATCAAGTCAAAGTTATTATCCCTAGGGTACCATAGACCGGTGTCAGGGCAACCCTTCAAATAACGAAAAATCCTTTTTACAGCTGCAAGATGTGAGGCCTTCGGGTTCACTTGATATCTGGCAAGCAGGCACGTTGGGTACATTATGTCTGGTCTTGATGCTGTGAGGTACATAAGAGATCCGATCATCGCACGGTAATATGAGGGGCTAACATCTTGACCCTTCAAGTCTGGAGTAATTCCGTGATTTTGCGGCAATGGGGTACCGATGGGCGTTGCATCAGACATCTGGAACCGGCTCAAGATGTCACCAACATATTTAGTCTGATGGATGAATATCCCAGACTCGGTTTGTTGTACTTGTAGGCCCAAAAAGAAAGTCATTTCCCCCATAGCACTCATCTCGAATTTATCCTGCATAATGCGCTCGAAATTCCTACACAAAACATCATTAGTAGAACCAAATATAATATCATCAACGTATACCTGTACCAGTAGAAGATCTCCATCTTGTTCTTTGATGAAAAGAGTACAATCGATAAGACCTCTGCGAAATCCATTCTCCAGCAGATAATTAGATAAGGTTGCGTACCAAGCCCGCGGTGCTTGATGTAGACCATAGAGAGCTTTGTTGAGCAACCAAACCCGATCGGGATGGATAGGATCTTCAAAACCTGGAGGCTGTTCGACGTACACCTCTTCTTCCACCACACCATGTAAGAATGCACTTTTCACGTCCATCTGGTATACCTTGAAACCTTTGAATGAGGCATAAGCCAGAAAGATCCGAATTGCTTCTAGACGTGCAACAGGTGCATACACTTCGTTGTAGTCGATCCCTTCTATCTGACGAAAACCTTGAACGACTAGCCTTGCTTTGTTTCGAATAACGATTCCACGGTCATCCTTTTTGCATTTAAACACCCAACGGGTACCAATCTTCTTGTAACCAGCAGGTTTCTCTACGAGTTTCCAGACACCAAGCTTCTGGAATTGTTGCAGTTCTTCCTGCATCGCTTCAACCCATGAGTTATCTTTCAAAGCTTCTTTCCAAGTTCTTGGCTCTTCCTGTGAGACATAACACGCGAAAGACCAATCATTTTGTTGACCAGATTCTCTAATCGCCGCATACAAGCCTGCATTGTTGTTGTTCCGCAACATGTTTCTTGTTTGAACGCCACTTTGTACATTTCCGATGATGTTTTGTTGAGGATGGGTATTGTGAATCCTTGTTTCTGGATTATCTTGAACTGGAATGTTTGTACCCAGATTGTTGAGATTGAGATCAACAATTAATTCAATGCCCGGAATTGACGAAGAGGATGATGCAGTTGCTTCAGCTGTTCCAGGGACGCCCACTGGAGGAGTACCCTCTGAAGTACCATGAACTGCTGTTATGGGAGCTTCTTGATCTGCATCGAGAAATTCATCATCCTCTGAAGATTCGTTCAATTCGGTTGCATCATGAAAATCCTCATTGTCGAGAGCATTATTGTTCACTGAAGATGGTTCTTGATTGACAATAATGGGACGAACCAACGGTGAATCTGTTGCATTGTCACTCTCGAAAAACATCCTTGCTGCAACATTTTCTTCAACTGCTTCAACATTGATCGAATTGAAAAAGTCATCGTACTCAAACATCCAAGGCTGACCAGGATTTCTAACTGGCAAAGTGTGCCTTTGTACTCTGACTTCAGACCATTCCTCGACCCTTTTAGTCTCTAGATTCCAGACTCTTAAGTTTGGGGTGGAATACCCAAGAAAGTATCCTTCAATAGCTTTAGCCCCAAACTTTCCATTAGGATCGATTAGTGTGCACGGAGCTCCAAACGGTTCAAGGTATGACAAATCTGGTTTCCGTTTGTTGATAAGCTCAAAACAGGTCTTGTTGTGCCGTTTGACTGTAAGGACTCGGTTCAACGTGTAACATGCAGAGGCCACAGCTTCAGTCCAGAATGGAATCGGCAATTGTGACTCTACCAACATAGTCCTAGCAGTCTCGATCAATGTGCGGTTCTTACGTTCAGCGACGCCATTCTGTTGAGGAGTATAAGCTGCACTAAATTCGTGAAGAATACCTTTTGAAGCGCAAAACTCCGCCATGGCATGATTTTTGAATTCAGTACCATTGTCGCTACGTATCCGCCTAACCTTCAACTTATACAGATTCTCAATCTGAATGATCAAGTTTTTGATAATACCGAAGGTTTCACTCTTATGTGCCATGAACGCCACCCAAGAAAATCTTGAATAATCATCAGTTATCACAAGGCAGTATTGATCATTCCTAATACTTTTGTGTTTGACAGGACCGAACAAATCCATGTGCAAACGTTCAAGAGGAACAGCCACCGTGTTGATCTTCTTAGTAGGGTGTCGCTTCTTCGTTTGTTTTCCTTTCTGGCACGAGACACAGACATCTTGAAGATGGAAGTTTTTAAGAGGAACACCATTCACTAATTCATTTGACACCAAATGATTCATTTTGCGTAAGTGAATGTGACCCATTCGTCTGTGCCAAGAGATTGAGTCTTTTTCTGTGGCTTTGGAAACGAAACATGTTGCTTGTGCAGACGTAGTAATAGCTTGGCTCATATCAAGGACATACAGATCATTTATCCTTGGAGCAGATAAGAGAATCCATTCTTTTGGAATTTTGAAGCCGGGTTTCAGCACATAACATCCATTTGCATCAAAGTGTACTGAGAACTGCTTATCACAAATTTGAGAAACACTAAGAAGATTGTGATCAAGTTGTTGTACGAAGTTGATCTTATCAAAGCTAATAACCCCGTTGGAAATCATTCCTTCACCCGTAATATATCCGCCTTTATCTCCAGCAAAAGCAACATAACCTCCTCTAATAGATTTAACGTCGTAGAGAAGCTTCATGTCGCCTGTCATGTGCCTGGATGCCCCACTATCAACAATCCAATGACTACTGATAGTTCCTCCTGGAACACCCTGCACATGAACTCAAATGATTAGTTGGAGATGGGGACCCAAGCCATTGTGGTCTTGGGTCTTCCATTTTCATCAACAACAATAACTTCTATTCTTTGATGATTTGAAAATTGTGATGGTCCCCCTGAACTTGTGGTCAATTTAGGTTTCCATGTCTGTTGAGTTTTACCAGTTTGATTGTTTGAAATTTTTGAAAATTTTGTGCTCTCTGGTTTAACCGAAACAGATTGTTTTTGAACCACATTAGTTTTAAGTGCCTTTTCAATCACCTTGACTTGTTGGCGTTTCTGTTTCTTTTCCCTTTCTCTTACAAGTCGGGGATCTTGTTTTACAGAAACAGATCGCTTTTGGTAATTGTGTTCACGGGGATCATCTTCTTTGGCTTTTAATTTATGAAGATACGGACAATTTCGAATTATGTGTCCAATTGTACCACATTCAAAACACGATCTTCGTTCAACAAACCCCGAAGAATCATGTGATCGTCTTGCCGATAATGATGAACTTTGTGACCCCGAGGTACTAGGTTTTGAACTACTTGGTTCATTCCTTTTCATCACTGTTGCTTTCTTGACAAAATCTAAGTTAGATTGATTTTGAAATGTTTCAATTTTGTCCGTTCCCTTAGATTTCACAAAGTTCACATTCTTTTTCTTCTTTTGATTCGGCTTCCTTTGAGTTTGAGTCGGTGTTTTACCTCTTGGTTTGGCATGATTTTGCTGTTTTTGCACTGTTGGTAATTTTTGATTGCCAAATTGTTTTCGAACTTCGGCCTTTGGGATAGGAGAGCACTGTGTTACTGTAACACGTGATCCTGTCTTTCCCAAAAACTTACTTGTTGAATTTTCAAAGACTTTACTGATTAATGATTGATTAACATTCTTAATAGGAAAATCTTTGTCTGAATAAACTTTATCATCACCAACCAGAGTGTACAGCAAATCCACACTCTCCGACTCTTTTGCAGATGTGGACTCGGTTGGAACAGTCTTAGCAGGTTTTGCGGGAGGATCACATAGAATATGATTCTCAAGAGGTATGTCCTCTTCTTTGACTACCGCATCAGACTTTTCCGAATCAGTATCATCAGATTCATCATCAGAAGAATCAGTATCCTCAATCACAACTGGAGGAGTCTGATTCGGTTCAGCAGTTACAAATGTATCTGCTGACACATCCGAATCTGATGATACTTCTTTCTTGTATCCGAGTCCTGTTGCAAATTCATTAACATCTAGAGGAACAGATGGTTCAAAGTGAGTTCTATATTCCTCATCAGGCATGGCATCATAATTATTTCTCACGGGTGGTGGACATTTCTTGTAACCTATGCATGTGACATCCCGTTTCTCTTTCTGTACATCAATGATGTGATCCAACACATAGCTAGAGCTCAAATAACTGTCTAGCTTAAGCTGGATCGCCTCACTTTCAGTTTTCACACAAGCCATTTCCTTTTGCATTACCTCAAGGCGAGTTATATACAAATTAATGTCAGTTTGTTTTCTGGAAACCATTTTTGTTAGCTCGGTTTTATCTTTCTTTAATTTTTCAATCATCGATTTAAACTCCTTTTCATGGTTTTCATAAAACATGTTGGCTTCTGTGCACTTGGAAAGATCAACGGTCAACTTCTGGTTGTGAATGAATGTCACATCATATTTCTCTTGCAAAGCCTCGTGTTTGCTTTGCAATTCACACCACTTATCATTCAACGAAACATGTTTGTCTTGCAAGTCAAACAAACTAGCTTGTAAAGCATCATGTTTGCCTTGCAACTCAGACATGTTTGCCTCTAAATCAGCACATTTAACACGCAAACAATCACAATTATCACAGCTAACAGAAGTGGGTTCATCGACACATACCTGACTTGATGAACTGTCGACATTAGCCATAAAGGCTGAATGGAGAGAAGAGGAAGAATAAGCAGCTTGATCCACCAAAATAGATCTTCTTTGAATTCCTGCTGCAGCTTCTTCCAAAAGCTCATCAATATTTGCATCGACTGACGCACTTGATGTCTCATCCACATGATCATCACCAGAACTCAAGGATTCTTCATCTGAACTTCTACTATAACCAGAAGAGTCTTCATCCTCAGAAGAGTCACCACCATTGGCGGAAGATTCTCCACCACTGGCGTGATTTAAATCCTTAACCACTTCAGCAAAACATGCTGTTCCATCTGGAGCATCACCACTCAGCTGAATTGACCAATCACAACCTTCATCTACTTGAACCACAAGTGCCTGGTTGGCATTAGATGGTCCTGCTTGACTCTGGTTGTTGACAGGCACCAATGTGCGCTCATTGTTCCTTACTTGGTTCTGATTTGCCCTGTTGCCTTGACCTCTGAAAGGATTTTGGTTTCCATGCTGAGCTGGTCTTGTGCATTCCCTTTTGAAATAACCACGTTCACCACAATTGAAACACTTAACAGCCTACTTATCAAACCCATACTTGGTGTCTTTCTTGCTTTCCAAGCTGGTTCTGCCAGTTCTTTCCATGAAATCCTTTGCTCGCCTAACAGCACTGGCAAAGGCCCACTTGATGTCCATCATCTCCATCTCCTCTTTATCGATCTGCTGATAGTCTTCTTGAGTCAGATTAATGTTGCCAATCTGACCTTCCACTAATCCACAGTATGCGCTCACCAAAGTGTTTAGAAGCTCCATATGTTCTTTTGCTACTTCAACACTGACTTTAGAGAAACTTGAGGTGTCGAGCCGTACTGTATTTGGCTTTGATTGCTGACTAGCAGATGATGTGCTTCCATAACATGCTTGCTGTTGAGGAGGAAGTGGTTGAGGGACTGGTTCAAGCGGATTTCCATACATGTCTGTTGTTGGAGGAGGAATGCCATACAAGCTAGTGCTAGACACAAACGCTGTTTGAATTGGAGCGTGTGAAGAAGGTTTTGTAGAAGTGCCAGAAGTTCCATAATACATTTCAGGATTTTGTGGCACTGGAACTCTTTTTGCCTTGAGAGTTTCTTCCTGATTCTTGTTTTCCAGGAGTTGAGCAAAGTCATTGAAGTTTGTTGTAGCTAAAGTGCCATTGTACTTCATGATTTCCAAGAAGGTATTCCATTGAGGTGGCAGTGCATCTGCAAACTTTTTCACTATCTCTGCTGAAGTTGTTTCAACCCCAATATTTCCCAATTCAGTCAGCAAATGATTGAATCGACTTGTCAAATCTCCTAAAGATTCATTCTCCATACAAGTAAAACCATCAAACTCTTTCTTTAGCAGGTCTTTTCTCAATTGACGTGTCGCTTCATTTCCCACGCCCCTTATCTTCAATGCGTCCCACAACGTCTTCGTTGTCTTGTAACTGACAAATTGATGATAAATATCTTTACTTAACGCCTGAGTAAGAATGGCATATGCCTTCTTTTCCAAATCATAGACCTTCTTCTGATCTTCCGTAAGATCTGCAAACGTAGCAGCAGATGATGCGGCAAGCTCTATTGTTTGATCAAAATCTGTGATGAAACGCAACCACAATTCTGTATTTTGACCAAGGACGTATGTATGAAATCTATCAAACCATCCCGGATATTCACTTAAGTGCATCAACTTTGGAGGCCTATTCAAACTTCCCGTTTCACTCTCGCTTAACAAAATGCTTTGAACACTTGGAGTTTGATTTGATACGAATGCCCATTGACCGGTAGATATAGCATTAGCTTGCGAAGATACAGGTACGGGAGATTCGGCCCATGCAGGAGATGCAGGTAAGGGAATACCCCACATCGAATTCATTTTTGATCAAGAAAAAGAATACCTGAAAATAACACTTAAAACAACCAAAAGATCAGCCGAAAGATCCAAGCTCGAAGAACAGAAACTTGTTGAACTAAAGCAGACCACAATCGAAGGATCAACACTTGTTCGAAGGATCAATTAGTGTTCGAAAGATCACTGTTGAATCTCGAACAATGGTTTCGAAAGATTCACTAACTCGAAAGATTCACAGTTTGAAAGATCCTTATCTTTCGAATATATATCCTTATCTTTCGAATAACTATCCTTCGAATAGATTCCCTTGATCGAAGGATATGTCTCTGACTTCGAATGATGGGTCGAAAGATGATTATCTATCGAGCCTTCCTTGATCGAAAGATGATCTTTCGATGTCGAAAGATATCCTTCGATTGCAACTGACACAACTGACAAAGAGTGACAGGTTGGTGAAAAAGGTGATGGGTTGGTAGAAACTTTCGGCAGAAGGCAGAAGGTATGGTCAGACCATATCTTCTGCATGCAAAACAGGTTTTGAATAATAAAATATTGCCAAAAATCGAAGGATGAACCCAGAAACCGGTCACCGGAGAAGCCGGAATTTTGGCCGGAAAATACCAAAACCACTTAAAAACAGATTTTTAAGTTACCCAAGCCTTCCCATAACACACCCGATAAGTTTAGAACCGTTTTAACGTCAAGAAAAGCGAGAAAAACAGTAAAAACGGCTGCCAAACCACGTGAGTTTTTGTCCAAAACACTCCAAACACTTGTATAAAACCCGGTTTTTTAACAAGGAAAAGAGCCACGGCTCTGATACCACTTGTAGGTCCCTCTCGGAGGATGAGGTTCAACCTTAACCTTGTTATACTAACACACTAGCAAGTGCGGAATCCAAGCTAGTATGCAAACCGGAATGAAACAAGCACAAACACAAGACACAAAGTTCACCGATTAACACCACTTGTATTAATACGAATGAAAGGTTCCGGTTACAAGCTCAATGTTTACAAATCAGTTTTGCAAACTCTCTAAGTGTGTATGTGTGTGTGTTCTTGACAGAATGCTCTCTATCTCTCGGGTCTGTCTATGTGCATCTCCCTGTCTGTGAACACACTGCATGGGTATTTATACCCAACACAGCAAGTCTGGTCGAAGGACCATGCAGATTGATCGAAAGATCATCTGTCGATCACAAAGCCATCGAAGGATCCACATATACCTCGAAGGATGGCATATCCTTCGAGGTCCATCAGTATCCTTCGTGGGACAACTTTCGAGCTCATCGAAGGATAGACATAATCCTTCGATGGCCCAACCTTCGACTCAGACATTTTACAATCAAATACTAACTGTTTGGCCAAGTCAAACCAGGAGGAGGGTTGACTTGGTCAAACTTACATGACTAACAAGAACATCGTTTTACATCGACCGAATACAGACAAAGTACAGACACAAGTGCACCAACAATAAATAAATAACCACACTTTAAAGGGTAACTAAACTTACTAAACACCATACTAAGTTACCTACACATTTTTATAAATTTTCAAGTTCATGAGTAGTGTAAATGGCTTGATTTTGGCACTTGGTAAGTATTGTTTGATTTGTTGATGAATTGTGATGATTTTTAAAAGAAAATGATATGCTTTGAAAGCATGGAAACCTCTATTTTTATGGGGAAACTATGGCAAAAATTTTCTAGAAATTAAACACTTAGAAAAATATATTTAAAACAAGTGTATTTTAACCATGATTTTTCATATAAAATTTGCCATAATTTTTGTTACAAGAATTACAAATATTGGAGGTTGGTTTTTAATAAATAAAAGTGACTAAATATGTATTTAGGAAAATATATATTTAGATGTCACAATGTGTGTGATTACTTGTATATTATGTGTATTAGTTATATTATTTTAGGACTTGAAATAATATAACTCACCAAAATACAAAGAATTATAATACAAAATATTACCAAAATTCCAAGAAAATAAATATATAATTTATACCCAAAAATTGGACAAACCGAACAAGGAATATAAACCACATAAATATTCCGGGATTAAATTCATAAGTATATTTTGGTAAACGGTATTTTAGAAACCAAGAGAACGAAAATCTGATTTTTATAATTATTACAAAAATATATCATATTTTTTACAAGAAGGAAATATATTATTTTTGAGTAGAGAAAAATATATATGTTTTATTGAATTACTAGAAATAAATTATTTTTGAAGAAAATATATACTTTCTTAAACAAATTTAGAATATATTATTTTTGGGTGAAAAATGAAATTATGAATATTTTCTAAGTTAAACTTGAAAATATATTATTTTTGAGGTTCATATGAAAATATAAATATTATACCAATCGAGAATTATAAATAATTTTCTACAAGAGTTTTCTTAAAATATATATATTTTAAGAATATATATTGGTGAATTTTTATTAATTAAAAATAATATTCCGAAAAGTATAAATACAAGAATTATGTATAAGAATGCTTAATAAATACACTGAAAATACGTAATCTCGTACGTGTAAATACACCGGAATACGCCACCAATACTTGGCAAAAATATACAAGTCTAAGAATACAAGTGTAAGTATACCCACCCTTGGGGAAAGATATACATGAACAAATACATAATGTGTCAAGTTAAAATATATTATTTTAACAAATATTCCAATAATTAATAAATATAATTTAAGTTAAAATATTTATTATTTTAACAAATAATTATATACTTTGGGATAATATTATGACACAAAGAAACGTAACTCAAAGATACCAAGTCATAACAAATAAGACTAAAGTCAAGGCACGACCCATCCGTCTAATTAACCATAGCACGTGTATAGGTAGTCATGCGACCGAAGGAAAGCTTTGAGTTACCGAGTGACAAGATGCAAGACTGTGAGTTCATGTCCCCCTTTTCTTTTAACTATTTTTAGTTTTACAACTTCGGGGGTGAAATGCATGTTACAAAATGTTTACAAACGTTTATAAACGGTATGGTTAGCTAAGGAATGAACTGTTAGATCATGTGAATGGGTAGGTGATATTCGTTAAATTACAGATACTTTACTCCCCCATTTTACCACCATTTTACGCGTTTTAGGTCATAAAACCAAGGATTAGACACCTAATCATGTATGTTTTTATTTACAGGCCTTAAACAGCGTGCCGAACAAGAGGATGAAGAAAACGAGGATTTTCCGAGCGAATCCGCAGTGATACGAAGATTCTATTGAGTTCAGCACTTTTGGCATGGAAGTGCCAATTTTGGCATGGCAGAGCCACTTCTGGCATGGCAGTGCCAACTCTGGCACGACAGTGCCATCCCGAAGACCAGGCCTATCTCTCGGACATGCACGACAGTGCTACCGTTGGCATGGAAATGTCTGCCACCATTGGCACGGTAGTGCCGATTTTGGCCCGACAGTGCCAATCTTGAAAACCTGCCCGCATATGCTTAAGTCACAAGATCTTATGAATGGTGCACGGCCGTGCCGATTGAAAAAGTTATAAAAAACAGCAGAGGACAATCTGGTCGAAACACTGGACTTTTGGGAGCATCTTAGGCGACTCTCTTGTGACATATGTGTCTCTACGACCATCAAACACATACCAAATCAATGAAATATTGTTTTTCATACTTGGTATTTGTATAAATATGTGTATCAATTTCACATATCAATTATCCTTCGATTTCGAGCTCTAAATCGCTTTCTAGAAAGTTATACGCGAACTGATGCGTAAACGTAATCAGTTTAATGAAACAAACACTCTGGAATAGTGACATGGGCTTAACATACCATAAATAACCTTTACATAACTTAGAAATAAGTTTTGGAGGGTTTGGTGTGTCGAAATCAAGTCTATTCGATCACAGGGACTATTTGCGTCAAACTGCAAAAGACTGCTGATTCGTATGGTATCGAACATTCCGGAACTTGACCATAAGTTAAACATACCCTAAATATCCTTTACATAGCTTAGAAATAGGCTTTGAGGGGTTTGGTGTGCAAAAATAAACTTTATGGTCAAACAGGGACTAAAAGCGTCAAAAAGTGTATAAGTTTGCATTTACGCGCATTTCTTACGTTCTGAATATATCCGGACATCCAAAAATTTATGTAATCATTAAAATATTTTATTTTAGTGTTTGGAATGTTAAAATTTCACTCGTCGCGTAATTTGGATCGATTTCGCGTTCGTTGCGACTTCCGTCGTAATTAACCGAACAACGCGATTGTACGACCAAATGAACCGACATCCTAGATGTTTTTGAGCATATTTTAAGTTCCCTATACTTTAACTTCATTTTAGAGCCTTGAAATGGGGTTCACGGGGCATAAACGTGTCAAAAATGCATCAAAAACCAAGTTTTGGTGTTGTAGGGACCATTTCTGCCAATTTGGCAAACTTTCTGGTAACTGGGGACCTGTGGCATCACGCCACAGCATAGTGGTTGTGTGGTGGCGGCATGCCACCACCCTATCTGGGCAGAAAATCATGTTTTCAGCAACAGCAGGTCCATTTTCAGCATCTACTTTAAGTTTAGGGTCTTTTATGTAACATTTGCAATACCGTTTGATGGTTTTGGGGCACCCCTACTATTCCAAAACCATGTGCCTTACGTGTACGGTCCAGATCGAAGCTCAATTATCGAGGAACGATCCTAACGGTTCTTCACTTTCTATAAATACCCACGTTCCCTATTTGCATTCTCCACACATTTGATTCAAATTCTACTCTAAGTTGAAGCTCTCATCTATGAAGGCTTCATACCTGAGTTGTTCTTGATCAAATCTTCAAGGCTTGGACCTTTTGTAAGTCATCTTCATGCTTGTTCTAGTATTTCAAGCATGAAAGTCCAACAGTATTTGACTTTCTGCTTTGACCTGTCAATGGTTAACACGAAGTTCGTTTGAACTTGCAACGTGAGCGTAATCACGATGGTTATAGTCCCTTATGACTATACCTACTGATTACCACGTTGATTAGGCTTAGTGACGAGTCATAGTTTCGGTGAAAATACGCATTTATGCGTATTTTGCAACCACACTATTCTTGGGCATCAAAACCCTTTGTTTTGATATCAAACTTGTTTTCAAACTTCGTTAAACATGTTTTAACATGTTTAACTCGTCACTTTTAGTTTAGTGCTTATATAGGGTCGTAAGATAAGCGGTCTAAACAACCGCTTAGACTTTCGAACCCGACCCGTTTGGTCGATCATTAGGATCCGACCAAACACATTTTGTGACCACAGTTGTATAGGGAATAACCTTCCGAGGTTATACCTTATGGTCACTTCGTTTAGCTAGTTGTATGATAGGTAGTTTATATGCCTTAGGAAAATGACCAAAATGCCCTTTTTACGCATAAATTCATTTTAAGCATATGTAACCTAAATTTTTACATCTAAACTGATTAGGCAACACTATTAGACATGTTATGGCATATAATACTTGTCATAGGACTAGTCAGGGGGTCCGAACGCGTTTTACGCGGACGACGGGTTAAAGTAGCGTAAGCTACCTAAACGGGTCGTAATGGGTCGTAAGCACTTAGGATAGGTTTCGATTTAGAATGTAGGCTTTGTTAAACCATATTACATGAGTTCCTATACTCATTTGGTTTACGAAACCTCATTCTATCCGATCTTCTGATTTAGGTCCGGTTGATTAACATAGTTACCTATATTAGGTGCCGATTGATTCCGTGATCCCTCTAGCTTTGTTTGGTTGTTATTCAAGACTTGTAAGCACTCCCAACTGAGTACATAGTCCTCTCTTTTACGTTTTCAAATGTTTTGGGGTGAAACACATGTGCCTACTTGTTATTTTCATGCTTTTATAACATATACATGCTATGTTCATTAGTACACATATAGTACATGATTTCTTCCATGTTTTTGCTATGTATGTTTTATTAACATGATAGCACATTGATTTCATATATTATATTTTGTTGCATATGTTCACCCAGCATATGGACACATTGATTTACATTAAACATTTCTACTTTGTATGTTCATTTAGCATATTTAAGTACATTATTTTCATATAACATGCTTACATTTGGTATGACATTTGTTTTGTTTAGCGGGTCATAAATACATCCATTAACACCGATCTTGCCGTTCGTTAGTAGGTAGTGGTACCATAGGAATTGACAACTCCCATTCCTGAAATCCTAGGTTTGTTTGGGTGGAAGGAATGACCGAATTCGATATTCATAAGTTTGATAAACCTTTAACTTGTTAAGGGTTTGTCTCCTCAGTCGTAAGGCTTGGATGTAGACGTTTAACATTGCCGCATAGATGTTTGTATCAATAAAGTATTAATTTTACAAAACATAACTTTTGATTTATTCAAATACATTGTTTTGTGCATATGGTTAGAATAGATATTTTTATTTATTTTTGCCATACTTAACATTTGGTTATACATGAACATTTTTACATTGGTGGTTTGTTTGGGTAAGTGATTTAAATAACGAGGCCTGTGTAATATGATAAAAGCATGGTAGATACGCCGCTGGTACTTCCTATATATAATTGCTTTCATGATATTACATATCGTAGCGTTTTCTAAACCATTTCAATTAGACATATTACATTTTACACAATAACATATCTTCATAAAAACATTGTTTTACAAATAACATATTTATACAAACTCTTTTTACTTGGTTTTCATTTAACCATACATCTTTCTTTCTTTTACATCATCTGATTTCTTATCAATTTTTATATAGTTTATAAAAGAAAACATTTTACAAGGTTCATGACTAACTTTTGTTAAACATTTTCTTTAAACTTACAAGTCATGAATCCTATTTTAATAAAACTTATGTATCTCACAGACATTTTTATGCTGACGTACCTATTTTCACATGTGTTTTCAGGAGCTGATGCATAGGGTTGATCAAGATACACTTAGGCGGACTTGGGCCTTAGTGACAATAAAAGATGCAAGACTAGTTAATTATGTTACGTCTCTTTGTTTTTAAGACATTGTAACCTCTTTTAATTCAATAAAACAAAACTTCAATTTCCATGTGTTATGAAACAATGATTCTGTTACAACACTCCCCGATGATTCAGCCGCGATTTGTTGTTTCACGCGGTCGGGGTGTGTCAGAAGAGTTGGTATCAGAGCTCATGGTTATAGGGAATTAGGTTATTAGTAATGCATTGACCTAGTCTATAACCTTCCTAGGACCCTAACACAAGATTCTTGTGTTTAGATCTTAAAACAATACTGTCACCTATCTTTAGGCGACAACCACAACAAGAACACAAATTTCAAATCCGCTTTGAAAACCAATCATCTGTTCTAGGATGATTTATTATAAGGTTTTGAACCTTCAAAGTTTCGAAAACGATTTTGAAAATAATCACCCACCCTTTCGGATGATTCATTTTTGGCTTAATACCTTCCGAATTTTCAAAATCTCGTCAAAGTTTGGGTCTTATAGTGTGAACACGTGCAATCTGGAAGAGTGGATGCCTGTATCCCGAGTTTTCTGTCTAAGGCTAGAGTGTTCATACAAATCCACATAATCGGACCAGTCACTCTTACCTGGGAACTCTTGGGGTGAGTGTCCACTTATAGGCTAAAGCATGTCTTCACGATACATTAATATGACCCACTTACTCTGATTAATCACCGTCTTATTTGTTTGCCTTAGGTAACAAACAAATGATCACAATTTTTATGCGTTGTCATTATGTTTTAATTATCCGATAACATTTCACTTCTTTCCTCCTATGTCTTCCCTTTCCTTTAGGATGTCTCTTCATCGCAGTGACACTCAAATGTCCGAGCAGGCTACCAAAATTGCCCAACAAATAGGCGTAGTATTCCTGAAGACTGTTGAATTGGCTATCGCCATGACTCGCCTCAAGGATGAAGCCGCCCAAGAGATACCAAAGGAAGCAGAAGCCTAGCCTTCACAAAAATCAAAGAAGCATAAAGCTTCAAAGAATCCTCCAGCCGTTGCACCAAATCAAGCGAGACCTAGCCAAGTGACAACACCACCAGCCAAGAAGCCGTACAAGGGAACTGCTCCTTGGTGCAATCAATGCAACCGTCATCATCCAAATTAAATGCCCTGTTTCAAATGTACCCACTGTGGACGATGGGGACATTTGATTAACACATGCCGGTTCTGTTGCAGGTCCTACTGCTGCTCGAGCACCATACGAAGGAACAACCCCTTGTTGCAATCAGTGTAACCTCCATCACCATACCAGTGTCAAATGTCAAAAATGTTTCAACTGTGGACTTTTTGGTCATACGGCAAGAGTCTGTCGATCTGTCACTGCGTTAAACCAAGCTATTCGGAACCCTGTTCAACTTCAAGCAGATCCAGCACAAGCTCGTTTTCCTCCTGGTACTTACTACATCTATTGTGAAACGAGTCATTTCAGGAACAAATGACCAAAGATTGTCAATGCAAATCTGACCCACGGATGAGCATTTGGCTGATTAGAAGATGCTACTGCTTTGAATAATTTAAATCCTATGCTTTTGTTTCATTTGTTTTTCTTGAACTCTGAAACATTCTGTTTGGTTTATAAATTAATCGTTGTTTGTAATTTTGAGGTACAAATGTAGTTACATATGTATATGGCGTTCCCCTACGATACCTACACCAAAGAACTATGTTCTTTACAAAACAAACAACTCTTGTAGTTCTCCCATTCATGTGATCGTTCACGATTTCCTCGAAAATTCTAAGTACTCGTTTCATTCTAAGAAACGAAGTACAGAAAATAAGTTACAATTTTAGACGTTTACTCAAAATATCACTTTAAATCCTTGTTTGGATATTTAAGGGTACTTTTCATAAGTCCTTCAACAGCCTTATGTGATATACCTATGTACATATCATTACATTCTGGTTTTCATAACAACATACATAGTATAGGTTTTCAAAACATCCTCCATGATTTCAAAGGCAATTCTTATGATTTAAAAACATTTTTTTTAACTTAGTATATTTACTTAATATATCAAGTGCATGATTTCAAAAGCATTATCCATGTTTTCAAAAAAAAAATCTTCTACATAATTTCAAAATTCATCTCACATGATTTTAAAACAATTTATAAACATATTTACCTAATATATCTACTGTATGATTTCAAAAGTATTATGTAAGGTTTCAAAACCATTAAAACACATTTTTAAAGAACCCCATGCATAGTTTTAAAAAAAAACATTATGCTCGTATGATTGACTTAATATACGTAATTTACGACCTTCAAATTCTGCTTCATATGTCTCCTTGGCATATCTAGCACCTCAACTTCATGAACATTCTACCTCGTGTATCGACTTAAGCACATCTAGTGTAAGATTTCAAAACGTCTCCCGCTATTCAAATTCCAAAATCCATATAGGATCTTCTTATATTCACAATTAGATCCTTGTGGATGAATATCGTTAAATCGGAGCCCTTATTTGGATTCTTTGTATGCTTTAATACGTACATTACGATTCAATAAGGACAAAGCCGAATTCCTATTAAAATCTTCCTATCTTCATAGTTAGATTCTTGATAATGTTTAAAGTACCAAATGAAATCCACGGATTGGATTCCTGGTGTGCTTTAAATACTCGTGTGCAAATTAACAAACAAATAAATAAAATGATAACAAATTGAAAACCAAGGTAAACAATTATGTGATTGCGTGATTTTGTTTTATGTGTTGTATTTTTGTGTAATCTGATTTTTCGTTATCCAAATCCTCGTAGAATCTTCCATATCTTCATATGAGGGATTCATAGTAGGATATCCAAAGGTACTAGCTTAAATCCTAAATGGGCTTCTACGTAATAGTTAAGACTCGTGGATTATATAGTACTATTCCATAATTCAAAAGAGACCCTTTGGGTGGTCTAGTTAAAAAGATCGATTCAGAATCTGGTTAAGAATGGCATGTGATGATATAGCTAAACAGACTCCTTGGTTGTCCATTTAAGAGATCATTTATTGATTTAATTAAAAGGACCTATGGTGGTCTAGTCACAATCATCACAGGTTCGTTCATTGTTTTTCTTCCCCTGGACATTATAAAATGCACTGTGCGGACTATGCAAGGAATTACGTAATTATGGATGCATACATAATTATGAAATTCAGTGCATGGAACCCACAGTAAGATTTATCATGTGTAAGAACCAATAGTGGCAACAATAACAAAACGTGAACAATGTAATGGAGGTACGGTGGACGCACAAATGGTGCTTCATATACTTGTATATAAGTGTCCCTCTTACATTGCAAGCATGATGTTATTTAAAGTTACTAGAAGTTCAGAACCCTAACCAGTGTTGTTTTATCTTTTCGACTTCATGTTTCGAGCTCTCACGAGTTTCCTCTAAATAAAATTTCGGGACGAAATTTCTTGAAGTAGGGGAGACTGTGACATCTGTGTCTCTACGACCATCAAACAAATACCAAATAAATGAAATATTGTGTTACATACTTGGGTTTTGTATAAATATGTGTATCAATTTCACATATCAATTTTCGTTCGATTTCGAGCTCTAAATCGCTTTCTAGAAAGTTATACGCGAACTGATGCGTAAACGTAATCAGTTTAATGCAACAAACACTCAGGAATTTTGAAATAGGCTTAACATACCATAAATAACCTTTACATAACTTAGAAATAACTTTTGGAGGGTTTGGTGTGTCGAAATCAAGTCTATTCGATCGTAGGGACTATTTGCGTCAAACTGCAAAAGTCTGCTAACTCGTATGGTATTGAACATTCCGGAACTTGACCATAAGTTAAACATACCCTAAATATCCTTTACATAGCTTAGAAATAGGCTTTGAGGGGTTCGGTGTGCAAAAATAAACTTTATGGTCAAACAGGGACTAAAAGCGTTAAAAAGTGCATATGTTTGCATTTACGCGCATATCTTATGTTCTGAATATATCCGGACATCCAAAAATTTATGTAATCATTAAAATATTTTATTTTAGTGTTTGGAATGTTAAAATTTCACTCGTCGCGTAATTTGGATCGATTTCGCGTTCGTTACGACTTCCGTCGTAATTAACCGAACAACGCGATCGTACGACCAAACGAACCGACATCCGAGATGTTTTTGAGCATATTTTAAGTTTCCTATACATTAACTTCATTTTAGAGCCTTTAAATGGGGTTAACGGGGCTTAAACGTGTCAAAAATGCATTAAAAACCAATTTTTGGTGTTGTAGGGACCATTTCTGCCAATTTGGCAAACTTTCTGGTAACTGGGGACCTGTGGCATCGCGCCGCAGCATAGTGGTTGTGTGGTGGCGGCATGCCACCACCCTATCTGGGCAGAAAATGATGTTTTCAGCAACAGCAGGTCCATTTTCTACATCTACTTGAAGTTTAGGGTCTTTTATGTAACATTTGCAATACCGTTTGATGGTTTTGGGGGCACCCCTAATATTCCAAAACCATGTGCCTTACGTGTACGGTCCAGATCGAAGCTCAATTATCGAGGAATGATCCTAACGTTTCTTCACTTTCTATAAATACCCACCTTCCCTATTTGCATTCTCCACACATTTTATTCAAATTCTACTCTAAGTTGAAGCTCTCATCTATGAAGGCTTCATACCTGAGTTGTTCTTGATCAAATCTTCAAGGCTTGGACCTTTTGTAAGTCATCTTCATGCTTGTTCTAGTATTTCAAGCATGAAAGTCAAACAGTATTTGACTTTCTGCTTTGACATGTCAATGGTTAACACGAAGTTCGTTTGAACTTGCAACGTGAGCGTAATCATGATGGTTATAGTCCCTTATGACTATACCTACTGATTACCACGTTGATTAGGCTTAGTGATGAGTCATAGTTTCGGTGAAAATACGCGTTTAAGCGTATTTTGCAACCGCACTATTATTGGGCATCAAAACCCTTTGTTTTGATATCAAACTTGTTTTCAAACTTCGTTAAACATGTTTTAACATGTTTAACTCGTCACTTTTAGTTTAGTGCTTATATAGGGTCGTAAGATAAGCGGTCTAAAAAACCGCTTAGACTTTCGAACCTGACCCGTTTGGTCGATCATTAGGATCCGACCAAACACATTTTGTGACCATAGTTGTATAGGGAATAACCTTCCGAGGTTATACCTTATGGTCACTTCGTTTAGCTAGTTGTATGATAGGTAGTTTATATGCCTTAGGAAAATGACCAAAATGCCCTTTTTACGCATAAATTCATTTTAAGCATATATAACCTAAATTTTTACATCTAAACTGATTAGGCAACACTATTAGACATGTTATGGCATATAATACTTGTCATAGGACTAGTCAGGGGGTCCGAACGCGTTTTACGCGGACGACGGGTTAAAGTAGCGTAAGCTACCTAAACGGGTCGTAATGGGTCGTAAGCACTTAGGATAGGTTTCGATTTAGAATGTAGGCTTTGTTAAACCATATTACATGAGTTCCTATACTCATTTGGTTTACGAAACCTCATTCTATCCGATCTTCTGATTTAGGTCCGGTTTATTAACATAGTTACCTATATTAGGTGCCGATTTATTCCGTGATCCCTCTATCTTTGCTTGGTTGTTATTCAAGACTTCTAAGCACTCTTAAGTGAGTACATAGTCCCCTCTTTTACGTTTCAAATGTTTTGGGGTGAAACACATGTGCCTACTGAAACCCTAGTTCTCTCTAGCATGGCGATTTTCTGTTCATATTCGTTCCTTAGATTTTAGTCGTGATTGATTGTATAACAGTCTGTGATTAGAAGTTTGATTTTCAAACATCTATAACGAACTAGTTAGCAATCTTGACCGGTTAGAATCTAGGGTTTTGTTTTTCGTTTTCTGATCGCCGCCCTAGGATCTATTCAGAAATCCTGATTTATTACATAGGTTGTTATTGATCGCGGTTAACTGAGTTTAATTTAGCTAGATTGATACTCTTGTGTAATCGGTTAAGGATTAACGTTTTTGATCTTAAGGTTTCATAGCTAGGGTTCTGTTCTTGGTGTGGTGTTATTCGGGTGTTGAGGTGTGGCTGCATGGGGAGAAGTAGGGTTGAGGATTTGGCGCCTGAAAAAGTGGGTACGTCTCCGTCAGTCGGCGAGGCGAGTGCAAGCCCGGTACGGGGAATTGGATTGAGAGTTACAAACATAGAGGGTAACCCTCTGATGGCGTGACGTGGTATGTACATGACTAGTAACCCTTCGGTTCTTGATGGGTTGTATGAAATTTCAAAACCTGTGGATCTGGAATATAAGGGTGGGACTGATGATGTAAATTTTCCTGAGTTGTCTTTGCAAAACCTAAGTCGACATCTGTTAATCTGAATGCTGGTGATTTTGATGCTGACAAGTGTGTTACGGATACTCATGCAACCCCTAATGATACTCAGGAGAGCTCTAATTCGATGGATGCTAGTAAGAAAGTTACCAATCCTATGTCTTTTGCTAAGGTTATTCAAAAGCAAAAAGGAAGTGCCAAAGGTCAATTTTAGGGCGATGGAAACAGTGGATACGTTGGATGGAGCTGATGTGGTTATTCCGTTATCATCGGTAAAGGAGGTAAACGATAGGTTTGCAAACACACTTTATGGTTATTTTCTAGGGAAGAGGCTTGCATTTCCGGTCATGGATTATTTTGTCAAAAACAGTTGGGCAAAATACGGATTGATGAGGATGATGATGAATTCAAATGGTTTTTTCTTTTTTAAGTTTAAAACGAAAAGAGGCCTTGAACAACTAATGGAGGATGGTCCATGGATGATTCGTAATGTGCCTATTATTCTGAATGAATGGTCTCCGTCAACCAAGTTAGTTAAAGAGGATATCACAGCGATACCGGTTTGGGTGAAATTGCATAATGTTCCGCTATCGGCTTTTACTGAGGATGGTTTGAGTTTGTTAGCAACTAAAATAGGGGTTCCCAAAATGTTTGACTCGTTTACTGCGACGATGTGTGCGGAATCATGGGGGTGAAGTAGTTTTGCAAGGGCTTTGATTGAGGTAAATGCTGCTAGGGATTTAGTGAGGATGATTAAAGTGGCGGTCCCTGACTTGGAGGGTGTGGGGCATTCTATTGCTGAGGTGAATATTGAATATGACTGGGAACCTTTGAGATGCTCGGGATGTGGTGTATTTGGCCATGAGGATAGCTCCTGTTCGAAAAAACCACAAACTCATGTGCTTGATAATACTAAGAAGATGTCAGATGAATTTCAGGCTGCTAATGCGAAAGGAAAACAAAAAAAACAATCTCAGCAAGGATTCAATGTTAAGAACCAGAAGCCTAAACTAGTGTATCGGCCAGTAGCGAATATCAAGTCCAATGGAGAAACATCATCATCTAGTGCTAATATCCGGAAAGATTCTGTGTCAAAATATGATGCTAATGTTGGTGTATCGAATCCGTTTGATGTTTTATCAAAAAAAAAAAAAATTGTTGGGATTGAACCCTACCAGAGGAACAGATAATGTAAAGCCAAAACCAGGTCGCAACAGAGGATTCACAATAAGCAGTAGTTTACACTTGCTTTCCCCTTGACAGTGGATATCTATCAGCTGATGAACCTTAAGTACTGCTCAAAAGAACAACTGATGATCCAAACGCTGATGTAATCCTAAAGACTGTTGAAGACAAACTCTGTCGTTCTATCTACTGCTATCTCTTAAGTGCTGCTGAAGATACAAACACTGCTCATTCAAGGACTGATCACCTTTGAAGAAAGCACTGATGTTGGTATTAAGCATCAGTGCTTAGGCTACAACAGTGGAACGTGAAGCAGTTGTTTCCTCATGTTTAGTATTTTATTTACAATCAGTTGTTAGACATCAGTGTTTGTGTAAGGACAGTAGATATAGTTTGTTAGGCTGTTAGACGTCGCTTTCATGGTGACGTCAGCTGAGATACCTCAGTGGTTTGGTTTGCCTATAAATGTAACAGTACCCTGTACTGTTACATTTGATTGACTGAGTGGGTTCTTCTCCTCATGTCTAATCCTTTCATCTTGTGTGCAACCAACCTTGGGGCATCAGGCTGAGGGGGAGTATAGTTTGTAAGCATATCTGTAATCTTTTGCTTTGATTTGTAAATCATTTGACTCCATGAGAAGCAATTGTTTATCAAACTATTATCTCCTTTGATTGTGTTTACAGAGTTTGTTTTCACTTCCGCTGCACCTAACATGTTTTCATACTCATTGATTGTTCATTTTAAACAAACAAACGCTATCATGAGAGCCTCCGATCCTAACAATTGGTATCAGAGCCTGGACAATCAAATTCGATCTAACAATCAATTTGACATAACAGTTCAGCTCAAAATTCATTGATACTAAGGTTGGTTGTATTCAGTTGAAAAACAGAGTAACGAGTAAAATCATGATCAAAATGGTTATTCAAAAACTCTGTACATCAACCAAGATGTCATATGACACACAAATCTCACACAACAATTGATTTCACGCATAAGTCACTCTTAGTTTTTCAGATCTGAAAACACATCTGTTAAACCATGGGATTATTTCATATTGTCAAAATTGATTTCAATTGCTGTTATGAAATTTGTGTTGTCACCTGGTTTAAATGCTAAAGTATAAATCTCGGATTAACAAAAACCTATGTTCACAAAACGATTAGTGTTTTTGGTAATTTTTAAAAAAGAGAGAAATTAAAACTTTAGTCATTCAGTTCTTATGTGTTGAAAACAGGTTGAGTTCTTCAAAAGGACAAAATCAACTATGTTAAAATACAATAAGAAAATTTACAAAAACTCCGAAGTGTGTTCATCTCAAAACTTCTGAAGTCAGAAGAAAAGAGTATAAACATAAAACACTGAAGAGTCAAAGTTTAGGGTAATAATGGTCATTAAGCAACTATGTGCATTCATCTGTTCAGGAAAAGGTTTTGATTCCAGTAAATGAACTCCAAAAAGGACTAGACATATGTTTTAAAAATATATCCATGTGTCCTCATGTTTGCAATCAATTGATAAAGAAAATGGTACCAAACAGTGGTCAAAATATTGTCAAAAATTCTACCACTGATGTCAAACCACTGACCATTTTTCATAAAACTTGAGAATGATATGATTATGTTTTCTATTGAAAACATACCAGATCCTTTTTGATACTGCTCTCAGAAAATCCTTTAATCATTTTTCTTTCAAAGGATTTTCTCAAATAACCAGGATATATTATTCATTTTTTTTTGGAAATAATATTTTTGGAACTCTTGCTTGTTTTTGTTGGCAATAGTTTCAGCTCCTGTCAGGATGTAATACCTATTTTTTGTGGTATCTGTGTCCTCATAAATGGGTCAAAAGGAAATGGTACATATGTCATGATCATGTCATACTCAGGCTTGCTCCTAAAAAAAAAAAAAAAAAAAAAAAATTGATTGCAAACTGTGCTTGAATTACTAGGGTGCTTATGTTTTAATTGAATATTAAACGAAAATGAGTTGCCTTAGTAAAAAGTTTTCATCATCTGGGGTACTAATCCACTGTCTTTCAAAATTGACATGTGGCAAAACCTTGAATGAAAATCTTCAAAACTGTTGCTGAAACACCTGTTCTTCAGAATTATACCATTTACCCTAACCACTGTTTTGTTCTAACGTCTGATCTCTAAACACTGTCCACTACTGAAAGTTAATCACTGATCCTTCATTTTCTTGAAAAGCACTGATGCTCAAAATCAATGTCTTATCCACTGATATGCTATCTACTGATAGTTAAAAATCATCCACTGCCCATAATTTTTACCGTTGTAACCACTGATGTTTGATACGTCAGTGGCTCTTAAAACAACTGTTCTCCATACTTCATCCGTTTCATCAGTGTTTGACACGTGGTCAGTTTTTAGCCCTCAGATCTTAATAACCGCTGCCACATCAGCGATCATTTTTAAATAAAAACCCTGCCCTAAACCCCAAACAGGGTTTTACACTGTCGAATTGAATTCCAAAAATTCTCTTCTCATAGCAGTTTCCAACCCTTCTTCTCAAAATCTCCAAAATCCTCCTTCATTCTTCTCCGCAAAAATGACAAAATCAAAGTCAAAATCAAAACCAAAACCTAAATCACCATCACCTTCCAAAGAGGTCGCTCAAACGACTGAAGAACCCATCGAAATACCATTCAAACAATCTCACAACTATCTGGGTTTATTCACAAAACCTACTGATAATCACACCTTTGACACCATCATTGATGCATTATCTGCATCAAAGTACAAAACTTTGTTGACAGCAAATGCTCCTATCTATCTGCAAACCCAGAGAGAGTTTTGGAAAAAGGCGTCGCTTGAAAAACAAGACGGAAAAGTCATAGCCATTAACTCCTCGATACAGGGAAAAGCGATCAAAATCACACCAAAATCGATATCAGAAGTCTTCATACTCGACGATCAGAACGGTAAAACCTCTTTTGACAAAAACGAGTTAAAAGCTGATTTTCTGAAAAGGGGTTATGCAGAAGAACCAAAGGTAGATACCCTACAAAAGGGTTATTTTCCATCTGCACCCAGGTTTTTATTTCACACACTCTTGATGTGTGCTTCAAATAAAACAACATCTTTCAACGAAATACCATTGAAAATTTAAAGCCTGGGTTACGCTATTTTGAATAATAAAGACTATAACTACTCCCAGGAGATTTTCAATGACATGGTGAAAAACGTTGAAAGTAAAGCATTTTTACTTTTTCCAAGATTTTTGAGTTATTATTTTGAACAAAAATTTGAAAAGAAAAATGTAAATTTGCTCAAACAAGGTGTTCATTGTCAAATAAAAAGCATAACAAAAGAAACATTTTCAAGGATGATGGCACCAATAAAAACAAAAGCAGGGGTACCTGAGCAGACTTTAGCGGTTACAACTGCTCCTCAGGTATCAGCTGCTGAGCCCACTGCTCCAGGTGATCAAAGCAGCAGCACAACTGATTTGAAACCCACACCTGCCACCACTAAAAAGACCAAAAAGAAAACATCCAGAAAACCCACCAATCCCAAAACAAAGGCAACTCTGGAAGATGAGATCCCAGAGGAAATGCCTGTGACAACACAAAAGTCACCAGAAACCACTGCTGCTACTTCCTCACAGCAGTTGGAAGAAAGATCTCAACCCATGCCTAAAACTCCTCCTGCATCCTCACAAAAGGATCAGGTTGTAAGCACAGGGACACCACACTATGAAGCTCTGAATCCACTTGGATCCATCTTCCTCAGTCCTGATCCCAAGGACATGTCTCTTTCAACTCCCATCCCCTCACCAATCATATTACCACAATCCATGCTACCTTTGTTGCATGCAGCTGATATAGCTCAGACACAAACCAGTTCCTCTCTAACACCTATCACTGAGAGCATACTTCCACAAGTGACTGGGTCTGATGCTACTACTCCTGCTATCCCAGCAACAATTGAGGAGGTTACACCCCCTGAGTTACAAGTAACTCTCGGTGGTAGTTCAAGTGGAGCAGCAACTACAACTGGTGGACCAACAGGTCTCCAGTTGGCCAGTTGTTTCATAAATCAGACTCCCTTGAAGGCAATTTCTTCCATGGCAACTTCGATAACCACCAGTGAGTTGGATCTAACCACTGGCACCATCAAAGGTTTATCAAGTGCTGAAGAAATAAGTCCCCAGTACCAAGAACAAGGGGCATCAATGGGTGACTTTTGGGACTCAGTTCCTAAGTCAAACATTGATATAACCACTGCTGGTGGGGATTCAGATGATCCTACTAAAGTAGGTGATGATTCAAGATATCAGGAATTGACGGGCAGAGTTGACAAACTTGAAGAATCAGTTGCTGAAATAAAGGAGATGGTGCAAGAGATTTTAAAAGCTCAAAAAGCACAATCCACTGCTGCCCCACCACAATCTGCTGTTCCTGCTCAAGCACCTGCACAACAGGCATTTGCTGCAAATGAGCTATGGAATATATTTCAACCCATGCTTGAAGCACAGCAACAAATGGCTAATAAAAAGCATGCTATTCAAGTACAAATGCTGACCAACATGGTGGAATCAAGATTCAAAGACACTCAAGCAGATATAAAGGCTATAAAGGCTAGCATTCAAAATGCTTCTGGCAAAGTTCCTTCTTCCATACCATTTCTTGTAAACCCCCCTTCAAATAATGCAAAAAAGGGGGGGAATAACAAGCTGTTGGGAAACATGAATAGGAGGGGAATAGAACATGGCCTTCATGTTGAGCCTGAAAAAGGAAAAGAAAAAGAAAAACAGGTTTCAAAACCTGTTAGCCAAACAGCTGATACAGCAGTAGTTACAAAAACTGCTGTCTGTAGCCAAACAGCTGCCATGTTATCAACACACACCACTCTACCACACATCACTACAACCACTGTTCCACCATCATCACCATCTACAATCATATCACCACCACTGACTCCTGCCATAAAGCAGAAGACAACAGATGTTATAACATCTGTTGTAATGACAGCAGCGGTTGAAGCACCAGTTGTTTCAACCACTGTCAGTCAATCACTGCCACAAACCACTGCTATCCAATCTACCACCATTGATCCACCCAAAACATCATCTGCTTCCTCTTCATTAAAAAGGAGAAGAAATCTCATATCAGATGATGATTCATCACCATCACCACCAACATCACCACTTCCATCCCCTGCTCAAAAGCAGAAGACAACTGCTGACATATCAGCAGTTGTAATGACAACAGATGTTGAGACACCAGTTGTTTCAACAGCTGTTAGTCAAGCATCCATCACTGCTCTCATTCTTTCTACATCACAACCAAAGCTCTTCAATAGAATAAGAAAACCAATCTCTGTCGATGAGGGTATACATGATCCTAATGCTGCACAATATCCACTGGAACTTGAAGCCATAAAAAATGAGATGAGGCAATTCTATACAGAAGAAGATCCTTCAAAAAGGAGATTCTCCTCACTCATAGGCTACATGCCACCAGAGGATATGGATGATTACCTCAAACTCAAGGCAAGACAGGCTAAAGCAAGAGCTAAATTTGAAAGTGAACGTGAACGTCTAAGCGAAGAAGGCATTGCTCAAAGACTGGATTTCTTCCTTGAAAAGGTAAAGCAGATGGAAGATTTCGCACAGGAACTAATCAAAGAAAAGGCTGAACAACGCAAAGAGCTTAGAAAAAAAATATCTTGCCTACATTATGAAAGAAAAATTCTATCCTGCTGAAGAAAAACAGTTTGAAGAATGGCCAATAATCGCTCTAAAGCATGAGGCTGAGAGGATTGACAGAATTAAGAAAGATCCTACAAAGAAGAAGAATGCTCCAAACTGGAACAAATTCAAAAAGTTCATTGCTGACTTCACTGCTGAGTATAAAAGAAAGAAAAAGGAGCTAGTGGATGCAAGAATGGATACTGCTGAAGCCATATCAAAGTGGTCAAAACAGCAGACCGATGAAGCCTATGAAAGGCTAAAGAAAAGAAAGATAACTGTTTCAAGCACCTCAAAGAAGCAAGAACATATGATGAAGCTTGAACAGAAGATAGGAAACCTCGACACACTGTTCCGGTCTACTTTTGCAACAAATCAAGAAGAGGGAGAACAGCTGACTGAAGAAGAGGTAATAGAAAAGGAAGCAGAGTACTTCAAAGATACCATCACGAAAATGGGTCTAAAAGAAGAAACTTCAACAAAGCTTCAAAGCCTTTTTATGGCACTAAACAAACCTGCGTCTCCAAACACTGCTAAAGACAAGACAGAAGCTGTAAGACAAGAACTTATTGAACAAGAAACTGCAGAAGATATAGCTGCAGCTGACAAAGTCTTTGAAGAAGCTTTCAAAAGAATGTCTGAAAGTCTGCAGTTGTTTTCAAGGCCATTATCCCTCAACTCATCTTCAAATAAGTCTCTCCCAAGAAACCCACTTGGCTTAAAAATACTAAAGTGGATGTTTGATCAAAAGACTCACGTATTGACCTTGGTCAGAGCCAATGGAGATGTGAAGCATATATCAAGGAAAGAAGCACTAGGCCTTAGTGTTCAAGATTTGCAGGATCTCCTTGAGCTTACACTGTGTAGGGATGAAGATGACCAGAGTGCAAAGGAATTTGAAGCTAAATTCAAAGATCAAGCTAAGGCACTCTTGATGAGTAATAAAGGTCCTGAATAATGAAAGGTTTTGGCATTATCTGTTCCAGGGGGAGATTGTTGGGATTGAACCCTACCAGAGGAACAGATAATGTAAAGCCAAAACCAGGTCACAACAGAGGATTCACAATAAGCAGTAGTTTACACTTGCTTTCCCCTTGACAGTGGATATCTATCAGCTGATGAACCTTAAGTACTGCTCAAAAGAACAACTGATGATCCAAACGCTGATGTAATCCTAAAGACTGTTGAAGACAAACTCTGTCGCTCTATCTACTGCTGTCTCTTAAGTGCTGCTGAAGATACAAACACTGCTCATTCAAGGACTGATCACCTTTGAAGAAAGCACTGATGTTGGTATTAAGCATCAGTGCTTAGGCTACAACAGTGGAACGTGAAGCAGTTGTTTCCTCATGTTTAGTATTTTATTTACAATCAGTTGTTAGACATCAGTGTTTGTGTAAGGACAGTAGATATAGTTTGTTAGGCTGTTAGACGTCGCTTTCATGGTGACGTCAGCTGAGATACCTCAGTGGTTTGGTTTGCCTATAAATGTAACAGTACCCTGTACTGTTACATTTGATTGACTGAGTGGGTTCTTCTCCTCATGTCTAATCCTTTCATCTTGTGTGCAACCAACCTTGGGGCATCAGGCTGAGGGGGAGTATAGTTTGTAAGCATATCTGTAATCTTTTGCTTTGATTTGTAAATCATTTGACTCCATGAGAAGCAATTGTTTATCAAACTATTATCTCCTTTGATTGTGTTTACAGAGTTTGTTTTCACTTCCGCTGCACCTAACATGTTTTCATACTCATTGATTGTTCATTTTAAACAAACAAACACTATCATGAGAGCCTCCGATCCTAACAGAGAACATGAATAAGCCACCTTTAGTTAGTGGAGAGGGTCAGCCGATGAGGAGAACCAAGACTAATAAAGGTGGTACGGCTGAAGTATTAGTGGATGATGTGGAGATAGACGACCTATTAGGTGAAATACCTAACTTCATGGATAAGAGTAAAACTGAGGGTGCAAGCACACCCGGTCAAGAAGGTTTAAATGGGTAGTGTTGCTGCTTGGAACATAAGGGGGTTGAACCGCTCCCTGAAACAGAAGGAGGTTCGACAGATGATTTTTTGATAATCACGTTCAAGTTTGTGCGATTATGGAGACCCATGTTGATTCATCTAATGTGGCTAGTGTTTTCAAAAAAGTATGTGGGCAGTGGAACTGGGTAACGAATGAGGACCGTTGTGATAAGGGAACTCGTATAATGGTCGGGTGGGATCCGAATATGGTGGATGTTATGATTCTTTCGCATTCGGATCAGGTCATTCACACCCAGATTGTTTTTAAGATGGACCGTAAGTCTTTGTTCTGTTCCTTTGTGTATGCGCATAATCAGTATATTAGAAGGAGAGAGTTATGGAGTAACCTTCGTACTCATAGTACGTTCATGCATGATAAACCGTGGTGTATGATGGGAGATTTCAATGAGGCGCTATGTCAAGATGATGTTCTTGTTGGTTCTTCGAATTTAAGTTTAGGAAGCAGGGAGTTTAAGGAATGTGTTCATGACATTGAAGTGTTTGATCTTAACTGGTCGGGCCTTCAGTTTACGTGGACAAACAATCAGAAAAACCGAGCTACTATATTAAAGAAACTTGATAGGGTTATGGGGAATGTCTGCTTGATAGATGCCTTTCCAGCTACTTCTGCGTATTTCTTACCCTACCGTATTTCTGATCATAGCCCGTGTTTATTGAAGTTACCTAATGTGACAAGAGACAAGCCCAAACCGTTTAAGTTTGTTAACTTGATCGCTGAAAAAAGGGGGTTTCTGGATATTGTTAATTCGGTTTGGAGTAGGGATATCCAAGGACATCGTATGTTTCAACTGGTGAATAAGCTTAAGATGCTTAAGACTCCGTTAAGAAAGTTGTTCTTCATATAAGGGAATCTTCACGAGAAGGTTGTCGTGACCAGGAAAGCTTTGGAGGATTGTCAGAAGGCCATTGATAGTGATCCTCTAAATGATGACCTGAAAGACCAGTTGGATCGGTTGGTTCATGATTACAAGGAGGCGGTTAAGGATGAGGGTCTTTTCTTGAAACAGAAATCGAAAGTTGAATGGCTCTCGCTGGGGGACTCCAATTCCAAGTTTTTTCATAACGTTATCAAAGCTAAGAACCATCAGAGCCGTATTTTTACTATTAGAGATGGTGCTGGGAACTTGCATGAAGGCGGTATGGTTCCGCAAGTTATGGTTGATCATTATACGGAGTTTTTCGGGAGTGTGGGAAATATTAATATGCAACCTTCGTCTGAATTATTTCGCATTGTGCTTGAAGCTGATAAAGCCGCTCATATGGTCAGGCAAATCACTGATGATGAAGTTAAATTAGCGATGTTTTCTATAGCTGGTAATAAATCCCCGGGGCCGGATGGGTACACCTCGGTGTTTTCCAAGAAGGCTTGGGATATTGTGGGTCAAGATGTGTGTCACGCTGTGAAGGATTTCTTTCACAATGGCCAACTTTTGCAACAATTGAATCATACGGTAATCACTCTTATCTCGAAAGTTTGTACCCCCTCCTCGATTACGGACTATCGGCCCATATCATGTTGCAATACTATTTACACATGCATTAGTAAAATCATTACTAATCGTATTAAAGATGGCATGTGTGATATTATCAATATTAATCACTCCGCGTTTGTTCCTAGTAGAAGAATCACAGATAACATTTTGTTGACTCAGGAGATTATGCATAATTATCATCGTAATCAGGGGCCTCCTAAATGTGCATTTAAGGTTGATATTCAAAAGGCTTATGATACAGTCTATTGGAAGTTTCTTGAATGGATTCTGATGGGGTTTGGGTTCCATTGGAAGATGATTAGTTGGATTATGGCATGTGTCACATCTACATCGTTTTCTATTGCAATTAATGGGAATCTGTATGGGTACTTTAGAGGGAAATGTGGCCTACGACAAGGTGATCCAATGTCTCCGTACTTGTTCACGTTAGTTATGGAAGTGTTAACGCTGATTTTGCAAAAGCAGGTTTCGTTATCTAATGATTTCAGATTTCATCACAAGTGCGATAAACAGAGAATTATAAATATGTGCTTTGCAGATGATTTATTTCTGTTTGCTCGGGGTGATCATAAGTCAGCCAAAGTCATTATTGATGCTATTAATGATTTTAAGAATATGTCCGGTTTGGTTCCCAGTATGAATAAGAGCACTGTGTTTTTCGGTAATGTGGGCGATGCAGTTAAGAACCGGATTAGAGATATTATTCCTTTTGAGGAAGGGGTGTTGCCCGTTCGGTATTTGGGTGTGCCTTTAATCTCGTCGCGGTTATCTCGGTATGACTATAAGAAATTGGTGGATAGTTTGGAGTCTAGGATCACGAATTGGAAGACGAAATCGTTGTCCTTTGCGGGAAGGCTTCAACTTATCCAGTCAGTGTTGTCTTCTATGCATATTTACTGGGCTTCGGTTTTCCTGTTACCGAAACAGGTTATTTATGATATTGAAGGAAAAATGAGGAGGTTTCTTTGGGCCCAAGGAAATAATATTCAAGGAAAAGCTAAGGTGAAATGGAGTAACGTTTGTCGTCCGAAGCAGGAGGGCGGATTGGGGGTTCGTAGGGTGCTGGATATGAATATTTCACTGATGGTAGCGCATATATGGAGTCTTTTATCCTTGAGAGAATCTCTGTGGGTTAAGTGGATGCACTCATACCGATTGAGGCAAAGGAGCTTTTGGGATGTTTCTCTTCGTAATAATGCAACATGGACATGGAAAAAATTGTTGAGTCTAAGGTCGATCATTCAGCAACATATATGGACCAGATTGGTAATGGGGTTAGGACTTCAGCTTGGTTTGACAGATGGGATGATGTTTGCCCGCTAAACTCGTTTATCACCCCGAGGTTAATTGCTAATGCTGGTTTTTCTATAACTTCCAATGTAGCGGAGGTTTGGGACCAAGGGGGTGGAGGTGGCCGACTGATTGGATCCACAGATTCCCGGTACTAAATACTATGCAAAACATTGTCTTAAACACGGTTACACAGGATCGATTGGTGTGGAGAACTAGGTCAGGGCAATCGGATGACTATTGTGCTTCTATTGTGTGGGATGATATTCGGACTCATAATAGTGATGTTCCATGGGTTAATATCGTGTGGTTCAAGTAGGATATTCCGTGACACTCGTTTTTCATGTGGCTCCTTGTTAATAAGAAACTTAAAACGCAGGATGTCATGAGTAGATGGTGTTCAACGAGTAATGCAAATTTTAATTTATTGTGTTGCTCGCTTTGTAGCCTAGGGCCGGATTCTCATGAGCACTTGTTTTTTGAGTGCGGATATGCTTCACAAGTTTGGAATGGTGTCAAATCTAAGGCGGGTATGGGACATATCCAAGATTCATGGGAGGCAATTGTTGGGCATTTGGTTCAGATTGCGATATCGGGGAAGGTGCAACATATCATTGCTAAGCTAATTGTGGGAGCTACAGCGTACTTTGTGTGGCAAGAAAGAAATATACGGCTCTTTTCAAATAGGAAGAGAACATCCGAGCAACTTATAGAGGTGGTTTTGTCAACTACTCGGTTAAAGCTTCATACTATGCGTTTTAAAAGGACGAGTCAGATTGAAGGAATCTTGCGAGATTGGAGGTTGCCGCGTGGTCTTTTAATTGCCGATGATGACCTCGGCTAATGTTTATTATTTTTGTTTGTAGTGTATGTCGAATGACATTGGTTTTCTTGTTTGCTTGATAGTTGTGATTGTGAACTCTCGTATGGCATGTCATGCGTGAGAATAGTGGGTCATCCTGTCCCACTCTTGGTTTAATTGTTTGATTGAATAAATTTACCGGGGTAACCCTTTACCCAAAAAAAAAACACATGTGCCTACTTGCTATTTTCATGCTTTTATAACATATACATGCTATGTTCATTAGTACACATATAGTACATGATTTCTTTCATGTTTTTGCTATATATGTTTTATTAACATGATAGCACATTGATTTCATATATTACATTTTGTTGCAATCAGTGTAACCTCCATCACCATACCAATGTCAAATGCCGAAAATGTTTCAATTGTGGACTTTTTGGTCATACGAAAAGAGTCTGTCGTTCAGTCACTACGTTAAACCAAGCTAGTCGGAACCCTGTTCAACTTCAAGCAGATCCAGCACAAGCTCGTTTTCCTCCTGGTACTTACCACATCTATGGTGAAACGAGTCATTTCAGGAACAAATGACCAAAGATTGTCAATGCAAATTTGACCCACGGATGAGCATTTGGCTGATTAGAAGATGCTGCTACTTTGAATAATTTAAATCCTATACTTTTGTTTCTTTTGTTTTTTCTTGAACTCTGAAACAATCTGTTTGGTTTATAAATAAATCGTTGTTCGTAATTCTGATGTACAAATGTAGTTACATATGTGTATGGCGTTCCCCTACGATACCTACACCAAAGAACTATGTTCTTTACAAAACAAACTACTCTTGTAGTTCTCCCATTCATGTGATCGTTCACGATTTCCTCAAAAATTCTAAGTACTCGTTTCATTCTAAGAAACGAAGTATAGAAAATAAGTTACAATTTTAGACGATTACTCAAAATATCACTTTAAATCCTTGTTTGGATATTTAAGGGTACTTTTCATAAGTCCTTCAACAGTCTTACATGATATACCTATGTACATATCATTACATTCTGGTTTTCATAACAACATACATAGTATAGGTTTTCAAAACATCATCCATGATTTCAAAGATAATTCTTATGATTTAAAAACATTTTTTTTAACTTAGTATATTGACTTAATATATCAAGTGCATGATTTCAAAAGCATTATCCATGTTTTCAAAAAAAACCTTATACATAATTTCAAAATTCTTCTCACATGATTTTAAAACAATTTATAAACATATTTACCTAATATATCTACTGTATGATTTCAAAAGTATTACGTAGGGTTTCAAAACCATTAAAACACATTTTTAAAGAACCCCATGCATAGTTTTCAAAAAAAAAACATTCTGCTCGTATGATTGACTTAATATACGTAATTTACGACCTTCAAATTCTGCTTCATATGTCGCATTGGTATATCTAGCACCTCAACTTCATGAACATTCTACATCGTGTATCGACTTAAGCACATCTAGTGCAAGATTTCAAAACGTCTCCCGCTATTCAAATTCCAAAATCTATATAGGATCTTCTTATCTTCACAATTAGATCCTTGTGGATGATTATCGTTAAATCGGAGCCCTTATTTGGATTCTTTGTATGCTTTAATACGTACATTACGATTCAATAATGACAAAGCCGAATTCCTATTAAAATCTTCCTATCTTCATAGTTAGATTCTTGATAATATTTAAAGTACCAAATGAAATCCACGGATTGGATTCCTGGTGTGCTTTAAATACTCGTGTGCAAATTAACAAACAAATTAACAAAATGATAAGAAATTGAAAACCAAGATAAACAATTATGTGATTGCGTGATTATGTTTTATGTGTTGTATTTTTGTGTAATCTGATTTTTCGTTATCCAAATCGTCGTAGAATCTTCCATATCTTCATATGAGGGATTCATAGTAGGATATCCAAAGGTACTACCTTAAATCCTAAATGGGCTTCTACGTAATAGTTAAGACCCTTGGATTATATAGTACTATTCCATAATTCAAAAGAGACCCTTTGGGTGGTCTAGTTAAGAAGATCGATTCAGAATCTGGTTAAGAATAGCATGTGATGATATAGCTAAAAAGACTCCTTGGTTGTCTATTTAAAGAGATCATTTATTGATTTAATTAAAAGGACCTATGGTGGTCTAGTCACAATCATCACAGGTTCGTTCATTGTTTTTTCTTCCCCTAGACATTATAAAATGCACTGTCTGGACTATGCAAGGAATTACGTAATTATGGATGCATACATAATTATGAAATTCACTGCATGGAACCCACGATAAGATTTATCATGTGCAAGAACCGATAGTGGCAACAATAACGAAACGTGAACAATGTAATGGAGGTACGGTGGACGCACAAATGGCGCTTCATATACTCGTATATAAGTGTCCCTCTTACATGGCAAGCATGATGTTATTTAAAGTTACTAGAAGTTCAGAACCCTAACCAGTGTTGTTTTATCTTTTCGACTTCATGTTTCGAGCTCTCACGAGTTTCCTCTAAATAAAATTTCAGGACGAAATTTCCTGAAGTAGGGGAGACTGTGACATCTGTGTCTCTACGACCATCAAACAAATACCAAATCAATTAAATATTGTGTTTCATACTTCGGATTTGTATAAATATGTGTATCAATTTCACATATCAATTCTCGTTCCATTTCGAGCTCTAAATCGCTTTCTAGAAAGTTATACGCGAGCTGATGCATAAACGTAATCAGTTTAATGAAACAAACACTTCAGAATAGTGATATTGGCTTAACATACCATAAATAACCTTTACATAACTTAGAAATAAGTTTTGGAAGGTTTGGTGTGTCGAAATCAAGTCTATTCGATCGTAGGGACTATTTGCGTCAAACTGCAAAAGTCTGCTGATTCGTATGGTATTGAACATTCCGGAACTTTACCATAAGTTAAACATACCCTAAATATCCTTTACATAGCTTAGAAATAGGCTTTGATGGGTTCGGTGTGCAAAAATAAACTTTATGGTCAAACAGGGACTAAAAGCGTCAAAAAGTGCATAAGTTTGCATTTACGCGCATATCTTACGTTCTGAAAATATCCTTACATCAAAAAATTTATGTAATCATTAAAATATTTTATTTTAGTGTTTGGAATGTTAAAATTTCACTCGTCGCGTAATTTGGATCGATTTCGCTTTCGTTACGACTTCCGTCGTAATTAATCGAACAACGCGATCGTACGACCAAACGAACCAACATCCGAGATTTTTTTGAGCATATTTTAAGTTCCCTATACTTTAGCTTCATTTTAGAGCCTTGAAATGGGGTTAACAGGACTTAAACGAGTCAAAAATGCATCAAAAACCAAGTTTTTGTGTTGCAGGGACCATTTATGCCATTTTGGCAAACTTTCTGGTAACTGGGGACCTTTGGCATCACGCCACAGCATTGTGGTTGTGTGGTGGCGGCACACCACCACCCTATCTGGGCAGAAAATCATGTTTTCAGCAACAGCAGGTCCATTTTCAGCATCTACTTGAAGTTTAGGGTCTTTTATGTAACATTTGCAATACTGTTTGATGGTTTTGGGGCACCCCTAATATTCCAAAACCATGTGCCTTACATGTACGGTCCAGATCGAAGCTCAATTATCGAGGAACGATCCTAACGGTTCTTCACTTTCTATAAATACCCATCTCCCCCATTTGCATTTTCCACACATTTGATTCAAATTCAACTCTAAGTTGAAGCTCTCATCTATGAAGGCTTCATACCTGAGTTGTTCTTGATCAAATCTTCAAGGCTTGGACCTTTTGTAAGTCTCCTTCATGCTTGTTCTTGTATTTCAAGCATGAAAGTCAAACAGTGTTTGAGTTTCTGCTTTGACCTGTCAACGGTTAACACGAAGTTCGTTTGAACTTTGCAACGTGAGCGAAATCACGATGGTTATAGTCCCTTGTGACTATACCAACTGATTACGACGTTGATTAGGCTTAGTGACGAGTCGTAGTTTCGGTGAAAATACGCGTTTATGCGTATTTTGCAACCACACTATTCTTGGGTATCAAAACCCTTTGTTTTAATATCAAACTTGTTTTCAAACTTTGTTAAACATGTTTTAACATGTTTAACTCGTCACTTTTAGTTTAGTGCTTATATAGGGTCATAAGATAAGCGGTCTAAACAACCGCTTAGACTTTCAAACCCGACCCGTTTGGTCGATCATTAGGATCCGACCAAACACATTTTGTAACCATAGTTGTATAGGGAATAACCTTCCGAGGTTATACCTTATGGTCACTTCGTTTAGCTAGTTGTATGATAGGTAGTTTATATGCCTTAGGAAAATGACCAAAATGCCCTTTTTACGCATAAATTCATTTTAAGCATATGTAACCTAAATTTTTACATCTAAGCTGATTAGGTAACATTATTAGACATGTTAAGGCATATAATACTTGTCATATGACTAGTTAGGCGGTCCAAACGCGTTTTACGCGAACGACGGGTTAAAGTAGCGTAAGCTACCTAAACGGGTCGTAATGGGTCATAAGCACTTAGGATAGGTTTCGATTTAGAATGTAAGCTTTGTTAAACCATATTACATGAGTTCCTATACTCATTTGGTTTAAGAAACTTCATTCTATCCGATCTTCCGATTTAGGTCCAGTTTATTAACATAGTTACCTATATTAGGTGTCGATTGATTCCGTGATCCCTCTAGCTTTGCTTGGTTGTTATTTAAGACTTCTAAGCACTCTCAAGTGAGTACATAGTCCCCTCTTTTTCGTTTTCAAATATTTTGGGGTGAAATAGATGTGCCTACTTGTTATTTTCATGCTTTTATAACATATACATGCTATGTTCATTAGTACACATATAGTACATGATTTCTTCCATGTTTTAGCTATATATGTTTTATTAACATGATAGCACATTGATTTCATATATTACATTTTGTTGCATATGTTCACCCAGCATATGGACACATTGATTTACATTAAAGATTTCTACTTTGTTTGTTCATTTAGCATATTTAAGTACATTATTTTCATATAACATGCTTACATTTGGTATGACATTTGGTTTGTTTAACGGGTCATAAATACATTCATTAACACCGATCATGCCGTTCATTAGTAGGTAGTGGTACAATAGGAATTGACAACTCCCATTCCTGAAATCCTAGGTTTGTTTGGGTGGAAGGAATGACCGAATTCGATATTCATAAGTTTGATAAACCTTTAACTTGTTAAGGGTTTGTCTCCTCAGTCGCAAGGCTTGGATGTAGACGTTTAACATTACCGCGTAGATGTTTGTATCAATAAAGCATTAATTTTACAAAACATAACTTTTGATTTATTCAAATACATTGTTTTGTGCATATGGTTAGAATAGATATTTTTATTTATTTTTTCCATACATAACATTTGGTTATACATGAACATTTTTACATTGGTGGTTTGTTTGGGTAAGTGATTTAAATAACGAGGCGCGTGTAATATGATAAAAGCATGGTGGATACGCCACTGATACTTCCAATATATAAGTGCTTTTATGATATTACATATCGTAGCGTTATTTAAACCATTTCAATTAGACATATTACATTTTACACAATAACATATCTTTATAAAACATTGTTTTACAAATAACATATTTATACAAACTCTTTTTACTTGGTTTTCATTTAACCATACATCTTTCTTTTACATCATCTGATTTCTTATCAATTTTTGTATAGTTTATAAAAGAAAACATTTTACAAGGTTCATGACTAACTTTTGTTAAACATTTTCTTTAAACTTACAAGTCATGAATCATATTTTAATAAAACCTATGTATCTCACAGGCATTTTTATGCTGACGTACCTATTTTCACATGTGTTTTCAGGAGCTGATGCATAGGGTTGATCAAGATACACTTAGGCGGACTTGGGCCTTAGTGACAATAAAAGATGCAAGACTAGTTAATTATGTTATGTCTCTTTGTTTTTAAGACACTGTAACCTCTTTTAATTCAATAAAACAAAACTTCAATTTCCATGCGTTATGAAACAATGATTCTGTTACAACATTCCCCGACGATTCCGACGCGATTTCTTGTTTTATGCGGTCGGGATGGGACATTTCTAGGCTCCGGAGACTACGTCTTTTGATCGGAATCAAGCCCCCATTGCGCCTAGAAGCTCCGTTACCATCCGGGCCTTCAATCTTGTGCTTGTTTATGGTTTGATTCTTGAATCTTTCCATTATTTTGTTACGATCCAAGCATTTTGGTTGATGTTTTATGTATTATTGTAGCCTACGGGCAAAAACACTAGTATTCCTTGCTTCATAAACAACCATTAGTATGTTAATTATGTTTGTAATGACACTTAAGCATTTTCTATGTTAATCCTTGATGATTAGTTTGCAACCTTGTTTATTGAAGTTGGATTTTTTTATCATAGTTAATTGTCTTAGATGATTAGTATGTGGTTAGTTAAGATATTTGCAAAAAGAAGCTTAATAAATCATTTACTAGTAGGCTTTTAACTTGTTTAAAATGTTTCCACCATGATATTAGAAATGGTTAGTGGTTTAATAAGGGGTAATTAATATTTATCAAGAATGCTTTCCCTCACGGAAGGACCTTAACGGGTTAGTTGGTGTTGTTATGAATTCTTGACATAAGTTGTAAACTTTGTTAGTAATTTAGGCCAAAATTGCTTTCTTGGTGAATTTGTGTTCAAGATTTGTAAAATGAACTCGGTTGTGATTTAATCTAGTTTATGCTTGTCTCGGTGGTTGCATTGTGTTCATCGGTGTCACTTTCCTTGATTAAGTGAGGTTAGAAAACTCCTAACAGATGACTAGCTTATCTTTAAGGGATTTTCATATACATTCATCAATAGGGCGTTAAAGAACAAGTTTAGGTGGTTAAAGTGTGTTTTATCGTTTTAACTTTTCAAAGAGTTGTCATGTTAGGATTCCCGAAAGGGATACTAATTGTCATTGAAAAATGGAAAATTGATCAAGTGTTTTAGTGGCAAAACCGACTTAGTTAACATGTTCCGGTTGTTCATAAAACAAGGCTATTTATCTATTTTTATATTTGGAATATATTATGTTTTAAAATTATATGTCTAGTCATATTTTAGTTTAAACAAATTATCTACTTATCTTTTTACCGGTAATTTAATGACGAAGGTTTAGTATTATTGCATACGCCCGCATCCTTGGATCGATACTTGGTTCTTACCGATACTTTACTACATACATAACGGGGTACACTTGCCTTTCGTGTGTGTTTTAATGTTGAAGTATAAATCATTTTTATAAATTTAAAACCGAATCGTGTGTAAAATTCATTGTAAAAACATGTATATACGCGCACACATCAAGTTTTTTGCGCCGTTGCCAGGGATGTGGCGAGCTTTAGGAACGACCCGAGTCAATATCTTATCGGTGTAAATAATTATGAATATTTGTAAATATTTTCTTGATTATTTATTCATTTATTTGTTTGTTAATATTTATTGTTTTTAGATTATTTAATTCAATTGATTTCAAATTTATTTGAACACTTGTAAGATTTTTATTTCATTTATTTGTTCGAATTTGAACTAATTATTCGTTTATTTCTTCAGTTTGCGGAATCAAAAAATTAGTTTTTGTCCTAATCGGTTCAAGTATTTTCATTTGTTTTCGATTTTTATAAAATTTTGTGCCTACCTCTGAATTTAAAAAAAAAACAAAAAAAAAGATTCTTTCAGCCTCAAAACAGAAAAATCGTTTTTATTAAAAAAACGTTCTATCTTTTAGTAGTGTATTTATCGGGTGTTCATTTTGACTACTATTTCAAACACCCTCAGATATGTGTTTTATTTTCAGACATTGTCTTTTATTTTCTCAGTTTATATATGGATGATTTTTATTATTATTATTATTATTATTATTATTATTATTATTATCTAGTATGTTTTGTGTTGCGACTAGATATTGCCTTGTGTTGTATTTTGCGTGGTGAAGTTTATGCAGGTATTTGAAGCACATACTGGGCAGGAGAGAAAAAGCCGAACTGGCAGAGGATCACCATCCCATCTTCGTTCATCTTCAGGGGAGTGTTATTCTTCTTTTTCTATATTTTGGGATTCGCATTGGGGACAATGCGAAGTTCAAGCGTGGGGAGGGGGTTTAACTTTGGGACTTTCTTTGTCCAAAAAAAAAAACATAAAAAAGTGCATATTTATTAAATAAACTGGTTAGTTGTTGTTTTAGAAAGCTTTGGAAACGATAAAGAACCGACAAGCCAAATAAATTTCGAAAAAGATAACTAAAAAACGTGACAAACAAAGAACGACTTGCATGTTAATTTTTGTAGGATTGGGATTCGACCTAAACGAGTCGTTCAGAAGAGTTCTTGATCAATACGAAAGGCGGAATTAGACGTATTGATGTTATAACAGCTAGATTTGCACTTAGAATCACTTTAACTGTCGATTGTATTGATTTGATAGTGTTTACAGATCGTTCGACACTTCGGCAGCACTTCGTCTCCGGAATCACAAAGTTACAAATGAAGACCTAGACTCGCCTATTTATAGGAATGCCAGACCCCACGAACCATTTCATGCTTTCTGGCCAGACCCCACGAAACGAACTGGCCAGGTCGCATGAACTTGGTCACCTCGTGTGAGGTGGCTGGTTCAGGCCTGTTTCCCAATTCTCTCGTACAACATGTCCTGGTCTATCTATTCTATTACATGCCTCGATAAAAGACGAAGTCAACAGACATATGCACTAACAAACTCCCCCTTGGATGATGACGAGTCTTCAGTGTATTGAGTCTTCAGTCTTGATCGGTCTTCTCGCTCTTTTCCAAAGTATCTTTCTCTGTAAGCATCTTTATCAATCTCTCTCTTTCTCTTCCAGAATCTCAACCTGACTCTTCAAATTCTCTTGATCAGATCTCTTGATTCATTAAGCTTTTCAGACTCCCCCTTTCGATAAGCTGGGATCGCAGTCTGGAATTCACTATCTGCAGGCTTTGGATTGGAAACATGGCTCTAATCTGCATATGCTTATGCGGAAAGTCCTCAGGAGTCGAAACCTAGCTCTTCCAAAGCTTTTTACCTACACATAGTCTACCCAAAACATAAGGTTTTTCATTTTTTAAAAACATTCATAGACTAATCATCTAGACACATTTTGACATAGATGAACTCTGATTATTCTCTTGTAAAAACAAATTTGGTTTCAAATTAATGAACCATTTAATCATTTCAAATTCATTTGTCATTTCAAAAAAACTCTCCCAACCCTTGTTCATCATGTTTAGCACTTGGAATTTTGAAAATCAGCTTTCCAACATCAGTTGTCGAAAATACTCCTGTATCCAGACTCCTATATTCAGTCTTACAGGTGAATGTACACTAACGATATCTGTAAACGGGTAATGCGAGACCATGAGAGCTCAGGTTAGAACTTCCATTCAGACAAAGAGATGATGGCTCGACTTTTAGGTGTGTCCCGTTTGGGGATCTTTTCTTCAACATCACATGATTAGCATTTTTCAATGTTTCATCATTTTTTATGCTGAGGGTGGGCTTTACGATTAAAGCGGTGCAGAGTATTATACGAGGACTAGGCTATTGCTCCCGCAAAATCAGAAGTCCCGGTATAATACCCCAGATATCATCACGCACAAAGACCTAGTATGTCAGAAATAGAAAGCCCTTCAAACAAGATTTCAGGGGTTACCTATATATCTGAAAGATGTTCCCCACGAGATAAGTAAGTATTTATATTTAGGTTTACATCTCGAAAATAATCTACTAAGCGTGTAAAAACCTACTGGCATATCATCAATGAGACCGGTTATCACATTTTAACTTTCCAATTCTTTAGCGTACTGTGATTGTCTACTGATGTACTATCATTTCCTCTTTTTTACAACAAAACTCATTTTGATTTTTCGATGTTTTTGGTTTTTAGATTTTATCATGTTTTTGGATTTTTCAAATTTTCAAAATTTCTAAATTTTTTACTCCCCCTAATATCAAAAATATGTTTCAATTTTTGATTTTCCGAGAAAATTTGAAAGTAAAAGCAATAAACTGTACAAATAAAATGACAAACTGATGTGAATTGCTTCAATTCTCCATTCTCTTAGCATAAACAATCAGAACTCCCCCTGACAACAAACTATTTTCCCATTATGATTTCAAAACACTTAAGTTTGTTTTAATCAAATCGGTTTTTCTGGAAAATTAGTTTTGTTGATGATAAAAAATCATGGGGTTTCATCACATTGTTTTCAAATTACCACTTTTAAGTTCACTTTTCCTTTTCTTTAATCACTTGTATGAAAGTTAAATCAAGTTCAACTTAATGACCTTGATTAACCACTTGTAGGTTCTTATAAACAATTCTACTTGTAAGTCGAAATATCACAGTTGTGAATTTCTCAAGAAAGATGCCGATTCCCACTCCCCAATTACCAACCTGGGAGTTCCGGCAACTCAGAATTTCAAACAAAGAATGCTGACACCCAAGCCTGACCAGCTTTGGGTGCATCCGAGTTATTTTCACTCGGTGTGTAAGTTCTCCTCTTTGATTCATAAAATTCTTTTACCCCTTTGACTCTACCATCGACCATTTTTCAAAAAATATGTTTTACTTTCCCATCGAACGCTTTTTCGACATCAAATTCTTTCTTTTCAGAATAGAATTGATTCGAAATCTATACTTTTCCAACTTTTTGTTTTAAATTTTCAGTCCACAATGGTGTAAAGTTTGCGTCATCCATTGGCGGAATTGAATTTTCTCTTTTTAGTTCAACTGGTGGCTCCTCTGACTTTGATGAATCAGATTCATCGCCAGAAAGTGTCTCTGATTTCTTAACAACCCACTTGTGATTGTTCAGATTCACTCTTCTTTTGTAGAAACGTGTTGAACTCTCACCAACCTCAAATTTTGAATTTTTGAACACTTTAAATTATTCGGTTGGTGGTTCATTATCAACCAACTTTTCTTTCAAGTTTTCAGAGACTCCCTATTTTGTTTGGGTTGCCTTTGGACAGTTCCATGCAATGTGCCCAACTTTATTACATTGATAACAGGTTCTTCTTTCAACTCTCGGTTCAGATTCTTTCAACATATTCTTTTGCTTTTTGCCGAGAAACTCTTTGTTTGACTGTTTCCAGAAAGGTTTCTCCTTCTCCTTTTCAGAACTTGCTCCTGAAACAAATTTAGTTTTTGGTTTATAAATTTTCTCATTTTTATGATTTTCAGGTTGAATAAAACCTAATCCTTTCTTTTTGAAATTACTGTTATGGTTTGGTTTCTTTCGATAACCCGAACCAGAACTGTAACCCTTTTTCTTGTTCAATCTTTGTTGAACTCTTGAAGTGTACTTTTTAGGTTTTTCAGTAAGATTTACATCTTTTATTTCAGAAATATTAATTTCTGTTAATTTGAAAACCTTGTTAATCATTTCAGTTTTAACACCTCTTATTGGAAATTCTTCATCAGAATATAATTTGTCGAAGTCATTCAAAGTATATGCTACTTTGAATGTTTCGTCATTCAAATTATTTTTTGATATTAGAAAATCATTATTGTAAACCCTTTTGCCCTTTTCAACTGTTGAACATGAAGTGTCAGACTTTGACTTTGACTCCTCGGTTTCATCTTTATCTAACACATGATCCACCACTTTCTTAATCAACTCAGAGTGTTGATCAGTGTCAGATGCAGTGAATGTGATGTCAATATTATCTGGCAATCCATTTGAAGGTTCAGATTCCCACTTTAAATTGATTGCCTTTTTGACTCTTTCTGAATTAGGATTTCTTGGAGAATATCCTTCTTCAAGCGGAGGTGGACACTTTGTATAATTGGGACTGTGTTTCTTACCAGTATTCTTTACTTCAGATTTCTTTTCTTCAAACGCTTCCATGCCTTCTACTGTAGGGTAAATCCTGTTAATCACGTAAGAAGCACATGAATAACTTTTCAATAACCTGTTTACCCTCTCAGTTTCTATCCTCTGAGTTTCTAATTTTTGTTCAAGTTCAGCACATTTCTCAATGTACTGATTGATGATTTTCTGCTTCATCAAGAACGCTCCATTGAGTGTCTTCATAGCTATTTCTTGTTCATTGCTTGACTTGCTATATTGATTCATAGCTTTATTTAAAACATCATAAGATTCTTTCAGTCTGTTCATGTTATGAATCAATTTGTTGTTGTGCCTTTTCACAATATCACAATTTTCACACTTCTCAGGTACCTTTTCAGTATCTGCTTCCTTCTCAACCTTGATAGCTGGAATTTCTTTAACTTGCTTCTTTACTACTCGAACATTTTCCTCAGGTTTGACCTTGTCTTCAACAGTTGCTGCCTTATGATTCTTCTTTTTCGCAGCTTGTCTTTCTTTGATCTCTTCCATTTTACCTGCAAAATACAAATTATACCTAACAGGTGAAAGTTCTTTTTTATAATATTCAAGTTTTCGAATTTCTTCACTGTCATCATCACTCTCTTCATCTGATGAGTGATCAAAGATTGGTGCTTTTTCTGAAGCCTCTTCTGTTGAAACTGGTTCTTCTTCTTTCTTTTTAGGACTGAACTGCTGAGATTCGTAATAAGCATACACTATTTCATCTTCAGCAGTTGAATCTTCAAAAATTTGAGCAACAAATGCTTTAGAATCTGAAGTTTTGTTAGGATCATAATGATCCCAATTAAAACCTTCTGGAATTTTTTCATCTTCTTGATGAACTAGATAAGCTTTCTTTGATGGCTCTTTGATCGGATCCTTCATAGCATGTGAAGTTTGTGGCGATTGTTGTTGATGCGGCTGTAGAGCAATTTGATGATAAATCGCTTTTCGATAATAATCATTGTTGCCGAATGGATTTTGAGCTCCACTTGCTTCGCGATTTGTGCATTCTCGCTTAAATTGCCACTTCTCCCTGCAACAAAAACAAGTAACTTTAGATTTATCAAAACCTAAAGGTGAAGTTCCAGCATCACGGAAATCATCTCTTCCAGTGATCTGTTTAAACTTTTCAGCTCTTCTCAACACACTAGCCATACACCACTATATATCCATTAGCTCCATCTCTTCAGCATCAATATGATCATAATCCTCTTTGGCCAACATTGGATTACCAATCCTTCCGGCTACCAAACTTTCATAAGACTCTAATACGGTCACCAATAAAGACATATGACCTTTGGCAACCTCTTCTGAGAAATTCTGACCATTCTGAAGATGTAATGCAATGTTGCATTATAGTACTTGGCCATTATTGTTGTATGAGCTTTGCGGTTTAGAATTGGTTGCTGAAAAATTTGGATCAAATGATGGATATGAAGAGAATTCATTATTGTTGTTTGATCCTTGAGATGACCCTCCAGAAGAATTGTTTGCGTTAAATGCAGTTTCGATCTTTGGTGCAATGTTGGTCTTATCAATCATACTTCCTTTGTAGTATAGACCTATGTCCTGTTCACCATTAGAATTCTTTATTTTCGCCATCTTCCGTTGTTCCATCTCTTGAACTTCGAGTTTTTCAATAAACTTGCTCAGCGATAGATTCGCAAATTCACCATTATTCTTCAAAATCATAAGATACATGCCCCAAACATCTTGTGGCAACGCATTGGCCAACTTTTCCACCCATTCTTCTCTATCTTTCTTGATATCCAATCGCTTCATGTTAACCACCAAATTGCAATATCTTTCTATAATCATTTTGGTGTTTTCAGTTTTCAATCCTTGAAATAGATCAAATTCTTTCTTCAAAAGCGATTTTTTGTTCTTGATCATGTCTAAACTTGCAACAAACTTCGTTTTTAGTGCTTTCCACATTGAGTGTGCACTTCCGTTGTGTTGCAATAAGATCAAGATGTCTTCCTTAATGACTTGTTGCAATATACTGATCATCATCTTTTCACTTTTGTATTTCTTTTTCTCTTTTTCATCTAACTCTTTAATAGCAACAATCTCTCCGTATTCATCAATCGGTCTAACATATTGTTCTTCAACCCATTCCCACGCCTCTAAGTGATTCGCTTGAACCTAATTTTCAAAACGTTCCTCCCATCCAATATACTCCTCGATATTCATGAGCTTAGGCGGTTTTTTCATGGTGCCCATTTCATTCTCTAAGTTCACGTTCTGAGTCATAGTGATCGGGGTAGCAAATGCGTTGTAAAATTCAGAATCCATGTTTCGGTTATAAAAATTCACAATGACAGAATTTCAAACGAACTGAAAAATTGGAACGGTCTGGATCTTTCAAACGAGTTGGATTTCACACAACCTGAATTCAGTACGACCTGAATTTGGTACGATCTAGCTTTGGTACAACCTGAATTACTTTCAAACGATCTGAAGACCTGTTAATCAAACCGTACAACCTGAATTATATATATCAAACGATCTGGTCACTTCAAGCGACCTAAAGAACTTTCAAATGACCTGAACCTAATTTCCACGTGACCTGACCCATTTCAAACGACCTAGATCAGGTTCAAACGACCTGGTTGTTTAGCTCGTGTGGCCTGAAGCAACTTCCAAACGATCTGACAAAATTTCAAGCGATCTGGAAAGATTTCGCACGATCTGAGCAGAATTCGAAAGATCTGAAGGTGTTTCGAACGATCTGAGTGATTCTAAGTCCAATAGTTCATCATTTTTTCAAATTTTTATCAGGTCTTTGGTTGAATTTGGTTCTGATTTGTTCACGAATTGATTAAAACTCAGTTTTACGTACTATATGTCAAGATCAGATTATTTTAGCCGTGAAAACGTTCTGATTTTGAAGAAAAAGTGTAGAAAATAAGTAGAAAGAAGTTGTTTTTGAAGAAATCAAGCTGAAATGGTAAGAACTCTTCCTCCTAAACTTTGATACCACTTGTAGGATCGGTATTTGACCTAAACGAGTCGTTCAGAAGAGTTCTTGATCAATACGAAAGGCGGAATCAGACGTATTGATGTTATAACAGCTAGATTTGCACTTTGAATCACTTTAACTGTCGATTGTATTGATTTGATAGTGTTTACAGATCGTTCGACACTTCGGCAGCACTTCGTCTCCGGAATCACAAAGTTACAAATGAAGACCTAGACTCACCTATTTATAGGAATGCCAGACCCCATGAACCATTTCATGTTTTCTGGCCAGACCCCACGAACTATTTCATGCTTTCTGGCCATACCCCACGAACTGGCCAGGTTGCACGAACTGCCCAGGTCGCATGAACCTGCCAGGTCGCATGAACTTGGTTACCTCGTGTGAGGTGGCTGGTTCAGGCCTGTTTCCTGATTCTCTCATACAACATGTCCTGGTCTATCTATTCTATTACATGCCTCGATACAAAACGAAGTCAACAAACATGCACTAACAAATTTCACACTTTTGCCCATTCCTTCCGTTATGTAAGTATGTTTGAGCCTTAGATTCATCATACGTTTGTTTATTTCGGAATAGGAGTGAGCCGGATGTCTCGTGTTGTTTAGAACTTGTCACTAGCATACTTTTCGAGACCATAAACATGTGAGATTATGTAAAAATGATAGAGGCACTTAGAAAACCTTTTGCTATTAGCCTTTTTCTTTTGTTTGTTTTCCCTAAACCCTACGTTACCCACTAGGACTAACCATGTTGAGCCTTTCCGCGTGTTTTTCTTTCTTTTACACAACCAATTAACCCACTTATCCAAATTTAGCCTTTTTACTTTTAACCCTTTGTGTTAAAACTCGGTTTAAGTTATTGTTTAACTAGCGTTCCTTGTAATTAGTTATTTGTTGTACAAAAGCATTAGAAAAAAAAAACAAAAAAATCAAAAAAAAAAAAAGAAGAAGAAAAAAAAGAAGAAAATCAGAAAATAAAACGCCCTAAAATACGGTGAAGATGACAAGATTCGAGCAATTTTAAGTGCTAAAATAGTGAAATTTCGTCGATTAGCTTGATAACACGAAAGTTGTATTCTTAAGGAGTTAGTTATGTATAGTTTTATTGTTTACGCTTGTTAAACGTAACTACCGAGTTTTAACCATTTAGTCACTTGAAAATTTCCATTCCTCACCTTTCACCCTAGCCTATCGTTACAACCCGTGAAGACCTCTTGATTTACACTTTTTCGCATGTTAGTGGTGAAGCTTAGATCTTGTCACAAGCTTATGATGTTACACGTTTCATTGTCTAAGCATCGAGTGTTTACACATACACATTTTATGTATGTCTCACAAATATAGCCGAGTGTGTGTGAACATTGTACGATGTGTGAAGATTAGCGTGCTAAGTCAATCGAAAGTGAAATCATGGCTTTTTGGTTATCTCTAGATATATTTGCATGTGCTTGTTTGGTTTGAGTCATTTGACGTTGCCTTTCGAAAAACCGGCTAACCGTATGTGTGTGTGTATTAGTATGTAGTGTGTAAATTAATTATTCTCGTTAGAAACTATCTTTTATTCTATTTCAGTTTTAGTTTGCTTGAGGACAAGCAAAGTTCAAGTGTGAGGAGGTTTGATATTCGTTAAACTACACATACTTTACTCCACCATTTTACCCCTATTTTACGCGTTTTCGGCCATAAAACCAAGGATTAGACACTTAATCGTGTATGTTTTTATTTACAGGCCTTAAACAGCGTGCCGAACAAGAGGATGAAGAAAACGAGGATTTTCCGAGCGAATCCGCAGTGATACGAAGATTCTGTTGAGTTCAGCACTGTTGGCATGGCAGTGCCAATTTTGGCATGGTAGTGCCACTTCTGGCATGGCAGTGCCAACTCTGGCACGGCAGTGCCATCCCGAAGACCAGGCCTATCTCTCGGACATGCACGGCAGTGCTACCGTTGGCATGGCAGTGCCGGCCACCATTGGCACGGTAGTGCCAATCTTGAAAACCTGCCCACATCTGCTGAGGTCACAAGATCTTATGAACAGTGCACGGTCGTGCACTTTATTGGCACGGCCGTGCCGATTGAAAAAGTTATAAAAAACAGCAGAGGGCATTCTGGTCGAAACACTGGACTTTTGGGAGCATCTTAGGCGACTTTCTGGGCTCCGGAGACTACGTCTTTTGATCGGAATCAAGCCCCCATTGCGCCTAGAAGCTCCGTTACCATCCGGGCCTTCAGTCTTGTGCTTGTTTATGGTTTGATTCTTGAATCTTTCCATTATTTTGTTATGATCCAAGCATTTTGTTTGATGTTTTATGTATTATTGTAGCCTACGGGCAAAAACACTAGCATTCCTTGCTTTATAAACAACCATTAGTATGTTAATTATGTTTGTAATGACACTTAAGCATTTTCTATGTTAATCCTTGATGATTAGTTTGCAACCTTGTTTATTGATGTTGGATTTTTTATTATAGTTAATTGTCTTAGATGATTAGTATGTGGTTAGTTAAGATATTTGCAAAAAGAAGCTTAATTAATCATTTACTAGTAGGCTTTTAACTTGTTTAAAATGTTTCCACCATGATAATAGAAATGGTTAGTGGTTTAATAAGGGGTAATTAATATTAATCAAGAATGCTTTCCCTCACGGAAGGACCTTAATGGGTTAGATGGGGTTGTTATGAATTCTTGACATAAGTTGTAAACTTTGTTAGTAATTTAGGCCAAAATTGCTTTCTTGGTGAATTTATGTTCAAGATTTGTAAAATGAACTCGGTTGTGATTTAATCTAGTTTATACTTGTCTCGGTGGTTGCATTCTGTTCATCGGTGTCACTTTCCTTGATTAAGTTAGGTTAGAAAACTCCTAACGGATGACTAGCTTATCTTTAAGGGATTTTCATAGAGATCATCAATAGGGAATTAAAGAACAATTTTAGGTGGTCATGTTAGGATTCCCGAAAGGGATACTAATTGTCTTTGACAAATGGAAAATTGATCAAGTGTTTTAGTGGCAAAACCGACTTAGTTAACATGTTCCGGTTGTTCATAAAGCAAGGCTATTTATCTATTTTTATATTTGGAGTCTATTATGTTTTAAAATTATATGTCTAGTCATATTTTAGTTTAAACAAATTATCCACTTATCTTTTTACCGGTAATTTAATGACGAAGGTTTAGTATTATTGCATACGCCCGCATCCTTGGATCGATACTTGGTTCTTACCGATACTTTACTACATATTTGACGGGGTACACTTGCCTTTCGTGTGTGTTTTAATGTTGAAGTATAAATCATTTTTATAAATTTAAAACCGAATTGTGTGTAAAATTCATTGTAAAAACATGTATATATGCGCACACGTCAGTAGGCGCACACTTAAGACCATTAATCCTCGTATAAGGACCGAGGGACATGAGTGATAGATCTATTTGGGTGTTGCGAGCCCCACCCCTAGGCCGGAAGTGGCCAAAGGTGGTGACTATGTCTTCTAGCTGGAAGCCCGGTACAAAATCTGCTAGGTTTGAGCCTTCCTACGCCGTTGCACACATATTAATGACCTTGCAAATCATTAATTGATCTGTTCATAGACGCTTCATACCGGTTTAGAAATACATTCATACAATGATTACAAGTTTATTACGAGCTCGCATACAAAACACATGAACTCGCTCAACTATTGTTGATGTTTTCAAACTACATGTATTTCAGGAAACTAATTATGGATCTGGCGGGCGTACGAGGATTTTCAAGTTGTGTCTTCAAATAAATGATGTCATCCAGTACTGAAGGGTTTGAATCGTGTATTTTATCTTTGGTTGGATACATGGTCCAAAGCCTAGTTTTAATAGTGTCTTTTGTGAAGTCCATTACGGAACTTAAACTTTGGTTGTTTGTATTCAAAACATGAAGTCTTGGTTTGATGTTAAGCAATGATGGCTGTATTACTTTGTAACTTCTAAATGGATGAACATCGTGGTTTCTATCATATAGTTGTTGGTTATGGTTGAATGCAATGATATTAAGCAAGTCACACATAATCACGCTTCCGCAAAAGTCAGGGTGTGAAAGTTTGGTATCAGAGCTTCGATTATAGCGAACTAGGATTCCTTCTCGAGTCTTGACTACAACCATTAGGGCTCTCTCAGGAAAATATTTTTACAACATATTTTTCATTGCATACACACAATGCCTAGATCCATGGGATAAATGTTTTACAAAAGGAAAGACAGGAAAAACAATGCAAGGTCACATTGGTGGTTTAGTCTGCATGGGGTAGACTAGGAAAGATAGAAAAAGTTTAATGAAGGATAACGTGAATACATGTTTAAGTGATGATTTTCTTTGTTTGCAAATGCTGAGTGTAGCGATTAATATATGTGCACATGTTATGATTATTATGTTACAGGCACACATATCATCTTCCGAGAGTGGGTTATCGGACGCCCACGACCCGATGGCTGTTGTTTCAGATGACGAGGTTGTGACACCTGTGTCACTTCAACCATCAAACAAATGCCAAACTAATGAAATATTGTATTTCATACTTGGGATTTGTAAAAATATGTGTATCGTTTGCACATATCAACTCTTGTTCGATTTCAAGCTTTAAATCGCTTTCTGGAGGGTTATATGCGCTCTGATGTGTAGATATAACCAGTTTAATCCAACGAACACTCCGGAATAGTGACATATGCTTAACATGCCTTAAATAATCTTTACATAACTTAGAAATATGTTTTGAAGGCTTTGGTATGGCAAAATCAAGTTAAATCGCTTACAGGGACTAAAGTTGACAAACTGCGAAAGTATGCCAATTTGAACTGTAACAGACATTCCGGAACATGACCATAAGTTAAACATACCATAAATATCCTTTACATAGCTTAGAAATAGGCTTTGAGGTGTTCGGTATGCTAAAATAAACTTTTGTGTCATTCAGGGACTAAAAGCGTCAAAAAGTGCACAAGTTTGCATTTTCGCGCATAACTTACGTTCTGAATACATTTGGACATCCAAAAATTTATGTAAGAACTAAAATATTTTATTTTAGTGTTTGGCATAAGAAAAATCCATTCGTTTCGTCATTTGGATCGTTTTTCGCGCTTGTGCGCATTCCGTCGTAATTAAGCGAACATCGCGTTCGTACGACCAAACGAACTGACATCCGGCATATTTTTGAGCATGTTTCATGTCCACAATGTTTAGGCATCATTTTAGGGCCTTAAAGTTGGCTTTACGGGCCTTAGAAGTGTCGGAAATGGCCTTAAACACATGCAGGGGCTGAAACTGTCATTTTTGAAAGTTATATGCTGATCAGAAGGGCCATGCGGCCCGCATTAGATTTGTCTGATCCTGAAGCGGGCCGCCTCAGCCTCCCAGAACAGATCAGAACGAACACTCAGCATATTCCAGCTGTTTTAACCACAACCACAAGCTCACAACTGCACATTCAGCTCATTTAGACCCATTTTTAGCTACCATGAGTTTCCGACAAGTGTACGCATGAGATTCGAGCACGGTTTCCATGAAACGATCTTAATGGTTACCCGAAAGCTATAAATACCCCACCCCATAACTTCAAAAACCACTACAATTTTGATCTTAGAAACTCTAAGTTGAAACCATTGTTTCATACCTGAGATTCTTGGATCGAGATTAGCATTCGGGGACCCTTCGTAAGTATTCTTTCGTTCTTTTCTTTCTTTTATTGCTTTTCGAGTCAGAAAGTCAAACTTTGTTTGACTTTCAACGTTGACCAGCTTATGGTCAATGCGAAGTTCGTTTGAACTTCGCAACGTGAGTGTAATCACGTTGGTTATAGTCCCTTGGGACTATGCCTACTGATTACCACGTTGTCTAGGGTCGTAGGGTAAGCGATCTAATAAATCACTTATACCTCGAACCCGACCCATTTGGTCGATCATTAGGATCCGACCAAATACATTAGGTGACCATAGTATATAGGGAATAACCTTCCGAGGTTATACCTTATGGTCGCTTCGTTAAGTAGTTGTATGATAGGTAGTTTATATGCCTTAGGTAAATTACCAGAATACCCTTTTCATGTATAATTGGTAATTAAGCATATGTAACCTAAACTTTTGTCACATAACTGATTATGTAACATGTTTAGGCATATAACACTTGTCATAGGACAAGTTAAGCGGTCCGAACGCGTTTCACGCGAACGACGCGTTAAAGTAGCATAAGCTACCTAAACGGGTCGTAATGGGTCGTAAGCCCTTAGATTAAGGTTTCATTTAGTATGTAGGCTTTGTTAAACCATATGACACGAGTCTCTATACTCGTTTGGTTTACGAACCCTCATTCTATCAGATCTTCCGATTTAGGTCCGGTTTATTAACATAGTTACCTATATTAGGTGCCGTTTGATATCCGCGATCTCTAGCTTGCTTGGTGGTTATCTTAGGACTTCTGAGCAATCTCAAGTGAGTACATAGACCCCTCTTTTACTGTTTTCCAAACTGTTTTGGGGTGGAACACATGTGCCTACTTGTTACTTTCATGCTTTCCTGTTTTCACATCATGTACCTGCTACGTTTGTTAGTACATTATAGTACATGATTTCATTACATTTCATGCTATGTATGCCCATTGTGTGCGTACTTAGTACATCGTTCTACATTACATTACATGCTACGTATGTCTATTGTTGCATACTTAGTACAGGTCACATGCTACGTATGTCTATTGTTGCATACTTAGTACATTTGTTATTCATCACATGATTATATTTTGGATACATATTACATGATTTACATTAGACATGAACATTTTACTTTAGTAGTTTGGTTTGAGTAAGTGATTAAGTAACGAAGCGTGTGTAATATGATACAAGCATGGTGGATACGCCGCTGGTACTTCCTATATATAAGTGTTTGTATGGTATTACATATCGTAGCGTTATTTGAATCATTTCAGTTTGAGACATAGAACATTTTATACAAATAACATACTTTTCACAAGACATTGAGTTATAAACAACTTATCTTATACAAACACATTTTACATGGTTATTCATTTAACCTTACATTTATTTATACATATCATCTGATCTTATCGTTTTTCAAATGATTTACAAGACAAAGCAAATTACAAGGTTCATGACTAAACATTTTCTCAAACATAAGTCATGAAACCTATTTTCACAAAACCTATGTATCTCACAGGCATTTTTATGTTGACGTACCTATTTTCACATGTGTTTTTCAGGAGCTGTTGCATAAGATGATCAAGATACACATAGGCAGACTTGGGCTTTAGTGACAATAAAAGATGCAAGACTAGTTAATTATGTTGTATTTCCTTGTTTGTTAAGACATTGTAACACTTCTAATCAATAAAACGAAACTTCAATTGCCATGGATTTGAAACAATTAATTCTGTTACAACACTCCCCGACATTTCCGCCACGTTTTGTATGTTCTACGTGGTCGGGGTGTGACAGAAAAGATGGTATCAGAGCCCATGGTTATAGGGAATTAGGTTATTAGTAATACTTTGACCTAGTCTATAACCTTCTTAGGACCCTAACGCGAGTTTACTTGCGTTTAGTCATAAAACAAAACCGTCACCTATCCTTAGGCGACGACCACAACAAGAACATAAATTTCAAAACCGCTTTGAAAACTAATCATCTGTTCTAGGATGATTGATTACTAGGTTTTGAACCCTCTATTGTAAGGTTTTGAACCCTCTGTTATATGGTTTTGAACCCCTTTGAATTTTCAAATTCTCGTCAAGGTTTTGGGTTTTTAATAATGTGAATACGTGCAAACTGGAAGGGTGAATGCCTGTATTCTGGGTTTTCTGTCTAGGCAAGCACTTCGTATATATCTCATCAGACGCGAGACCAGTTGTGCTTACCTGGGAATTCTTGGGATGAGTGTTCACTTATAGGCGAGCATGTCTTCGCGATACATTATGAGGACCTATTTGCTTTGATTCAGCCTTTGTGTGTCGTTTGTTTGCTTCATGGTTCAAACAAATGACCATCACCCGTGATTTTGGTCGGTAATTGTAACATCCTATTCTTACCCACTGCCATTTCATTTGTTTTCTCTCTTGTTTCCTCTTTTAGAATGCCTCCACGGTGCGAAAATCCGGTATCTATTGACGATCTGGCAGCTGTCATTACACAGCAAATGACTGCTGCAATCCCGAACGTCGTTGCTCAATGTTACCAAGCTATCAACAACAATAATGCCCTCTGCAGCTTCAAGACGTTCAACTCGGCCAAGCCATCAAAGTTTTCTGGGTCTCAAGGAGCGACTGCACTTCTGCAATGGTTCGAGAGTCTAGAGAGCACCTTCAGGCATGTTCAATGTCCAAACGAGCGAAAGGTAGATTTCGCATCTAGTGTCTTTGAGAAACGAGCTTTGACGTGGTGGAACGGTGTGGTGAGAGATAGGGGTGCCGAAGTGGCACTGGCCCAAACTTGGGAAGAACTTCGAGCACTGATGATGAAGGAATTCTGTCCTCGTCACGAGATCAGGGCATTGGAAAGGGAATTCGATGATCTTAAGCAAGACAGCGGTGAACATCGAGCATACACTGATCGATATGAGGAGCTGAGCCTGTTGTGTCCTACCATGGTTACGCCTTTGGATAAGGCGATCGAAAAATACATTGATGGTCTCCCTGACTCAGTTCAAGACATTGTTACCGGTAGTAACCCCACTACGGTTAGGCAGGCCATTGAGCTATCTGCAACTTTGACTGAATCTCAGATCAGGAAACGTAAGCTTTTTCGAAAGGGTGACAAGAAACCGGTCGAGGAATCGAAACCAATCGAGGAATCAAAGACCATGGATGAACAGACTGGATCCCTTGAGCGGTCAAAGAAGCAAAAGGCTTCTCAGAACTTCGCCATGGTCGCTCACAATGGTCAAGCCGTCCCTAAACAACCAGCTCAACCCCGTGCTAGGAAGCCATACAATGGAACTTCACCTTCGTGCAACCGATGTAACCTTTATCATCATATTAATGTGAAGTGCCGTGAATGCCAAATTTGTGGACGTAAAGGTCATACAGCAAAAGTTTGTGTAGCAGCAGTTGCACTAAATCAAGCTGACAACAAACCTGCTCGAGCTCGCTTTCCACCAGGTTCTTGCTACAAGTGTGGCGGGATGGGACATTTCTGAAGAAATTGTCCAAAGCTTGCTAATGCTAATCCAGCACCGAGATGAGCATCTGACCGACTAGAAGACAACACCGTTTAGAAATAATCATGTCTTATGTATTATTTTCTTTTGTTGTCAAGGTCCATGAAACCGTTGTTATCATTGTTAATAAATAAATCTTTTTATTTACATTGCAATGTATTTATGTGATTGTATGTATAAACAACATATCCCCTACAATACCGACAATCAAGGAATCGTATTCCTTGAAAAGCAAACTACCCCCAAAATTCTTTCATTTTACAATCTCTTGCGTTTTACACAAAGATTCTAAGTACCCATCTCTTGTAAAGAGACGAAGTACAAGGTGCAAGTTATAATTCTGTACGAATACCCCAAGTACCACTATAAATTCTTAATAGGGTACCCAAGGGTATTTCCGTATGTCCTAAATTATTGTGTACCTTAATTCGCATATTGCGTTTTCCTGAAAACGAAAATCGAATTTTTGGTAGATCATCCTATCTTCATGGATGGATTCTTGAAATGATTAAAGTGCCAAATGAAATCCACGAATTGGATTCCTGGTGTGCTTTAAGTATCCGCATCCAAAGATAACAAATCAATAACCAAGTTAAACAACTATGTGATTATGTGCTTATGTGTTTCCTTTTATGTTTTTGGTGTAATCCAAGTTTTTGTTATCCAAATCCTCTTAGAATCTTCCATATCTTCGTATAAGGGATTCATAGTAGGATATCCAAAGGTGCTATAGTAAATCCTCAATGGGCTTGTACGTAATAGTAAAGACCCTTGGATTATATAGTACCATTCCATAATTAGACCCCTGAGTGGTCTAGGTAAACAGATTGATCCAAAAATCTGGTTAGGAATATCATGTGATGATATAGCTGAAAGGACTCCTTGGTGGCCTAATTAAAAGGATCATTTTTCGATCTAATTAAAAGGACCCTATGGTAGTCTAGTCACACTCATCACAGGTTTGATTTTCCTCCCCTAAAAACATTTCAAGACAAACTGTGCGGACTATGCAAGGAATTACGTAATTATGGATGCATACATAATTATGGAATTCAGTGCACAGAAACCACAGCAAGTTTTGTCGTGTATCTGGAGTTAACCATATTCATTTTCGGTTCTGAAGAAGTTGTGGAAAATGACTCATTTCGTTCATTTTCGGTTCTGAAGAAGTTGTGGAAAATGACTCATTTCGTTCATTTTCGGTTCTGAAGAAGTTGTGGAAAATGACTCATTTCGTTCATTTTCGGTTCTAAAGAAGTTGTGGAAAATGACTCATTTCGTTCATTTTCGTTTCTGGAGAAGTTGTGGAAAATGACTCATTTCGTTCATTTTCGTTTCTAAAGAAGTTGTGGAAAATGACTCATTTCGTTCATTTTCGTTTCTAAAGAAGTTGTGGAAAATTGACTCATTTCGTTCATTTTCATTTCTGAAGAATGTCCATTAAGGAAATGTCAGGATTATGCCTTTCATATCTCTGGTGGTTATTTGACACAAAGCCACACATAGACTACTATGAATAAATTTCGGGACGAAATTTCCTAAAGTAAAGGAGACTGTGACACCTGTGTCACTTCAACCATCAAACAAATGCCAAACTAATGAAATATTGTATTTCATACTTGGGATTTGTAAAAATATGTGTATCGTTTGCACATATCAACTCTTGTTCGATTTCAAGCTTTAAATCGCTTTCTGGAGGGTTATATGCACTCTGATGTGTAGATATAACCAGTTTAATCCAACGAACACTCCGGAATAGTGACATATTCTTAACATACCTTAAATAACCTTTACATAACTTAGAAATAAGTTTTGAAGGCTTTGGTATGGCAAAATCAAGTTAAATCGCTTACAGGGACTAGAGTTGACAAACTGCGAAAGTATGCCAATTTGAACTGTAACAGACATTCCGGAACATGACCATAAGTTAAACATACCATAAATATCCTTTACATAGCTTAGAAATAGGCTTTGAGGTGTTCGGTATGCTAAAATAAACTTTTGTGTCATTCAGGGACTAAAAGCGTCAAAAAGTGCACAAGTTTGCATTTTCGCGCATAACTTACGTTCTGAATACATCTGGACATCCAAAAATTTATGTAAGCACTAAAATATTTTATTTTAGTGTTTGGCATAAGAAAAATCCATTCGTTTCGTCATTTGGATCGTTTTTCGCGCTTGTGCGCATTCCGTCGTAATTAAGCGAACATCGCGTTCGTACGACCAAACGAACTGACATCCGGCATATTTTTGAGCATGTTTCATGTCCACAATGTTTAGGCATCATTTTAGGGCCTAAAAGTTGGCTTTACGGGCCTTAGAAGTGTCGGAAGTGGCCTTAAACACATGCAGGGGCTGAAACTGTCATTTTTGAAAGTTATATGCTGATCAGAAGGGCCATGCGGCCCGCATTAGATTTGTCTGATCCTGAAGCGGGCCGCCTCAGCCTCCCAGAACAGATCAGAACGAACAGTCAGCATATTCCAGCTGTTTTAACCACAACCACAAGCTCACAACTGCACATTTAGCTCATTTAGACCCATTTTTAGCTACCATGAGTTTCCGACAAGTGTACGCATGAGATTCGAGCACGGTTTCCATGAAACGATCTTAACGGTTACCCGAAAGCTATAAATACCCCACCCCACAACTTCAAAAACCACTAGAATTTTGATCTTAGAAACTCTAAGTTGAAACCATTGTTTCATACCTGAGATTCTTGGATCGAGATTAGCATTCGGGGACCCTTCGTAAGTATTCTTTCGTTCTTTTCTTTGTTTTATTGCTTTTCGAGTCAGAAAGTCAAACTTTGTTTGACTTTCAGCGTTGACCAGCTTATGGTCAATGCGAAGTTCGTTTGAACTTCGCAACGTGAGTGTAATCACGTTGGTTATAGTCCCTTGGGACTATGCCTACTGATTACCACGTTGTCTAGGGTCGTAGGGTAAGCGATCTAATAAATCACTTATACCTCGAACCCGACCCATTTGGTCGATCATTAGGATCCGACCAAATACATTAGGTGACCATAGTATATAGGGAATAACCTTCCGAGGTTATACCTTATGGTCGCTTCGTTAAGTAGTTGTATGATAGGTAGTTTATATGCCTTAGGTAAATTACCAGAATACCCTTTTCATGTATAATTGGTAATTAAGCATATGTAACCAAAACTTTTGTCACATAACTGATTATGTAACATGTTTAGGCATATAACACTTGTCATAGGACTAGTTAAGCGGTCCGAACGCGTTTCACGCGAACGACGCGTTAAAGTAGCATAAGCTACCTAAACGGGTCGTAATGGGTCGTAAGCCCTTAGATTAAGGTTTCATTTAGTATGTAGGCTTTGTTAAACCATATGACACGAGTCTCTATACTCGTTTGGTTTACGAACCCTCATTCTATCAGATCTTCCGATTTAGGTCCGGTTTATTAACATAGTTACCTATATTAGGTGTCGTTTGATATCCGCGATCTCTAGCTTGCTTGGTGGTTATCTTAGGACTTCTGAGCAATCTCAAGTGAGTACATAGACCCCTCTTTTACTGTTTTCCAAACTGTTTTGGGGTGGAACACATGTGCCTACTTGTTACTTTCATGCTTTCCTGTTTTCACATCATATACCTGCTACGTTTGTTAGTACATTATAGTACATGATTTCATTACATTTCATGCTATGTATGCCCATTGTGTGCGTACTTAGTACATCGTTCTACATTACATTACATGCTACGTATGTCTATTGTTGCATACTTAGTACAGGTCACATGCTACGTATGTCTATTGTTGCATACTTAGTACAGGTCACATGCTACGTATGTCTATTGTTGCATACTTAGTACATTTGTTATTCATCACATGATTACATTTTGGATACATATTACATGATTTACATTAGACATGAACATTTTACTTTAGTAGTTTGGTTTGAGTAAGTGATTAAGTAACGAAGCGTGTGTAATATGATACAAGCATGGTGGATACGCCGCTGGTACTTCCTATGTATAAGTGTTTGTATGGTATTACATATCGTAGCGTTATTTGAATCATTTCAGTTTGAGACATAGAACATTTTATACAAATAACATACTTTTCACAAGACATTGAGTTATAAACAACTTATCTTATACAAACACATTTTACATGGTTATTCATTTAACCTTACATTTATTTATACATATCATCTGATCTTATCGTTTTTCAAATGATTTACAAGACAAAGCAAATTACAAGGTTCATGACTAAACATTTTCTCAAACATAAGTCATGAAACCTATTTTCACAAAACCTATGTATCTCACAGGCATTTTTATGCTGACGTACCTATTTTCACATGTGTTTTTCAGGAGCTGTTGCATAAGATGATCAAGATACACATAGGCAGACTTGGGCTTTAGTGACAATAAAAGATGCAAGACTAGTTAATTATGTTGTATTTCCTTGTTTGTTAAGACATTGTAACACTTCTAATCAATAAAACGAAACTTCAATTGCCATGGATTTGAAACAATTAATTCTGTTACAACACTCCCCGACATTTCCGCCACGTTTTGTATGTTCTACATGGTCGGGGTGTGACAGAGGTTATGCCCGAGCCAGAGATATTTACGTCGGACACTGAGAGTGATCCCAATATGATGTCCGAGGACGACTTTCAGCCATTCGCGTTACCAGATTTTGGCGATGATTTACCTATTGCTGAACGTCTCCCTATTGAGGATCCTTTCGATATTCCTGCTCCTGTCCATGATCACCTCTTCATTGGTCACCCCGATGATGAGCACATCGTGGCCCTGATTGTTGATTCCGTTCTCTTGTGGTCATTCCTCCCGATGATTGGCCTTTCGATGACTTGTTCAATGACGATGTCGATTTATTTGTAGACGGTTCCCCAGCTGACGCCCAGGGCGACGGGGAGATTGATGAGGATGTTATTGCTGTACCCCCTCCTTCTGTTCCTATCATTGAGATATCTTCTGACTCCAGTTTGCATTCGGTTTCAGACTCCTTTGAGTTTGTGACATCCTCAGCCCTGCAGGCGGTAGGACTGCAGCATTATGCTACTGATTCTGATGACGACTCTGCTATGTCTGATGCACCATCCCCTGCTCGTGTCCCCACACCTCCACATGATCCAGAGCCTGCCCCTGAGCTAGCTCATTTTCCTTTTGGTCAGCCGGATGTTGCACCTATTGATCCTGAGCTGATTCCTGATCCTGACCATGTCCCGTTTGGATTACCTGATATTGCACCCCTTATTCTCGACCCAGTACCTGCATCTGTTGATCTTCCTCTTGCTGAGACTTTCATTCCTCCACCCTACCCGCTGATGTTGCTCCCCTCCCTCCTGTAGAGTCTGATGTTCACCACACTGATTTACCGATTGTTTTCTTACAGGACATCCCTGCACCCCGTCCAGGGGAAGGTACTTCGGGCCAGCCCCTGAGTTATGACCCTTTTGCTTCAGCAGCTTTCCTTCCGATCCCACAGGCGACACCTTTCACTCCCTTCACATCTACACCGCTTGACGAGCCATTCCGATGGTTCCCGCCATATACTATGCCCATTTCTGACCGCTACCATCCCTCACATTTCGTTGGATACACACGAGATGAGTTGCTTTTGCCGCTGCAGTTGCAGTTTGAGATCTTGAGTCGCAGAGTTTTGGAGCTCGAGCTGACTCCTCTACGTCCTCCACCTTGTCCCTGACAGTCAACTTTTGTCCCTCCACATTCATCGTCATCTCCTTTTATACATCCACCTGCTGCTCCTGCTCCTTTTCTAGGTTTTGGTGCCCGCTTCCTTACTGTCGAGCAACAGATTAGTTATTTGCTTCGTCGAGTCTACGGGCTCGAGGAGGAGCTTGCGCATGTTTGTAGTTTCCTTTTCTTCCCTCCTCCTCCACCATCAGTACAGTAGGTTTTTGGGCTTATGCAGATGCATTACTTTTGGTGAGAGCACTACTATTGAGCCAAGATTGTGAAGAATTTTTGTGACAACTGTGCTCTGTAATCGATGAACAATACAAAACAATGTTGATTATCAATAAAACAAAGTGTTTTGGTGTTACTATATGTGTATTTGTGTTTGATGGTTTTTCAATTTGATTCGATTCCGATTTCAAGCTTTAAATCGCTTTCTGGAAGGTTATACGCAAACTGGTGCGTAAACGCAGTCAGTTTAATGCGACAAACACTCTGGAATACTGACATAGGCTTAACATACCCTAAATATCCTCCACATAACTTAGAAATAAGTTTTGGATGGATTGGTGTGTTGAAAACAAGTCTATTCGATCGCAGGGACTATTTGTGTCAAACTGTGAAACTATACCGATTTGTATGGTATCGAAGAGTCCGGAACTTGATCATAAGCCATCTTGATTTGAGTTGGTTAATTATGGCTGCGAGATTTTATAAACTATAACCATCTTGATTTGAGTTGGTTAATTATGTTGCAATACACTTTTCAAAACAAGGTTTGTACCTTTGACTCTTGTAGTCTAATGAGGTACTGCAACATACAAACAAGCCATGATTCCGATACTCTCACAAAACCTATGTGTTCGCCAGCATTTCTTTGCTGACTTTATTTTTACATATGTTTCAGGTGATGTTGCGTGATGATTGCTAGGGAGCAAGTTCACTTAGGATCTGGACAAGGCCTTAGTGACTTAAAAAAAGTTATAAACAATGTGTAGTTTGTTTGTTTTGGTTTAAAGACAATGTACATTATTTGATAATTCAATAAAACGAAACTTTTAATTACCATGGTTGTTGAAACGATGATTCTGTTACAACACTCCCCGACGTTTCCGCCACGGTTTTGTTGTTTTAACGTGGTCGAGGTGTGACACTTTTGAAGACCAATTTTTGACTATGTGATTGTTGTATATTGACAGACTCATTTGACAAGGGTAGTGTGACCCTATGTCCCTTTTGATGTGATACACTTGTAAACAATGTGATTTGTGGTTGGTAATTAATGAAAGCTCAATCGTCATGTTCTCACTAAATACATTGTTGATTTACATGTTTATGCTATGATAGTGTTGTTACATGATTGTCTGATATGATGATTGCTTATGTGTATATGTACATACGACCTCTAGACAACTATTTATTTATTTAACAAATCAGACCTGACCTATCCGATCATCTTCATAGAAGAAAGATGTTGCCGTGAAGGAATACCGATACCAACAATCCTCTGTCGACGACAGAGGCGGAATTACAAGAGCGCATCTCACAGGCCATCGCATAGCACGAGGCCCTTCACTCCGAACACAGCGGAGGCACCTCAGGGAATATCCCACCCATAGGTAATGTTGAGTCATCTAAGACACATTATAATACGTTTGGACATTTCTATGTGTGCTTTGCTAATGCTTTCTGTGAATGATGTTGCTTGTGTATATGTTGTACCTATAAGCGGTTTTTGGACTGCGAGCCCCTGAATTTTGACGGCACTGGGGGTGCCGTAGTCTTTGTGCGCTGGGTTGAGAAGACGGATTCTGTTTTGACAATGAGCAAATGTGCTCCAGAGCAACAAGTCACATACATTTCTGGACTGTTTCTGGACGGGCACTGTCGTGGTGGAATCTTCAGGTCCAGACGTTGGGTAAGGGTGCTGCGTATGTGTTGACATGGAATGAATTGAAGGAATTGATGCGTAAGAAGTATTGTTCGCGGGCAGAAATCCAGAAGTTGGAAACTGATTTCTGGAACTTGAAAATGGAAGGCCCAAAGGTGGCTGAGTATGTGCAGAGATTTCATGAGTTGTCAGAGTTATTCCTTATTTGGTGGAGCCAGAGTTTAAGAGGATAGAACGTTTCATCTGGGGATTGGCACCTCAGATTCTGAGCATGGTGACAGCATCCAAGCCTCCAACCATTACCGAGGCTTTTGACTTGAGCGTAGCACTTACTGAAGAAGCAGTTACGTTGGGCAAGTTTTCAATTTCTGACACAAAGAAGAAGGAGACTCATGTGGAGTCGTCTGGGGAAAACAAAAGAAAGTTCACCAATTTCAAGAAGGGTACTCGGGCGAATAACAACAGCAATGCCAACAAGCACAGAGACGCTAATACGCCACCTGAGGCACAAGCTGGCGCTACAAGTGCTGAAAATAGGGGAAGAGGGTACATGGGTACCTTACCATGGTGCGACATTTGTCAATTTCATCATGCTGGTCGATGTAGATATGGAAAATGCGATACTTGTGGAAAAGTTGGGCATACTAAGGTGGCGTGCTGGTACGGTGTTGGGCGTGGAAATGGAGGATAAGGCGGTAACGGTAATGGAAACCATGGTGGAAACGCTTATAGGAACCGGAATCAGGGAGGAAACAACAATCAGGGAGGTAATGGAAGCAGGAACGGAAATGGAAATCAGGCGGGAAATGGAAACCGTGGGGGGAAATAATAACAAGAACCAAGGTGGTAATGTGAATGGACGTGGACAAGAATGTTATGGTTGCGGTGTTGTAGGGCACTTTAAGCGGGATTGCCCCAAGAACAATCAGGCACGTGGAAGGGTGTTCACAATCGGAGCTAGGGAAGCACGCCAGGATCCAAACGTGGTTACTGGTACGTTCCATATTAATCAACGTTATGCATCTGTGCTGTTTGATACTGGTGCCGAATATAGCTTCGTATCTCTAGAATTTAAGAATATACTTGGTTTAGTTGCAAGTAAGTTAGACGTTCCGTACTCGATAGAACTGGCTAATGGAAAGCTAGTAGAAGCTAATGAGGTGATTAGAGGTTGTGTTATAGAGCTTGGAGAGCGTGATTTTCAGATAGATCTTCTGCCAGTTGACTTGGGAAGTTTTAATGTTGTAGTTGGGATGGATTGGTTGTCTAGCAATCGTGAAGAGATTGTGTGCCATGAGAAGATTATTCGCATCCCAATGGCGAATGAAGAGATGATCGTGATTCATGGAGAGAAGCATGGTACGCCACTACGGATTATTAGTTGTTTGAAGGCACGGAAGTTTTTGCGTAAAGGATGCGTTGCCTTCTTGGCTCATGTTGTGGATAGGGAAGCTGAAGAACCGAGGCTAGAAGATATACTTGTGGTAAGGGAATATCCTGAAGTCCTCCCCGAAGACTTACCAGGATTACCTCCTCAACGACAAGTCGAATTCCACATTGACTTGGTTCCAGGCGCCGCGCCTGTAGCCAAGGCACCTTATCGACTTGCGCCTTTAGAGATGCAAGAGTTATCCACGCAGCTTCAGGAGTTATTGGACAAGGGATTCATAAGGCCGAGCTTCTCGCCTTGGGGAGCTCCAGTGCTGTTCGTCAAGAAGAAGGATGGTAGATTTCGAATGTGCATCGACTACCGGGAGCTGAACAAGCTAACCATCAAGAATAGGCATCCCTTGCCGAGGATTGATGATTTATTTGACCAACTTCAAGGATCAAGCTACTATTCCAAGATAGACCTTCGATCGGGTTATCACCAGCTGCAGATTCAAGAGGGAAGTGTACCGAAGACCGCTTTCAAAACTCGTTATGGACATTACGAGTTTCTAGTGATGCCATTTGGGTTGACCAATGCACCGGCAGTGTTTATGGATTTGATGAACCGGCTTTGCAAGCCATATCTCGATAAATTTTTTATCGTGTTTATCGATGATATTTTGATTTATTCGCGGCAGTGTTGCAAAAGTCGCTAGGCGGAACCTAGTCGGCCAACGAGGGAGTTGGGTGTACTCGGAGTACTCGGGGTGTACTCGGAGAGTACTCGGACATGGTAAATATCAAGAAAATTAATTGTTATATATTATTTATGTGTTAGAATAAGCATAATTCATGTCAACTGGGTATAATTTAAAATGAAAAATGTTTAAAGTTCAAATATTCTGAATACAAGTCCGACTAGTCTGAGTACAAGGCCGAGTAGTCCGAGTACAAGGCCGAGTAGTCCGAGTACAAGGCCGAGTAGGCCGATTTTGACCGAGTTTGACCGATTAAAAGTCAACAAACCACGTTGACCGCCTAGACCGACTAGGCTCCGACTAGGCCGACTAGGCGCCGACTAGGCCGAGTAGTCGCCGACTAGGACCGAGTACTCCCGAGGCCGACAAGTTGCGACCGCCTAGGAAGAAGTCGCCAAGGTGGAGGTCCGAGGACCGAGTACTCGCCGAGTACTCGGCCGAGGAATCCGACTTTTGCAACACTGATTCGCGGACAAAGGAAGATCATGAACAACACCTCAGGGCCATTCTAGAGCTGTTAAAGAAGGAAAAGCTCTACGCTAAGTTCTCGAAGTGCGAGTTTTGGATACGCGAAGTACAGTTCCTCGGTCACGTGGTAAACGAAAATGGTATTTATGTGGATCCCACAAAGATCGAGGCAATCAAGAATTGGGAAACTCCGAAGACACCTACCGAGATCCTACAGTTTTTGGGTTTAGCAGGCTATTATCGCAGGTTCATTGAGAATTTCTCCAACTTAGCTCAACTGTTGACCTCCCTTACTCAAAAGGACAAGAAGTATGAATGGGGAGATAAGCAAGAAGAAGCTTTTCAGCTGCTCAAGAATAAGCTATGCGATGCACCAATATTATCCCTACCCGAAGGCACCGATGTCGCAACCCCCGATCCCTTATCAGTCCCGGGAACGGGCGGACGCGAACTCAGTAGTGGTGGTATCAGTTATTTAATCTTGCAGTGGAATTTACATCAGGACCGTAGTTAGGAAATGTTTATCAGAGTAAAACCACCTCATTTAATATTAATAATCACATGGGTAAAACCCAAGTTCCTTATTACAATACAATTTATAGGGATAAACCCTATTTTATTGAATTTAAAACATTGTTTATTATGTAACTTTTATAGCCACATTTTCCCCAAGCCTTCAGTGCTCTCCAGCTGGCTTTTTACTAATTGGCTATCACATTGGGTTACCTGAAACGCGTTTTAAAAACATTTGTCAGTGGGAAATACTGGTGAGTGAATCCCAGTATAATCAAGTCCAAATAAAAGTCACAGTGAACAGTATTGAGAGCGATCACATTGTTTATGTCTACACAATTACTCCATTAGTATTGTCAACCCTGACTTGTGGGTCATATTACCCATTGGCTAACTCATTGTCCAATGGTAACGTACTGTCATCCCGACTTACTACTCACAGTGTAGTAAATTTTGTATACAAAACCCCAACATACCGGCAGTAATTGAAGAACTACAAAGACTCAATCACTGCTTAATCATATTGTAAAATAATTAAGGTTTTGTAAAACATTACAAAAAGGTTAATCAAAAAGAGGATAAACTCACATTGCTATCTTAGACTTTGCGTAAGGGTTTCCTGGATTTTTATCTATAATTTATACAAATGTACATTGGTTAGTATCATAACCCTTTGAAAATATTAATGATACCCTCCCCGAGACGGCATTCCAACAACTACGTTGGGCAGAACCACAACAGTTGTTACGGAACCCTAAATCAATCGGGCAGCGTAACTGTTACGAAACTGGGGTTATAATACTTACAACGGAGCAGAATCTCGCTAATTAGGGGGTATAATATCCGCGTATTATAAGCCTACTACATAAATTGTGATTCGAGATTGAAATTGTGAGCGAACTGAAATGAGATCTGATGCCATCTATTTATACTTGCTGAAATCGACTCTCAGGCGGCCCGCGTAAGGTAAGGCAAAGCCTTACGCGGCCCGCGTCAACACCTGGTCAACATGTAGCTTAGCTGGGTCAGCTTGTAGGTCCGCCATGATGTCGAAATGTGTCAGCTCAGGGCTGCGCCACCATTTCGATCTCACGCGGCCCGCGTTAACTTAAACGGGGTCTTACGCGACCCGCTTGGACTTAAGAAATCAGACGGAATTAGGTTCTCACCTTCATACCGCCCGCGTAAACAGTTGGGGTGGGTCTACGCGGCCCCCTCAGCTTTATAATTATTGTTTTTAATTTATTTTAAATACTATAACATAATTTGGGCTCGGTTTTCATACACGGGGTGTAATTAAAGACATATAAGGTTACTTTAAGATATAATAGGGTGTCGGAAATATTATGAAGATGTCGGTTTTACCGAGAGTTGTTACATTCTCCCCACCTTGTTTTAGAGCTCGTCCTCGATATCTACTAAAATAAATATGGATATTTCTTTTGCATTTCCGATTCAAGCTCCCATGTGTACTCTGGTCCTCTTTTGGAGTCCCACTTTACTTTGACTAGAACTAGTCTCTTGTGTTTGAGATTCTTGACTTTCCTGTCTTCAATTTGTAGAGGTCTTTCTACAAACTTGAGTTGTTCATTTACCTCTATATCCTTAAGAGGTATTATTAGTGATTCATCTGCTAAACACTTCTTCAGATTAGATACATGAAACACATCATGTATTCCTGCCATTTCCTCTGGCAGTTGTAGCTGATAGGCTACAGGTCCTATTCTTCTAATAATCTCAAAAGGTCCAATATACCTGGGACTTAGCTTTCCTCTTTTGATGAATCTTACCACTCCTTTCCAAGGAGAGACTTTCAATAATACTTTATCTCCTACTTGAAACTCCAATGGCTTGCGTCGGTTATCGGCATAACTCTTTTGTCGATCACGTGCTGCTTTCAGTCGTTCCTTGACTTGAATAATTTTGTCAGTTGTTTCCTACACTATCTCAGGTCCAGATAGTTGTTTTTCCCCAATTTCTGCCCAACAGACTGGGGTTCGACACTTTCGTCCATAAAGTGCTTCGAATGGTGCAGCATTGATACTTGTGTGATAACTATTATTATAAGAAAATTCTATTAAAGGTAAGTGATCGTCCCAATTACCTCCAAAATCAATTACACAAGCTCTAAGCATGTCCTCCATTGTCTGAATTGTCCTTTCGCTCTGTCCATCCATTTGAGGATGATAAGCTGTGCTCAATTTTAACTTGGTTCCCATTGCCTTTTGGAAACTTGACCAAAAATGAGAGGTAAATCGACTATCCCTATCAGAAACAATTGATAAAGGAATGCCATGTAAAGAAACAATTTCATTTACATATAATTTAGCTAATTGTTCCATACTGAAAGTTTCTTTCATGGGTAGGAAATGAGCTAATTTGGTTAGTCTATCTACAATCACCCAGATTGTATCATTTCCTTTCTTTGTTTTGGGTAATTTAGTAACAAAATCCATTATCATCAATTCCCATTTCCACACTGGCATTTCTAATTGTTGCAATAAACCTGAGGGCTTCTGGTGTTCAGCCTTAACTTGTGAACAGGTTAAACATTTAGAAATATAGACTGCTATGTCTTTCTTCATTCCTATCCACCAGAAACTTTTCCTTAAATCCTGGTACATTTTATCACTTCCTAGATGCATCGTATATTTAGACTTATGGGCCTCTTCTAAAATACGATGACGTTGGTTTCCTAATTTAGGTATCCACATTCTCTTTTCATGGAATCTCCAAATTCCATCTGTTCCTTGTTTTAATTCCTTCAGTATACCTTTTAATTTTTCAGAATCATCCTTGATTACTGATTCTTGTGCTTCTCTTATTTGCTCATTTAAATCTACTTGCAGATTTAATTTGACAGAACGTACCCTTTTTGATTTTTCATGATATTTTCGGCTTAAAGCATCTGCCACTACATTTGCTTTTCCTTCATGATACTGAATATCACAATCATAATCACTAAGTATCTCCATCCAACGTCTTTGTCTCATATTCAATTCCTTTTGCTTGAAAATATACCTTAAACTCTTATGATCAGTGAATATGGTAAACTTACTACCATAAAGGTAATGTCTCCAAATTTTAAGAGCAAAAATTATAGCTCCTAACTCCAAATCATGGGTTGAATAATTCTCTTCATGATTCTTAAGTTGTCTAGATGCGTAAGCTATAACCTTTTGTCGTTATATCAATACACATCCATAACCTAATTTGGAAGCATCACAATAAACAACAAAGTCTTCAGTTCCTTCTGGTAACGCTAATATGGGTGTTTGGGTTAATCTTTACTTAAGGATTCTAAAGGCTTCTTCTTGTTTTAATCCCCATTCAAACTTAACAGATTTACATGTTAGCTTAGTTAAGGGAATGGCTATTCTAGAAAAATCTTGAATAAATCTTCTATAATAACCGGCCAATCCTAAGAAACTTCTAACCTCGGTTGGTGAATCAGGGGTTTTCCATTTAGTAATTGCCTCGATCTTTGTTGGATCTACATGAATTCCTTCATGATTAACTAGGTGTCCAAGAAATTGTACCTGTTCTAACCAAAATTCGCACTTAGAAAATTTAGCGTAAAGCTTTTCCTTTCTTAATAGACTTAAAAGTGCGTGCAAATGCTTTGCATGATCTTCTTTACTCTTAGAGTAAATTAGAATATCATCTATAAAGACAATTATGAACTTATCCAAATATGGCTTACATATTCGGTTCATCATGTCCATAAATGCAGCTGGGGCATTGGTTAAACCAAATGGCATGACAGTAAATTCATAATGGCCATACCTTGTTCTGAAAGCGGTTTTAGGAATGTCCTCTTCCTGTACCTTTAACTGATGATATCCTGACCTTAAATCGATTTTAGAGAAAAATCGAGCTCCTTGCAGTTGATCAAACAGATCATCGATTCTCGGTAATGGGTACCGATTCTTAATCGTGAGTTTGTTTAATTCACGGTAATCAATGCACATACGCATTGATCTGTTCTTCTTTTTAACAAACAGTATCGGCGCTCCCCATGGCGATGAACTTGGTTGTATAAATCCATTCTCTAACAATTCGTCTAATTGTTTCTTCAATTCTTGCATTTCTGCAGGTGCCAAACGATAAGGTGCTTTGGCAATTGGTGCTGTTCCTGGTAGCAGGTGAATTCTGAATTCAACTTTTCTGTCTGGAGGTAGTCCTGGTAATTCTTCTGGAAAGACATCTGAAAACTGAGACACTAATGGAATGTCTTTTAGTTCTTTTCCTTTAGTGTTAGTGATTATGGAAATCATATACACTATGGAACCTTTTATTATATAGCTTGCAGTTTTCATCACAGAAATGATTTTTGTAGTTCTAAATGGTTTATCTTCTTTAATTGTGATCGTTTTACCTTTTGGTGAATTTACTTGAATTGACTTTTGATCACATAAAATACTGGCTTTATTGGCTATTAACCAATCCATTCCTAAAACAACATCGAATCCTGCCAGATTCATGGGATACAGGCTTGCCACAAATTTTTGATTTAAAATTTCTATTCTTGCTCCCTGCAAGATTTCATAAATCCTAACAGTTTCTCCATTAGCGGTCTCTACTAGACATTCTTGTGGTAGTTTAGTTAATGACTGATTTAGAAATTTGCAAAATGATGTATTAATAAAACTTTGGTTTGCACCAGAGTCAAATAATACTTTAGCAAAAATATCATTAACTAAAAACGTACCAACTATGACATCTGGAATCATCTTGGCTTCATCTGCAGTCAAAACAAATGCTCTAGCATTTTTAGTATTCTTGTTGTTTGCAGCTGGGGTTAGTTTTGGACAGTTTGGCCTGATATGACCTTTTTCCCCGCAGTTGTAGCACAACCCATTACTGGATTTCTTCCTACAATTTTCTTCCTTGTGCCCTGGCATCTTGCAATAATTGCAAAGAGTGGAGCATTTTCCCGAATGCTTTTTCTTGCAGACTTTGCAGAAAGGTGCAGAGGTAGAACCCATTTTCCTACGGTTGTAATTCCCAGAACGGAATTCTTGGGTAAGCCTTTGGGTTAGGTTTTTCCTCTGTTCTTCTTCTCTAGTACGGACTAGTTCATCTGTCAAGGTATTGGCTAGTTCTATAGTCTCTTCTATGGTTTGAGGTCTAGCTGCCTTGACTACATGTCTTATCTCCCCAATTAATCCCCAAATATAACGGGAGATTAACACTGGTTCTGGTGAAGCAAGAGTTGGCACTATTCTGGCATATTCAAAGAATATTTTAGTGTATCCCTTACTATCCACACCAGTCATTCTAAGGTTTAGGAATTTGTTTGCTATCTGTTCTTTTTCATTGGGTGGGCAGAATTTCCTTTCTACCTTGTTCTTAAATTCTTCCCATTCCACATTGTAAGTTCTATCACTTCCTTTTGATTGGAGGATAGTGTTCCACCATTCTAGTGCTGAATTCTTAAACAGATTAGAAGCAAACAATATTTTATCTTCTTCAGCACACTTGCTTATTCTTAAGACTGCCTCGGTCTTCTCTATCCAGCGTAGAGCTGCAATGGCCCCTTCGTTGCCCTAGAATTCCATTGGTTTACAAGACCAGAATTCCTTATAAGAACAACCATAAGGCATGGTTCTTCTTCTTTTGGGAATGGGCACTTGAAGTATAGGTCCATTGTTCATGCTGTTTTCAGGTTCGATTGGTCGCTTACTGCTATGTTTACTTTTATTATTCGCTTCTTGAATAGTTTGAATAATAAATGGCATGGCATCTATGATTCCTTGTACCACTATGTGTTGAACGACACTATTATCCATCTGGTTTTCATTGTTATTGATGCTTGGATTCTCATTAACCACATTAATGTTACTCTGGTTATCATTATTCAGATTTCCTTGATTTCCTTCATCGGCCATCTGAATTTTAAACATTTATCCCATATTAATATCAAAAGATATTAGGTAATATCGTAATTCACATGACATGCAATCTAGCCAAAAACGTCGATCATTGCGACTTGTACTCTATTTTCATATACTATGCGTCTGTTACACACTAGTACTGAAATAAAGATTACAATACCAACAGAAAGAAAATTACACTAATAGTATTATGCATCCGTACACACATAATTTTATTTTATTTTTATTTTATTTTATTATTATTATTACTATTACCGTTTCTACCATCACATTCACGGATATGGATTCATCTAAAAATCCATATTGCGATCATCGTATTTCCATACGAGAGGCTCTCCCACCTGACGCATTCTCTCACTGCTTTCTAAAATTTCCTCCCCGAAAGTCCTAAGTTCCTGCATGTTTTCTGCACTCATTGGGGGTGCAGGTTCTAGGACTGGGTTTGGAATATGGGGTGCGGGTTCCTGATATGGGGGTGAAAGTGCCTGAAATCGGTAAGGATCTTCTAAGATTTCCCTAATGTAGTTATCATGGTAATAGGGATCTAAAGGGTCCATACCTGGGTAGGCTCCTATGGGTGTGTCTTCATGGATAGGGTAACGATGCACAAAGTCCCTATTATCGTCCCATCAGGGGTTGTAATTTGGGTCAAGGGGGGTTTGGTGCAGGCACCCTAAGGATTTCTTCTGGGTTAAAGTCATGCATCTCCACTTGGTTGTCAGGATTTTCTATTTCCATGGGTTGGTCTGGGTTTTGTGGTTGTGGGGCTACTAGTTGTTCCAGACTCGGGTCAGCAGCAGTTGTAGCTAGGATATGGAAATTGGCTAGGCTTCTATTTAGCATATCCTGTGTATGGGCATCAGTCTTCCGCTTAGCGGCTGCTAAAACTCTTTGCTGTTGCAACTTTCGCATTCTTTTCCTACGTGCAAAGGCTTCCTTACTGAATCATCCTCGTTTCTTATGAGGGAATGGCTCTTCTGACTGTGCTTTAAAAGCAAACATTCCTTCTTCTTGATCAGCACTATACCCAGAGAGGGCAGGCTGTGAAGAGGTACCTTCACTCCTAGGTGATTCAGAGAACTGACGATTCATGTCTGAGGGTCCTTGATCACTCATACTGTAAACTAACAAATAGTCAAATAACACATAATAATTAAATACAGTTATGCACTTATTTCCTTAATTTATTTCCTAACACAAAATTTTAGAATTTTAAGTGTCAGCAGAACACTTCTTTGGCTCAGACCAGTGGCTAGGCTCTGATACCACCTTCTGTCGCAACCCCCGATCCCTTATCTGTCCAGGGAACGGGCGGACACGAACTCAGTAGTGGTGATCTTGCAGCGGAATTTACATCAGGACCGTAGTTAGGAAATGTTTATCAGAGTAAAACCACCTCATTTAATATTAATAATCACATGGGTAAAACCCAAGTTTCTTATTACAATACAATTTATAGGGATAAACCTTATTTTATTGAATTTAAAACATCGTTTATTATGTAACTTTTATAGCCACATTTTCCCCAAGTCTTCAGTGCTCTCCAGCTGGCTTTTTACTAATTGGCTATCACATTGGGTTACCTGAAACGCGTTTTAAAAACATTTGTCAGTGGGAAATACTGGTGAGTGAATCCCAGTTTAATCAAGTTCAAATAAAAGTCATAGTGAACAGTATTGAGAGCGATCACATTGTTTATGTCTACACAATTACTCCATTAGTACTGTCAACCCTGACTTGTGGGTCATATTACCCATTGGCTAACTCATTGTCCAATGGTAACGTATTATCATCCCGACTTACTACTCACAGTGTAGTAAATTTTGTATACAAAACCCCAACATACCGGCAGTAATTGAAGAACTACAAAGACTCAATCACCGCTTAATCATATTGTAAAATAATTAAGGTTTTGTAAAACATTACAAAAAGGTTAATCAAAAAGAGGATAAACTCACATTGCTATCTTAGACTTTGCGTATGGGTTTCTTGGATATAATCTATAATTTATACAAATGTACATTGGTTAGTATCATAACCCTTTGAAAATATTAATGATACCCTCCCTGAGACGGCATTCCAACAACTACGTTGGGCAAAACCACAACAGTTGTTACGGAACCCTAAATCAATCGGGCAGCGTAACTGTTATGAAACTGGGGTTATAATACTTACAACGGAGCAGAATCTCGCTAATTAGGGGGTATAATATCCGCGTATTATAAGCCTACTACAGAAATTGTGATTCGAGATTGAAATTGTGAGCGAACTGAAATGAGATCCGATGCCATCTATTTATACTTGCTGAAATCGACTCTCAGGCGGCCCGCGTAAGGTAAGGCAAAGCCTTACACGGCCCGCGTCCGCGTCAACACCTGGTCAACATGTAGCTTAGCTGGGTCAGCTTGTAGGTCCGCCACGATGTCGACACGTGTCAGCTCAGGGCTGCGCCACCATTTCGATCTCACGCGGCCCGCGTTAACTTAAACGGGGTCTTACGCGGCCCGCTTGGACTTAAGAAATCAGACGGAATTAGGTTCTCACCTTCATACCGCCCGCGTAAACAGTTGGGGTGGGTCTACGCGGCCCGCCTCAGCTTTATAATTATTGTTTTTAATTTATTTTAAATACTATAACATAATTTGGGCTCGGTTTTCATACACGGGGTGTAATTAAAGACATATAAGGTTACTTTAAGATATAATAGGGTGTCGGAAATATTATTAAGATGTCGGTTTTACCGAGAGTTGTTACAATCGACGACTTCGTGGTCTATTGCGACACCTCGCGTCAGGGATTGGGTTGTGTGCTAATGCAACGGCAAAAGGTTATCGCTTATGCTTCGTGCCAACTGAAGGTCCATGAGAAGAACTATACCACACATGATTTGGAGTTAGGCGCAGTGGTATTTGCATTGAAGATCTGGCGACATTATCTGTATGGTACTCGATGTACAATTTTCACGGATCACAAGAGCCTTCAGCATATATTTGATTAGAAAGAGCTTAACATGAGACAACGACGATGGGTTGAGTTGCTGAATGATTATGACTGCGAAATCAAGTATCATCCAGGAAAGGCGAATGTGGTAGCGGACGCCTTAAGTCGAAAAGAAAGGATTAAGCCTATAAGGGTTCGGGCTTTGGAAATGATTATTCAGACTGATCTCACTTTGCGTATTCGTGCAGCGCAAAAAGAAGCTCTTAAGAAAGAGAACCTTAAGGCGGAATATCTCCGAGGAATGGAGAAGAAGTTAACGCCTATTGAGGAAGGAACCTTGTATTTCGTGGGACGTATATGGGTTCCGCTTTATGGTGGTATTAGAGAGGTTATTTTCGATGAAGCTCATAAATCGAGGTACTCGATCCATTCAGGATCGGACAAAATGTACCAAGATCTGAAGGATTACTATTGGTGGCCAAGACTTAAGAGTGATGTTGCCATTTATGTTGGGAAGTGCCTAACTTGTGCTAAGGTAAAGGCTGAGTATCAGAAACCCTCAGGTCTCATGCAATAGCTAGAAATACCCATGTGGAAGCGGGAGCAGATTTCTATGGACTTCATAACAAAGTTACCCAGAACACCTAGAGGACATGACATGATTTGGGTAATAGTGGACCGATTGACCAAGTCTACACACTTCTTACCGATTCGAGAAAATGATAGCATAGGGAAGCTAGCTGAGCTTTACCTCAGAGAGATAGTAGCATGTCATGGAGTGCCTATCTCGATAATATCTGATAGAGATGGACGGTTTGTGTCAAGGATTTGGCAATCCTTTCAGGAATCTTTTGGTTCTTAGTTGAATCTGAGTACAGCCTTTCACCCGCAGACTGACGGACAGAGCGAAAGAACTATTCAGACATTAGAAGATATGCTCCGCCCTTGTGTAATGGATTTAGGTAGCAGTTGGGATACTCACCTACCTCTGGTTAAGTTTTCCTACAATAACAACTACCACACGAGTATTCAAGCCGCACCGTTCGAAGCTCTCTATGGACGTAAATGCCGCTCACCGTTATGTTGGACTGATGCCGGTGATAGACAGATGGTTGGTCCTGAACTGGTCCAGGAAACGACAGATAAGATTATACAAATTCGAGAGCGCATCAAGGCATCTCGTGATCGACAGAAGAGTTACGCGGATCAAAGACGCAAACCTTTGGAATTTGAAGTAGGAGATATGGTCTTGTTCAAAGTCTCACCTTGGAAAGGGGTAGCACGTTTTGGAAAACGTGGCAAGTTAAACCCATGTTATATTGGGCCATTTAGAATATTGGAGAGGGTTGGTACCGTAGCGTACAAGTTGGAGCTACCAGAGGAACTACACAGTGTTCATGATACATTTCATGTATCTAACCTGAAGAAAAGTCCAACTCAAGAGACAGTTATCATCCCTGCGGATGAAATGCATATAGATGCACACTCCACTTCACTGAAGAACCCGTTGAGTTTACAGATTGGAAAGTTAACAAGACTCGGAGGAGTAGTGGTAAGCTGATCAAGGTTCACTGGAACGCACGTCACGGTCCAGAGTTTACTTGGGAGCGTGAAGATCGTATGAAAGCAAAGTATCCGCATTTGTTCCCTAACTCCCCTGCAACCAATAGCGCAACTTAAAATTTTGGGACGAAATTTTCTTAACGGGGGGAGAATGTGACAACTTTTAAAATTTCATGTGTCCGTACATTGATTAAACAATAATTTATGACGTAATGACTGTGCTGATTTAAATTAATTACATGAATGCTTTCTGATTATTGTCATAATACATATATGTGCATCACATATTGCATGATGTCATATCATTATTACATGCAACACTTTATGATTCAAATGATGCACGAAACAAAGTTAGCACAGTTATCAGAAAAATCAGAAATGCTGATGGGAGTTCAGTACTTAGATAGACATGGTATTGAGACACAGAATGAGCCAGAAACCAAGAGTTACACTAGTATAGTGTGTAGGAAAGTGAGGATCATAAAACTGCCTTCCTAGTGATAGCTTAAGTGCCGGAAAGTGCCTAAAACTCACACAAACTGCAGAATTCAGCAAAAATCAGCATTTAAACAACTTAATATTATGCAGAATTGTGGTTTAATGGTCCAAAATACTTTCCTAAGTGTCGGGAATCAAAACTGTCACAAAAAGGTAACATGAAGCACCTAAACTGCATAGTTTAGTACCTTAACAAACCGGTAACCAACCGAACAACCGGACACTACCCGAAACACCAAATTTTAACTAGAAGCATTGTTTTATCATTTCCGAGCTAGTTATGGTCCCCGAACATCATAACATACCCTATAAACATATAATACATATAACACCCTAACTAAACATTAGATTCTAACTAGTAACCTTAACAAGCCATTACAAACTATCTTATACCCCCCCCCCTCATGTACACGGTTCAAGGGTGGCTCCCACCCTTGATTTTCCTTGCATATTTTATTTGATCTTGTCTCTTGCTTTAGTGAACACGTTATCCAAGGGATTAGGAAATGTTGGAAGTTTATATAATTAACCTCTAGTTCATCATTCTCATTTCACACAACACACCAACACACTCACTCTCTTCCTCTCCCTCCTCCACTCTCGGCCGAGAACAAGACCCACCACCACCACCATCTTCACCTCATCTTCATCCATTTACAAGTGATCACAAGGTGCTAGGAGCTTAACTAAGGAGCTAGGAGCCCTTATTGATTGAAGGACCTCTCTTACAAGCTTTTAACCACCAAGTTCATCATCATCTTCATCTTGAATCTCATCCCTAGCCTTGTGCTAGTAGTAAGACCCTTCTAATCTCATTTTACATCTTGTTATGTTGGTTAAAAGTGTATATAAAAGATTAATCATGAAGAACATTAAAGATCAAGAACATAATCACTAACATAAAGCTCTAAATCATCATGAACTATGTTGTTTAACTGTTTGTATGCTTCTTGATTGTTTATTATTTGTGTTTATGATGTTAAACATCATATGAAACTTGCTAGATTGTGATTAAACACATGATCTAGCAAGATGAGAGGATGATCTTGTGAAGAACCAAGATGATCATACTTTATGTAAGCATGAACTTGAAGTATGAAGTGTTTTTCTAGAATGATGATGATCAAAGTATAATATAAATCATGTAAGTAAATGATTTCAAAACTAGTTTTCTCAAGAAACTAAGTTAAATTACAAGATTTACATAAACAAGAGTTTTAAAGAAACTGATCACATTTTTAGTGAATAATCAAGGGTAGAAACATGTTAATGTCAAGAAAAATTCAAGAAGAAATATTTTTAGAAAATCAAGTTACAAGTTGTGAAAGTCTAAAATTTGCAAGAATGTGATTTATAAATAAATAACCACACTTTAAAGGGTAACTAAGCATACTAAACACCATACTAAGTTACTACAAATTTTTATAATTTTTCAAGTTCATGAGTAGTGTAAATGGCTTGATTTTGGCACTTGGTAAGTATTGTTTGATTTGTTGATGAATTGTGATGATTTTTAAAAGAAAACGATATGCTTTGAAAGCATGGAAACCTCCATTTTTAAGGGGAAACTATGACAAATTTTTTCTAGAAATTAAACACTTAGAAAAATATTTTTAAAACAAGTGTATTTTAACCATGATTTTTCATATAAAATTTGCCATAATTTTTGTTACAAGAATTAAAAATATTGGAGGTTGGTTTTTAATAAATAAAAGTGACTAAATATGTATTTAGGAAAATATATATTTAGATGTCACAATGTGTGTGATTACTTGTATATTATGTGTATTAGTTATATTATTTTAGGACTTGAAATAACATAACTCACCAAAATACCAAGAATTATAATACAAAATATTACCAAAATTCCAAGAAAATAAATATATAATTTATTCCCAAAAATTGGACAAACCGAACAAGAAATATAAACCACATAAACATTTTGGGATTAAATTCATAAGTATATTTTGGTAAACAGTATTTTGGAAACCAAGAGAACGAAAATATGATTTTTTTAATTATTACAAAAATATATCATATTTTTTACAAGAAGAAAATATATTATTTTTTAGTAGAGAAAAATATATATGTTTTCTTGAATTACTAGAAATAAATTATTTTTGAAGAAAATATATACTTTCTTATACAAATTTAGAATATATTATTTTTGGGTGAAAAATGAAATTATGAATATTTTCTAAGTTAAACTTGAAAATATATTATTTTTGAGGTTCATATGAAAATATAAATATTTTGCCAAGGGAGAATTATAAATAATTTTCTACAAGAGTTTTCTTAAAATATATATATTTTAAGAATATATATTGGTGAATTTTTATTAATTAAAAATAATCTTCCGAAAAGTACAAATACAAGAATTAAGTATAAGAATACTTAACAAATACAATGAAAATACGTAATCTCGTACGTATAAATACATCGGAATACGCCACCAATAATTGGCAAAAATATACAAGTCTAAGAATACAAGTGTAAATATACCCACCCTTGGGGAAAGATATACATGAACAAATACATAACGTGTCAAGTTAAAATATATTATTTTAACAAATATTCCAATAATTAATAAATATAATTTAAGTTAAAATATTTATTATTTTAACAAATAATTATATACTTTGGGATAATATTATGACACAAAGAAACGTAACTTAAAGATACCAAGTCATAACAAATAAGACTAAAGTCAAGGCACGACCCATCCGTCTAATTAACCATACCACGTGTGTAGGTAGTCGTGCGACCGAAGGAAAGCTTTGAGTTACCGAGTTACGAGACACAAAACTGTGAGTTCATGTCCCCCTTTTCTTTTAACTGTTTTCAGTTTTACAACTTCAGGGGTGAAATGCATGTTACAAAATGTTTACAAACGTTTATAAATGGTATGGTTTGCTAAGGAATGAACTGTTAGATCATGTGAATGGGTAGGCGCACACTTAAGACCATTAATCCTCGTATAAGGACCGAGGGACATGAGTGATAGATATATTTGGGTGTTGTGAGCCCCACCCCTAGGCCGGAAGTGGCCGAAGGTGGTGACTATGTCTTCCAGCCGGAAGCCCAGTACAAAATCTGCTAGGTTTAAGCCTTCCTATGCCGTTGCACACATATTAATGACCTTGCAAATCATTAATTGATCTGTTCATAGACGCTTTCATACCGGTTTACAAATACATTCATACAATGATTACAAGTTTATTTCGAGCTCGCATACTAAACACATGAACTCGCTCAACTTTTGTTGATGTTTTCAAACTACATGTATTTCAGGAAACTAATTGTGGATCTGGCGTGCGTACGAGGATTTTCAAGTTGTGTCTTCAAATAAATGATGTCATCCAGTACTGAAGTGTTTGAATCGTGTATTTTATCTTTAGTAGGATACATGGTCCAAAGCCTAGTTTTAATAGTGTCTTTTGTGAAGTCCATTACGGAACTTAAACTTTGGTTGTTTGTATTCAAAACATGAAGTCTTGGTTTGATGTTAAGCAATGATGGTTGTATTACTTTGTAACTTCTAAATGGATGAATATCGTGGTTTCTATCATATAGTTGTTTGTTGTGGTTGAATGCAATGATATTAAGCAAGTCACACGTAATCACGCTTCCGCAAAAGTCAGGGTGTGACATATCACACTAGCTTGAATGGTGGCGGAATCACACAAATAAGCTATGATTCCCTAGAAAGGAGATGAAGAAGAAAGATTACTATTAATCGAATGATTCAATCTTGCATACAACCTAGTTGTCTAATATAAGATCTACTTAGCTCATCCACAACACCCACTAACTAACCACACAAAAAGCCACACATGCTCTTAAACATGATTTACTATTTATAGTAGGAGGTTAGGGAGAAGGCTCCTTAAACCCTAGGCACATTTACCTAAATAAGCCCACTCTAATATCCACTAATCCATAAGCCCTCTAAATCAATTAGCTACTAATCCAAAAACCTACAAGGGCCTAACAATCTCCCCCTAGGTTTACTGGATTAGTTGCTGCGTTGATCTCGAGGACCTGCCCAGAACTGGATTAGGATCTGCAAACAAGCAATTCATGACGACGTTTGCAGCGGCACTCGTCCAGGGCTTCGCACATTCTCCATTTTGTCGATGCAACGAAATTTGATGATGATTCAGAACCAAGACGTCTTCCTCATGAAAAACTCATTTGATCCAACGTATCTGATATGCAAATCGACAAGTCTTCATAAACAACCGCGGCTTCAGCCATCTTCGGATTATGTGCCCAGAACTTGGAATTATTGAGAATTTTCTTAGCGAAATCTTCGAAGGATAGGAGTTTCCTCTTCTTTGGCGGTCGGAGGCCAGATGTCAGATTTTATATATCTTCTTGGTGAGAAAGGATCACAACATTAGGGTCTTCTTCTGATCTTTGACTCAGCAGTCTTCATGGAAAGGAAATTGTTATTAACTTCCTTCTCATGGAGCATCCACCTTCTGTCTCTCTTGTTTGATCAGAATCAGCCACACATTCTTGTTATGGTCGAACTTCCATCTAGCGACCATACGCTTGCTTTCTTCTTTAACGAAGTGGCTAGACCGCAACTTCATCACAATTTATCTGGCCTCTTCGTAGGATCTTTGAGCTGGAAGTTTTCATCTGGAGGATTTAAATCCTGATTCTTCATCATTATCATTTGCTTGTCACACTGTCTCCTTTCATGCTTCTTGCTACTTTTCTTCTTTTGGATTAGCAGCTAGATAGGCATTCAAGGTGGCTCCATGTTTTTAGTGTCTGCTGTTACATTTGCTGCTGCTCCCTCTTCAGAAAATTGCTCGTACAGTTGATCTAGTGTTTGACCTCTGCTCAGAGACTTGTGACTGAAGACAGGAAAGCAGAGTCCTGTTGTGGCGATAAAATCTGAGCTTCCATCATTGCAGCATCATGTTCTAATACAACCACTCGTCATCGCAAGCTTGCTACTTTGGATCTCCATCATTATCACTATCACTTCATCCAACGACGTGTCCTTTCTCGGTTGCATAACAACATGCTGCTTTATCGTGTTCTGTGAACCTAGCATCACCAGAGTTTTCTTCTTCAAGCCTAACACCGCTCGAGCTTTCTAGAAGCGAGGGTGTTGCTTCAAAGACAAAATTTGAAGTCAATGTCAGGTTCATGTATATGTTTTTCCATGTGTTGCAGCAGCAGGCCCCTGATTTTGTTTCTCACTATCACGTCGGGGTCATCTTGTTTTTTTCTGAATAGACATGAGTTCATGCCCCCTGATTTGCTATGGAATCGCACACCAGTAGCTTGAGATTGAGAAACTTCTAGATAATATAACAGATTGCTCCCCCACATTTGATGCAGTAGCGATGTTGATCACTGGTGGATCTACAATGCAAATCAAGGGAATTGCTCCCAGAAATAGAGAAGTTCCTTGAGCATTTGCGGGTCCTGAGGAGACTTCAGTGTTACGAACTACACCATCAGGGAAAGCTATCACAGATTCAGAAACCAGCTTCTGAATTGGACGAAGAACGAGATAGCGAGTCACTCTGGGTGAATAGAATCTCCATTCCTGTGTCGAGCATCTGTGATGCGTTCAACAGGCTGGCCTTCAGCTCCAGGAATTAATTGACGTCTGAAAAAGGAGAACTCCATTATTGACCGTGCTCTTCCTAGTGAAATTTCTGGATTATCTTTTGCGAAGTCGACACATCCTTCGTCGAATGCTTTTATGTCATTCAACTGGGACATGTCTCCCGTCATGTGCCTGCAGCAACCGCTATCAATAAACCAAAGTCTAACGATAACCCTCCATAGCTATTCCTGCACAATCAGTAGAATCAGTTAGACACTGGAACCCAGGCCATAGTGGACCTGAGTTGACCATCACTATCTGTATATGAGACTTCGTGAAAGATCATCTGGCTCTTAACATCGCTTGTGGTTTTTGGCGATGAAGTGGATGTCGATGGTTATGAACACGGAGACTGGCATCTAACAGGAGTTTTAGGTTTCTAATTTATGTTGTTGGAAACACTTTCATTTGGTGGAAAAACTTTTGTTTTTCTTTTGAAACCTGTTTACTTTTGAAAATTTTTGATTTTCCTGTTTTGTCAGATTCCAGTCTCTGTCAGAAGGCCTTGCTTTCGGAGGTCGTTTTTTGACAACTTGAGAATGCATAGCCTTCTGATGATACGTGTTCCCATAGTGGTAAGGACGATGAACACAAATTCTTGCAATGTGTCCCGGAATTCCACATTTGAAACACGTTTGCCTTTTCGAGAAAAAGACATTTAGTTCTGCTTGCATTATCCTCGAGAAATGAGGAAGTCTTTTCTTTTCATTTGGTGCTGATTGCTTTCGTGCATGTTAGATCTTGGAAGGACCCTGATCATGGTTGTCAGTATGAGAGTAAATATTCGCAACTTTACCCTTCAGTTTTGGCTCAGTTTGCCTGAGACTTGGGTTTTCTTTTTCCGTTGCCTTCTGTTTTTACGTGAGGGTTTCTTCTTTGAAGGAACAGGTTCAGAAGATTTTGCTTCATTTGAAATAGTTTCTTTAGAGTCTAATTCCTTTCGATCACAAGTTGAATTATCTGTTGAGTTTACTTCCACAGATTCCTTTTCCATAGAAACTATGTTCTCAGGAGTTTTGATAGAAAATGTTTCCATAAATCTTTTTTTCAGTTTCATCAATTGAATCAACTGACATATTAATTTCCGTGGACCTCTTTTCTTCAAGCCTCGAGATCCCATGAGTTTCTTCAGAAATGGATTCTATGGAAGTCTTTTCTGCAGCTTCATCAACCTCTGAGTTCGTGACATCAGTTGATTCTAGTTTCTTATGTGAAGAGCAGTCTATGTTTGAAATAGTTTGGCTCTCTTCGGACATTGCACTACTTGATTCTGAGTATTTGCTACATTCAGAATTCTCAGAAGTACTACGCTCGTTGTCTGATGTACCAGAATCTACAACTTGGCTGTCAGGTTAATCAGATGATCCCTCTTCATGTGTTTCTGATGTATCATCTGATTTTTCAGGCACACTGGAATAGTTGTCTGAACCATCAGAATGACTTTCTGAGTCACTTGAGACACCGGTCTTGTTAGGCTGTGTTCGCAGGATCTGTTCGGGTAGAACGTGGCTGGATCGATCAGAATCAAGGTGTGGAATCCCTTGATAATGTCACAGAATCAACAACGACCATTTCAACATTCAACACCTCTGATTTCTATTAGATTGATGGTGAAAGTACAGTGCCTCCGGTAGAAAGTCAGATCTGTAGAGGTTCCTTACAATGAACAGCCAAAAGTCCTCTAATCCTAGAACTAACATGCTATTTATAGGAAACTCAGGATGGTATAAGTGTCACCCGATCGGATGGCCATCCGATCGGATGGCATTCGTCGTCCAACGGATTTCACTTTTACATTAACGCAACGTTCCCTAAGTTGTCCTGACACAAACATACATACATGTTTATACATATACAAAAATACATACACAACACAACATATACAAGACTCGATGCTGACAGAAGCTACAGACATATATACTAACAGACTCCCCCTTGGATGTAGCTGTAGTTCCTCCCTGCATAGTCTTCACTCTATCTTCGTGCTGCGCCTTCTCTCCTTTGCTCTCTGCCATATTTTCTCTTCCCTTTCAGCAAGCATCTTTCGCCTAAGAGGCCTTCCAACTTCATTCCAGTATTTTCTGTATTCAGGATCACCGTCACGCTTTCTATCCCACCGTGGGATCTTGTTTTCTTCCTTCTCGATCGGTGTCTGGTCTGTTGGAGGTCTCATCAGCTTATACCTTCCAAGTCTGCAGCTTTTTCAGCAATTGCCTTGAATCTTTGATTGCGCAGATACTTCTTCAAGAATTCATCAATCTCCAAGTCTCTCCACTTTGACTTACAATATCTGCTGGAGTTGATGTCTTTTGCGTAGCACAGATCCACTAACTTCTGATATTGCATAGCTTAGACTTCGTCTGGTTTTTCATACACGATCTTGTTGTAGAATAAGCAATCTATATCCTTCTTGGAGCAGTTAACAAGCCACATAGGATCCAACACACTAATCCTTCTTGATTTACCAGTGGACTTGTCATACAGAGAGATCACCGCTTCCGTTGTGCTTTTGTTGTACATCCAACCCTGAAAGTCTTCATATAAGTCTTGCTCCATTGCACGTAGTGGCATATTTTTCAAACATCTCGGCGGCTTTATATCCAACGTAATATCCTTCTCTCCTGATTCAAAAATAATGACAATTTGTTTTGGATACTTCGGCTTCCAATCTGGAAATCTTTCTTTTGCCTGCTGCTTAATGTATTTCCACAAATGTTGATTATGTCGCTTTACATCCAAACCATAATAGAATTTCTTGATATTCTTTGTTTGCACCAGTTCATCAACATCCTACCAAGGGAGGGTTTTAATATCTGACAGAAATTCGAAGTATTGAACCCCTTTTTCCCGTCTGATTGCATAAACTTGTAGATCTTCCAGATAACCCCATGATAAGACATCTCCCCATGATATATCAGCATTATGCGTGAAGTATTATAGAGGTCTTATGAACTTTCTTTCCTTCGGCATCACCATGAACCATTTCTTTCTTTCTTCAACTAAATTTTCTCGCGGAATAGTTCTTGGAACACCTTCAGTAGTGATTTTCTCCACAATTTGTCTTCTAACTTCTTCTTCATTCTGTTCTTTAAACATTTCAGCAAGTGACGGAAATGTTTCATCAACACCAAAATAATGAAATACTGTTTCTTCCTCAGATGAATCTGATCCTTCTTCAACTATTACATCATTGTACTTATCAGCTTCTTAGGCATATTTGAACTCATATTCCTTTTCAGGTGACAAAGGAATCTCATCTTCAATGTCAAACTTAAACTTTCCGTCATCTAAGCCCAACTCTTCTAACATTTCAACTCTAGACCTAGGTACCTCTATCTCCCCCTCAACTGGAGCATTCAAATATATAACAGTAGGTTGTGTGAGGAATACCTGGTCAGCATGTTTCTTTCCTGAAGACGAAGAATCCTGTTGCTGATCCTCCTCTTGTTCGTTGATTTCGTCGTTCAGAAAGTATTCTATCTTCTGTTGAATAGAGGGGTTCACAATCAAAAGCCCTCTTGATCCTTGATCTTCATCATCATCGTTATCATTTAGAGGATCATAATTTTCAATCTCAATCATCCAAAAATCCATCTCTTCATCCTCTTCTTCTTCTTTTTCTGAGGCTTCTTTTTCATCTGAACTTTTCCAACACCTATTCTTTCAATTTATGGCTCTGTCTCTGTAGACTCATCATCAGCATCACTAGAATCAGTATGTGGAATACCTTCAGGTTCTTTAGCTTTGACACTTTCTGCTTCAATGTTCTTAGAGGATTCAGCATTCTTTGCAGCTTTCTTAGCTTCAGCTTCCTCGTTCTTCTTTAGAAAATCATCATATAACATGTTAAGAATATCAGCTCCTTGCTTTATCAACTCTGTTGGATCAACGACTGGATCATCAACCAACTTTTGTTGTGGTCCTATTGAAGGCCCTGCAAAACAAGTATCAAAACATTCATTAGACACATATAACATTCAAAGTTCTAACATTTCTTATGACTCCCCCTTTCAACTGTACCCTTAACAACTATCTTCGGTGATGACACTTTAGGAGCAGTCACAGTTGGAGAGGCCTTTGGTGTTCTCTTCCTTTTTTCGTCTTTCACAAACCAATATCTGAGCTTTTTTCTCATTCATCTCCCTAAATCTATCAGCTTCATTGTCTGAATTGTTGTTTTCATGTCTCCATGCATCGTTTTCAGGAGCAACATATCCTGGATTATCAATCCTGCAGATCATTCTCTTTGCCCTTAGTTCAGAGCCTTCAGATAATCTACTCAAAGTATCAGCTGTCATGTTTCGTAGACCTAATATATCAGCAGGATCCTTTGGAAGGTCTTTAACTTGATCATCTAACATCATTTGGATAATCCTGGGGTACATTATGTACTTGCCATTCCCTTTATTTTCTATCATATGGTCAAATATCACTTGAGATACATTGTATGGTCTGTTCAGCACCAAACAAGTGATAATGTTCATGATATAATCTGATGTTTCATCATAAGCTCCTTTCCTATGAGATAAAGCATGCACTACACAGTGAATTAGGAACTTATATGGTGGACTGAACATGGTCTTAAGATATTTCCCGTTTAAGTGTCCTGAAAAACCTATTCTACACCACAAACCTTTGCATAATCGTTCAGGAATAATGATAGGATCATTATCAGAATCTCCTAACTCCAAAACTCTTCTTAAATCTCCCACATTAAACTTAACTTCAACATCTATATCTTGATTATTCTTGTCTTTCTTCTGAACAACAGAATATATCATCTTTTCCTTTTCATCATATCTTGCTGAATTCCAAAACCTTCTAACATGTGATTCATACACTATTGTTCTGTCAGTTAATGCCTTATTAATTTTACTCTCCCTCAAAAAATTTTCCATGACTTTAAACAGATTTCTTTCTGTATAATGTGCTTCCAACAGACCGTAAATGTTGTGAGATTTGTCCCAGTCTGATGCTCTTGCCTGCAAGAATGATTGTCATTAGCATTTGCACGAGATTCAAGACAAGAAGTGAAATGTGACAAAATTTTGAAATCTCAAAAATTTTCTAACACTGGGAACTCACACTCTATACAGTACTGAGGATCAGATGGTCATCCGATCGGATTGCCATCCGATCCGATGAACCATCAACATTAAAGAACAGAAACAAGTGACATGTGCATTTGGATCGGATGGCCATCCGATCAGATTGCCATCCGATCAGATTGTCACTCGATCCATGTGACAAGCACAAAAGCAACTCTAACAAGTCAACTCTCTTGAGAAAGTAACATGAATTGGATGACCATCCGATCGGATTGTCACTCGATCCATGACAAGTTTGAACAGATGATGAACATTTTTGTCATTATGTGATGTGGATCGGATGGACATCCGATCGGATTGCCACTCGATTCATGACAATTTTAAAAGCAGATGATCATTCAAGTCATTATATAATGAGGATCGGATGGCCATCCGATCAGATTGCCACCCGATCGGATTGCCACTCGATTAATGACAAGATAGCACATTTAATATCTCAAAACATAATAATGTGGATCAGATGACCATCCGATCGGATTACCACTCGATCACTAGCATGAGAACACATAAGTGAACAATCTTATGAAGGTGTGTTTTGGATCGGATGGCCATCCGAGGATTGCCATCCGATCGAGATGCCATCTTTTTCAAAACAACTGGTTTAACAATTAAGGCACAGATTTCAAGGTAAAACACTTAGAAAAATTCAAACACTTAATCTGCATTGGATCGGATGGCCATCCAATCGGATTGCCATCCGATCGAGTTGCCACTCGATTCAATGAACAATGAAGAACAGTTTGAACATGCTATGAACATTAAAATTTTTTCTAAGTTAAACACAAAATTGAACACAGATCCATGTAGAGATTTCGCCGATGATCAAAACCCTATGTTCAAAATTTTCTAACTCGGCCTGATTTGGGTTTAATTTGACAAAGAACATGCCGACTACCGACATCTACTACCCTTTAATTCATCAATTTTAACATGTTTTTGCACAAATTGAGACGGTAAACTTATAGATCTAAGGCCCGTGAACAAAACCCTATGCTTGGATTCTATCAAAACATCCTAACACAGCCTAGATCTAAGAAACTTGGTCCGAACAGTCGCCGACACATGAATAACATCAAAAACATCAAATTTGACTGTGAAAATCAGTGAACTTACCTTTCCTATAGTGAAGATTGTGCTAGCCAATAATCCTATGAAGTGCGGAAAGCAAGAGTGGAGAATCAAGATCAGAGAAAGTGAGAGTGTTTGAGGTAGTGTCGGATGGTCGCCCGATCGAGTAAAGGTTTGACTGAACAACATTGACTTCTATTTATAGGGGTGACCAAGTGTCGGATGGCCATCCGATCGGATTGCCATCCGATCCAAACACCTCTCTTTTGACTTTAGTGTTTTGACCTTTTGACTTTTTGCCGTTTTATCAAGTTTTGTCCAGTTTTAGAAATCCACTTAAGTATCTAGGTCCAAGTTAATGACCCTAGGCACTTAATTGGTCTACCAAGTCCAAGTTAATAACCTTGGTTGACCCGAAACGAAAAAAATGACATTTTATCAACTTTTCAAACACATTTTTAGAAATAATTACAAGTGTCAACTTAATGAACTTGTTTTTGACTTTGAATTTCTCAAGATTTTTTAGGATTAGCTCCCAACCCAGTTGTCCAGTTCAGAAACTTCCTGCTCCGCTTCACTTCTTAGAATCTGAAGAACCGCTTTCCACCTCGGTTTGTCGCAAAACTAAAGCAGAAATGAAAAATCTTTCTGGGATTTTAAGAAAGTTCAAACTAGAAAACTATGAAATCTTTTTGGGATTTTGAAACAAATCACTGAAATGAAATGCAGTAAAAGTAAAGTAGTAAATGAAACTATTTACAGACATATTTTTTGTGAGTGTGTTAGAGGATCATATCAGCAGCCGACAAGCTACAATTACCGTTAAGCTGATTACACACTAAGTATTAAACAATTCGCTTAGATTGCCGATATACCGATCCTTTTTAAATTTTCAGACAAATTTCAACTAATCAGGATATGATTTAGTGTTTTAAGATCTTAACGTATACGCGTGTCCCACCTCAGAATATACTCTCATATCCAGACTCCTATATTCAGTCTTACAGGTGAATGTACAATAATGATATCTGTAACGGGTAATGCGAGGACATGAGAGCTCAGGTTCGAACTTCCGTTCAGACAGAGAGATGATGGCTCGACTTTCAGTGTGTCCCGTTTGGGGATCTTTTCTTCAACAACACATGATTAGCATTTTTCACTGTTTCATCATTTTTTTTGCTGAGGGTAGGCTTTAAAATTAAAGCAGTGCAGAGTATTATACAAGGACTAGGCTATTGCTTCCGCAAAATCAGAAGTCCTGGTATAATACCCAGATATCATCAAGCACATAGACCTAGTATGTCAGAAATAGAAAGCCTTTCAAACAAGATTTCAGGGGTTACCTATATATCCGAGAGATGTTCTCCACGAAATAAGCAAGTTATGATTTTAGGTTTATATCCCAAAAAGTCTACTAATGGTGCAAAAACCTATCGGCATATTATCAGCGAGACTGCTTAACGCTTTTTAAACAATACATATCTTTTGCATACCATAACTGTCTAGCTGATGTACTATCATTTCCTCTTTTTACACAAACTCTTTTTGGTTTTTCTATTGTTTTTGGATTTTGACAATATCTCATGTTTTGGGATTTTTGCATTTTTTATTGTTTTGTTATTTTTCTGAAAATATTATCTATCTCCCCCTAAATACCAAAATAACTAAAAATACGACAAACCAAAGCAGTCTGCTTCTCAACATCATCTGCCTCGGTTTCCTCATCAACGCCAACTATTTTCTCCGCATCCGACAACAATTTCATACCATTCAGTTTTAAAAGATATTGAAAACGAGTTTATCGAAAGCTTTGGTATATGAATCTGCCTTTTGTTCGTCGGTGTGGATTTTGTCAATTCGTATCAACTTCTTTTCATAACAATCGCGTATGAAGTGATGAGGAATTTCTATATGTTTAGTTTTAGCGTGATGTACCAGATTCTTTGTTATATTTATTGCTGCCTCATTATCAACAAAAATAGGTGAAGTAAGAAATTGCAAACCGTAGTCGCGCATCTGTTGCTGAATCCACAGGATCTGCGAGCAGCAGCTGCTGGCAGATACGTACTCTACTTCACATGTTGATAGAGCAACAGAGGTTTGCTTCTTACATTGCCATGTGACCAATCGGGGCCCGAAAAATTGGCATCCTGCAGTTATTGATTTAGAATTAACTTTGCAGCAACCGAAGTCAGAATCTGAGTATCCTTCGAGCGTGAAGTCACCATCTTTGGGATACCATAACTCCAGTGTTGGAGTTCCTTTCAGGTAGCGTAGAATCATCTTGACGATAGACATGTGTGAAGCTCTAGGACTCGACTGATATCGGGCCGCGAGGCAAGTTGGGTACATGATATCGGGTCTGGATGCTGTCAAATACATCAGCGAACCGATCATTAAGCGGTAAAGCGTCTCGTCCACCTTCTCTCCGGTGAGATCAGGGTTGATACCATGATTGGTTGCTAATGGGGTGGAGATTGGAGCAGTCTCAGACATCCCGAATTTCTCCAGAATGTCGTAAACATACTTCGTTTGATGAATGAAAGTTCCCTCATGCATTTGGTCGACTTGCTGCCCTAGGAAGAACTTCATCTCACCCATTGATGACATTTCGAACTTCTGCTTCATCACCTTCTCAAAGTCTATGCAGAGTTCATCATTTGTTGACCCAAAGATTATATCATCAACGTAAATTTGTACAATCAGTAAGTGTGCATCGACTTCCTTTGTGAAGAGGGTAGCATCCACTTTTCCTCGGATAAAGCTGTTGGTAAGAAAGTGTTGAGAAAACGTCTCGTACCAGGCTCTCGGAGCCTGATGCAAACCATACAACGCTTTGTCTAGCAAGTAAACCTTGCCCTTGTGGAATGGGTCGGTAAAGCCTGGTGGCTGACCGACATACACCTCTTCTTTCACCTTGCCGTAGAGGAATGCCGACTTGACATCTAGCTGATATACTTTGAATCCTTTCCATGAAGCAAAAGCTAGGAAAATTCTGATAGCTTCAAGACGAGCAACCGGAGCATAAACCTCTATGAAGTATATCCCCTCTTGCTGACTAAAACCCTGGACCACGAGCCGAGCTTTGTTACGAACAATAACCCCTCGATCGTCTCTTTTACACTTAAACACCCACTTCGTGTTTATTTTCCTGTGTCCGTCAGGTAGGTCCACAAGCTTCCATACACCAAGCTTTTCAAATTGACTCAGCTCCTCCTGCATTGCGTTGACCCATGAATCTTCAGTCAGTGCTTCCTTGTAGGTTCGCGGCTCAATCTGCGAAATGAAATAACTGAGTGAAAATTCAGTTTGTAAAGGAGCAACTTTAGTATAAAAGCAAGTAAGGCCTTGGTCAATCTGGCTTCTGGTGCGAACGCCTGACTACAGCTCTCCTATTATCAACTCCTCGGGATGGTATGAAAGAGTCCTTGGCATAACTTCGCCAGGAACATCCACCTCGCCTTCCAGGTGAGTGATATTTTGATCCGCAACTTGTTCATTGTCAAGAATTGTCTGATCTGAAGATTGGATTTGCTCCCCCTCAGACTCTGAATTACCATGATCAAATGTTGGTCTACCATCAGAATCTGAATTATCATCAATTACCACCGTCTGATTTTCAGGAGTAGGTTCGCGTTCCGAAGTAGTCGGAGTTTTCTGAACTTCATCATTATCTCCAGTATGACTTGGACCAGCTTCATTATCATTGGAAGTTTGTCGTTGATGTGTAGAAGACCTTTTTGAAAATCTTCCTTGAGATGCTTCATATTCTCGTAAAATATCCAAATTATCAAAGAACTCTGACTCTTCTTCTAACTCGAATGAATCCCATAACGCATCGTAGTTGAATCGCCATGAGTCTGCGGGCTTCTGTGGAGGCATTGTATAACCTTGACATTCAACATGCTGTGCTTCGATGATCCTTTTGAGACTTGGAACAAAGACGCGTCTGAGTGGACTTGCATACCCTACGAAGATACCTTCGATGCTCTTTGAACCAAACCTGCCATCGGGATCTAGAAATGTGCAGGGAGACCCGAACGGCACTAAAAACTCGAGATTAGGCTTGTGATTGTTGATCAATTAGAAACATGTCTTGTTTTGCTTCTTCACAGTAAGTACCCTGTTGAGTGTATAGCAAGCAGCTGATACTGCTTCTGCCCAGAAATTGATTGGTAACTTGGAATCAGCAAGCATTGTTCTCGCTGTTTCGATCAGCGTTCTATTCTTTCTTTCTTCGACTCCATTCTGTTGTGGAGTATAAGGTGCGCTGAACTCTTGCAATATACCTCTTCGATCACAGAATTGCTCCATTCTGTTATTCTTAAATTTTGTACCATTATCGCTTCTTAGTCTGCGAATTCGTGTTCGGTACAAATTCTCTATCTTCCTAAATAACCTCAGCAAACTCTCAAATGTCTCGTCTTTCGACTTCAGGAACGCCACCCATGAGAATCTCGAATAGTCGTCAGTAACAACCAGACAATAAAGATCTCCCATTATGCTCTTGACATTCACAGGACCAAAGAGATCCATGTGAAGTCTCTCCAGCGGCCTCGAGACTGAGTTCATCTTTTTACCAGGATGGGATTTCTTCCGTTGTTTTCCTTTTATGCAACTGATACACTCCCCCCTCAAGATGAAAACTCTTCAAGTGAACACCTTTTACCAAATCGTTATGCACCAGGTGGTTCATCTTGCGTAGGTGAATGTGACCAATCTTTCGGTGCCATAACACTGACTCCTTTTCGGTAGCTCTTGACATGAAGCAATGAGCTTGACCCGTGGTAGTCGTAGCGATGCTCATATCCAACACGTACAGATCATTAACTCGTGGTGTTCTCATGATGATCCACTCCTTGGGGATAACAAACCCCGGCTTCAGGATCAGACATTCCTTATCAGTGAAATGTGTCGAATACATTCTATCACAAATTTGAGAAATGCTAAGAAGATTATTCTCCAGCTCCGCTATGTAATTGACTCTTTCAGACGTGATTACACCATTTGATAATCTCCCTTCCCCAACAATACGTCCTCCCTGATTTCCTGCGAAACCAACGTATCCACCGTTGAAACCTCGAACATCGTACAACAGGGCTTTTCTCCCCGTCATGTGCCGGGATGCTCCACTATCCATAATCCACTTTGAGATAGATCTCGGGAGCTCCTGCACATATCACAAACATTTAGTTAGAAAGTGAAGCAACCCAAGCCTCTTTTGACTCGGGTAGCTTGACGTTAATGTGAGTTTTCTTTGTGTACAGTGGTGGGAAATTCTTATCATTCATTTCCAAGCTCTCTTCAGACCCAACCTCAACCTCTTTGTATAAGAAAAATTCGTCTTTTTGAGGTTGACCAGATGGTTGGTCTTTCTTAGGAACATACTTCTTCCCAGGTGGGGTCGAAGTTTGTTTCTCCAACTTCTCATAAAGATCCAAAGGTACATTCATCTTGACTGGTTTGGTCATAGATGATTGTTTTGCAGAATCAGAAACCTTTGGTTTTGGAACACTTGATGTCTTGTCCTCATATTTTGGCTTCCAAGTTTGTTGTGGAGAAGCGACCCTTTTGTAAAACTTATTATTTTTCTTTACCGGCTGTTTTACAGGTTCAGTTTTGACTTTAATGTTTTCATTTTTCAAAATCTTCTTCTCAACAAACATTGGAGCTTATCCTTTGACATCGTTCTTCTTTCTTGGATTCTCGACAACCACAGACTTAGGCTTTGAGTTGGTGCACTTTCGTGCAATGTATCTAACTTCATTGCATTTAAAGCATGTGCGGGTGTCAACTTCCCAACTTTTGCCTTCAGTCTGAGGCTGTGAGGCCTTCTTTGCAAAAATATTCTTCATTTGATTTCGAAAATATTTCCGATTCTTGTTCGGAATGTGAACTTGAGCTTTTCACAAACACTTTCTTTTGAACAAATTTTTTGTTTTGAAAGTTCCTCTTTTGATAGTTCTTACCACCCTGATAACCACCCGACCATCTGTTTTGGTTGTTATTGTTAAAATGTGGTGGTACAGCAGGTTTCTTATAGTAAGATTTGTCTTTTTCAAAGTTCAACATTCTTTTAGAACTTTTCAATCCCTCAATTTTAGAAACTTCAATCTCCACAAGTTTGAAAACTTGTTTCAACTTGTCAACATTCACATTTTCAATTGGAAACTCAACGTCCGAGTACAACTTATCTGAACCACACATCTTGTACATGACAAGAGTAGGTCCGTCATTTGAGTTGTTCTTGGATTTTGGTTTCGGAATGTAGTTATTCAGAAAACACTCTTCATCTTCAGTCGACTCACTGTCAGATTTTAAAACGTTTTCAACCACATTTTTTACGACTTCAGACTGAACACTATCTTCATCAGATGATGAAGTGAATGTGACATCGATTGTTTCTGGAAGTTTTTCAATATCTGATTTCTCATTTTTTCAGAAATCTTATCCAACCCAGATTGTTTCTTTGAAAAATTGTTTAACACAGGCGGTGGAACTTGATGATAACACACCCCCGTTCCATCTGAGTATATATCTTCACCAGCTTAGTTCTCCCCAATTGGTTTGGGAACTATGTGTTGAAGAACAAAGCTTGCGGAGCTGTAACTGTTCAATTTCAAATTGATTCTTTCATTTTCAATCTTAGCTTCCTGGAACTGAAGCTTAAGATTTGCGATTTCGTCCAATTGCTGGTTGATTTGTCTTTCTTTTGCCTGAAGAACTCCAGAAAATTGAACATTTTCTTCATAAGTTTTACCATTTCGCTCATCAGAATCTTTTACTGTTCTTTTCAACATTTCATAATTTTCAGAAATTTGTCTGTTTTCATGAATTAACTTCTCCTTTTCTTTCTTAAAACGTTCAACATCAGTTTTATCATTTTCAATCCTCTTAGTTAACTCATCAATTCTTTCATTTGAAATTCTAAGAAGTTTGTCTCGATTTAAAAAACCTTCTTCAGTCGTTTTGACCTTCTCAACCAGTTCTTGGGTCTTTTTCATTATGACATACGCATTTGTCCTGCAAACTTTGCATTGTTTCATGCAATTTTTGCAATCACTTTCAATTTTAGCCCCATTAGTTTTACCTGATTCATTGTTTGAACCATTATTACTGACCTTGTTTGTTGACTCAGACGCAGATTTGGAATCTACCTCTAGTTCCTTTTCCATAAGCACTTTGTCTGCCATCTTTGTCAGATTTTCAGCCTTCATTTCTTTTGTTGTGTCGATTATCCCATTGTCGACCTTCCTTGACTTTAACTCTTCTTCTTCAGCTTTCTTTGCAGCATCTCTCTCTCCGTTCATCTTCTTGCTTTAAAGATTCTATGAGAGTTTTGAGTATGAGTGATGGTGGATCTGCAATTATTTTGCCTTTCGGGTCCAAATAGCATTCACGATCTGGATCCCATCTGTTTGCCTTCTTGGCTTCTTTCCAAGCTCGATAGTTTCTATATTTCATAGTTTGAGCTACCATCTTTCAATAGTTGTATTTTTGCTCTTCAGTTCGTGTATCTTTATATGGTTGAGTTTGTGCCATGAATGCAAATCCCACTGCATCATCTTCTGGTAAAAACTCACTCCAGTCGAAACCTTCATCGTCTTGAATCACTACTAAGGCTCTCGACTTCTCCTTCGGACTTTCCTCAATTTGCTTCATTCTTGGCGGCTCTTCGCGATTCTTGTGATAGACAGCTTTCTTATAGTAGTCATCATGAAACGGATTAGCTGTTTCATCCACTGCTGAGTTTCTGCATTCCCTCTTGAAGTACCCTTTTTGTTTACATTTGAAGCAGGTAACTTTGGATTTATCGAATCCCAACTTTGTCGAAGGCCCTTCGATGGAATTTCTTCCAGTTATCTCCATAAATCTTTGCGCTCTCCTGATTACGCTAGCCATGCACCAGCGTATGTCAATTAATTCCATCTCTTCGGGATCAATCTGGTCATAATCTTCTTTTGTCAGATTCGTATTCCCGATTTTCCCAGCGACTAGGCTTTCATATGATTCCAAGATCGAAGCAAGAAACACCATTTATTGTTTTGCAGTTTCTTTATTGAAATTTTGAGCATTGTTCAGGTTCACTGCAATGTTACATTAAAACATGTTTTTAGGAATAGTTTGTTGTTGCTGGCTTGGAGTAGATAAAGAAGAACCTCCGTGATAACCACTGTTGGGTGCTGAACTGCTGCTTTGTCTTTCTTGAGTAACTGTGTTTGAGGTCTCAGCTGAAAATGTTTTTTTCGGTGAAGTGGTTTTCGGAATCATGCTACCCCTGTAGTAAAGATCAACATTTTGTTGATATGGGGTGTTTTTTACTTTGTTCATCTTCTTAATTTCTAGCTCATGACTTTCAAACCTTTCGATCAGCCAGTCAACAGTCATTTCAGACAATGCCTTGGTATTTCTCAGAACCAGGCCATAATACTGCCAATCCTTTTCTTCAGGTAAAGATTCAAACAGTTTCTCAACCATCTCTTCTTCAGTCACTGTGATACCATGTCTAGCAAGTTCTATATTCAAATGATAGAACCGTTCAACCATCTTTAGCACATTCTCATTCTTCATGCACGTAAATAGGTCAAACTCTTTCTTCAGTAGAGGTTTCTTGTTTTTAACGATCTATGCTTCTCCAATACACTTCTTCTCTAACTTAGCCCACAAATCTTTCGAATTTTCATAGCTAATAAAAGAAATAATATCATCTCTAACATATTGATGTAACAAAGCTACACATTTTTGTTCAGCAACAAATGTCTCTTGTTCAGATTCGTTCAAGTTTTCATAATCTTTTCTTCCAATATCGTAACCTTGCTTCATCCACTTCCAGCTTAGATAAGCAAACGCTTTCAACCAATCCTCAAATCTGCCTGCCCATCTGTTGTAGTCTTCAATCGCCATCAGTTTCGGTGGCTTGTTATACGTACCATAGGCGTTGTCGACACTGAGCAAATCTGCAATCGCCTTCTTCGGGTTTGGATTAGTGTTGGAGGATGTATTAGTCGATGCGTCTCCGGTGTTGTATGCAAAGACATCGCTGAACGGGTTTAGGAATTCGTCTCCCATCATTAAGTACCTGAAAAATATTCAAACACTTAGAAAAATTTTCACAACTTTCAGAAATTTCAAACTGATGCACTTGGGTCGGATGGTGATCCGATCGAGTGGAGATTCGATCGGATGACACAACCAAGTAACAATTGTCTGATAACAAGTGTCAGATAGGCACAAGTGTTGGATGGCTATCCGATCGGATGGTGATCTGATCGGGTGGTCGTTCGATCGAGTGACACAGGATCCTTGAAACCTTTAACCCTCAACACTTCACCGATCGGATGGTGATCCAATCGAGTGAGATGATGACGTCAGCTGTAAAACCTTCAAACAACAATACCACTTCAATCGGATGGTGATCCGATCGAATGAGAATAATGATGTCAGCAAGAAAATCAAGAACAGTCTATGCCAATCAGATCGGATGGTGATCCGATCGGGTGGATGACGTCAGCAACAATGAAGAACACGACATGGTTTTTGGTTTATTTGATTCAGTTTTAGTTTGAATTTTTCAATGAAATTTTGTAGGATTGATCTATGTTCAATTCCGATTCGAATGATATGAAAATTAATCAAATTTGTCCGTGAAATCTTGCTTAATTTTGAGTTTTTCTGGTTTTAAAGTGTGAAAATGTAAAAGCTGCTAGAAAAGGGGTAGAAGATGAAGAATTTGTCAAAATTTCCGGTGAAATTTGAAAGAAATTGGCTGAAAATCGCTGAAAATCCGGTGAATTTGCTGTTGTCGTCTCTGATTCAACCTCCTATGGCTCTGATACCACTTGTTAGGCCGTGTTCGCAGGATCTGTTTGGGTAGAACGTGGCTTGATCGATCTGAATCAAGGTGCGGAATCCCTTGATAATGTCACAGAATCAACAACGACAATTTTAACGTTCAACGCCTCTGATTTCTATTTAGATTGATGGTTAAAGTACAGTGCCTCTGGTAGAAAGTTAGATCAGCAGAGGTTCCTTACAATGAACAGCCAAAAGTCCTCTAATCCTAGCACTAACATGCTATTTATAGGCAATTCAGGAAGGATATAAGTGTCACCCGATCGAATGGTGATCCGATCGGATGACATTCGTCGTCCGACGGATTTCACTTTTACATTAACGCACCGTTCCCTGAGTTGTCCTGACACAAACATACATACATGTTTATACATATACAAAAATACATACACAACACAAAATATACAAGACTTGATGCAAATGGAAGCTACAGACATATGAACTAACAGGTCTCAAGGTTATCAGTTGATACATCAGGATTCCTTGTGAAAATACTTTCATTACAGTCCAAAATCACAGCACCAGATTCATTAGTTCTAGTCGGAACACCATGAGCCTCAGCAAACAAAGACATAACATGATTCCAAACGTCAAGATCATGATTGACGATGTTCGAATTATCAGCAACATCAAAATGTGGTTCATCATCCACTGTGAACTGTTCTTCAACTATCTCTGATTCTGCAAATGAATTAGAATAATTAGAACAACTAGTGTTATCAACAGAATCAGAATCTAACAAATTTTCTTCAATCTCCTGTGCAGATCTTTCAACAGGTTCTGTTTTTTTAATTGGTTCTGTTTCTGTACTCATTTCAGTTTCAGTTTCTTTTACCTGCTCGGATTTCCCAGCTGATTCATTTGAAAAAATTTCATTTTCATTTTTAACAAAATTCAAAGGTTTCTTGAAATCAGCAGTTTGACCATTCTTAAACTTCGATGATTCGTGTGGGATATAATCACTAGGTTTGCCATACATCATTTTGTCATAATCTTCCATCTCCTATTCAGTAATAGGCAGTCTGGAGTAATTATGATTATATGGTGGTAGAACGTGTGTGTATTCCAAACCCTTCCCCTTATTCTCTTTGTAAGAAAGTTGCACATTGCACAGATTACGAACAGTATCACTGGAAGTATCAAACTTTCTGATATTTTAACTCATTTTGTTTGTAGTTTCTAGTGAGAAGATTCAGCTCAGCTCTCACAGATTCGTATTCTAATGTTTTAACTGTGAGCCTGTGTTTATAGTCTTGAACCCAACATTGCTGTTGATTCACGCCTCTGTGCAGCTGAGCTATATCCTTCTTGAGTGCTTCAATCTTTTCATAGAGAACTTTATTGTTCTCTCGAAGACTGATGTACTTTCCCATAACACTGTTGTAATCAGTGATCAATGTTGAGTTTTGTGATCTCAGTAAAGCAACTTTCTTTCTACAGTGCTCGGAACATAAAAGATAGTTTAGCGTTTCAAAGAGTGATTTCGGTTCTTCAGTCTGGGCCACTTTTTCGGGATGAGATCTCGTTGAGTGTGGCATCTTTTCATCAGTTGATGTAGCAGCCACGGATGAGGATGCGGGAATTTGAGCAGTGTTGAGATTGTTAACAAGTGGCGAATTAGTAACGGCCTTCCCACAGTTGGACATAGAAGACGATGTGCTAGCGAGATTCTGACTCCTCAGCTTGTCCTCCTGGATGTATTCATTGACTAAGGAAATCACATCTATTTTTTCTGTTGTGCAATGATTGCATTTTCCCATAATAATAGCAACACGATAGTCCCACGTCTTGCTTCGAGGCAATCCGTATAAAAAGGCTCTGTTAATCCTACCAATTGTCACATACAATCCACATTTCTCGATTTCAGAGAGCAGCAGTGTGAACCTTCTGATTACATCTTCTACGCTTTCACCCTTAATAAAACCGAAACTATCGAGTTGTTCCAAGAGCAACTGATGTTGAGAATCAATACTTGGAGAAATCATCGTCTATCCAAGAAATAATCAAGCAATAACCCCTAAACTCGCTAAATAAAACGTGTTGTATCTGTATAAACCTATTTCCTGTACTACACTGTGGTCCGATGTGACACCCGGTTTTTCAGGCCGTACCGTACAATTGTAACACGTGTTGTGAATAGGTACCAGGGCTGTATTTGACTGATTATGATGTTTATATATGGTATTTAATGAGTTGACAAATTTAAACCTTAGTAAAAATTATGTTGGCAACGGTAAGATAAACGCTTATCGCGTAACGGTTAAAATGCGAAACAAACGTCGGTGACCACCCGATCAGCGTTAAAATCCTAAAAATAGTCTGTTATGATTAGAATAGTAATTTTAATCATATTCGTGAGGAAAATAAATTAAAACGCTAAGAAACTCTATTTTTCGAGTTTAAGCGCGTACCGCGCGATGCAGCGCGTATACCGACAAAATACTGTTAACACAGCCTGTTGTAGGATCGTTCTGTGACCCAAACGAGTCTATCAGAAGAGTTCTCGGTCTAATCAGAGGCGGAATTCATTGATTAGACTTTGTAACAGCTCGATTCACACTTAATTATCTTGTATCATTGATATAACACGTTTACAGATCAAATGACACGTCGGCAGCACTTCGGTACCGGAAACACGAACGTTACAAATGAAATCACACATCAGGTACTTATAGGGGTTGGTATTTCGCACGGAATATGAAAATGCTATTTCGTGCGAAATAGTTATTGCTTATTTCGTATGAAATAGCTACTTGCTATTTCGTGCGAAATTAACTTCCAACACACAAACCTTAGATTTCTCGAACTACGTGCCCTGATCTAACAATTCTAATACAAGACTCGATACAAGACAAAGTCGACAGACGTAATACACCAACAGACTCCCCCTCGGATGTTGACGAAGTCTACGGTGTTGAGTCTTCACAATCTTCAGCCTTGATCAGTCTTTGGGCTTCTTCCAAAATATCTGACAGTATAAGTATCCTCAAATTTTATCTCTCTTCCCCAGAATCTCAAATTGACTCTATCTTCTCTTGATCAGATCTCTTGATTCTGCAATCTTGTCAGCATCAGCAACTGTCGTGATCCTCAGGAATTAAATATGGCTCTTGCTTCTTTAGACTTTCTTTTTCTAGCAGACTCCCCCTTAAGTTGTGCTGGGATTGTAGTCTTGCTTTCACAAGTTTTAGAATCACAACCTGGCTCTCTTATAGCCATATCCTGCACATTCTCTACCTCAAAATAAGATTTATAAATTAAACAATTTGACAAATTTTATTCTTTGCTTACCATTTGTAGACACAATCATTCAAAATGATTTAACATTTAAAATCTCTTATTACCTCATGTAACAAAAACACCATTTTCTAACAAATTCTTCCCAAAATTATTCATCATGTTCAGCACTCGGAATTTTGAAAATCAGCTTTTCAACATCAGTTGTCGAAAATCTTTTTGTATTTTTCAAAAATTTATGCTAAAACACTCCGAAAATCTTTTTGGATTTTTGATATTAAAGAAATACAGTAAAGAAATATTTACAGACAATATTGTGAGCTTGTGTAAGAGGATCATATCAGTTTTTGAGACAAATCACCAACACTGTTAAGCTTTAAACATTTTAAGTTCTAAACGATTCACTTAGATTGTTAGTATACTGATCCACTTAAATTTTCACACAAAGTTCAACTGTTTCGAGATACGAGATTAATGTTTTAAAGACTTAAACTCATTCATGTGTCCCACCTCAGAATATACTCCCGTATCCAGATCCCAATATTTAGTCTTACAGGTGAGTATACCTAGATGATATCTGTAAAGGGTTAAATGCGAGTGCCATGAGAGCTCAGGTTATTGCTTCCGCAAAATCAGAGAGATGATGGCTTCGACTTTAGGTGTGTTCCCTTTAGAGAATATTTTCTTCAACAGCACATGATTAGCATTTTTCAATGTTTCGTCATTTTTTATGCTGAGGGTGGTGCTATATTTCAAGCAAGCGAAAAGTATTATACGTGGACTAGGCCATTGCTTCCACAAAATCAGAAGTCCCGGGATAATACCCCAGATATCACTGAGTATAAAGACCTAGTATCTCAGAAAGAGGGACCTTTCAAACAAGATTTCGGGGGTTACCCATATATCCGAGAGATGTTCCCCACGAGATAAGCATGTTTGAAATTTAGGTTTATATCTCGACACAATCTACTAAATGTGCAAAAACCTACTGGCACATCATCAGTGAGACCGTTTATCACATTATAACTTTCCAATTCTTTAGCATGCTGTGAAAGTCCACTGATGTACTATCATTTCCTCTTTTCTCAACAAAACTCAATTTTTGATTTTATCATGTTTTTGCCATTTTCAAATTTTCAAATGTTTTTGGATTTTCTGAAATTTCTTACTCCCCCTAAAATTCAAAATCATTAAAAGAAATTTAAAAACAAGCTATACAAATAAAGTGACAACTGATATCGAATCACTTCAAATCGCCATCCACTTGGCATAAACAATCAGAACTCCCCCTATCAACAAACTATTTTCCCATTATGATTTCAAAACACTTAAGTTTGTTTTAATCAAAAATGGTTTTTCCGGAAAATTAGTTTTGTTGATTTCATAAAACCAGTTGTAGGTTAGGGGATTAAATCATCACTTTGTTCTTCTTTGACCATTTTGGAAAATTTAACAATTTTAGGTTCTATCAACAATACCACTTGTAAGAAAGATAAGTCAAGTACAACTTAATGTCCCTGATTAATCTTGAAAGTAAACATAAACACCACTTGTAGGTTTACGAATCAAACAATTTCCAGAATGGTGCCGATTCCTGCTCCACGATTACCAACTTGGAAGCTCCGGTAAGTCAGAATTTTAAGTAGAAAATGCAGTCACCCAAGCCTGACCAGCCTTGGGTGATTTTGATTCAACTCTATCCCAACCTCCTTTTGATCTGTAAAAATCTTTAACACTTTTTACCTTCCCATCTACCATCTTTCCAAAAATATGTTTAACTTTCCCATTGAAAGCCTTTTTAGCATCAAATTCTTCTTTACCAGAGAAGAATTGACCTGAAATCTCAAACCTACCTTTTGATTTCAGATTTTCTGCCCACAATGGTGAAAATTTTCATCGTTCAACTTAGGAACGGAATTCTAATTCTTTTTCTCAACAGATGACTCCTCTGATTTTATGGAATCATATTCATTGTCAGAACTACTTTCTGATCTAACAACCCACCTTTGTTTGTTCAAATCAACTTTTCTTTTGTAAAAACGTTTTGAACTTTTACCAGTTTCAAAATTCGAATTTTTAAACACTTTGAATTTATCTGAATTAGAAGTAACTCCCTGTTTTTTATTGTTATTGGACATTTGACAATTCCAAGCAATGTGTCCAACTTCTTGGCATTTAAAACAAGTTCTTCTTTCAACTCTCTTCTCAGATTCTTTTACCAGATTCTTCTTCTTTTCAGCGAAAAGTTCTTGATTTGACTGTTTCCTGAACAGTTTCTCCTTCTCTTCCTCTGAACTTGTACCTGAAACAAATTTAGTTTTTGATTTATAATTTTTCTTATTTTTATAATTTTTGAAGAACTAAAACCAAGACCTTTCTTTTTGAAATTACTGTTATGGTTTGGTTTCTTTTGAAAACCATAACCAGAACTGTAACCCTTTTTCTTGTTTAACCTTTGTTGAACTCTTGAGGTGTAAGATTTAGCTTTTTCAGAAAGATTTTCATCTTTTATTTCAGAAATATTAATTTCTATTAGTTTGAAAACCTTTTTCATAATTTCTGGTTTAACACCTCTTATTGGAAATTCCTCATCAGAATATAATTTGTCTGAATCATTCAAAGTATATGCCACTTTGATTGATCCATCATTCAAATTAGATTTTGATAACAAGAATTCTTTATTGTAAACCCGTTTAACCGGTGAACTCAGACTCTTTTCTGACGAACTCGAACTTTCATATTTAGACTCTGACTTTGACTCTTCATCCATATCCAACACCTGATCGACCACTTTCTTTAACAACTCGGACTCATGATCAGTGTCAGACGCTGTGAATGTGACATCAATATTATCTGGTAACTCATCAATGGTTTCAGACTTTAACTTGATGTTGAGAGCCTTATTTAAACTTTCCTCTTTTGGTTTTCTGGGAGAATAACTATTCCAAATCGGGGGCGGACACTTGTTATATTTGACACTCTGTTTCTTACCAGTATCTTCTTTCTTTTCTTTATCTTGAAAATCTTCATGACCTGCAACAGTAGGATAAACTCTATCAATCAAATAATCACAGGTTGTATAACTCAACAACAAACGTTTGATTCTTTCACTCTCAATCTTTTCAAGTTCCAGATCCTGCTTAAGCTTTGCACAATCTTCAATATACTCATTGATGACCTTCTGCTTTGTCATTAAAGTTGAGCTCATCATTGTCATAGCAGCATCAACTTCTGAATTTGTCTTTTTCAAACCATCAACTGTTCTGTTCAATACGTCATAAGATTCCTTCACATACTTCACATCAGACAATAAATTTTCTTTCATCTTTTCTAATTCAACGATCTTCTTATCCTTCTCATCACAATCTTTGCAAGATTCTAAACATTTCTGACAAGGTTTAATGACCTTAACTATCTTTTCAACCTCGACAATCTTCTCAACTTCAATGAGTTTTTCAACTTCAACAACTTTTTCAATTATTTTTTCGACTTCAACAATTTTCTCTACCACTTTCTCCACTTCAACGATTTTTTCTATCACCTTCTCAATTACTGGTTCAACATTTGCTTCTTCAGCTTCCATCTTTGCCTTTTCATCAGCTATTCTTCTTACTTCCAGTTCTCTCTTTAATCTGGCAATCTTCTTCTCATTCAGCATCTCAACTTTATTTGCAAAAAAACAAATTAAAACTATCAGGATCTAGACCTTTTCTAGCTTTATTAATGTATTCTTCTTCATCATCAGTATCTACATCACTTCCAAAATCTAGAAAAATCGGTATTCTTTTTGGACTAATTTTGACTTCATCTTCTTCTAGAATTCTAGCAACAAGACCTGAACCAGGTGGAATGTATTTATCCCAGCTAAATCCCTCTGCAACCTTTTCATCATCTTGGTCAATTATACCATAACAAGCTCTTTTCTCTTTTTCTTCAATGGCACGTGCATGTGCAGTTTGTGGTTGTTGAGCAATCTGATGAGAAATTGATTTTTGATAATAATTGTTTTTTCCAGACTGATCTTGTCTTCCATTTGCTTCTTTGTTTTTGCACTCACGCTTAAAATGACCTTTTTCTCGACAACGAAAACACGTAACCTTTGATTTGTCAAACCCTATCGGAGATTTAGACATCTCCCTAAAATCATCTCTACCAGTGATTTGTCGAAACTTTTCTGCCCTTCTAACAGCAATGGCTAAACACCATTTGACATCCATCAACTCAAGTTCCTCCACATCAATTTGGTCATAATCCTCTTTGGTAAGCATCGGATTTCCAATTCTGCCAGCAATCAAGCTTTCATATGATTCCAACATAGCAACAAGTGATGCCATGTGTTGCTTAGCTATTTCTGGAGAAAAGATTTTGACCATTTTGAATGTTCAAGGCAATGTTGCACTGCAGATTTGTAGAATTCTGTCATTGAGGACTTGGTGTTGTAAAATTTGGATCAAAGCTTGAATATGAAGACGAAGGTCCACCACTTTGAGTCACAGTACTTCCCTTTGTTCTAGAAGAACTATCAGCACTGAAACCAGTTTGAATCTTTGGGTTTGGAGTAACTTCAAATTTGTTTCCTCTGTAGTATAAACTGACATCTTGTTGAGCATTTGGATTAGTCATGATTGTCGTTTTCTGGATATCCAACTCATGCTCTTCAATCTTCTGAATAAACTGTGCCAAATTCATATTTTCAGATTTTCTCATGTGTTTTAGGATCAACAAATACGTTCCCCATTTCTGCTGTGGTAATGCATCGGCTAGTTTATCAACCCATTCATCGTCGTCTTTCTTTATGTCCAATCTTCCCATTTCCAGAACCAGATGACAATATCTATCAATGGTCATTTTTGTTGTTTCATTTTCAAAAGCTATAAACATATCAAATGATTTCTTCAGTAAAGCCTTTTTGTTCTTGATCATATCTGCACTTCCTTTAAACTGTTGAATTAATGCTGTCCAAATTGATCTAGCAGTACCCTCATGTTGGAGTAAAACAAAGATATCTTCTTTAACTGCTTGTTGAAGAATACTGATCATCATTTTTTCACTTGTATATTTCAATTTTTCAACATCTGAATAGTCACAGAAAGCTTTTTCAATCCCAAGTTCATTTTTCGGTTTCTCGTAATTTTTCTCTAATGAACACCATACGTCAAACTTATAAGCTTGCACCCAGTTTTCAAACCGATTTTGCCATCCTCTAAAATCTTCAATGTACATAAGCTTCGGCGGTTTTTGATAAGTTCCCGTCTCATTCTCACTGTAAAGAGTTTCAGCAGCTGTAACAGGAGCAACTGGTGTAGCAAATGCATTGTAGAATTCCTCTTCCATGATTCAGTAATCTGTATCACAAAGTCAACAAAGTTCAAACAATAATGAAAGTTCACACGAAATAAGAGTTCAAACGAAAACACTTGGTGCGAAATAGCTACTACAAACGAAATCAAACTTTGGTACGAAATATCGTTTTCAAACGAGATCAACTTTCACACGAAATACAAACTCAAGCAAAAACACTATTTGGTGCGGAATACCCTTCAAACGAAATAGCACAAACTCAAACGAAATACCCTGATTTCGTGCGAAATAACAAGACTGAAGTAATTTCGTGCGAAATTAAGTGTAATTTTCAAACGAAATAGCAATTTCAAGAGAAATCAATTGCCTATTTCATGCGAAATACTGCTGACGTCACTTAATCCGAAACCATTTTCAAGCGAAATTATCAATTTTATCACTTTTAGATCGAATTTAAGTCCAATTCTTTCGAGGATTCATTAAAACACTGTTTCGCATGATATGTTTGAAATTCAATCTATTTTAACCGTGAAATCTTGATTAATTTTGAAAAGAAGGTGTAGAAGTCAGATTTTATGGCTGTTTTGGCAAGAACTCTTCCTCCTGAGCTCTGATACCACTTGAAGGATCGTTCTGTGACCCAAACGAGTCTATCAGAAGAGTTCTAGGTCTAATCAGAGGCGGAATTCATTTAGTAGACTTTGTAACAGCTCGATTCATACTTAATTGGCTTGTATTATTGATATAACATGTTTACAGATCAAACGACACGTCGGCAGCACTTCGGTACCGGAAACACGAACGTTACAAATGAAATCACACATCAGGTATTTATAGGGGTTGGTATTTCGCACGGAATAGGCAAATGCTATTTCGTGCGAAATTAACTTCCAACACACAAACCTTAGATTTCTCGAACTACGTGCCCTGATCTAACAATTCTAATACAAGACTCCATACAAGACAAAGTCGGCAGGCGTAATACACCAACACCTGTCAAGGCAACTGATAATCATTTTAGTAATAATTTGATGAGTTTATCACTTTAGAATGATAAAAATAAATAAAAACGCATAAATCCCTATTTTTGCGATTTTAAGCGCGTACCACGCAGTATAGCACATACTGCCAAATACCGGCATCGTAGCCGGACCAGACAAACAAAATATTTTTCAGTAATATTTTGGTGAGTTTATTTTTATAGAGTGTTAGAAATAATTTAAAACGCACTAAAACGGGATTAAAACGCTAGATAAAATACCCGGTATCCAGTAAAATACCAATTGTTGGTCTAGAATATATATATACATATATATATTTTCGGATATATGTGTGTGTTTAAGAAAGTGGGGGGACATGTGTTGATTAAATGCTCTTTTCTCTCTCCTCTTTCACATGCCTATTGGCTACAAGGGGAGGTGGATGATGATGAAGCATGGGAGAACTCAATATATCACTACAAACCCAAGACAACTTCAAAACTCACACACTAACTCTCTCTCTCTCTCCTAAATTCAGCCGAAAATCCCCATATCACCTCCATAATTTCGAAATTTTTCACTTGTTCATGAAGATCAAAGTTCATTCCAAGAATGTTTTAAGGTGGTTTGAGTATTCGAAAGTGTTTTCTTGATGAAACAAGCTTCTAACCATCAAGAATCTTGTTAAAACCCACTAATAATCTTGAAGGTATAAACTTATTTTTAAAAATCACATTCATAATTTTTAGTGATGATAGAGATATTAGATAGTTTCTCTTGAACTTGGAATAAATCACAAACTTGAATCAAACAAAGAATGATGTTTTAATCAAAGTAAAAATGGGTGTGTATATGTGTGTGCACATGGCCGATTGTGTGTGTGTATATGTGTGTAAGTTGTATTTTGGTTTTTGATGAAAAGTTCTTTATTTGTTTGCTTTCTTGAAAAATATAATGATTGGAGGAATTTTTGGTTATCATGCAAGAAGATTCCAAAATGATTAGAGATTTTAAAGTGATATATTGAAAAAGTAATTTCTTGGAAGTATGTGTGTATATGTAATCCATATATATGTATGTATATATGTATGCATGCATGTAAAGGTGTTGTATAATCTTAAATGTGAAAGATCTAAGTAGGAATGAGCATGAATGAATTGAAGGATTTAAGTGTTATGTAAAATATTTGAAAGAAAATTATGTTAGTGAAGTTTTGATGCATATTGAGGTCATGTTAGATGATAAAGTTATGATATGAGTGCATTAGATACACCTACATGAACATGCATGATGATATGAAAGCATGAAATGATGATTTAAGCATGATTTGATAAAAATGAGTTTTGATCAGAAAATAAACACTAAAAATATGAGTATTTGAAGTATTAAAATGATATAAAACTTTGTCATAAGGTTTACTAGCTTTGCATGATATACATGAGGCTTAGAAACTTGTAAAATAGGTGAAATAATGTGATATGAGTATGATTTAGTAAAAATCAGTTATGAGCAGATTATAAACACTAAAATAAAGTTATTTTAAAGTGTTTAGTGACATATAACTTTGTCCTAATGTTTGCTAGCTTTACATGTTGTACTTGGTGCATTAAAAGTTGTAAAATACGTGAAATCGCATGATTTATGTGACTTACACAAAAACTGCACTAATCTGATTATAACCACTATTTTAATCAGTAAATAACATGTATTCTGTTAAATTATCAAGTCATTTCGAGTTGGGATGGTTATAGAAACGTTTAACGCAAAACTATGCGGTAAAATGGTCAAAAATCGGTAAATAAACTGTTGTTTTTAGTGTAAAAACAAGTTTTTTAACAAATTTTTAAGCTTACTTGGTGTTTGGTTGGTCATACGTGACTTCCGACGCCCGAAACCGTTACCGAATCGCTAAAATACGCATTTTTCAATGAACACTAGTATGGGTAAATTTTGAGTGAACCTTATGTGATAAAATGTGTTAAGTGATTTAAACATGTAAATGTGATAATATGTTAAGTGTTAACTCGATAGTGGGAAATTTAGACTATGCATGTATACTTGTGCGTTTTGTGCGGTAGAAACGGTAAAAATTGCGTTAAATATGTAACATGTTTGTCGAGCATGAAATTTGATACGTATGAGATATTTTACGTATATTGGCTTTAAAAATGACAAAATAGATAAGTTAACAAGACTTCATGTGATTCGGTATTAAATTATGTGGACGTTTATGTATATATATATATATATATATATATATTACGACGCGCAAATCGTAGATATATTGCGTATTAATGGGAGTGTTAACGGATTTACACAATAATGGTCACCAATAAAATCGTTCAAGTCGCAAAATCTTAAATATATATATATATATATATGAACTCATATATATTAACGTGCCAACATAATAAAAAATAATAACTTTTCGAGAAAATCCCAAAGTTATGTGATAATTCTAAGAAACGGAGAAACTTAGGATTTTTGTGTTATGAATATTGACTTAAAATCGTTCCTATACATTTATAATAGGACGTGTAGAAATCAATCTCTGGGATTGCGCTATTTAAAATACGCACCCAAAGGTGAGTGTCACTAAACCCCTTTTTTACTGTTTTGTATATATTTTGGGGGTGGAACAAGTCGTTAAAAGGGTTTAATAATGTTTTCGAAATAAAACATACCTTTTAATATAAAATATATATTTTCGCTGAAAATATATGCATTTGATAAGTTATACGTTTCGAAGTAAAACGATTTTGAAGAATGAATATTGTAAGTGCGGTATTTCTTAAGTGAAACGAGACCTTATGGATTGGGGATGAATTCCAGACTGGGTCTCAACATTTGAGTGACAGGGGAATTCGTAAATCGTCGTTTATTAAATTCTCATATTAGTAGGATATATATATTGTACGTGAGGCAGACATCATATTGTTCTTCGAGAAAGAACCCTGCGCCCATGATGTCGTTTAATCAGTTAAGTATTGTACGCGATGAATTGTTGGTAGATCTATCGGGTTGACAACCCCGTCGTGACCGGTCGCCCCGTGTCAATGTCAAACGATGAATTAATATTTTGTTTATTGTCTAGCTTTGATTATCCCTACATGGTTAATATATAGTTCGTATCGTCTTGCTAACATACGAGTCTAAAAATTGACGCAATAATTTAATATACAAAACTTGGGCAGTAATAATATTGTCGGGTTCGAGAAACTGTGACGGAAGGCCCATGAATTTTATTAAGAAAGTAAAATGGACTTTCTAAGAAGTAAATGGATTTTTAAATAAACACCTAAACAGAAATTTTTCCTTGGAATAAAATCTGTTAGTAAACGAATAAGTGAACTCACCTTCCTTTGTGTTGACACTTGATTTTAACGTGTTCTACAGGTACTTGAGTTCGGCTTCAGGAATTATGGCGTATCTTGTGGTTGTTGATGCATATTTTATCACTTATAATGTTGGACTGACTTTTAAACTTTCTGGGACAATGTAATAAGATCCATAAGGATCAAAGGATAACTTTATTTTGTCATGGTTATGTCATGTTTTGAGACGCTAAGATTAAAATCTACGTTTTAAATTAAGTAATAATTTCCAACTCTATAATGCATCAAACATCAAGATAGAAATGGGCACCAGCTTCCGTCACCACTACGTTTTATATTCCGCTGCGATGTTTTTGGGGTGTGACATCCGAGATGGTGAATAACGATTCGTGATGGGGATAAGTTGTTCGAGATGATGGGTTAGAGATGAGGTTCGAGATCAATAGTGTATCCGAGATGAACGAAAAGCTTCAAACAGTAGATCTGAGACAGGTTGAATGTTGTTCGAGATGCCTTAATATTGTCAGAGATGATGACAATCCTCAACAAGTGTAATCTGGAATGGTTTGATGATGATCCAAGATGATATGATATTGGTCCGAGATGAAGCAATCTTCAATTCCGGGATGGGAAAGATTATTCGAGATGGTCCGAAATTCGTTGAAGATAATCCGAGATGTGTTGAAGATGATCCGAGATGCACAGACAAGGTCTGAGACGATCAGATCTTCAAGCAAATATGTCCGATATGTTATAATGATTATCCGAGATAAGGAAATCTTCAAATCTTCAAGTCCGAGATAATGATGAGATGATCCGAGATCAGTCCGACATCATCCAAAATGTGATAAAGATTATCCGAGATGCACAGAAACCAGTCCGAGATGTGCAGATCTTCAACAGAATGAGCAGAAACAGCAACCAGTCAACAGTCCGAGATCCAGAATCGCTGTGATATCAGATTCGAGCCTGGAAATAGGTTCGACAGGCTCTGATACCAATTGTAAGTCCCGTAAACCGAGATCACAATGATATCACACTAGCTTGAATGGTGGCGGAATCACACAAACAAGCTATGATTCCCTAGAAAGGAGAAGAAGAAGAAAGATTACTATTAATCGAATGATTCAATCTTGCATATAACCTAGTTGTCTAATACAAGATCTACTTAGCTCATCCACCACACCCACTAACAAACCACACAAAAGCCACACATGCTCCTAAACATGATTTACTATTTATAGTAGGAGATTAGGGATAAGGCTCCTTAAACCCTAGGCCCATTTACCTAAATAAGCCCACTCTAATATCCACTAATCCATAAGCCCTCTAAATCAATTAGCTACTAATCCATAAACCTACAAGGGCCTAACAGGCACTACGAATTCAAGTCAGGGAATGTATTCATCTGGTGGAAGTCAGAAATCTCAAGCAACAAGCTTTAACATTCCGAAGTTGGATCCAAACTGTTTAAAACTGTAGAACAATCGAGTCTTGATAAAGATTTTGACCAAATAGACCAAGATGAAATGGAAGAGCTTGACCTTTAACTTAATATCGTGTTATTACATCGAAGAGGGAAGAAATTCCTTTTGAAAACAGGGAAAAAGTTTATAGGTTGTCAAACTAAGACTCGAATAGGCGTTGATATGTCAAAGCTGAAGTGCTACAACTATAGCATCTACAGGCATTATGCATGAGATTGTCGGAAGCCCGAGATGGAGAGGTCCAACAGAGAAAGCATATCTCAACAAGGAAAGAACTCAAGATCTCATACAAGTACAATAAGTGCTTCAGCCTCAAATTCCTGTTTAAATACTTCAGAAAATCTTACTCGTTCAGCAAACAATGCTTTGGTGGTTCAACCTCTACAGGAAGTGATCGATCCTTGTGACTGGGGTTGTGCTTCAGAACATATTTCGGGAGCTATAGTTTCACAAGCCTTTATGGCTGAAATTATTGAAAATGGAGTGTGTGAAGAGGTTATGGAAGAATCCGATATAGAAGAACTTGCTGTTGTAGCTGAAGTTGTGGGTGAAGAAATGAAAGTGGGTAAAGCTGCAGAGAATGAAGAAAGCTTGAATAAGGAAGTTGTAGGAAGGGTGAAAAGAATAGAAAATGGAGAAAGGAATGAATGTTTTGTGTTCAAGATCTCTACTACTGAAATGCAGAAATTTGTAGATGAAGAAGCTCAAAAGTTGGAAGAAAATTCCGTGGAGAAGGAATCTTGTGCATTCATGGTTGGAATTGAGGTAAAATCGACTTCCGTAGATAAGCGTTGCGCTAGATGCGTAGAATTTGTAGCTAAAATTGATAGATACACACTTCATAATACAAATTTGAATGCTGGTCTAGAAAAGTCCAGAAAACTCATTGTTATTTTGTCTTGTTCAGATAAGGAACACCGACTTAAGAAAAAAGCATTGAAAAATGATATCTCTAAATTTGAAAGACGTGTGGCTCAGGCAACTGTTAGAAATAAAGAGTTGAAATCTGAATTTGAATTAAACCAAAATTACATTTTGGAAAAGAACAAAATTATTTTAGAAAAAAGATAATTTGATTTTAGAGTTGCAAACAAAAATCGAAAAGTTTGGGAGTTCAAGGTGATAAATTTCTGCATTAACAGCCAACGTCTCAAAGAAATAGAGGATGAAATGTTTGGAATCTACTATAGTAAAGTGCCCCCACCGACTAACCATAACTATACATAGATGGCAAGCATTGATCCCGAATTGGCTAACTTTGTGCCAACGACCCCTCTGACTGTAAATCCGCTAAGTAAGTCGGAATCTGAGCTCAAAGCTGCATCCGACTCTGAACAGTCGAAGATGAGTGAAGCTACTAAGAAAAGTGAGATGAACTTTGTAAACATTGAGAATTTGATAAACAATAAAATTTTAGAAATTTTTAATCAAGTTCAAAATGCTAATGTGAAATCAAAACCCCGTAGGAAATCTAAAATAAATTTGAAGAATGTCCCAAAAACTGAATTTGTTAAAGGGGAAGATTTTAATCAGGAGGTCGAGAAAATTGAAAATGGGTTAAACTCTTGGTTTGTTACTCAACTTCTGAAAAATCCAACTAAAGTTTCATCATCTTCGAAAGTAAAGAGGAACGTCCAAATAATGTTGCAAATTTTCGACGATGCTACAATGTTAGTGCGTGTGACACCTGACTTTTTAGGCCGTACCGTACAATTGTAATACGTGTCGTGAATAGGTAACAGGGCTATATTTGACTGGTTATGATGTTTATATAATGTGTTGGTAAAATTAAACTTTGTTAAAAATTATGTTGGCAACAGTAAGATAAACGCTTATCGCGTAACGGTTAAAATGCGAAACGAACGTCGGTGACCACCCGATCAGTGTTAAAATCCTAAAAATAGTCTGTTATGCTTAGAATAATTATTTTAATCAAATCCGTGTGGAAAAATAATTTAAAACGCTAGGAAACTCTATTTTTCGAAGTTTAAGCGCGTACGGCGCGATATAGCGTGTATACCGACAAAACACTGTCAATACAGCTAGTCAAGGCAACTGATAATCATTTTAGCAATAATTTGATAATTTTATTATTATAGAATGACAAAAATAAATAAAAACGCTTAAATTCCTATTTTTGCGATTTTAAGCGCCTACCGCGCAGCACAGCGTACATACTGCCAAATACCGACAACATAGCCAGTACATGCAAACAAAATATTGTCATGTAATATTTTGGCAGGTTTATTTTTATAGAGAGTTAAAAATAATTTAAAACGTACTAAAACATGTTTAAAACGCTAGATAAAATACTCGGTATTCGGTAAAATACCTGTTTTATTCATTAAATCTACATATGTATGTATGTATGTATGTATATATATATATATATATATATATATATATATATATATATATATATATAGGGGAAGGATCGACTAAAAAGTGAATTTTGCCTAAGTAGCCTAAGAAGGATTGTGATGATGACATGTGCCACTTCTAATAAGTAGGAATAAAGGGCATTTTGGTCCTTATAAATAGGAGTGATAATGACATGTGGCACCCCTTTTGTTTTTTAAAAATACAAAAAAAAATCTAGTACAAAATAAATCTAGCATAAAAAATCTAGTACAAAAAAATATAGCACAAAAAATGTAGTACAAAAAAATATAGCACAAAAAATGTAGTACAAAAATTATAGCACGAAAAAATTCAGTAAAAAAATGTAGTACAAAAAAATCCAGCACAAAAAATTGAGAAAAAAAATTTAAGACAAAAAAATTGAGCACAAAAAAATTAGTACAAAAATATAGTACAAAAATCCAGCACAAAAAAATGCTATACAACATAGAAATACAACACATTTTAGTGGGTTTTTTTAGTCTTCATATTTTATATAGCAATATGGTACTCAAATTAAAGATAAAAAGATGCTCAATTTTACGGTGAAATTTTTATGAAAAAATAATGTCGTGAAAAAAAGTTATGAACGTTGAAAAAATGGGGGTGGAATATGCATGTGCCTTGCATGTGGAGAGAGAAAGTCCATAAATATGATTTTCCCAAGATATCCTTGCACTCATCCTTTCTCCTACACTTTCATCTTAACCATTGATTTGAAAAATGAATGGTTAAGATTCCTTCTCACCCTACTTAGGCAAAATAAACTTTTTATTTGATCTTACCCCTATATATATATATATATATATATATATATATATATATATATATATATATATAATTATGTGTGTATATAAGAGTGAGAGAAGGAGTTGGCGGCCCAAGGTGGTGCCACCTCTCTTTGGTAATGCAAAAACGTGCCAAGTGTAGTATGTGTCATAAGATTAATCATCACCTCATTTTAAACACTCCATCATCATTCTTTGATCAAATTCATTCTCCCACTCTCTCTCTCTAAGCTACGGCCGAACACCTCCATCTACACACATATTTAAAAATTTCAAACCTTTCATGAAGATTCAAAGGACTTCCATGGTGATTTCAGGCTAAAACGGGGTGTTTGGAAGTGATTTCAAGCAAGAACAACCTTCATATTCTCATCTATTCTCAAAAACCCATCTAAAATCTTGAAGGTATAAAAATTTATTTTATAAACTTTGTTTTGATTCTTGATGATTCTTGATAGTGATGGAAGTTTCTCTTGATCTTGAGTTTAATCACAAACTTAAAACATAAAACAAATGGGATATATTTTGAATGAAATAAAATGGATGTGTATATATATATATATATATGTGTGTGTGTGTGTGTGGCCATGAGAGTGTGTGTATATGTAAGTTTTTGTGTTTTTGATTTTTGTTGAAAGATTCTTGAGTTACATGATTACTTGAAAAGTAGGATGCATGTAAGAATCTAAGTGTGTCATATAAGAATGTTCTAAAAGTGATTTAAGATTTGAAAGTGACATGATGAAAAGTGAATTTTTGGTGGTTTATGTGTGTGTATATATGATTCGTATATATGTATGTATGTATGCATGTATATAAAAGTTTGTCATATGTTCTTAAATATGAAGGATATTAGCTTTTATGTATGAATGATTTGATGATCATGATGATGTGTGTGTTGTGTTTTGTAAGAACATGATATTAATGTGTTCTTGATGTATGATTAGATCATAAATAATGTTGATGATGTTGTATGAGTGCATTAGATGCACCTATGTGGACATGCATGTTAATATGAAAGCATGAAATGATCATTTGAGCATGATTTGATAAAAATTAATTTTTCTCAGATTATAAACCTTAAAATAAAGTTATTTTGAAGTGTTTAATGATATATAACTTCGTCATAATGTTTGCTAGCTTTGCATGTTGTACTTGGTGCATTAAAAGTTGTAAAATACGTGAAATCGCATGATTTATGTGACTTACACAAATACTGCACTAATCTGATGATAACCACTATTTTAATCAGTAAATAACATGTATTGTGTTAAAATATCAAATCGTTTCGGGTTGGGATGATTATAGTAACGTTTAACGCAAAACTATGCGTTAAAACTGTCAAAAATCGGCTTTTCGGGTGATTTTTATAAAACTGAGTTAGATCAGTAAATAAACTGATGTTTTTAGTTTAAAAACAAGTATTTTAGCTAATTTTAAGTTTACTTGGTGTTTGGTTGGTCATATGTGACTTCTGACGCCTGAAAACGTTACCGAATCGCTAAAATACAAATTTTTCGATGAACACTAGTATGGGTGAATTTTGAGTGAACCTTATGTGATAAAATGTGTTAAATGATTTAAACATGTAAATGTGATAATATGTGAAGTGTTAATTTGATAATGGGGAAATTTAGACTATACATGTATGCATGTACGTTTTGTGCGGTAGAAACGGTAAAATTGCGATAAATGTGTAACTTGTTTGTCGAACATGAAATTTGGTACATATGAGATATTTTATGTATATTTGCTTTAAAAATGAAAAAAATAGATAAGTTAGTAATATTTTGCGTGTTCGGTGTTTATTTCTATGAACGTTTACGTATAAATATTATGACGCGCAAATCGTAGATATATTACGTATAAACGGGAGAGTTAACGAATTTACACAATAATGGTCACCAATAAAATCGTTCAAGTCGCAAAAATCATAAATATATATATATATATATATATGTATATGTATTCATATATATATATATATATATATATGTATATTAACGTGCCAACATAATCAAAAATTGTAACTTTTCGAGAAAATCTCAAAGTTATGTGATAATTCTAAGAAACGGAGAAACTTAGGATTTTTGTGTCAAATATATATATTGATTTAGAATTGTTCCTATATTAGGATGTATATAAAAATCAATCTCTTGGATTGCGATATTAAAATACGCACCCAAAGGTGAGTGTCACTAAACCCCTATTTTTACTGTTTTGTATATATTTTGGGGGTAGAACACGTCGTTAAAAAGGGTTTAATAATGTTTCCGAAATAAAACATACTTTTTAATATAAAATATATATTTTCGTTGAAAATATATGAGATTTGATAAGTTATACGTTTCGAAGTAAAACGTTTTTGATAAATGAATATTGTATGTACGATATTTCTTAAGTGATACAAGACCGTACGGTTGGGGACGAATTCTTGACTGGGTCTCATATGTTGGAGAATAAGGGGAATTCGTATAACTTCATGTATTAAATTGTCATATTAGTAGGATATATATATTGTACGTGAGGCAGACATCATATTGTTCTTCGAGAAAGAACCCTGCGCCCATTATGTCGTTTAATCAGTTAAGTATTGCACGCGATGAATTGTTGGTAGATCTATCGGGTTGACGACCCCGTCGTGACCGGTCGCCCCGTGTCAAGTCAAACGACGAATTAATATTCTGTTTATTGTCTAGCTTTGATTATCCCTGCATGGTTAATATATAGTTCGTATCATCTAGCTAACATACGAGTCTGAAAGTTGACGCTATAATTTAATATACAAAATCTGGGAAATATATATTACAGTTGTCGGATCGATGAACCGGCGGAAGGCCCATGGATTTTTAATAAGGAAGTAAAATGGACTTTCTTAAATTTATATGGATGTTTTCAAATAAACACCTAATCAGAAAGTTTTCCTTGAAATAAAATTGGTAGTAAGTGAATACGTGAACTCACCTTCCTTTGTGTTGACACTTGATTTTAACGTGTTCTACAGGTACTTGAATTCGGCTTCTGGAAATCATGGCGTATCTTGTGTTTGATGATGCATGTTGTTTTGTTTAAATATGTTGGGCAACTTTTAAACTTTCTGGGACTTTTGTAATAAGAACCGCGTGGATCAAAGACATCTTAACTATGCAGTCATGTTATAAAACGTAACGTTTAATTTACTTATGTTTAAAATAAATTAAAATGTCTCCAACAATTAAATGCATCGATCGACAAGATATAAATGGGCACCAACTTTCGTCACCACTACGTTTTATATTCCGCTGCGACGTTTTTGGGGTGTGACAGTGCGCATTATGTATGTCTGCCACTGTGCGAAAAGACTAGATAGAGCGTCTGTTGAATATTGTATAGTTGACATATGAACACATGAATTTGGTGTTGGGATTGAACCCCAAAGGAACAGTTGATAAAGCCAAAACTGGATCAGAACTGTAACATCTGTGCTTGTAATCATTGTAAACAGTTCAGTTATCAATAAAATAATGTTATTTGATCCCAATGTTTGTTTAATTATGTTTGACATTTTTCATGTTTTGGTTTTTGTTCAATTTCAAACTCTACATCGCTTTCTAGAGAGTTATACGCAAACTGATGCGTAAACGTAATCAGTTCAATGCGACAGATACTCCGGAACATCAATTTATGCTTAACATACCTTAAATAACCTTTACATAACTTAGAAATAAGTTTTGAAGGCTTTGGTATGGCAAAATCAAGTTTATTCGCTTACAGGGACTAAATTCGACAAATTGCGAAAGTATGCGGATTCGTATTGTAACGGACATTCCGGAACATGATCATAAGTTAAACATACCCTAAATATCCTTTACATAGCTTAGAAATAGGCTTTGAGGGGTTCGGTGTGCTAAAATAAACTTTTTGGTCATTCAGGGACTAAAAGCGTCAAAAAGTGCATAAGTTTGCATTTTCGCGCATATCTTACGTTCTCAATACATCCGGACATCCAAAATTTTTTTGTAATCATTAAAATATTTTATTTTAGTGATTAGTATGATAAAACTTCATTCGTTTCTCAATTTGGATCGTTTTCGTGTCAGTTACAACTTCCGTAGTAATTAACCGAACAACGCAACCGTACAGACAAACGAACCGACATCCATAACATTTCTGAGCATATTTCAAGTTGTCTATGCTTTAACATCCTTATGGAGCTTAAAAATGGGTTTGACGGGTGTTAGAAGTGCCAAAACACGTCAATACGCACACAGGGACCAAAACAGACTTTTTGTAAAAGTTGTTGATCTGCACATAGCATATGGATCGTAAGGGGAACTGCATAAAGTCCGTAAACAGCCTTCAGACATCAAAAACTTGATTCCAGCTGTTTCTAGCCTGTTCCAGCTGTTTTGGTGAGTTGCAAATGGTTTTTCTTGTAATCTATGGGCTATTTTGGGTGCCCATGGTATTCCAAAACCATGGGTGCATGTGTACGGCCTAGATCAAAGCTTGGTTTTCGATGAACGCTCCTAACGGTTCTCCGAAATCTATATATACCCAACCCCCATTTTCTCCCAACTCACACTTTGATCAGATTTTTCTCTAAGTTGAAGGATAAAACCTTCATACCTGAGAATTTTCATATTAAAACCTCCATTCTTGGACCTTTTGTAAGTATTCTTTCGTTCTTTTACGCGTTTTAAGCGTGAAAGTCAAACATTGTTTGACTTTCAGCTTTGACAAGTTTATGGTCAACACGAAGTTCGTTTGAACTTCGTAACGTGAGCGTAATCACGATGGTTATAGTCCCTTGTGACTATACCTACTGATTACCACGTTATTTAGGCATAGTGACGAGTCATAGTTTCGGTCAAAATACGCGCTTACGCGTATTTTGCAACCAAACTATTCTTGGGTATCAAAACCATTTGTTTTGATACCAAACCTGTTTTCAAACCTCTTTAAACATGTTTTAACATGTTTAGCTCGTCACTTTAGGATTTAGTGCTTATATAGGTTCGTAAGATAAGCGATCTAAACAATCGCTTGGGCTTTCGAACCCAACCCGTTTGGTCGATCATTAGGATCCGACTAAATACATTAGGCGACCATAGTTGTATAGGGAAAAACTTTCCAAGGTTATACCTTATGGTCACAACGTTTAGTTAGTTGTATGATAGGTAGTTTATATGCCTTAGGAAAATGACCAAAATGCCCTTTTTACGCCAAAATTAATTTTAAGCATATGCAACCTAAATTTTGACATCTAAACTGATTAGGCAACAATATTAGACATCTTAAGGCATATATTACTTGTCATTGGACTAGTTAGGCGGTCCGAACGCGTTTTACGCGAACGACGCATTAAAGTAGCATAAGCTACCTAAACGGGTCGTAATGGGTCGTAAGCACTTAGGATAGGTTCCGTTTTAGAATATAGGCTTTGTTAAACCATATTACATGAGTTCTTACACTCATTTAGTTTACGAAACCTCATTCTATCCGATCCTCCGATTTAGGTCCGTTTATTAACGTAGTTACCTATATTAGGTGCCGTTTGATTCCGTGATCTTTCTAGCATTGCTTGGTGGTTATCTAAAGACTATTGAGCAATCTCAAGTGAGTACATAGACCCCCTCTTTTTAAATGTTTTCAAGGTGATTATGTGAGTACATAGTCCCCTCTTCTACTATTTTTCAAACATTTTGGGGTGAAACACATGTGCCTACTTGTTAGTTTCGTGCTTTCCGTGTGTTTATATCATATGCTTGTTATGTTCATTAGTACGCTTATAGTACATGATTTCTTGCATGTTGTGCTATGTATGTTCACTTAGCATGCTAGCACATTGTTTTACATTACATTTCTGTTGCATATGTTTACTCAACATATGGACACATTGTTTTACTTTGCATTTCTGTTGCATATGTTTACTCAGCATATGGACACATTGTTTTACATTTCTACCTTGTATGTTCACTTAGCATACTAGGTACATTGTTTTCATAAAACATGCTTACATTTGGTATGACATTTGGTTTGTTTAACAAACTAAAATACGTTCATTAACATTAGCTACGCCGCTCGGTAGTAAGTAGTGGTACCATAGGACTTGACAACTCCCATTCCTGATATCCTAGGTTTGTTTGGATGTAAGGAATGACTGAATCCGGAAGCATTTTTGATAACCTTTACTCTAAGGTTATCCTACAGTCTCAAGGCTTGAATGTATACGTTTAACATTACCACATAAGTGTTTGTATCAATATAGCATGCATTTTTACAAAACATACCTTTGATTTAAACTGTGTTTTATATCAATTGCATTGTTTTGTACATTCTTCTTATAGGGTTGAGTAAATACTTTTATTCACTATACATTACATTTGTTTACACAATAACATTTCAATATTTGTTTGAACATTACATTTTGTTGGTTTATTTGGGTAAGTGATTTACATAACGAGGCGACGTGTAATATGATAAAAGCATGGTGGATACGCCGCTGGTACTTCCTATATATAAATGTTTTATGGTATTACATATCGTAACGTTATTTAAACCATTTCAAATTAGACATATTACAATTTACATAAATAACATCTTTTCATAAGACATTGTTTTATAAACAGTTTATTTTATACAACTCATTTTACTTGGTTATTTAATTAACCATACACCCTTCTTTTATATAATTTGATTTCTTATCAAGTTTTCGTATAATTTATAAAAGAAAACACTAAACAAGATTCATGACTAATTTTTATTAAACATTTCTTTAAACTCAAGTCATGAATCCTATTTTCACAAAACCTATGTATCTCACAGGCATTTTTATGCTGACGTACCTATTTTCACATGTGTTTTCAGGAGTTGTTACATAGGATGATCGAGACACACATAGGAGGACCTGTGCCTTAGCAACTTAAAATGAAGCTAGAACTAGTTTAATTATGATTTGTACTCTCGTTTTCTTTGTTTAAGACAATGTAACCCCCATTTGTTGATAAATAAAACATAACTTAAATTTCCATGGTTGTGAAACAATAACTCTGTTACAACACTCCCCGACGTTTCCGCCGTAGTTTCGTTGTTTTACGCGGTCGGGGTGTGACAGAAGAGTTGGTATCAGAGCCAATGGTTATAGGGAATTAGGTTATTAGTAATGCTTTGACCTAGACTATAATTTTTCTAGGACCCTAACACAAGTTATCTTGTGTTTAGATCTTAAAACATGCATTTCACCTATCCTTAGGTGATTACCCAAAACAAGAACACAATTTTCCAAAACGATTTTTGAAAATCAATCATCTGTTTTTTTTAAATGATTTATTATAAGGTTTGGAACCCTTCAATTTTTCAGAATGATTTTGAAAATTTAATAATCCATTTTTGAATGATTCTTTTGGCCTTGTGCCTTGCAAGTTTTCAAAATCTCGTCAAAGTTTTGGGTTCTAAATAGTGTGAACACGTGCAAACTGGAAGGGTGAATGCTTGTACCCTGAGTTTTCTGTCTAAGGCTAGAGTGTTCGTACAAATCCACATAATCGGACCAGTCACTCTTACCTGGGAACTCTTGGGGTGGGTGTTCACTTATAGGCGAGCATGTCTTCGTGATACATTATTTTTGACCCATTTACTTTGATTAGTCACTGTGTGTCGTTCGTTTGCTTTGTTGTACAAACGAATGACCACCATCTTTGCTTTTGTCAATTTTTGTATCATCTCATTCTTCCCATCTAATCATCTCACTCATTTTCTCTCATGTTTCCTCTTTTAGAATGCCTCCTAGACGCGAAAATCCGCTACCTAATGCCGAAATGGCAGCTATCATGGCGCAGCATATGGCTGGTGTACTCCCAGACATTATTGCTCAAGTGAACCAAGCCAACAATAACCAGGATGCTCCAAGTTTAGTGGTTCTGAAGGAGCAAATGGGCTCCTACTGTGGTTTGAGAGCATTGAGAGTACGTTTCGTCACATTCAGTGTCCTGAAAATCGGAAAGTCGAGTTTGCTTCCAGTGTGTTTCTGAAAAGGGCTCTTACTTGGTGGAACGGGGTTATGAGAGACCGTGGTGCTGAGGTTGCGTTAGCACAGACTTGGGCCGAGCTTAGGGCTCTTATGATGAGGGAATTATGTCCTCGTCATGAGCTAAGGGCTTTAGAAAGGGAGTTTGATGACTTGAAGCAGGATAGTTATGAGCACCGGGCTTACCCTGATAGGTATGAAGAGTTGAGCTTACTTTGCCCTACAATGGTTACCCCACTCGAGAAGGCTATCGAGAAGTATATTGATGGCTTACCTGACTCCGTTCAAGACATCGTCACTGGTAGTAACCCTACCACAGTTCATCAGGCAATCGAGCTATCTGCGACATTGACTGAGTCACAGATCAGAAAGGCGAAGCTTCAAAGGAAGGGTGACAAGGATAAGAAGAAAACGCCTGATAAGGGTGAGAACAAGAAGGGAAAGAAAGTTGGGTCTACTAAGAAGTCTAGGAAGCGCAAGGCTTCCCAAAACTTTGCCGTTACTGCACAGGCCAATCAAGCTGCTCCAAATCAACCTGTGCAACCACTTGCCAAGAAACCATACCTTAGCAATGTACCTCTGTGCAACAGGTGTAACGGTTATCATCAGCTGCACATCCAGTGTCGTTATTGTACCAATTGTGGAAGATCTGGTCATCTTGCTGCCACATGTCGTCTTCCTGCAAATCAGAATCGGGCAGCTCAGAACCCAGCTCAGCAAGCTGCTCAGCCTCCTGTTCAACAATAGGCTCAAGCTGCACGACCTCACTACCCACCTGGTTCTTGCTATAACTGTGGGGATCTAACCCACTACAGAAACCAGTGTCCAAGACTGGCCAACGCAAATCAGAATCAGGCTCAGGCTCGAGGTCGAGTCTTTAACATGAATGCTAACGAGGCCCGAGTAGACAACGAGGTGGTGAACGGTACGTTCTTTGTTAACAATCTGTCTGCTTCTGTTCTTTTTTATTCAGGTGCCGATAAGAGTTTTGTGTCGTTATCTTTTGAGCCATTGCTTCGCGTGTCTAGAATGAAACTAGGAAAGCCTTTGACAGTAGAAGTTGCTAGTGGTGATCCCGTTGTTCTCAATTCTGTTCTCCGTAACTGCCAGTTGAACCTTAACAACCATCTTTTTCCCATCGACCTCACACCGATGCAACTTGGGAGTTTCGACGTTATAGTGGGTATGGATTGGTTAGCCAAGCATCACGCAGAGGTAGTTTGTTTTAAGAAGATTGTTCGTGTTCCACTCTCGATAGGTGAGATCCTACAGGTTCGTGGTGAGAAACCTGCTAGTAGCCTCAAACTCTGGTCTTGTACTCAGGCTCGGAAGTATCTGCGAAAGAACTATGTGTCTTTTTTGGCACATGTTGTGGCGGATAAAGGCAAAGGTAAGTCGATTCAAGATATCCCTGTTCTTCGGGATTATCCTGAAGTCTTTCCTGAAGAATTACCTGGTTTACCACCAGCACGCCAAGTCAAGTTCCGTATTGATCTTGTACCTGGTGCAAATCCTATTGCCAGATCTCCGTATCGTCTTGCACCGTCTGAGATGCAAGAGTTATCTAAGCAGCTCCAGGAGCTTTCTGACAAAGGTTTTATTCGTCCTAGCTTTTCACCTTGGGGTGCTCCCGTTCTTTTTGTCAAGAAGAAGGATGGATCATTCAGGATGTGTATCGATTATCGAGAGCTTAACAAGCTTACCATCAAGAATCGATATCCCCTACCTCGCATTGATGATCTCTTTGATCAGTTACAGGGTGCTTCTTATTTTTCGAAGATTGATCTACGTTCTGGGTATCATCAACTTCGTGTGCATGAAGAAGATATTCCCAAGACTGCTTTCCGCACTCGCTATGGGCATTATGTGTTCACAGTTATGCCATTCGGTTTGACTAATGCTCCTGTTGTTTTCATGGACTTGATGAATAGGGTCTGTAAGCCTTATTTAGATAAATTCATCATCGTTTTCCTTGATGACATTCTGATTTATTCTAAGACACAAGCTGATCATGACCAACATCTTCGTCTTACTCTGGAACTCCTGAAGAAGGAGCAACTTTTCGCCAAATTCTCTAAGTGCGAATTTTGGCTTAAGGAAGTTTAATTTTTGGGGCATATCATCAACGAACAAGGTATTCATGTAGATCCCTCCAAGATCATCGCGATTAAGGATTGGGATACGCCTACTACTCCTACTGAGGTTCGTTCTTTTCTTGGTCTTGCGGGTTATTACCGCTGCTTCATCGAGAGCTTCTCAAAGATTGCAGTTCCTCTAACTGCTCTAACTCAGAAGAACATACCCTTTGAATGGGGAACCAAACAAGAAGAAGCGTTTCGGACCTTGAAGCAGAAGCTTTGTGATGCGCCTATTCTATCTTTGCCTGAGGGCAATGATGATTTTATCGTGTGTTGTGATGCATCGAACTTGGGTCTTGGCTGTGTTCTCATGCAAAGGAACAAAGTCATAGCATATGCATCAAGGCAGTTGAAAATACACGAGCAGAACTACACTACTCATGATCTTGAGTTAGGTGCAGTTGTGTTCGCTCTCAAAATCTGGAGACACTATTTGTATGGTACAAAATGTGTGGTTTTCACTGACCACAAAAGTCTTCAGCATATCTTTAATCAGAAAGAACTCAACATGAGGCAACGACGTTGGGTTGAACTTCTAAACGACTATGACTGCGAGATTCGCTACCATCCTGGTAAGGCGAATGTCGTGGCTGACGCATTAAGTCGTAAAGAACGTGTCAAGCTTCACTGTGTCAAAGTTCGATTTGATATCCAATCTCGCATCTCTCAGGCTCAACGTACTTATGCTTCACAAGGTTTGATGGGTAAGGAATTACCCTATCACATTAAGCCTGATCTTGAACTGAAGGGCAATGGATCATATTATTTCATGGACCATTTATGGGTCCCAAGTCAAGACAATCTTTGCACCTTGCTTATGGATGAAGCTCATAAGTCTCGTTATTCTATTCATCCCGGTGCAGACAAAATGTATAAGGATCTTCGTACTCAGTATTGGCGGCCTGGTATAAAGAAAGACATTGCCTTATACGTATCCAAATGCCTTACTTGTCTTAAGGTTAAGGCTGAACATCAACATCCTTCTGGTTTATTGGAGTAACCAGAAATTCCAGTTTGAAAATGGGAAAACATTGCTATGGATCTTATTACCAAACTTCCGCGCACTAAGAGAGGTCATGATGCCATCTGGGTAGTTGTTGATCGTCTAACCAAGTCAGCGCATTTCTTGCCAATCCGTGAGGATTTTTCTGCCGACAAGCTTGCAAAAATCTATGTGGATGAAATTGTATCTAGACATGGTGTTCCTTTGAACATTATTTCTGACAGAGATGCTCGATTCTCATCGCGTTTTTGGAGAACCATGCAAACTGCTTTGGGAACCCAACTTAATTTAAGCACATCTTATCATCCGCAATCTGATGGCCAATCTGAAAGAACAATCCAGACTTTGGAGGATATGCTTAGAGCTTGTGTGATCGATTTTGGTGGTAGTTGGGATTCGTATCTTCCGTTGATTGAATTCTCCTACAACAATAGTTATCACTCCAGCATCAACATGGCTCATTTCGAGGCTCTCTATGGTTAAAAATGTCATTCACCAGTCTGCTGGAATGAGATCGGTGAGGCTCAGCTTACTGGACCTGACCTCATTCTAGAGACAACAGATAAGGTTAAGAAAGTTCGTGATAACCTCCAGACAGCTAGAAGCCGTCAAAAGAGTTACGCGGACCAACGACGCAAGCCCTTGGAATTTCAGGTCGGTGATCGTGTATTACTTAAGGTCTCACCTTGGAAAGGTGTGATCCTATTTGGAAAGACAGGAAAACTTGCACCTAGATATGTTGGACCATTCAAGATCGTCGAAAGAATCGGTAAGGTAGCCTACAGACTTGAGTTACCTCCAGAACTTGGAAACGTTCATCCAACCTTTCACGTGTCCAACCTCAAGAAGTGTTTAGCTGATGAGAACCTCCACATATGTCACACCCCGACCACGTAGAACATACAAAACATGGCGGAAATGTCGGGGAGTGTTGTAACAGAATTAATTGTTTCAAATCCATGGCAATTGAAGTTTCGTTTTATTGATTAAAAGTGTTACAATGTCTTAACAAACAAGGAAATACAACATAATTAACTAGTCTTGTATCTTTTATTGTCACTAAAGCCCAAGTCTGCCTATGTGTATCTTGATCATCTTATGCAACAGCTCCTGAAAAAACACATGTGAAAATAGGTACGTCAGCATAAAAATGCCTGTGAGATACATAGGTTTTGTGAAAATGAGATTCATGACTTATGTTTAAGAAAATGTTTAGTCATGAACCTTTTTAGTTTGTTTTGTTTTGTAAATCGTTTAAAAAGCAATAAGATCAGATGATATGTATAAATAAGAGAATATTGTATGGTTAAATGAATAACCATTGTAAAATGAGTTTGTAAAAGATAAGTTGTTTGTAAATCAATGTCTTGTGAAAAGTATGTTATTTGTATAAAATGTTATATGTATCAAACTGAAATGATTTAAATAACGCTACGACATGTAATACCATACAAACACTTATATATAGGAAGTACCAGCGGCGTATCCACCATGCTTGTATCATATTACACACGCATCGTTACTTAATCACTTAATCAAACCCAACCAATAATGTAATAAGTCTATGTTTAAACCAATAGTCAAAAGTCCTTGTATAAACCATGTCAAATGTTTATAGTCCAAAAGTAGTCAAGTAATGTATAACCAAAATGATATGTATGGTAAGTAAAATTTAGACTACTTAAACCATAAGTAAAAATGTACAAAACAAAGTATTGAAGTAAAACTTGGTTTAAATCAAAGTTATGTTTTGTAAGATATATGCATGCTATACTGAATATGAACATTTATGCGGTATTGTGAAAATTCATACATCCAAGCCTTGAGACAGACGGATAACTATGTAAAAGTGAGTTATCAAGAGAATATGTATTCGGATTCGGTCATTCCTTTCATCCCCTTTCCCTGGGATGTCCGGAACGGGATTTGTCAAGTCCTATGGTACCACTACCTACTACCGAGCGGCATGATCGGTGTTAATGAATGTATAGTATAGTTTAAACAAACCAAATGTCATACCAAAATGTAAGCATGTTTTATGAAGATAATGTACCTAGTATGCTAGAGTAAACATACAGGGTAGAGCTGTAAAACAATGTGTCCATATGTTACTGGAACATATGCAACAGAGATGCAGTATAAAACAATGTACTAAGTATGCAAAGTCATCATACAAAGTAGAAAAGTCATGTAAAACAATGTACTAAGTATGCAAAGTCATCATACAAAGCATAGAACACCATGAAATCATGTACTATAAATGTACTAATGAACATAGCAAGTATATGATGTGAAAACAGGAAAGCACGAAAGTAACAAGTAGGCACATGTGTTTCACCCCAAAACAGTTTGGAAAACAGTAAAAGAGGGGTCTATGTACTCACTTGAGATTGCTCAGAAGTCCTTGAGTAACAACTAAACACTGCTAGAGATCGCGGATATCAAACGGCACCTAATATAGGTAACTATGTTAATTAACCGGACCTAGATCGGAAGATCGGGTAGCATTAGGGTTTGTAAACCAAACGAGTGTAGAGACTCGTGTCATTTGGTTTAACAAAGCCTACATACTAAATGAAACTTAACCTAAGTGTTTACGACCCATTACGACCCGTTTAGGAAGCTTATGCTACTTTAACGCGTCGTTCGCGTGAAACGCGTTCGGACCGCCTAACTAGCCCTATGACAAGTGTTATATGCCTAAACATGTTACATAATCAGTTATGTGACAAAAGTTTAGGTTACATATGCTTAATTACCAATTATACTTGAAAAGGGTATTCTGGTAATTTACCTAAGGCATATAAACTACCTATCATACAACTATTTAAACGATGTGACCATAAGGTATAACCTCGGAAGGTTATTCCATATACACTATGGTCACCTACTGTGTTTGGTCGGATCCTAATGATCGACCAAATGGGTCGGGTTCGAGGTATAAGCGATTTATTAGATCGCTTACCCTACGACCCTAGACAACGTGGTAATCAGTAGGCATAGTCCCAAGGGACTATAACCAACGTGATTACACTCACGTTGCGAAGTTCAAACGAACTTCGCATTGACCATTACTGGTCAACGCTGAAAGTCAAACAAAGTTTGACTTTCTGACTCGAAAAGCAATAAAATAAGGAAAAGAACGAAAGAATACTTACGAAGGGTCCCCGAATGCTAATCTCGATCCAAGAATCTCAGGTATGAAACAATGGTTTCAACTTAGAGTTCCTAAGATCAAGATTCTAGTGATTTTAGCAATGGGGGTGAATGGGTATTTATAGGAATACCCGAACCGTTAAGATCGTTTCATGGAAAACGTGCCTTAATCCCATCCGTACATGTGTTGCAAAGTCATGGTGCCTAAATTCCATCCTTATCCGCTGACTAAGCATGTTAGAATGTGTGGTTGTGAATTAAACAACGGCTAATACATCGAATCTGGTCCCGAAAACGCAAAACTGAGTTTTCTGCATGTTTTCTGTCCAGCATAGGCAGTCGCGTAGCGCGATGGGTAAGCCCATTGGGCTCGCGCTACGCTAGCACCCCCCTGAATCAGAAAAGTTTCAGAATTGGCAGAAATGGTCCCTGCACGTGTTTAAGGCCTTTTTCGATGCGTTTGAACCCCGTTAACCTCATTTCATGGCTCTAAAATGAAGTTAAAGTATAGGGAACTCAAAACATGCTCAAAAATATGCCGGATGTTGGTTCGTTTGGTCGTACGAACGCGATGTTCGCTTAATTACGACGGAATGCGCACAAGCGCGAAAAACGATCCAAATGACGTGACGAATGGATTTTTCTTATGGCGAACACTAAAATAAAATATTTTAGTGCTTACATAAATTTTTGGATGTCCGGATGTATTCAGAACGTAAGTTATGCGCGAAAATGCAAACTTGTGCACTTTTTGACACTTTTAGTCCCTGAATGACCCAAAAGTTTATTTTAGCACACCGAACCCCTCAAAGCCTATTTCTAAGCTATGTAAAGGATATATATGGTATGTTTAACTTATGGTCATGTTCCGGAATGTCTGTTACAGTTCAAATTGGCATACTTTCGCAGTTTGTCAAATTTAGTCCCTGTAAGCGATTTAACTTGTTTTTGCCATACCAAAGCCTTCAAAACTTATTTCTAAGTTATGTAAAGGTTATTTAAGGTATGTTAAGCCTATGTCACTATTCTGGAGTGTTTGTTGCATTAAACTGGTTATATTTACGCATCAGTGCGCGTATAACCTTCCAGAAAGCGATTTAGGGTTTGAAATTGAACAAAAATTGATATGTGCAAATGATACACATATTTTTTACAAATCCCAAGTATGAAATACAATATTTCATTGGTTTGGTATTTGTTTGATGGCCGTGGAGGCACAGGTGTTACAGTCTCCCCTACTTTAGGAAATTTCGTCCCGAAATTTATTTAGAGGAAACTTGTGAGATCTTGGAAATATGAAGTTGAAAAGATCGAACAACATTGGTTAGGGTTCTTGAACTTCTAGTAACCTTAATAACATCATGATTGCAATGTAAGAGGGATACTTATATACAAGTATATGAAGCGTCATTGGTGCGTCCACCGTACCTCTATTACATCGTTCTCATTTCGTTATTGTTGTCCCTATCGGTTCTTACACATAACAAATCTTACTGGGTTTCTGTGCACTAAATTTCATAATTATGTACGCGTCCATAATTAGACAATTCCTTGCATAGTCCACACAGTCTATTTTAAAATGTGCAGGGGAAAACCGAATGAACAATCCTGTGATGAGTGTGACTAGACCGCCATAGAGTCCTTTTAATTAAATCAATTATTGATCTAAATAGACTATCAAGGAGTCTGTTCAGCTACATCACTAGATGTCGTCCTTTAACCAAATTGTGAATCAATCTTTTTGACTAGACCTCTAAAGGGTCTCTTATGAATCAAGGAGTGGTACTATATAACCCAAGGGTCTTAACTATTACATAGAAGCCCATTAAGGATTTAAGGTAGTACCTTTTGAATATCCTGCTACGAATCCCTCATATGAAGATATGAAAGATCCTGCGAGGATTTGGATAACGAATATCCAGAGTATTAAAAACACAAAAATGCATAAAAGAAAACATAAGATGAATAAACACATAGTCACATAACCACAAAATCGTTTTGTTAATTTGTCTTGTAAATTGCGTATATGCATTTAAAGCACACTAGAAATCCATTCCGTGGATTTCATTTGGTTCTTTAAACGTTATCAAGAATCCAACTATAAAGATAGAAAGATTCAAAAAAGAAAATTCGATTTCGATTATTAGGAACCGAAGTGTTCGAATTAAGGTACATAAGGAATCCAATCAAGGACTCTGATTTGAATGATGATTATCCACAAGGGTCTAATTGTGGAGATAAAAAGATCCCATATGGATTTTAGAAGTTGGAGATGTTTTGAAATCTTGCACGGGATGTGCTTAAGTCAAAACATGAAGTTGAAATGCTTATGAAGTTGAGATGCTAGATATGTCAAGGCGACATATGAAGCAGAATTTGAAGGTTAAGTCACTGTATGAGGAAAATATATTTGGAAAACTATGCATGGGGTTCTTTTAAGAAAAATGTGTTTACCGTTTTTGAAACCTTATATATAATACATTTGAAATTATAGTAGGTGTACTAGGTAAGTATATTTATAAAAATGTTTTAAAATTATGCGAGATGAATTTTGAAATTATGTATAAGGTTTTTGAAAATATGAATGATGTTTTTCGAAATCATGCACTTGATGATAAAATGTACTGTGTTAATATTGTTTTCAGACTATATGAAATATTTTGAAATTATGGAGATTGTTTTGAAATACTTGTACTGTGTATGTTGAAAAATCAAAACGTAATAGGTATGAGATTTGAAAATATCCTTAGTTATCTAACCAAGGATTCAAAGGCACGGATGTGCAACAAGCACGATTACTCATAATTTCACTTTATTTCCTGTACTTCGTTTCTTAGAATGAAACGAGTACTTAGAACTTTCGAGGAAATTATGAGCGATCACTTGAAAGAGAGAATCACAAGAGTAGTTTGTAAGGAACATAGTTCCTTAATGCAGGTATCATAGAAAAATCATACACACATGTAACTATACTTGTATATCAGAATTTGTGAACAACGATTTTTATTTATGAACAAGACATATTGTTTCACAATACACGAAAACAAAAGAAACAAAGGCATAAGACAGCAACATCCTTTGTTCAGTCGAATGCTCATCCAAGGGTTGGATTTGCACTGACTATCTTCGGGCAGTTGTTCCTGAAATGGCTCGTATCGCCACAGTTGTAGCAAGTACCGCGCGGGAAACGAGCTTGATTAGGGTTGACTTGGAGTTGGGTAGTAGCAAGATTTGCAACAGCTTTGTTCTGGATAGCAAAGCGGCATGTGTTGACCAAATGTCCCCGCCGTCCACAGTAGGCACAATTCAAGCAGGGTATGAGGTTTGAATGATGACCGTTGCATCGCTTGCACCTAGGAGCAGTTCCTAAGTATGGCTTCCTAGCTGGTGGCCTTGCCACTTGGCTAGGTCCAGCTTGATTAGGTGTAACCGCTGCGGGTTTCCTTGAAGCCTTACGCTTCCTTGATGTTGGTGCAAGCTTGACTTCTGCTTCCTTTGGTGGCTCTTGAGTGGCTTCATTGTCGAGACGAGAGGCTTCATTGTTAAGACGAGCCATGGCAATGCCTAAATCCACAGTCTTCTGAATCACTTCGCCTATTTGTTGGACAAATTTGGCTGTTCGCTCAGACGTTTGACCAGTGCCAAGAGGAAGAGACATTCTAGAAGAAAATGAAAGACATAGGAAGAAGCAAGTGAAAGGTTTATTGGATAATCAATACCGAATGGTAACGAATGAAAATTGTGATCATTTGTTTGTTACCTAAGGCAAACAAATGAGATGGTGACAATTCAAAGTAAATGGGTCAAAAATAATGTATCGCGAAGACATGCTCGCCTATAAGTGAACACTCATCCCAAGAATTCCCAGGTAAGCACAACTGGTCTCGCGTCTGATGAGATGTATACGAAGTGCTTGCCTAGACAGAAAACCCAGAATACAGGCATTCACCCTTCCAGTTTGCACGTGTTCACATTATTTAAAACCCAAAACCTTGACGAAATTTTGAAAATTCAAAGGGTTTCAAAACCATATAATAGAGAGTTCAAAACCTTACAATAGAGGATTCAAAACCTAGTAATTAATCATCCTAGAACAGATGATTAGTTTTCAAAGCGGTTTTGAAATTTATGTTCTTGTTGTGGTCATCGCCTAAGGATAGGCGACGGTATTGTTTTATGACTAAACGCAAGTAAACTCGCGTTAGGGTCCTAAGAAGGTTATAGACTAGGTCAAAGCATTACTAATAACCTAATTCCCTATAACCATTGGCTCTGATACCATCTTTTCTGTTACACCCCGACCACGTAGAACATACAAAACGTGGCGGAAATGTCGGGGAGTGTTGTAACAGAATTAATTGTTTCAAATCCATGGCAATTGAAGTTTCGTTTTATTGATTAAAAGTGTTACAATGTCTTAACAAACAAGGAAATACAACATAATTAACTAGTCTTGTATCTTTTATTGTCACTAAAGCCCAAGTCTGCCTATGTGTATCTTGATCATCTTATGCAACAGCTCCTGAAAAAACACATGTGAAAATAGGTACGTCAGCATAAAAATGCCTGTGAGATACATAGGTTTTGTGAAAATGAGATTCATGACTTATGTTTAAGAAAATGTTTAGTCATGAACCTTTTTAGTTTGTTTTGTTTTGTAAATCGTTTAAAAAGCAATAAGATCAGATGATATGTATAAATAAGAGAATATTGTATGGTTAAATGAATAACCATTGTAAAATGAGTTTGTAAAAGATAAGTTGTTTGTAAATCAATGTCTTGTGAAAAGTATGTTATTTGTATAAAATGTTATATGTATCAAACTGAAATGATTTAAATAACGCTACGACATGTAATACCATACAAACACTTATATATAGGAAGTACCAGCGGCGTATCCACCATGCTTGTATCATATTACACACGCATCGTTACTTAATCACTTAATCAAACCCAACCAATAATGTAATAAGTCTATGTTTAAACCAATAGTCAAAAGTCCTTGTATAAACCATGTCAAATGTTTATAGTCCAAAAGTAGTCAAGTAATGTATAACCAAAATGATATGTATGGTAAGTAAAATTTAGACTACTTAAACCATAAGTAAAAATGTACAAAACAAAGTATTGAAGTAAAACTTGGTTTAAATCAAAGTTATGTTTTGTAAGATATATGCATGCTATACTGAATATGAACATTTATGCGGTATTGTGAAAATTCATACATCCAAGCCTTGAGACAGACGGATAACTATGTAAAAGTGAGTTATCAAGAGAATATGTATTCGGATTCGGTCATTCCTTTCATCCCCTTTCCCTGGGATGTCCGGAACGGGATTTGTCAAGTCCTATGGTACCACTACCTACTACCGAGCGGCATGATCGGTGTTAATGAATGTATAGTATAGTTTAAACAAACCAAATGTCATACCAAAATGTAAGCATGTTTTATGAAGATAATGTACCTAGTATGCTAGAGTAAACATACAGGGTAGAGCTGTAAAACAATGTGTCCATATGTTACTGGAACATATGCAACAGAGATGCAGTATAAAACAATGTACTAAGTATGCAAAGTCATCATACAAAGTAGAAAAGTCATGTAAAACAATGTACTAAGTATGCAAAGTCATCATACAAAGCATAGAACACCATGAAATCATGTACTATAAATGTACTAATGAACATAGCAAGTATATGATGTGAAAACAGGAAAGCACGAAAGTAACAAGTAGGCACATGTGTTTCACCCCAAAACAGTTTGGAAAACAGTAAAAGAGGGGTCTATGTACTCACTTGAGATTGCTCAGAAGTCCTTGAGTAACAACTAAACACTGCTAGAGATCGCGGATATCAAACGGCACCTAATATAGGTAACTATGTTAATTAACCGGACCTAGATCGGAAGATCGGGTAGCATTAGGGTTTGTAAACCAAACGAGTGTAGAGACTCGTGTCATTTGGTTTAACAAAGCCTACATACTAAATGAAACTTAACCTAAGTGTTTACGACCCATTACGACCCGTTTAGGAAGCTTATGCTACTTTAACGCGTCGTTCGCGTGAAACGCGTTCGGACCGCCTAACTAGCCCTATGACAAGTGTTATATGCCTAAACATGTTACATAATCAGTTATGTGACAAAAGTTTAGGTTACATATGCTTAATTACCAATTATACTTGAAAAGGGTATTCTGGTAATTTACCTAAGGCATATAAACTACCTATCATACAACTATTTAAACGATGTGACCATAAGGTATAACCTCGGAAGGTTATTCCATATACACTATGGTCACCTACTGTGTTTGGTCGGATCCTAATGATCGACCAAATGGGTCGGGTTCGAGGTATAAGCGATTTATTAGATCGCTTACCCTACGACCCTAGACAACGTGGTAATCAGTAGGCATAGTCCCAAGGGACTATAACCAACGTGATTACACTCACGTTGCGAAGTTCAAACGAACTTCGCATTGACCATTACTGGTCAACGCTGAAAGTCAAACAAAGTTTGACTTTCTGACTCGAAAAGCAATAAAATAAGGAAAAGAACGAAAGAATACTTACGAAGGGTCCCCGAATGCTAATCTCGATCCAAGAATCTCAGGTATGAAACAATGGTTTCAACTTAGAGTTCCTAAGATCAAGATTCTAGTGATTTTAGCAATGGGGGTGAATGGGTATTTATAGGAATACCCGAACCGTTAAGATCGTTTCATGGAAAACGTGCCTTAATCCCATCCGTACATGTGTTGCAAAGTCATGGTGCCTAAATTCCATCCTTATCCGCTGACTAAGCATGTTAGAATGTGTGGTTGTGAATTAAACAACGGCTAATACATCGAATCTGGTCCCGAAAACGCAAAACTGAGTTTTCTGCATGTTTTCTGTCCAGCATAGGCAGTCGCGTAGCGCGACGGGTAAGCCCATTGGGCTCGCGCTACGCTAGCACCCCCCTGAATCAGAAAAGTTTCAGAATTGGCAGAAATGGTCCCTGCACGTGTTTAAGGCCTTTTTCGATGCGTTTGAACCCCGTTAACCTCATTTCAAGGCTCTAAAATGAAGTTAAAGTATAGGGAACTCAAAACATGCTCAAAAATATGCCGGATGTTGGTTCGTTTGGTCGTACGAACGCGATGTTCGCTTAATTACGACGGAATGCGCACAAGCGCGAAAAACGATCCAAATGACGTGACGAATGGATTTTTCTTATGGCGAACACTAAAATAAAATATTTTAGTGCTTACATAAATTTTTGGATGTCCGGATGTATTCAGAACGTAAGTTATGCGCGAAAATGCAAACTTGTGCACTTTTTGACACTTTTAGTCCCTGAATGACCCAAAAGTTTATTTTAGCACACCGAACCCCTCAAAGCCTATTTCTAAGCTATGTAAAGGATATATATGGTATTTTTAACTTATGGTCATGTTCCGGAATGTCTGTTACAGTTCAAATTGGCATACTTTCGCAGTTTGTCAAATTTAGTCCCTGTAAGCGATTTAACTTGTTTTTGCCATACCAAAGCCTTCAAAACTTATTTCTAAGTTATGTAAAGGTTATTTAAGGTATGTTAAGCCTATGTCACTATTCCGGAGTGTTTTTTGCATTAAACTGGTTATATTTACGCATCAGTGCGCGTATAACCTTCCAGAAAGCGATTTAGGGTTTGAAATTGAACAAAAATTGATATGTGCAAATGATACACATATTTTTTACAAATCCCAAGTATGAAATACAATATTTCATTGGTTTGGTATTTGTTTGATGGCCGTGGAGGCACAGGTGTTACAACATACCACTTGACGAAATTCGTGTTGATAACACGATGCATTTTGTTAAGAAACCTGTGGAAATCATGGATCGTGAAGTCAAGTGGCTTAAACGTAAGCGCATTCCATTGGTTAAAGTTCGCTGGGAATCTAAACGTGGACCATAATTTACTTGGGAACGTGAAGATCAAATGAAGGCGAAATATCCACATCAATTCTCACGAGTTTCCTCTAAATAAATTTTGGGACGAAATTTTCTTAAGTAGGGGAGACTGTGACATCTGTGCTTGTAATCATTATAAACAGTTTAGTTATTAATAAAATAATGTTATTTGATCCCAATGTTTGTTTAATTATGTTTGACATTTTTCATGTTTTGGTTTTTGTTCAATTTCAAACTCTATATCGCTTTCTGGAGAGTTATACGCAAACTGATGTGTAAACGTAATCATTTCAACGTGATCGATACTCCGGAACATCAATTTATGCTTAACATACCTTAAATAACCTTTACATAACTTAGAAATAAGTTTTGAAGGCTTTGGTATGGCAAAATCAAGTTTATTCGCTTACAAGGACTAAATTCAACAAACTGCGAAAGTATGCCGATTCGTACTGTAACAGACATTCTGGAACATTATCATAAGTTAAACATAACCTAAATATCCTTTACCTAGCTTAGAAATAGGCTTTGAGGGGTTCGGTGTGCTAAAATAAACTTTTTGGTCATTCAGGGACAAAAAGCGTCAAAAAGTGCATAAGTTTGCATTTTCACGCATATCTTACGTTCTGAATACATCCGGACATCTAAAATTTTTTTGTAATCATTAAAATATTTTATTTCAGTGATTGGTATGATAAAACTTCATTCGTTTCGCAATTTGGATCGTTTTCGCCTCCGTTACGACTTCCGTCGTAATTAACCGAACAACGCAACCGTATAGCCAAACGAACCGACATCCGTAACATTTCTGAGCATATTTCAAGTTCTTTATGCTTTAACATCCTTATGGAACTTAAAAATGGGTTTGAAGGGTGTTAGAAGTGCCAAAACACGTCAATACGCACACAGGGACCAAAACAGACTTTTTGCAAAAGTTGCTGGTCTGCACATAGCATACGGACCGTAAGGGGAACTGCATACGGTCCGTAAACAGCCTTCAGACATCAGAAACTTGATTCCAGCTGTTTCTAGCCTGTTCCAGCTGTTTTGGTGAGTTGCAAATGGTTTTTCTTGTAATCTATGGGCTATTTTGGGTGCCCATGGTATTCCAAAACCATGGGTGCATGTGTACGGCCTAGATCAAAGCTCGGTTTTCGATGAACGCTCCTAACGGTTCTCCGAAATCTATATATACCCAACCCCCATTTTCTCCCAACTCACACTTTGATCAGATTTTTCTCTAAGTTGAAGGATAAAACCTTCATACCTGAGAATTTTCATATTAAAACCTCCATTCTTGGACCTTTTGTAAGTATTCTTTCGTTCTTTTACGCGTTTTAAGCGTGAAAGTCAAACATTGTTTGAATTTCAGCTTTGACAAGTTTATGGTCAACACGAAGTTCGTTTGAACTTCGTAACGTGAGCGTAATCACGATGGTTATAGTCCCTTGTGACTATACCTACTGATTACCACGTTATTTAGGCATAGTTACGAGTCATAGTTTCGGTCAAAATACGCGCTTACGCGTATTTTGCAACCAAACTATTCTTGGGTATCAAAACCGTTTGTTTTGATACCAAACCTGTTTTCAAACCTCGTTAAACATGTTTTAACATGTTTAGCTCGTCACTTTAGGATTTAGTGCTTAAATAGGGTCGTAAGATAAGCGATCTAAACAATCGCTTGGACTTTCGAATCCAACCCGTTTGGTCGATCATTAGGATCCGACCAAACACATTAGGTGACCATAGTTGTATAGGGAATAACTTTCCGAGGTTATACCTTATGGTCACAACGTTTAGTTAGTTGTATGATAGGTAGTTTATATGCCTTAGGAAATTACCAAAATGCCCTTTTTACGCCAAAATTCATTTTAAGCATATGTAACCTAAATTTTGACATCTAAACTGATTAGGAAACAATATTAGACATGTTAAGGCATATATTACTTGTCATAGGACTAGTTAGGTGGTCCAAACGCGTTTTACGTGAACGACGCGTTAAAGTAGCATAAGCTACCTAAACAGGTCGTAATGGGTCGTAAGCACTTAGGATAGGTTCCGTTTTAGAATATAGGCTTTGTTAAACCATATTACATGAGTTCTTACACTCATTTGGTTTACAAAACCTCATTCTATCCGATCCTTCGATTTAGGTCCGTTTATTAACGTACTTACCTATATTAGGTGCCGTTTGATTCCGTGATCTTTCTAGCATTGCTTGGTGGTTATCTAAAGACTATTGAGCAATCTCAAGTGAGTACATAGACCCCCTCTTTTTAAATGTTTTCAAGGTGATTATGTGTGTACATATTCCCCTCTTCTACTGTTTTTCAAACATTTTGGGGTGAAACACGTGTGCCTACTTGTTACTTTCGTGCTTTTCGTGTTTTTATATCATATGCTTGTTATGTTCATTAGTACACTTATAGTACATGATTTTTTGCATGTTTTGCTATGTATGTTCACTTAGCATGCTAGCACATTGTTTTACATTACATTTCTGTTGCATATGTTTACTCAACATATGGACACATTGTTTTACATTGCATTTTTGTTGCATATGTTTACTCAGCATATGGACGCATTGTTTTACATTTCTACCTTGTATGTTCACTCAGCATACTAGGTACATTGTTTTCATAAAACATGCTTACATTTGGTATGACATTTGGTTTGTTTAAAGAACTAAAATACGTTCATTAACATTAGCTACATCGCTCGGTAGTAAGTAGTGGTACCATAGGACTTGACAACTCCCATTCCTGATATCCTAGGTTTGTTTGGATGTAAGGAATGACTGAATCCAAAAACATTTTTGATAATCTTTACTCTAAGGTTATCCTACAGTCTCAAGGATTGAATGTATACGTTTAACATTACCACATAAGTGTTTGTATCAATATAGCATGCATTTTTACAAAACATAACTTTGATTTAAACTGTGTTTTATATCAATTGCATTGTTTTGTACATTCTTCTTATAGGGTTGAGTAAATACTTTTATTCACTATACATTACATTTGTTTACACAATAACATTTCAATATTTGTTTGAACATTACATTTTTGTGGTTTATTCGGGTAAGTGATTTACATAACGAGGCGACGTGTAATATGATAAAAGCATGGTGGATACTCCGCTGATACTTCCTATATATAAATGCTTTTATGGTATTACATATCGTAGCATTATTTAAACCATTTCAAATTAGACATATTAAAATTTACATAAATAACATATTTTCACAAGACATTGTTTTACAAACAGTTTATTTTATACAACTCATTTTACTTGGTTATTTAATTAACCATACACCCTTCTTTTATATAATCTGATTTCTTATCAAGTTTTCGTATAATTTATAAAAAAAAACACTAAACAAGATTCAAGACTAATTTTTATTAAACATTTCTTTAAACTCAAGTCATGAATCCTATTTTCACAAAACCTATGTATCTCACAGGCATTTTTATGTTGACGTACCTATTTTCAAACGTGTTTTCCGGAGCTGTTGCATAGGATGATCGAGACACACATAGGAGGACTTGTGCGTTAGCAACTTAAAATGAAGCTAGGACTAGTTTAATTATGATTTGTACTCTCGTTTTCTTTGTTTAAGACAATTTAACCCCCGTTTGTTGATAAATAAAACATAACTTAAATTTCCATGGTTGTGAAACAATAATTCTGTTAAAACACTCCCCGACGTTTCCACCGCGGTTTCGTTGTTTTACGCTGTCGGGGTGTGACAAGAACAGTGGATCCAGAATAGGCAGTTGTTTGTACTTAGTCTTTCCCCTTGAAAGTGGCCCTATCATCTGCTGACCTCTAAGTACTGCCCTTCTCAACAACTACTGATGTCTAAAGACTGTTGAAGATAAAGCACTGATGCTCAATCTGCTGATATGGGTCAAGTACTGCTGAAGACACAAAGCACTGCTGGAGCTATAACAGTGGAATGAAGAATCAGTAGTTTACTTTAATCATTGCATTGTATTTATAATCAGTAGTTAGACAGCAGTGTTTGTATAGAACAGTTGTTAGAGGTTGTTAGGAGGTTAGATGTCACTTTCATGGTGACGTCAGCCAAAGATGCTCAGTGGTTTGTTCTGTACTATAAATAGAACAGTACCCTATACTGTTCTATCAGCTCTCTTCATCACCAAGTCATTATGTATGAACAATCACTGTGAGCTCAGGCTGAGGGGTAGATTATATGTATGCATGTTGTGTAATTGACTATTGTAATGAATACAATCATTCGATTTCATGTCAAACATGTTTGCTTAAACTTATTCTCTCTTTGATTGTGTGTTGAAAGTTTATTCCATCTATTTCCGCTGCAACTATCTCTGTTTCATCTTCATTTTTGTTAAACAAACACAATCATAAGAAACTCTGATCCTAACAATTTCTATCAGAGCTAGGACAGTCAAATTTTATCTAACAATCATTTTGACTTAAAAGTTCAGCTCAATTTCGTTGATACTTTAGATTGTTCGGTTTTAGTTGTAAAACAGAGTAAGGTGTAATCACGTACAAAGTTGATTATCCAGTGCCTGAAAACAACCAGAATGACGTCACAATCACAGGATAACACTAATAACATTGGTTCTCTCTTCAAACCACCTATGTTGGTTAGATCTGAATATAACATCTGGGAGAGAAGGATGGGTCACATCCTAGCTCAACAGAATACCAGATGTTGGAAGTCAGTTATCTTTGGACCACATGTTCCAATGGTGCCGACTGCTGAGGATCCAAAAGTTTTTGAACCTAAGAAAGTTGAAAACTATACTGATCAGGATTTTCAGAAAATTGAACTGGAGGCCAAGGCATTTAGCATCGTTGCATCCGCACTCCCAAATGAAATTTATGCTGGGCTGTTACACTGTAACAGTGCCAAGGAATTGTGGGATGCACTTAAGGAATAATTTGGGGGGATTGAAGAAGTAATTGAAAATAACAGGGAAATTCTGAATCAACAATATGAAACCTTTTGTCACATTAACGGTGAATCATTGGCACAACAGTTTGAGCGATTTAGTTGTCTCATAAGTGAACTGAAACTTGTTAAGGTTGAATTTGCTAATGCAACACAAAATAGTAGGTTTCTCAGGTCACTTCCTGAAAAATGGGACACAGTTGCTTTTGTAACCAGGAATTCAGTTTGGTTTAAAGATCTGACCCTAACCCAGCTTCATGGTAGACTCCTGACCTATGAAAGGGAGTTAAACCAGAAAAAGAAGTCACAAGAGTCTTGGAAGGTTGTAGATGACTATTCATTTAGCAACACAGTTCTTTTGGGTCAGGAAGAATCTGGTAGTAGTAAGGATCAGGGTTATGATCATTACATTGACATAACAGCTGGTGGAGCCTTTAACAACTCTGATTCTTACTCATCCAATTATGCTTTTACAGCTAATGGAGAAAACCAGAATTCTGACAATATGTGCTTTGAACTCAATGACCTGCAGCATTTTGATCTAACTGATTTAGAGGAAATGGACATATTACACCAACTTGCACTGCTGAGTGTTAGAACCAGCAAGTTTTACAAAAGGACAGGGAGAAAATTTCCAGGGTTACATGGGAACTTAAAAGTAGGGTTGGATAACTCAAAGATAAAATGCTACAAGTGTAATAGGGTACGTCATTTTGCTAGAGAGTGCAGGAGTCAAACCAGTGGACCAATCATCACACATCCTGGCTCTAACTCTAGACCACAAAATAACCAAAACACTGTGCATTATGCCCAATGTATCCCTGCTGCTCATGTAAACATTGCTCATTATGCACATCCTACAACCCCTGTTCCTATTCACTATGTCCAAACCACTGTTCCTCAGATACAATATGTCTAGGCCCCAGCTCCTTAGGTTCAGGTGCAACAAGTAGCACCTCAACAAGCTGCACCAGCAGTGGTTCAACCGGATCAGAAAAGTTTTTTCACCCAAGGCTTTGTTGACTGGAGCAGCTTACCTGAAGAGTTAGGAGATGAAAACTTTGCACTCTATGCTAAAAATGATGCTTCTAGTGATGATTTCTGTTTTGTAGCATTGGAGTCTATACCAGAAGGGCTGGAAACTTAAGAAGGACAGTCAAGTGAAGAAACAGTGGATACAATTGCTGAAGCAGTGGTTACTGCTGTTGCTGGTGAAATACTGTTGGGAGAAAATTCAGAACCCCTGTTGGAACCACTGTCTGACCCCTGGTCTGAAGAAGAAGAGAAGAAACAAGGTGAAAAAGAAGAGAAAGTGCAAGAAGAAAGTGAACATATCTGTGATTGTGCCATGATGGCTGCAACTAAGGTATCACCCCAGGTTCTTAAAAACCTTTGTTCAGACAAATGCATCATAACATTTGCAAACATTAAGGAGGTGAATGAAAACCTTAGAGATAGATTGTTAAATGGTGAAGTACAATTTGAAAAATCTTTAAAAGAATTGAAAAATAAATTGTCAGAAAAAGAAGATTTGCAGCCTCAAACAAGAGCAAAGCATAACCAAGGACCAACTTCAGACAATGATAGAAAAATATTAGGTCTACAAAAAAGAGTTGGAATCCACCCAAATAACATGTGAAAAATGGGTGGAATCCTACAATGGTTATGAAATTATTCTTGAAAAACAGATTGAAAACAATGTAAAATTTGGCATAGGGTTTAGGAAAAATGACCAAGTTGAAAACACTGCTGCAAATCAATCTTGTTCTGTTGAAATCATACCCACCAACAAGGATGGTCAGGAAGTTAAAATAACTAATAAACTTGGCAACAAAATCACTCTGGAAAGATCTGTGGGATACTCAACTTTTGAGGAGATTCAAAATACCAATTTAAGCCCACATGGTCTGATGAGTGTGACATCCTTGAAAATTTTAAACCCATGGATTTCACAACTGTAGATGGTATCAAAGCTCCAAAGGCCAAGATCATTCCTCTTAAGGACATCCCAACAGTGGTTCAAAATTCTGTTGCAAGGGAGTCTGAAAAGAAGAAAAGAAAAGAAAAATCATTTGACCAAAGATTGTTTTCATCTAAAAGCATATGATATTAACAAAACAAGCATCATTGTGCCTTCAAAAAGCTGCACCATCTGTGGTAAATCAAACCATCTCACTCAGGAGTGTGTGTATCTTAAATCCTTTGATGTAAAAAAGAATGAGTACACTTCAAAAACACCCATGAGTTCATCAAGTTCACAAGTCAAGAAACAACCATCCTTTGTGCCTGTCCAAACAGCTGTTACAAAACAGCTATACCAAAACTCTGTTAAAAGAGAGGTTCAAGTGACAGATGCACCCCCTGCCAACCAATATAGAAGAGGTAAAGGCCAACCACCATATCCTAGGGTCCCACATGTTTATGAAGCCTACAAAAGGCCTTCTAAACCAAGAGTGAATAGGCATCCCTATAGATATCAAGAATTGATTGGAAATGGCTCCCAACAGTGGTTAGAGAAACAAGTTTCAAAAATTGCTCAATCCCCTGATCTAACCACTGTCCATCTTCCTGACCTTAACATAGACACTGTTGAGACCCCATCCAAAGCCTTATTTGCTTTGGAGACCCTCCTGAACTAATTATTTACTTGATGTGCAGGGAGCTTCTGCATGCTTAGATAGTCTTTAGTGTGTAGATAGTGGAGGCTCCAGGCACATGACTGGATGTAGAGCCCTACTCAAAGAATTCAAAACTCATGGAGGGGGTGATATATCTTTTGGTAATAATAGTAAAGGGAAGGTGATGGGTTCTGGTACAGTACAGTCTGGAAGTGTTAGGTTTGAAAATGTCAATCTGATAGACAATCTAAAATTCAACCTCCTTAGTGTCTCTCAAATGAGTGACAAAGGTTATGGATCATTTTTTACTAAGGAGTGTTGTAGGATTGTTGGACCAGAAATGGTTAAAAAGATTGAAGAAATAATAAAAAATGGAAAAACCCAACTTGTTGCTCAAAGGAGTGGCAATGTCTATGTAGTTGATCTGTCAAAATAGAGCCCTAGAACTGATGCCTGTCTGTTCTCAGTTGCCTCTAACAAAGAGACAGAACTATGGCACAAAAGATTGGGGCACACAAATCTCAAGATAATCACTGCTTTGTCAAAACAATGCCTTGTAATAGGTCTTCCACAAAAATTGTTCACCTGTCCTGAGCATCGTGTTTCCTGCTTAAAAGGAAAACAACATAAAAGCTCATTTAAGTCCATTGAAGAGTCCAAAACAACCAAGTGCTTGCAAATGCTTCACATAGATCCGTTTGGTCCAGTAAAAGTCATGAGTCTTAAAAAGAAAAGATATTGTCTAGTAATTGTAGATGACTTTTCTAGATTTACATGGACTTATTTCTTACATTCCAAAGATGACACTGCAGGCATTCTGCAAGACTTTGTCAAACAGGTTGAAAAGCAGTTTGACTTGCCAGTAAAAGTCTTCAGGAGTGACAATGGCACAGAATTCAGAAATAGGGAGTTGGATGAGTTTTGTGTGTCAAAAGGAATTGTAAGGCAATACAACATTCCAAGGACACCAAAATAAAATGGGGTTGTTGAGAGAAAGAACAGAACATTGATTGAGGCTGCCAGGACCATGCTTGCTGACTCAGGTTTGCCATTAACTTTCTAGGCCGAGGCTGTAAACATTGCCTGCTATGTCCAGAACAGAGTTTTAATAAACCCCAGGCATCAAAAGACTGCCTATGAAATTCTGTATAAAATCAAACCACTAATCTCATACTTCAAAGTTTTTGGCTGCCCATGCTTCATTTTAAACTTAAAGGATTCCATTTCAAAGTTTACAGCCAAAATTAATTGTGGTTATCATTTGGGATACTCAACCACTGCTAAGGCCTACATAGTGTTCAACACTACGACTAAGAAAGTGGAAGAGACTTTGAATGTGAAGTTCAATGAACTCTCTTCAATGAAAATCCCTGTAAATCCTGCTGAGTTATTTGATCTTGATAAATTTACTTTTGAAAATGTTTCTATCAAGACTAACAGTGAAGGTCCATCTCAAAATCCTCCATCAGACTATGGTTATGAAACCATCATTCCACAACAAAAGTCTGTATCCATTGATAGAGTAGCAGCTGTTCAAAACACCTGTCAGAGCTCAACCACTGCTACTGTCACACCCCAAAAACGTCGCAGCGGAATATAAAACGTAGTGGTGATGGAAGTTGGTGCCCATTTATATCTTGTCGATCGATGCATTTAATTGTTGGACATTTTAATTTATTTTAAACATAAGTAAATTAAATGTTACGTTTTACGACATGACTGCATAGTTAAGATGTCTTTGATCCTCGCGGATCTTATTACAAAAGTCCCAGAAAGTTTAAAAGTTATCCAACATATTTAAACAAAACAACATGCATCATCAAACACAAGATACGCCATGATTTCCCGAAGCCGAATTCAAGTACCTGTAGAACACGTTAAAATCAAGTGTCAACACAATGGAAGGTGAGTTCACGTATTCACTTACTACCAATTTTATTTCAATGAAAACTTTCTGATTAGGTTTTTATTTGAAAACATCCATATAAATTTTAGAAAGTCCATTTTACTTCCTTATTAAAAATCCATGGGCTTTCCGCCGGTTCATCGATCCCACAACTGTAATATATATTGCCCAGGTTTTGTATATTAAATTATAGCGTCAACTTTCAAACTCGTATGTTAGGTAGACGATACGAACTATATATTAACCATGCATGGATAATCAAAGCTAGACAATAAACAGAATATTAATTCGTCGTTTGACTTAACACGGGGTGACCGGTCACGACGGGTTGTTAACCCGATAGATCTACCAACAATTCATCGCGTGCAATACTTAACTGATTAAATGACATCATGGGCGCAAGGTTCTTTCTCGAAGAACAATATGATGTCTGCCTCACGTACAATATATATATCCTACTAATATGACAATTTAATACACGGCGTTATAAGAATTCCCCTTATTCTCCAACATATGAGACCCAGTCAAGAATTCGTCCCCAACCGTACGGTCTTGTATCACTCAAGAAATACCGTACATACAATATTCATTTATCAAAAACGTTTTACTTCGAAACGTATAACTTATCAAATCTCATATATTTTCAGCGGAAATATATATTTTATGTTAAAAAGTATGTTTTATTTCGAAAACATTATTAAACCCTTTTTAACGACGTGTTCTACCCCTAAAATATATACAAAACAGTAAAAAGAGTGGTTTAGTGACACTCACATTTGGGTGAGTATTTTAATATCGCAATCCCAGAGATTGATTTTTATATACGTCCTAATATAGGAACAATTCTAAATCAATATATAAATTTAACACAAAAATCCTAAGTTTCTCCGTTTCTTAGAATTATCACATAACTTTGAGATTTTCTCGAAAAGTTACCATTTTTGATTATGTTGGCACGTTAATATATATATATATATATATTTATGATTTTTGAGACTTGAACGATTTTATTGGTGACCATTATTGTGTAAATTCGTTAACTCTCCCGTTTATACGTAATATATCTACGATTTGCGCGTCGTAATATTTTTACGTAAATGTTCATAGAAATTAACACCGAACACGCAAAATATTACTAACTTATCTATTTTTTCATTTTTAAAGAAAATATACATAAAACATCTCATATGTACCAAATTTCATGTTCGACAAACAAGTTACACATTTATCGCAATTTTACCGTTTCTACCGCACAAAACGTACATGCATAGTCTAAATTTCCCCATTATCAAATTAACACTTAACATATTAACACATTTACATGTTTAAATCATTTAACACTTTTTATCACATAAGGTTCACTCAAAATTCACCCATACTAGTGTTCATCGAAAAATGCGTATTTTAGCGATTCGGTAACGTTTTCGGGAGTCGGAAGTCACATATGACCAACCAAACACCAAGTAAACTTAAAATTAGCTAAAATACTTGTTTTTAAACTAAAAACATCAGTTTATTTACTGATCTAAATCAATTTTATAAAAATCACCCGAAAAGCCGATTTTTGACCGTTTTAACGCATAGTTTTGCGTTAAACGTTACTATAATCATCCCAACTCGAAACGATTTGATATTTTAACACAATACATGTTATTTACTGATTAAAATAGTGGTTATAATCAGATTAGTGCAGTTTTTGTGTAAGTCACATAAATCATGCGATTTCACGTATTTTACAACTTTTAATGCACCAAGTACAACGTGCAAAGCTAGCAAACATTATGCCAAACTTATATATCATTAAACACTTCAAAATAACTTTATTTTAAGGTTTATAATCTGATCAAAATTAATTTTTATCAAATCATGCTCAAATGATCATTTCATGCTTTCATATTAACAAGCATGTCCACATAGGTGCATCTAATGCACTCATACAACATCATCAACATTATTTATGATCTAATCATACATCAAGAACACATTAATATCATGTTCTTACAAAACACAACACACACATAATCATGATCATCCAATCATTCATACATAAATGCTAATATCCTCATATTTAAGAACATATGACAAACTTTTATATACATGCATACATACATACATACATATATACGAATCATATATACACACACATAAACCACCAAAAATTCACTTTTCATCATGTCACTTTCAAATCTTAAATCACTTTTATAACATTCTTATATGACACACTTAGATTCTTACATGCATCCTACTTTTCAAGTAATCATGTAACTCAAGAATCTATCAACAAAAATAAAAAACACAAACACTTACATATACACACACTCACGGCCACACACATATATATATACACATCCATTTTATTTCATTCAAAATATAACCCATTCGTTTTATGTTTCAAGTTTGTGATTAAACTCAAGATCAAGGGAAACTTCCATCACTATCAAGAATCATCAAGAATCAAAACAAAGTTTATAAAATAAATTTTTATACCTTCAAGATTTTAGATGGGTTTTTGAGAATAGATGAGAATATGAAGGTTGTTCTTGCTTGAAATCACTTCCAAACACCCCTTTTTAGCTTGAAATCACCATGGAAGTCCTTTGAATCTTCATGAAAGGTTTGAAATTTTTGAATATGTTTGTAGATGGGGGAGTTCGGCCGTAGCTTAGAGAGAGAGAGTGAGAGAATGAATTTGATCAAAGAATGATGATGGAGTGTTTAAAAGGAGGTGATGATGTGGCACCACCTTGGGCTGCCAACTCCTTCTCTCTCTTATATACACACATAATTATATATATATATATATATACATACATACATATGTAGATTTAATGAATAAAACAGGTATTTTACCGAATACCGGGTATTTTATCTAGCGTTTTAAACCCGTTTTAGTGTGTTTTAAATTATTTTTAATGCTCTATAAAAATAAACCTGCCAAAATATTACGGGACAATATTTTGTTTGCCCGTACTGGCTATGTTGTTGGTATTTGGCAGTATGTGCGCTGTGCTACGCGGTACGCGCTTAAAATCGGAAAAATAGGAATTTAAGCGTTTTTATTTATTTTTGTCATTGAATAAGAATAAAATTATCAAATTATTGCTAAAATTATTATCAGTTGCCTTGATTGGCTGTATTGACAGTGTTTTGTCGGTATACACGCTATATCGCGCAGTACGCGCTTAAACTTCGAAAAATAGAGTTTCCTAGCGTTTTAAATTATTTTTCCACATGGATTTGATTAAAATAATTATTCTAAGAATAAAAGACTATTTATAGGATTTTAACACTGATCGGGTGGTCACGGACATTCGTTTCGCATTTTAACCGTTACGCGATAAGCATTTATCTTACTGTTGCCAACATAATTTTTATCAAAGTTTAATTTTACCAACAAATTAAATTTCTCATATAAATATCATAACCAGTCAAATATAGCCCTGTTACCTATTCACGACACATATTACAATTGTACGATACGACCTGAAAAGCCGGGTGTCACAGCTACCTCAACAGTTGTTGACCAAAGTAGCCCTTTAACCCCTGCTTCCACATCATCAAACACTGTTGATAAAAATCCTCAAACAGTGGATAAAAATCAACTTGTTTCCACACCCCTTCCTCCTACTCCTCCACCTCCATTTCAAGACCCTGTTGGATCATCAAAGTCACCAACAGTGGTTAGCTCAGATGATTCACATCTGCAGCCCTCACACTTAAATGCCATTGTTCCATACAAAGGAGATTTAATCTTCTTGAAGTCTCATCCACCTGACCAAATCATTGGCAACATCAGTGAAGGGGTGCTCACAAGAAGCCAATCCCAAAACATCTGTCTTTTTGCTGGTTTTCTATCACTTCATCAGCCAGTCAAGTACCAAGAGGCACTAAAACACAACAGCTGGGTAGAAGCCATGCAAGAGGAGCTCCAACAGTTTAAAAAACAACAAGTATGGGAGCTTGTACCACTGCCAGAGGGTGTGAGTCCTATTGGCATAAAGTGGATCTTCAAAAAGAAAACTGATGAAAGGGGTATTGTTGTCAAGAATAAAGCAAGGCTTGTGGTTCAAGGGTTCAGACAGGAAGAGGGCAGTTACTATGATGAAACTTTTACCCCTGTAGCAAGATTGGAAGCAATTAGATTATTCCTGGCCTTTGGTGTCAACCACAACATAAAGGTGTTTCAAATGGATATTAAATGTGTATTCCTCTATGGTAAGATTTAGGAAGAGGTATATGTTTGTGAAACTTCAGGTTTTGAGGATCCATTTAATCCAAATCATGTCTACAAGCTATATAAAGCTTTGTATGGCTTGAAACAACCACCTAGAGCCTGGTATGAAACTCTTTCCACCTTTCTTCTCTCTATTGGTTTCAGAAGAGGCAAAATAGACAAAAACTGTTTTTAAATTGGAGAGGGAAAGACTTGGTGATTGTCCAGATTTATGTGGATGACATCATTTTTGGAAGCACATGTTCCAAAATGTGTGAAGAGTTCAGAAAACTCATGACAGCTGAGTTTGAGATGAGTGCAATGGGTGAACTACAGTGCTTTCTTGGTCTCCAAGTCAAGCAACTGCAAAATGGTACTTTCATCCATCAAGGCAAATATGCCAAAGAACTTTTAAAGAAATTTGAGATAGATGATTGCAAACCATGTAGTACACCCATAGCAATCACAAAGATAGTCATGTGTGATGAGAAGGATGATTTGGTTGATCAAACTCTCTATAGAAGCATGATTGGGTCTTTACTGTACCCAACTGATGGAAATATCAAGCTTTCAGGTTTCTCAGACAGTGACTTTGCTGGATGCAATACAACAAGGAAGTCCACTTCAGGAGGGTGCCAATTCCTAGGAAGTTGCTTAGTGTCTTGGCAAAGCAAAAAGCAAGCAGTTGTTTCAACATCCACTGCTGAGGCAGAGTATATAGTTGCTGCAAGCTGTACAGCCCAACTGATGTGGCTTCAAAATCAACTGCTGGATTTTGGTATCACTGCCTTAAAGACACCTCTCATGTTGGACAGTCAGGCAACAGAAAATATCATCAAAAATCCAGTTTCACATTCAACCACCAAGCACATTGATATCAGAAATCACTTTGTGAGGGATTGCTATGAAAAAAAGGTTTGATTTCTCTGCACCATGTTCCAACTAAAGATCAGCTGGCTGATGTGCTAACAAAAAGCATTAGACACATCCACCTTTGAAAGCTTGATCTCTAGGATTGGCATGCTGAACATGGAATAACAGGAAAAATCCTGTTTTCTATGTATAAAAGCATTAAAATGTTTTCAGAAAATCAAAAATTCATCCTTAAAAATAGCTAAAAATGAAAATTTTCATTAATCCTTAAAAGTCTACCACAACCACTGTTTTGGTTCAAACATCTGATTTGTTGATATTATCCACTACTGAAAGTCAACCTCTGTTCATTCATTATCCTTGTTAAAAACTGTTGTCAAACATCAGTGTTTTAACCCATTGATGGCTATCCACTGATAGCTAAAAGTCAGCCACTGTTTTCATTTTCACCACTGCAAACCACTGATATTAATCATCAGTGGTTTCCAAACAACTGTCGTCCATTATTCATCAGAGGTTGTCACATGGACAATACTTAGCCGTTAGATCTTTGTAACCGCTGCCACGTCAGCATTCACTTTTTCACTTTATAAAACCCTGATCAAAACCCCCCAAACAGGGTTTTCACTGTCAAATCGAATTCAAAATTCCTTTCTAAAGCAGTTGCCACCAAAATCCTTTAAATCATTCATCGTTTTCTTCCTCTCGCAATTACCATCGATTCACTATGGCTATCACATTCAAAACCCCTCATAACTACCTGTGTATACTTGAAAAACCAAGTCAAAACACAAGCTTCACTCCGTCATTGATGCAATCTCGTCTTCAAAGTACAAAACTTTGTTGACTTGTAATCTGCCTATCTACATTGAAACCCTTCATGATTTCTGGAAAAATGCAAAACTTGAAGTTCAGGACAAAATGCCCAGGGCTATTAGTTCAACGATAAAAGGGATTCAGGTTGCTGTCACACCTAAAGACATTTCTGAGGTGTTTAAAATGAATGATATCACAGGTAAAAGCTCTTTCCCAAAGGCTGATTATCAAACTTATTTCATTTAGAGAGGGTATGAGGAAGAAATGAAAAAGACACTTTGCAAAAGGGTAGTTTTCCACCTGCTATGAGATTTTTAATCCATACCCTCCTCATGTGTGTTTCAAATAAAACCACAGCCTTCAATGAGATACCATTGAAATTCCAATACCTGGGCTATGCTATAATGGCTGAAAATGTAACTTTTAACTATTCCCAAGAGATTTTCAATGATATGGTCAAAAATGTTAATAATATCAAAGAAAATAAAAAAACCATTTCTATTGTTTCCAAGGTTTTTAAGTTTTTATTTACAAAAGAAAATCCCAAAAGATAGTGCACATGTGCTTATCCAAGGAAATCCTATTTAAATAAACAGCCTTTCTTCTGAAACTTTTACAAGGCTGTCAAAACCTTCCAAAACACAAACAGAGGAACCTGAGCAGAATTTAGCAGCAACAACTGCTCCTCAGGTCCCTACTGTTGAGCCCACTACTCCAGGTGATCACAGTTGCAGACCCACTTCTGTGAAACCCACACCTAAAATCACCAAACAAGGCAAAAAGAAAATTACCAAAAAGCCCCCCAAACCCTCTAAAAAGGTAACTCTGGAAGATGAGATCCCAGAGGTTATACATGTGACAACACAAAAGTCACCAATAACCATTGCTGCTACTTCCTCACAGCAGATGGAAGAAAGATCTCAACCTGAGCCTAAAACTCCTCCTGAATCCTCTCAAAAGGATCAGGTTGTATCCATAGGGATGCCACATTATGAAGCCATGGATTCACTTGAATCTATCTTCCACAGCCCTGCTCCTGGGGCAAATTATCTTTCTACCCCCATTCTCACTGCACAACTCCCACCATCAATGATACCTCTGTTGGATGCACTTGATACAGACCAGACACAAATCAGTTCTTCTCAACCACCTGTCAATGAGAATATACCTCAACAAGTGACTGAGTCTGGTCCCTCTATCTCTGCTAACCTACCAACAACTGAGGAGGTTACACTACAGGAATTACCAGTAATTCCTGTCAGTAGTTCAAGTGGAGCAGCTACTACAGGTGTTGAATCCACTGATTTACACCTGGACAGTAGTTTCATTAGTAAGACTCCCTTGAAGGAAATTTCTTCTTTGGGAACCATAGTATCCACTGGTGTGTTTCCATTATACACTGGTGTGCTTAAAATGGTAACCTCTGCTGAAGAAAGAAGTCCCCAGTACCAAGAACAAGGGGCATCAGTGGATGACTTTTGGGAAACTTTCCCTAAGTCAACTACTTATACAACCACTGCCAGTGGGAAATCAGATGATCCCATTCATTTGGGTGATGGTTTAAAATACAAGGAATTGACGGAGAGGGTTGATAAAATTGAAACATTTGTTGCAGATATTAAAACTATGCTACAACAGTTGTTACAATCTCAAAAGGCTACACCCATTGTTGCAACATCTGCTCCTTCCCCCACTGAGCTATGGAATTTATTTCAGCATATGCTTCATCAACATAGACAACATGCTGATCAACAACATGAGTTTCAGCTTCAAATGATCAGAAATGCAATGGAAGCTAGGTACAAGGATACACAGGCTGATATAAAGGCAATCAAGGCCCATTTGATTCAAACCACTGGCACTGCTCCTCCTTCAATCATCTTTGTTGAAAACCCTAATGATGCCAAAAAGGGGGAGAAAGGTAAAAAGGTAAAAGAAGGCCTATATATTAAACGAGATCCAATGTCTAAACTTGTGGTAGAAATCCCAAGGCTAGATGGTTCCAAAAAGGTTGATGAGACTCAAAATGTATTTGCTCAACTAAAGGCAAACATGAAAGAGTCTATGGAAATAAAAGGGTCAAAAAGATTTGAGCAAGAGAAGAAAGTTTTGATGGAAAAGGAAGAGCAGGGTACTTCTAAAACTAAAAGAAGACAGCCTACCAGAAAAGTTAGCCAACCCAAAACCACACCCTCCAAAACCACCAAACATACTCCTTAAATCCCCAAAAGTTCCTCTCATCAAACCTCCAAACCAACAGATGTTGAGACACCTGTTGTACCAACAGTAGTTGATACTTCAGTGGTTTCAATAAATGCTATTTCAACTACTACCCTTACCATTTTACGATCCACCACTCAATCCACTGTCACACCATAAAACACATCTCCACCTCAAACACCACCTGCCAAAGTGTAGAAGACAACAGTTGATACATCAACAGTTGTAGTGACAACAGTGGTTGAAACACCAGTTGCTTCAACAACTGTTAGTCAGTCACCCATCACCTCAAACACTCCTACCCAAGCCATAGTTCTTTCTACTCCAAAAATTCAAACAAAATCACCTTATCCCAAAAAGGTGTATACAAGAAAAAGAAAGTTCCAAGTGCATGATGATGACATACCAGCACCAATTCCAATATCATCCAAACCTTACAATGTGATTAAACCCCAACCATTTATTCCTCCAAAATTGGCCAACCCAATCAAAGATCAATAAGTACTTCAAGGATTTGATCCTGCTGATCTTGTACCATTAGTTGCCACCTATCCACTAGAACTGCATGCAGTGAAGGATGAAATGAAATAGTTCTATCTAGTGGACGACCCTTCAAAGAGAAAATTCCCTTCTCTGGCAGGTTTTAGAGATCCTAAAAACATTGATGAATATCTAAAACTAAAAGCCAAGCAAGCTAAATGAAGGGCCAAATATGAATGCAAAGGGCAGGGTGATAGTGCCATCTCAAGTCGAATGCAGTTTTTGGTCACCAAGGTTAAACAAATGGAAGACTATGCAAGAGACCTGAGCAAAGAGATGTCCAACCTGCCTCCAGATGCTGACTTACAAGTAGATCTGAAAGAAGATCTCATAAAATTGATCGTGAGTGAAAAATTCTATCCTGCCAAAACTGAACAATTCCAAGACTGGCCACTCATTACTCTCAAAGCTGAACTTAAAAGAATTGAAAGAATAAAAAATGATCCAGGTATGAAAAGAACAGCACCAAACTGGAGCAAATTCAGTAAGAAAATTGCTGATCTTACCTTGGAATACAAAAGGAAGAGAGAAGAGTTGGTTGTAGCAGAATATGGAACAGCTAGGCAGATAGCAAGATGGTTAAAACAAAATAGAGATCAGATCTACAAAAGACTGGAAGAGTTAAGGAAAAAGGACCCCACTGTTCCAAAGAAACCAGTCGATAAAACCACTAATAAGCCAAAGCAGCAGGTCCTCACTTCTAAACCACTGTTCACATCATCTGATACCTCTGCCATTGAGATAAACCAAAGAAAGAGGCAAAAACAGACTGATGCAGAAGAAGAAGAACAAGAAGCTGTGTACTTTAAAGAGGCTATCAAAAGAATGGCTTTAGAGGATCTTGACTCAGCAAAACTTCAAGATATAGCCAAAAATGTTCTGAGCAGGCCTCCATCTCCAAACTCATCTAAAATAAAGACTCTCCCAAGAAACCCATTGGATTCAAAAATACTAAAGTGGAAGTCTAATCAAAAGACCCGCGTATTGACTCTGCTCAAATCCAATGGTAAGGTGAAGCATATATCAAGGGAAGAAGCACTTGGCCTGGGTGTTGAAGATTTACAAGATCTCCTTGAGCTTACACTGTGCAGGGATGAGGATGATGTGGATTCCATGGACTTTGAATTACAATTCAAAGGACAAGTTAGGGAACTCCTGATGAGGCAATAAAGATCCAAAATAATGAAGGGTTTTGGCATCATCTGTTCCAGGGGGGGATTTTTGGGATTGAACCCTATAAAGGAACAGTTGATAAAGCCAAAACTGGATCAAAACAGTGGATCCAGAATAAGCAGTTGTTTGTACTTATTCTTTTCCCTTGAAAGTGGCCCTATCATCTGCTGACCTCTAAGTACTGCCCTTCTCAACAACTACTGATTTCTAAAGACTATTGAAGATAAAGCACTGATGCTTAATCTGCTGATATGGGTCAAGTACTGCTGAAGACACAAAGCACTGCTGGAGCTATAATAGTGGAATGAAGAAGCAGTAGTTTACTTTATTTATTGCATTGTATTTGTAATCAGTAGTTAGACAGCAGTGTTTGTATAGAATAGTTGTTAGGAGGTTAGATGTCACTTTCATGGTGACGTTAGCCAAATATGCTCAGTGGTTTGTTCTGTACTATAAATAGAACAGTACCCTGTACTGTTCTATCAGCTCTCTTCATCACCAAGTCATTCTGTACGAACAATCACTATGAGCTCAGGCTGAGGGGGAGATTATGTGCATGCATGTTGTGTAATTGACTATTGTAATAAATACAATCATTTGATTTCATGTCAAACATGTTTGCTTAAACTTATTCTCTCTTTGATTGTGTATTGAAAGTTTATTCCATCTATTTCCGCTGCAACTATCTCTGTTTCATCTTCATTTTTGTTAAACAAACACAATCATAAGAAACTCAGATCCTAACATTTGGAGAGGACGAGAGAGGATCATATGGATGTAACATATTCATACGGATGTAACTCATTCGTGCAGATGTAATTTCGTAAGGATGTAACACTTTCGTACGAATGTAACTCATTCGTGCAGATGTAACTATATCTGCACAGACTAGCACATCCGCACGGAAGTACTCATCTGTCCCATTCTCAAATGTAAATATAGTGTCATGTGTTTGTTAGTTGTTAAGTTTTGAGAGTTTGGCTGGAGAGATTGTTGATGCCCATGCAGATGTGCTACATCCGTACGGATGAGCTTGGTTTAGAAACACAACTCATATTTGACGCTATATAGCCCTATTACATCAAGACGTAGGCGATAGACGTATGCATCAACATTCCACCACCACAATACCATCACCATCCACCACATTCATCCATCATCCATCTTTAGAGTGTGTAGTAGTCTCGGGATCCAAGATTGATCGTAAGAGTTTTTGTTAAACAAAGACCATGATTGGCTAATCTCTTACATCACTTAGTGAAGATAGGTCTTTTATGTATTACTTTTGATTTCAAAGCTTTGGTTAACTTTTTAATTAGGTTTGTATTAATGACTTTGATAACTAGTTTTTTTATATTGAAAGAGAACTTTATTCAATCATCTCTTCAGGTTTTGTTGATTCACTCATTCGTGTCTTTATGGTCTATATAAAGCATGTTAACAGCCTGAAAGGGGGTTAGAAGGGTGGTTTGGGTAAAGTTCTTGCCTCGTTCAGTGTATAGATCCTGCGATGACTTGATTCAACCTTATTAGGACTTCCTTTGAGGTAGTTATCATCAAACCAGGGGAAGTAAGAACGGCTTGAATCCTTTATAAATAAACTACTATTAATACTTTAAACCGGCCTTGCGAGACTGTATCCCTGCTGACTCAGACCAATATGGCCGAAGGTAGCATTGCCTCCAAAAGCAGGACATGCCACATTTTGCATTAATAACTTACTTAATTATCTTTCAATATTCCGGCCTTGTGGGATTGTATCCCTGCTAACTCAAACCAATATGGTCGAGGGTAGCATTGCCTCCAAAAGAGGGATATGTTATTATAACCAAGATAATCTCTTAAAAAACCCAAAGTGCGGAAATAATCAGAGGATACATAAAATATAAGTTGGAACCAAGTGATTCTATCTTGTCTATTTGTTTCTTTTATCATTTTAGTTTCTTTATTTAATTTATTAAAAATATTTTCTCCACAATTTGGTTTGATTAGATGTTGACGATATTCCTGTATTAAAAGCTCGTATGTCCTTGGACGACCTCGGTATCTTACCATCACTATACTACGCCAACGATGGGTGCACTTGCCCTAGCTTGTTTTAGAGAGTGATAGTGTTATATCGTGTTTTATATATTTAAAGCTTGATAACGGAGTGAAAAGTGCTTAATAATATATTAAAATTTATATCACGCTCCACCCATGTAAAGTTTTTGGCACCATTGCTGGGGACACAAGGATTTTAAGAAAGTTTAAAATCGACGGCCTAATATTTTTTCTCTTTTTTATTTTTCTTTTTAGGATTTTATTTTTTTTTCTGTATTTTCCCACTCTCTGCAGGTAAAGCACGGGCCGTGTCAAATTAAAGTACAGAAAAGAATATGTTCTCTGGGTTACTGGAATAGAAGCATGGGGCCATGTTACAGGAGCACAGGCCGTGTCAAACCTCCAGTATCTAGGAACTAGAAAACAAAAACTTTTTCTCAATAGCATGGGGTCGTGCCGATATAGACACGTGGTCGTGCTTGTTATCTAATCAACATTTTTTTCTTGTTTTTGTTAGCAGAAATTTACACCATTTCGCATAATTCGCAGAAAATACGACCTGGTGCATGACCTCCACCTAAAGACATAAAAGTTCCGCTAGAAGAACCCGAGCACTTTTTAAGAAAAAGTTGTCAAGCTAAAAATCGACAAAAAGCCTTGACCCAAAACCTCCCCATGGCGGATCAACGTACTCTCTTGGATTACATACGACCCAAGGTCCGTAATCTTGGAGCCGCTATTAACCCACCAAATGTCAACACTAACGATTTTGAGCTTCAACCACACCTAATCCAAATGCTCCAAAATTCCGCCACCTTTAATGGCCAACCCGATGAAGATCCCCATTTATATATTACCAAATTTTTGGAAATATGTGACACCTTTCAAATTAACGGAGCCTGCGACGATGCTATCCAACTTCTTATGTTCCCTTTTTCACTCAAGGACCAAGCTAAGGCTTGGCTAAACACCCTCCCAAGTGGATCCGTGCAAACTTGGGATAAACTTTCCCAAAAATTTCTCTACAAATATCTCTCTCCCGCTAAAACCGCCAAACTTATGACCGAAATTAATTCATACTTACAAGAGGACGAGGAATCATTGTATGAGACATGGGAAAAGTTCAAGGAGTTATTAAGGAAATGCCCACATCATGGTCTAGAACGTTGGAAACAAGTGTCCATTTTTTACAATGGACTCTTACCACACACAAGGCAAATCCTTGATTCTAACTCCGAGGGACTCCTTGGAAATTGGTGACCCGATGAAATTTACAACAAATTGAGGAAATTGCTCAAAATAGTTTTCAATGGCACTCTCCGAGGGGTTCAAAATCGATAGTCTCGGGTGCCCATAAAGTGGAAGAAGCCACCTCTTTACAAGCTCAAATTGAAGCTTTAACAACAAAAATAAAGAAACTTGAATTAACTAAAATAGCTTCGGTTATGGCTTGCGAAGGGTGTGTCGGACCACATGAAAACTGGTGTTGTATGAAAGATATGGAAAACCAAATGGAAGTGGTAAACTACCTTAATAACTGTCCACTACCACCGGGAGCCCCAAGTAACTCCTATACCCCCGAGTGGCGAACTCACCCCAACTTCGGTTGGAGGGAGTCAGGAGGTAGCACCCAACAAAATCAAAACCAACGTCCCAACTTTCAACAAACTTGAAACGAGCAACAAGGTTACCCACAACAACAACAACAAGGAGGAAGAGAAAGACTTAAGGACCTCATCACTCGTCTTTTCTCCGAATCTGACAAACGGTACTTAGAAAGTTTCCTACAAACCAAAGACAAAATTAGGAACCAACGGGCTAGTTTACAAAACATTGAAAAACAAGTGAGCCAACTTTCCATTTTTTTCCCGTAAGACCACAAGGTGCCTTTCCTAGTAACACTGAACCAAACCCAAAAGCCCAAGTAAACGTCATTAATTTGAGAAGCCGGAGGTAAGGCCCGATAGTACTTCACCTTAAAACATTCAACTAACTAACCAACCCGCTAACATACCCGTAACTAATAACCAAGAAAATACTCAACCCCAACACACTGAACCAACCAAACCACCACTGGTACCCTACCCCAGCCGTTTACTTCACCAAAAGACCGACGAGCAATTCACCAAGTTCATAAACCTACTAAAACAACTTCATATCAACCTTCCTTTAATTGAAGTCCTGACGCAAATGCCAAAATAATCCAAATTGATAAGAGACTTTCTTAATCACAAAAGAAAGATTGAGTCAATTCAACAAGTCAACCTAAGTGAAGAATGTTCGGTGGCACTTCTCAACAAACTCCTCCAAAGAAGATTGATCTCGGGAGCTTCACCATATTGCTCCATTGGAGGATCGCCAATAAGCAATGCGCTTTCCGACCTTGGGGCTAGCATTAATATAATGCCCGCCTCCATGGTCAACCGACTCAGACTAGGAAAACCACATCCTACAAGGATAAGCATCCAACTTGCGAATGGGTAAGTAAAATACCCTCATGGTGTCGTAGAAATCTTTTGGTTAAGTTTGGGGAATTTGTTTTCGCGGCCGAATTTGTATTCCTTGATATGGAGGAAGATACCGAGATCCCACTCATATTAGGAAGACCATTCCTTGCCACTACACGGGCCATGGTGTATATGAGTGACAGAAGGCTAACATTGAGGGTTGGTGACAAAGAAATGAAATTTGAAGTGGGACAACGTGTGGAGGATGATCCGGTCAACTACATCAAATCAATAGACTCGAGCTTGGACTACGCCCTTGGCTGGTGCAACTTGGGGTGCGAGTCATCGCGCTCGGTTAACATTTGACCGACTTTGGGTTTAGCCAAGGACCCTTATAAACATGGCGCGCCATGGAGGCATTCCATGGAATATCCAATAATAAAGTAGTTTACTTAAACATAAGTTTTTCAATTTCAAAAGTATGGCTTCCTTTTGAAAAAAAAATAATTATGTTTAAATTTAGTTTAGCTCTTAGTTCATGCTTTTATTTCTAAGTTTTCTATTTGTAGGAATAAGATACACTCAAAATAAGGTTGGTGATGGCTAGAGGACGTTGAAACAGAACCCCATGTACGTAAACAGAAGTCCCCCGACTTAAAATCTTCAAAAAAGTAAGTGCAGGACGGGGCTATGTAAGGTAAGCACGACCCCGTGCCTCAAGTCTACAAAAACAATTTTGTTTCTAGAACTGTTACACGAGGTCGTGTCTTATGGGCACGCCCCCATGCCCGTCTTCTAGAAAATTTTCATTACTGGTAATTTTTATAGGGGGTCGTGCCTACCTGGCATGCCCCCGTGTCTGTTTTCTGAAAATTTTCACAAAATTCATGTTACTAGCACTTTTTACACGGGGTCGTGCCCCCACAAGCACGCCCCCGTGCCTAGTATCTGATTTTCGAAAAGTTTTTTGTCTTTAACCCACATTCACACATTTAATGAAATCTAACCCATTTTAGACACATTGAGGACAATGTGTAATTTAAATGTGGGGGGGGGGGGGGGACTTGAATCGTTTGTCCTAAAACAAACCTTACACAAAATCTACTTGGAACCGCTAAAACACCCCAAATCTTTTTCAAAAACATTTTTGTAGGTTATTTTGTCTTGTTTTTGGTTTAAGTTAGAAAACCAAGTTCCAAAAATATTGTTTTTACAAATTTACAACCGATAGCGCCGTGATAAAAAGAACCATATTAGAAAAAATTATAAAAAGGCATGACAATCTATTTAAAATTTGATTGTATTTACATTTTCACACTTTTACCCTTTCCCACAAATTGTGAGTTTTAAACCTTTACTGAGCATTCAATATCATGTCTTTACTAAATGCTCACTTTTCATTTCTTATGTGAATAGCCCGTATGGTTCTTAAAAATCTAGAACTTGACAAGACAATACATTCCCGGTCTTTACCGACTAATCCAAGTAAGTAAATGATTGAGGCATTAGGACTATATACCACCTTTTCACTTCAACTTTATCTTCCCCTTTTATCTCCCCACCAAAAACAAACAAAATCCCCTAGTTAACCCCTTTGAGCCTAACGTGTGCGTGTGAGGTTAAAACTTTTAGATATATTTTAAGCTCTTTTTACTTGCGCATCAAGTTTTAAATTTATAAAACACGATATAATACTATCACTCTACATATGTTAGGGCAAGCGCACCCATCGCGGACGTAGTATAGTGATGACAAGATACCGAGGTCATCCAAGGACACAAGAGCTTTTAGTACCGGCTTATCGTTAACGTCTTATCTAACCAAATTTTGATAAAACGTTTTGAAAGATTAAAATGATAAACTAGAAAATAAAAATAAAATATAAGGAAAACAAATAGACAAGAAGGAATCACTTGGTTCCAACTCTTCTTTTATGTGTCCTTTAATGATTTCCGCACTTTAGGCATTTTAAGAGATTATCTTTAAGTTATAGTAGTAAGCCCCCTTCCAAGCAGCGTTACCCTTAACCTATTGGTCTGAGTCAGTAAGGATACAGTCCCGCAAGGTCAGATTATTGAAAGACAATTAAGTAAGCTATTAATGCGAAAAGTGGTAGGCCCCCTTCCAGGTAGCGTTACCCTCAACCTATTGGTCTGAGTCTGCAAGGATACAGTCCCTCAAGGTTGGTTTGAAGTTTTAATAGTAGTTTATAGATAAGGGATTCAAGCGGTTCTTACTTCTCCCAAGGCAGATTGTATCGCCCACTCGTGAAGTCTTACTAGGCTTGAACCAGGTTCTCGCAGGATCTATACACTGAACGAGACATAGAATTACCCAACCACCCTTCTAACCCCCTTCCAGGCAGTTAAAGTGCTTTATATAGACCGTAAACACACGAATGAGTGAATCAACAAAACATGAAGAATGGTCAAATAAATTTGTCTTCAATATAGAAAACTAGTTATTAAAGTCATTAATACATACCCAAATAAAAACAAGCCAAAGGTTGGAAATCAAAAAGTAATACATAAAAGATTTTTCTTTACCAAGTGATGTAAGAGTTTAGCCAAGCATGGCCTTTATTTGACAAGAACTCTTATGATCGATCTTGGATCCCGAGACTACTACACACTCTAAATGATGGAAGATGGATGATGGTGGTGGGTGTTGGTGTTGTAGTGGTGGTGGTGGAGGTAAGTGTGAGAGAAGTGGTTTGCAAAGGGATGGATTAGAATGAAACCAAGCACCCCTATTTACAGCTGAAGTCAGTCAGCTCACACGGCCCCGTGCCCACCTGGCACGGCCCCGTGGCCTTCCTTCTCTGTCTTCGTCATTAACTGCAGTGTCAGACCTTATACTAATACAGCCCTGTGTGTCAACGGCACGGCCTGTGGCCATTGTACTTGCTGTACTATCTCAGATTTTGCGAATCTTAGAGTTGACCACGCCCCGTGTTGCCTTAGCACGGCCCCGTGTTGGCCTGTCTGGTTTGTCTTTTGCTGTTGTCTATTCTTCTGTAGAGAATCTTGACTGGGCACGGCTCCGTGCTAGAGCTTCTGTTCTTGTTATTTTTTTAGTTTGTATGTGGATGGGGGCTTGGCGAGTCGTGTCAATCCTCCTTCTTTGTATTTATGTTGGTTTCTTTTGTTAATTTGCTTCTTTTGTGCGTTTAAGCTCTTTTGACCCTGTAAATTAAAAAGAAACATACTTTTTCCAACATTAGTACCGAAAAAGGGTTAGTTTTACGTCGTATTTGATCTAATTTTTTTTGTTGTATTTTACGCACATCAAATACCCCCACACTTGAATCTTTGCTTGTACTCAAGCAAAACTCTATATTGTGGCTTACACACCCAAACGGAATAGGTAGAAGAGAAGGTTTTTAGGCTTATCTTATGAGTTTCAGGAATCCAAGTTCTAAATTTATTTTGTTTTAATTTTATTTACAATCTTATTCGTCATGATTTATTTAGAACACAAATTAAGAGAAATTATTTGTTTTGGGCATAACAAGCCTTTATAAAATTCTATTTTGTTATATACAAACTTACACACCTCACAAGTGGTCACTCAACACTCGGGTTAAGTTGTTTAAGTGGAAACGCTCGTGCCTGGTTTGGAATTTGCTCCTACTATAGGCTTGACAAATAATAAAACCTCCTCCTTTTTGACAAATAATAACCCCCCCCCCCCCCCAAACACACACACTTAAATTACACGTTATCCTCAACGTGTCCCAAATAGGATTTATTTTGATTAAATGTGTAAAAGGTGGGTAAAAATAACCATTTTTATGGTTACTCACACTTGTAGCACGGGGGCGTACTATGGGGACACGACCCTGTGGCCAAAGTGCCAGTAACAATGTTGAACAGAAAATTTATAGTATGGTGGACACGGGGGCGCGCTGGGTAAGCATGGCCCGTGCCACCCTCTCGGTAGAAAATTTTTGACATCAGAGAGTTAAGCACGGGGGCGTGCCTGGTGGGCATGGCCCCGTGCTGCAGACACTGATCTGCAGCTTTTTAAGCGGGTGCTCTGGTTTACATGCATGGGGTCCATTTTTCAACGTCCGTCCTCCTCTTTTGAGCGTGCTTTATATCTACAAAGATAAAACTTAAAAGAAACATTAAACTAAAGATTTAACTAAGATTTAAACTACTTAACTAATGTATAGTCCATGGATTGCCTCCATGGTGCGCCACGTTTATAAGGGTCCTTTGCTAGACCCAAAGTCGATCAAATGTTACCCGAGTGGGATGAATCGCATCCCGAGTTGCATCGTTAAAGGGCGTCGTCTAGGGTTGAGTTAATCGCTTTGATGTATTTGACCGGATCATCCTCTGCTCGGTGTCCCACTTCAAACTTGATCTCCTTTTCTCCAACCCTCAATGTTAATCTTTCATCGCTCATATCCACCATGGCTCGTGCAGTAGCAAGGAAGGGTCTTCCTAATATGAGTGGGATTTCGGTGTCTTCTTCCATGTCTAAGATAACAAAGTCGGCCGGAAAAACAAATTCTCCAACCTTCACCAATAGGTTTTCTATGACACCTTGAAGGTATTCTACCTACTTGTCCGCAAGTTGTATACTCATCCTTGAAGGGTGTGGCTTACCTAACTCAAGTCGTTTAAACATAAAGGCAGACATTATATTAATGCTAGCCCCCAAGTAGGCTAGTGCATTTCTTATTGGTGATCCACCAATGGAGCAAGGAATGGTGAAGCTTCCGAGATCAATCTTCTTTTGGGGGAGCTTGTTGAGGAGTGCCGCCGAGCATTCTTCACTTAAGGTGACTTGTTGAATGGATTCAATCTTCCTTTTGTGAGTGAAGAAGTCTCTCATGAACTTGGAGCATTTTGGCATTTGAGTAAGGACTTCCACAAAAGGGAGATTAATGTGAACTTGTTTAAGCAGGCTCACGAACTTAGTGAATTGCTCGTCGGTCTTTTGCCAAAGTAAACGATCGGGGTAAGGGACCGAGGGTGGTTTGGTTGTTTCGCTATTTTGGGGTTGAGTATTTTCTTGGTTATTGGTAATGGGTGTTTTAGTGGGGATTGGATCGGATTGTTGTGGTGTTGGTTCAGTTTCATGTCCCACCTTCCGATTTCTTAGGTTGATTAAGTGTACTTGGGCTTTCGGGTTTGTTTTAGTGTTACTAGGTAAGGTTCCTTGTGGTCTCTCAGCGAAATTTTGGGCAAGTTGGCTTACTTGTTTTTCTATATTTTGAACACTAGCCCGTTGGTTTCTAATTTTGGCATCAGTTTGTAGGAACCTTTCCGAGTACTTTTTATCGGATTCGGAGAAAAGGCGAGTGATGAGATCCTCAAGCCTTTCTCTTCCTCCTTGTTGTTGTGGTTGGAAACCTTGTTTCTCATTTTGGGGTTGTTGTTGAAAGTTAGATTGTTGATTTTGATTTTGTTGGTTATTACCCCTTGATTCCTTTCAACTAAAGTTGGGATGATTACGCCACTCGGGAGTGAAAGAGTTACTTGGGGCTCCCAGTGGTAGTGGCCGATTAGTTAGGTAATTTACCACTTACATTTGATTTTCAAAGTCTTTCATACAACTCCAGTTTTCATGGGGGCTGCCGCACCCTTCGCAAGCCACAACCGAAGTCGTTTTGTTTAATTCAAGTTTCTTCATTTTTGTAGTTAAGGCTTCGATTTAGGCTTGCAAAGAAGTGGTTTCATCCACTTTGTGGGCGCCCGAGGCTATAGATGTTGAGCCCCTAGGAGTGTGCATAACAACCCCCGAAAATGACCCCTAAACGTCCCTAAATACACCCCGTATACGATAAAAGAGCCTGTATACCCTTTATATTATTAAAAATCAAGTAAAACAAATAATCTGGGTCGTCTGCGGGCCGCGACCCAGTTAGCCGAAGGTTTCGCGGGGCGCGAAGCCCCTTTACTTGCTAATCACCTGTGCTGCCACGTGTCGACCCGACTCGCCGACTCACCAAGCCTATCGCCGCCTTTAGGGTTCTCACGGGCCATGAGAGATGAAGAGGAGGACGGCGCGGGGCGCGATCCGCCCTGATCAGGCTATAAAAGGGGCCAAGATCTGCATTTTCAATCCGTTCAAATTTCTAAATTCTCTCTCAAACTTTTGTGGGCAAAGGTTATAACCAAATACCCCCTAATAAGTGAATCTCTGACTCGTTGTAAGTATTATAACCCCTATTTGTTACCCTACACGATCGATCTAGGGCTCCGTAACGCATGTCAAGGCTCTGCCTGACTCGGGCGTCGGAGTTCTGTCTCATTTAACACCCGATTGATCGAGGACTCCGTAATGCATGTCAAGGCTCTGCCTGACTCAGTCATTGGTGTTCTATCTCGAGTTATAAGGTTAATGTGATTTGGGTTATTTTACTAACACGTGTGCATTGTTTTATTTTAATAAATAATAACTAAGAGAAACAACAGGAAGCTATAATATTACCAGGAAGCCTGTAGAAATACCTAAGTCTACAAATATGAGTACATTCTCTTTTAGCCACCTTTTTTGTAATTATATTTTTGTGAGTCAAAATGTTTTACCAAAACCTCAAATGTTTTAAATAACACTTAACAGTAATTGAGTATTTATAATTCTACAATTGCTGTCGGTATGTTGGGGTTTTGTATACAAAATGTGAAAGACGTTACCATTGGACAATCAGATAGCCAACGAGTAATATGACCCACAAGTCAGGTGTTGACAGTACTGAATGAGTAATTTAGTAGATATAAGCAAATGTAATTGCGGACACCCTCATTACTGTAAAGTGATAAAACTGTTTTGATTAAACTGGAATGCACTCGCCAGTATTTCTTGCTGATAAAATCTTTTTAAAGCGCGTTTCAGGTAACTTAGTGTGAAGCCAATAGAAGCCCGCTAGAGAGCACTGAAGACTTAGAAAAGTGGCTATAAAAGTTACCTAAATAATAATGACACTTGGTTTTCAATAAATAGGGTTTATCCCTATAAATGTATCGCAAATGAAACTTGGGTTTTATCCTAATTGTTTATTATAAAATATGGTGTTTTAAACTCTGATAAATATTTCCTAACTACAGTACTGATGAAAGTTTTCCGCTGCATAATTAATAAAAACCGATACCATCTAACCGGCTCACGGCTCCCGCTCCCAGGGTGGGGTCGGGGCTGTGACAGAAGGTGGTATCAGAGCTATGACATTTGTTTAAGCCCTTTAGGTGTTCTTCTAATACCTAAAACATAAACATTACTGTTAGGAAATTGATACCTTATGTGCTATTCTATGAAAATAAAATCACAATATAATACAATGCAGGCATGATACCTGAATGATTTGATGTTATTTTAAATGTGTGTAACCAATATCTGTATCTTACAGTTATGCTATGTTTAACATGAAATGTATTATGTCTTATTAATTTTGTGATATATTATACACATATATTTATATAAATATAATTCAATATAAATTTTATAACATTATAAATAATATTATTAATATCTTAATCAAAGATATTAATATAACACAATTTCGGTATGATACCTCTAAAATATCATAATATAAGATATTGCTTGATACGAGTAATATGTTTTATGGTTTATGATATAACCTAAAATTTTACTCGACTTAAATATATATGTTTTTCAAAATTTTGACAAATATGATTATATTGATTTTGTTAAAATATGGTATCCTAGCATACTTAAAACATGTTTGTTGTTTAATACAATATTAAAACAGAATTTTCATAATAACACTATGAAAATATTATATTTTATTACATATGCTCTTGTTATATTATATCCATATAAGTACATGTACATTTACATACAAAGTGTGCAATATAATTGGTACTAAGGAAGCAAATGATAGTTCATACTTAAAAAGTATACACAAAAACATATGTTTCTGTATAACTAGATGATTTAAAATGCATATATGTAACACATATATATCAACAGGAAATAGCTTAAGAATTTTACCATTTAATAGTTCAATTAATCTCTTAAACAACATTTGAGTCGTATATCTATATGTATATGTATTCTAATATAGGGATACTACTTCACTATTTAAAATAATGAGAGTCAAATTTAGAAATGCCAAACTTTGTATTATCTACAATAATAAATAAATACGATAAATTCAGAATTTAGTCTTAATATTTTACAATTCATATGATGTAACCCTCTGGTTAAAAATAATTTTTTTTCTAATAAATCCAGAAAGTTTATATTTTGATTTCTTTTAGTGACTTACCCTTTTTATTCCGAAATATTATGTTCAATAAATTTAACAGAAATTTATATATATGCTATTATTATTGTTATTATAAAGGAACGAATAAAGTTATGGGAATAAACAGGATAATTAAAACCATCAGTTATATAATCGGATTTTTATAAAAAATAATTTAGTATTATATATTATACAGGAAATTTGAAAATTTTGTATATGTATGCATATATAGAACAAATTTCTTGATAGTATACACAATATAATAATCAAATATCTTCGGTAGAAAAACAAGTTTTTATATAACGGAAGAAACAAACCTACATGTTTACCTAGAACCTATCCAGATAATTTCTTAACCCATACCCGCATTCAACCCAAAGGAAACCTCAAGGATATCACTGCTAGCACCAAACCCAAAGGAACAATGATAGGACCAATGACGGGGATTCTCAGGATCTCATATAAGACCCTTATTTACAGCTACAATCACAGCCATAAATTTCCACCATACATCCCGAATACCTATCCAGCCATGAGCTCTGAAAATATAGATAAGTTAAGGCAATATGAAGAGAAGCTATTACAACAAGAAAGAAACAGCACATAATAAGATATATATACTTTCCTCATATTTTGATAAAAGATATAATGAAAGTAAATGATAATATATAACATGCATATGTACATATATCAACGCATAATACTGATAGGCATAATATTAATTGTGCTAGTGCAATATGAGCAACAAAATGTGCCTCTATAATTGTTTAGTTCTGTGATAATTATATCTGAACATGTTTGCAATTCAAATTTCAAAGGAAATAGCATGTAATCAAGAAATTCATGCTAGTAATGGAAATTCTTTGGATAAAAATATTATAGAAAATATAATAGCTCAAGGAATATCTAATGCCATACCTTCGATCATTGAAGCTATTAAAATTTATGTGCCTATAAACGAGAATCCTACTATAAGTTGTAAGCATACCCATCACTTCAAACCTAGCCCTAGAATCAATGGAGGCCATGATATTCGTATCAAAACTCCATCTCCCAACCGAAAGAAAACCCCAACCTATGGCTATTCTTATAAGGAATTCTTCTCTAACAAATCCTATAAGAATAAAGGGATTGGACCAGCAATCGCGCAACCTACCTGCAACATCTATAACAAAAAGCGTTCTGGAAGATGCCATTTTAGGAAAACGCACTACTTTAACTTCTACAAGAAGACTGGGCATGCAGAGGAAGAATGTAGAAAGAAAACTAACATCCGTTTCAACTGCGGCGAACCAGGACATATCCGGCCCTACTGCCCGAAGCTATCTAAGGCACCCGACAACAAGACTAGAACAACAGACGAAACTAAGGAAAACGCATAAATGTTTACAACGCAGGAGGCAACAACAAATTCTAATATAAACACCCGTAGGTTTTTTCTGTACTAAAGTATTAGTTGACTTTTGGTTCCTATTAAAATAAATGATCATTATATCGCCAGATTTCTTTCATAAAGCAAACATTCACTTGCCTCATCTCTTGCTAAATTCTGCACATGCGTTTCTTGTTATGCATGTGATTTCACTTCAAAAGATTATTCACAAGTCCGAATATTATTTCGTTATACTCGATTTTTTCTTGATAGACTACATTATTGCAAAACGCTGACTTTTTGATAGCGAGTCAACAGATTTCTTGGAAAACTCCGTTCCTTTTTAAAGTTACTTATTAGATTTTTATTGAAACCATTTCTTGTCAAATACATATATCCATAGTTGGAACATGTCCAAACCAAGCTCAATTGTTTGAACCTGTTCACAATATACATTCAATTCAAGGTAATCTCAATTAACACTTCATTTATTTGAATCATAGTAGACCTGTTCAAAGTCTACAACTCCAATAAATCATTTGCTAAATCACAACACCCTGTGGTGACGTTCTCTTTGAAACTTGAACTCATTTCATTTCCACACCTAAGGTACGGATTTATCTATCTTCTGTTGGTTCGTTATTCTAAACCAGTCATAATACAATTATGTGTTAAGATAAAGGTACATAATTTCATATTATATTCCAATGTACCTCCAACATTTCTTTCACCTTTGATCAATCTTACGATATTCATTTATTCCTTCACTTGAACATCCTATCTTTTGAATATCCAGATTCACTTCATTTGAAACTTTTCGTTAATTTCGAGAATGGTGAATTCGTTCGGTCACTGTAATCATTAAATTCTTTCAATCATTACGACACCTTGCGGTGTCTGTATAAATTTGTGACCCTTCGTGAATTTAAATTCCACCAAATTCATGCAACCTCCATATGTCTTTCGATTGACTCATCATTCAAGTAGTCTTGATACAATTATGTATCAGGACAATGATACACTAAACTCTATTATATTTTCGGTGTATCCCTGCCATTTAAATTTCACTGATTTTTGGTTTGATACTTGACAAATCATTTTTCATACTTCTATTCTCATTTGAGATTATTGATTCAGAGTCTTCCTCAATTGACAATCAAAGTAAGTTCTCTTCTGACATTAAATCCTATTGTTTCTAAAAGTCATTTACATTCGATTTATATGTCTCTATTGATTTGGTGAAACTTAGTCACCTCGAGGATTGTATCATTTCCTCTAAAGTTCATTGATTCCCAAAACTAATTTGGACAATTGAATTCCAATTGTTATATGATATCTTTATGTCTTGATTCTGCTTCAAACAGCTTGATAACTGTTTTTACTAACTAAACGATGCGACATAACCCCCTAGGAGATATCATAACTCGAATATCGAAGACGAGATTTAAAGCAAGGTGGGAGGATATAACAACTCTCGAAAATGACCCCTAAACATCCCTAAATACACCCCGTATGCGATAAACGAGCCCGTATACCCTTTATATTAATAAAAACCAAGTAAAACAAATAATCTGGGTCGCTCACGGGCCGTGACCCAGTTAGCCAAAGGTTTTGTGGGGCGCGAGGCCCCTTTACTTGCTGATCACCTGTCTGCCACGTGTCGAGCCTACTCGCTGACTCACCAAGCTTATCGCCGCCTTTAGGGCTCTCGTGGGCCGCGAGTGATGAAGAGAAGGACGTCACGGGGCGCGACCCGTCCCTGATCAGGCTATAAAAGGGGCCGATATCTACATTTCCAGTCCGTTCGAATTTCTAAATTCTCTCTCAAACTTCTGTGGACAAAGGTTATAGCCAAATACCCCCATAATAAGCGAAGCTCTACCTCGTTGTAAGTATTATAACCCCTATTTGTTACCCTACACGATCGATCTAGGTCTCCGTAACGCATGTCAAGGCTCTGCCTGACTCAGTCGTTGGAGTTCTGTCTCGTGTTACACCCGATTGATCTAGGACTACGTAATGCATGTCAAGGTTCTGCCTGACTTAGTCATTAGAGTTCTGTCTTGAGTTGTAAGGTTAATGTGATTTGGTTCATTTACTAACACGTGTGCATTGTTTAATTTTAATAAATAATAACCAGGAGAAACAACAGGAAGCTATAATATTACTAGGAAGCCTGTGGAAATACCTAAGTCTTCAAATATGAGTACATTCTCTTTTTGCCACCTTTTTGTAATTATATTTTTGCGAGTCAAAATGTTTTACCAAAACATCAAATGTTTTAAATAACACTTAACAGTAATTGAGTATTTGTAATTCTACAATTGCTGCCAGTATGTTGGGGTTTTGTATACAAAATGTGAAAGACGTTACCATTGAACAGTGAGATAGCCAATGAGTAATATGACCCACAAGTCAGGAGTTGACAATACTGAATGAGTAATTTAGTAGATATAAGCAAATGTAATTGCGGACGCCCTCAATACTGTAAAGTGATAAAACTGTTTTTATTAAACTGGGATGCACTCGCCAGTATTTATTGCTGATAAAATCTTTTTAAAAGGCGTTTCAGATAACTTAGTGTGAAGCCAATAGAAGCCCGCTAAAGAGGACTGAAGGCTTAGAAAAGTGGCAATAAAAGTTACCTAAATAAAAATGAGACTTGGTTTTCAATAAATAGGGTTTATCCCGATAAATGTATAACAAATGAAATGTCACACCCCCAAAATCCACAAGCGGAGTATCACCGCATGGAGGCGTGACTGACCAGGATCAAGCCACCAATCATATTGAACAACGTAATTAAATAAATAAAACCCACCACAATATAATTGGTGTCCAAAAGAAAGTAATCAACTTTAAGTTAACAGCGGAAGCATAAAAAGTAAAACCCAAACATAAGCGATAAGTTCATAAAGTTTAAATGTTTATCATGGGATTCAACAGTCCATGTCCCATAATGACCACTCCTCCCTGTGCAAGCTCCCTAAGCACCTAGCGACCTGCAAGGCATGTAACAACAAGTCAACAACAAAGTTGAGCGAGTTCACAGTTGGTTGTTTAGTTTTACCAGTTTGTTTTGAAAACCATAAGTTGTTTCGTAAACCACGAGTTAACCAGTATCTTTGTTTTCCAAACCATGTCCATAATCAGTGGGGGCTTCCCCATGTGAACCACTAGACCGTTACCATATCGACAACTGACGAACAATAGTTATGCCCTACGTCAATGTCTATCATCATTGACTAAGTGCCCAGATCCATTAGTACACGCCCGTCCGACCGGCACGGTGTGAGGCTTGTCAACCCTAATAGCACTATTAACTAATGACCCGCTCGCCATTGGCCCGACGATTAAGTTGATATAAAAATGAGGGACTTCATGATAGAGTTTTGTCTGGTAAGTTTAAGGTTGTTGTCCTACCCAAGGAGGACGAACGTACGTATTCTACCCAAGGAGAATACGCAGGATTAATATTGGCATCCTACCCATGGAGGATGGCGGTACATATCCTACCCAAGGAGGATATGTAGGTTTCGTTTTAATTCCTTAACCCATTCGCAACCACCGGGAATCCCATGCCTTAGAAAGTGTGTGAACTGACCTCGGTTTGCTCGGCAGATAAGTAAAGGTCGATTGAGCTGCTAGTGGTTAACCACGTCCTAACATGGTTACCATACAAGTCAGGTCTATGTCCAAGTAGTGCACGTAAGTTTTACACGTAAACTAACAGGTTGCAACACGTTCCATACATTACCAGTCAAATATACAAAAAGGGCCTAACTTGTGCGACTCAGATGATTGGGCTATCAAGCTTGTGCGACCCAATCATCTTATGCGAGTTGATAACTAAAGCCCAATGAGCATACTGCCCAACCTGTTGTGCGTCCAGCACGACTTGTGCGACTCACAACGGGTTGTGCGATCCAAACACACCCGGCCCAAATAACATAAGAAACACAACATGCATAGGGCCCAAACAAACAAGCATCACTCAACTTGTGAAATCCATTTGGCCTTGTGCGACCCGGAACCTCTTGTGCGACTGGATATTGGGCTTTGAGGCCCAACAACATAATAAGATCCGTCAGATGTGTGTGTGGCCCAAGACTTGTGCGATCGGCACCACCTTGTGTGATCCACTCGTCTTGTGCGATCATGCAGCTCTTGCTTGTACAGTGTGCTTAAACAGTTCCACCAATCTTGTGCGACTGTCTTGTGCGATTGCCCTTGTGCGATTCAAGAGCTTGTGCGTTCAGCTCTTGTGCGACCAAGGGACTTGTGCGATCAGTTTTAATTATCCCGAGATCATGGCAATCAGTTACATGGTTTCCATTTATGCATTTTATCAATTAACAAAACTAACGGTTTCAATCATGCATATCTCGATCAAATCAAGCAATCATCATCTAATTCATATAAACCCTAATTAACATCCAATCATGCTAACAACCTATCATAACATTCAATCGGATTAAACACTAGGATTAACACATATCATCCGAGTTCAAACACCTCACAGCCGATTAACATATTTTCGGTTCTAGATCATCTTTCAAATCATAACATCACCAAACCCTATATCGATCAATTACAACATACATGTGAGCCGATTATCATTTAATCTCATGAACATATAACACCAATGGTTCTATTACAAACACCCTAAATCATCATGCAAACAATCATACAATCATTCATCCAATCATAACAAAAGTAGCATTATGTATCATAACCATCTGACAATAATAGGGTACTAACCAGATTGATGTTTGAAACAAAGAGAACTCGAAGGATCAAAGGCTACCGTTTGTCTTCGAGGAGGAAGAAGAGGGAGGTTTAGGGTTTGTGTGTTCTTGAGTGATAGCAAATGATAAGGAAAACAAACCCTCGAAAGGGTTATGTGCCGGGTTATAAAGTGACCGAAACCCCTAATGGGCTGTCCATTCGGTTCGATTTCGAGCATAGTGGGCCGAGTAGGGTAAGCAACTTAAGGCAAAGATGTGCGGCTCAAGTGTGTTGTGCGATTGGGGTTTATGTTGTGCGACAAGGAACCATTATACACCTAAGTCCATAATACAATCATACATAACACATAACATTATACACCTAAAACATTCATTAAACCAACATGTCAAATAGCCACATAACGTTCAAGCGTGTTACATCAAAGTACAATGAATGGTTCTAAATTACGAGTTGTCACATGAAACTTGGGTTTTATCCCACATGTTTATTATAAAATATGGTGTTTTAAACACTGATATATATTTCCTAACTATGGTCCAGATGAAAGTTTTCCGTTGCATAATTAATAAACACTAATACCATCTGAATGGCTTGTGACTCCCGCTCCCAGGGTGGGGTCGGGGGCTGTGACAGTGTGCCATTGAAAACTGTTTTGTGCAAGTTCTTCAATTTGATATTAGATCTCCTCGGGACGCCGATTCCCAAGGAGTCCCCTGGAGCCGGAATCAAGGATTTGCCTTGTGTGCGGCAAGAGTCCGTTGTAGAAAGTGGACACTTGTTGCCAACATTCAAGACCATGATGTGGGCATTTCCATAATAGCTCCTTGAATCTTTCCCATGTCTCGTAAAATGATTCGTCGTCTTCTTGATAGTTGGTGTTAATTTCGATCATGAGTTTGGCGGTTTTAGCGGGTGGGTAATATTTGTAGATTTTTTGGCAAATTCATCCCATGTGTGCACAGACCTACTTGGGAGGGTGTTGCGGAATTTTAGAGCATTTGGATTAAGTGTGGTCGAAGCTCAAATTTATTAGCATCGACATTAGGAGTGTTAATAGTGGCTCCAAGATTACCGACCGTAGGCCGTAGGCAATCCATGAGAGAGCGTTGATCCACCATAGGGGGTATTGGGTCGAGGCTTTTTGTCTATTTTTGGCTTGAAGTCTTTTTCTAAAAGAGCACTCGGGTTCGTCAAGTGGTACTTTTATGTCTTTGTCGGAGGTGGAGGTCAGCTGTATCTACTGCGAATTATACAGAATTGTGTGATTTTCTGCGAACAAAACAAAAGGAATGCTTGATCAAAAGAATAGCACGGCCCTGTGCTAGTGTTAGCACGGCCTGTACTGTCCAGAAAAAATTTCTGTTTTCAAGTTCCCAGATACTGGAAGTTTGACATGGCCTCGTGCTCTTGTAACACGGCCCCGTGTCTCTGTTCCAGTAACAAAAAAACAACTCTTCTCAGATACTGTAGGTCTGACACGACCCGTGTTGATCAAACACAGCCCCGTGTTATTCCTGCAGAAAGTAGAAAATTGAAGAAAAATAAAAAAGAAAAGATAAAAATTGATTAGGCCGTTAATTTAAGTTTTCTCAAAATCCTTGTGTCCCCGGCAACGGTGCCAAAAACTTGACGTGTGAGTGTGATATTATAAATTTTAGATATATTTTAAGATCTTTTTACTCGCGAATCAAGTTTTAAATTTATAAAAAACGATATAATGCTATCACTCTACACACGTTAAGGCAAGTGCACCCATCGCGGACGTAGTATAGAGATGGAAAGATACCGAGGTCGTCCAAGGACAAAAGAGCTTTTAGTACCAGGTTATCGTTAATGTCTAATCTAACCAAATTTTGATAAAAAGTTTTGAAAGTTTAAAAGATAAACAAGAAAATAAAAATAAAATATAAGGAAAACAAATAGACAAGAAGGAGTCACTTGTTTCCAACTCCTCTTTTATTTATCCTTTAATGATTTCAACACTTTGGGCATTTTAATAGATTATCTTTATGTTATAGTAGTAGGCCCCCTTCCAGGCAGCATTATCCTCAACCTATTGGTCTGAGTCAGCAGGGATACAGTCCCGCAAGGTCGGATTATTGAAAGATAATTATGTAAGTTATTAATGCGAAAAGTAGTAGGCCCCCTTCCAGGCAGCGTTACCTTCAACCTATTAGTCTGAGTCAGCATGGCTACAGTCCCACAAGGTTAGTTTGAAGTTTTAATAGTAGTTTATAGATAAGGGATTCAAGCGGTTCTTACTTCTCCCGGGGAAGATTGTAACGCACACTCGTGAAGTCTAACTAAGCTTGAACTAAGTTCTCGCATGATTTATACACTGAACGAGACATAGAATTACCCAACCACCCTTCTAACCCCTTCCAGGTAGTTAATGTGCTTTATATAGATCGTAAAGACACGAATGAGTGAATCAGCAAAACATGAAGCACGGTAAATAAATTCGCCTTCAATATAGAAAACTAGTTATTAAAGTCATTAATACATACTCAAATAAAAAGGAGCCAAAAGGTTGGAAATAAAAAAAAATAATACATAAAAGATTTGTCTTCACCAAGTGATGTAAGAGTTTAGCCAAGCATGGCCTTTATTTGACAAGAACTCTTACGATCGATCTTGGATCCGAAGATGACTACACACTCTAAATGATGGAAGATGGATGATGGTGGTGGGTGGTGGGTGGTGGGTGTTGGTGTTGGTGTTGTAGTGGTGGTGGAGGTAAGTGTGAGAGAAGTGGTTTGCCAAGGGATGGATTAGAATGAAACCAAGCACCCCATGTTTTGTTGATTCTCTCATTCGTGCCTTTACGGTCTATATAAAGCATGTTAACTACCTGGAAGGGGGTTAGAAGGGTGGTTTTGGTAAACTTCTTGCCTCGTGCAGTGTATAGATCCTGCGAGGACTTTATTCAAGCTTATCGGAACTTTCTTTGAGGCAGATGGCATCAAATTAGGGGAAGTAAGAACGGCCTGAATCCTTTATAAATAAACTACTGTTAAAACTTTAAACTGGCCTTGCAAGGCTGTATCCCTGCTGACTCAGACCAATATGGCCGAGGGTAGCGTTGCCTCTAAAATAGAGACATGCCACATTTTACATTAATAACTTAATTATCTTTCAATATTCCGGCCTTGCGGGACTGTATCCCTACTGACTCAGACCAAAATGGCTGAGGGCAGCGTTGCCTCTAAAATAGGGACATGCCACTATAACTAAGATAATCTCTTTAAAAACCCAAAGTATGGACATCATCAAAGGATACGTAAAAGATAAGTCGGAAGCAAGTGATTCTATCTTGTCTATTTGTTTATTTTATTATTTTAGTTTCTTTATTTAATTTATTAAAAATCTTTTTCTCAACAATTTGGTTAGATTAGACGTTGACGATATTTCGATATTAAAAGCTCTTGTGTCCTTGGACGACCTCGGTATCTTACCGTCACTATACTACGCCTACGATGGGTGCACTTGCCCTAGCGTGTTGTAGAGAGTGACAATATTATATCGTGTTTTTTTTTTAAATTTAAAGCTTGATAAACGAGTGAAAAATGCTTAAAATATATTAAAAATTATATCATGCTCCACACACGTCATATTGTGAGTCAAGTCAGGGTGTATTAACATCTGAAATGTTGAAACGTTGTATTGTGATTCAAGTCATAGTGTTTTAACATCTGGAATAGCAATACAATCATCCCCAAATGGTGTTAAAATACCATTACTTGAATATCAATACAATCGATCCAAATGTTAAAACAACATGAATGTATTACGATTCAAGTCGTGATTTTTTTGGAAAATGTATGGTGTTTTATACTTGCAAAATAACAAGCTAACATTATGAACTAAAAAAATAGTTCTTGCATAAAACAACATATAAAAGAAACATGTACATCTATCGTCCGAACATAAAACACCATGAACGAACCTGTGTCATCTTGTTGCATTGGATCTTCCATCTAATTATCACGTATGTCAAAGAAGAAATAAAAAAACTGTGGACAGTAGATGGGGTTTAATCGATTGATAATAAGAGTAATATAGTAGTCTGTTATAAAATTAATCATAGATTTTGTTACCTAAAATCTTTCAAAGAAACAGTTACACATTATCTTTTCCACTTAATTGAGTTTTGTATACCCTTAATCTCAATATTTAATTATTGTCACGTGTCATCACCATATTGCTTCTTACATTTCTCACACACTTGACACTTTTTACACGATCCTTGATATATATATATATATATATAGAGGAATATTCTATGCAGAACACTAAATATTGCGAGATGTAACATTCCTATTTTTATCATATAAATTATAGGGTTGGTTAAATTTATTAACCACTAGTAACTAGTTATTTTAATATAATTATTCAACCCAAATAGTTTTAAACACTATTTTATATAATTGGTTGAAATATTATACTAGTTAATTGTCATATATATGGGTGACCTTTCTAATAAAATAAAAGTCTATAAAAAAACTTATATTATTAAACAGGTATATTACAGGTAAGTCGACTGTTAGAAATATAAAGTACCTAGACGGGCCTAGGAACCATAAAATAATTAAAATATAAAAATACATTGTATTTTGAACCTACTCCATTTTTAATTAAACTTGGTTCAAAATGTAGATAAGATTATACTCGTTCCAAAGACATATTCATTATTTTATAAAACGTTATATTTTAGAAGTTATAAACGCCAAATAAGTGAAGCAGTTGAATTAATTATAATATATAAAATAATTATATAATAATAATAAAGTTAACTCACAAATCAAATTTCAATTGAAAATATGTGTGTAGACGTGTCTTCATACTAAAATTTGAGAAACCAAAAGAGTAATATAAATACTAAAATTTCATATGAATGCAATAGGTGTTTTGCAATTAAATGTAAGAAGGATATGTGGACATCTTTTAGTCACTTCACTCAAATATAAATAGGAGTATAAACTTTCGAAATTTCTGTGAATTCCTTTCTTCTCTCACGCATTCCCCTTTTGTATTCTCTTTATATATTTTTTTTCTTTCTTTTTCTTTTAAATAATAATAAGGCCATGCCCCGTTTTAAGTGTTTTAACTCCCGATCACCGCTACCATTTCCGATTGATCTGAGCCTATAACACATGTCAGGGCTCTGCCCGACTAAGTTGTTGGAATTCGGTCTCGGGACATCGGGACAACGTTGAATTAGGGGTACTATACTTAACACGAGTATAAATATATATATATATATATATATATATATATATATATATATTAAAATAGTTCAGAAGTTATACCCAAAATTTATACCAGGAGACTTTCTAGTTGAACCCTAAAGTTACAAAATGGGTCCATTCTCTTTTCTCACTATTTTATACCCTTTTCCTTTGTGATATAATTATATTAAAAATGTCTCAAATCAAACCATAAGTAAAAACCCGGACCCCTGAAACCCCAATCCATATCAATAATCAAGAAAATCAGATATTTAGTCTTCAGGCGGGCCGCGTAAAGATAAGCCGAGGCTTACGCGGGCCGCGACATCAAGGCAAATCTCCTGATAAGCTTAAGGGACACGTGGCATCCACCTGGCAGACCTACTGGTGACTCAGCAACCCTACGCGTAGACTAGGCGGCTACGCGGGCCGCGTAAGAGTCTAGCCAAGGTTCACACGGGCCGCGTGAGACCCAATTTTCAGCTATAAATAGGATAGGCTACGAGCTTTCAGCTGATGTCGAAACCAAAACTCAAAAACGTATTCCCACTGCTCAAAATCACAAATTAGCATAACGGGGTGCTGCTACGATCCCGGGTATTAACTCAATCGCTGCTACGATTCAATGTCCGATCGATTGAAACTATCCGACCGAATGTTTAAGTGCTATCCTTTTGTCATTAGTCGTGATTCCGACAGGACCACTTCTTGAAGCCCTTCAATGTCGTATCCAACTCTTATTCCGATCTACTGTAATTACCTGAAACGCGTTTTAAAAAGGTTTTGTCAACAGGAAATACTGGTGAATCATTATTTTTACTAAAATGACACGTTTGTTATAATTTACAGTATTAAGAGAGATTACAATGTTTCCTGATATCAACCAACTACCCACAGTATTTGTCACTCGATTCGTTTCTGTGACTATGGTCATATTACTATCGGGTCCTGTCACCCAATAGTAACGTATATCACTAATTAGGCTCGCCCACCTAAAGTGATAAAAACAGCAGTAATGTGCACAATACCCCACATACCGGCTGTAATTTGGTGATTACATAAACTTAATCCCTGTAATTATAACTTTGAAAATAAACATGCTTTTGTAAACAAATTTGATAAAAAGAGAATGACTCACATTATAAGCATGCAGATTTATATAGGCAGAGCTTAGCCTATTGATTAGTCTTGTAACCTAGTGCACACGAACTAGGTAATTAACTAATACAACATTTACGATAACTCACGAGATTAAAACCCTCACAACGAATGACAAAGTGCAATACTTAAACATCTATCGGATTCACAACGACTGACAGAGTATTCCCCGAGTTCGGGTGGTACTCAAACATCCTGTCGGAATCACGACTAATGACAAAAGGATAGCACTTAAACATCCGGTCGGATAGTTTCAATCGACCGGACATTGAATCGTAGCAGCGATTGAGTTAAAGCTACCTTTGTAAAACATGGGTTTATCCCATCTATTTAATAAATAAAATCCGGTGTTTTCTAAACTCTGATATTTTTCCTAACTCACGGTCCTGATGAAATTTTCGCTGCAATATTTTTAAAAATAATCACCGGTACCACTTGGCTGTTCGCGGCTCCCGATTCCGTCCAGGGTGGGTCGGGGGTCGTGATAGAAGGTGGTATCAGAGCCACTGCTTTAAGCCTATAAGTGTTGTGATAATAATACCTAAGCTTAAATAAAAAGAGTTAGGAGATTGCTATAAGCTAAGCCACTTGTTTAAGCAATTAAGTAGCACACCTGATAGCATTTAGACTTGAACTTAAGAAAAGATGCCTTAGTATAAGCTAAGCCACTTGTTTAAGCAATTAGGTATTGTAATAATACCTAAGTTTAAACGGAGAGTTAGGAACTTAATATTATCTGGTAACACTCAGGATGATATTTAGACTTAAACTTAAGAACTTTGCCTTAATATAAGCTTCAAAGATAAGCTAAGTACTTATGTAAATAAAGTATGATGGGTTTTGGTATGCCATAAGAATGGTAATTAGAATATTGCAAGATATGATAAATAAGCAATAACATTTAATTATTATTAATTCTTGCTTATTGATATTACTTGGTCTAGAATAAAGATATGTTATGGAAATACAAATTTCCTTGATTCTGGATAAAAGCCCTAATAAAAGAGGCACTTTTAAAATCTTGAAAAGATACTATTTATGGGAAATAGAAAATTTTCTCCGACAAGACTAGGTATGGTGTAGCAGACTCTCCAGCTTGTCCGAATATACTGAGGTTACCTCTCCGGCGCGAATCGGATAAGACGGGGTATATAATATGTCAAACAAGTGACAAGATTTCCCTAAATAGTATCATGACCTGATATCTGACTTGTTTTTGGAAATATGAATCTGTTAAATACATTGACCTTATAGAAGGTATGTATATTACAGCATGTATGATTATATAGATATGTATACCTATAAGGAATTCCAAAAGTCAATTAAGAATAAATCACAGGCATATAATAAATCTAGATTTCTTTATTAGGAATCTCTTGCATATATCTATAATTCCGATATCAAACATTATTCCGTTTGATCATCTACCCCGTAACTCGTACGACAATATAAACAATGGAAACCCTTTAAAATTTGGACACCATCAAAAGTATAAGAATTTCCAATACGCAAGTAAGAAGCATGTAAAGTTGTGCTAATGCACAAGAAAACACATAAAACTTAAATTATACGTCCACAAACGTTGAAGTATATCACACACGACTTTCGAGGCAAGATCTTTGGGAAAATATAAATTGGGCACGATGACACCAATGCTAATTCCGTCAGTAGAAGAACTACTAACCAAAAAGAAGCACTTTGCCACGCGATCCTACAAACGACATGTATCTCGCTGAGGTATGTTGTAACAAGATTTCACAACCATCGGTGCACAGTCTAATCAGAGTCATAATTATTATCACTGCAAAAGGAGTCACATACCTTTGCAAATTCCCTATTTCATTTTATTCGACATTCCCTGGTAATGTCACTTAGCAACGATTATCACACGAAATTCCAGATAAAGTTCTTATATTTCTTTTTCTGACTTCTGCATATAATAAGTTGATTTTCGTGTTTCTACTTCCTCTAATGGTCATCATACCATGAGGATTTCTTTCATAGTAGTGAATATTGATCTATTTCATTTCTTGGTAAATCCACACGTTACACATGCACTGTTTGTTACGCATGTGGTTCGTTTGATTTATGAAACCACTGGAGGGCTTCATTCCGATTTGTTATTTTATCCAAACTCAAATATCATTCTGCTTTTTGTACTGTAAACCGCATTATTGCAAAACGACGACTCTTTGATATCGAGTCAATGAATTTTGTTAAACAATTGAGGTGAAGAATTTATATTTATATATATATGTATAAAAATTATGTTGAGATATACTCTCATTTAAGTTTATGTTTAAGTTATCTATTATTAATAATTTTATTATTAGTAATAATATATTAATAATAGTAGTGTTAATATTATTTTTAAGTACTAGGATTATTGTCAGGGGCAGGTATTGGATAGCCTAGCCTTAGTTAGGCATGGACTGATCACCTATGCTTAAACAAGGCAGCACTAACCAATATCCAACCATGATAATGACTAGTTAATATATATAAATTAAGTCATCATACTTATTTAGTAAATTTTAATTATATAAAAAATATTTTTATATAAAAATATATATACTTTGTACTGTAAGGAGAAGACATATTTTCATAAAACAATACAAGAATTAGAGGGACGAATAAAACTATATAAATAATTTTCTATCACATGTTCTGTGGTAACTATGTACCGTAACGCTCTGGCAAGAAAATGACCATATAAGAATAATATGGTAGTCATCAACTACGTTGGGTTAGGGGAACATTGTAATATATAAGAATATTCCCCATTTTCACTTATTTACAACATTTGTAAATACATTCACAACGTTATATGGTTTGAAAATGAAAATAAGTAATCACATAGAATCGACCCATTAAGTGTTATATATTTACAAAATATTTTACAAATACTTTTGTACAATAAATATTTTTACACCTTTATTTACAACTTTCATTTAACGTTATAAATAATAGTGATTTCTTTTACAAAATAATAATACTAAAATATTTTGTAATGTAATAACTTCATTGCGGTGTTTTGTAATATATATTACATAGTAAATATAAGTTATTTTACATAGTATAGTAAAATACTAAAATAATATTTATTTAAAAGTGGTGACCATTTGCATATAGTAAAAATGCGAAATAAATAATATATATTACATAGTATTTATATTTGATATGTAAGATACGGTTCAGACAGGGACACAAATAATATATATTACATTTGCTTTACAGATATAATATAATGGTTGGTCATGCCAAAACAACTTGTTCTTATTATATTTCGATCTCTAGGACATAGTATGAAAAATATGGTCACTAATAGTGTACTATCACATTGTTTCACAATTAAAACAACTTGGAACTCTAAACAATGATACACTAACTCTATTGTCTTTTGTTGTATCTTTGCAATTCACTCATTTCAACACTTTGATTTTCTCATATCATAAATATTTGACAAATCATTTTTCATGCTTTTATTTTAAACCTGTCAATTTTAAGTCTTCTTCAGTTGCCAATCAAAGTAAGCTTTCTTTTGACAAAGAATTTTATTAATTCTAAAAGTCCTTCACATTCATTTTAAATATCTATCGGTCATATATCTTTTGGCTTGAACCTAGTCACCTTGGAAATTATATCATTTCATCTCATTCGTTTGCCATCGATTTCTTGAACTAATTCAGTTGAATCATTGAATCCTACTTATGTTACAACTCGTATTCACAAAATTTGATATTTTAAATTCTGTGTCATCTACTTTAAATATTGTTTTTATTGACTAAAATAAGTCTAAAAGAAATATCGTAACCCAAATCTCGAGGACGAGATTTAAACCAAGGTGGGGAGGATGTAACATTCCTATTTTTATCATATAAATTATAGGTTTGGTTAAATTTATTAACCACTAGTAACTAGTTATTTTAATATAATTATTCAACCCAAATAGTTTTAAACACTATTTTATATAATTGGTTGAAATATTATACTAGTTAATTGTCCTATATATGAGTGACCTTTCTAATAAAATAAAAGTCTATAAAAAAACTTATATTATTAAACAGGTATATTACGGGTAAGTCGACTGTTAGAAATATAAAGTACCTAGACCGGCCTATGAACCATATAATAATTAAAATATAAAAATACATTGTATTTTGAACCTACTCCATTTTTAATGAAACTTGGTTCAAAATGTAGATAAGATTATACTCGTTCCAAAGACATATTCATTGTTTTATAAAACGTTATATTTTAGAAGTTATAAACGCCAAATAAGCGAAGCAGTTGAATTAAATATAATATATAAAATAATTATATAATAATAATAAAGTTAACTCACAAATCAAATTTCAATTGAAAATATGTGTGTAGACGTGTCTTCATACTAAAATTTGAGAAGCCAAAAGAGTAATATAAATACTAAAATTTCATATGAATGCAACTGGTGTTTTGCAATTAAATGTAGGAAGGATAAGTGGACATCTTTTAGTCACTTCATTCAAATATAAATAGGAGTATAAACTTTCGAAATTTCTGTGAATTCCTTTCTTCTCTCACGCATTCCCCTTTTGTATTCTCTTTAAATATACTTTTTTCTTTCTTTTTCTTTTAAATAATAATAACGCCATGCCCCGTTTTAAGTGTTTTAACTCCCGATCACCGCTACCATTTCCGATTGATCTGAGCCCATAACACATGTCAGGGCTCTGCCCGACTAAGTTGTTGGAATTCGGTCTCGGGACATCGGTGTCACACCCCCAAAATCCACACACGGAGTATCACCGCTTGGAGGCGTAACTGACCAGGATCAAGCCAACAATCATATTGAACAAGCAAGTAAATAACTGTAAAAGCCCAACCAATACAATTGGTGTCCAAAACAAACATAGTTTAAGTTGCAAGCGGAAGCATAATGATTAAATCTAAAACCAAACATAAGTTCAAATGTTTCAAAGTTTAACATGGCATACAGCTGTCCATGTCCCACAACGACTCTTCCCCATGCAAGCTCCAGCTAAGTACCTATTGACCTGCAAAGCATGTAGTAACGAGTCAACAATAATGTTGAGCGAGTTCACAGTTGGGTGTTTGTTTTAGTTGTTCCAAAAATAGTTCCTTTAACTGGCATCCCTGCCGTAGGGGTTACCCCATAGTTGAAAGCGTGATTTGCTTAACCCATTAACTCTGGCAATCCAGCCGTGGGGGCTACCCCATGTTTAGTTATCTGGCTTTTCGGCCGTGGGGGCTACCCCATGTATACTACTAGACTCGTTACCATATCGACTGCTGACTGTAGTCATGTTTATGTGCCCTGAACTGTCAATGTCTATCATCATTGACGTGCCCATATCCATTAGTTCACGCTCGTCCTCTGCGGCACGGTGTGAGGCTTGTCAGACCAAAATAGCGCTATCTAACTAATGACCCGCTCGCCATTGGCCCGGCAATTAAGTCGATATAAAAAGGAGGGACTTCGTGATAGAGTTTTGGTCTAGTAAAAGTTAACTGTCCATGAGGACGAGGAATTACATTCCTGAACCCGTACTGTCCTACCCAAGAAAGGACGAGGAATCCATGTTCCTTAAACCCATTCCCAATCCCTGGGAATCCCATGCTTTGTAGAAAGTGTGAACTCACCTTAGGTTAGCTCGGCAGATAAACAAAAGGTCAATCGAGCTGCTAGAGGTCACCCACGTCCTAACATGGTTACCATATAAGTCAGGTTTTGGTTTCGAGTAGTGCACATAAGTATCACATAAGCTAACAAGTTACGAACACGTATTGATCATGGCAAACACGTAAACAGTCGAAGTACTTAACATATTCAATTTGTGCGACCCGAAAGATTAAGCCCAATAAACCAACGGCCCAACCTATTGTGCGATCAGCCTACTTGTGCGATCCACAATGGGTTGTGCGATCCAGTCATGCCCGGCCCAAATATCATAACAGTCCAACAAGTAAGCGGCCCAAACAATTACATTGGTCTTGTGCGATTCGGACGGCTTGTACGATCCGGTTGGGTTGTGCGATCGGAACTAGCCCAGCCCAACATGTATACCCGGCCCAACAGCTAAACAAACATCACCACTTGTGCGATCCAACAAGCCTTGTGCGACTGGGGACACCTTGTGCGATTGGATCATCTTGTGCGACTGGACTCCTTGTGCGATCAGATCAGATCTTGTACGATCTGATCTTGTGCGACCAGGAGTCTTGTGCGATTAATTTAAACATCCGAATATTATGCCATTCGGTTACAACCATTCAACAGTTTCCAAATTTACAATAAATCAATCAACAGTTTCTAATTATCCAATCAACATACAATCGATCAAATCAAGGTTTTTATCTCAAAATTCTTATGAACTCTATCATAATCAACATGAACAATAATCACAACACTTAAACATATCCATCTAGGGGTTTCAAATCATCATATAACACTTCATAATCGACCCTACAACTAATCCGATTTCAACATACATGCAACCGATTAACAAACATTCGATTTTTAGAACAATAATATGCAATCCGATTAACATGAACATACAACCGGTTACATACGTTTAATCCTAAATCATTATGCAAACAACAAGTCATGATAGCCGATTAACATCTTCATACACATCCGATTAGCTAGAACATCATCATATGATTAACAATCCGAAGCATAGAACATAACAGCCGATTTAACAAGCATTCGGTTCTCAATCATTAACAACATCAAATAACTAACAACCCTATGTTGATCTACAATACTATACATGTGAGCTGCCTATCATCTATTCATAACATATATCAATCGTATCTCATCCGTAAATCATCACGAAGGAACATATGAATCACAACACCAACCAACCAACATACAATCGAATAATAACAAAACACTAACTGGTTAAGAGAGTATAACAAGTATGATCCGAACAACAAGATCTTCGATGGAGAGGGTGTGTGGCTGCTGTCGGGTTCGTGAGGGAGAGAGAGGAGAGCTAGGGTTTGTGTGTGTAAAGCGTTTAGCAAACAAATGAGAAGTATACCCCTTTCTCCTGATGCTATGTGTGTAAAAGAGAGAGTGGGTCGAACCCTCCTAATGGGTTGCCCATTCGGTTCAAGTTCAAGAGAAGTGGGCCGAGAGTAGTAAAGCCCAAAGGCTTGTGCGATCGAGTTGCTATTGTGCGATTGGTTTATTTCGTGTGATTCCAATACATACATACAACAACACATATTCACATAACATTCACTTATAACATTCATTAAACCAACATGTCAACTAGTCACATAACGTTCAAGCATGTTACATCAAAATACAATAAAAGGTTCTAAATTACGAATTGTCACATTAACCCCAAGTTGAAAGAAATTTCATCCCGAAATTTAGCACGTACTCACTGAGGAAGCTAGTTAAGTTGCATGGTTTTCCTGGGGTGTCACATCCTCCCCCCGTTGATCTGGAATTTCGTCCCGAAATTCCGTAGCTTCAGCCTCAGTAGTGGTTGTACTGTTTGTGAACAGCTGGGGATACTTTTGTTTCATCTGATCTTCGCGTTCCCAGGTGAACTCTGGGCCGCGACATGAGTTCCAACGAACTTGAACGAGAGGTATTCTAGTGCGCTTGAGGACCTTAACATCCCGGTCCGTGACTTCAACTGGTTCCTCGACGAATCGTAACTGTTCATCGATAGTGAGCTCCTTCAAGGGAACTACGAGGGTCTCATCTGACAGACACTTCTTCAGGTTCGACATGTGGAAAACGTTGTGAATTGCACTGAGTTCTGCTGGTAGGTTCAGTTTGTAGGCCACCTTGCCTATTTTCTCTATGATTTCGAACCGTCCAACGTATCGTGGGTTAAGTTTGCCCCGTTTGCCAAAACGAACCACACCCTTCCAGGGTGAAACTTTGAGTAGTACTCGCTCCCCAACCTGGAGCTCGAGTGGTTTCCTGCCCTTATCGGCGTAGCTTTTCTGACGGTCACGAGCTGCCGCCATTCGTTGTCGTATTTGAGCAATTCGTTCTGTTGTGTCTACCACAAGTTCTGGACCAGTGATCTGACTATCTCCCACCTCTGCCCAACAAAGAGGTGACCGGCATTTACGCCCGTATAATGCCTCAAACGGAGCAGCTTTAATGCTGGTGTGGTAGCTGTTATTGTACGAAAATTCCACAAGTGGCAGATGCTTTTCCCAGCCGTTGCCAAAGTTAATTACACATGCCCTAAGCATGTCTTCCAAAGTTTGAATAGTGCGCTCAGACTGCCCATCCGTCTAAGGGTGATATGCTGTGCTCATGTCTAATCGTGAGCCAAAGGACTTGTGCATTGCTTGCCACAGTTCTGAAGTAAAACGTGCATCACGATCCGAGATAATAGAAGTGGGCACCCCGTGCCTCGAGACAACATCCTTAAGATACACGTCTGCTAAAGTGGAGAACTTATCCGTTTCCTTGATAGCCAAGAAGTGTGCAGACTTTGTGAGTCGATCCACGATCACCCAAATAGTGTTGTTACCACGTTGAGATCTAGGCAGGCCAGTAACAAAATCTATGGAAATTTGCTCCCATTTTCATTGTGGTATCTCTGGTTGTTGGAGTAGGCCTGAAGGTTTCTGGTATTCGACTTTGACTCTCGCACAAGTCAAACACTTGCTGACGTAAGTTGCTATGTGGGCCTTCATGCTAGGCCACCAGTATGTAGTCCTGATATCATGGTACATTTTGTCCGAACCAGGGTGTACTGAGTAGCGAGACTTGTGTGCTTCATCCATCACAAGCTCTCGTAGGTTTCCATAGAGTGGGACCCAAATGCATCCTGTTACGTAGTAAGCACCGTCTTCCTTTTGTTCTAATCGTTGCCTTGAGCCGCGTAGGGCTTCAGCCCTGATGTTTTCTGGTTTTAATACTTCTACCTGAGCGTCTCGTATCTGGGAAGGAAGACTAGACTATATAGTGAGTTGTAAAGCTCGTACGCGCTTAGGCATAGAGTCCTTTCGACTGAGGGCGTCAGCCACAACATTGGCTTTGCCTGGGTGGTACATGATCGAGCATTCGAAGTCATTCAGTAGCTCGACCCATCGTCTTTGTCGCATATTCAGTTCCTTTTGTTTGAAGATATGCTCGAGGCTCCTATGATCAGTGTAGATGGCGCACTTGGTACCGTACAGGTAGTGTCTCCATATCTTAAGCGCAAAAACAACAGCTCCCAGCTCTAAATCGGGTGTAGTGTAGTTCTTTTCATGAACTTTGAGTTGGCGTGAGGCGTAGGCTATAACTTTATCCCGTTGCATCAATACGCAACCAAGACCCTGAATTGATGCGTCGCAGTAAACCATAAAGTCGTCTGTGCCCTCTGGCAGTGAAAGGATAGGTGCACGGCAAAGTCTATCCTTTAAGTGCTGAAATGCTAATTCCTGTGCATTTCCCCATCGATAAACAACGCCTTTCTGCGTTAGTGAGGTGAGAGGTTGCGCAATCTTGGAGAAATCCTTAATGAACCTTCTGTAATAACCTGCCAAGCCCAAGAATTGGCGAATTTCCGTTGGTGTACGAGGTGCAGGCCAGTTCTTAATCGAGTCTACCTTGGATGGATCAACGTGAATTCCATCCTTGTTTACCACGTGGCCTAGGAAATGGACTTCACGAAGCCAGAAGTCGCATTTCGAGAACTTTGCGTAAAGTTGTTCCGTTCGAAGGAGTTCCAGAATAAGTCGTAAATGCTGCTCGTGTTCCTCCTGACTCTTGGAATAGATTAGGATGTCGTCGATGAAGACTGTAACGAACTTGTCCAGGTAAGGCTTGCACACTCGATTCATCAAGTCCATGAAGACCGCAGGTGCGTTTGTCAGCCGAAAAGGCATGACCAAAAACTCATAGTGTCCATATCGAGTTCTAAAGGCTGTTTTGGAGACGTCCTCTTCTCGGACTCTCAGCTGGTGATATCCTGATCTCAAATCAATCTTCGAGTAAAAGCTCGACCCTTGCGACTGGTCGAATAGGTCATCAATGTGTGGAAGAGGGTAGCCATTCTTCACTGTCACCTTGTTGAGCTCGCGATAGTCGATACACATACGGAAGGTACCGTCCTTCTTCTTCACAAACAAGACTGGAGCTCCCCAGGGCGAAGAGCTAGGACGAATAAAACCCTTATCCAAGAGTTCTTGTAGTTGCGTAGACAACTCTTCTAGTTCTGATGGAGCTAGACGATAGGGTGCTCGAGCTATGGGCCCTGCTCCAGGAGCCAGCTCGATTTGAAACTCGACCTGACGATGAGGCGGAAGACCAGGTAGTCCCTCAGGATAGTCGCGTACAATCGGAAAATCTTCTATCTTCTTCTCTTTCTTCGAGGTGTCAGTAACGAGAGCCAAAATAGCAGTGTGGCCCTTATGCAAACACTTCTGGGCCTTAAGGAAAGAGATGATGCTCTCAACAGCACCCCTCTTGTCGCCACGAATCATGAGTGGTTCATCATCTGAACGAGGAATACGGACAATCTTCTCGTTGCAAAGAATCTCTGCTCGGTGTTGGGATAACCAATCCACACCAATAACGATGTCAAAACCATCATACGTTGGGGTCATTCCTAGCATCACCCTGACCAATCACGAACACTCGACCCCTGGCACCATTGCCGTCGTTATTACCCTCGTTGTTGCCTCCATTATTGTTCTCATTTCCTTGGTTGTGGTTCTGATTCTGGTTCTGGTTCAACTGTGGACAGTGTCTCTTGAAGTGACCTTCAGCACCACACTGATAGCATCCCTTGTTACCCTGCTGTTGCTGCTGATTCTGTGGAGCTTGTGGCTGCTGTTGTCGCTTCTTGTTTGCAGGACGTGAGCTTCTACAATCTTTGGCTTCATGACCAAGCTTGTTGCATTTCTGACAACGATCTTTGTTGCACGGCCCGCTGTGGTGCAAATTACATCGATTCTACCCTGCCCTTGACTACCAGAAGATTGCTGACCAGGACTCTGATAGTCATCGATCTTCCGCTGTTGTGCCTGCGACTGAACCGTAGTCGAACCCTTACTAGAGGTTCCATCCCACTTCCGTTTGTTGTCACTGGAAGTAGCAGAAGTAGTAGTAGTAGCACCAATACGCTTAGGCAGCTTGTTCTGTTCCACTGCCTGGTCTGTGAGACGATGAGCAAAACGAGTAACATCCTGAATGGTTGCAAGGTTAGCTGAAGTTACATGACTTTGAATTTCTGATACTAAGCCTCTGAGGTACATCTCAATACGCTTGATGGGAGGATCCGCCATAGTTGGACACAATACTGCCAGTTCGATGGATCATTTCATGTATGCTTCTATCTCTGACCTCGTCATCTTTAGGTTAAAGAACTCTACCTCCAGCTTGTAGATATCATCACGATTGCAATACTCCTTTTCGATCAGTTCCTTGAAATTGTTCCATGGGGTGGCACTAGCAGCAACCAACCCCAGCATTTGTACTTGAGCGTTCCACCACGTGAGCGCTATACCCTCGAAAGTACCGGTAGCATACTTCACCCTACGTGCCTCAAGGCATTCACACATCTCGAAGACAGATTCGAGTTTCCCAAACCAGTGGAGGAGACCTACAGCTCCTTCGGTACCACTAAAGGTACTAGGTCGACAGTCCATAAAGGTCTTGTAAGTGCACACAGGTGGCTGAGCGTTCTGACCTTGTTGCGCGAGGAAGAAAAGACAGGGTTAAGCGCGAGAGTTGGGTCATGAGAGTAGGATCTAACATCCTAGGTTAGGTTCGGAATAGCAGGTTATACCTCCTGCCTGAGCGGCTGCGAGTGTTGCCGTAACTTGTTCGTTGATAAGAGCCGTCAGCTGGCTTGAGTTAGGTTCACACATTCCCTCATGATCTTCACATCGAAGGAAACACAAGTAGGAAAGGTGTCGCGAATGTGTGTAAGTGTGGAGTGACAGAAGGGAGCAAGCACACATGTGTTTTCAATCAATAGTTGTTACATTCATCAAAGCATACTATGAGCAAAGTTCTATGTAACTAGCAAGTAGGCAATATAACATAAACCATATCACCTATAGTATTGAGCCTTGCACGTGGAGTGAAGCGTCGTTGTGGATCGTTGAGCACTGTACAGGTTATAGTCTGGTTTTAACAAAAACTTTTTCCCTTATTAAAACCAAGTTCACTATAACCAATGGCTCTGATACCAATCTGTCACACCCCCAAAATCCACACACGGAGTATCCCCGCTTGGAGGCGTGACTGACCAGGATCAAGCCACCAATCATATTGAACAAGCAAGTAAATAATTATAAAAGCCCAACCAATACAATTGGTGTCCAAAACAAACATAGTTTAAGTTGCAAGCGGAAGCATAATGATTAAATCTAAAACCAAACATAAGTTCAAATGTTTCAAAGTTTAACATGGCATACAGCTGTCCATGTCCCACAACGACTCTTCCCCATGCAAGCTCCAGCTAAGTACCTATTGACCTGCAAAGCATGTAGTAACGAGTCAACAATAATGTTGAGCGAGTTCACAGTTGGGTGTTTGTTTTAGTTGTTCCAAAAATAGTTCCTTTAACTGGCATCCCTGCCGTGGGGGTTACCCCATAGTTGAAAGCGTGATTTGCTTAATCCATTAACTCTGGCAATCCAGCCGTGGGGGCTACCCCATGTTTAGTTATCTGGCTTTTCGGCCGTGGGGGCTACCCCATGTATACTACTAGACTCGTTACCATATCGACTGCTGACTGTAGTCATGTTTATGTACCCTAAACTGTCAATGTCTATCATCATTGACGTGCCCAGATCCATTAGTTCACGCCCGTCCTCTGCGGCACGGTCTGAGGCTTGTCAGACCTAAATAACGCTATCTAACTAATGACCCGCTCGCCATTGGCCCGGCGATTAAGTCGATATAAAAAGGAGGGACTTCGTGATAGAGTTTTGGTCTAGTAAAAGTTAACTGTCCATGAGGACGAGGAATTACATTCCTGAACCCGTACTGTCCTACCCAAGAAAGGACGAGGAATCCATGTTCCTTAAACCCATTCCCAATCCCTGGGAATCCCATGCTTTGTAGAAAGTGTGAACTCACCTTAGGTTAGCTCGGCAGATAAACGAAAGGTCAATCGAGCTGCTAGAGGTCAACCACGTCCTAACATGGTTACCATATAAGTCAGGTTTTGGTTTCGAGTAGTGCACATAAGTATCACATAAGCTAACAAGTTACGAACACGTATTGATCATGGCAAACACGTAAACAGTCGAAGTACTTAACATATTCAATTTGTGCGACCCGAAAGATTAATCCCAATAAACCAACGGCCCAACCTATTGTGCGATCAGCCTACTTGTGCGATCCACAATGGGTTGTGCGATCCAGTCATGCCCGGCCCAAATATCATAACAGTCCAACAAGTAAGCGGCCCAAACAATTACATTGGTCTTGTGCGATTCGGACGGCTTGTACGATCCGGTTGGGTTGTGCGATCGGAACTAGCCCAGTCCAACATGTATACCTGGCCCAACAGCTAAACAAACATCACCACTTGTGCGATCCAACAAGCCTTGTGCGACTGGGGACACCTTGTGCGATTGGATCATCTTGTGCGACTGGACTCCTTGTGCGATCAGATCAGATCTTGTACGATCTGATCTTGTGCGACCAGGAGTCTTGTGCGATTAATTTAAACATCCGAATATTATGCCATTCGGTTACAACCATTCAACAGTTTCCAAATTTACAATAAATCAATCAACAGTTTCTAATTATCCAATCAACATACAATCGATCAAATCAAGTTTTTTATCTCAAAATTCTTATGAACTCTATCATAATCAACATGAACAATAATCACAACACTTAAACATATCCATCTAGGGGTTTCAAATCATCATATAACACTTCATAATCGACCCTACAACTAATCCGATTTCAACATACATGCAGCCGATTAACAAACATTCGATTTTTAGAACAATAATATGCAATCCGATTAACATGAACATACAACCGGTTACATACGTTTAATCCTAAATCATTATGCAAACAACAAGTCATGATAGCCGATTAACATCATCATACACATCCGATTAGCTAGAACATCATCATATGATTAACAATCCGAAGCATAGAACATAACAGCCGATTTAACAAGCATTCGGTTCTCAATCGTTAACAACATCAAATAACTAACAACCATATGTTGATCTACAATACTATACATGTGAGCCGCCTATCATCTATTCATAACATAAATCAATCGTATCTCATCCGTAAATCATCACGAAGGAACATATGAATCACAACACCAACCAACATACAATCGAATAATAACAAAACACTAACCGGATAAGAGAGTATAACAAGTATGATCCGAACAACAAGATCTTCGATGGAGAGGGTGTGTGGCTGCCGTCGGGTTCGTGAGGGAGAGAGAGGAGAGCTAGGGTTTGTGTGTGTAAAGCGTTTAGCAAACAAATGAGAAGTAAACCCCTTTCTCCTGATGCTATGCGTGTAAAAGAGAGAGTGGGCCGAACCCTCCTAATGGGTTGCCCATTCGGTTCAAGTTCAAGAGAAGTGGGCCGAGAGTAGTAAAGCCCAAAGGCTTGTGCGATCGAGTTGCTATTGTGCGATTGGTTTATTTCGTGTGATTCCAACACATACATACAACAACACATATTCACATAACATTCACTTATAACATTCATTAAACCAACATTTCAACTAGTCACATAACGTTCAAGCATGTTACATCAAAATACGATGAAGGGTTCTAAATTACGAGTTGTCACAATCGGGACAAGGTTGAATTAGGGGTACTATACTTAACACGACTATAAATATATATATATATATATATGTATATATATATATATATATGTATATATATATATATATATATATATTAAAATAGTTCAGAAGTTATACCCAAAATTAATACCAGGAGACTTTCTAGTTGAACCCTAAAGTTACAAAATGGGTCCATTCTCGTTTCTCACTATTTTATTCCCTTTTCCTTTGTGATATAATTATATTAAAAAATGTCTCAAATCAAACCATAAGTAAAAACCCGGACCCCTGAAACCCCAATCCATATCAATAATCAAGAAAATCAGATATTTAGTCTTCAGGCGGGCCGCGTAAAGATAAGCCGAGGCTTACGCGGGCCGCGACAGCAAGGAAAATCTCTGGATAAGCTTAAGGGACATGTGGCATCCACTTGGCAGACCTATTGGTGACTCAGCAACCCTACGCGTAGACTAGGCGGCTACGCGGGCCGCGTAAGAGTCTAGCCAAGGTTCACGCGGGCCGCGTGAGACCCAATTTTCAGCTATAAATAGGATAGGCTACGAGCTTTCAGCTAATGTTGAAACCAAAACTCAAAAACGTATTCCCACTGCTCAAAATCACAAATTAGCATAACGGGGTGCTGCTACGATCCCGGGTATTAACTCAATCGCTGCTACGATTCAATGTCTGATCGATTGAAACTATCCGACCGGATGTTTAAGTGCTATCCTTTTATCATTAGTCGTGATTCCGACAGGATGTTTGAGTACCACCCGAACTCGGGGAATACTCTGTCAGTCGTTGTGAATCCGATAGATGTTTAAGTATTGCACTTTGTCATTCGTTGTGAGGGTTTTAATCTCGTGAGTTATCGTAAATGCTGTATTAGTTAATTACCTAGTTCGTGTGCACTAGGTTACAAGACTAATCAATAGGCTAAGCTCTGCCTATATAAATTTGCATGCTTATAATGTGAGTCATTCTCTTTTTATCAAATTTGTTTACAAAAGCATGTTTATTTTCAAAGTTATAATTACAGGGATTAAGTTTATGTAATCACCAAATTACAGCCGGTATGTGGGGTATTGTGCACATTACTGCTGTTTTTATCACTTTAGGTGGGCGAGCCTAATTAGTGATATACGTTACTATTGGGTGACAGGACCCGATACTAATATGACCATAGTCACAGAAACGAATCGAGTGACAAATACTGTGGGTAGTTGGTTGATATCAGGAAACATTGTAATCTCTCTTAATACTGTAAATTATAACAAACGTGTCATTTTAGGAAAAAGAATGATTCAACAGTATTTCTGCTGACAAAACCTTTTTAAAACGCGTTTCAGGTAATTACAGTAGATCGGAATAAGAGTTGGATACGACATTGAAGGGCTTCAAGAAGTGGCTTATTTTATTAATTAAATCAAATTAAGAAATATTGTTTTATGTAATTGGGTTTATCCCTTATTAAAGCTACCTTTGTAAAACATGGGTTTATCCCATCTATTTAATAAATAAAATCCGGTGTTTTCTAAACTCTAATATTTTTCCTAACTCACGGTCCTGATGAAATTTCCGCTGCAATATTTTTAAAAATAATCACCGGTACCACTTGGCTGTTCGCGGCTCCCGATTCCGTCCAGGGTGGGTCGGGGGTCGTGACACGAGAACACGCAGAACAAAGTGAATCACTCATTTTTTCAATCCTAAAAACCTAAAAAGTAAATGAAAATGTTATAAATGTAAGATTTATTTTTTCTCATACTAGAACTTAAAACAAAATATGAAAAATCTTCTATTTCTAAATAACCTACATACATGTAGGTTATGTATAGACTAAATTACCTACATGTATGTAGACTATGTGTGAGGAAAAATATGTGATTTTTATGTATATACAATACACATATGAATGTAAGAAACATAAAATTTAAGAAATATGAACCTTAAATCTCAAAATTTAGTGATTTGGAGTTTTTCTTTTTGTTCTCACAATAATTAATGTTCTGTAATGATCCTTATCCTATATATATGTATATATATATATATATATATATATATATATATATATATATATATATGGGTAAAGATCAAATAAAAAGTTCATTTTGCCTAAGTAGGATGAGAATGAATCTTAACCGTTCATTTTTCAAATCAATGGTTAGGATGAAAGTGTAGGAGAAAGAATGAGTGCAAAGGTATCTTGGGAAAATCATATTTATGGACTTTCTCTCTCCACATGCAAGGCACATGCATATTCCACCCTTATTTTTTAAACGTTAATAACTTTTTTATACGACATTATTTTTTCATAAAAATTTCACCTTAAAATCGAGGGTTTTTTTTTATCTTTAATTTGAGTACTATATTGCTATATAAAATACGAAGAGTAAAAAAACCCACTAAAATGTGTTGAATTCTATGTTTCATAACATTTTTTTGTGCTGAATTTTTGTACTATATTTTTGTGCTAAACTTTTTGTGTTGGAATTTTTTGTCTTAAATTTTTTTTTCTCAATTTTCTGTGCTAGATTTTTTTTGTACTATAATTTTTTGGTGAATTTTTTCTTGCTATATTTTTTTGTACTAGATTTCTTTGTGCTATATTTTTTTGTACTACATTTTTTGTGCTATATTTTTTTGTACAAGATTTTTTGTTCTAGATTTTTTTGTACTAGATTTTTTTGTGCTATATTTTTTTGTACTACATTTTTTGTGCTATATTTTTTTCTACAAGATTTTTTGTGCTATATTTTTTTGTACTACATTTTTTGTACTATATTTTTTTGTACAAGATTTTTTGTTCTAGATTTTTTTGTTGTATTTTTAAAAAACAAAAGGAGTGTCACATGTCATTTTCACTCCTATTTATAAAGACCAAAATGCCCTTCATTCCTACTTATTAGGAGTGGCACATGTCATTATCACAATCCTTCTTAGGCTACTTAGGCAAAATCTACTTTTTATTGGATTCTTCCCCTATATATATATATATATATATATGTGTGTGTGTGGGGGGGGGGGGGGGGGATCTTGAGAAAACTCTTCTTCGTGATAAAACTAAAAATCTAAAAAAAAACCTTAAAAAAACACACCAAAATATAATTTTTTTAGCATTTTTTGGCTGTAAATCTAGCATTTATAAGATACAAAAAATGAATAAAAAAATAGTATTACACTTGTGCAACACTATGAAATACCTAAACCTCCAACCTCACCCCCAGAAATACACGTGTTGTCCAGACAAAATCGAACAGAAAAATATTGTAAATGTCACTGGTATAAAGTATGGTTGTAATTGTATTGATCCAACTAGTATACATAAGTATGCAATTCATGATAATTACTAATATAAATAAGTATGCAATTTATGATAATTTAAGATAAATATGTAATGTAGAACATATAAACATAAATTAGTTTGACCATAGCGGTTTTAATAGGGGTGTGGGATTTATCTTTGAAAGGGAGACTAATGAATGGACGGGTGCGGGACTACCGGATCGTGTCTGTTCCCAAAAGTTTAAAAGTATTCCCCTTTATTTTATTTCAAATCATTTCAAATATTCTCAATGGCATGTCGGTAAGTTTGTGACATGCAATTCGTTACAAAACACAAATCTAACAAGGTTTGTGATATTTTTGTTTATATATGTTTGTTTCTGAACTGTGAAACCCTGATAATAAGGTATACATTTTATTTCAACCCTAATATTATTTAAGTATCCAGGGCCGGTTATAAGTGTGGGCAAAGAGGGCAATGGACCCAGGCCCAAACTTCTTGAGGGCCCATAATTTTTAAAAAATATCCTATATACTATATGTTTTTCAGTTTTTGTTATTGGGCCTTTAACCTAATTAATAAAATCGGCCTTCTTCATCAGTTTTCGTTATTGGGCCTTTAACCTAATTGATGATTGTTTTAACAATTAGTGTCATATCATAGTTTTTTTTATATATGATTATTGTGTTTAAATTATATGGGCCCGGTTTATTTTTAGTGGCTCCGGGCCCAAAACGTTTCGAGATTTCTCGGAGACGGCACTGTAAGTATCATAACCCTAATATTATTTATAAAAGTAGGGTCAGGATATACTAGAAAGTTTATTTGGGTAGAAAGAATAGAAACTAATCCTGACCATCTATTAACTAATCAATTGCTAATATTAAATGAGTGAGATAAACAAAAAGAAGAAGACACGCGAGTTATTTATAAAACGCAATTGAAAAAAAAACACTTCAAAATGTTTTTTCTAAAACGCATTGGACCAAAAAACACATAAAAATATGTTTTCCTAAAACGCAATAGACAAAAACATAAAAGAAAGTGTTTTTTTTTTTTTTTTTCTAAAACACAATGGACTAAAATTATATAAAATGTGTTTAACCTAAAATGCAATGGACTAAAAACACAATAAAATGTGTTATTTCTAAAACTCAATAGACTGAAAATACAAGAAAAAAAATTGTTTTTTCATTCCTTTGTCAAACGCAATGACTCAATATAAAAACCCAGATCGTAAAAATGAAATTCAAAATTTTCTTACATAGATCGAAGCGATTTCTTCAGATTTATTTAACGATTGACGAAATTTGAATGCTAGAAACAATTATCAGCGATTGAATGGAACAATTGGAGTGATTCCCTTCAAAATCACGGGAAAAAATGAGATATTGTATGAAATTAAACTGGGTTGCTTCAAAAATGTTGAAGAACACGTTGATTGGGTGTTTGAATCATTGATTGGTGACGAAAATCACACTATAATGTTCTGATTATTGAGATAGAAAGTGAAGAAAATGTTGAAGATGGTGGGTTTTGAAGTTACAGAGAGAGAAGAAATGAGAAAATTGAATAAAATTGACTAAAATACATTTCCTCTTTATTTTTAATTTTCGCCACCTATATCATAATTCTACTGTTTCTTATCCTTCCTAGCCAAAATAAACGTCCTATTTGATCATCTTTATATAAAAGTATTATGTAACTGTTTACAAAACCTTTTTACGGTCTATCAAGGGAAAATTAATCGAATAGTAACTAAGTTTCGTAATCGTAAATACTTAGCTAAAATCATTCAAAGTTTTTTTGGTTAATCTAATCTCTTTCAAATTTAACTAAGTGTGTGATTCCTGTGTAATTAATTAAACTAGTTTTTTATATTGCGCGTTGCGGCGAAACCGATCAAATGATAATGTAAAACAAACGTGATTTGAAAATAAAACATGTTGTTTAGAAAGTCAAACCATTAGAACGTTTTAGTTTATTATCGTACCGTTTTATAATACCAAATAAATACTTAATTTTGAGTATACTTGCCGTAGCGTGTGTGTAGAGTGATAGTAGAATATCGTGTTTTATAAATTTAAAACTTGAAATCGGCGAGGAAAAAAAGAGCTAAAAATATAACTAAAAATATATAGACACCCGCACGCACGTCAATTTATTTTTTAATTTTTATTTTTCAATTTTACTTTAGATTATAGATTATAATATTATTATTTTAGTTAATATACGTTTCTATCCCTTAACTTTAATATAGTTATCATAAACCCCATAAACACTAATAATTATTTTTTTTTATAAACGATTTACGTTTATATCAATGAACTTTAATATATTTGTATACAAAAGTTTAATAATAATTCTTTTTTTCAATAAGCGATGTATGTTTCACCTCCTAAACTTTAATAGAGTTATCATATAACCCTTAAAGTTTAATAAAGTTACTTTCTCTTGTTTTTTTTGACTAAATTGCACGGATGGTCCCTGTGGTTTGTCTAAATAACACCTTTAGTTCCAACTTTTGAAAATTATACTCATGCTCCCTGTGGTTTGCTAGCTTATTACTCGGATAGTCCCTAGAGTGGATGGAGGTTAGTTTTCACTGTTAAGTGGAAGTAAAATGACAAAATTAACCCTACGAATTAAAAAACAATAAAGAACAATTTAATATTTTAAAAACTAAATAAAAGACTTTTAGTTTATTTGTAGGACCCACCCATAACCTACTTTATCTTTCACCACCACCACCGCCACCGCCACTCCACCACTCCACCACTCCACCTTTAACCATTAGACATATTCCTTCCTTTATTATCATTGACCATTTCAGTTTCACCACCATGACTCGTGACAGTTGTATCATTAATAACCGCCTTTGTCGATGGCTGTATAACAGACATAAAAGGGTAACCAGGAATGCCACAAGTCACACACGGTAATTTCCCGGAATCAATTTGGAAATCACTCGACATGTCATCCTCTTCTATATGAGAAAGCGTCCCGGGATCCAAATATAAATCTTCTTTTTGAATATGAATGTTTTCAATATTGGTGACATCATCGGATTCTTTAATAACAGATGGCGACAGTGAGTCAAGATCCCACAGAACTGCATCGTAAGAGAAATTTCTCCAAAGAATACTATTTAAGATGAAGTGGGCCGTTCACGTCGTCGTCGGAGCTCCTCTATCTCCGATCTACCACCACACACTCTCTCCCTCTCTAACATTCCATGTTTTCTCTTTCTTTAACCTTCTCTCTCCGTATCCGACTCTCTCTCTCTAGATTTTCCAGATTTGTAAAGAGTGTGCGTTGGTGGGTGTATGTAACGCCTCGTATCTTCGTATTTCTATTTTAAAAATGTTCGTATTTGTATTCTAATTTTAGAAACCTTACATTCGTATTTTAATTTCAATCTCACAATTCGAGGCGTTAATCATAATAAAATTCATATTTTATACATATTTTTTATTCACACAACCGATCATTTAAATACGTATTTATACGCAAACTGACATAATTATACGTATAAATACTTATACGCACATCCTCAATACTTGAATTATACTTTTATACTTTTTATATACTCAATTACATAATATATACTCAAGAAATACCAAGAAATGTATCAATCATCTTTCCACCTCATCAATCCACTTCCACCTTCTTTAGCCAATCATATTTCACCCTTTTCCACCTCCTTTCTCCACCAATCATCTTTTTCAATCATCTTCCACTTTTTTTAACCAATCATATTTCACCCTTTTCCACATTCTCTACCTATAAATACCAACCTCCTTCTACCATTTTCTTCACACCATTCTTCTCTCCATCTCTCTAATTCTCTCAATCTCTCTAAATCAAGAATTCTAAAAGGACACTAAGTGTTACAACCATTCTTCTCTCAACCTCTCTACTTCTCCAAAGCAAGGAAGAGAACTCCAAGAGTTCTAAAAGAAAACACTAAGTGTTTTAAAGGAATCTTTGAAGCTCCAACCTCCAACTCTTCACGGAATCACCAAAGGAAACTTTGAAAAACTGTGAGTATACTTGAACCCCCTTTTTTGTTTACCACCTTTTTGGGGTGTAACATGTTAATTATTAAACTTACACTTAAAATTTGTTCCTAAATGCACAAACATTCCTTATTCATGCATGCATACTTGATTACTTGATACTTTAAACTTGGGGTTATACGTTTTGTGTTAGACTTATCATTAACTTCGTACGAGCCTATCCTTGACATATATAGCGCTATAGGATTAACGCACCGCCTGTAAACTTTGGGTTATGTTAATAGCTTATTGCGTTTCATCATTGGGTTGATTAGTTAAACACATTCCAATTTTATTGTTTATCTTGTTTCAATAGCTTGCCATGTGGAATTGTTTACAACTTATTTTTATGCTATGTATGAAAACCTGTATACTCGCCAATACATCTTTGTATTGAACTATGCTTTTAAAACATGTTGCAGGTTTTGAGATGATGTTGACGGTGCATGGAATATAGCAGGATGCTTAGATACACATTTAAAATTTTGTATTCTTATTGTATTGTTATTCTTGTATTTCAAGATGTTGTATTTGATTCCAACCTTTGTAATTTACTTTTAGAAATGAAATGAAATCCATTATTTAATTATTGTCACCAACAGTGTTATGAAGTCTCTAGAAATCTCATTTTCGTCTCACTCCGTTGTTTCCGCCATCGGTTGGGGTGTGACAGATTGGTATCAGAGTCATAACTATAGGGAATTAGGTAGAATGCCATGTTCGACCTAGTCTATAGTTAAGCATCCTTTTGACCATACTTGATTCATATACTAATTTTTTGAAATGTGTCTTACGTGTTATTTTCTTGAAAGGTTTTATGTGCTTATACTTGTTATTATTATTTTGAATATACGTTTTTTTACTCGTTTATGCTAAACTCGAAATCACTCGTATTAGACAAAGGAGACAACTTCACCAAAATAGGCGTGAAACCCACAATTTGGTGAACGACTCTCAATACACCTATTCTTTTTACAAATTCACCATCAAGTTAGGAGTGAAATCCTCACCTTGATGGAGAATTTCCATTTCAAATTTTAGTGAACACTCGTCAAAGTGTTGAAATTAAATTTTGACTCGACGAGTACCAACCACACTTAGGGCACGAAATCGTCAAGTTAGGGGTGAAACCCGCATCTTATCGACTAGTCCCACTCCTTGATTTTCATGAATCCCGCCAGGTCTCGAATTTTTGATTGATTTGGGACATGTAGTAACCGGAAGGGTGAATACCGTTAACCGACATGTCGGCGAGAGTATTCCACCTATTAGGCCAAAGTATGGTTCTCAAAATTAAAAGACTTTTCGATCACTTTGGTCAGTCAAAGTTCCGTTTTGGAACCATCCAAATTTTAATCAAACCTACGTTTTCCTATTATCAATTTTATGCGATGCAATCCTTTCAAATTCAAATACATTTTCGAGATCATTTCCCTCACGCACACATTATACTAAATCTTTTCATACACACATACGTTATTCGCATGCATGATTTCAAAACGTCACTCAATTTTATTTACATCCTTTGTAACACTAAAATGGAGACATATCATCAAGATAGGAGTGATTTCCATACCTTGATAATTAACTCCGCTCCTTTCTCTTCTTAAAACAACCTCACCAACGGGTTAGGGGTGATTCCTTTACCTAGGTGATCGTTACCAAAATTTTCCTTCAAAATACTTTATTATGCAAACACGATCATGTACACTTATTTTTATCGATTTCAAAGTGCATTATCTATTCAAACACATTTCTTACCTTATAACCTATGTTCTCATAAATCACATATAAGAAATTCTTGGTCATACCTTAAAACGTTTTATTACCCGAATTTCAAAACCTTACGAAATGCTACCTATCGTTTTAATCGGTCCAATAAATCTCTTGCCCATGAACTTCGTATTCGACTTAATCACTAAAACACACTCACGTTATATCACCATACTAAAGACTTTCATTCTCAATCGGAAATCAAACCAACTTTCTCATATACATATAAGATCTTATAGATATTGTAAGATCGTTTTACCAAAGACTCTTTTCAACGTCAACGAATCATTTGTTAAAACTCGTTTCAATTATCACTAAGTTCATTTTGCTAAATTTCTTTTCTAAGGATCAACGTTTACTCAAGAACCTCCAAAATTCAAAATTTCTTGTTTTGATGCAAATGAAGCGAACCCATTATTTTTGAAAACCTTTTCCTACACCGCTCAATACATCATTCAAATTTCAAAACACGTGGGCAAGAAGACTTCATGGGGACCGACAATCTTCAACTTACGTAAACTCTTTTAAAACAAAAGTCGCATTTCCATTCATTACAAAATACGTTATGCATAACCAATGAGTACTTTATATTCTCTTACATTTACAAACTAGATTCTACTTTCCAAATCAAACTTAATCTATTTTTTTTATTCGATAAACTCGACGTTGCGCTTAAACAACTATATATGCATATCATCGTACACGTTTTAGTCGACACCTCGCGGCGATTTCGTTTATATCATACGTTTTACATACTCAAATTTCTTAAACATTTTATATGCTTAAATTCATTATGTTTCAACATATACTATATATGTAATCTTTATTATTCGTACCTACACTCATACTCATGACAATACATTTATGCTTATACTCATGTTCATATTCATACTCATACGTGTTATGTTTATACTTACATTCACATGCGTATGTATACTTACACTTATACTCATGCTCATACTTTATTTCATACTCATGATTCATACATTCGTACCCATACGCGAGCGGGATCCGAGGGATTCGCTTACGTGTGTCCCATACATGCTTAAACATAAACATGCTTATATAATACATTCGCACCCGTACGCGAGCGGAATCCGAGAGATTCGCTTACGTGGGTCCCATACATGCTTAAACATAAACGTGCTTATATACTACATTCTTATACGTACACAGTCTTGTTTTCAAATTTATGTATACCCTAATTCATATACAACTAGTACAATATATGCGGATCATGCGACGATCAGAATAATCCCGGGTGCACACATGATTATAGTGATAGGCGCATGAGAATCATAGAGTGTACTACTGTGTATGGTAAGACACGGAACGTAACATGACATCGAATACGAAACAAACGTAACATGGTCAAAACATGGTGGATACGTTGCTGGTACTTCCTATTTATAAGTGTTTTCACCATGTTACCAAACTTCCGTAAAACATGCCATGAGAAACTCGGTATTTTACAGACCTAATATACAAACTTTAACAACTCATAAACGCATCGCTAAATGCGCAATATCTGATTATCCATGACGAGACCACATTCCTAACACAACGCCTTCGTTTGTCCAATACACCTACCATTCTTATACTCGTATTCGTTTACTAGATCGATCATTCACCCTCGTACCTCCGTTATTCCTTGTCTTATATACAAACCTGGTTTACAATCAAATATGTGTACACGTTCGAATCCTAAAATACTTTCTTGCTTTTAAAACTATCTTCCATTCTTGTTATGTACAAACACACTTAGTCCGTTACCTCCAAAACCGTTTACTTAAAATACTTAAGTTACTCGTTTCTCACCAATAATCAAATTATTTACAAAAAATGAGATTTATCAATACTCTTTGAAATCAATAAAACTATCCTACAACTTACAATGCGGCCACACTTTCCATCGAAATACTTACCGTTTTATACGGAAGTTTTTGGATATCATATTTTAAAGTTACCTCTTCATTTTGAGTTATTCAAACTTGTTTAAACTCGCTTACTTATACACACCCATGCACGTTTTACTTATGCTCAATGCCTCGAATCATTTTATACAAACTAACCCTTTTTACAAATCTATCTTTTCGTTCCTCGAAACTTCATACTTTTCAACACATTTCAAAACTTCCAAGTCTCGATTTTAGACAATCATTCTTCTAGCCAAAATGCTTTTTTTCTCCAAGGTCTTCCTCTTGAATAAATTTCGGGACGAAATTTTCTAAAGTAGGGGAGACTGTAACGCCTCGTATCTTCGTATTTCTATTTTAAAAATGTTCGTATTTGTATTCTAATTTTAGAAACCTTACATTCGTATTTTAATTTCAATCTCACAATTCGAGGCGTTAATCATAATAAAATTCATATTTTATACATATTTTTTATTCACACAACCGATCATTTAAATACGTATTTATCCGCAAACCGACATAATTATACGTATAAGTACTTATACGCACATCCTCAATAATTGAATTATACTTTTATAATTTTTATATACTCAATTACATAATATATACTCAAGAAATACCAAAAAATATACCAATCATCTTTCCACCTCATCAATCCTCTTTCACATTCTTTAGCCAATCATATTTCACCCTTTTCCACCTCCTTTCTCCACCAATCATCTTTTCAATCCTCTTCCACTTTTTTTAACCAATCATATTTCAACCTTTTCTACCTTCTCTACCTATAAATACCAACCTCCTTCTACCATTTTCTTCACACCATTCTTCTCTCCAACTTTTTAATTCTCTCAATCTCTCTAAATCAAGAATTCTAAGAATTCTAAAAGGACACTAAGTGTTCCAACCATTCTTCTTGTTAGGTCCTGTTTGTTCCGGATTTGATTAATGCAACCGTAGATGAATCGATCTTGAGCAAAGTGCGGAATCCTTTGATCAAGTCATAGAAATACAACACGCAATTCAACGTTTAAAAACTGTCTGAATCTTTCTATTATGTTATTGTGAAAGTACAAGAGCCAGAAGAAAGTCAGACAATCACAGAGTACAATGGTGTCAGCAGGTGCAAAAGTTCTGACTGAGATACCCGGACGGGGTATTTATAGACATCTCAGGAAGGTAATAGATGCTGTCCGAACAAGTGGTTATCCGTTCGGATTGCTATCCGGTCGGATGGCTATCCGACCGGATGACACAAGTCAACCGTCGAACATCATCTTTAACAAACCAAGTCCATTTCCTGAGCTGTCGACCTATCTAACACACACACATTACATAATACATTACAAAGGACACAAATATACAAAACATGACTAAATGCTGACGGAAGCTACAGACGTATACACTAACAGACTCCCCCTCGGATGTAGCTGCAGTTCCTTCCAGCATAGTCTTTAATTCCTCCTGTTGCGCCTTCGTTCTTTCGCTTTATGTCTTCTCTTCTCTGCCCTTTCATCTAATATTGTTTTTCTTATATGTCTTCCTTCAGTCAACCACCATTTCCTGTAGACCGGATCACCATCACGCTTCCGATCCCATTTGGGAATCTTGTTCTCTTCTGATTCAATCGGCGTTTGATCCGTTGGTATTGACTTCCCAAACTTGCGTTTGCCCAGCTCAGCTGCTCTTTTAGCAATAGCTTTTGATCTTTGTTCATGTTTATACTTTTTCAGAAATTCATCAATCTCGAGATCTCTCCATTTTGTCTTCCAGTATCTTCCTGAGTTAATGTCTTGAGCAAAGCACACATCCACTATTGTTTGATATTGCATTGCTTGCTCTTTATCAGGCCTTTCGTAGACTATCTTGTTGTAGAATAGGCAGTCTATGTCTTTCTTTGAACAATTTACAAGCCACATAGGATCTAACACACAAATCCTTCTTGCTTCTTTAGTGGACTTGTTGTATAAAGAAATGATAGCTTCGGGCGTCGTTTGATTGTATAACCACCCTTCAAACTCTTCGTGGAAATCTTGCTCCATTGCCCGTAAAGGCATATTCTTCAAACAACGAGGAGGCTTGATATCTAGAGTAATATCTTTTTCACCATTTTCTAAGATTCTAACAATTTGTTCTGGGTAATGAGGTTTCCAATCAGGATACCTTGCCTTTGCTTGCAGCTTCACATAGATCCAAAGATGTTGATCGCGCTGCTTCACATCCAAACCATAGTAGAATTCTTTAATGTTCTTTGTTTTCACCAACTCATCTACATCCCACCATGGAAGGGTTTTAATATCAGACAAAAACTCGAAATACTGCACCCCTTGTTCCCGTCTGATGGCATAAACTTGTAAATCTTCCAGATATCCCCAAGAAAGAATGTCACCCCAAGAAAGATCTTTGTTGTGAGTGAAGAACTGAAGTACCCTAAGTTTCTTTCTCTCTTTCGGCATAACTTTGAACCATTTCTTCCTTTCTTCAGCAAGATTTTCTCTGGGTATGGTTTCTGGAATACCCTCAGTGGATACTTTCTCAACAATATTTCTCCTGATTTCATCTTCATTTCGGTCTTTGAACATTATGCCAAAGAGGGAAAAGTCTCATCAATTCCAGAATAGTGGAAATCAATTTCATCATCAGATGAGTCTGAAGCATCTTCAACAATTACATCATTGTAATGATCGGCTTCATAAGCATACCTTGACTCAGATATATCTTTAGATGACTGAGGAATCTCATCTTCAATATCAAATTTAAATTTCCCATCTTCTAAACCCAATTCCTCCAACATCTCTTCTCTTGACCTCCTAACCTCAATCACATTCTCATGTTTATCATGTAAGTAAATAACAATTGGATTTGTGAGGAATACCTAGTCAACATGCTGTTTTCCAGATGTAGAAGTTTCTTGCTGATCATCATCTTCTTGTTCGTTGATCTGATCATTTAGAAACTCCTCAATTTTCTGTTCATCAATAGGATTCTTAACCAGCAATCCCGAAGCACCTTGATCATCGTCATCATTCTTCTTATCATCATCATCATCATCATCATCTTTCTTATCATCTTTCTGATCAGACTTGTCATCATCATTATTTTCATCTTCGTCTTCTTCTTCATCACTACCAAGGATCTCCAAATCGGAATCACTATCAACAATATCTGGTATATTGTAAGGCACTGTGGATGGTCTTCCAACAAGGACAAACTGTTGTGTCTTCCATTCCAATAATAACATTTCTTTTGCCTTTCTTTTCTTTTGTATAGCAGCGACTCGACGAATAACTTCATCAAAATAAATGGACAGAGAAGACTCACCAACCAGCATGAAGTCTTGATCTTGTTCATTGTTAGCATCTTCAGCATCTTGCACTTGAACATCCTCAACAACTTGTTCTTGAACATCTTCAATATTCTGTTCTTGAACAGTTTCAACATCAATCATTTCAATGTCAACTTGACTAGAAGACCCACCAGCTTCTTGAGTTTCCTCAATAACATTTTTGTTCTTTTGTGTGGCTTCTTCAGCTAGTCTCCTTTCTCTTTCGATTCTTGTTTCCTCAACTCTTTTAACTTCAAGATCATTAAAAGCAGCATGAACATCAATCTTCAAGTGACTTTCCATTACTGCATATAACATATTGAGCTGATTGTCTTTCATTACTTTATCGGCTTTCATTGCTTCCATTTCTAACTTCATTGTCTTCATTTCGTTTGATGAAGCTTCACTCATTTCACTGAGAAGCAGATTCAGTGTCTGATTCACATCTTGAAGTTTCTTTATCTTCACATTCAATGAAGCAATTTCTGCTGTCAGGAGTTCGAACACTTTAGAATTATCATTAGCATCATCTTTCATGTTCTTTATCGTCTCCTCTTGATCTATCACACCATTCTGATTTGATCATGAGCTTTCATCAGCTGTTCAACATGCTTTTTTAAGACATCACGTTCTGCTTCAGCTTTTATCTTTTCTTTCTCAAGCTCAGCAACTTTCTTTGCCAATATTTTTACTGCTTCATTGTTGAATACATCAAAGTCATCTCCAAAGTTCAAATCTTCTAAAGGATTCCCTGAGGCCGGTGGAAGATTGCCAAACAAATCATCTGTAGCTTTGGAGCGTGAAGACTCTGGAATCTCAATATTTTCTGGAATTTGTGGAAATTTAGATATAAAAACTCCTCCTTTAGTCACTTCAACATAATCATCGTAACCATCTTTCTTTTCTACTTCAACATCAGCAACACTTTGTTTTTGAACTTCTGAAACTTTTGGAGCTTCAACATTTTGACTCTTTTCTGATTCAGCAACTTTGGGCTTTTCACCTTTGCCTCCTTGATCCTTTTGTGATTTAGCTCCAGCTTTCTTTGCACGCACATTTCTCGGAATGACTCCTACTTGAACAGCTTTACGCTTTGCCCTTTGTTTCTTTGGCTCATCAGGTTTATAAGAAGAGTCTTCTTCATCCGATGTTTTCTGCTTTTTAGAAGGCTTTTTCTTCAGTTGAGCTTTTCCTCTACCAAGTGTTGTTGGATCAAGCTCTGACTCAGACTCAGTACCTTCAGAATAATCTTTACTTGAATCATCTAGTACAACACCTTCAGGTTCTGTAACTTTGGTACCTTCAGCTTGAACACTAGAACTTTGTTCTTTCTGTGCAGCAACATCTTCATTCTTTTTCAGAAAGCTTTCAAGAGAATGCTTCAATAAATCAGCTCCTTCTTGAATAACTGCTGACGGTTCCAACACTGTTTCATCAATTAGTCTCTGCTGTGATTCTCCAGATGGCCCTGTAAAACAAACATTTAAGATAACATGAGAATAATATAGCAAGTTAAAGTTCTATCTTCTCTCATGACTCCCCCTCTCACTGTACCCTTAATCACAATCTTAGGAGATGACTCCTTTGGAATAGGAACTGCAGGGGACGTTTTGGGAGTTCTCTTTCTCTTCCCATCTTTTACTTTCTCAACCCACCATCTGGTATTCTTTTCTTTAAACTCACTCATCTTTAAATCTTCATTATCTGAGTCACTATTTTGGTGTCTCCAAGCATCGTTCTCTGGAGCAATATATGCTGTTCTGCTGATTTTGCATATCATTCTTTTCGCTCCTGGATTAGAACCCTTAATCAATCTACTTAAGGTATCTGCTGTCATGTGCCTCAGACCTAAAATATCATCATTACTCTTCTCAAGGTCCTTGAACTGATCATCAATCAACATCTGTACAAAGCGAGGATACATGATGTACTTCTTGTTCTCAGCTTTTGTATTTTCAGTTATGTAATCAAATATCACTTGAGAAACATTATATGGCATATTTAAAACAAGGCATGTGATAATGTTCATAAGATAGTCTGATGTTTCATCATAAGCTCCCTTCCTATGTGATAGAGCATGTGTCACACAATGAACCATAAATTTGTAGGCATGACTGAGATTTGTTTTTAACATTTTTCCATTTATGTGCCCTGTGAATCCCATTCTGCACCATAATCCTTTTGCTAGCCGTTCGAGGATAATGGTTGGATCATTATCAGAATCACCTAACTCTAACACACGTCTCACATCACCAACTTTTATCTTAATCTCCAAATCCACATTCTTTCCATTTTGATCTCTCTTTGTTACTGCAGAATAGATCGTCTTATCTTTCTCTTCATATCGTGCAGAGTTCCAAAATCGTCTGACATGTGATTCGTATACTATGGTTTTGTCAGTTAATGCCTTTAAAATCCTGCTTTTCCTTAAGAATTTTGCAATATCTTCAATTACAGTTTTTTCTGTAAATTCTTTTTCTAACAGACAATAGATGTTATGCGTTTTCTCCCAGTCCTGAAAAAAATATTTGACCAATAAGAAAAATCTTGGAAGTTCTCAAAAAATTTCTAACTCTGAAGATCTCTCTCTACATAGTGTAGAGACTCGGATTGCTATCCGACCGGAATGGCATCCGACCGGATTGCCTTTTGAAAATTGAATCCTCATAAGTCAACAGTATGATAGCTTTCCGACCGGATAGTCATCCGACCGAATTGCCATATCATGAATGCACAAATTTCCAAGATATAGAAATGTGAAGGACTTGTTATCCGGTCGGATTGTTATCCGATCGGATCACCACACTGGTTATGTGAATGAATTGATTGTCCGCTCGGATTACTATCCGACCGGATTACCATTTCAAGTAATGAGAATGAGTTGGTTGTCAGGTCGAATGGTCATCCGACCGGATTGTCATTCGACGTATGACAAGGGATGAACATATGAATAAGTGCATTTGAAACGAATTGCCACTCGGTCGAATTGCTATCCGACCGGATTGTCATATGAATAAGTGAGTTTGAAACGAATTGCCACTCGGTCGAATTGCTATCCGACCGGATTGCCATTTCAAGGAAATTTTGACAGTTAACAGATGCACAGTTTTCAAGAAACAAGTTATGGAACGGATTGCTATCCGACCGGATAGTCACACACAAGAATAATAGTTAAGGAATATTGAAGATCATCAAAAATTTCTAATGCAAAACCTCTGATTGAACATAGATCTACGTAGAGAATCTAATTGCGAGCAAAACCCTATGTTCGAAGTTGTCTAATTCGTCCTAATCAGGGTTTAATTCGCCAAAAACTCTACCGAAAGCCGTAATGTCTAAACATCAGATCTACTTATTTTAATCATGTTTTAACACAAATTAATCCGGTGAATCTCTAGATCTGAACCTTGCGAACAAAACCTTATGTTTGAAACTCATCAAAACTGACTAAAAATACCTAGATCTGACTTAAAGACTCCGACAATGACGTCATCGGCCAAGAACAATCAATAAACATCAAATTTTTCATCAGATATAGGCAAGAAAGACATACCTTTGCCATTGTAAAAGTTGTGCTAACCAACGATCCAACGATTTATGCAAAGAAGTATGAAGAAAACAAGATCAGAAGATCAAAATGTGAGAGAGAAAGAAGGTTGTCCGAGCGGGTAACCTTTTGACTGACCATTGACCTTCTATTTATAGTGACACATGAGTCGAATTGCTATCCGACCGGATTGCTATCCGAGCGAGGCACAAATTTGACTTTTTGATATTTTCTCCAATTTTGTCAGATTAAAAATCCACTTATGTATCTAGGTCCAAGTGAATGACCCTAGGCACTTAATTTGCCGACCAAATCCAACTTAATGACCTTGGTTGGCTAGAAACAAAGCACACTGACGTTCTGTTCAATCTTTTTCAAGCTTTTTATGAAAAAATTACAAGTTTCAACTTAATGAACTTGTTTTGACTTTACATTTACACAGGTTTATCATGATAAGCTCCCAACACACCTGTCCACCTCAGAAACTTCCAACATCTTTCTCAAACTACGAGTCTGAAGATCAGCTTTCCACTTTGGTTTGTCGGAAAAATAAAGCAGAAATGGAAAATCTTTTTGGATTTTACAAAAGTTTCTAGACTAGAAATCTAATAAATCTTTTTTATTTTTGAATGTTAAACAGAAATGAAATGCAGTAAAAGTAAACTTATTTACAAACATATTTTTGGTGAGCGTGTTAGGGAATCATATCAGCTTCCGACAAATTACAAGTACCGTTAAGCTTGATTACATACTCAGCATTAAAAAATTCGCTTAGATTGCCGATATACTGATCCACTTAAGTTCTCACACAAATTTCAATCTGTTCAAGATACGAATTTAGTGTTTTAAGATCTTAACTTTTACACGTGTACCACCTCTGAATATACTCCCGTATCCAGATCCCAATATTCAGTCTTACAGGTGAATATACCTAGATGATATCTGTAGGGGGTTAGAATGCGAGGGCCGTGAGAGCTCAGGTCAGAACTTCCGTTCAGCAGAGAGATGACGGCTTCGACTTTTGTTGTGTCCCCTTTAGAGGATCTTTTCTTCAACAACACATGATTAGCATTTTGCAATGTTTCATCATTTTTTATGCTGAGGAGGGGTGCTATTTTTCAAGCAAGCGAAAAGTATTATACGGGGACTAGGCCATTGCTTCCATAAAATCAGAAGTCCCGGGATAATACCCCAGATATCAATAAGTATAAAGACCTAGTATCTCAGGTAGAAGGGTCCTTCAAACAAGATTTCGGGGGTTACCCATATATCCGAGAGATGTTCCCCACGTAAAAGCAAGTTGTGATTTAGGTTTATATCCCGAACAAACTTACTAAATGTGTAAAAACCTACCGGCATATCATCAGCGAGACTGCTTAAAGCTTTTAAACATTACATTTCTTTAGCATACCGTAATTGTCTAGCTGATGTACTATCATTTTCCCTTTTTACACTAGCTCTTTTTCGGTTTTCTATTGTTTTTGGATTTTGAAATATCTCATGTTTTTGGTTTTTTTTATTGTTTTTGTATTTTCAGAAAATATAACCTATCTCCCCCTAAATACCAAAACATCTAAAAATTCGACAAACCATTGCAGATTGCTTTTCAACATCATCTACAGTGGTACCTTCATCAACGCCAAGAATCCCCTCTGACACCGATAAAAGCTTCATACCGTTCAGTTTTAATAGATATTGAAAACGAGTTTTATCAAACGCTTTGGTATGTAAATCAGCTTTTTGTTCGTCAGTGTGGATTTTTTTCTATTCGTATCAACTTCTTCTCGAAACAGTCTCGGATGAAGTGATGACGAATTTCAATGTGTTTGGTTTTAGCGTGATGAACAGGATTTTTTGTTATGTTTATAGCTGCCTCGTTATCAACAAAGATAGGGGAGTTAAGAAATTGCAAACCGTAGTCACGCATCTGTTGCTGGATCCACAAGATCTGAGAGCAGCAGCTGCTAGCAGATAGATATTCGGCTTCACATGTGGATAAAGCGACAGAGGTCTGCTTCTTGCATTGCCAGGTGACCAATCGTGGTCCGAAAAACTGGCACCCTGCGTTGTTGATTTAGCGTTCACTTTGCAGCATCCGAAATCGGATTCAGAATATCCCTCAAGCGTGAAATCGCCTTCTTTTGGATACCACAACCCCAGAGATGGAGTTCCTTTTAGGTAGCGTAGAATCCTTTTCACAATTACCATATGCGATGCTCTAGGACTTGACTGAAACCGTGCTGCGAGGCAGGTTGGATACATAATATCCGGTCTTGATGCCGTCAAATACATCAGCGATCCGATCATGGAGCGATATAGCGTTTCATCTACCTTATCTCCGGTGAGATCAGGGTTTATCCCATGGTTCGTCACTAACGGGGTGGACATTGGTGACATTCCTGACATTCCGAATTTCTCCAGAACATCATGAACGTATTTTGTTTGATGTATGAATGTTCCCTCGGGTAGTTGATCAACCTGAAGCCCCAAGAAGAACTTCATCTCACCCATTGATGACATTTCAAACTTCTGCTTCATAACTTTTTCAAAATCTTTGCAGAGTTGTTCATTTGTAGACCCGAAAATTATGTCATCCACATAAATTTGGACTATCAGAAGATGGCCATCGACTTCATTTGTGAACAGAGTGGCGTTTACCTTTCCTCGGATGAAGTTGTTGGCTAACAGATGTTGAGACAAGGTCTCATACCAGGCTCTCGAGGCCTGATGTAAGCCGTATAACGCCTTATCCAAGAGATAAACTTTATCTTTGTGGATTGGGTCGGTGAAGCCCGGTGGCTGACTGACATAAACCTCCTCTTTCACTTTGCCATAGAGGAATGCCGACTTCACATCTAACTGAAAAACTTTAAATCCTTTCCACGATGCAAATGCTAGGAAGATTCTGATCGCTTCAAGTCTAGCAACCGGAGCATATACTTCAGTGAAATCTATCCCCTCCTGCTAACTGAAACCCTGGACAACGAGTCGAGCTTTATTGCGAATAACTACCCCTCGATAATCCCTCTTACACTTGAACACCCACTTGGTGTTAATCTTCCTATGACCATCAGGCAGGTCCACCAGTTTCCAGACACCCAACTTCTCAAACTGACTCAGCTCCTCTTGCATCGCGTTGACCCAAGAATCCTCAGTTAGTGCTTCCTTGTATGTTCGCGGTTCAATCTGCAAAATAAAACAACTAAGTGAAAACTGTGTTTGTAAAGGAGCAACTGTAGAGTAAAAACAAGTAAGGCCTTGGTCAATTTGTCGTCTGGTGCGGACTCCTGATTGCAACTCTCCAATGATTAGCTCTTCTGGATGATATGAAAGAGTTCTTGGCATCACTTCACCTGAAGCATCTACTTCGCTTTCCAAATTCGCAATGTTCTGGTTTGCGACTTGTTCACTGACTGGAATAGTTTGATCTTGAGACTGGATTTGCTCCCCCTCAGACTCTGAATCACCACGATCGAATGTTGTCCTTTCATCAGAATCTGATTTATCATTGATTGCCGTCTGATTGATAGGAGCTTGTTCGCTATCTGAAGATATAGGAGTTTGCAAAACATCATCATGTTCTCCAGCATTGCTTGGACCTGCTTCATCATCATTTGAAGCTTGTCGTTGACGTCTATTAGGTTCTACTGGGAATCTTTGTTGTGAATCTTCATACTCTCTCAGAATATGCAACTCGTCATAGAAATCTGGTTCTTCTTCTATATCAAATGAATCCCACAGAGTATCGTAATTGAAACGCCATGAGTCACCTGGATTCTGAGGTGGCATGGTATAACCTTGACACTCAACATTTTGTGCTTCGATGATCCACTTCATGCTTGGAACAAAGACTCTTTTCAATGGGCTTGCATATCCCACAAATATACCTTCAATGCACTTTGGACCAAATTTACCAAAAGGTTCTAGAACTGTACAGGGAGACCCGAACGGTTCCAAATACTTTAGGTTAGGTTTGCGGAGATTAATGAGCTCGAAACATGTCTTGTTGAACTTTTTCACTGTAAGAACCCGGTTGAGCGTATAGCATGCGGCTGACACTGCTTCTGCCCAGAAATTGACAGGTAGTTTTGAATCAGCAAGCATTGTCATGGCCGTTTTAATTAGCGTCCTATTTTTCCTTTCTGCTACTCCATTTTGCTGCGGAGTGTATGGCACGCTGAATTCATGCATTATACCTCTTTCATTGCAATATGTTTCCATTATGATGTTCTTAAACTCTGTACCGTTATCACTTCTTATTCTTCTGATACGAGTTTGGTACAGGTTTTCAAGTTTTCTGAACATTGTCATTAAACTCCAAACTGTTTCATCTTTTGTCTTCAGAAATGTTACCCACGAAAATCTCAAATAGTCGTCTGTGACAACTAGGCAGTAAAGATCACCAGTTATGCTTTTAACGTTCACTGGACCAAAAAGATCCATGTGAAGTCTTTCTAACAGCCTCGAGACTGAATTCATCTTCTTTCCAGGGTGAGATTTCTTTTTCTGCTTACCTTTGATACAACTAATGCACTCTCCCTCAAGATGAAAACCTTTCAGATGAACTCCTTCTACTAATTCGTTGTGTACCAGGTAGTTCATTTTTCGCAGATGAATATGGCCCATTTTTCTATGCCATAATTGTGACTCCTTCTCGGTGGCTCTTGACAAAAAGCAGTGAGCTTGACCCGTGGTAGTAGTTGCTACACTCATATCCAGTATGTACAGATCGTTGACTCTCGGTGCTATCATGATCACCCACTCTTTGGGAACAACAAATCCTGGTTTCAATATCAAACATTCTTTGTCTGTGAAGTGCGTTGAATACATATGATCACAAATCTGGGAGATGCTCAGAAGATTGTTTTGTAGCTCTTCGATATAATTCGCTATTTCAAATGTGACAATTCCATTCGATAAAGTACCCTCACCCATTATACGACCACCTTGATTGCCTGCAAATCCCACATATCCTCCATTAAATCCTCGAACATTATACAGTAGGGTTTTCTCCCCCGTCATGTGCCGAGAAGCTCCGCTATCCATTATCCAACGTGAGATGGATCTTGGAAGCTCCTGCACATTTCAAAAACATTTAATGAGATTTTGAAGCAACCCAAGCCTCTTTCGACTCAGGTAGCTTAACGTTTAGAATTGTGGTCTTGGTGTACAATGGCGGAAAATTTTTGTCATTTATCTTTAAACTTTCTTCAGTTCCAACCTTAACCTCTTTGTATAGAAAAGATTCTTCTTTTTGTGGTTGACCAGTAGGTTGGTTTTTCTTCGGAACATACTTCTTCCCTGGTGGGGTAGAAGTTTGTTTCACAAGTTTCTCATAGTGATCCAAAGGAACATTCATCTTTACCGGTGTTGTAGAAAATGATTGTTTTGCAGACTCTGAACCCTTTGGTTTTGGAGAACCTGTTTTCTCTTCAACAGATTTTGGCTTCCATGTTTGTTGAGATGAAGCAACTCGTTTGTAAAATTTGTCATTTTTAGTTACCAACTTCGTTACAGGTTCGGTTTTCTTAACTGACTCTTTTGCAGATTCAGTTTTAACTTTGACATTTTCCTTCTTTAAAAACTTTTTCTCAACAAACATTGGAGCTTTTCCCTTTACATCATCTTTTCTTTTCGGATTCTCGACAACCACAGACTTAGGCTTCGAGTTGGTGCACTTTCGTGCAATGTGTCCAACTTGATTGCATTTGAAACATGTTCGGGTGTCAATTACCCGACTTGTGCCTTCGGTCTGGGGTTTCGAGTCTTTCATCTCAAAGAATTCTTCATTGGTTTTTGAAAAAATCTCAGATTCCTGCTCGGAGTGTGAACTCGAGCTTTTCACAAATACCTTTTTCTCTACAAACTTCTTGTTTTGAAAGTTCCTTCTTTGATTATTCTTACCACCCTGATGACCACCCGACCATCTGTTTTGGTTGCTGTTAGAAAAATGCGGTGGTACAACAGGTTTTTTATAGTAAGATTTATCTTTTTCAAAGTTCAGTTGTCTCTCAGAACGTTTCAAAACTTCGATTTCACAAACATCAATCTCAACCAGTTTAAACACATTTTTCAATTTTTCAACATTCACATTCTCCAATGGAAATTTAAGATCCGAATACAACTTATCTGAGCCCGACATCTTGTACATTACAAGAGTAGGTTCTTCACTTAAGTTGTTTTTGGATTTTGATTTCGGAATGTATTTATCCAAAAAACATTATTCATCCTCAGTTGAATCATTGTCAGATTTCAGAACATTTTCAACTACATTTTTAACAACTTCAGACTGAATGCTGTCCTCATCAGATGATGAAGTGAATGTGATGTCAATTGTTTCTGGTAGTTTGATTTCATTTGTTTCATCATTGTTAACCAACCCGGATTTTTTCTTTGAAAAATTATTCAACACAGGAGGTGGAACTTGATGATACCCAACCCCTGTTCCATCAGCATATACATCTTCGCCAACTTTGTTCTTCCCAATGGGTTTGGGAACTATGTGTTGAAGAACAAAACTTGCGGAGTTGTAACTGTTGAGTTTCAGATTAATGTGTTCATTTTTATCTTAGCTTCCTGAAACTGAAGCTTCAGATTAGCAATCTCATCCAGCTGTTGGTTGATTTGCTTTTATTTCGACTGAAGAACTCCTGACAATTGCATATATTCTTTGCTTGTTTTACTGTTTCTCTCATCAGAATCTTTAATTGTTCTTTTTAACTTCTCATGATTTTCAAAATTTTGACGATTTTCATGGATTAACTTTTCGTTTTCTTTCCTGAGTTTGTCTATCTCAATTTTATCTTTTTCAAGTTTATCAGTTAATTCTTTGATTCTTTCATTAGAAGCTTTTATCAATTTGTCACGACTTAAGATTTGATTTTCAACTTCTCTGACTCTTTCTGTCAGATCTTCAGTCTTTTTACCGTTGAGGTAAGCAAGTGTACTACAAACCTTGCAGTTTTTCATGCAATTTTTGCAGTCGCTCTCAATTTTGGCTTTCTTACCTGACTCATTGGTTGAAACATTAGAACTGACCTTGCTTTTAGACTCAGTTCCAGACTCAGAAACTACCTCTAACTCTTTTGCTGCGAGTACTTTGTCAGCCATTTTCATCAGGTTATCTGCAGTGAACTCTTTGGTCGTGTCAATAATCCCATCATCGACCTTCTTTGACTGCAACTCTTTCTCCTTTTCTTTTTCTTCACTTCCCCACCACAGTCTCTGTCTTTCTTCTTCCTCTTCTGCTAGCTGCTCAATTAGAGTTTCAACAGTGACTGATGAAGGTTCAACAACATTGTTTCCTTTGGGATCCAAATAACATTCCTGAGTTGCATCCCACCTTTTTGCACTCTTTGCCTCTTCCATGTCCGATAAATTTTATCTTTCATGTTTTGGGCTAACATCTTCATGTTGACGTATTTTTCTTCTTCAGTTCTGGTATCCTTGAAAGGAACAATTTTTGCCATGAATGCAAAACCCACAGCATCTTCTTCTGGTAGCACATCACTCCAATCATAGCCCTCATCATCATACATAACAGCTAATGCTCTTTACTTTTCTTTTGGAGCATCTTCTAACTGTTTCATTCTAGGAGATTCTGCCTTGTTTTGATGATAGATGGCCCTTTTATAATAGTCTTCACGGAAAGGATTTGCAGTTTCATCAGCAGGAGCATTTCGACATTCTCGTTTAAAGTGCCCCTTTTGTTTGCACTTGAAATATGTGACCTTTGATTTGCCAAACCCTAATTTGGTTGACGGTCCACCAATCGAGTGTCTGCCTGTTATTTCCATGAATCTCTGAGCCCTCCTGACTGCACTTGCCATACACCATCTAATATCGATCAATTCCATCTCTTCAGGGTTGATTTGATCATAATCTTCCTTGGTGAGATTGGTGTTCCCGATTTTTCCTGCAACAAGGCTCTCGTATGATTCTAAGACAGATGCCAAAAACACCATTTGCTGTTTGACGGATTCTTCGCTGAAGTTTTGTGTATTCTTGAGGTCTACAGCAATATTGCACTGGAACTTGTTTTTCGGAACAGATTGTTGCTGTTGACTTGGAGTCGATGAAGACGATCCTCCATGATATCCACTGCTTGGAGCAGGACTGCTGTTTTGATTCTCTTGATTTTGCACACTTGGATTTTCTGCTGAGAATGCAGTCTTTGGTGATACTGTTTTTGGAATCATACTTCCTCGATAATACAAATCAACATTCTGTTGATACTGAGTACTGTTGACTTTGTTTGTCTTCCTGATTTCCAACTCGTGACTTTCAAGCCTCTCGATTAGGAAATCAACTGTCAGATCCTTTTTCTCCACAGTGTTTTTCAGCAACAGAGCAAAGTACAACCAATCTTTTTCATCCGGTAGAGAATCCATCAACTTATCAACTAACTCTTCTTCTGTGAACGTAAACCCATGCCTAGTCAGCTCGATCATCAAATGACAAAACCTTTCTATCATCTTTGAAACCGGTTCATTTTTCATACAACCAAATAAATCGAATTCCTTTTTTAACAATTTTTTCTTGTTTCTAACAATTTCTGCTCCACCCACGCACTTTTTCTCTAATTTTGCCCATAAATCTTTGGAATCTTTGTAGTCAGTTAGAGATATGATGTCATCCCTTACTGACTGATGTAGCAATGCGATACATTTTTGCTCGGAGATAAAATTTTCTTGTTCATTTTCAACTAAGTTTTCATAGTCACTTCTACCAATGTTAAACCCGCTCTTCAAGCATAACCAACTCTGGTATGCAAAGTGTTGATGCATATTTTGTGGACACGACTCGGCTCGGTTCAACTCAGCTCAGTTCGACTTGGTTTCGACTCGAAGACACGAAGATCGAGACAAAGATACAACCAAGTGTTAGTCTGAGTTATGTCTTAGGTTTGATATGTGCGTTTGATGTAAGTTTGACCAAGTCAACCATCCTCCGGTTTGACTTGGCCAAACAGTTAGCACATTGTTTGTTTGATTTGTCTGTGTCGAAGGATGAGACATCGAAGGATTGTTCATATCCTTCGATGTGCTCGAAAGATGAACCTTCGATGGATGGACCTCGAAAGATACCATCCTTCGAAGTGTATATGGATCCTTCGATGGGATTCTGGTCGACAGATGATCTTTCGATCAATCTGTCTGATCCTTCGACCAGACCTGCTGTGTCGGGTATATATACCCATGTAGTGTGTTGTGTTCATAGTAGACAGAAAAATAGATAGACAAAGGGAGAGCATTCTGCTGAGAGCATTCTGTCCAAACACACACACACACTTAGAGAGTTTGCAGAACAGATTTGTAAACATTGTGCTTGTAACTGGACCTTTCATACGCATTAATACAAGTGGTGTTAATCGTTGAATATTGTGTGTCGTGCATTTGCGTGTTCTATCTCGGTTTGCATGCTAGCTAGGTTTCCGCACTCGCTAGTGTGTTTGTACACAAGGATTAGGCGACTAGATCCTCCCCTAGCCGGACCTACAAGTGGTATCAGAGCCTTGGCTCTTATCCTTGTTAAAACCGAGGTGTACTTGCTGTTTTCCGGTGTTTAAAGTGCTGTTTTTCGGGTTTTAAAGTTTATATTTTTCTGGAAAACATCTTAAAATCGGATTATATCTTGGTGTTTTGCTTTATGTTTTGTTAAAAAACCGTGTTATTTTCATGCTCACATGTTAGTCTTTGGTTTTTATTAAACATTTTGGCAAAAACCGGTTTCGGAAGTTGTTGGTTTACCGGAAAATTCAAATTTTCTGGGTTGTGTTCTTCAAATATTCAAGTGTTCTTCAAATGTTTTACATCTTTTGATCTTGTTTAATTATTTTCGAAAGTTGTTTGTGCATTGGGAAGGGATAAGTGGTTAAAATTGTCAACCCAAATCTGATTTTGGCAGAAAGTAAGGTCTGAACATACCTTCTGCCGAAAGTTGCGCACCAACCCGTCACCTTTCTCACCAAACTGTCAACTTTGTGTCAGTGTGTCAGTGCTCATCGAAAGATATCCTTCGAAGTCGAAAGATCATCTTTCGATCAAGGAGGTTCGACAGATACCCATCCTTCGAACATCTTTCGAAGTCAGTGAGTTATCTTTCGAGCCAAGGAATCTTTTCGAAGGATATATTGTTCGAGCTACTGTTACATTTCGAAAGATAAGGATCCTTCGTCTTGGAGAATCTTTCGAAGTCATCGTTCGAAACTCAACAGTGATCTTTCGAACACTGTTGATCCTTCGAACAAGTGTCTATCTTTCGAACAAGTGTTGATCTTTCGACCCTAATCTGGTTAAGTTTAACAGTTTGTGTTTTTCAGGTCTTTCGAACAGGGATCCTTCGGCTGGTTGTTATCATTCGAAAAATTAACATAGTTTGTGAAATTTTTTTTTTTTTTTAAATCAATTTTCACTTAATATATTAATTTTTATAAAATGGGAACAAACGGTGAGTGGTGGACTCAATTAACTTCGACTCCACAATCATCAGCTACACAACCTGAGCCAGAGTTCGACAAAAATGCATTCTTGCGAGCTATTGCCCCAACTCAAGCTGCAATGATAACTGCAAATCAATGGGCATTGGTCACAAATCAAAGCAGCAGCATTCAATCTATGATGCAGAACGACAGTGAAACTGGTACAAGCACAAAACCGCCAAAGCTGAATCACATAAATGATTGGGGATGGTGGAAAGAAAGGCTGAGAACTTATGTTCAGGGGCAAGGTCAAGATCTATGGATGTGTTTCTTCACTCCATTTGACAATGAGTTGGAAGTTGCAGGAGCTAATCCACAAACTTACAGCACTCTGTCTGATGAAGATAAGAAGAAATTTGAGTTAGAAAAGAAAGCATTCATGATTCTCACACAAGCTCTTAACAGAGACATTTACCACCAGTTTGTTTACTGCACGACTACTAAAAGCTTGTGGGATATGCTCACGTTAAGATGTGAAGGAAATGCTCAATCAAGAAAGATCAAGCAAGATTTACTGAAGAAAGAATTTGAAGGATTCACGTGTTTGGAAAATGAGACTTTGGCAGATTTATCTACAAGGTTTCATCACTTGTTGAGCGAGATGTTTGCTTTTAAAGTCAATGCCACTCCACAAGAAATGACAAAGAGATTTGCTGATAGCTTACCAGCAAAGTGGAGCAGTTATCTTGAAATCCTTAAAGAAAGTGGTGTTTTAGACACAATCACCGTTTATGATTTAATTCAAAAATTGGAGAACAAGGATGTAGAAGAAAAACTGAAGGCAAAAAGAACACTAACTCCTCAAAGTCCAGAGATGTATTTTGGGATTGCAGGAGGTATCAGTGGAGAAAAACCAGCTTCTCAACATGCGAAGCTTCAAACAGCTTTCATCTCAAACACTGCACCTTCAACAACAGATCAGTTTGATCCTTCAACATACTTGATGTATCCAAGACCAGATGTGAAACCGACACCGACAGCTCCGCAACAACAACCGCAACAGCAAGGGTTTTATGGAAACTCTTCAAACATTCAAGCCACTTCCAATCCAAACACAGTCAGATTAGACACTTTCAACTTTTTCAAAGTCAGTGTCGAGATAGCCAAGGAGCATATGGAGATGTTGAATACCTTGGTTAGTGCTTATTGTGGATTGATCGCAGGTCAGATTGGGAATATCAATCTAACCAATGAAGATTATCAGCAAGTGGATAGAGACGAGTTTGAAATGATGGATATCAAATGGGCTCTTGCTAGTGCCATTCGAAGAGCAAAGGAGTTTATGGAAAGGACCGGGAGAACCAACTTGGAAAGCAAGAAGGACACCAAGTATGGATTCGACAAGCAAGCTGTAACGTGCTTTAACTGTGGTGAACGCGGTCATTTCAAAAGGGAATGCACAAGACCAGCTCAGCATGGAAACCAAAATCCCTTCAGAAATCAAGGCAACCAGTAGAACCAGAACAGGAACAATGTTCGTACGTTGATACCTGTCAACAACCAAAGCCAACCAGGGTCATCAAATGCCAACCGGGGACTCGTGGTTCAAGTAGATGAAGGTTGTGATTGGTCGCTTCAGCTTGGAGAAGGAGGAAATGGTGGAACAGCATGTTATGCTAAAGTGACTGAGAAGGTAGTAGAACCCGCGTCTGCTGGTGAATCTTCAGAAGATGAAGATAGTTCGGGTTATAGTGGGAGCACAGATGGGGAATCACTTGATGCTGGTGATTTATCAGGTGATGCTTTAGATTTGAAGGTTGATGAACTTTTGGCTGAAGCTGAAGTATTATGCAAGAGGAGATCTATTCTCTGCCAGAAATCTGCTGGAACTTCCGAGAAGCTTGCTAAGTTCTTCTCTGAAGATGGATCTTTTTCTTTCCATTCAGCCTTTACGGCTAATGTCGACAGTTCCTCAAGTCAGGTATGTGCCGACGAACCCACTGTAGTTAGTTGTGAAAGTTGTGATAGCTTAAAGGTTAAATATGCTGAACAGGAAAGTCAGTTTGAGATCACACACAAACACAATCAAGAATTGATTGTAGATCTTTCTAAAGCAACTGAAGCTAACTTGGCTTAAAGGTTAAATATGCTGAACAGGAAAGTCAGTTTGAGATCACACACAAACACAATCAAGAATTGATTGTAGATCTTTCTAAAGCAACTGAAGCTAACTTGTTTTTAACCAGAAATGAAAAGGAGTTTAAAGCAACAATTGCGTCATTAAAACATGATGTTTCTGAATTACAAAAGGCTGTTTTGAGAAAACAACATGCTAACAATGATTTAATTGACACAATTGAAAAGCAAATGGTAGAGTTAGCAACAGCTAGATGTGAATGTGAGACAATTAAGCAGAAATTGGAAAGCTATTCCAATTCCCGCTATGTTTTGGATCACATTATTGATGTTCAAAAGAAAAAGGGGGATAGGAAGTGTAATGGATTCAAATCATGTCCTCCCCCAATGAATCACAATTACTCCAAATTGCCTGATGACGAGGATATGCCCCGTTTTGAACCTACTGTGCCACTCAATCTAGATGATTTTGCAGCAGGCCTCGGGTTCACAACTGGTACATCATCCTCGGGTCAATCTGAATCTGAGTCTGAGAATGTGACGGATTCATCATGTGTTAAGGAACAGAGTCCTCCCACTGTTGAGGATACTGATTCTTCGGATGATGAATCTGATTCATCGGATGATGAGTCTGTAGAAATTGTGAATCAACAGTCTAACTCGGTTACAACAGATATTCCAATCGAGAATCACATCCTGTGTGATCCACCAGTGAAACCGAGTAAGACTGAAATGTCAAACGCAATGGAGTCAATTGTAACTAGTTGTGAAGGGAATAACTTGTTGTACACGCTCAAAGGAGATGACAAAATCTACTCTAACAAAGATTTTCCAATTAAAATTGTAAATCAAGATTTAATTGAGCAAATTTTTGAAGGATGTATTGATAAGTTTTTGGGAAACAAAAGTGGCAAAGTCACCGTCACTCAATGTGATCCAATTCCGTGTGAACAAGTTAGAAAACAATACGGAAACCAAAAACAACCAATTGAGCGAAAACAACAAGTGAACTCCAGAAAAGGTAAGGTACAGGGAAAGAAGGCTCAGAACAAGAATGTTCAAGCACCTAAGGTTCAACAGCAAAAGGTGCAAAACAAAAGAGCTCCTGTTAAGAAGCGAGAACAGAAAGTGAACTTTGTTGGATCCAAGGGTACAGATAAACTGGAAACATTTCAGGATAAATCTAACATTGATTTTATAAAACAAGTTAGAATTTTAAAACGAAATGATCAGAATAATTACACCCAACACTCCAACGGATGTGATTTAGGTCCAAGTACATCTAGATCACAAAGTTCATTGTCTGGTTCTCAGTCTGGTCATCAACATGTTTCTCCGAGGTTTGTAGAGCGGAGAATGTGTTTTGAGTGTGGCACAATTGGGCATATTGTAAGATACTGCCCATACCTGCAAAAGTTGAAGGCTCCCCAAGAAACCAATTACCAAAAACGATCAGTTTCCCCGAAACAAGACCCGCGTGTCTTGAAAGAAAGGGAAAAGAAGTTGAAACAAAAGAATCAAAAGGTAATTGAAAAGGCCTTAAAATCAGAGGTCAAAGAAGAAAAACCTGTTCAAGCAAAATCTAAAACTGTAAAACCAGTAAATGCTAAAACAATAAATTTAAATACTGGTAAAGGACAAACAGCTTGGAAACCAAAGCAGGTAATTCAGTCAGGGGGAGCACCACAGGTTCTGTTTCCTAATCATCAAGTGATTGAGATCACTTTCCTTGATGATCAAGGACGACCCAAGTCCACAAAGGCTTGGGTCCCCCTCTCCGTCTAATCTTTGAATGAGTGTGTAGGATATTCCAGGAGGAACTTTCAATAGTCGTAAGATTGTTGATAGTGGAGTGTCCATGCACAAAATAGGCGACAGAAGAAATTGTTGCCTTTGATGGAGAGAAAATGGAAAAAGAAACAGAATTGTCTGTTGGAAGAGTTTGAAAAGCTTCGACAAAAATGCAAAGCCTTTTACAATCAAGCTTTGATCGGGTCCCCAGGGTAGATTCAATCAAAATGTACGCACCTGCAGCACGTTTGAAGTTCAAAATCAACAAGATAAACGTGCAGTGTACATTTCTTCGCGGTGTGATTGAAGAAAATGTGTTTGTTGAACTAACCAACCGGGTGTGCGGATGCCTTGGCATGGGTTGAAAAACTGCACACTTCTTCTCAAGAGAAAGACAAAACCTTCGCTGGTGAAATGTGGAAGACCAGCCGGACCCAAAGGTTTATGATCTTGTTGCTGTCAAGAGACTTCTCAGTAGCTACAAAGAATCGACTTTGAAATCCACACCGGGTGGATATCCAGTTTGGGAGAGCACTCAGATTCCTTGCAATGCACGAAGCAGTTGAAGGATACGGTTTTGAATTTCTAATCTCTCCTTTACTTGTCGATATTTAAGCTACTTGATAATTTGTTATCCTCTCGCAGCACTCTTTGACCAGACAATGTTGTCATGGTCCGCACCGCAAACCGATATGCCAACTGATTTTTCCAAAATTCGATAAATCTTTTCAGATTAAAACTTAATTTTGGTAAACGGCATTGAGGTAAAACATGAGTTAACCAACATCGGAAAGTCATTTTTGTAAATACCTTTGTGTTGTTAAAATTTTATCTTAGTTTGTTGATTTTAGGGGGAGTAAATCCAAATTTGAAAAATTCAAAAACATCGAAAAATTTCAAAAACACAAAAACAATAGAAAATCAAAAATGAGTTTCCTGGCGAGAAAAAGAGAAAATGATAGTACATCAGTGGTCTGTCTAAACCTCTTTAAACCTAAAATGAAAAACGATAAGCAGCTCTATATAAGATGTATCGGTAGGCTCACAATCTTTTTAAAGTGTGTAGGGTGATATAAACTTAAATCGACTGTAGATTGGGTGGGAACCATTCATTGGCATATGGTCTTAGTACCGAAATTTCGTTTGAGAGATTGCCGAGGTTCTGAGATATTTGGTCTTTATGCTGCTTATCATCTGGGTATCATGGTTGTATCTTTTACCGGAAAAAAAAATAACGGGGACGCAAGTCTAGATCTTCCATGATACTATACATACGTGTACATATTGCATACGACCTCAATAAGTGATCAACAATCACATGTCCCACAAAATAAGTGATAAAATATCACAAATTCTTATCCGGGAGTCAAGTTCGTCTCTCTGCTGTACGAAAGTACTGACCTGTTCACGGACTTGCTCCTGTGCCCTCATGCATTGAAAATCAAGTTCCTCATCAATAAGTGATTCTATCACACAGGGCTTGTTTTCAAATCAAAATAAGTGAGAATCTCACATCATATACGGTCAAACAGATGATAATCGGTATACTCACCGGTAAGATGAACCCTCGTGCATACCTTGATACGGGAATGTGTCGTGATGTGGATGAACACCGGTCGGTAAGTATAAATCATACCTTAACGTATCCCCTCGCCATAATTACAAATGATAAGTTGAGTTTATGTGGACAACAATACCGATAATCGTTATAGGATGCTTATCTTAATGTTATCTAATAGAACAACAAGAGCGTTTTGACATGACCGTACACTGATATGATTCTCTTACCCTCGAAACTTGCAAAAAGAATGTCTGTAGATATTTATTTACTATTTTCAGTTTATGATTCTTGTGTATATTTATTTATTGTTTTCCGTCTTTACAAATGAAAAATTCCAAAAAGATTTTAGGTGTGTTTTAATATAAACTTTATAAAATCCAAAAAGATTTTGCTTCTAGTTTATTTTTGATTGACTGATGTTGGAACTCGAGTCTATCCTACCCAAAATCCTGATCGTAAGCCGAAAAACAATTGCATCTTCATAATCTGTCGAAGTTAACAAGTTTTGAAAGTTAAAGGATTAAAATTGAATATTTTTCTAAACTTTCAAACTGTTGTCGGTTGGTGTTTGATCGAGATTTGATCTCATATGTGTCTTTTGTTTAAATGTTAACTATATTCCAAGCGGTGTTCTCATTATGCGTTTAGCTTTCTTGCATGTGCAGATGCTAAAGGCGAGGAGAACATGTTCGATGACAAGCTTTGGAATGAAGACACGAAGTGGAGGCACTCAAAGGATAAAGTGATCGAGTTGCCGCTGACCCTTCATCAACACCACAAGGATCTGAAGAATTGCCAAGTCAAAAGATTCACGAGTATGACTCAATGGAGAGTTCAATCTAAGGGGGAGTTTATTGACACACTACCTAAACAAAAAGGGGAGTTTGTTGATACACTTTCTACTTATGACACGTGAAGACTTTGAAGATCCTCCGATGTGGAAGACATGGAAGTTAAACCTCACGAGTAGCGTCCAAGGGGGAGTTTGTTGATGCATATTTTGTGGACACGACTCGGCTCGGTTCAACTCAGCTCAGTTCGACTTGGTTTCGACTCGAAGACACGAAGATCGAGACAAAGATACAGCCAAGTGTTAGTCTGAGTTATGTCTTAGGTTTGATATGTGCGTTTGATGTAAGTTTGACCAAGTCAACCATCCTCCGGTTTGACTTGGCCAAACAGTTAGCACATTGTTTGTTTGATTTGTCTGTGTCGAAGGATGAGACATCGAAGGATTGTTCATATCCTTCGATGTGCTCGAAAGATGAACCTTCGATGGATGGACCTCGAAAGATACCATCCTTCGAAGTGTATATGGATCCTTCGATGGGATTCTGGTCGACAGATGATCTTTCGATCAATCTGTCTGATCCTTCGACCAGACCTGCTGTGTCGGGTATATATACCCATGTAGTGTGTTGTGTTCATAGTAGACAGAAAAATAGATAGACAAAGGGAGAGCATTCTGCTGAGAGCATTCTGTCCAAACACACACACACACTTAGAGAGTTTGCAGAACAGATTTGTAAACATTGTGCTTGTAACTGGACCTTTCATACGCATTAATACAAGTGGTGTTAATCGTTGAATATTGTGTGTCGTGCATTTGCGTGTTCTATCTCGGTTTGCATGCTAGCTTGGTTTCCGCACTCGCTAGTGTGTTTGTACACAAGGATTAGGCGACTAGATCCTCCCCTAGCCGGACCTACACAAAGGCCTTTAACCAGTCTTCAAATCTAGGTGCCCATCTGTTATACTCTTCTATGGCCATCAGCTTTGGTGGCTTGTTGTAGGTGCCATAGGCGTTATCAACGCTCAGTGAGTCAACAAAGGTCTTTTTGGGATTTGGGTTCAGAGCCGTTTCATTTTTGTTGCTTGATGTAGCATCTCCAGTGTTGCTGGTATAAGCAAAGTTGAAAGGATTGAGAAAATCATCTCCCATTTTTAGAATACCTGAGACAATTTGCAAACACTTAGACAATTTTTATACGTTTCAAAGATTTCAACCAAAAGCACCTGGATCGGATGGTGATCCGGTCGAGTAACAATCCGAACGAGTGACACAAGTAAACAACTACACTGATATGAAAAATGCTATCCGACCGGATGGTGATCCGCTCGGATGGTCGTTCGTTCGGGTGGCACTCATAAATTTGAAAAGTTTGACTTTTAACCTTTCACCGCTCGGATGGTAATCCGGCCGGATGACAGGTTAATTGTAGATGAAAACAAGAACTTCCAAATCCTATCCGACCGGATTGCTGTCCGACCTGATGAGATGATGAAGTAGATAAGCAAACTTGAACAATCTAAATCACACCACTCGGATGGTAATCCGAGCGAGTAACACTTATGATGTCAGCAAGCAACTAAAAGGTACCGTCTAGTCCAATCCGTTCGGACAGCTGTCCGAGCGGGTGGATGAGGTCAGCAAGTATGAACAGCTCAACATGGTTTTTGATGAACTTGATCTATTTTTTGATTGAATTTGATTATGAAAGTTGGTAGGATTATACTTTGATAGATTGCGAATCGAATGATGTCAATTTTATCAATTTTTAACCGTAGATTCACGTCCAATTTTGTGTTTTTCTGATTTTATGGTGACAAACTGAAAAACAATGTAAGATATGAGTAGAAAGTGAGAGAAAATGTCAAATTTCCGGTGAAATTTGACTCTGATCAGCAATAAAGGCTCGAATTCTGGTGAATTCGTTGTCGTAGATCTCGATTCATCTCCCTGAAGCTCTGATACCACTTGTTAGGTCCTGTTTGTTCCGGATCTGATTAATGCAACCGTAGATGAATCGATCTTGAGCAAAGTGCGGAATCCTTTGATCAAGTCATAGAAATACAACACGCAATTCAACGTTTAAACACTGTCTGAATCTTTCTATTATGATATTGTGAAAGTACAAGAGCCAGAAGAAAGTCAGACAATCACAGAGTACAATGGTGTCAGCAGGTGCAAAAGTTCTGACTGAGATACCCGGACGGGGTATTTATAGACATCTCAGGAAGGTAATAGATGCTGTCCGAACGAGTGGTTAACCGTTCGGATTGCTATCCGGTCGGATGGCTATCCGACCGGATGACACAAGTCAACCGTCGAACATCATCTTTAACAAACCAAGTCCATTTCCTGAGCTGTCGACCTATCTAACACACACACATTACATAATACATTACAAAGGACACAAATATACAAAACATGACTAAATGCTGACGGAAGCTACAGACGTATACACTAACACTTCTCTCAACCTCTCTACTTCTCCAAAGCAAGGAAGAGAACTCCAAGAGTTCTAAAAGAAAACACTAAGTGTTTTAAAGGAAACTTTGAAGCTCCAATTCTTCACGGAATCACCAAAGAAAACTTTGCAAAACTATGAGTATACTTGAACCCCCTTTTTCGTTTACCACCCTTTTGGGGTGTGACATGTTAATTATTAAACTTACACTTAAACTTTATTCATAAATACACAAACATTCCTTATACATGCATGCATACTTGATTACTTGTTGATGCAGATTTTGTGTCCGATGCTTGTCGAATAGATTAGATTTATTTTATGCTGAATATGTAATAGTTAGTGAAACGGTCTATCGAACGTGTATAGACCCGCTCGTTTGAAGTGGTCAAACGAGAGGGTTATTCGGTTGACCGTGTGGGTTTTGCTAGACAAACAGTTAGATTATGGTTGTATAATGTTTTGTGTCGAAGGATAAGGCATCGAAGGATTGTGTATATCCTTCGATGAGCTCGAAAGATATCATTCGATGGATACAGATGGACTTCGAAGGATATGCCATCCTTCGAAGTATATGTGGATCCTTCGATGGCTTTGTGATCGACAGATGATCTATCGATCGGTCTGTTAGATCCTTCGACCATACAACCTGTGTTGGGTATAAATACCAACATTTTGTCATTTGCAAAATGAGAGAGTGAGAGGAGGTTTGAGACCTCACCCGGGGAGAGATCACCACTTGATCTCTCCCGGAATGTATACTCCTTTGGTATTAGTTCGGTTATCATGTAATCGGGCCGATTTGTAATGTTATACTACCGGATTAATACAAAGAAGTTGTTTGTTTATCATTGCTAATCTCTTCCGTCTTTGAACATAATCACAAGAATCACGGTTTCGGTCCCCAAACCCGGTCCTACAAGTGGTATCAGAGCCATGGTGCCCGATTTAGTAAATCTAACCGTTTACTAAATCACATGTGCTCTAGATCTGTGATTTTCGTGATTTTTGTTCAAGAAGAAAAGTTGGGTGAAAATGAGAAAAACTCAGATCTGGACCCGAATATTCAGATCTGTGCTGAAACGAGTGTTGGGTTTTATGTTTTTCACCTAAATATTCAAGTTATCATCATCAAAAATTGTATACAAAGTGTTTTCGTCAAAACTGCATAAGAACAGTCGCTGTGTTCTTGATGTTCTTGGTGGCTGCTTGAAGACCCGAAAGATGAAAAAGGTGCTCGAAAGATGAGACCTTGGGTCGAAGGATGTATATCTGGATCGAAAGATACCAGATATTTGTGGGAACCCTCAACAACTTCGAAAGATGATCCTCGAAGGATATCTTTCGACCTGATCCATCTTCGAAAGATACCAGATATTTGTGGGAACCCTCAACAAGATCGAAAGATACCAGATATTTGTGGGAACCCTCAACAATTTCGAAAGATGATCCTCGAAGGATATCTTTCGACCTGATCCATCTTTCGAAAAGCCTGATCAGCTCGAAGGATATCTTTCGACCTGATCCATCTTTCGAAAAGTCTGATCCTCGAAGGATATCTTTCGACTCGATTGTTGCTGGGTATCGCAGGTTTGTTGCTGGATTTCGAAAATTAGAAGATGTTATCGGCTGAATGTTTGATTTCAGCAATTTTCGGGATGTTGCGGCATGATGAAAACAAGAGATGATGAAAACTTGATTTTTGAAAAATGTGGGGTAGTCACGGTTACCGATGCAAATGTCAAAAATGGTGACGCGACTATTATGGGCCAAAAACAAAATGGTATGTTCACTTCCGCACGTCAATGTTTATGATTGTTACCGGTTATTCGTAAATGTTCGAAAGCATTTTGTTTATTGTCATATTCTCGCATTTGAAGACGAACGTATGAACCTAGAATGTCAATACCGGTCCTAACGAGTTCACAAAGTCTTTGGAGGGATACAAGTCGGATCCTACGGGGTACTAGGCGAAATTTCTTTATCAACTAGAATATGCAACGAAGAAATCTTTTTGTTTATTGTCATATTCTCGCATTTGGTAACGAATGAATGAACCTAGAATGTCAATACCGGTCCTAACGAGTTCACAAAGTCTTTGGAGGGATACAAGTCGGATCCTACGGGGTACTAGGGGACGTTCTTATTCAACTAGAATATGCAAAGAAGAAAGTCGTTTTCGTGATTTTTCGGAACCGAGAACATTCAATAAAGATTGACGACAGTTCCGTTTAGTGGAGGGAATTGGTGAACATTTGACGACAGTTTCTTTGAAGTGGAGAGAATCTGTTAAGGTTTAGAGATTTTACCAAAGAAATGGGGGATTAAAACGTATGATGAATTTCTTCGGTAAATTTCTAAACGCAATCACAGGTGGTAGAGTTTGTGATTTTCTGGTGATACAATCGGTTCGGCGTGGAATGTTTTGCACATACACATATTTGAGGATTTTAATTAATTCTCCAGCCAGCGTGAAGGGTTTTGCACGGAAAAATACAGGTTTCTAAAGTCTACAGTAGTTACAAAAGCGCTGTTCACTGAAGACCTGGGGAATCTTTATGAAAGCTGATAGTTCAAGACTGAAGGCCTGCAGGATTCGGTTTTGGGTTTGATGTTTCTTTGGGATTTTACAGGGATCTGGGGGTAACTCAATTCGTTGAGTTTGCAAACGATGTACTTGGTCTAGCTGACTTCCTGAGTACTGATGCTGAAGATCCGTAGTGCATTACGTGGTCAACTTCACAAAGGCGAGACAATGAGATCTGGATGTAGTTCAACTAAGCATGCTGGTTGAGCTTGCAAGGGATACACTTGGTCTAGCTGACTTTCCTGAGTGTTGATGCTGAAGATTAAAGTGCATTACTTGGTCGATTCCACAAAGACGGTTTACAGAAGACAGTTCACCAGAAATCTCTATCAATGTAGTATGCTTGTATGAAATAGAGTTCTTATGACATGATCAAGACTTGATGCAGTTCTTAAAGATTGGAACCCTTATCAAATGCCGGTTGGAGTATTGGAAGATCAGCGGAAGATCGGTCAATTGAGGAAATTGCACAACACCCAACACGGATACGCGTACTTTAAGGGGGAAATATTTTACAAGGAGCGTCAAGATACTACTTACCTGGATCATCGGTCAAGGGGGAATTTGTTAACACAGAGAAGATGAATACTTGACTGAAGATCGATTGCAGTTGCATTTTCAGCATTCGACAGCAACGGACAAGGGGGAATTTGTTGATGCAGATTTTGTGTCCGATGCTTGTCGAATAGATTAGATTTATTTTATGCTGAATATGTAATAGTTAGTGTAATGGTCAAACGAACGTGTATTGACCCGCTCGTTTGAAGTGGTCAAACGAGAGGGTTATTTGTTTGACCGTGTGTGTTTGCAAGGCAAGGGGTGTGACTATAAATATAAAACCCTTGTCATTTGTAACACAAGGAAGTTGGAGGAGGTTTGAGACCTCACCGGGGAGAGATCACCACTTGATCTCTCCCGGAATGTATACTCCTTTGGTATTAGTTCGGTTATCTTGTAATCGGGCCGATTTGTAATGTTATACTACCGGATTAATACAAAGAAGTTGTTTATCATCTCTAATCTTCCCGTGTATGAACATAATCACACGAATCACGGTTTCGGTCACGAAACTCGGTCCTACATTACTTGATACTTTAAACTTGGGGTTATACCTTTTGTGTTAGACTTATCATTAACTTCGTACGAACCTATCCTTGACATATATAGCGCTATAGGATTAACGCATCACATGTAAACTTTGGGTTATGTTAAGAACTTATTGTGTTTCAACATTGGGTTGATTAGTTAAACACATGCCAATTTTTTTGTTTATCTTGTTTCAATAGCTTGCCATGTGGAATTGTTTACAACTAATTTTATGCTATGTATGAAAACCTGTATACTCGCCAATACATCTTTGTATTGAACTATGCTTTTAAAACATATTGTAGGTTTTGAGATGATGTTGACGATGCATGGAACATAGTAGTATGCTTAGATACACATTTAAAATTTTATATTATTATTGTATTGTTATTCTTGTATTTCAAGATGTTGTATTAGATTACAACCTTTGTAATTGACTTTTATAAATGAAATGAAATCCATTATTTAATTATTGTCACCAATAGTATTATGAAGTCTCTTGAAATCTCGTTTTCGTCTCACTCTGATGTTTCCGTCATCGGTTGAGGTGGGTGATGATGGTGCGTTGAAGTAGGAGGTTGAATATGATCTTAGTGGAAAAAGGTTAATTTAAGTGTTTATGTTTTAAATAAAGTTGGTACCATTTAATTTATTAAACATTAACTATATTTCGTTTTAGATTTAAGTTATTTATTTTAATGATAAGGACATTTTAGTCATTTTACTTTCACTTAACAGAGAAAACTAACCTTCATCCATTCTAGAGATATCCAAGTAACAACCGAGCAAACCACAGGGAGCATGAGTGTCATTTTCGAAAGTTGGGAACTAAAGGTCTTATTTTGACAAACCACAGGGACTATCTGTGCATTTTACTCTATTTTTTATAAATATTTGTTCTTTTATCTTTTTTATAAGTTTAATTCTTTTTTATTAATTATTATATATTTAACTTATTATAATTAAAGTTAACATTTAACTTTAGACATGTTTACTTAATGTGTTGCTTGCTTATTTTTATGGTCATTATACCATGTAACAATTTTAGTTACTTTTTATTTACCTTATTATACTTATTATAGTTAAAGCTATCTTTTAATGTTAGACGTGTTTACTTAAACGTGTTGATTGCTTAGTTTTATTGTCGCGTAGATTAAAGTTTGCATTGCCTATAATATATTATGGATATATCACGTAATAAATACATTTTCGTCAAAACTCTTCTACAACTCCACCGCAAAGCGTGGGCTCCGGTAGTAGTTAAATATAAGATTGGATTTTGTTTCAAGTAATTTATTATGCAACCCTAACAGTGTCAAGTGTCAGTACAACACATTAATGCGTCATGATTGAAAATATATAAATATATCAATTTCACAATATAAAAAGGGTACACAGATTATAGAAGCCTTTTAACCAACCCTATTTCAAAAGACTCCAAAACACCACTAACGACATGGACCACGGCCGGTACTGCCAGCCGGCATTCACCGCCGGCGACCCAAGACTCCATTTCCACTCACCGGTCCCGTCACTGGTCTCCGAAGTACCATTTTACATGAACCAGGTACTAAACCCTAATGCACCACCACCACCACCAGCACATACTTTTCTTGACACCACCACCGTCTCTCCTCCTCCTCCGCAGCCACCGCCACCGCCTACATACTCACCTCAAACCGGATGGAACGTGTTTAACGGTGGGATCAACCTGAACCAAGGTACGGGAAGTTATGCACAAGGTACTACCATCCGATGGCCAAGACAAGAAACACTCACGCTTCTTGAGATCAGATCTCGACTTGACCATTGTTTTAAAGAAGCCACTTCTTCTAACCATAAAGCCCCTTTGTGGGATGAAATCTCCAGGTATGTTAATTACATACATCGTGTCAGATTTGAGTCTTGTAAACGAGTAAAGCATTCGGTAACTTAGTAGAGAATTGCGAGAAATGTTTAAAGATAAGGAAATATCGAGGGATGTGAATTGCATACATCTTTTTAGAGTCGAGTCTTGTAAAATTTTAAATCATTCAGATATCCCATCAAAAGAGAAGAGTAATAACTGTATAAAGATAATAAAATCTGGAGGTATCTCGCAAAGCTTGAGATTTTCGACCAGGACTTGAAAATTTCTATAAAACCGGGGGTCGAAAACGTATATACACAAAAAATTCTATACAAAAATTACATACTCTCCACTACTGAACGAAAAGTTCGGGGGCCCCTTAAAAGCTTCGCCCATGGGTATCTCAATTGCATACATCTTATTAGATATGAGTCTTATAAGCTAGTAAACCTTTCAGATATATTATCATAATTCAGTAGACATGAAAATACATCTTATTAGATTTGAGTCTTGTAAATTAGCTACCTTTAAAAAATCTGATAAAAGTTTAGTAGAGACTAACGGTACAAGGATAATGAAATTCGGTGATTTTTTAATTACATACAACTTATTAGATTTGAGTCTTGTAAACCAGTAAACCATTTTGATATCTTATCAGAATTTAGTACTAAACTATGAGAACCGAATAGAGATAAAGGAATCTCGAGGTATCGATCATTTTTTCGAAAGTATTAATTTTTGTTATCTTTTATATCTGCTCGTGATCGATATATGTAGGATAATGAAGGAGGAATATGGGTACCAACGAAGTGGTCGGAAATGCAAAGAAAAGTTCGAAAATTTGTACAAGTATTACAAGAAGACTAAAGAGGGGAAAGTTGGCAAAACTGACGGTAAACACTATCGGTTTTTCAGGCAACTCGAAGCCCTCGTTGGAAACCATCATGATCCGGGAAGTACGAATATGAATACCGCAGTTTATCCATGCAATCAATCTAATAATTCTTCAGGAAATACCACGCCAAGCGATCATCATGAGTTTAAAAAGAAAGAAATGATAGCTGCAATTGAGGAGTCAGTTGAGGCACACTTTATGAAACTAATGGCTAAACAAGAACAGTGGTGTGAGAAGATCTTGTGTACAATCGAGCAAAAGGAGCAAGAGAGGGTGATGATAGAGAACGAATGGCGGAAACAAGAGGAGGCGCGATTGGATCAAGAGTACGAGGCGTGGGCTAGCCGTGTTGCGCACATCAAGACTCGCGACGAGTCTTTACTTGAAGCATTGCAAAACCTAATAAAGGTTAGATCGGTTGGGTCAAGTCATGGAGACATGGACCCCATGACAAATTCGAAAGAAACCGAGTGTTTAAGTGATCACGACAAGTGTAAAGATTGGATTGAACCCGAGATCTCGAGCTTGATTCATATTCGAACTAACAAAGAATGTAAGTTTCAAGATGTTGATCAAGAACATGAAGATAGACTTTGGCAGGAGGTAGCTTTTGAAATGTCTCTTTTGGGATATGATCGAAGTGCAAAAGTTTGTAAAGAAACATGGGATAAGCTATGTGTTGAGAACACTATTAGTAGAGAGGTTTCTTCAGGAACAAGCAACCCGATGAACATCGAGTGTGGACGTTCGTGGGAAACTATGTAATCCAGGTGGGTTGTTCTTTCTTGATTCCTAATTAACTAGTCAGAGAAGCCCATAATGTAGAATAAGAATTGAGGTCTGACAAGAAATTTGATTAATTACTAAGTTTAGAACTAAAAATTCATGAGTTATGTATTTGGTTGATCGGGATTTACTTGATTTTGTTGAAGTATAGGACAATCCAAACCACTACAGCAAACACTTAGATTATTTATGTTAATCGATCTAAAACTTTTTAAGCTGGAATCATATAAGGTTGTGCTCGATTTAGATAAGAAATAACTCTGCTAGACTTGCATGAACCACTGCATACAAATATACAATAAATGTCGGCATTACGAACACATGTCATGATCAAATCATTAATTATAAGAATTTAGCGTGACTCGTAAGAAATTGATTTGATGATTGGACTTGGTATTATTGTACAAATATGAAAAGAACATGATACTTTGTAACTGCACGTTGATTACATGGCGGCCACATCAATTATTTTCTAGTCGGCATAGTACTTCAACATGATGTTAATTCACTTAATCTTCATGTGGCATTTCATTTAGGTCACCTTTACTTTTTAGTTTTTGAATTACTTTTTTTTCTTTCTATAATTGTGTGTAAAATATATCAAAATTTTACATGCTTACCCATTGTCTTAACACTACAAGAATATAAGAATATGGTACCAATAACATTTTTAGCGGCGACAAAAGTCGTCACTAAACCCTTGTTTTCTTATAGTATAGTGGTCTAGTTGTATGATACTTGGCTATCATAGAAATAATGAGAATTCAAATCCTTATAAGTGTAAAAAAACTAGGTGAAAAATTGTTAAGTGTCAAAATAACAGGTAACACGAACAATCAACGCAGAATACCCAACCCTAAATTTATTAACCCAGGAAATACTTTGGTACAAGATTGTAGACTCAAGAAGACAATAAACTAATCTACCAAACACAACTCTCAGCACTTAGAGATTATCAAAGTGATAATCTCTCTTACGAAATACACAGATCTACTCTATAAGCTTTGATTCAATGAGAATCAAAGCTATTACAGATGAGAAACCCTAATTCACCTTGAAGAGAGAGGAAGGAAGATTCTGGATGAAAAACTCGTGAATAAAAATGAGATATGCCTTGACTGCTACTTTATATAATATCCAAGCATGTAATCCGGGTTGTTTAAACAACCCGACTCTTCTAACCGCTCCATTCTTTAAACTCTGGCCCGGTGCAAGTCCAACGTCCTGCAAAAGCCTAACAGCAACAACCCAAATAGTAATATTAATGTCCAATAAAGCCCTAGCAACATTTAATAAGTGTCTATGCTTTCTCTCAACTATACAATTCGGCGTGTATGTACAAGAGGTTTGATAAATTTTACCTTTTTGTTTACAAAACAAACTCATTTGATTATTAACAAATTCAGTTCCATTATCACTCCTGAAACATTTTATGTTTCTTTTAAACTGGCTTTTAATTAAACTTACAAAGTCAACAACATTTCCAAAAACCTCATGTTTAGTCTTCATAAAAAACACCCACACAGCCCTTGAGTAATCATCTACAATTGTCAAGAAAAACTTATGTCCTTCTATACTAGCAACATTACAGGGACCCCGCACATCTAAGTGTACAAGGTCACCTAAATCATTGGTTTTATGATTACTCAATGGGAAAGGTTCCCTATGTTGTTTGGCCCGTTAACAGTCTTGACAAGGAAGAGTAGGGTCAGAAATTTCTAAGTTTAACTTGTTTTAAACACTTTAATAGCATGATTAGAAGGATGTCCTAACCTAGCATGCCACAGACTAGTATAACTACTAGAACTACAACACACCTTATCAGACATGAACGAACAACCACAAAAATATAACCCATCCTACTGACTACCAGTCATCAGGACTCTCTTGGTTAACAAATCATGAATATAACACTTGTTTTCATAAAAAACAACTAACATTTTGTTATCTCAAGACAATTTATGAACATAGATAAGATTTATGTTATCCTCAGGAACAACAAAAACATCCTTTAAAACCACATCATTAACAAGCTTTACAGAACCAATTTTAGTTACCAAAACATTTGTCCAATTAGGATGTTTTATAGTTATTTTGAACTCAGAAACATCTATAAAATCAATTAAACAATTTTCATCCTTAATCATATGTTGATTTGCACCTGAATCAACAATCTAACCCACATGCTGTTCACAATTGGACTAACTATTAAAACAAAACATTAGTTTAGAAAACGAACTAGCATAGAACAAACTTTCTACAACATTACAACTCCGTGGGGATCCACTAGGCTTATCTCCTAACAAACTAAGAAATCTTGCCATTTGATCACTACTCAGAGAATTAACAGAATTATTAGAAGACTCAATAGCACTACTATTACTTGCAACTGCTTTCTTGGCTTGACTATTTCTTGGTGGTTTCATCCAAGATGGATAACCAATAATTTCAAAACATTTATCCACGGAATGGCCTATTTTATTACAATGAGAACAATTCTGATTTGAAACCTTATTAGTTTTCTTAAACTCAATAGGTTTATTCACTTTAGAAATAAAAGCCATGGTTTGTCCCTTTTTAGCACCATTGCTAGAGTTTCTATGGGATTCTTCCCTAGAAATAATAGCAAATGCCTCCTTAACAGTTGGTAAAGTATCTTTCATTAACAAATTTGCTCTAACACTTTGACATATCCCATAAAGACCCATTAAAAACTGCGTTAGCTTAATCATATGATTAAAATTATTGAAATCCTTTGCAGCATCACAAGAGCAAGTAGGAAGTTGCAAGATTTGATCTATTTGTCTCCACATAACATTCAATTTATGATAATATTCAGAGACACTTAAACCATTATGAGTTATCACACCCCGACCACGTAAAGCGACTAGACGTGGCGGAAACGTCGGGGAGTGTTGTAACAGAATCATTGTTTCATAACCATGGAATAATTAAATTATGTTTTATTGAATAAATGAACTCATTGTTTTAATACAATTAAATAAGTACAACTATGATCTTCCAAGTTTTAAAGTTGCTAAGGCACGAGACCATCCTAAATGTAGCATGTATCAACAGTCATTGCAAAGCAGTACCTGAAACATGTGTAAAAATAGGTACGTCAGCATAAAAATGCCTGTGAGATACATAGGTTTTATGAATATAGGATTCATGACTTATAAGTTTAGAAAGAGTTGTTTAACAAAAGTCAGTCATGATCCTTGTAAAATGTTTTGTTTTGTAAATTATTTGAAAAACAATAAGTTCAGATGATATGTATAAATAAGAGAATAATGTATGGTTAAATGAATAACCATGTAAAATGAGTTTGTATAAGATAAGTTGTTGTAAAACAATGTCTTTTGAAAAGTATGTTATTTGTATAAAATGTTATATGACTTAAATTGAAATGATTCAAATAACTCTATGATATGTAATACCATACAAACACTTATATATAGGAAGTACCAGTGGTGTATCCACCATGCTTGTATCATATTACACATACCTCGTTACTTAAGTCACTTACTCAAACCAAACCACCAATATAGAATGTTCATGTTTAAACCAATAGTCCAATGTTACTGTATAACTCAAGTTAAATGTAAACCATGTAATGTGTAAACAAAAGTTATGTATGGTAAGTAAAATGAGATTTCTTAAACCACAAGTAAAAATGTACAAAACAAAGTGTTTGAATAAATCAAAAGTTATGCTTTGTAAAATAATGTTAGGTTAAACGAATAACCTTATAGTAGCATATTAAAAGTATACTTTGGATTTGTAAATAACATATTAAAAATATGTTTTGGTTTGTTGATAAAATATATATGTTGGTTCTGTACAATACCACACATGAGAGTATATCAAACTATACTTTTGGGAGTATATCAAAATATACTTTAAATGTGCGATTTAAGAATTCATTCAGACCTAGTGCATCAAACTACACCTTTGAGACTATAAGGATACCACAAAGGCAATCCCTATTTGGATGGAGAAACAAATTGGTTTCAGACATTCCATGACAACAGGAATGGGGTGTCTAATCCTATAGCGCTATATCATACTACCAATCGGTCCGGTGAACATAAAATAAGTACAATTCAACATTTTATTTTATGTTCTTTGAGAAATCAGTGTTTAAACCATAGATAGTCATTTAGTTTGTCCAATGATAAGTAATAACACGAATAATCAATTATACTTTGAAATCATGAAAATAACACATAGGTACACATGCTTCACCCCAAAACAGTTTGGAAAACAGCAAAATAGGGGAACTATGTACTCACTTAAGATTGCTCAGTAGTCCTTGAGTAACAACCAAACAATGCTAGAGATCACGGAAAGCAAACGGCACCTAATATAGGTAACTATGTTAATAAACCGGACCTAAATCGGAGGATCGGATAGAATGAGGGTTCGTAGACCAAACGAGTATGGAGACTCGTATAATATGGTTTAACAAAGCCCACATACTAAAATGAACCTAACCTAAGTGCTTACGACCCATTACGACCCGTTTAGGTAGCTTATGCTACTTTAACGCGTCGTTCGCGTGAAACGCGTTCGGACCGCCTAACTAGTCCTATGACAAGTAGAATATGCCTTAACATGCCTAATATTGTCGCCAAATCAGTTTAGATGTCAAAAGTTATGTCACATATGTTTATAATGAATTTTGGCATCAAAGGGGTATTTTGGTAATTTACCTAAGGCATATAAACTACCTATCATACAACTACTTAAACGTCGTGACCATAAGGTATAACCTCGGAAGGTTATTCCCGACCTACTATGGTCACCTAATGTATTTGGTCGGATCCTAATGATCGACCAAATGGGTCGGGTTCGAAGGTATAAGCGATTTATTAGATCGCTTACCCTTACGACCCTAGACAACGTGGAAATCAGTAGGCATAGTCACAAGGGACTATAACCATCGTGATTACAATCACGTTGCGAAGTTCAAACGAACTTCGCATTGACCATAAACTGGTCAATGCAGAAAGTCAAACAAAGTTTGACTTTCGAACTCGAAAAGCAATAAAAGAACGAAGGAATACTTACGAAGGGTCCCCGAATGCTAATCTTGATTCAAGTAGCTCAGGTATGAAACAAAGGTTTCAACTTAGAGCTTCTCAAATCAGGATTCTAGTGGGTTTTGAAGTTGGGGGATATGGGTATTTATAGGATTTCCCGAACCGTTAGGATCGTTTCTTGGAAACCGTGATCGAATCTAAGGCGTACACTTGTTGGAAAGTTGTGATAACTAAAAATGGCCCTTCATGAACTGAAAGGGCAAGTGTGAGTGTGTGGATGGGAGTTTAACAGCTCATCTGCTGATTAATTGATCTTATCTGATCTGGGAACCTGACGCGGGCCACGTAAAAGGAGTCACTAAACTTACGCGGGCCGCCTGGCCTTGTCTGATCAGAACCAACTTTCATAAATTACAGTTTTGGTCCCTGTTACGTATTTAAGCCATTTCCGACACGTTTAAGGCCCGTTAAGCCAACGTTAAGGCCCTAAAATGATGCCTAAACATTGTGGACATGAAACATGCTCAAAAATATGTCGGATGTTGGTTCGTTTGGTCGTACGATCGCGATGATCGCTTAATTACGACGGAATGCGCACAAGCGCGAAAAACGATCCAAAATGCATGACGAATGGATTTTTCTTATGCCAAACACTAAAATAAAATATTTTAGTGCTTACATTAATTTTTGGATGTCCAGATGTATTCAGAACGTAAGTTATGCGCGAAAGTGCAAACTTGTGCACTTTTTGACACTTTTAGTCCCTGAATGACCCAAAAGTTTATTTTAGCACACCGAACCCCTCAAAGCCTATTTCTAAGCTATATAAAGGATATTTAAGGTGTGTTTAACTTATGGTCATGTTCCTGAATGTTGGTTACAGTTCAAATTGGCATACTTTCGCAGTTTGTCAAGTTTAGTCCCTGTAAGCGAATTAACTTGTTTTTGCCATACCAAAGCCTTTAAAACTTATTTCTAAGTTATGTAAAGGTTATTTAAGGTATGTTAAGCCTATTTCACTATTCCGGAGTGTTCGATGGATTAAACTGGTCATATTTACGCATCAGAGCGCGTATAACCCTCCAGAAAGCTATTTAAAGCTTAAAATTTAACAAGAGTTGATATGTGCAAACGATACACATATTTTTACAAATCCCAAGTATGAAATACAATATTTCATTGGTTTGGCATTTGTTTGATGGTTGAAGTGACACAGGTGTCACAGTCTCCCCTACTTTAGGAAATTTCGTCCCGAAATTTAATTCTAGAGGAAGCTTGTGAAGACAGCTGTGACGGTTTCGCCTTCTAATAGATCCATTGAACCCTTAAGTAAGACTCTGGGCCATGTTAGGATTCTTAGCGAATTTGTTAACCCTCAAAGTGAATTCCTTGTAATAGTAAAACATGGAATTTTGAACTATGGACAGAAGAACGTTTCTTATGAAGACTTATCATAGGAAACTTAGTGTGTGATTGAGATCAGAATTGGGGAGTGTGAGAATAAATGACATTGGTCGAGGTCCAAGACTTCTCCCGTATCATTATTCTTGTCACTATAGGTCTTAACACATGACAAAGCTTCCTGTGGTTTCTGTGCACTGAATTCCATAATTACGTAATTCCTTGCACAGTCCGCACAGTTCATTTCATAATGCGTAGGGAAAAAAATCACTTGAATAAACATGAAGCGTCCTGACTAGACCACCAAAGGATCTTTTCAACTAGATCAACGAACGATCTTTTTAACTAGATCAACGAACGATCTTTTTAACTAGATCAACACATGATCTTCTTAACTAGACCGTCGTACGATCTCCTTAAATAGACCACTTAAGGGATCTCTTTAATTATATCATCACATGATATTTCTAATCAGATTTTCAAAATCAATCTGTTTAACCAGACCATACAAGAGGTCCAATTTTAGAATAGTACTTTAAAACCCAAGGGACTTGACTACAACGTAGAAGTCCATTAAGGATTTAAGATAGTAACTTTGGATATCCTACTATGAATCCCTCATATAAGATATGGAAGATTCTACGAGGATTTGGATGGATCACATACAACCACAAAACATGTAAGAAAAACACATAAGCACAAATTTAGTTAACTTGATTCTTTAATTTGTTATTTTTAGGTATGGACATTTAAAGCACACTAGGAATCCAATCCATGGATTTCATTTGGCACTTTAATGATTTTCAAGGATCTATCTATAAAGATAGAAGGATTCTCAATAAGATTTTGGCCTTGTTTCTTAAAAGAAACGAGTGTTTAAGGTTCTTGGAGAGATCACAAGTGATCATAAGATAACTGAACCACACGAGTAGTTTATCTTTGGGTTGACATCATAAGGTTGCATCAAACATTCACACAATCACATAAATTTTGCAGAAATAAAAAAACAACAAATCTTTATTTATGCAACAACCGAATTGTCTTGAAGTGTCAAAAGATAACAACCAAGGAATTACAAAACATTAATTGTTCACTTCTGCATCATTGTTCCCGTTTGCCTCATTGATCTTAAATGCTCGTCCTCGTGCTGGAGGTGCGTTAACAAGTCTTGGGCAATTGTTTCTGTAGTGAGTAAGGTCACCACAGTTATAACATGACCCCGGAGGGAACCGTGCTTGAACAGCAGCAGGGTTTGCAGCAGCTTGATTTGCATAACGACAAACATTGATCAAATGTCCCAACCGCCAGAGTGGGTACATTTGTGACACTGCTCTTGCTCCAGATGATGACGGTTGCACTTGTTGCACAAAGGTGCGGTACCAACATAGTTTTGTCTTTTGCGAGGTTGTGCTGGCTGGTTTGGTGCAACCTGTTTGTCTTGAGCAGTTACAGCATAGTTTTGAGAGGCTTTGCGCTTCTTCTTCTTGGACACCTCAGCATTTTCTTCCTTTGGTTCCACTTGAGCAGTCTTGTCAGATGGTCTTGAATAGCCCTTCCGAAATAGCTTGCGCTTCCTGATATGGGATTCAGTCAGAGTGGCAGCCAATTCAATGGCTTGTCTGACAGTAGTAGGGTTGCTGCCAGTAACGATATCCTGAACTACGTCAGGAAGACCATCAATGTATTTCTCAATCGCCTTAACCAGAGGCGTAACCATAGTAGGGCATAACAAGCTCAATTCCTCAAAGTGGTCAGTATAGGCTCGATGTTCCCCACTGTCTTGCTTCAAATCATCAAATTCCCTTTCTAGAGCCCTTAGCTCATGACGAGGACATAATTCCTTCATCATAAGAGCCCTAAGTTCAGCCCAAGTCTGTGCTAATGCAACCTCAGCACCACGGTCTCTCATCACCCCGTTCCACCACGTAAGAGCCCTCTTCTGAAACACACTCGAAGAAAACTCGACCTTGCGATTTTCAGGACACTGAACGTGACGGAAAGTATTCTTAATGCTCTCGAACCATTGAAGAAGCCCAGTTGCTCCCTCAGAACCACTAAACTTGAGCGGTTTAGCCGAGTTAAAATTCTTGAAATTGCATGGAGCATTGTTGTTGTTGATGGCTTGAATCATTTGAGCATAAAGATTTGGGAAGGCAGCAGCCATTTGCTGCGCGATGATTTCCGCCAGTTCGGCATTCGCCATCTCATTGTCGCGTCGAGGAGGCATTCTAAAAGAGGAAACATGAGAGGAAACGAGTGAGAGAATTAGACGAAAAGAATGAGATGAAACAAATCTGATGAAAGCAAGGATAGTGGTCATTTGTTTGTTACTACAAAGCAACAAACGACCCCGGTGATTAATCAAAGTAAATAGGTCAAAAATAATGTATCGCGAAGACATGCTCGCCTATAAGTGGACACTCACCCCAAGAGTTCCTAGGTAAGAGTGACTGGTCCGATTATGTGGATTTGTACGAACACTCTAGCCTTAGACAGAAAACTCAGGGTACAGGCACCCACCCTTCCAGTTTGCACGTGTTCACATTATTTAGACCAACTTTGAAGGGATTTGAAAACTTAGAGGGTTCAAAACCATATAATAAATCATCCTAGAACAGATGATTAGTTTTCAAAACGGGATAGAAATTTATGTTCTTATTGTGGTTGTCACCTAAGAATAAGTGACGGTATTGTTTTAAAACTAAACACAAGAAAACTTGTGTTAGGGTCCTAGGAAGGTTATAGTCTAGGTCAAAGCATTACTAATAACCTAATTCCCTATAACCATTGGCTCTGATACCAACTTTTCTGTCACACCCTGACCACGTAAAGCGACTAGACGTGGCGGAAACGTTGGGGAGTGTTGTAACAGAATCATTGTTTCATAACCATGGAATAATTAAATTATGTTTTATTGAATAAATGAACCCATTGTTTTAATACAATCAAATAAGTACAACTATGATCTTCCAAGTTTTAAAGTTGCTAAGGCACAAGACCATCCTAAATGTAGCATGTATCAACAGTCATTGCAAAGCAGTACCTGAAACATGTGTAAAAATAGGTACGTCAGCATAAAAATGCCTGTGAGATACATAGGTTTTATGAATATAGGATTCATGACTTATAAGTTTAGAAAGAGTTGTTTAACAAAAGTCAGTCATGATCCTTGTAAAATGTTTTGTTTTGTAAATTATTTGAAAAACAATAAGTTCAGATGATATGTATAAATAAGAGAATAATGTATGGTTAAATGAATAACCATGTAAAATGAGTTTGTATAAGATAAGTTGTTGTAAAACAATGTCTTTTGAAAAGTATGTTATTTGTATAAAATGTTATATGACTTAAATTGAAATGATTCAAATAACGCTACGATATGTAATACCATACAAACACTTATATATAAGAAGTACCAGCGGCGTATCCACCATGCTTGTATCATATTACACATACCTCGTTACTTAAGTCACTTACTCAAACCAAACCACCAATATAGAATGTTCATGTTTAAACCAATAGTCCAATGTTACTGTATAACTCAAGTTAAATGTAAACAATGTAATGTCTAAACAAAAGTTATGTATGGTAAGTAAAATAAGATTTCTTAAACCACAAGTAAAAATGTACAAAACAAAGTGTTTGAATAAATCAAAAGTTATGCTTTGTAAAATAATGTTAGGTTAAACGAATAACTTTATAGTAGCATATTAAAAGTATACTTTGGATTTGTAAATAACATATTAAAAATATGTTTTGGTTTGTTGATAAAATATATATGTTGGTTCTGTACAATACCACACATGAGAGTATATCAAACTATACTTTTGGGAGTATATCAAAATATACTTTAAATGTGCGATTTAAGAATTCATTCAGACCTAGTGCATCAAACTACACCTTTGAGACTATAAGAATACCACAAAGGCAATCCCTATTTGGATGGAGAAACAAATTGGTTTCAGACATTCCATGACAACAGGAATGGGGTGTCTAATCCTATAGCACTATATCATACTACCAATCGGTCTGGTGAACATAAAATAAGTACAATTCAACATTTTATTTTATGTTCTTTGAGAAATCGGTGTTTAAACCATAGATAGTCATTTAGTTTGTCCAATGATAAGTAATAACACGTATAATCAATTATACTTTGAAATCATGAAAATAACACATACGTACACATGCTTCACCCCAAAACAGTTTGGAAAACAGTAAAGTAGGGGAACTATGTACTCACTTGAGATTGCTCTGTAGTCCTTGAATAACAACCAAACAATGCTAGAGATCACGGAAATCAAACGACACCTAATATAGGTAACTATGTTAATAAACCGGACCTAAATCAGAGGATCGGATAGAATGAGGGTTCGTAGACCAAACGAGTATGGAGACTCGTATAATATGGTTTAACAAAGCCCACATACTAAAATGAACCTAACCTAAGTGCTTACGACCCATTACGACCCGTTTAGGTAGCTTATGCTACTTTAACGCGTCGTTCGCGTGAAACGCGTTCGCACCGCCTAACTAGTCCTATGACAAGTAGAATATGCCTTAACATGCCTAATATTGTCGCCAAATCAGTTTAGATGTCAAAAGTTATGTCACATATGTTTATAATGAATTTTGGCATCAAAGGGGTATTTTGGTAATTTACCTAAGGCATATAAACTACCTATCATACAACTACTTAAACGTCGTGACCATAAGGTATAACCTCGGAAGGTTATTCTCTACCTACTATGGTCACCTAATGTATTTGGTCGGATCCTAATGATCGACCAAATGGGTCGGGTTCGAAGGTATAAGCGATTTATTAGATCGCTTACCCTTACGACCCTAGACAACGTGGAAATCAGTAGGCATAGTCACAAGAGACTATAACCATCATGATTACAATCACGTTGCAAAGTTCAAACGAACTTCGCATTGACCATAAACTGGTCAATGCAGAAAGTCAAACAAAGTTTGACTTTCGGACTCGAAAAGCAATAAAAGAACGAAGGAATACTTACGAAGGGTCCCCGAATGCTAATCTTGATTCAAGTAGCTCAGGTATGAAACAAAGGTTTCAACTTAGAGCTTCTCAAATCAGGACTCTAGTGGGTTTTGAAGTTGGGGGATATGGGTATTTATAGGATTTCCCGAACCGTTAGGATCGTTTCTTGGAAACCGTGATCGAATCTAAGGCGTACACTTGTTGGAAAGTTGTGGTAACTAAAAATGGCCCCTCATGAACTGAAAGGGCAAGTGTGAGTGTGTGGATGGGAGTTTAACAGCTGTAATCTGCTGATTAATTGATCTTATCTGATCTGGGAACCTGACGCGGGCCACGTAAAGGGAGTCACTAAACTTACGCGGGCTGCCTGGCCTTGTCTGATCAGAACGAACTTTCATAAATTACAGTTTTGGTCCCTGTTACGTATTTAAGCCATTTCCGACACGTTTAAGGCCCGTTAAGCCAACATTAAGGCCCTAAAATGTAACACCCCAAAAATGGGTTTGGTAATTAAACCACGTTACTAGTGACGACGGGTAAAATACCGTTAGTGGTAAAAAAAAATTAATTAACCCGGTTAATATTAGGATTTAAATAAATAAATTTGATGTTAATTAAAAGAGGATAAATACCTTGAGGAAAACAAAGTATATAGAAGGCTCGAGCTAACGGGACTTAAAATAAGACGGGTTATGACTACCCCGAACTCACCAAGTTAAACTAGCAAAGTTTAAACTAGTTAACAAAACAAAGTATTGTTGAAAATAAGTAGGTTGTAGCCTACTTAATAGTTAACAAAACTTGAGGGACCAAAATCGTCAAAAAGGGAACAAGTTCTTTTAATAAAAAAAACACACACACACACCACACACACTTTGTGTGTGTGGATCGATAATCAGGAGCGACCAAGAGAGCTCAAACCCTAAAATCAACAAATTCACCAAATTAGAGCTCGAATCAAGCCCCAAATCAATGCATGAACGCGTATAAATGATCACCAAGTCAAAGGGATCATAAGGTATGTTAAATTTTGTAATTTGGTGATGTCTTGAAGTTATGATGAACACTCAAAATCACAATTTGGGAATGGATGATGAATCCATGAGTGTAGTTGTGAAGAAATCTATGTGTAGGAACAACCCTAGTTAACAATTTGATGAACTAGTGTTGAAAACTAGGGAATTGATGATTTCCCTTGTATGTGCTAAGTGGGTTATGGCTAGATAATGAAGATGATGATATAATTGTGCTAGAAATCATCATAGTTGATAGTAGAAACAAAGTACTTGAACAAATTTACATGATTGAGTACTTGTTCATACATGATAGAGATGGGTTTTTATGATATGATGATGTTAGTGTCTAAATTGTGATTAGAATCCTCATATTAGATAATAAAAGTATGCTACTTGAACCATTTAGGTGTTTGAGTACATGAATCAAAATTACCATGAATTGGGTTTGGTGTAAAAAGAATGGAAATGATGATAAATTCATGTTAAAAATGAAGCTTGATATCATCATGTGTTAAGAAAGATTAATGTAGTGTTAATTCGATGAATTATGGTTATAAAACTTGGTAAACAAAGTGAATAAACAGTAGCCTAAGTATGATGCTACCGTGTATTTGACCAAGTAGTTAAATGAGTAGTAAAGCTACATCATGTAATCACTTATGATTAATAGGCCGTTGACTTTAAACAGTCAAACCGACCTATAATACGATGAATGATAATTCTTGAATAAAAAATGCGTAGGGTGGAATGATCGTATTAAGTTATGACTAAACTAACCACCTTGTGAAATGATGAATAATAGTTGGCGCTTAAACAAGCTAGGTGAAGCTTGGAGTGAAAGCGGGTCAAACGAATCAAGAATGAAGGGAAAAGCATAATTCGGATGCAAGGTAAGTATAACTTACACTAGTCTTATATTTTAGAATATTCTCTTATCGTATTAGTTACGAATAAGATAAATACATAATTGAGGTATGATGTTCCGGCGTGTAAACGTACGGAACAAGATAGTCGAGTATGACAAGAAACCATGTTGATGGTTTAAAAGGAGTTAAATCGGTAATTTGATCATTTTATGACAAATGGAAAATAAACTTTTGAATGGTTGCCTTATAGGGTAAACCAAAACAAACAATAAGGGTAAAACGGTAAATTGGTCATGCATCGACCATAACTATTGGCTTTAAAAGACACTTATGAAGTAAGCCTTAATAGCCCGAAAAGTGTTAAGAAATGAATTATAAGTAAAGCGACCGCACGATGTAAATCGGAGCGAGTCATATAGTCGAGATGAAAATACATGTCATCTCGCCAATATAATCGGTCATTTAGACCAAACGGGTCAAAGGGTGAAGATACCACCTTTTGATAATAACGACTAATGATTCTTGTCGAGTTATATGATTTCAGGAATAAATGTAGAAATGATATTTGCATCGCTACTATTTAGCGAATGTTATAGCAAGGCATTAAATCAGGTCAATACAGTGACCCGAGCCAGGTATGTGTAATAGAGTAATGATTCATTGAGAACGTAAGGTTCAATGAGTATTTAATGAAGTCTTAGATAGACAATGGGTTACTTAAGTGGGTAAACCGAATGTTTTAAAAGAGGGTAGTGGCGTTTGGAAAAACATATTGACTTTTCGAGCAAGATCATAATTCAAAAGAAGAATCATGGGTCAAACATGCTCTCAAAAGACATTGTCGTAATTGAAAGACTAAAAAGGACCAAAACGCCCTTGTTAGCTAATTCGAACAAACAACCTTTAAAGGTTGTTTGGAAACAAGTTTTATGATTAAGTAAATACTTAGATTAAGTATAGAAGTTGAAAGAGGTATTATATTAGTCAAACGGTACTATTTGAGTTTTTGCCGTAAAATAATGATTCGAGAGGTAAAATTTGGTTTATATAGATCACCACCTCAAACCCGCCATAAACACAATTGTGGTGGGAGATTATAGGATAAGAAATGTGGTGATGAAATGCTAGAAACAATCGAAAGCGATTTTAGGCTCGAAAGTGCTTAAATACCCTTAACGGGTCAAAATAAGCGTACAAGCTAAAACGGGTTTAAATTGTGTAATAAACCTATGATTAGAACCTAATATGGTAGGTAACATTAATTTGTAGAAGTGTATGTAATATAGGGATCAAACAAATACGTTTGTTTGATAAAATGCATAAACGGGTTAAAATTTGGTAAAAAGGTAACGAGTCAAAGGCTTAGAAGTCTCAAAATTTCTTATGTTGGATGTAGGATTTTAACTCCATAAGATGGAGGATTAAATTACGGACGCGTAGGAAAAAAAATCGGGTAAAACGGATCAATAACGAAGAAGTTATGGCCGTTTCCGTAAAAACTGGCATAGCTGATCTGAACTGCAACCTGCTGGAAACTGGTTTCCCAGGCGACACGCGAAGGAACAACATGGTTCCTCCGCGACACGCGACAGAACCCTGATTTAGCGAAAAAATTTTATTTTAATCAATTTCGCTTCCCGGACTCGTTTAAATACGTTCTAAGTTACATATGACTAATCCAACTCATGTTTTATGAGTTTCAGGTATGATTTTAGCACCGGAGGATGATCAAGCACAACGAAGAACCGAACACGATCAAGAAATAAGCTTCCGCACTATGTATCGTTGTCTTGTTAAATGACGAAGTCAAACATGTTATTTTGTATAGTTTTAATTCTGTAAATAAAGTTTAATGAAACCCGTATTTTCAATGTATTGAAATTCTAATTACCCGTTTATTTTCGTAAATTATACGAAAATTGTTAAATAATAATAAGGGTGTTACATAAAATGATGCCTAAACATTGTGGACATGAAACATGCTCAAAAATGTGTCGGATGTTGGTTCGTTTGGTCGTACGATCGCGATGATCGCTTAATTACGACGTAATGCGCACAAGCACGAAAAACGATCCAAAATGCGTGACGAATGGATTTTTCTTATGCCAAACACTAAAATAAAATATTTTAGTGCTTACATAAATTTTTGGATGTCCGGATGTATTCAGAACGTAAGTTATGCGGGAAAGTGCAAACTTGTGCACTTTTTGACACTTTTAGTCCCTGAATGACCCAAAAGTTTATTTTAGCACACCGAACCCCTCAAAGCCTATTTCTAAGCTATATAAAGGATATTTAAGGTGTGTTTAACTTATGGTCATGTTCCTGAATGTTGGTTACAGTTCAAATTGGCATACTTTCGCAGTTTGTCAAGTTTAGTCCCTGTAAGCGAATTAACTTGTTTTTGCCATACCAAAGCCTTTAAAACTTATTTCTAAGTTATGTAAAGGTTATTTAAGGTATGTTAAGCCTATTTAACTATTCCAGAGTGTTCATTGGATTAAACTGGTTATATTTACGCATCAGAGCGCGTATAACCCTCCAGAAAGCTATTTAAAGCTTAAAGTTTAACAAGAGTTGATATGTGCAAACGATACACATATTTTTACAAATCCCAAGTATGAAATACAATATTTTAATTGGTTTGGAATGTGTTTGATGGTTGAAGTGACACAGGTGTCACATGAGTTAAATTACTAATTTTCTGATACAAATCATACACAACAGACCCATCTATTTTATTATAAGTTTCTTTTAGATCTGTCCACACATCACTAGCAATTTTAGAAAAGACGTGACCCATATACAATTCCTCACTAATAGAGTTTAATATACAAGTAAGTATCACACCCCAACCGATGGTGGAAACACCGGAGTGAGACGAAACCAAGATTGCTCAAGACTTCATAACACTAATTGTGACAAGTATTTAATAAACAAATTTCATTTCACTGTTAACATCGAGAACATTGTTTGTAATAGAATTACAACAAGTTTAAAACAAAATAAAGTACAACAAGTATTTAAAGTTTAAGGTGCGTTTCTAGGCATCCTACTAGATTCCGTGCGTCATCATCAAAATCCTGCAACACGTTTTAAAGTATAGTTCAATACAAAAGTATTGGTGAGCATACAAGCTTGAGTACTAGCATATGTATAAAAGTTTGAACAACCCACATGACAAAAATAGTTAACTAGATTAATGTAAACATGGCATGCAATTATACAAGTCCATCCTCTGATTACCGCTAGCGTAATCTTATCATAGCAACGATAAGACCGTTTTGTATTTAACTTAACATGACCTCAAGAATACGAGTGGTGCGTTACTCCTATAGCGCTATACATGTTAAGGGGATGCTCGTACGAAGTTAATAATAAGTAAATCCCATAAGAATATTCTAGGATTATAAATCAAGTATCACGTATTTAAGCATGTATGATTGGATTTGTTTGTGTTTGCAATGGTTGCAAAAGTTGCTAGGCGCTCCCTAGTCGGTCGACCGGGGAGTTGAGAATACTCGGCTTAGGCGGAAAGTACTCGGTGAGTACTCGTACATGTTAAATTATAAAGAAATTAGTTTTTAGAAATTAAATATATGACAAATAACATAAATTTACTAATATCTATAACAAAACACATGAAAATGATATTCATTCTTTAATACAACAGGCATAGAAATTATGTTTTATTATTTTTAAGTCAAACTCGGCCCGAGTTGACCTACTAGATACGATTTTGGCCGAGGTTGATCGTGTTTGATCGATTCCGAGTAATTAGGCGGAGTCAAAGAAAGTCGTCTCGGCAGCCTACCTTGTAGCGACTACTCGGGGAGTACTCGACCTTGGAAACCTTGTTTTATAACCATGGTTTGCATAATGTATAAATGATTGCGTGTGTTTAATAGCATAAACGTATTTCATCCAAAAGTGTAAAAGAAAAAACAGTCATGTATACTCACAATTTTGCAACGGTTTCCGATTATCCTTGAATATCGAGTTGTTGAGAATGAGGAATCGAAGGTGTAAGGTCAATCGGATTTTATGGAGTAGTTGGGTTCGAGATTTAGAATTCAAGTACAAAAGTATGTATATAAGGAAATATATCTTGTCCAAGTACTCATTTTGACACTAAGTTGTATGTGATTTCATGGGTCCTAGTTTGTCCATTAGAATAAAAAATGAGAGGCTTAGACCATTAGATAAAGTAGTCTAGGCTCATGACGCATAATCATAAACCGATTATCATCATGAGTTCGGTTATGTATGTATATATATAGTTATATAGTAACCCTAAAACTAAGTCCATCAAGAGTATCATAGATTGTCATGTAAGTCAAGCGTGGAGGATTAGCCTCATTGTATGATTCACCAATGCACAAATCATCACAAGGATGATTCGGATGGTCATGAATGAAAAGGAAATATACAACTAACTAATATGTCTTCAAGTAGCCAGGTAAGATTAACTCAGGTGAGCCGTCTCAACATGGAAAGAATTAACTGTAACTCCCCAAATTATAATTACGTACTTTTATGAATATATAATATGCTACAAGTAAGTAATAACACTTATAACCTTAGTATATGAATGCTTATGATGGGAATAATAATAATAACAAGATTATGTGTAGAAACAAATATTAAAAGAATGATAATAAAAAATTAGGAACTTGATTATTATGTGAAAATTAACCAAATAGAAAGGAAGTAGTAATAAATGTAAACACTACATTTGTGAGGGACCAAAAATGAAAAGATATGAAAGAATGAATGATAAAATGAATTAAAACACAAACACACACACACACACACAAATCAGGTGTGTGTGTCGCCCAGGAGATCAAGAGAGAAGGGGGAAAACCCTTATCATCTTAAAATCCAGTAATGAAAGGAAAGAATTGAAGCTAATCAATTGCATGTTCATCATTTTCTAACCATCTTAACATTCTAAACATAAGGTATGTTGAAATTTGCAATTTGATGATCATGAATGAAATGGGTTTCAAGTAAATGCATGAGTTTGTATAAAATTAATATGAATATGGGTTAGGCGCATCTCATGGAACATGAATTAAACCTGAAATCGATTAGGTTGCTAAGTGAAAGTTAAAACCCATTTAGAGTAAGAGTGTTGTGATGTGTAATATGACATTTGGTGTAAATTAGTATAATGATGTTTGTATGATGATGTTCATAATAATATGTTGTTAAGTGGAATCGATTTAGGATGAAGGTTATATGAGATTTTGATTGAAATTGATGTTCTTGGTGTTATTGATATGAATTGGCCAAGTTATGCATATAATACTTGTACACTATGCTGAATTAATAGTACACACACCAAGTATTTGTTAAAATGCCTGAATGAAATGATCAAATGATTTTTACAATGTTAAATGGATAGAACTGGGAAATTGTTAGTTGTTAATTTGAATATGTTAAGAACGGAACGAAAAAAATGGCACGAGATTAAAGTAAATGATTTTGGATTGTAGGAATTAAGGAAGAAAGCTCAAGTCGTTCCAGATCGCAATCATACAACGACAAAGGTATGTCCTTATGCTTACGGATCTTAGTAATATGTAATGCTTATGTTATGTTATCATTCTAGATTTAGAAACTTGTATATACCCAATGAGTTTATGATAAGTCCATGTTATGATTATGAGTCGAACAAGTAGAAATGTTATATGTAAAATTTAGAGAGTTGATGTTAAATTGTACATAAAGTAATGAAAGAACTTGACAACGAATTCCATTAGAAAGTATATTTGAAAGAATGTTTAAAGTGATCATCATCAAGTTTGAATGAAGCTTTGGATACTAAGATGGATTGTTTTTATAAAACTAGTTGCAATGTTTTGAATGTAGGTAAATCGTCTTGATAGACCGCGCCATGTTGGAACAGACACATCGACTCGCACGCTTTCGCTATGATATTGAACTAAATGGGTCAAAACGTTTTGATGGAAACTTCCATGTTATGTTTTAGCCTTTGTAAATACTTATCCCTAAAAATGATTTAGAACTCTTGTCATCTATGTTTATGTTGTTCTATGGTTTTTGGATGTTAACTTCTATGAAAATGTTAACTTGCTTTTGTCTAAGTCAAGGTTTATGGTCGATCTTCATAGTTTGTATGTTTGACCCGTTTTGTTTTCATGGTTAAAACTCTCATGTTTTTAATAAGAATTTTAGACCTTACAAGTTGGTATAAGAGCCCAGGTTTGAGGGAAAAAGTATCAAAGATAAGATACTTGAACTCAAACCGAAAGCTCGTATGAAGGTGTGTTCATTCCAAGGCGCTATGCAAGTAAGTAATTTAAGAATTTCGATAGTGTATTCTTAGTTTTAAACGGGAAGGGAATATGGTTAAGTCATTAGAATAACCTGGGTAGGGACATTATGGAATGTTACTGGAGGTTTTGGGACATAACAGGACCATTTCGGGTTGGAACTGTAACAACCCGACTTTTGAAGTCAAAGTACAAGTCAAAGTCAAAGTCAAAGTAAGAAAAGATTGCTAATTAGATCTGTCATTTCTGACTTAATTATTTCTTGTACTTTCAACTCGATAATCGATGTGTGTTAGTTACACAATTTTGTTTTACGATTTCTAATATGTGAAGTAACAATGCGATAAACGCAATTAAACGCCAATCTACTTAACGCTATCTCATCGCTATCGCATCGCAACTCGAATAGCAGTTATTGGTATTGATCTATATGTGGGTGTTAATTATGTGTTACTTGTGCATGTTTATTTTTGTTAAAGGTGTTATTCGCAAACGCAATCGCAACTCTATCACATCGAAAGCTAATCGCAAACGCTAAACGCAGACTTACTTACTTGTATGTTACTCGAAACCGATAGAATCTGAGCTCGTCCAGTCCTTCTACTCACTCTTTAGTGAAGTGCCGGTCTGAGAATGGATTACTATAAAAAAGACAACCGATTCATGGGTTGAACATGAAACTCCATCAAGAACAGTTGCTGATCGAACGAGGTGATTCCCATCCGATCAGACGACTTGGACTTGATGTGGTTCCCGTTGTTTGACACGTTGGCACACCATCTAGGTCAAACGGCAAAACTTTTAACTTAACAAGTTCTCAAATGAAACAGTCGCTCAAACGAATAGCTGTCAAATCGGGCGACCATCCGATCGAATGACTATTCGACAGAGTGACATGTGATTTTCCGTACTTAAACGGTTTTTTAAAACTTCAAAGAATATCAGTATCCCTGAACGAATCACCATCCGATCGAACGGCCATCCGTCCGGATGACCATCCGACCGGATGGCTGGACATATAGAGATACTTCTCACTTTTCAAAATGCTACAATGAAAACTTCAAAGTTCCAAACAATACACAAACACATCCCTCCCAAATGAATGAACCTCCGACCGAATGGTCATCCGTCCGGATGACCATCCGTCCGGACAGTCATCCGATCGGATCACTATCCGTCCCTCATTTCACCCGCTGCACTGTTTTACACGCTGTTCAATGCTTACGCTGTCGTACAGTGATCAGGCTAATCTCTCAAGTGCTCCCTTCAATCCAAGCATGTGTTTATTTATTTAACATGAACTGTGAGTATACTCGATCCCTTTTTGCTTAATGCACTTTTGGGTGTTACATACGTTAATTATATAAAATCACCTCGACACACAACGCAAACACTTTTATACGCTAACCGCTCTGCATGTTATACGTGTTATTCGATGAATGCTTGTATGTTATGTTTACACAGTGATTGTTGCCTGACACCTTAGCAACGATAATACTATAGTTTGGACTCAGTGGTGATATGTGTTGCGCATACTACAACTCGCAGCCATGTCTGTGCGTATTTCATTGTCGATAGCTTACATGCTTCACATTTCTACGTGTTACATGCTGGTTATGCGTAAATCGCTACTATTATACTATTAAACTTGTATGCTCACCTTTACACTATGTGTATTGACCTATTTTAATGTATGTGATAGGGGTTTAGGATGCCGTGTTTTGCTGAACTCTGTGGAATCAAGCTAGGGGAGTCTAGAAACAAACTAAATAATATTTGAGTTGTCGGAACAATGATTTGTCTTTGAGAACTGTGTCTGTAATAACTGTTTTACTTTATATGTTCATGGTATGGGACGTGAATGCTAAATATATGGTAATTTAATAGTTGTTATGGATTCTCCTGAACAATCTGTTTCGCTCAGTGCCTCACACCGATGTTTCTGCCATCGGTTGGGGTGTGACAGGAACGGGGCTCGGGAATGGAGTTTTGGGTTGTTTGTAGTTAAAACAGCGTTTGCAGACTAGAAGGGGCGTCAGCGACGGCCCTAGGGCGTCAGAGACACCACCCTTGATCCCCGATGCACTAGTTTACTGCCTACGCAAAGTTTCAGCGACGCCAACTTTTGGGGGGCGTCGTCTTCACCGAAGACTGAACTAGGTTGCTGATTTTTTACGTTTCATTATGCCAAAGCTCCCTAAACCATTTCCAAACCTCGTTAAACTTTAGGAAAACCTCAAAATACCAATGGAATCATGGATACAAGCTAGTTAACATGAATATCAATAGTAAATGCATGAAAAATAGAAAGTTAAGTATATAAATGAATGTATGCTTTGATTAACACATCTAGAATGTTTGTAAGGAAGAGTTATATAGGTCCATGACCTACGGGAATGAACTATTGAAAGCAAATAATGCATAGAATGATAAAGATAATGAATGGATTGATAACTAACATAAGTATGTAATTATAGATGGCAAACGAAGGAAACCCAAATACCACGGAACGAATAAATCAAGATGAACTAAACAAGCTAATCTCGGATGAAGTGGTAAAGATACTTGATGCAAACATTCCACTAATAACACAAGAAGTAGAAAGTCAAGTGCTAAGCGTGGCAGAAACTCTGATGATAAGTAAGATGGATGAATTGAAGGAAATGATAAACGGAGTACAAGGCAAGAAGGAAGCCCGACGATGTACATACAAGGAGTTTATGGCATGTAAGCCTGCATCTTATAATGGGGAAATAGATCCCATTGAATGCCAAAGATGGATTTCTAACATAGAAGGGGTGTTTATTCGAAGCCACTGTGAGAAGGAAGACAAAGTCATGTTTGCCACGGGGCAACTACTTCGACAAGCTAAAGATTGGTGGGATGCTTATAGTAAAGAAGTCGGCGAGGAAAAGCTCTAAACCCTAACATGGCAAGATTTTAAGGAACCTTTCATCAAGTATCATTGTCCACAATTGGCTGTGGATCGGATTCAAGAAGATTTCCTCCAACTTCGACAAAAGAATGAAACAATCGACGAAATCACAAACATTTTCCTTGACAAGATGAAGTTTTGGAAGGAGTTTACAAGAACGAAAAGAATGATGATTAACCGCTATCACGACATGTTAAAAGCAGAATACCGGGAATTCATCACCCCTTCCAAGTGTGAGACATTGAATGAGCTCATTAACTGGGCAAGGGATATGGAGATCAAATTGAAAAGACAAACGTGGGGAGAAAAGACAAGTCGAGAAAGGATCGACACAAGGCACACCTAAAAAGCCTAAAATGCATGATCAGGGAAAGAAAGACACCACTAAAAGACGGCTCCCTCGGTGCAAGACGTGCGGGAAACTCCATTCAGGAGAGTGCTTAATGGGGAAGAAGGGATGTTATAATTGCGGACAAGAAGGGCATCCGTATTATAACTGTCCAAATCCAAAAAGGGTAGGTTACAACTGTAACGAATCAGGCCACGTGAAGGCCGAATGCCCAAATCTCAAGCAAGGGGCGAAGAAAGAAGGAAAGAAAGAAGAACCCTCTAAAGCTAAAGGAAGAATGTTTCAAATCTCATTAGAAGAAGCGAGGGCTCTCCCGAATGTGGTGTCAGGTATATTCATGATAAACTCTATACCTAGATACGTATTGTTTGATACCAGAGCAAGTAGGTCATTTGATTCAAGTGAGTTTATACTTTCCCCTATATTTACAATAGAAAGAATGCCTATACCCTTAGAAGTAGAAATAGCTGATTGTAAGAGTTACCTTTTGCACGAAATATGTAGAAATTGTAAGATCACCGTTGTGGATGAGGATTTTGATATTGATCTTATTCCCATGGTTTTGGGAGAATTCAAAGTAGTGGTGGGTATGGATTGGCTATCCCGATATCACGCAGATATCATATGTGAAAGAAAAACTATTCATGTGATGTCTCCTAAGGGAAAACGGGTAAGTATCTATGGGGAAAGGGGAGGTAGAGGCTAAATTGTGCACCATTGTAGAAGCGGTTAAGTATGTGAGGAACGGAAGTAAGGTGTTCTTAGCCTATGTAGTTGATACGAAACAAGATACTTTAAGGATTGAGGATACGAGAATTGTGAATGAATACCCAAATGTGTTTCTGAATGATTTGCCGGGACTCCTACCCGAGCGAGGGGTTGAATTCCGAATCGAATTGAACCAAATGCCAAACCGGTAGCCAAAGCTCCTTACCGGTTGGCACCCGCGGAGGTATGGGAATTAATGGTCCAATTACAAGAACTTCTAGACAAGGGCTTCATATGTCCTAGCGTATCCCCGTGGGGAGCACCTTTTTTATTTGTTAAAAAGAAGGATGGGTCGATGCGTATGTGCATCGACTACCGTGAGCTTAATAAACTCACGGTGAATAACCGATACCCTTTACCAAGAATAGATTATCTTTTTGTTTAATTACAAGGGGCAAGTTGGTTCTCGAAAACCGACTTACGATCGGGTTACATCAAGTATGAGTAAGAGAAGAAGATGTAGCTAAGACTGCGTTCAGAACCCATTACGAACATTATGAATTTTTAGTAATGTATTTCAGGTTAACTAACGCTCCGGCCGCTTTCATGGATTTAATGAATAGAGTATGCCGAAACATGTTAGAAAAATTTGTCATAGTATTTATTGATGATATTTTGGTATACTCTCGCAGCGAGTCCGAACATGCGAGTCATCTACCTGGGTGCTCAAGAATCTTCGAAAAATAAGATTATATGCTAAGTTTTCTAAATGTGTGTTTTGGCTCAGAGAAGTACAATTCTTGGGTCATGTAATTAATGAGAAAGGGATTTTGGTGGATCCATCTAAAGAAGAAGCCGTAGTTAAGTGGATACCCCTGAAAAACGTTAATGAAGTGAGAAGTTTCCTTGGCATAGCCGGCTATTAACGGAGATTCATCCAGGATTTCTAAAAAAATAGCTCTACCTTTAACCAGGTTGACAAAAAAAGGAAGAAAAATTTGTATGGGGTGTCGATCAAGAGAAAGCTTTTCAAATGTTAAAGGAAAAGTTGTTGAGTTCTCCGATATTGACTTTACCGGAAGGAATAGAAGACCTAGTGGTTTATGCAGATGCATCACATTAGGGGTTGGGATGTGTAATGATGCAACGAGGCAAGGTCATCCCTTATGCCTTGAGGCAGCTTAAACAACACGAAAATAACTACCCGACTCATGATTTAGAATTAGCGGTGATAGTTTTTGCCCTAAAAATCTGGAGGCACTATTTGTACGGATCGAATGCATGATATTTTCAAACCACAAAGGTCTCAAATATTTCTTCGAGCAGAAAGACCCTAATATGAGACAACGGAGGTGGTTAGAATTGATTAAAGATTATGATTGCGACATTCTATACCATTCGGGTAAAGCCAATGTCGTGGCAGACGCATTAAGCCGAAAAGAATATCCACCGCCTATTCGAGTGAAGTCAGTGAGAATGATAGTCACACCAAACCTCCTCAAAACATTACGAAAAGCTCAAGATGAGTCATTGAATGCAAACGACCCAAAAGGTGAAAGAATGAAAGAGTTTGTTAATAAGCTGGATGTAAACACAAGTGGATTAAAGACGAGGTATGGACGGATTTGGATACCATGTTTCTGCGATGCAAAGAATCTACTATTTGAAGAAGCACATAAGTCCCGATACTCAGTTCATCCGGGAGCTACTAAAATGTATCAGGATTTGAAAGAGAATTATTGGTGGCCGGGAATGAAACGCGACATTGTTAAGTATGTATCCAAATGCTTAACATATTCCCAAGTAAAGGCGGAACATCAAAAACCGTACGGGAAATTGCAATCCTTAGAAATTCCGGTATGGATGTGGGAGAATGTGACCATGGATCTCGTAACTAAACTTCCTAGAACGAGAAAAAGGCATGATGTTATATGGGTCGTTGTTGACCGCCTTACCAAAAGCGCCCATTTTCTACCTATTCGGGAAATTTATTCTTCGGAAAGATTAACGGAAATTTATGTAAATGAAATTATCTCCCGTCATGGTGTACCCGTGTCCATTGTGTCGGATCGGAACACGCAATTTACATCTTGTTACTAGCAAAAGTTTCATGAAGGATTGGGTACTCAACTCCACATAAGTACCGCATATCACCCGCAAACGGATGGTCAATCTGAAAGGACCATTCAAATACTTGTGGATATGTTAAGAGCATGTGTTATGGATTTTGGGGGAAATTAGGATGAACACTTGCCATTGTTAGTAGAGTTTTCATACAACAATAGTTACTAGAGTAGCATACAAATGGCCTCGTATGAAATTTTATATGGAAGGATATGTAGGACTCCTGTCTGTTGGGGAGAAGTGGGATAAAGAGAACTCGCTCCCACGGATGTAGTTGCGATAACTAACGAAAAGATTGACCTTGTACGAGCTCGATTAAAAGCGGTACAAGATCGAAAAAAGTCATATGCAGACAAAGGAAGGCGCTCTATTGAATTCCAAGTAGGGGACCAAGTATTGTTGAAGGTGTCCCCGTGGCATAATCTGATTCCGTAAGCGAGTAAAGTTGGGTCCTCGATATATCGGACCATTCAAGATTGTAGCTCGTGTTGGAAAGGTAGCTTATCGGTACTACCCCCAACGTTAGAGGGAATTCACAACACTTATAATGTGTTATAACTACGGAAGTGCCTTGCGGATGAAACGACTCATGTACCTATTGAAGACATCGAGGTGGATGAAAGAATGAATTATATAAAAAGACCGGTAGCTATAAAAGATTCCAAGGTAAAGACCCTTTGCAACAAAGAAATCAAGCAAGTACTAGTCCAATGGCAACACAGAAAGGGGTCGGATCTCACTTGGAAACCGGAGGATGAAATGAGGAAGTTCTACCCGTCTTTACTCAATACGTAAATCAGGTTTCAAGGATGAAACCTTCTTTAAGGGGTGGACTTGTAACGCCCCAAATAATAATTACGTACTTTTATGATTATAATGCTACAAGTAAGTAATAACACTTATAACCTTAGTATATGAATGTTTATGATGGGAATAATAATAATAACAAGATTATGTGTAGAAACAAATATTAATAGAATGATGATAAAAAATTAGGAACTTGATTATTATGTGAAAATTAACCAAATAGAAAGGAATTGATAATAAATGTATACACTACATTTATGAGGGACCAAAAATGACAAGATATGAAAGAAGGGACGATAAAATAAATTAAAACACAAAGACACACACACATCAGGTGTGTGTGCCACCCAGGAGATCAAGAAAGACGGGGGAAAACCCTTATCATCTTAAAATACAGTAATGAAAGGAAAGAATTGAAGCTAATCAATTGCATGTTCATCATTTTCTAACCATCTTAACATTCTAAACATAAGGTATGTTGAAATTTGCAATTTGATGATCATGAATGAAATGGGTTTCAAGTAAATGCATGAGTTTGTATAAAATTAATATGAATATGGGTTAGGAGCATCTCATGGAACATGAATTAAACCTGAAATCGATTAGGTTGCTAAGTGAAAGTGAAAACCCATTTAAAGTAAGAGTGTTGTGATGTGTAATATGAAATTTGGTGTAAATTAGTATAATGATGTTTGTAAGTGGATGTTCATAATAAGATGTTGTTAAGTGGAATCGATTTAGGATGAAGGTTATATGAGATTTTGATTGAAATTGATGTTCTTGGTGTTATTGATATGAATTGGCCAAGTTATGCATATAATACTTGTACACTATGCTTAATTAATAGTACGCACGCCAAGTATTTGTTAAAATGCCTGAATGAAATGATCAAATGATTTTTACAATGTTAAATGGTTAGAACTGGGAAATTGTTAGGTGTTAATTTGAATATGTTAAGAACGGAACGAAAAAAATGGCACGAGACTAAAGTAAATGATTTTGGATTGTAGGAATTAAGGAAGAAAGCTCAAGTCATTCCGGATCGCAATCATACAACGACAAAGGTATGTCCTTATGCTTACGGATCTTAGTAATATGTAATGCTTATGTTATGTTATCATTCTAGATTTAGAAACTTGTATATGCCCAATGAGTTTATGATAAGTCTGTGTTATGATTATGAGTCGAATAAGTAGAAATGTTATTTGCAAAATTTGGAGAGAGGATGTTAAATTTTACATAAAGTAATGAAAGAACTTAACAACAAATTCCATTAGAAAGTATATTTGAAAGAATGTTTGAAGTGATCATCATCAAGTTTGAATGGAGGTTTGGATAGATGGATTGTTTTTATAAAACTAATTGCAATGTTTTGAATGTAGGTAAATCGTCTTGATAGATCACGCCATATTGGAACAGACACACCGACTCGCACACTTTCGCTATGATATTGAACTAAATGGGTCAAAACGTTCCGATGGAAACTTCCATGTTATGTTTTAGCCTTTGTAAATACTTATCGCTAAAAAGGATATTAACTTCTATGAAAATGCTAACTTGCTTTTGTGTAAGTCAAGGTTTATGGCCGATCTTCATAGTTTGTATGTTTGACCCATTTCATTTTCATGGTTAAAACTCTCATGTTTTAATAAGAATTTTAGACCTTACATTAACTAAGTGTTGGAGGCTAGACGGGGTTATGTTACTTTAAGACTAGCAGGCTACATGTAATAACAAAATAAAACATCAAGTGAGGTGTGGAACAAGTTAGGGAGTCAAAGCTTCCAGGGTTCACACTTGCATCAAATACAAGTCTTGCCAACTATGGTACTTGTATGACTTCAACACTTGTAGGTTTTCTTAAACCCTATCAAAACTGAAAGTTTAAAGAGTATTTGCACCTCTAAACTTGTAGGAATCAAGCTCTAACAAGTCCAACAACCATAGATAGGTTTAGGAAGATGTTAGGCATGAGATTCATGAAGAAAAGTTAATATTTATAAAGTTATCATACATTCTTCCAAAACAGAAAGTTTGGACCTCAAAATGGTGATGTTCCACCTTGGTTTACAATGGTAAACTTGTGGAAACAATCCTAGAGGTGTTCCAAGCTTTGTAGAGGAAGAAATGGTGAAGAAAAGATTAAGAAAAGTGAGTTTGAACTCACTTTTAGCACTTGAAGAAATCTGCATTGTTCTTGAAATTCCAGCAAATTTGAGAGTGTTTTGAGAGTTTAGATGTGTTTGGAAAGTGAAAAAGAGGGTTAGGAAGCTTGTCTATATAGTGGGTGAGTTAGGTTTAGTGTAAAATTAGGTTTAAAGGTGAAAGGGTGAGAAAAGTGATTGAAAAGATGGCCAACCTGTGTTCAAGAAAGAGCTGGTTGCGGTCAGTGTGCCTGGCGGCACACGACAGGAAGGGGGGGGGGGCTCCGTGTGGCGCGGTGGCCACTTGTGCAGGAATCTTTAATTTAATTACAAAACAGTCCCTGAACTTTAATGTTTTAATTATTATAAGTCATTACTTATATATCTAGCATATTATTAAGTATAAAACATGTTTCAAACCATAAATCATGTATCGTGAATGCACGTATAAGTATTTACACGTATGAAGAGCATCCAAACACGTATTTACAATGGATTGTATGTAAAATAAGTATGAGTTTGCGTGAGAGACGAATGTATTGAGTTTGCAAGTATATAAGATGAATGTATGACAAGTATGTATAATCAAAGTATAATTTATATAAAATGCTCAAATTTTATTACAATCAAAGCCTCGGATTACAATGATTGAAAATGAAATACGATTACAATGAGAATACACGTTTCCAAGAATAGAAATACAAGACAAACTTTCTAGATAAGGAAAGTTCCAAAAAGCGAGGCGTTACAGTCTTCCCTCCTTTAGGAAATTTCATCCCCGAAATTCATTCAAGAGGAAGACTTTGAAAAAAAAGGCAATTTCGTTAAAATGGTTGGCTAAAATCAAAATGTTGAAGTGGAAGTCCATGTGGAGTTCAGGTATAAGGGTGTTAAAAATTCATGGAAATTTTGAGGGACAAAAAGGTTAGGTTTGTAAAAGTAGTTCGTTTGACTAAGGTGATTTAAAGCGCCCATCATAAGTATGAGTAAAACGTGCATGTGTGTGTAGGCAAAGTGAGTTTGACTAAGTTTGAATAACTCGATTGGAGAAGTATTTTAAAAAGGATGTTACCTAAGAAGAAAAGTTTTCGTATAAAATAGAATGTATTTTGATGAAAAGTGTGGCCCGCTCTGCAGGTTGTAAGAAAATTTTTATCGGTTCTAAGGTGTATTAGTAAAATTACACGTTTGTAGAAAATTATTTATTGGTGAGAAACTGGAATGGTAGGATTTCAAAGGTTTTGGTGGTAGTGGGCCGACTAAGTAAGGTTTGTGCGTAATTAAGATTGGAAGATAGTTTTTTTTAATTAAGGAAGTATTTCAAAGGATTGAACGTTTAGGCCGATTTATTGTAATTAAGGTTTGGATAAAATGTCAAAGGAATAACTAGGAATAATCATGGTATGAGAGTGAACAAATGATTCGGTAGATGAATGCAAGGGTAGGAATGGTATGATTATCGGATATAATGCGAATATGAAGCTTTGAGAAATGCTAGTGATAGTTGTAGCCGTTGCGGCTAACAATTTTGAGGATGAGCTTTCGTCATGGATAATCGGGTATCGCGTGTTTCGCAGTGCATTTGTGAGTTACTAAAGTTTGTTTAATCATGTTTAAATAAGGTTTGGGAAAAAAACCGAATTTCTCATGGCACGTTTTACGAAATTTTGGTAATATGGTAAAAACATTTATATATAGGAAGTACCAACGGCGTATCCACCATGCTCTAACCATGTTACGTCCGTTTCATTATTCGGTGTCTTGTTACGTTCTGTGTCTTACGATACATAGTAGATCACCCTATGGTTTTCATGCGCCTGCCACTATAATCCCGTGTGCACCCGCGATTATATTGGTCATTGCATGATCCACATAGTTTGTACTAGTAGTGCATGAGTCAGGCTACGTTGTAACATTAAAAGGGAGAATGTGCACGTGTGATATCGTATAAAAATTAAGCACGTAAGTATGATTATGTTTAAGTAGGTGTGTGATCAATGTAAGAGAAACACTTGGGTTATGCTCACGTATAGGTTTCAAGCACGACTACCAAGTAGTGTGAATGTATGAGTATGAGTATGATTAATGACAATCACGTATATAGTATAAATTGAAGCATAACGAGTTTAAGCATATAAAATGATCATGAAATTTTGAGGGTGTAGTAATGAAGTGGAATGATAATATGCGTGAGTTTGTCATGAAATATTGATTAAAACACGTATGATGATATGCATGTGTAGTTGATTGAGAAAATCGTTGAGTTTATTGAATCAAAATAGATTGAGTTTGTCGGGAGTGGAGAGTCAGATTTGTGAATGTCGAGAGATTATAAAGTATCGATTTGTTATGCTAGATGTGGTTTGTAGGAAGAAATGCTATTTTTGTTTCAAAATAAAAAGAATGGGATTTACATATGTCGTAGATTTTCTGCTTATATGAAGTTCCCTTGCCCATGTGTTTAGATTTAGAATTATGTATTAGCGGTGTCTAAAAATATTTTTGAAAACAGCGAGCTTGCTTCATTTAAAGTATTTTGTATAAAAAAATAAGAAAGTTGTATTTAGAAAATTCTCATGAAAAACTTTGGTTTTGAAAAGGATTTTAGCAAAATGATCTTATAGATAGTCAAACTTCGTTGGAATAGTCGTGTAGGTGTAGGGTTACTATGTCTAGCATATGTATTGGGAGCTAGTTTGGCCGGTAAGATGAGTGTGATAGGTTGATCGAACGGTAGGTTGATGGTAAAGTGTCGGGTTCCGACTAATACCTATATGTATGATTCTTAGTGTTTAGTGGTACGATGTACGAGTGGGTTACCGATCATGGATATTGGGAGTTTCTCTAGGTATGGTTCGTATCGGGTTTCTTAGGTTGTGAGTATAGGCGAGGGTTGTAAGAGATTTATTCTTGTTCTGAGGCATTGATGAATTTTCTAATGGGAGAGCTAATTCTAAGTTAGAATCTACTGTTGGAAATCGAAGCCTTGAGGGTGTATTGATAGGCTATTTACATTTGTCGGTTAGGTAGTTTATGGATCAGTTATGTTTTTCCAACTAATCAGGGTTGACGAAGTGACATCTATAACTTTTATACGTATATGAGATAAGGTCTTATTTGTTCCCTATTGGGAACAAAACCTCTTTAGTATGATAGTATAATGTGGGTGTGTTGAATATGAATTTCGTGGGCAAGAGATTCATTAGACCGACTAGGTTGATAGGTAGCATTTCAAAAGATTTTGAAAATCGGGTGATAAAACATTTAAGGTATGATTAGGAATTTTGTGCATGTGATTTACGTAAAATAGATTATAGGGTAAGAAATACGTTTGATAAAACAATGAGATTTGAGATTTTTGCTTAAGTAGAAATTTTGACATGATAAAGTTTACGTAAAATAGATTGTAGGGTAGAAAATTATAAAAGATTTAAGTATAAGACTTGATCGTGTGGTTGGCATGATAAAGTTTCTTTGGAAAAAGGAGAGTTGGTAACGATCAACGAGGTAAGGAAATCACCCCTAACTCATTGGTGATGTCATTGTAAGAAGAAAAGGAGCGGAGCTAATCGTTAAGGTAAGGGAATCACTCCTATCTTGATGATATGCTCCCATTTTGGGGAATGTGACTAGTGTATTACTTGTTTGTGACGTTTTGAAATCATGCATATAAATAACGTATTGGTATATGAAAAGGATTAGTATGATGTGTGTGCAACCCTTGGGTAAATAATTTAAATTTTGAAAAGGAAAAGTTTGGATCGTGTTAAGCATAAAATTGATACTAGTAAAATGGTGGTTTGGTTAAATCTTGGATTGTTGCGAAACGGAACTTTGACTAAACCAAAGTGGTTGAAAGTTCTTTTGAGTTTAGGAAGCATGCTTTGTCCTAATAGGTAGAATACTCTCGCCTTCAGTTAACGGTATTCACCCTTCCGATTACTACATGTCCCTAGTCAATCGAAAGTTCGAGACTTTGGCGAGATTTAAAATCGAGGAGTGGGACTAGTTATCTAGATGCAGGTTTCACCCCTAACTTGATAGCATCGCACCCTAAGTGTGGTTAGTATCCGTGGTGTCAAGAAAGTTAATACCGACACATTGACGAGGGTCCACTAGAGTTTGAATTGGAATTTTTCCATCAAGATGAGGATTTCACTCCTAACTTGATGGCGAAATTTCGTGCAAAAAGAATAAGTAGATTGAGAGGTGTTCACCAAATTGTGGGTTTCATGCCTATTTTGGTGAAGTCGTCTCATTTGTACAATATGAATGTCTTTAAGTCTTCAAGTATATTTGTGTAAAACGTCTTAGGAAAGACATGTTGTATAATTAAGACAAAAGAAATAGAAAGTAGCAAGTAGGAAGAATAACATGTTAAGAAAAAATGAGAATGGTCAAAGTTTGGTACTTAGACTATAGACTAGGTTGAACATGGCAATTCTACCTAATTCCCTATAGTTATGGCTCTGATACCAATCTGTCACACCCCAACCAATGGCGGAAACATCAGAGTGAGACAAAAATAAGATTGCTCGGGACTTCATAACACTAATTGTGACAAGTATTTAATAAACACATTTCATTTCATTGATAACATCGAGTACATTGTTTGAAATAGAATAACAACAAGTTTGAAACAAAATAAACTACAAGTATTTAAAGTTTAAGGTGCATTTCTAGGCATCCTACTAGATTACGTGCGCCATCATCATCATCATCAAAATCCTGCAACACATTTTAAAGTATTGTTCAATACAAAAGTATTGGCGAGCATACAAGTTTTGAATACTGGCATATGTATAAAAGTTTGAACAATCCACATGACAAAAATAGTTAACTAGATTAATGTAAACATGGCATGCAATTATACAAGTCAATCCTTTGATTACCGCTAGCGTAATCTTATCGTAGTAACGATAAGAGCGTTTTGTGTTTAACTTAACATGACCTCAAGAATACGGGCGGTGCGTTATTCCTATAGCGCTATACATGTTAAGGGGAGGCTCATACGAAATTAACGAAAAGTAAATCACATAAGAATGCTCCAAGATTTCAAATCAAGTATCACGTATTTAAGCATGTATGATTGGATTTGTTTGTGTTTGCATAAAGTATAAGTGATTGCGTGTGTTTAATAGCATAAACGCATTACACCCAAAAGTGTAAAAGAAAAATGGCTCATGTATACTCGAAATTTTGCAACTCTTTCCGATTATCCGTAAATTTCGAGTTGTTGAGAATGGGGAATCGAAGGTATAAGGTCAATTGGAGTTTATGAAGTAGTTGGTGTAACGCCTTAATTTTTGTAACTTTCCTTAATTAGAAAGCTTGTCTTGTATTTCTAATTTTGGAAGCTTGTTTCCCTTGTAATCGTATTTTGTTTCGAATCGTTGTAAACTCGAGGCTTTGGTCATAATAAAATCGATTATTTTATGATAATTATACATTGTTTATTCATGTTTATTTATACGTTTAATTCATCTATGCTTGACATATTCGTTGATCTCGTAAATGCGTGCTTATTTTATAAACGAACGATCGTAAATACAAGATCCTTATACGCTTTATACATGCAAAACATGATTAAACAATTACAATACTTAATCCATGATTAACTACTTGTTAAATACTTAGTTAGATGTTCTACATACATAAAATAGCTTGGTTATACCTAATTATATGATAGTTATACTTGAAATACCACAAAACGTGCAAAAACCAAACATCAGGGACCATTAATGACAAAATCACAAATCTGGTTCGGCTAACTTGCGCTGCGACTCGCGGCAATACCTTGGGGATCTTGTGTGAGACGTGGGTTGTGTCAATCCGTAGCCAGCCTCTAGCTGGTTGCACATTGGCCAATTTTAATCCTCCAACACCCACCTAACTTGCATTAAATCAATTCTAAACACTAACCCTAATCCCCCACTATATATAGACCCTTGACTCATTTTCACTTTCAAATCTCTTAAATACTCCTAAATACTCTCAAGAATCCTCTAAACTTTTTGATTTTTGGCAGAAAACATTCAAGATTCAAAGTGAGTTCTAGCTCACTTTCTCATATATTTTCTTCTTGTTTCTTCTTCCATATCACTTGGATAACCTCTAGGAAGTTTTTCACAAGATTACCATGGTAATCTAAGGTGAAACCTCATCACATTTTAGGTCCAAAGTGAGTTGTATTTTCTGTTTTGTTTAATGTTCTTGTAACATCATTTTCTTTGCTAAAACTTGGTGGAATCTTGAATCCACCACGCTCACAACTTAAGCTATAGTCGTGTGTTTGTGTTGAGATTGATTCCCACCAAGTTATGAGTTCAAACTCTTTATTTTCAGTTTATACACATCATAATCTAAGTGATGAAAACAAGCATGAATCATCATCTTCCATATGATAATTTGTGACTTGTGAAGTGTGAACCATGGGAGCTTTGGCTTTCCAATCTAGTTTCACTCATTCACTTGTGAACTTGTGTATAAACACTCAAGTGACTTCCTAGTATCAAAGTAGCATAGCCCCGCCTAACCCCTGACACATAAGGTTACCTTTCCATGTCGTGTTGGTTTACACGGGTTAGGATTTACTTGGTCATTGAGCATGCATTACTTAGTTTTTAATTCTTGTTATTCATGACCCTCTGAATCATCCTTGTGATGATTTGTGTAGTGGTGAATCATACAATGAGGTTAAACCTCCATGCTTGACTTACATGATACTCTATGATATCTATGATGGACTTAGTTTTAGGATAATATTATTACTATATAAATATACATATACACATAAACATGGCTGAATTTGTGATGATAATCAAGCCATGATTATTTGTCATAAACTTAGGCTAACATATCTACGATCTGAGATTCTCGTTATTGATTCTAATGGGCAAATTAGGACCTATGAAACCACACTTAACTTAGTGTCAAAAATGAGTACTTGGAGTAGATAATATGTTGGGATTGAACCCTACATAGGAACAGATGATGTAAAGCCAAAACTGGTTCAGAACAGTGGATTCTACATAAGCGGTGGTTTACATTAGACTTTCCCTTTGAAAGTGATTCTAACAACTGATGTCTTCTATCAACTGTTCTACTACAACAACTGTTATCTACAACAACTGATGTCCATTCAAAGATTATTAAAGACTAAGTACTGATGGTCAATCTACTGCCTTGATTCAAGTGTTGCTAAAGATCAAAGCACTGCTAGGGCTGAAGCAGTGGTATAAAGAAACAGTAGTTTAACCTGTCTTTGTATTTTGCATTGTAATCAGCTGTTTGACAACAGTGCTTGTACTAGATCAGTGGTTGTAGGTTGTTAGGTTGTTAAGTGTCATTTTCATGGTGACGTCAGCTTAGATGCTTCAGTGGTTTGATGTGCACTATAAATAGAACAGTTTGCACTGTTCTATTTAAGGAGTTTTCTCCTTCAATTCCATCATCTTGTATGATCAACCATGGAGCTCGAGCTGAGGGGGAGTTTTAGTATGTAAGCATGCATGTAATCTTTTGATTATAATCTTTCGACTATAATGAGATTCACATGTTTATGAAAACTATTATTCATTTGATTATGTTTACAAAGTTTGTTTTATTTCCGCTGCTTAGATCTCTGTTTTACATTCATTCATTGATTAATTATTACAAACAAACACAATCATGAGGACCTCAGATCCTAACAATTGGTATCAGAGCCTGGACAGTCAAATTTGATCTAACAATCATTTTAACATAAATAGTTCAGCTCAAAATCATTGATACTGATAGTTGATTATTCAAAAATTCTGTAAAACAACCAAGATGTTATCTATCACGTTGAAATCACGTAACACTGGAAGTATCATGAATCAAATCATTATAGATTCAATGCTTATGTTGAAAAACTACGATGATTCCATCATGGCTGCTGCTAAGGTGTCACCTCATGTCAACAAAGGTATATGTTCAGTTAAAAGCATTAGTGTCTCTGTTAACATCAAAAGAGGTAAATAAAGCTTTAGTTGCATGATCTTATATGTTGAAAAATAGGTTGAAAATCCTTCAAAAGGATCAAATCAATTTTGTTGAAGCATCATATGAAAATTAGCAGTCTTATAATATACATCAAACATAACTAGGGATCAACTCCAAACCTCTGATGGAAAATACCAGAGCTGTTAAAAGGAGGTGGAATCTATTCAAAATCACTTGTGATAAAAGAGTAGGATCCTACAAAGGTTATGTGTTGGTATTAAGAAGTCTAGGTCATGTGTAATGTGAAATTTGGCATAAGCATTTGTAACAATGCCCAAATCTCTCAAAACATTACCGAAAATGATTATGGATCAAGTATTCCTTCCTTAAAAACCTTTCCAGTGAATGTTATAACATTTATTAATGAAAAGGGTAAATAGGGAAAGAAGAAAAATCACAAAAACTCAAAAGTGTATCTATCTCAAAACTTTTGAATCCAAAAGAAAAAGAGTATAAATCCAAAACACTTAAGAGTCCACAGGAGATCTACATACTTGGTCAAACATTTGTCATCCATCAATCATGCACAATCACTATATCAGGGAGTTCAGGTAACATAAGTATCACCAGTTTGATTATTAAATAAAAAATTAGGCCAAATTTTCAGAAATTTTTCACATGGTAATAAGGTTCACAAAAGGCCTTTAAAATCATTGTGAGCAGGTCACTTCATAGTTGTAATCATCTGGGATATTCAATCATTGCCTATATCTAAAGTGTTATAAGCAAGGACTGGGCATGTGGAAAACCTTCATTAAATTTCATGAAAACCCTGCTATTTTGATAATAATGATAAACTTGCACCTAAAATTTGCTTGTCAAAGTATTTAGTTTTGCAGATAATTCAAATCTTCATCAACAGATGTTGGATATGATATTGTGTTCTCACAAGTTAAAACCATGTCTTTCATCTGAGCAGCAGCTGTTCAAAACAGTTGTAAAAGCTCATCCACTGATAAATAAACAGTACTTGACCAAAATAGCCTTCTAGTTGTTAATTCCCAAACCACTGTTGATAAACTCCATCAAAAATGGATAAAAATCAGCAGTATGTCAAACCTATATTCATGATTCTTTCATCTTCATCTCAAACAGCTGTTGGATCATCAAAAGTCACCAACAGATGTTAGCTCGGGTGATTCACATCTGCAGCCTCACATTTTGAACATCAGTCCCTCTTAAAACTCATCCATTTTACCAAATCTTGACAACATCAATTGAAAAGGGATCCTCACATAAAGTTTATCCCAAAACTTTTGTCCTCTTCTTGATTTTCTACCATTCCATCAACTAGTCATGTACCATTGGGGCACTAAAAGACAAAAAGTTAGGTGTTTGTCATGCAAGAGGAGCTTCAACAGTTCAGGGAAAACAGGTTTAAAACTTGTTCCACCACCAAAGGATGAGAATCTTATTGGTAAAAAGTGGACCATCAAAAACACAACATATGTTGAGAGCATGTTTGTCAAGAACCATCATGCTCAGAAAGTCATAACATCAAGAGTATGGAAGTTTACAACAAGTGGATGTCAATTCCTAGACAATGTGTCTAGAATATTCAACTAAGCACAAGCAGCTGCTACACAACCACTGTTAGAAGAATACTATGATGCTGCTGCAAGCTGAAAAGTCCAATTGTTTGTCATTTCAGTATATGTTATTGGATTTTGATATCATTGCTCAAAAGACTTCTTTTATGCAGGACAGTCGAGTAGCTGAAATATATCATAAAAAAATCAGTATCTCATTGATCCATCTTCATTTGACATCAGACATCACTTTGTGAGGGATTGGTATGGAAAAAGGTTTGATTTCTCTGCATCATGTTCCAACTAAAGATCAGCTAGCAGATGTCCTAACAAAAGCATTAGACACATCCACCTTTGAAAGCTTGATCTCTAGGATTGGCATGATAAACATGGAATAACAAGCAAAATCTTGTTTTTCTATGAATAAAAGCATTAAAATGTTTTCAGAAAATAAAAAATCCATCCTTAAAATAGCTAAAAATGAAGATATTTCATTAATCCTTAAAAGTCTGTCATAACCACTGTTTTGGCTCAATCATTTGTTTGTTAAGAACTATCCACTGCTGAAAGTCAACCTCTGTTCTCTCATTTCCTTTGATAAATACTGTTGTCAAACATCAGTGTTTCTATCCACTGATAGAGGCTATCCACTGATAGTTAACGTCACCCACTGTTTTCATTTTCCCTTTAAAAACCACTAGTATTGCTCCATCAATGGTTTCCTAAACAACTGTCATCCATTTCCATCAGAGGTTGTCACGTGGACAGCGGTTTGACCATCAGATCTTTGTAAAGCCAAAACCTGGTCACGACAGTGGATTCATAATAAGCAGCAGTTTACATTAAGCTTTCCCCTTGAAAGTGATTTATAACAACTGATGGTCTCTATCCGCTGTTCATATTCAACTGCTGCTGCCCTTTCAACTGCTGATGAAAACCCTGAAGTATCCAACACTGCTGGTCCTATCTACTGATGATAAAGCACTGCCCAGTCAAGGACTGATCAACCTTGAGGAAAGCACTGACATAAAGAGAAAGCAGTTGTTTAGTGAATTATCTGTTTTATGTATAGTCAGTGGTTAGGTTAGCAGTGTTTGCGTAAGGACAGTAGATACAGGTTGTTAGGCTGTTAGACGTCGCTTTCATGGTGACGTCAGCTGAGATACCTCAGTGGTTTGGATTGCCTATAAATGTAACAGTGCCCTGTACTGTTACATTTGATTGACTGAGCGAGTTCTTCTCCTCATGTCTAATCCTTTCATCTTGTGTGCAACCAACCTTGGGGCATCAGGCTGAGGGGGAGTTTAGTTTGTAAGCATATCTGTAATCTTTTGCTTTGATTTGTAAATCTTTTGACTCTATGAGAAGCAATTGTTTATCAAACTATTTTCTCCATTTGATTGTGTTTACAAAGTTTGTTTTCATTTCCGCTGCACTTTACATGTTTTCATGTTTACAAATCATTCTAAACATACAAACAAACACAATCATGAGAGCCTCCGATCCTAACAATTGGTATTAGAGCTTGGACAGTCAAATTCGATCTAACAATCAATTTGACATAACAGTTCGGCTCAAAATTCATTGATACTAAGGTTGGTTGTATTTTGTTGAAAAACAGAGTATCGATTAAATCATGTTCAAAATGGTTATTCAAAAACTCTGTAAATCAACCAAGATGTCATATGACACACAAATTTCACACAACAAGAAAATTCATGCACAAGATCCTCATGGTTTCTAGATCTGAAAGCAATATCTGTTAAACCATGAGATTATTTTTATTTTCTAAATTGATTTAAACTGTTGATGTGTAATCTGTGATGTTTTCATTAAATACTAAAGTACAAACCTCAGATTAACAAAACCTATGTTCATAAAAACATCGTTGCTTTGTTAACACAAAAAGAGGGAAATTAAAACTTTAGTTATTTAGATCTTATGTGTTGAAAACAGGTTGAGTTCCTAAAAAGGACAAAATCAACTATGTTCAAATACATTAAGAAAACAGGGGTCAACATAGTCTGTATCATATGTAATGTGAGATTGGGTGAAAAACTTGTGAAAACATGACCAAGTCTCTCAAAACATTATTGCAAAATGATTTTGGACTAATATTCAAAAAAACTCTGAAGTGTGTTTATCTCAAAACTTTTGAAGTCAAAAGAAAAGAGTATAAACATAAAACACTTATGAGTCACAGTTTAGGGTAATAATGGTAATTAAGCAACTATGTGCATTTATCTGTTCAGAAAAAGGTTTTGATTCCAGTAAATGAACTCCAAAGAGGACTAGACAAATGTTCAAAAAATTTTCTCCATGTGTCCTCAGGTTTGCAATCAACTAACAAAGAAAATGGTTCCAAACAGTGTTCAAAATGTATCCAAAAGTTTCTTACCACTGTTGTCAAACCACTGATCATTTTCAAAAACTTGTGAATGATATGATTATATACTCTATTGAAATTATACCAGATCCTTTTTGATACTATTCTCAGAAAATCCTTTAACTATTTTTTTGTTGTTCAAAGGATTTTCTCAAATAACCAGGATATATTATTCATTTTTTTTTTGGAATAATATATTTGGAACTTATGCTTATTTTTGTTGGCAATAGTTTCTGCTCCTGTCAGGATGTAATACCTTATTTTTTTTGGTATTAGTGTCCTCATAAATGGGTCAAAGGGAAATGGTACATATGTCATGATCATGTCATACTCAGGTTTGCTCCTAAATTTTTATCAAAGGTTGATTGCAAACTGTGCTTGAATTACTAAGGTACTCATGTGTTAATTGAATATTAAACGAAAATGAGTTGCCTTAGTAAAAAGTTTTCATCATCTGGGGTACTAAACCACTGTCTTTCAAAATTGACATGTGGCAAAACCTTGAATGAAAATCTTCAAAACTGTTGCTGAAACACCTGTCCTTCAGAGTTATACTATTTACCCTAACCACTGTTTTTGTTCCAACGTCTGATCTCTAAACACTGTCCACTGCTGAAAGTTAACCACTGATCCCTCATTTTCTTGAAAAGCACTGATGCTCAAAATCAGTGTCTTATCCACTGATATGCTATCCACTGATAGTAAAAATCATCCACTGCCCATAATTTTTACCGTTGTAACCACTGATGCTTGATACGTCAGTGGCCCTTAAAACAACTGTTCTCAATACTTCATCCACTTCATCAGTGTTTGACACGTGGTCAGTTTTTAGCCCTCAGATCTTAATAACCGCTGCCACATCAGCGATCATTTTTTTTAAATAAAACCCTTCCCTAAACCCCAAACAGGGTTTTTCACTGTCGAATTGAATTCCAAAATTCTATTCTCATAGCAGTTTCCAACCCTTCTTCTCAAAATCTCCAAAATCCTCCTTCGTTCTTCTCCGCAAAAATGACAAAATCAAAATCAAAACCTAAATCACCATCACCTTCTAAAGAGGTCGCTCAAACGGCCGAAGAACCCATCGAAATACCATTCAAACAATCTCACAACTATCTGGGTTTACTCACAAAACCTACTGATAATCACACCTTTGACACCATCATTGACACATTATATGCATCAAAGTACAAAACTTTGTTGACAGCAAATGCTCCCATCTATCTGCAAACCCAGAGAGAGTTTTGGAAAAAGGCGTCGCTTGAAAAACAAGACGGAAAAGTCATAGCCATTAACTCCTCAATACAGGGTAAAGCAGTTCAAATAACCCCACAGTCGATCTCCGAAGTCTTTAATCTCAACGATCAGGAAGGTAAACTCTCTTTTGAGAAAGCCGAGATGAAAACTGATTTCGTAAAAAGGGGGTATGCAGAACAATCAAAGGTTGATACCTTACAAAAAGGTTATTTTCCTTCTGCTCCAAGATTTTTATTTCACACACTTTTGATGTGTGTTTCAAATAAAACAACATCATTTAATGAAATACCATTGAAGATTCAATGCCTGGGGTATGCCATTTTGAATAACAAAGATTGCAATTATTCCCAGGAAATCTTCAATGACTTAGTGAAAAATGTTGACAACAAAGCATTTTTACTTTTTCCAAGATTTTTGAGTTATTACTTTAAACAAAAATTTGTAAAGGAAAATGAAAATTTTCCAAAACAAGGTGTTCATTGTCAAATAAAAAGCTTAACAAAAGAAACATTTTCAAGGATGATGGCACCAATAAAAACAAAAGCAGGGGTACCTGAGCAGATTTTAGCGGTTACAACTGCTTCTCAGGTATCAGCTGCTGAGCCCACTGCTCCAGGTGATCATAGCAGCACAACCACTGCTTTGAAACCCACACCTGACATAACCAAAAAGACCAAAAGAAAAACATCCAGAAAACCCACCAAACCCAAAACAAAGGCAACTCTGGAAGATGAGATCCCAGAGGAAATGCCTGTGACAACACAAAAGTCACCACAAACCACTGCTGCTACTTCCTCACAGCAGTTGGAAGAAATATCTCAACCCATGCCTAAAACTCCTCCTGCATCTTCACAAAAGGATCGGGTTGTAAGCACAGGGACACCACAATATGAAGCTCTGAATCCACTTGGATCCATCTTCCTCAGTCCTGATCCCAAGGACATGTCTCTTTCAACTCCCATCCCCTCACCAATAATAATGCCACAATCCATACTACCTTTGTTGCATGCAGCTGCTATAGCTCAGACACATACCAGTTCCTCTCTATCACCTGTCACTGAGAGTATACCCCCATAGGTGACTGGGTCTGATGCTACTACTCCAGCTATCCCAGCAACAATTGAGGAGGTTACACCCCCTGAGTTACAAGTAACTCTCGGTGGTAGTTCAAGTGGAGCAGCAACTACAACTGGTGGATCAACAGGTCTCCAGTTGGCCAGTTGTTTCATAAATCAGACTCCCTTGAAGGCAATTTCTTCAATAGCACCACTGTTAACCACTAGTGAGCCTATTTTGACCACTAGTAACATCAAAGGTTTATCAAGTGCTGAAGAAAGAAGTCCCCAGTACCAAGAACAAGGGGCATCAATGGGTGATTTTTGGGACTCTGTTCCTAAGACACACATTGATATAACCACTGCTGGTGGGGATTCAGATGATCCTACTAAAGTAGGTGATGATTCAAGATATCAGGAATTGACGGGCAGAGTTGACAAACTTGAAGAATCAGTTGCTGAAATAAAGGAGGTGGTGCAAGAGATTTTAAAAGCTCAGAAAGCACAAGCCAGTGCTGTTCCTGCTCAAGCACCTGCACAACATGCATTTGCTGAAAATGAGCTTTGGAATACTTTTCAACCCATGCTTGAAGCACAGCAACTTATGGCTGACAAAAAGCATGCTATTCAAGTACAAATGCTGACCAACATGGTTGAATCAAGATTTAAAGACACTCAAGCAGATATCAAGGTTATAAAGGCTAGCATTCAAAGTGCCTCTGGCAAAGTTCCTTCTTCTATACCATTTCTTGTAAACCCCCCTTCAGATAATGACAAAAAGGGGGAGAATAACAAGCTGTTGGGAAAAATGAATAGGATGGGAATAGAACATGGCCTTCATGTTGAGCCTGAAAAAGAAAAAGAAAAAGAAAAGCAGGTCTCAAAACCTGTTAGCCAAACAGCTGATACAGCAGTAGTTACAAAAACTGCTGTCAGTAGTCAAACAGCTGCCATGTCATCAACACACACCACTCTACCACACACCACTACAACTACTGCTCCACCGTCATCATCTACAATCATACCATCACCACTGCCTCCTGTCATAAAACAGAAGACAACAGATGTTACAACATCTGTTGTAATGACAACAGTGATTGAAACACAAGTTGTTTCAACCACTGTCAGTCAATCACTGCCACAAACCACTGCTATCCAATCTACCACCACTGATCCACCCAAAACATCATCTGCTCCTTCTTCATTAAAAAGGAAAAGGAATCTCATATCAGATGATGATTCACCACCACCATCACCACCATCAAAAACTACATCACCACTTCCATCCCCTGCTCAAAAGCAGAAGACAACTGCTGACATATCAGCAGTTGTAATGACAACAGATGTTGAGACACCAGTTGTTTCAACAGCTGTTAGTCAGTCATCCACCACTGCTCTCACCCTTTCTACATCACAGCCAAAGCTCTTCAATAGAAAAAGAAAGCCAATACCTGCCGATGAGGGTACACATGATCCTAATGCTGCACAACATCCACTGGAGCTTGAAGCTATCAAAAATGAGATGAGACAATTCTATACAGAAGAAGATCCTTCAAGAAGAAGATTCTCCTCACTCATAGGCTACATGCCACCAGAGGATATGGATGATTACCTCAAACTCAAGGCAAGGCAGGCTAAAGCAAGAGCTAAATTTGAAAGTGAACGTGAACGTCTAAGCGAAGAAGGCATTGCTAAAAGACTGGATTTCTTCCTTGAAAAGGTAAAGCAGATGGAAGAATTCGCACAGGAACTAATCAAAGAAAAGGCTGAACAACGCAAAGAGCTAAGAAAACAATATCTTGCCTACATTATGAAAGAAAAATTCTATCATGCTGAAGAAAAACAATTTGAAGAATGGCCAATAATCGCTCTAAAGCATGAGGCTGAGAGGATTGACAGAATCAAGAATGATCCTACAAAGAAGAAAAATGCTCCAAACTGGAACAAATTCAAAAAGCTCATTGCTGACTTCACTGCTGAGTATAAAAGAAAGAAAAATGAGCTGGTGGATGCAAAAATGGATACTGCTGAAGCCATATCAAAGTGGTCAAGACAGCAGACTGATGAAGCCTACGAAAGGCTGAAGAAAAGAAAGATAACTGTTTCAGGCACTTCTAAGAAGCAAGAACAAATGATGAAGCTTGAACAGAAGATGGGAAACCTCGACACACTGTTCCGGTCTACTTTTGTAACAAATCAAGAAGAGGGAGAACAACTGACTGAAGAAGAGGTAATAGAAAAGGGAGCAGAGTACTTCAAAGATACCATCACGAAAATGGGTCTAAAAGAAGAAACTTCAACAAAGCTTCAAAGCCTTTTTAAGGCATTAAACAAACCTGCGTCTCCAAGTACTGCTAAAGACAAGACAGAAGCTGAAAGACAAGAACTTATTGAACTAGAAACTGCAGAAGATATAGCTGCAGCAGACAAAGTCATTGAAGAAGCTTTCAAAAGAATGTCTGAAAGTCTGCAGGTGTTTTCAAGGCCATCACCCCTCAACTCATCTTCAAATAAATCTCTCCCAAGAAATCCATTGGGTTCGAAAGTACTAAAGTGGATGTCTGACCAAAAGACCCATGTATTGACTATTGTCAGATCCAATGGAAATGTGAAGTACATATCAAGGAAAGAAGCACTAGGCCTTAGTGTTCAAGATTTGCAGGATCTCCTTGAACTTTCACTGTGTAGGGATGAGGATGACCAGAGTGCAAAGGAATTTGAAGATGAATTCAAAGAACAAGCTAAGGCACTCTTGATGAGTAATAAAGATCCAGAATAATGACAGGTTTTGGCATTATCTGTTCCAGGGGGAGATTGTTGGGATTGAACCCTACCAGAGGAACAGATAATGTAAAGCCAAAACCTGGTCACGACAGGGGATTCATAATAAGCAGCAGTTTACATTAAGCTTTCCCCTTGAAAGTGATTTATAACAACTGATGGTCTCTATCCGCTGTTCATATTCAACTGCTGCTGCCCTTTCAACTGCTGATGAAAACCCTGAAGTATCCAACACTGCTGGTCCTATCTACTGATGATAAAGCACTGCCCAGTCAAGGACTGATCAACCTTGAGGAAAGCACTGACATAAAGAGAAAGCAACTGTTTAGTGAATTATCTGTTTTATGTATAGTCAGTGGTTAGGTTAGCAGTGTTTGCGTAAGGACAGTAGATACAGGTTGTTAGGCTGTTAGACGTCGCTTTCATGGTGACGTCAGCTGAGATACCTCAGTGGTTTGGATTGCCTATAAATGTAACAGTGCCCTGTACTGTTACATTTGATTGACTGAGCGAGTTCTTCTCCTCATGTCTAATCCTTTCATCTTGTGTGCAACCAACCTTGGGGCATCAGGCTGAGGGGGAGCTTAGTTTGTAAGCATATCTGTAATCTTTTGCTTTGATTTGTAAATCTTTTGACTCTATGAGAAGCAATTGTTTATCAAACTATTTTCTCCATTTGATTGTGTTTACAAAGTTTGTTTTCATTTCCGCTGCACTTTACATGTTTTCATGTTTACAAATCATTCTAAACATACAAACAAACACAATCATGAGAGCCTCCGATCCTAACATCCCCAAATTTATTCATAACCCTCATCGTCCTCATTTCATCTTCTTCATCCCTGATTTAATCATGGTGAAACAATCCAGTAAAACCAAACAAAAGGATTCAACCATGAGTGAGATTCCATTCAAATTTTCATACAATTACTTGGGCATATTTGACAAACCTAGTGAAACCTCAACCTTTGATTCTATCATCGACACACTTTCATCCACAAAGTACAAAACTTTGCTTACCTAGGATGCAACCGTCTACCTTGCTACTCAAAGGGAATTTTGGAAAAATGTAACTCTTGAAACGGTGGATAAAAAGGTTGTAGCTATAAATTCCTCAATAAAGGGTGTCAAATTCTCGATCACACCTCAAACTATTTCTGAAGTTTTTGAACTCAACGATATTCAAGGTAAAAATGCTTTTCCAAAAACAGAGTATCAAAATGATTTTCAAGAAAGAGGTTATGAGGAGCAAATGAAGAAAGATACTCTGCAGAAAGGCAACTTTCCTCCTGCCATGAGATTTTTCTTTCACACTCTTCTTATGTGTGTATCTAATAAAACCACGGGATTCAATGAAATTCCATTAAAAATTCAATACTTGGGGTATGCTATTTTACAAGGAGAAAATTTTAATTACTCCCAAGAAATTTTTAATGATTTGGTCAAAAATGTTGATAAAAAGGCTTTCTTATTATTTCCTAGATTTTTGAGTTATTATTTTAAGAAAAAGTTTTCAAAAGATAATGCCCATGTGCTCATATAGGGTGCTGCTCTTCAAATAAACAGTTTAACTGTAGAAACATTCACAAGAATGTTAAAACCTTCCAAAACACAAGCAGAGGTACCTGAGCAGACTTTAGCAGCAACCACTGCTCCTCAGGTATCTGCTGTTGAGCCCACTGCTCCAGGTGATCATAGTAGCACAACCATTTCTATGAAACCCACAACTGCCATTACCAAAAAGCCCAAAAAGAAATCATTTAAAAAGCCCCCCAAACCCACAAAAAGAGTAACTCTGGAAGATGAGATCCCAGAGCAAATACCTGTGACAACTCAAATGCCACCAATAACCACTGCTGCTACTTTCTCACAGCAGATGGAAGAAAGATCTTCACCTTTGCCTAAAACTCCTCCTGTATCTTCACAAAAAGATCAGGTTGTAAGCACAGGGATACTAAATTATGATGCTCTAGAATCACTTGATTCTATCATCCACAGCCCACTTCCCGGGGCAAATTCTCTTTCTACACCCAACCTCACAGCTCAAATTCCACCACAAATATTACCCTTGTTGGATGCAGTTAATATTGCCCAGACATAAACCAGTCCTTCTCACTCACCTATCAATGAGAATATACTCCAACAAGTGACTGGGTCTGGTGTCTTTATCACTGTTAACCCACCAACATCTGAGGAGGTTACACTACTGGAATTACCTGTAATTCCTGTCAGTAGTTCAAGTGGAGCAGTAACTACAAGTGCTGGATCAACAGATCTACATTTGGCCAGTTGTTTCATCAATCAGACTCCCTTGAAGGCAATTCCTTCTATAGCACCTCTGATATCCAATAGTGAGTTTGTTTTGACAACTGGTACAATCAAAAGGTTATCAAGTGCTGAAGGAAGAAGACCCCAGTACCAAGAACAAGGGGCATCAATGGATGACTTTTGGAATTCCTTTCCTAAGTCAAACATTGATACAACCACTGCAGGTGGGAAATCAGATGATCCCATTAACTTGGGTGATGGTTTGAAATATCAGGAATTGACGGAGAGGGTAGACAGAATTGACTCATCTATTACAAACATCAAGACAATGCTGCAACAGTTGTTAAATTCACAAAAGTCCACACCCACTGCTGCACCACCACATGTTCCATCTGCATCCACTACTCCATCCCCTGATGCTCTTTGGGAGCTATTTCAACCACTGCTCCACAAACAAAGAGAGTATGCTGATTTAAAACATGAACTCCACATCCAACAAATCATAAATCTCATGGAGTCAAGGTTTAAAGACACTCAAGCTGACATTAAAGCTATCAAGGCTCACTTGTTGACAACCACTGGCACTGCTCCTCCTTCTATTATATTTGTGGATGAACCACCACCAGCTGATGCCAAAAGGGGGGATAAAATAAAGCAGTGGACGAAAAAGGGTTATGAGGATGGCTTATACATTGCTTCAGACAGTTCTAGCATGCTTGCAGACATACCCTTGCCAGATGGTTCTAAGAAAATTGATGTGACTACAAATGCCATTGCTGATGCAAAAGCAAGGGTTAAAAAGGATAGGGAGGCAAAGGATAAAGCCAGGTGGGAGCAAGAGAAAAAAGTTTTTATGGAGATGAATGAGCAGGGTGTTTCTGAGCCAAAGGATGAAGAAAATCCTAAGCCAGAAATAAATCAGCCCACAAGAAATGTGAGGCAACCCAAAACCATACCTTCCAGAAAAACAAAACATGCTTCTAAACCTACAAAAGGCTCCAAACATCAATCTCCCAAACCAGCAGTTGTTAAGACTCCTGTTGTATCAACAACTGTTGGTACTTCAGTGGTTTCAACAACTGCTAGTCAAACAACTGCCACCACTTCAACACACACCACAACTACTGCCTTACCACCGTCACCAAAGATCACCTCACCAACACTCCAAGCCATATTCACTCCAATTAAAAAACCACCAACAAACACTCCTTCACCAAATAAAACTTACACCAGAAAAAGAAAGTTTCAGTCAAATGATGTAGATGCACCAGCACCCGTTCCCCTTTCATCTGTACCCTACAATGTGATTCCACCACAACCATTCATTCCACCAACTCTAGCCAATCCAATAAAAGATCCAAAAATTCTTAAAGGCTATAACCCTGCTGATATTACTCCAATAGCTGCAACTTATCCACTGGAATTGGAAGCTGTAAAGCATGAAATGAGATAATTCTACACAGAGGATGATTCCTCAAAAAGAAGATTTCCCTCTCTCATGGGCTTTAGAGATCCAGCAAACATAGATGAGTATCTAAAACTCAAAGCCAGGCAAGCTGATATGAGAGCTAGATTTGAATGTGAAGATCAAGGTGACAAAGCTATTTCTAAAAGAATGCAATTCTTGCTCGCTAAGGTTAGACAAATGGAAGACTATGCAAGAGATCTGAGCAAAGAAATGTCTAATCTGCCACCTGAAGCTGACCTACAAAGGGAAATGAGAAAGGATTATCTTGCATTCATTATGAAAGAAAAATTCTATCCAGCTAAAGAAGAACGGTTCAGTGAATGTCCACTCATTGCTTTAAAGCATGAGGTAAACAGAATTGAGAGGATAAAAAATGATCCAGGCATGAAAAGGTCAGCACCAAACTAGAGTAAGTACAAAAAGGCCATTGATGATCTTACCATGGAGTATAAACAAAAGAAGCAAGAATTGGTTGATGCAAAAGTTGGAACTGCCAAAGCCATATCAAAATGGACAAGGCAATATACAGATGAGGCTTATGAAAGGCTAAGAAAAAGGAGAATGACAGATCCTAACTTACCAAAGAAGCCTGAAAACAAAAGTACTGATAAGCCAAAGAAGCAGGTCCATACTTCTGAACCACTGTTCACATTAGCAGATACCTCTGTCATTGTGTTAAACCAAAGGAAGAGGCAACAGCTGACTGATGCAGAAGAGAAAGAAAAAGAAGCTGGGTATTTTAAAGAAGCCATCAAGAAAATGGCATTAGAAGAAGATAGCTCAGCAAAACTTCAAAACCTTGTGTAGGATCGTTTTCTGACCCGAACGAGTCGATCAGAAGAGTTTTTCTCAATATGAAAGGCGGAAACAGACGTATCGAGGTCAATTCAGCTAGAATATCACTTTAACTGTCGATTATATTGATTTGATAACGATTTACAGCGAGATGACACTTCGGCAGCACTTCGTTGCTCTGACCGGAACTGTTACAAATGATATCGCTTGAACAGGTATTTATAAGGTTCTGATTTCGCTTGAAGAGGTTCCAAGCAAAATTAGATTCCAAGCGGAATCTAATTCCGAGCGGAATTACATAGTGCACTTTCAAGCGGAATTACCATGTTCAAGCGGAATTACTTGATTTCTCAAACTACGTGCCCTGATCTAACATTCTTAGTACAAGACTCGATACAAGACGAAGTCGACAGACGCATGCACCAACAGACTCCCCCTCGAATGTTGATGAGTCTTAAGTGTCAAGTCTTCGCATCTTCAGTCTTTATCAGTCTTCGGGCTTTTCTTTTGAACTATCTGACACTGTAAAGCATCCTCAAATCTTCTCTCTTCTCTTTTTGATCAACAGACTCCCCTCGAACAAATAATCTTCAATCTCAGAATCGCAATCTAGCTCTATCTTCTCTTGATCAAATCTCTTGATTCCTTACGTTCATCAGCATCAGCAATCTCAGGATCAGAACCTTGCTCTTTGTCATTCAGACTCCCCCTCTCAGTAAGCTAGGATCGTAATCTAGCTTCCACAGGTTCAAGATCATGACCTGGCTCAAATTCTGCTCCGGATTGAAAGCTGGCTTTCATCTGATTATCCCAAGATCTGTTGCTGGCTCTATCATTACCTGCACAAAAACTCTACCCAAAAATAAATTTTCTGATGATTACTTGTAAAAACAATTTTCACCCTCTGATGAACACTTGTGAATAAAATATTCAAACAATGTTTTTACAATGTTAATCTTTGATGAACCACTTGCAAAAATTATCATTTTTCTTTTCAAATCACATTCTCCCAAACCATTTGTTCATCATGTCTAGCACTTAAAATTTTGAAAATCAGCTCTTCAACACCAGTTGTCAAAAAAATCTTTTTGAATTTTTCAAAATTTATGCTAAAACACACTAAAATCTTTTTGGATTTTTGAATTTAAATGAAATACAATAAAAAAATATTTACAGACAACATTTTTGTGAGTTTGTGTAAGAGGATCATATCAGTTTATGAAACACATCACCAACACCGTTAAGCTTTAAACATTTTAAATTTTAAACGATTCACTTAGATTGTTAGTATTCTGATCCACTTAAATTCTCACACAAAGTTCAACTGTTTCGAGATATGAGATTAATGTCTTAAGCACTTAAACTTAATTGTGTGTCCCACCTCAGAATATACTCCTATATCCAGATCCCAATATTCAGTCTTACAGGTGAGTATACTACAGATGATATATGTAAAGGGTTAATTGCGAGGACCGTGAGAGCTCAGGTCAGAACTTCCGTTCAGCAGAGAGATGACGGCTTCGACTTTTGGTGTGTCCCCTTTAGAGGATCTTTTGTTTCAACAGCACATGATTAGCATTTTTTCAATGTTTCATCATTTTTTATGCTGAGGGTGAGGTATATTTCAAGCAAGCGTAAAGTATTCTCCGGGGACTAGGCAATTGCTTCCGCAAAATCAGAAGTCCCAGGATAATACCCCAGATATCACTTGAGTATAAAGACCTAGTATCTCAGAAAGAGGGACCTTTCAAACAAGATTTCGGGGGTTACCCATATATCCGATAGATGTCCCCCACGATATAAGCAAGTTTGAATTTAGGTTTATATCTCGTCACAATCTACTAAATGTGCCAAAACCTACTGGCACATCATCAGTGAGACCGTTTATCACATATTGACTTTCCAATTCTTTAGCATGCTGTGATCATCCACTGATGTACTATCATTTACTCTTTTATACAACAAAACTCATTTTGAATTTTATCATGTTTTTGACTTTTTCAAATTTTCAAATGTTTTTGGATTTTTTGAAATTTTCTTACTCCCCCTAAAATGCAAACACATTTAAAGAAATTTGAAAACAAACTGTACAAGTAACATGACAACTGATATCGAATCACTACAATTCGCCATCTACTTGGCATAAACAATCAGAACTCCCCTTACAACAAACTATTTTCCCATTGTGATTTCAAAACACTTAAGTTTGTTTTAATCAAATGGTTTTTCCGGAAAATAAGTTTTGTTGATTGATTTTATCATTTGTAGGTTAGGGGTTCATCATATTGTTTTTCAAAATACCACTTGTAATAATGGTCCAATCAAGTTCAACCTTGTGATGCCTGTGTCACTGTGACCATCAAACAAATACCAAACCAATGAAATATTGTATTTCATACTTGGGATTTGCATAAATATGTGTATCATTTGCACATATCAATTCTTGTTCGATTTCGGGCTCTAAATCGCTTTCAGGAAGGTTATACGCGCACTGATGCGTAAATATAACCAGTTTAATGCAACGAACACTCCGGGATAGTGAAATAGGCTTCACATACCTTAAATAACCTTTACATAACTTAGAAATAAGTTTTGAAGGCTTTGGTATGGCAAAATCAAGTTAAATCGCTTACAGGGACTAAATTCGACAAACTGCGAAAGTATGCCGATTTGAACTGTAACAGACATTCCGGAACATGACCATGATTTAAACATACCATAAATATCCTTTACATAGCTTAGAAATAGGCTTTGAGAGGTTCGGTGTGCTAAAATAAACTTTGGGTCATTCAGGGACTAAAAGCGTCAAAAAGTGCACAAGTTTGCACTTTCGCGCATATCTTGCGTTCTGAATACATCCGGACATCCAAAATTTATGTAAGCACTAAAATATTTTATTTTAGTGTTTGGCATGAGAAAAATCCATTCGTCGCGCAATTTGGATCGTTTTTCATGCTTATGCGCATTCCGTCGTAATTAAGCGAACATCGCGATCGTACGACCAAACGAACCCACATCCGGGATATTTTTAAGCATGTTTCATGTACACAATGTTTAGGCATCATTTTAGGGCCTTGAAAATGGCTTAACGAGCCTTAAACATGTCAGAAATGGCCTTAATACACAACGGGGACTGAATTGGAAACTTTGGAAAGTGGTTGCTGATCAGAAGGACCTTCGCATGACACCTAGCCCCCTTGGCGTCACGCGAGGCCCCTTCTGATCAGAAAAAGCCATTTTAACAGCTGTTAACAGCTGTTTAGCACTCCCAACTCAATTCCACTTGTTGTTTCCTGATGTTGGGGGGGCCAATGTGATGTACACGAGGTTACTAACAAGTGTAGGGATGTGATTAAATCACGGTTTACGAGAAACGATCCTAACGGTGGTCCATTTCCTATAAATACCCATCAAGTTCACTTGCAAAACCCACTTGAAATCTGAGAATTCTCTAAGTTGGGGTGTCTTATAACTTCATACCTGAGAATACTTGGAAGTTCAATCTTGCAGGGACCCTTTGTAAGTGTTCTTTCATTCTTTTCATTCATTTTAGCGTTAATGTCAAAATTTGTTTGACTTTCTGCGTTGACCAGTTTATGGTGAATGCGAAGTTCATTTGAACTTCATAACGTGAGCGTGATCACGATGGTTATAGTCCCTAGTGACTATACCTACTGATTACCACGTTATCTAGGCTCAGTGACGAGTCGTAGTTTCGACCAAAATGCGTGCTATTGCATATTTTGTAACCAAACTACTTTTAGGTATCAAAACCGTTTGTTTTGATACCAAACCTGTTTTCTAAACTTAGTTAAGCATGTTTTAACATGCTTAGCTCGTCACTTTTAGTTTAGTGCTTATATAGGGTCGTAAGGTAAGCGATCTAAACAATCGCTTATACTTTCGAACCCGACCCATTTGGTCGATCATTACGATCCGACCAAACACATTAGGTGACCATAGTATATAGGGAATAACCTTCCGAGGTTATACCTTATGGTCACGGCGTTTAGTTAGTTGTATGATAGGTAGTTTTTTATGCCTAGGTAAATGACCAAAATGCCCTTTTTACGCCAAAATTCATTTTAAGCATATGTAACATAACTTTTGGTATCTAAACTGATTTGGCAACAATATTAGACATGTTAAGGCATATATTACTTGTCATAGGACTAGTTAAGCGGTCCGAACGCGTTTCACGCATACGACGCGTTAAAGTAGCATATGCTACCTAAACGGGTCGTAATGGGTCATAAGCACTTAGGTTAGGTTTCATTTTAGTATGTAGGCCTTGTTAAACCATATTACATGAGTTCCCTTACTCATTTGGTTTACGAGCCTCATTCTATCCAATCCTCCGATTATAGGTCCGGTTTATTAATGTAGTTACCTATATTAGGTGTCGTTTGATATCCGGGATCTCTAGCATTGTTTGGTTGTTACTCAAGGACTACTAAGCAATCTCAAGTGAGTACATAGACCCCTCTTTTACTGTTTTCCAAACGTTTTGGGGTGAAACACATGTGCCTACTTGTTACTTTCATGCTTTCCTATTTTCACATCATATACTTGCTATGTTCATTAGTACATTTATAGTATATGATTTCATTGTGTTTTATGCTATATATGCCCATTGTGTGCATACTTAGTACATTGTTTTACATTACATTTTATGCTATGTATGCCCATTGTGTGCGTACTTAGTACATTGTTTTACATTACATTTTATGCTATGTATGCCTATTGTGTGCGTACTTAGTACATTGTTTTACATTACATTTTATGCTATGTATGCCCATTGTGTGCGTACTTAGTACATTGTTTTACATTACATTTTATGCTATGTATGCCCATTGTGTGCGTACTTAGTACATTATTTTACATTACATTCTATGCTATGTATGTCCATTGTGTGCATACTTAGTACATTTATTATTCATCACATGCTTACATTTTGGGTATGACATTTGGTTTGTTTAAATGGGACAATGTACATTCATTAACACCGATCATGCCGCTCGGTAGTAAGTAGTGGTACCATAGGACTTGACAACTCCCATTCCTGAAATCCCGGGTTTGTTTGGATTGGAAGAAATGACCGAATCCGAAAACATTTCTTTTGATAACCTTGACTAAAAGGGTTATCCGACTGTCTCAAGGCTTGGATGTATGAATTTTCACAATACCGCATTTATGTTTATATCAGTATAGCATGCATTTTTGTTCCACAAAACATAACTTTGATTTAAACCATGTTTTACTTCAATACCTTGTTTTTGTGCATTTTACATATGGTTTAGTTGATATATTTCACTTACCATACATGATATTTTGGATACACATTCATGATTTACATTAGACATAAACATTTTGACATTGGATTATACACAAACATTTTACTTTGGTGGTTTGGTTTGAGTAAGTGATTTAAGTAACAAGGCGTGTGTAATATGATACAAGCATGGTGGATACGCCGCTGGTACTTCCTATATATAAGTGTTTCTATGGTATTACATATCGTAGCGTTATTTGAATCATTTCAATTTGAGACATATAACATTTTATACAAATAACATACTTTTCACAAGACATTGTTTTACAAACAACTTATCTTATACAAACTCATTTTACATGGTTATTCATTTAACCATACATTATTCTCTTATTTATACATATCATCTGAACTTATTGTTTTTCAAACGATTTACAAAACAAATCAATTTACAAGGTTCATGACTGACTTTTGCTAAACAACTTTTTTCTAAACTTACAAGTCATGAATCCTATTTTCACAAAACCTATGTATCTCACAGGCATTTTTATGCTGACGTACCTATTTTCACATGTGTTTCAGGATATGATGCATAGGATTTATCAAGATACACTTAGGTGGACTTGGGCCTTAGTGACAATAAAAGATGCAATACTAGTTATTTATGTTATGTTTCTTTGATTGTCAAGACATTGTAACTCTTTTAATTAATAAAACAATATTTCAATTCCCATGTGTTATGAAACAATGATTCTGTTACAACACTCCCCGATGTTTCCGCCACGTTTTGTTGTTTTACGTGGTCGGGGTGTGACAGAAAAGTTGGTATCAGAGCTCATGGTTATAGGGAATTAGGTTATTAGTAATGCTTTGACCTAGTCTATAACCTTCCTAGGGCCCTAACGCGAGTTTACTTGCGTTTAGTCATAAAACAATACTGTCACCTATCCTTAGGCAACAACCACAACAAGAACACAAACTTCAAAACCGCTTTGAAAACTAATCATCTGTTCTAGGATGCTTGATTACTAGGTTTTGAACCCTCTGTTGTAAGGTTTTGAACCCCTTTGAATTTTCAAAACCTCGTCAAAGTTTGGGTCTTATAGTGTGAACACGTGCAATCTGGAAGAGTGGATGCCTGTACTCTGAGTTTTCTGTCTAAGGCTAGAGTGTTCGTACAAATCCACATAATCGGACCAGTCACTCTTACCTGGGAACTCTTGGGGTGAGTGTCCACTTATAGGCTAAAGCATATCTTCGCGATACATTAATATGACCCGCTTACTTTGATTAGTCACTGTCTCATTTGTTTGCCTTAGGTAACAAACAAATGATCGCAATTTCTATGCGTTGTCATTTTGTTTTATTTACCGATAACATTTCATTTGTTTCCTCCTATATCTTTCATTTCCTTCTAGAATGTCTCTTCCTCTCAGCAACGGTCAAATGTCCGAGCAAACAGCCAAATTTGCCCAGCAAATAGGCGAAGTAATTCTGAAGACTGTGGATTTAGGCATTGCCATGTCTCGTCTCAACAATGAAGCCTCTCGTCTCAACAATGAAACCACTCAAGAGCCACCAAAGGAAGCAGAAGTCAAGCCAGCACCAAAATCAAGGAAGCGTAAGGCTTCAAGGAAACCCGCAGCAGTTACACCTAATCAAGCGGGACCTAGCCAAGTGACAGCACCATCAGCCAAGAAACCAATCGAGGAATCAAAGACCATGGATGAACGATCCCCTAAGAAGTCAAAGAAGCGAAAGGCTTCTCAGAACTTCGCCGTGGTCGCTCACAATGGTCAAGCCGTCCCCAACCAACCAGCTCAACCCCCTGCTAGGAAGCCATACAAAGGAACTGTTCCTCTGTGCAAACGATGCAACCGTCATCATTCAAACCTCTTACCCTGCTTCAAATGTACCTACTGTGGACGGTGGGGACATTTGGTTAGCATATGCCGCTTTGCTATCCAAAACAAAGCTGCTATAAACCTTGCTGCTAGCCGACTCCAAGTAAACCCTACTCAAGCTCGCTTCCCGCCTGGATCGTGTTACAACTGTGGCAAGATGGGTCATTTCGTGAATAAATGCCCGAAGCTTGCTAAGGCAAATCCAACCCACGGATGAGTAGTTGGCTGTTTAGAAGATGCTGTTGTCTTATGCTTTTGTTCTTCTGTTATCATGTAATGTAAAACAATCTGTTTTGTTTATAAATAAATCGTTGTTCATAATTCTGATATACGAGTGTAGTATATGTGTGTATGACTTTTCCCTATGATACCTACATCAAGGAACTATGTTCCTTACAAACTGCTCTTGCGATTTTCCCCATTCTTGCGTTTGCTCATGATTCCCTTGGAAAGTTCTAAGTACTCATTTTATTCTAAGAAACGGAGTACATGAAATAAAGTAACGTTACGAGTGATCGTGCTTTTGCACATCTGTGCCTTTGAAATTCTTGGTTACATAACTGAGGGTATGTTCAATTTCGTACCCATATCATTTCATTCTGGTTTAGTAACAATATACATAGTATAAGTATTACAAAAACAATCTTCATGATCTCAAAACATTTCATATAGTTTGAAAACAATTTTTTTTTCAATGCATTGACTATGTTTTCAAAAACAACCTTCATGATTTTGAAATGTTTCATATAGTCTGAAAACAATATTAACACAGTACATTTTCTTATCAAGTGCATGATTTCGAAAAGCAATTTTCATATTTTCAGAAACCTCATACATAATTTAAAAAATTTCACCTCGCATGATTTTAAAACATTTTATAAATATACCTACCTAGTACACCTACTTTATGATTTCAAAAGTATTATGCATAAGGTTTCAAAAACATTGAACACATTTTTTTTAGAACCCCATGCATAGTTTTCAAAAATATTTTCCTCATACATTGACTTAACCTTCAAATTCCGCTTCATATGTCGCCTTGGCATATCTAGCATCTCAACTTCATAAGCATTTTTACTTCAGGTTTTGACTTAAGCACATCCAGAACAAGGTTTCAAAACATCTTTGACTTCTAAAATCCATATAGGATCTTTTTATCTTCACATTAGACCCTTGTGGATGATTATCTTTCAAATCAGAGTCCTTAATTGGATTCCTTGTGTACCTAATTCGAACATTTCGGTTCTTTATAATCGAAATCGAATTTTCTCTTTAAAAGATCTTTCTATCTTTATAGTTAGATTCTTAGAAATATTTAAAGCACCAATCAAAATCCACTGATTGGATACCTGGTGTGCTTTGAATACATGTGCACAGTTAGCAGAACAAATTAACAAAATGATAACAAATCAAGTTAAACAATTTTGTTATGCGACTATGTGTTTATGCATTTTGTGTCTTCTTTTATGCATCTTTTTGTGTTTTTGTATACTCTGGATATTCGTTATCCAAATCCTCGTAGAACCTTTCATATCTTCATATGAGGGATTCGTAGAAGGATATTCAAAAAGGTACTACCTTAAATCCTTATTGGGCTTCTATGTAATAGTTAAGATCCTTGGATTATATAGTACTATTCCATGATTCATAAGAGACCCTTTTAGTGGTCTAGTCAAAAAGATTGATTCAAAAATCTGGTTAAGAATGACATGTGATGATATAAGCTGAAAAGACTCCTTGGTTGTCTATTAAAATCATTTATTGATTTAATTAAAAGGACTCTATGGAGGTCTAGTCACACTCATCACGGGTATGTTCATTTGGTTTTCCTCTACACATTATAAAATAGACTGTGTGGACTATGCAAGGAATTGTGTAATTATGGACTCGTATGTAATTATAAAATTCAGTGCACATAAACCCAGTAAAACTTATTATGTGTAAGAACCGATAGTTACCACAATAACAAAATGTGAACGATGTAATGGAGGTACGGTGGACGCACCCATAACACTTTATGTACTTGTATATAAGTGTCCCTCATACACTGCAAGAATAATGTTATTAAAGTTACTGGAAGTTCAAGAACCTTAACCAGTGTTGTTTTGTCTTTTCAAAATTCATGTTTCAAGCTCTCACAAGTTTCCTCTAAATAAATTTCGGGACGAAATTTCCTAAAGTTGGGGAGACTGTGACACCTGTGTCACTGTGACCATCAAACAAATACCAAAACAATGAAATATTGTATTTCATACTTGGGATTTGCATAAATATGTGTATCATTTGCACATATCAATTCTTGTTCGATTTCGGGCTCTAAATCGCTTTCTTGAAGGTTATACGCGCACTGATGCGTAAATATAACCATTTTAATGCAACGAACACTCTAGGATAGTGAAATAGGATTCACATACCTTAAATAACCTTTACATAACTTAGAAATAAGTTTTGAAGGCTTTGGTATGGCAAAATCAAGTTAAATCGCTTACAGGGACTAAATTCGACAAACTGTGAAAGTATGCCGATTTGAACTGTAACAGACATTCCGGAACATGACCATGAGTTAAACATACCATAAATATCCTTTACATAGCTTAGAAATAGGCTTTGAGAGGTTCGGTATGCTAAAATAAACTTTGGGTCATTCAGGGACTAAAAGCGTCAAAAAGTGCACAAGTTTGCACTTTCGCGCATATCTTGCGTTCTGAATGCATCCGGACATCCAAAAATTTATGTAAGCACTAAAATATTTTATTTTAGTGTTTGGCATGAGAAAAATCCATTCGTCGCGCAATTTGGATCGTTTTTCGCGCTTATGCGCATTCCGTCGTAATTAAGCGAACATCGCGATCGTACGACCAAACGAACCGACATCCGGGATATTTTTGAGCATGTTTCATGTCCACAATGTTTAGGCATCATTTTAGGGCCTTGAAAATGGCTTAACGAGTCTTAAACATGTCGGAAATGGCCTTAATACACAACGGGGACTGAATTGGAAACTTTGGAAACTGCTTGCTGATCAGAAGGACCTTAGCGTGACACCTAGCCCCCTTGGCGTCACGCGAGGCCCCTTCTGATCAGCAAAAGCCATTTTAACAGCTGTTAACAGCTTTTTAGCACTCCTAACTCAATTCCACTTGTTGTTTCCTGATGTTGGGGGGCCAATGTGATGTACACGAGGTTACCAACAAGTGTAGGGATGTGATTAAATCACGGTTTTTGAGAAACGATCCAAATGGTGGTCCATTTCCTATAAATACACATCAAGTTCACTTGCAAAACCCACTTGAAATATGAGAATTCTCTAAGTTGGGGTGTCTTATCACTTCATACCTGAGAATACTTGGAAGTTCAATCTTGCGGGGACCCTTTGTAAGTGTTCTTTCATTCTTTTCATTCGTTTTAGCGTTAAAGTCAAACTTTGTTTGACTTTCTGCGTTGACCAGTTTATGGTCAATGCGAAGTTCATTTGAACTTCATAACGTGAGCGTGATCACGATGGTTATAGTCCCTAGTGACTATACCTACTGATTACCACGTTATCTAGGCTCAGTGACGAGTCGTAGTTTCGGCCAAAATGCGTGTTATTGCGTATTTTGTAAACAAACTACTTTTAGGTATCAAAACCGTTTGTTTTGATACCAAACCTGTTTTCTAAACATAGTTAAGCATGTTTTAACATGCTTAGGTCGTCACTTTTAGTTTAGTGCTTATATAGGGTCGTAAGGTAAGCGATCTAAACAATCGCTTATACTTTCGAACCCGACCCGTTTGGTCGATCATTAGGATCCGACCAAACACATTAGGTGACCATAGTATATAGGGAATAACCTTCCGAGGTTATACCTTATGGTCACGACATTTAGTTAATTGTATGATAGGTAGTTTATATGCCATAGGTAAATGACCAAAATGCCCTTTTTACGCCAAAATTCATTTTAAGCATATGTAACATAACTTTTGGTATCTAAACTGATTTGGCAACAATATTAGACATGTTAAGGCATATATTACTTGTCATAGGACTAGTTAAGCGGTCCGAACGCGTTTCACGCGAATGACGCGTTAAAGTAGCATAAGCTACCTAAACGTGTCGTAATGGGTCATAAGCACTTAGGTTAGGTTTCATTTTAGTATGTAGGCCTTGTTAAACCATATTACATGAGTTCCCTTACTCATTTGGTTTATGAGCCTCATTCTATCCAATCCTCCGATTATAGGTCCGGTTTATTAATGTAGTTACCTATATTAGGTGTCGTTTGATATCCGTGATCTCTAGCATTGTTTGGTTGTTACTCAAGGACTACTAAGCAATCTCAAGTGAGTACATAGACCCCTCTTTTACTGTTTTCCAAACGTTTTGGGGTGAAACACATCTGACTACTTGTTACTTTCATGCTTTCCTGTTTTCACATCATATACTTGCTATGTTCATTAGTACGTTTATAGTACATGATTTCATTGTATTTTATGCTATGTATGCCCATTGTGTGCGTACTTAGTACATTGTTTTACATTACATTTTATGCTATGTATGCCCATTGTGTGCGTACTTAGTACATTGTTTTACATTACATTTTATGCTATGTATGCCCATTGTGTGCGTACTTAGTACATTATTTTACATTACATTTTATGGTATTACATATCGTAGCGTTATTTGAATCATTTCAATTTGAGACATATAACATTTTATACAAATAACATACTTTTCACAAGACATTGTTTTACAAATAACTTATCTTATACAAACTCATTTTACATGGTTATTCATTTAACCATACATTATTCTCTTATTTATACATATCATCTGAACTTATTGTTTTTCAAACGATTTACAAAACAAATCAATTTACAAGGTTCATGACTGACTTTTGCTAAACAACGTTTTTCTAAACTTACAAGTCATGAATCCTATTTTCACAAAACCTATGTATCTCACATGCATTTTTATGCTGACTTACCTATTTTCACATGTGTTTCAGGATATGATGCATAGGATTTATCAAGATACACTTAGGCGGACTTGGGCCTTAGTGACAATAAAAGATGCAAGACTAGTTATTTATGTTATGTTTCTTTGATTGTCAAGACATTGTAACTCTTTTAATTAATAAAACAATATTTCAATTCCCATGTGTTATGAAACAATGATTCTTTTACAACACTCCCCAACGTTTCCGCCACGTTTTGTTGTTTTACGTGGTCGGGGTGTGACAAACCTAATGACCTTGATTAACCTTCTTAGAAAGTCACAATCTCTTTTTCAACCACATGGCTTACCAACCAATACCAAATGTAGGTTGAATTCTCAAGATGCCGATTCCTACTCCTCACTTACCAACCTGGGAGTTCCGACAAGTCATACTAGTGACCAATTATCAAATTTTCAACAAACAATAGAAGAATGATGCCGATTCCTGCTCCACGATTACCTACTTGGGAGCTCCGGCAAGTCCAGATTTTTACTGTTCATAATATGTTCCATCCCAGTCACAAACCTGGGATGAAACAACCTTACTTGGCTTCTTTGTTTTCTTCTCATAAAACTCTTTAACTCCTTTGACCTTCCTGTCAACCATTTTACCAAAAATTTGATGTACTTTGGAGTTAAAAGCTTTTTCAATATCAAATTCTTTCTTATCTGAGAAAAATTGATTTGAAATTTCAATTTTACCAACTTTTTGTTTAAAGTTTTCAGCCTTCAATGGTGGAAAATTGACATCATCCATTGGAGGTACTGAATTCTCACATTTAACCTCAAATTGTGGCTCCTCTGACTTTGTGGAACCAAATTCATCGCCAGAAGATAGCTCCTCTGATTTTGAAGAATCAGAATCATCGCTTGAACTATAATCAGATTTCTTAACAACCCATTTTTGGTTGTCAAGATTAGCCCTTTTCTTGTAAAATCTGTTTGAACATTCACCAATTTCAAAAATTGAATTTTTGAAAAGCTTAGTTCTATCAATTGGTGGTTCAAACACAACTTCTTTATCTTTCAGTTTACGAGAAACTCCATGTTTTGATTGTATTGCCTTGAAACAATTCTTGGCAATATGACCAACAGTGTTGCATTGGAAACAGGTTCTCGTTTCTTTCATCTGATTAGCAGACTTCATCTCTTCTTGCTTCTTCGCAAGGAATTCTTTATTCGACTGCTTTCTGAACAAATTTTCTTTTTCTTCTTCAGTAGATGTACCTGAAACAAATATCATTTTTGATTTAAAATCTCGAACATATTTTTCATTTTTATAATTTTCTGGTGGAATAAAACCTAATCCTTGCTTTTTGAAATTACCGTTATGGTTTGGTTTCTTTCGAAAACCAGAACCAGAACTGTAACCCTTTTTCTTGTTTTCTCTTTGTTGAACTCTTGAGGTGTACTTTTTAGGTTTATCATTAAGATTTACATCTTTTATTTCAGAAATATTAATTTCTGTTAGTTTGAAAACCTTTTTGATCATTTCTGGTTTAACACCTCTTATTGGAAATTCCTCATCAGAATATAATTTGTCGGAATCATTCAATGTATATGCAACTTTGAATGTTTCGTCATTCAAATTAGATTTTGATAGAAGAAATTCTTTATTGTAAACCCTTTTGCCCTGTTTATCGATTTGACTCGGAATGCAGGACTCAGACTTTGACTCTTCTGATTCATCTTTATCCAACACCTGATCGACCACTTTCTTTATTAACTCGGACTCATGATCAGTGTCAGATGACGTAAACGTGACATTAATATTATTTGGCAAGTTAACTGAAGACTCCGACTCCCACTGTAAATTTGTTCCCTTTTCGACTCTTTCTGAATTTGGATTTCTCGGAGAATATCCATTTTCAAGAGGGGTTGGACACTTGTTGTAACTGACACCTTGTTTCTTACCAGATGTCTTTTCTTTAGTATCCTTCTTCTTTTCTTTCTTCTTTTCAGAAATCTTTTCTTCAGATACAATCTTTTCCTCTTCAGGAATGTCTTCTTCAAAAGCTTTCATGCCCTCCACAGTTGGATAAATCCTGTCAACAACATAAGAAGTACATGTGTAACTTTTTAACAAACGGTTTACTCTTTTTGTCTCAATTCTTTGTGTCTCCAGTTTTTGTTCAAGCACAGCACACTTCTCAATATAGTTGTTAACGCTTTTCTGCTTTATCATAAGAGCTCCTTGAAGTGTCTTCGTTGCTGTAGCCTGTTCTTCACTTGTTTGGTTGTATTGATTCATTTCTTTGTTCAGAACATCGTAAGATTCCTTCAACCTGTTTATGTTGTTAATCAGTTCGCTATTTTTCTTTTTCATAATCTCACAATTTTCACAAATCGCCGGAATATTTTTAGCATTAGCTTGTGCATCAACTTTGAACGTTGGAATATCTTTCACCTTTTTCCTTATCACTGGTACTTCTTCATCATCACTACTAACTGATGTTTTGACATTTTTCTTTTTCTTTTTAGTTTTTCATCTTCACTGTCACTTTCTTCCATCATTTTAAAATGAGCTGCCATTCTTCTTGCATAATACTCTCTATCATCATCACTATCTTCTTCAATACGAGCGACAAAAGCTTTTTGATGTGAAGTTTTGTTAGGATCATAATCATCCCAACTGAAACCTTCCCAGTTAAACCCTTCTGGTAACTTTTCATCATCTTGGTTTATCAGGCATGCTATATTATCAGCTGAGATATATTTATCCCAACTAAAACCTTCCGTTGGCTTTTTGTCATCCTGATTCACCATACAACCTCTCTTTGAAGACTTCTCGATGTTCATGAGCTTAGGCGGTTTTTGCATAGTCCCCGTTTCATTTTCCAGCATTGTGTTCTGTGCAAGAGTAATGGGGGTAACCGGAGTAGCAAATGCGTTGAAAAATTCCTCTTCCATGTTTTGTTTTTTCAAAGATTACCAAACTGTTCTGTTCAAACGGAATTACAGTCTCAAGCGAAATCCCTTTTCAAACGAAATCTTCTTTGAAGCGAAATATCTCTTCAAGCGGAATACCTAATTGCGCTTGAGCTTACACTCTTTCTATGACAACCCTCACAATTACAGGTATCCGTACAATTAATTAATATTTAATTTGTGCCTAATGACTGTGCTTGCTTACAACTGTGATTAAACTGCTTTCTGTTTTCTGTTACATACATACACATGCATCACATTTTATACTGTCACTCTATTTATTACACACAAACATTAGTGAGAAACTTGATGCACAAAGCACAGTTAGCACAGTGAGCGGATAACCCAGAAAACATGTTGACAATGCCAACACCTAGACAGACAATATTTTTGAGGCCAGTATGGGCCAGAGAGAGAATACTACACTAGTAGGGAGTGCCGGGAAGTGCCTAAAACATACTTCAAATGCAGAATTCTGCATTTGATACACAAAATTCAGCATCTAATGATGCTAGTAAAGTGCAAAAACTTGGCAAAACAGTCCTAGATACTTTCCAAAGTGTTGGGAATTAAATGTGTCACTAAAAGCATTATAAAAGACACTTTATGGATTAATTTAGCACTTTAACGGACAACACCCAACCGAACAACCGGACTTTACTTGGAACACAAAAATATTGCCAAACACATTGTTTTTATTTTTCTAAGCTAGTTAGGGTCCCCGAACACTCTAACACACTATATAATTATATAACACACCACAAACCACTAACTTAACACTTAACTTCCTAACTAAATCACTAAGGGGCTGTTTGGTAGCCTCTTAATGACCATTCAGATGCTACCTCTTAATGGTTTAAAATCTCTGAATGAATAAGAGGTAACCTCAAGTCTGAATGGTTAAGAGGTAACCTCTGAATGTTAAATCATCACATGTCACATTCTTCTACCTTCTCATTGGTAAAATTCTTAATGGTTCCATTAAGAGGTAGCCTCTTAATGACCATTCAGAGGCTACCAAACAGCCCCTAACTAAACATTTAAAATCCACCCAAGCACCCCCCCCCCCCCCTTTCAAAATCAGTTGCAAGGGTGGAGGCCCACCCATGATTATGTTGATTAGTTTATTTGATTTGCATGTACTTATGGTGACATTAGACCTAATGGATAAAAGAATGTTGAAAGATCTCCATTTAACCCATTAGATAACCACAATTATCATCATCTACAATCAACAACACCATCCATCTCTCCCTCCTCTTCCTTGTGTTTGGCCGACCCCAACCACACCCACCATCATCTTCATTCAAGCTTTTCCAAGCAATCTAAAGGCATCCAAAGGTGTAAGAGATCATACAAGTGAGCTCGGTGTATTCGGAAGCTCAAGGACCTCTCTCGTTTTCTTTTATCCATCACTTTTACGCACGTGAACTCCCCTAGCCTTGTGCTAGTAGTAAGTGTCTTAGATCTTCATCCTCTTCATATTTTTTATGGTTAATAGTAAAAGTATGGTGAAATGATAAGAACTCTAAACAAACATAAACAAGTCTTGGAACATAAACTAACTAGAGATGAAGTAGTGTTAAAATGATGATGAAATCATGTTATATTTGTGTTGTTATGCTTGTTGTTTGTTGTTTGCTAGTTGAAATGATATAGTTCATCACATGGACTTACTAGGTCATGTTTAAGAAAATGAACTAGCAAGATGTGAAAGTTAGAGGTATGTGGATGATGAAATCATCTACACAAGACTATGAACTTGAATAAATACATGTTTTCTTGAAAAATAAAGATCAAAGTAGGTTGTAACCTTGTAGATCTAAAGATCTATGAGTGGTTTTTCGAAAGAACCAAGTGAAAGGAATAAGTTTTGATAAAACTTGGATCTTACATAAACAAATCACACTTTTAGTGGGTAAACAAGTGTAGAAACACTTGTGTAAGAAGAAATTTCACAAAGAAATATTTTTAGAAAATGTGACTAGAAGTTGTGAAACACCAAACTCTTTAAAAATGAAGTTTTAAAGGAACTAATCACATTTTGGAAGTTAACAAGACTTACTTAGTGTGCTAGTAAGTTACTACATGTTTTTATAAATCTTCAAGTTTATGAGTTCATGGCTTTTGCTTGTTTTTGACAAATTTGGTAATTAGAGATTACATATTGTTGGTTGATGATTGATTGAATGATTTTACAAAAGAAAATGATATGCTAGTAAGCATGGACGCCTCCATTTACAAAGGAAACTCTGGCGAAATTTTTCTAAAATTTCAACACTTAGAAAATATTTTTCTAGTAAGTGTTTACAAATATATTTCTAACTTTATTTTCAAAATAAACTTCGCCATGATTTTATTATAAAAATTACCAAATACCGGAGGTTAATTTTCGTAAATAAAATTTGATAAATATATATTTTGAATATATATTTCAAACTAAAACTCTCACAAAATAAATATTTAAGTTACGCAAGTATTGTTGTATTACGAAGCGCTAAAACGTCACTTATATAGTATTTCGGAAACATACTCTTATACGTATATTTTTGGTAAAATATTATTTGGAAAATCTATGAAGTAAAATATAGTATTTTTGGAAAATATATATATATTTTGAATTAAGATGTTCTAAGACAAGTAATTTAAATATATTTTTCTAAGTGGGACTTAAAATATATTTTTCGGAAATTACAAGTGTACATGTATAAATACCCCCATCCTTGGGAAGGATTTACACTTATAAAATAACTAAGAAGAGTGAATACGAAATAGTTGCCTAACTATTTTTCCTAAATACAAAAGTTAAGTTAAAATAATTAATATTATTTTAACAAGTTTAATACCAACGTAACGCAACTCAAAACACTAAACCCTAAGCCAAGGCACGACCAGTTCGTCTAATAGACATTAGTACGTGTAGGTTGTCACGCAGCAGATCGAGTTTGAGGTTGACGTTGCAGGATACGCACTTCTGTGAGTTCATGTCCCCCTTTTCTCTTAACTATTTTCAGTTTTATAACTTCGGGGGTGAAATACATGTTACAATTATTAAGGACATTTTTATACATGGTATGATTAGCTTAAGGAGGGTTGGGACGTTCAGATCATGTGGGTGGTGGGTACAACACTTAAAGCCATTAATCCTCGTCGTAGGACCTAGGGACATGAGTGATAGATCTATTTGGGTGTAGCGAGCCCACACCCGTGAGGTCAGGGTGACCCATAGAGGTGACTGTGTCTTACAGCCGAGGCCCGGTACAAATTTGCTAGGTTTGAGTTTTCCTGCATCACTTCACACATACTAGTGGCTTTGCAACCTATTGGTGATCTTTTTTTCCTTAATTGCTACATACCAGGGACATTTATACATTGGGACGTACTTTAACGATTTATATACATACTCATTTTTACATGAACTCGCTCAACTTTTGTTGATTTTTCAAACTACATGTATTTCAGGAAATTAGTGGATCTGGCGAAGTGTGCAATTGTGTCAAGCTGCGTAGTGAATAACGATGTCATCCAGGTCTAGGAGGTGTGACCCTTACCTGGACGGGTTACACGCCTTAAAACTCATTTTATTAAGAGTCTTTGGTTGTGTCTCATGAACATGTTTTAAACAAGTTAAGGTTTGTAACTTATTTGGGTTTATGTTTCCAAAACAATGATGTTGTAGTACTTTTTAATTTAATGCATGGATGAACATCCCGTATTTTTATCATATAGCATTGTTATGATTGTTGCTATGGTATTAAGAAGTCACACCAAAATAAACCCACGCTTCCGCAAAAGCCAGGGTGTGACAGCTTGGTATCAGAGCCTCGATCATAGCGAACTAGGATTCTCTCTCGAGTCTAGACTATGATCACTAGGGCTCTCACGAAAACATTTTTACATTGAATACACTAAAACGTCCAGATCCAGGGTACAAAATATTTTTACAAATAAAAAGGCACAAATACACTTTTCAAAAATTATATTTCATTCTTAGAGACTGAGGGAGGTTCAGTCTTAGAGACTGAGGGAGGTTCAGTCTTAGAGACTGAGGGAGGTTCAGTCTTAGAGACTGAAGGAGGTTCAGTCTTAGAGACTGAGGGGTTCAATCTTAGAGATTGGGGAGGTTTAGTCTTAGAGACTGGGAGGTTGGTCTTAGAGACCATGGATTTAGTCTGAGAGGCTAGGAGGGGTAGTCTGGGAAGACTAGGAGGATTGCTTGCTCGCATTATTGTGACTTACATGTTTATTTGACTTCATGATTGATATATGTGCATATATGTGATTGTGTTACAGACACCATGCCATCATCTTCAGATACTGGAGTATCGGACACTTTGGATCCTTTAGCGATCGTGTCAGACGATGAGATTATTTCAGAGGGTGAGGTGTACACGTCAGACACTACTAGCACGGATGAGGATGATTTTTAGCCGTTTGCTCTTCCTGAGTTTGGAGATGATATTCCTATTGCTGATGGCCCTATCGGTGGGGACCTACCTCTTCTTCAGGTCCCTGCTCCCCTACCGCTCGCCGCCGTTCCTCTCGAGGATCTGCCTCATGATGAGCTTCCTGACGATGACATCGACTTGTTCCAGATGATGTGCCCATTGCTGGTCCTGTCATTCCCGTCGAGGCTCCCATTGAGGAGGCTCCTTTTGATCTGTTTGGTGCTCACTCCTTCGAGTCTGTAGCGTCCGCTTCAATACACGCCCAGGGCGTACCGCTCCAATCCTCTGATTCTGACTCAGACATGGCGATGTTTGTTGCACCTCACGACGTTGACCCAGAGCCAGAGGTCGAGTTTTTACCAGATGAGCCTGCTCCTGTTGGTCCGGAGCCGGTCATTGCTTATGACTCCATTGAGGCCCGAGTTGTTGCACATTTGCCAGACCCTTTACCTGAGCCTGGTCATGTCGATATGCCAGACATAGCACCACCCGTCATTGTTGTGCCCGTCGAGTTACCACCGATTCCTGATGTTTCTGTTGTTGATACGCCCATTGTTGAACCCGTAGTACCTGTTTCAGCCCCTGTGCATGCAGATCATGCACCGTTCGCCACGCATGTTAACCCTCGATACGCCGACACCCTCAAGGAGTGGATCGATGATGATGATTACCCACCGTTTGTGATACCCGTCACTCCCCCCGTAGCACCTATTTCTGCACCTACTGAGATTCCATTATTCCACCCACATACCACTGACGTCCATCGCACTGATCTCCCCATCACATTCCTCCAGGACATACCGCCACCTCATCTTGGAGAAGGTTCATCGAGGCAACCGTCTATTTCTGTTCCACCCGTACTGTCATCACCTTTTCCGTTTCTGTCATAGTTTCCTCATGTTGCACCACCTACTGCACCATCATTCGTACCATCAAGCGAGTCGTTTTTGTGGACTACGCCCCCTGTTATGCCATTATCTGACCCGTACCACCCATTTCATGTGGGGTACACTACAGAGGATATACTTGCATCGCTGCAGCTACAGCAGGATGCGCTGATGTAACACCCCGAAAAATATAAAACTTTATATTAGAAATATAAAGTTTAAATAAACAAGAATTTACTAACTAGAAATTTTAACCTAGTTAGTTAAAAGACTAGAAGTAACTTAAGATAGGGTTAAAAAGCTACTAAACAATATGTTCAATAAAGTTGAGGGGCTTAAGTTGTAAGAATTGAAACTAGAGATAATTAAAATTAAATAAAACAAACCAAACACCCCATAATGGGGATGTCTGGTCGATCAGAAGAACCAGGGGCGACACCCCCATCTTCCATGTCTCAAAAATCTGCTTGAAATCTCAAATTGGAGGTGCAAATCTGGTCCAAACGAAAATCCGAGCATAGAATCGTGATCCTCATCACAAGAGGATTACAAGGTATGTAAAATTTAAGGAAAACTCTCAACTTGAAATTTTCATGAATTGGGAAAAATCTGGAATTAGGGTTGCATGTGTATGTTATGATGATTGAGGAACAACTATAGTGTCTAAGGACAAACCCTAGATCAATAGAAGTTGAAATCATAAGAAATTTTGGGTGAATCCATAAACACCATGGTAGGTGATTAGTGGGTCATGTGTATTTGGATGAACACTAGAAAGTAGATTGTTAATCTAGTGTAATTTGGCAATCTAGAAGTGATTTCAGCAATTAGAAGCTAACATTCATGTAAATTGGTTGATTTATATGAAAATAGGGTTAAATGATAAACTAAAGATGTGATGTTTAATCATGTAAAAATCTGCTTATAAAGTGTTTGTTGAAATGCCTCTATGAAGGCTTAAAAACTGAAATTTCGAGTTTAAACGCATAATCATGATGTTCGGTGTATTATGCGTATTATGATTTGAAGAGAGTTCTAAACATGTCTTGAATTGAACTCTATAGGACAAGATACCGGAACGTCGAGTGGACAAGCCGGTGGTGATTCGCGGTTGAAGGGCGTGCGCTAAGGTATGTAACTTGACCCGTTACATTAAGTAAATTTAAATCATTATAATATGCATAGTTGAATTTTAGAAATAAGGTTGCTATGAATTTAAGCGATGATATCGCTATATTGAATAATTGGGCAAGAATTGGTTAGAACTCGTTGGTAGTCGTCAAAAGGAAGAAATTCCGTAGACGAGCCAAACGGGTCGGATAATCAAGTTAGACATGGTTAATGCTCCGGATTATGATAGATTGATTGTTGATATTGGATATTATATAACTTACTAGAAATACCAGATTTTAATGTATTGATATCATAGAATACTGAAATCCGAGGGTTGGGGTTTTAGTGTAATGATCAAACAAACAAAACATGAAATTTCCAGGTAATACCGTAAATTACGGTAGTACCGTAATTTACGGTAGATGCCAGAAGTTTACGGTGGGGATCTACTGATTTACGGTGGAATCCTTATTGAAAAATTGCCCACCGTAACTTACGGTGAACCGTAAGTTACGGTAGAGTCAGAAAAGTTTTGAAATTTTTATTTTTCAATTCATCGAATGTAGTTTCGGTTATGTATTATTTCTAAGAACTCCATTATTAATGTTTTGTGATAAACATTTCAGTTTTCAGGTATATCAAGTAGTAGGATGATGATCAAGCTATCAAGTCGAACCGAACACAAAATTTAACGCTTCCGCACTTGATCTTTTGTTTTAAAACTATGTAAACAATTGTAGTTCCTGTCTTGAATATGGTTTCGTAGGATCAATATATGAATGTTGTGTCTAGACCAAATTTTCAAGTCTTGTAAGTCTTTTGTAAATTTCAAATTTGGCATGAAATGCAAGGTGTCACGTTATTAAATCTAGTATTATAAACTGGGTGTTACAAGTTGGTATCAGAGCTCAAGGTTGTCAATAAGTGTTCGGTTGAAGCTTGATCAATCGTCCGGTAGGAACTAACTTATTTGTTAATAAATTATGTACTACGTAAAAAAAAAAACAAGAAATGCATGAAACAAGAATGATTAAATCAAGTTACGAACTTGATTGAATTGAAACAAGAATGATTAAATCAAGTTACGAACTTGATTGAATTGAAACAAGAATGATTAAATCAAGTTACGAACTTGATTGAATTGAAACAAGAATGATTAAAACAAGTTACGAACTTGATTGAAACAAGAATGATTAAATCAAGTTACGAACTTGATTGAATTGAAACAAGAATGATTAAATCGAGTTATGAACTTGATTAAATCAAAACAAGTAAAGCATGTGTTATAAATGGAATGTTTAACAATTTATGTAAACATTTCAGAAATAGAGATGGCTGATGGAGGTAATGATAATGCGGTGCCAAGAGTCACCGAACAAGTGAGGGAAGTGATTGCCGAAGAGGTTGGAAAGGCGATCGAAAACAGCTTGTCGGGCTTTATTGATAAAATTCAAAACACAGTTTTATCAATAGTAGAAGAGAGAATCAAGAAATTGGAAGATGATTCCAATTCAGCAAAGGAAAAACATGGTGGACGAAAGCCTTGTTCATACAAGGAATTCATGGCCTGTAAACCACCAATATATAATGGGGAGGTTGATCCAATTGTGTGCCAACGATGGCTAAGTGATATCGAAGGAGTATTCGAGAGAACTCATTGTGATGAAAATGACTACGTAGCTTATGGTACGGGTCAATTAAGAGGTCAAGCGAAAGACTGGTGGGATAACAAAAAGAAGGAGATTGGAAGTGAAGCGGCTAAGGCCATGACATGGGAGGAGTTTAAGACGCCGTTTCCTAAACACCATAGTCCCAAAGCGGTCATAAATATAATCAAGGAAGAGTTCATGCAACTCAGACATAAGGGTGAATCCATAGACAAGATCACGGGGATGTTTATGGACAAGATAAAGTTCTGTGATGATTTGGTGACAAACGAAGAACAAAAGGTCTATTACTGCCATAACATTCTAAGTGCGGAGTATAGAGAGTTCATAACCCCTTCAAAATACGAGACCCTTACCGAGATTGTCAATGCTGCTCGGGAAAGGGAGATCGAACTGAAAAAGAGCATAGAACGGGGTGAACGAAGGGCACAAGATGTGAATCCAAGCCCTACTAAGAAGGCACGAACAAACGAAAGTGCAAAGAAATCTGATAAGAAAGACGGGTCGCCAAGTTGCAGAATCTGCGGGAAGGGTCATAAAGGCGAATGCCGTTACAAGGATAAACCTTGTCCCATATGCAAGAAAACGGGACATATGGCTATATCATGCCCGGAGAAAGTGACGGTTTGTTACAATTGTTATCGAACGGGTCACAAGAAGCCGGAATGCCCGGAACTGGTTGGAAAGAAGGATGGGCAGGAACCGAAAGGTGAAGCCCCGAAAGCAAAGGCAAGATCTTTCCAACTAACCGCCGCAGAAGCAAAGGTTGAACCTGACGTGGTCTCAGGTATATTTGCTGTAAATTCAATTCCTGCACACGTGTTATTTGATACGGGTGCGAATAAATCCTTTGTTTCATATGGACTTATTCGACATCCTTCATTTATTCTAACAAAATTACCTGTGCCTTTAGAAGTAGAGATAGGTAATAACAAAAGCTTTATTGTTTGTGATGTATGTGAAAATTGTAAACTGAGCATCGACGATGAAGAATATTTGATAAATCTAATCCCGATGTCGATGGGAGAATTTCAAGTAGTCGTTGGGATGGATTGGCTATCTCAACACCATGCAAAGGTCGTGTGCTTCCGTAAAGAGATAAAACTAACATCTCCGAGCGGAAAACAAGTCACCATTTATGGCGAAAAAGGAGGCAACCCCATAGTATGCTCAATGTTGAAAGCTCACAAGCTAATGAAGCGAGGATGCAAGGCATTCATAATATACGCTAATGAGCCCGAGAAAGAATCACGAAAGATTGGAGATGTACCGGTAGTACGAGATTATGAAGTTGTTTTTCCGGAAGATTTACCGGGGATACCGCCTGAACGGGAAGTAGAGTTCGGAATCGAATTGATTCCGGGCGCGAAACCCGTAGCAAAAGCCCCATACCGACTTGCACCGTCGGAATTACAAGAGTTGATGTCCCAAATCCAAGATCTGCTTGACAAGGGATTCATAAGGCCGAGTGTGTCTCCTTGGGGCGTACCGGTATTGTTCGTGAGAAAGAAAGACGGGAGCATGCGCATGTGTATTAATTACCGGGAGTTAAACAAACTCACGGTAAAGAACCGATACCCGCTCCCGAGGATAGATGATTTATTCGACCAACTACAAGGTGCGAACTGGTTTTCCAAAATTGACCTTAGATCGGGGTATCACCAACTAAAGGTCAAAGAAGAAGATGTGCCGAAGACGGCTTTCCGCACGAGATACGGACATTACGAATTCCTCGTGATGTCATTTGGGCTAACAAACGCACCCGCGGCTTTCATGGACCTCATGAACCGGGTTTGCAAGCCAATGTTGGATAAGTCGGTCATCGTGTTTATCGATGATATCTTGGTGTACTCGAAAAGTGAAGCTGAACACGCACACCACTTACAAGAAGTGTTAGAGACACTTAGGCGAGAGAAGTTATATGCAAAATTCTCTAAATGTGCCTTTTGGTTACGAGAGGTTCAATTTTTAGGCCATGTCATAAATGCCGACGGAGTATTGGTGGATCCGTCAAAGATAGAGGCAGTGTCAAAATGGAATCCCCCGAAGAACCCTTCAGAAATTAGAAGCTTTTTGGGGCTTGCGGGGTACTATAGGAGATTCATTCAAGATTTCTCCAAGATTGCGTCACCGCTAACAAAGCTAACCCAAAAGAAAGCAAAGTTTATTTGGGGAATTGATCAAGAAAAAGCGTTTCAAACGCTAAAAGAAAAGCTAACTCAAGCTCTGGTACTGACATTGCCAGACGGAGTTGAAGACATGGTGGTTTATTCGGATGCTTCATTATCGGGGCTCGGTTGCGTGTTGATGCAACGGGGCAAGGTAATAGCCTATGCCTCGAGACAATTGAAGATACACGAGAAGAAATACCCCATGAACGATCTCGAGTTGGCAGCGGTAGTATTTGCATTAAAAATATGGAGGCATTACTTGTATGGGGTAAAGTGCACCATATTCACCGACCACAAGAGATTGAAATACTTCTTTGATCAGAAGGAGTTAAATATGCGACAAAGGCGATGGCTGGAAATGGTGAAGGACTACGATTGTGAGATACATTATCACCCCGGAAAAGCAAACGTGGTAGCGGACACTCTAAGCAGAAAAGCGGACTATGCCCCAATACGAGTGAGGTCGATGCAACTCGTGGTGACCTCGGGTATACTTGAACGTATTCGAGAGGCGCAGTTAGAAGCAGTAAAAGAAGAAAATTGGAAGAAAGAAAGAATAATCGGTCAATTGAAAGATTTGTCGGATGGGAACCACGGGTTGAAGACTCGATCCGGAAGGATATGGGTCCCACATACTTGTGGAGTAAAGGCGCTTCTACTTAACGAAGCTCATAAATCCCGTTATTCGATTCATCCGGGTGCAACCAAGATGTACAATGATTTGAAACAAAATTATTGGTGGCCCGGAATGAAGAGGGACGTGGCGAAATATGTGGAAAAATGCTTGACATGTTTACAAGTCAAGGCGGAGCACCAGAAACCATACGGCAAACTCCAACCGTTAGAAATTCCGGTTTGGAAATGGGAACATATTACAATGGACCTGTTAACCAAGTTGCCTAAGACGAATCATGGTTTTGATGCCATATGGGTAGTGGTGGATAGATTGACAAAAAGTGCTCACTTCATTCCGATTCGTGAGACTTATACGTCAGAAAAGATGTCAGAAGTTTATACCAATGAAATCATAGCACGTCATGGGGTGCCGGTGTCCATCGTGTCCGATAGGGATACCCGGTTTACCTCGAATTTCTGGCGAGATTTCCAAGAGCAAATGGGGACCAAATTGTTCATTAGCACTGCGTACCATCCTCAAACGGATGGACAAAGTGAAAGAACGATACAAACATTGGGGGACAAACATTAGTCGAGTTTTCGTATAACAACAGTTACCAATCTAGTATTAAGATGGCACCATACGAAATGCTTTACGGTAGGAAGTGTCGAACCCCGGTATGTTTGGGTGAAGTGGGTCCACGTGAACTCGCCCACCAAGATAATACGAGCCACGAATGAAAAGATCGATAAAGTTCGGGCACACTTGAAAGCGGCTCAAGACAGGAAAAAGGCGTATGCTGATAAAAGGAAAAGGCCGATTGAATTCCAAGTTGGTGACATGGTCATGCTAAAAGTCTCCCCATCGAAAGGTGTTATTAGATTCAGAAAAAGGGGGAAGCTAAGCCCAAGGTTTATTGGACCATTTAAAATTATCGGGAGAGTTGGCAAGGTAGCTTACCGCCTTGAATTACCGGAGGAGCTAAGTGGAATCCATGGCACGTTCCACGTGTCGCAATTAAGAAAGTTCCTAGCAGACGAAACGGCCTATATCCATTACGATGATATCGGAGTGGATAATAGTCTGAATTATGCGGTAAGACCGGTGGAGATTTTAGACAGAAAGGTCAAACATTTACGAAATAAACAAATTAACCAAGTCAAAGTCAAATGGGAGCATAGGAAAGGTTCGGACACTACATGGGAGTCCGAAGAGGAGATGCGACGTCTTCACCCTACATTATTTGGTACGTACTTCGGTTTCGGGGACGAAACCCTTTTTAAGGGGGGTGGACTTGTAACAACCCGAAAAATATAAAACTTTATATTAGAAATATAAAGTTTAAATAAACAAGAATTTACTAACTAGAAATTTTAACCTAGTTAGTTAAAAGACTAGAAGTAACTTAAGATAGGGTTAAAAAGCTACTAAACAATATGTTCAATAAAGTTGAGGGGCTTAAGTTGTAAGAATTGAAACTAGAGATAATTAAAATTAAATAAAACAAACCAAACACCCCATAATGGGGATGTCTTGTCGATCAGAAGAACCAGGGGCGACACCCCCATCTTCCATGTCTCAAAAATCTGCTTGAAATCTCAAATTGGAGGTGCAAATCTGGTCCAAACGAAAATCCGACCATAGAATCGTGATCCTCATCACAAGAGGATTACAAGGTATGTAAAATTTAAGGAAAACTCTCAACTTGAAAATTTCATGAATTGGGAAAAATCTGGAATTAGGGTTGTATGTGTATGTTATGATGATTGAGGAACAACTATAGTGTCTAAGGACAAACCCTAGATCAATAGAAGTTGAAATCATAAGAAATTTTGGGTGAATCCATAAACACCATGGTAGGTGATTAGTGGGTCATGTGTATTTGGATGAACACTAGAAAGTAGATTGTTAATCTAGTGTAATTTGGCAATCTAGAAGTGATTTCAGCAATTAGAAGCTAACATTCATGTAAATTGGTTGATTTATATGAAAATAGGGTAAAATGATAAACTAAAGATGTGATGTTTAATCATGATAAAATCTGCTTATGAAGTGTTTGTTGAAATGCCTCTATGAAGGCTTAAAAACTGAAATTTCGAGTTTAAACGCATAATCATGATGTTCGGTGTATTATGCGTATTATGATTTGAAGAGAGTTCTAAACATGTCATGAATTGAACTCTATAGGACAAGATACCGGAACGTCGAGTGGACAAGCCGGTGGTGATTCGCGGTTGAAGGGCGTGCGCTAAGGTATGTAACTTGACCCGTTACATTAAGTAAATTTAAATCATTATAATATGCATAGTTGAATTTTAGAAATAAGGTTGCTATGAATTTAAGCGATGATATCGCTATATTGAATAATTGGGCAAAAATTGGTTAGAACTCGTTGGTAGTCGTCAAAAGGAAGAAATTCCGTAGACGAGCCAAACGGGTCGGATAATCAAGTTAGGCATGGTTAATGCTCCGGATTATGATAGATTGATTGTTGATATTGGATATTATATAACTTACTAGAAATACCAGATTTTAATGTATTGATATCATAGAATACTGAAATCCGAGGGTTGGGGTTTTAGCGTAATGATCAAACAAACAAAACATGAAATTTCCAGGTAATACCGTAAATTACGGTAGTACCGTAATTTACGGTAGATGCCAGAAGTTTACGGTGGGGATCTACTGATTTACGGTGGAATCCTTATTGAAAAATTGCCCACCGTAACTTACGGTGGAACCGTAAGTTATGGTAGAGTCAGAAAAGTTTTGAAATTTTGATTTTTCAATTCATCGAATGTAGTTTCGGTTATGTATTATTTCTAAGAACTCCATTATTAATGTTTTGTGATAAACATTTCAGTTTTCAGGTATATCAAGTAGTAGGATGATGATCAAGCTATCAAGTCGAACCGAACACAAAATTTAACGCTTCCGCACTTGATCTTTTGTTTTAAAACTATGTAAACAATTGTAGTTCCTGTCTTGAATATGGTTTCGTAGGATCAATATATGAATGTTGTGTCTAGACCAAATTTTCAAGTCTTGTAAGTCTTTTGTAAATTTCAAATTTGGCATGAAATGCAAGGTGTTACGTTATTAAATCTAGTATTATAAACTGGGTGTTACAGCTGAGCCATCGTATTCAGGAGCTAGAGAGATCTCCACGTCCGCCTTGTCACTGTCAGACCCCCTTTGCAGCACGACACACTCCCGTCCGCTTTCCCCTGATTCAGACGTTCGTTTCTTGACATCTGAGCAGCAGATTGCATATTTGATACGCGTCTATCGTGCCTTAGAGGAGGATTGGATGCACATGTGTCGCTTACTTTTCTCTCATTTTCCTCCTCCTCCTCCGCCATCAGCATAGATATTTTTGGTTTGATGCAGGTCGATCATTTTGGGGAGAAAGTCGCGATTGGGCCAGCTTGCGAAGACTTTTTGGGAGACCACACTTTTGTAAATGATTTGTGTAGACAGATTTGTATTTTTGTGGGTGATGTAACCCCATGATCTAATTTTGATATGTGATGTACTGTAAAACGTGTAAAAACAATATGGTGGTCATGATTGATGAAGGCCCAATGGCAACGTTCTCACTACATGCTTTGTTGAGTTATATGTTTTAATTTATAACATGAGATGTTATGTGCTTGATGGATGTTACTGTATATGTATATTTATTATACTTACTATGACCTGACCAACATGATCATCTTTTAGAAGATGCCTCCAAGACGCAATGTACGCATGCCTACTACCGAGGCGGAACTCCAGGGGATCATTGCTGCAGCTATTGCACAGTATGCAGCCTCCCAAGCAGGAACAAGCGGGAGTATTTCGAACAACAACGGCAATAACAACCCACCCAATGGTAATGTTAAGTCGTTTGAGACATATTATGATATATTTGGATATTTATAGCACGACCGCTAATACCATTTGTAAATTCTAACGTATGTGCAGGGTGCACCTACAAGCAATTCCTCGACTGTAAGCCCGTGAATTTCAACAGAACGGGAGGTGCTGTTGCGTTTGTTAGGTGGGCTGAAAAGACAGAATCTGTCCTAAGAATGAGCAAGTGCACTCCCGAGCAACAAGTGACCTACATTTCAGGGCTGTTTCTGGATGGTGCCCTATCATGGTGGAATCTGCAAGTGCAAACTTTAGGAGAAGCGGCAACATACGCACTAACATGGGCTGAGCTAAAAGAGCTCATGAGGAGGAAGTAGTGCTCGCGAGCTGAAATACAGAAGCTAGAGACTGAGTTCTGGAACCAAAGAATGGAAGGTCCTAAGATTGCAGAATATGTTCAAAGGTTTCACGATTTGTCCCATGTAGTGCCGTACATGGTCACGCCCGAATTTAAACATGTCGAGCGCTTCATCTGGGGATTGGCACCCCAGATCATGAGTATGGTTACCACGTCCAAGCCGGCAACGATTACGGAAGCCATCGACCTCAGTGTGGCACTTACTGAGGAGGCCATTAGGTTGAACAAGTTCTCAGTTTCTGAACCAAAGAAGAGGGAGACTCATGTGGAGTCGTCTGGTGAAAACAAACGGAAATTTTCCAACTTCAAGCAAGATACCAGCAATGTGAGCAAGAAGGGCAATTCAAGCACACCGGCCAGAGCCACAACCGGTGTCGAAAACAAAGGAAAGGGTTAAATGGGCACTCTGCCCAAGTGTGAATTATGCCAGTATCATCATGCTGGCCAGTGCAGAAATAGAAAATGTGAAACTTGTGGGAAAATTGGTCACTTGAAAGATACTTTCTGGGTTGGTGCTGGCCGGGGTGGCCAAGGAGGTTTTGGTAATAGGAACAACAATCGAGGAGGTAACGGAAATGGACACCGCAATGGCAGGAATGGTAATAGGGATAATACTGGGAATTGTGGTAATCAAGGTGGGAACTGCAACAACAATCAAGGTAATGGGAATGGTGATGGTCGAGGACCAGGATGCTTCAACTGTGGAGACGGCGGGCACTTTAAAAAGGGAATGCCCAAAACTGAATCAGGCGCAAGGCAGAGTCTTTAACATTGGTGCGAGGGAAGCGCGCCAAGATCCAAATATTGTCACTGGTACGTTCCCTATAAACCAACGCTTTGCATCTGTTCTGTTTGATACTGGTGCCGATTATAGTTTTGTATCGTTAGAATTTAAGAATATACTTGGGTTGACCACTAGTAAGTTAGACGTTTTGTACTCGATTGAATTGGCGAATGGGAAACTAGTTGAAACGGGTGAAGTCATCAGAGGATGCATGATAGAACAGGGAGGACACGAATTTACGCTAGACCTACTGCCAGTCGAGTTGGAAAGCTTCGACGTGGTAATAGGGATGGATTGGCTATCGAGCAACAAGGCCGAGATTGTTTGCCATGAGAAGACCATCCACATCCCAATGATGGATGAAGAAACAATAGTAGTGCACGGAGAGAAGCGTGATACGCCTCTGAGAATCATTAGCTGTCTGAAAGCTAGATGTTGGTGCATATTTGTGACAACAGCTTAGATTTGGTCTTTGGATATCTTGTAATTAGTTAAACGATAAACGGTTAGCGGGTTTAGCTTTATATTAGTGAGATAATAGAGTTTAGGCTAACAAAACCCACATTGGGTCTAAGGGTGGACGAATTAGGCTTGCCCATGTAGGAAACCTTAGCCCGAGTAGCAACCTTGTGTTATATAAACAAGGTTAGGCTTTAGGGTTTAGGTTAATCAGCCAAAACAGTTTTTGTGAGAGTAATTTTGTGAGAGCATAGGCTTGGACGAAATTTGTGTTGATTAGGGTTTGATTGATTGTAATTCTTGTAATCGATAATCAATAGAAACCCGGTTTAAAGTGTTTTTGGTTGCAGGTTTGGTCGATTTTTGAAGGATTTTGGCAAGAAAGTCTTGAAGATTCGAAGATTGTTCTTCGTGTTCTTCATAAATTTCGAAATTTTTTTACTGATTTGGTTGTTTGATCTTGCAGGTTTCTGTTAGAAAAGATCTGGAAATCTTCAGAAAATTCGAAATTATTGAGTTTCCATAATTTGCTGGCATAATTAACAATTCCGCTGACAAATCAGAGGAATTATCTGATCCAGCGAATTTAACCTCGGTGACCGGTGCAATTAAATCCAAAGGCGACTTTGGTAACCGTGTAATTGTCCTCAGCGACATTAATACGGTGATCGGCGAAATTAAAGTCGTCGTATTAGTGACCTGATTAGCCAGCGAAATTAACTGACCGGTGAACCAGCGAAATTAAGTCAACATAATTAACCAGCGAATTTGATCAGCTAGCATATTTATTCCAGCGAATTTAAAAACCAGCATAATTATAATTCCTCTACCAGCACATTTATAACTACTCTATCAGCATATTTAACTTGGTTTGCCAGCAAAATTAAAAGGTGGAGTATTTATTTAGATACGTATAGAGGATTTAACGTTTTTGAAAATAGAAAGTGATCCGTAGCTCATCTCGACAAACCGTTTGCATGGTTGGATTCATGGGATTTTTAGGACCAAAAAAAGAACCTCTGGAAAATCCCGAATTTGGTTTTCGACATTATATATCATTGGATTCGTTTTTTCGAGACGATTCTAATGGTATAATTTGGTAAAAACAGTTTTCGGAAAAATATTGTACGGTTTTTATCAGTACAGTTACGGTAAAAGCGTGTTTAAAGATGGTTAAAATGGATAAGGTCAGTGAGACTGTTAAGAATTGGCCAAAGCTGAGAAACATCAAAGAATATTCTGTTTGGAAAGAGGAATTTGAGGGATGTGTGAAAAGTGAAGATATCAGAATGTGGTATTGTATGATTGATGGATACATTGCTCCTACACGTCGTGTTGAAGGAAGGGTTAAGGTGATTTCTTATGAGATGATGGATGAATCTGAGAAACTTATGGTTGATGCTGAGAAGAAAGTTTTAGCAGTGATCAAGAAGTCCTTGCCTGAGGGAATTAAACATACCATCAAGCACTATGGGAATTCAAGAGATCTGTGGGAAGCTTTAGAAAAATGTTATCAGAGTTCATCAAGACAGAGTGTAGGAGGTCATGCTTTAGATGAAGAAGCAGATGCTGTGAAAGAAGAGAAGAAGGAGAATGTTGAGAAGAAGGAGACAAAAGTTTCAAAGGGCTTGACTGATGTGAACGGACTTACAGCAGAGGTGAAGGTATCATCAGAATCTGTAAGTCATACATGTCATAATTGCACTGAACTACAAAGTAAAGTTAACACACTATCGGAGCAGAACAAAATTTTGTTAGCTGATTTGGAAAAACAAAAAGAGTCAAATGTTCTTTTGTTTAAAAGAGAGTCAAATTGTTTAAATGAACTCAAATCGAATGAACAAAAAATCAGCTGTTTAACAAGTAAAGTCAATGAACTGTTACAGGTCATTGATTTGGCTCGTGAAACTGTGAAAGATAAAACTAATGAATTTTCTGATAAGTGCAGGGAATTGGCCGTTGCACAAGACCAAATTCTTGAACTTAAAGGAAAGTTAGACAAGTTTGGAAAATCTTCATTAGTTAGGACTCAAATTCAAGCAAGTTTGAAAAAGAGTAATGATAAAAAGGGTTTGGGGTTTAGTAAAGCCTCATCTTCTAAAAATCAAGACTACTCTTTTTTACCTGATGAAAATGAGTTTAGTGGATCCGATAGTTGTGGACTTGCCAAATAGTCCAGTTACTTTGAAAGAATCTGTTGAGTCTAGCAGTACACCTCATAAATCGGATGAGGATACGGAAGACGAAAAGAAGAAAACATTTAAAAAGAGATTTAAGAAAAAGAGAAATTATAAGACTAAATCTTGTTTTAGATGTCACAACAAAGGGCACGTGGCAAGTTGTTGTCCTTTGAAGAAAAATAAGCAAAAAGTTGATGAAGTTAAAGATGGGAATAGGGTTGGTTTAAATAATAATGTGCAACCACATTGTCAATATAATCAACCAAGATTTCAATCTATGACTTCAACTTCAGGAAGATTTGATAGACCAAGAAGCAATTCTACACAATTTGATTATTATAATGGTAAATCAAATCGGTTTCAAAATCAAAATAGAAATTTTGGATATCAAAATTGATACCATACTTTTGGTAATCGAAATTTTCAAAAAAGAAACGAACATAGGGGTTTTAGTAACTCAAACGTTCAACAACATCCAAAATTTTTCCAAAATTCATGGTATAATAATGGTAGAAGAAGGTATCATGATAATAATTTTCAAAGGTCAAAAAATCCGAGATTTTATTGGAACTCTCGTGATCAAAGACCTAGTGGAAGTTATAAATCTTGTTCAACAACAAGTACAACATCCAAGACACCAGTAAGGTGCGATGGATATTGGTTAGAGGCATCTTATACGGATTTACATGGTCAACCCAAAACCGGTCAGGTTTGGGTTGTTAAGACTAACTGAGTTGTTGAGTGTATGCAGGATGACCAAGAAGGACTGTTGATATGTTCAACAGTGGTTGTTCCTGTAAAGTGTCTGAGGTGAATAGTAGGTTAACCTTGGTAAGGAACTATTTACTTTATTATGATTATTCTAAAACTTTAAAAGTGAAAAAACTTATTGTCAGGTTGAAGTGGGAGTCTGTTTGTGTGTGTAAATTTTTGTTTTTGAAACTTGCTCCATAAAACAAAAATTTAGGGGGAGAAATTTCCCTAAGCCAAAAAGAGTTTAGATAGTGCGTGTGTTTAGGGGGAGTAAGTTAGTGCGTGTGTTTAGGGGGAGTAAGTTATTAAAAATCAAAAATCCAAAAACATTGAAAAATCAAAAACATAAAAAAAAATAGAAAATCAAAAATGAGTTATCACTGTGTGAAAAAGGAGAAATGATAGTACATCAGCAAGTTAGACTGTCACACTGAAAATGAAGTTAAACTGCTTAAGTGTGATAGCAGCTTCATCAGACGATGTACCAGTAGGCAAAAAGCATGAAATAATCAACTTACCAATGTGATATAAACTTAAATGAACTGTGTATGAGTGGGGAACACATCAGTGGTGTATGGTTTAATTACCTTAATTCTTGCGTTGATAGATTGCCAAAATCTGAGGTTTTGGGTCTTTATACTGTTATTTCATCTAGGGATATCAAGGTTGTCCTTCTGCTGCATCCAGATACATGCTGACCTAGGCACAACCAGGATATCTTAAAAGAGCAAAAAATGCCAAATCCCATAAATGAAGAAGCTCTCATAGAGAGTTATTCAAATGTGCAAAAAGCATAAATCGTACCAAAATGGTATTTGTCTTAGCCCTCGTTAGATATTTTGGTCTCTTTGCTGTACGGAAGTACTGAAATGATCAGCAATTATCTAAACGTTGAAAAACAAAACAGATGAATTCAGTATACTCACCTACTACGATTAATCTTTGTGCATACCTTGATCGCGGGGGTATATCCTGAAGTGGGACACACTAGTATATCAGTAATAATATTACCTTAATGTATTATACGGTAATGGAACTTGAAATGTTCATGCATTTTGTTTAAGTGGACAAACATACTGGTAATCGTCTTGGACTGCTTTTCACGAAAATTTAAATAAAGAATTATCTAATAGTGTGAAAACAGTTTGATTGTGCTGATATGATCTTCTTACCAGTGATTCTCACAAAAATAGAGTGTTTATTGCTTTTGTTATTTACTTGCTTTCAGAAAATAAAATAAAAATATACAAAAATAGTGTTTTTTTCTGTTAAAATTCTTTATGTACGGAAAACTGTTATTCTTGGAGGAATTGTTACTGATAGGGGGAGACGGTGTTGGAAAGTGAGTTCAAAATTTTAAAATCATGAGGTTCTTGTGTGTTGGATAAAAGTTTTGCGTGTTGGTGATAAATTGAAAATGCTTAATCTGTGATATAATCTCTTGAATAATAATAATTTATTCAACTTTGTTGAAAAATTCTTATGGTTTCTCGAGATGTTTGTTTTATAGTATACAGATTGAAGTAGTGTGTTGCTGTGAAGAGGTGAGAGTTTGATTGGATGCATGGTAGAACCTCCTTTCTACATTACAGACAAAGTTGAAGAGTTTGAAGATTGCTGTACAAATGCTGAACTGGAGTTTACTCAAATGCTAAAGTTTTTGAAGATTTGGTGATTGGATGCATCAGCTTAGAGGGAGTCTGTTGCTGACAGAGCTATTGAAGCTGAAGCTATCAAAAGACCAAAGACAGTGCAAGACTACATGAAGATTGCAAGATGACTGAAGACAAAGTTATTTTATGAAGCTATTGTCAAGGGGGAGTTTGTTGGTGCATATTTGTGACAACAGCTTAGATTTGGTCTTTGGATATCTTGTAATTAGTTAAACGATAAACGGTTAGCGGGTTTAGCTTTGTATTAGTGAGATAATAGAGTTTGGGCTAACAAACCCCACATTGGGTCTAAGGGTGGACGAATTGGGCTTGCCCATGTAGGAAACCTTAGCCCAAGTAGCAACCTTATGTTATATAAACAAGGTTAGGCTTTAGGGTTTAGGTTAATCAGCCAAAACAGTTTGTGTGAGAGTAATTTCGTGAGAGCATAGGCTTGGACGAAATTTGTGTTGGTTAGGGTTAGATTGATTGTAATTCTTGTAATCGATAATCAATAGAAACCCGGTTTGAAAGTGATTTCTGTTTCTACTCATTCTGTGATATTCTGATCAAGAGGATTCCGCACTCTTGATTAGATTGACAATTCTGTGAAAGATTCATACATCAAGGGGACCTACACTAGAAAGTGTTTACAAAAGGGATGTGCTGCCTTCTTGGCGCACATCGTGGATAAAGAAGCCGCGGAGCTAAAGATCGAAGACATTCCAGTGGTAAAAGAATATCCTGAAGTCTTTCCAGAAGACTTACCAGGATTTCCGCCTCAAAGGCAAGTTGATTTTCACATTGACTTGGTTCCAGGAGCCGCGCCTGTAGCCAAGGCACCCTATAGACTTGCGCCCTCGGAGATGCAGGAGTTGTTAACGCAACTCTAGGAGCTGTTAGACAAAGGATTCATTAGACCAAGCTTCTCACCTTGGGGAGCTCCAGTTTTGTTCGTTAAGAAGAAGGATGGTAGTTTTCGTATGTGTATAGACTACCGCGAGCTTAATAAGTTGACTATTAAGAACAGATATCCTTTGCCAAGGTTGATGACCTGTTCGACCAACTTCAAGGTTCAAGTTTCTATTCAAAGATCGACCTGCGATCAGGATATCATCAACTAAGGATACAAGAGGAAAGTATCCCGAAGACGGCCTTTAGGACTCGTTATGGACATTACGAGTTCCTGGTTATGCCGTTTGGGTTGACAAACGCACCGGCAGTTTTCATAGATCTAATGAACAAAGTCTGCAAGCCGTACTTGGATAAGTTTGTGATCGTGTTTATTGATGACATTCTGATCTACTCGAAGACGAAGGACGAGCACGAACAACACTTAAGAGCTATTCTAGAGCTACTTAAAAAGGAGAAGTTATACGCTAAGTTCTCAAAGTGTGAGTTCTGGCTACGTGAAGTTCAGTTTCTTGGACATGTGGTTAATGGAAATGGAATTCATGTTGATCCCACAAAGATTGAGGAAATTAAGAATTGGGAGACTCCAAAGACGCCAATCGAGATTCGACAGTTCTTAGGTTTGGCCGGTTATTATCGAAGGTTCATTGAGGATTTCTCTAAAATCGCTCAACACTAACCGCACTCACACAGAAAGACAAGAAGTTTGATTGGGGTGACAAGCAAGAAGAAGCGTTTCAGTTGTTGAAAAACAAACTTTGTGATGCACCGATCTTATCTCTACCCGAAGGAACGGACGACTTCGTGGTATATTGTGACGCCTCGCGTCAAGGTTTGGGTTGCGTGCTGATGCAGCGCCAGAAGGTTATAGCATATGCATCACGCTAGTTGAAGATTCACGAGAAAAATTATACCACGCACAACTTGGAGTTAGGCGTGGTGGTGTTTGCGTTGAAGATTTGGCGACATTATTTGTATGGTACGCAATGTACAATCTTCACGGATCACAAGAGCCTGCAGCACATATTTGATCAAAAAGAGCTTAACATGAGGCAAAGACGCTGGGTAGAGCTGTTGAATGATTATGATTGCGAGATCAAGTATCACCCAGGGAAGGCGAATGTGGTCGCCGATGCCCTGAGTCGAAAGGAAAGGATTAAGCCCATAAGGGTTAGGGCTTTGGAAATGATCGTCCAGACAGACCTCTCTTTGCGCATTCGTGCTGCGCAGAGAGAAGCTTTGAAAGAAAGGAATATTGATGATGAATATCTCCATGGGATGGAGAAGCAGTTGGTACCAAACGAGGAAAGAACTTTAGGCTTCATGAAACGGATTTGGGTTCCTCTGTTTGGTGGTTTGAGAAAGGTTATTTTCGATGAAGCTCACAAGTCACGGTACTCGATTCATCCCGGTGCGGATAAGATGTACCAAGACCTCAAGGATTTCTACTGGTGGCCTAGGATGAAAGGCGATGTTGCAGTATATGTTAGCAAATGTTTAACGTGAGCCAAGGTAAAAGTCGAATACCAAAAGCCTTCAGGTCTTCTACAGCAACCTGAAATACCCAAATGGAAATGGGAACATATTTCCATGGACTTCATAACGAAATTGCCAAAGACGCCCAAGGGCCATGATACAATTTGGGTAATAGTTGACCGTCTAATAAAGTCTGCACACTTCTTGCCGATCAAGGAAAAAGACAACACGAGTAAACTTGCTGAAATATACATGAGGGAGATTGTTGCACGTCATGGAGTGCCTCTCTCGATTATCTCTGATAGAGATGGGAGATTTGTATCAAGGATTTGGCAATCCTTCCAAGAAGCTTTTGGCTCGCAGTTGAATCTAAGCACTGCCTTTCACCCATAAACTGATGGCCAGAGCGAGAGAACTATTCAGACATTGGAAGATATGCTGAGAGCATGTGTAATGGACCTAGGTGGTAGCTGGGACAATCACTTACCATTGGTCGAATTTTCGTACAACAACAGCTACCACACCAGTATTGGAGCCACGCCATTTGAAGCTCTTTATGGACGCAAGTGCCGATCACCGCTATGCTGGGCTGATGCGGGTGATAGACGGCTGGTTGGGCCGGAATTATTCCAAGAGACGACAGACAAGATTGCACAGATCCGAGAGCGCATCAAGGCGGCTCGTGACAGACAAAAAGGCTATGCAAATCAAAGGAGGAAACCTTTGGAGTTTCAAGTTGGGGATATGGTTTTGTTAAAGGTTTCACCCTGGAAGGGTGTCACACGCTTTAGGAAGCGTGGGAAGTTAAATCCGCGTTACATTGGCCCTTTCAGAATCCTGCAAAGGATTGGGCTTGTAGCATACAAATTGGACTTACCTGCTGAACTTAATGGCGTTCACGATACATTTCACGTATCTAACCTGAAAAATAGTCCAACACAAGAGACAGTGATCATTCCTGCGGACGAAGTTTATATCGACGACACGCTCCACTTTACCGAAGAACCCGTTGAGGTTACGGATTGGAAAGTAAACAAAACACGCAGGAGTAGTGTCAAGCTCGTCAAAGTTCGATGGAATGCAAGATATGGGCCATAATTCACGTGGGAACGTGAGGATCATATGAAAGAGAAATACCCACATTTATTCCCCAAGACCCCTGCATCTAGTAGCAGAACTAAAATTTTGGGATGAAATTTCTTTAACAGGGGGAGAATGTGACAACCCTCACAATTACATGTATCCGTACAATTAATTAATATTTAATTTGTGCCTAATGAATGTGCTTGGTTAAAACTGTGATTAAACTGCTTTCTGTTTTCTGTTACATACATACATATGCATCACATTTTATACTGTCACTTTATTTATTACACACAAACATTAGTGACAAACTTGATGCACAAAGCACAGTTAGCACAGTGAGCGGATAACCCAGAAAACATGCTGACAATGCCAACACCTAGACAGACAATATTTTTGAGGCCAGTATAGGCCAGAGATAGAATACTACACTAGTAGGGAGTGTAGGGAAGTGAGGACCATAAAACTGCGTCACTAGGTGATAGTTATAGTGCCGGGAAGGGCCTAAAACATACTTCAAATGCAGAATTATGCATTTGATACACAAAATTCAGCATTTAATGATGCTAGTAAAGTGCAAAAACTTGGCAAAATAGTCCTAGATACTTTCCAAAGTGTTGGGAATTAAATGTGTCACTAAAATCATTATAAAAGACACTTTATGGATTAATTTAACACTTTAACGGACAACACCCAACCGAACAACCGGACTTTACCCGGAACACAAAAATATAGCCAAACACATTGTTTTTATTTTTCTAAGCTAGTTAGCGTCCCCGAACACCCTAACACACTATATAATTATATAACACACCATAAACCACTAACTTAACACCTAACTTCCTAACTAAATCACTAACTAAACATTTAAAATCCAACCAAGCACCCCCCCCCCCTTTTAAAATCGGTTGCAAGGGTGGAGGCCCACCCATGATTATGTTGATTAGTTTATTTGATTTGCATGTACTTATGGTGACATTAGACCTAATGGACAAAATCATGTTGAAAGATCTCTATTTAACCCATTAGATAACCACCATTATCATAATGTACAATCAACAACACCATCCATCTCTCCTTTTTCTTCCTTGTGTTCGGCCGACCCCAACCAGACCCACCATCATCTTCATTCAGGCTTCTCCAAGCAATCTAAAGGCATCCAAAGGTGTAAGAGATCATACAAGTGAGCTCGGTGTATTTGGAAGCCCAAGGACCTCTCTCGTTTTCTTTTATCCATCACTTTTACGCACTTGAACTCCCCTAGCCTTGTGCTAGTAGTAAGTGTCTTAGATCTTCATCCTCTTCATATTTTTGATGGTTAATAGTAAAAGTATGGTGAAATGATAAGAACTCTAAACAAACATAAACAAGTCTTGGAACATAAACTAACTAGAGATGAAGTAGTGTTAAAATGATGATGAAATCATGTTATATTTGTGTTGTTATGCTTGTTGTTTGTTGTTTGCTAGTTGAAATGATATAGTTCATCACATGGACTTGCTAGATCATGTTTAAGAACATGAACTAGCAAGATGTGAAAGTTAGAGGTATGTGGATGATGAAATCATCTACACATAGACTATGAACTTGAATAAATACATGTTTTCTTGAAAAATAAAGATCAAAGTAGGTTGTAACCTTGTAGATCTAAAGATCTATGAATGGTTTTTCGAAAGAACCAAGTGAAAGGAATAAGTTTTGATAAAACTTGGATCTTACATAAACAAATCACACTTTTAGTGGGTAAACAAGTGTAGAAACACTTGTGTAAGAAGAAATTTCACAAAGAAATATTTTTAGAAAATGTGACTAGAAGTTGTGAAACGCCAAACTCTTTAAAAATGAAGTTTTAAAGGAACTAATCACATTTTGGAAGTTAACAAGACTTACTAAGTGTGCTAGTAAGTTACTACATGTTTTTATAAATCTTCAAGTTCATGAGTTCATGGCTTATGCTTATTTTTGACAAATTTGGTAATTAGAGATTACATATTGTTGGTTGATGATTGATTGAATGATTTTACAAAAGAAAATGATACGCTAGTAAGCATGGACGCCTCCATTTACAAAGAAAACTCTGGCGAAATATATTTCTAACTTTATTTTCAAAATAAACTTCGCCATGATTTTATTATAAAAATTACCAAATACCGGAGGTTAATTTTCGTAAATAATATTTGATAAATATATATTTCATACTAAAACTTTTGTGTGATTATTTGCTTATTTTGCGAACTAGTTATATTATTTTTAGGGTAAAAATAATATAACTTATAACGCCATGATATTACGACTCCAAAATAATGCTAAAACTCTCACAAAATAAATATTTAAGTTACGCAAGTATTGTTGTATTACGAAACGCTAAAACGTCACTTATATAGTATTTCGGAAAATACTCTTACACGTATATTTTTGGTAAAATATTATTTGGAAAATCTATGAAGTAAAATATAATATTTTTGGGAAAATATATATATTTTGAATTAAGATGTTCTAAGACAAGTAATTTAAATATATTTTTCTAAGTGTGACTTAAAATATATTTTTCGGAAATTACAAGTGTACATGTATAAATACCCCCATCCTTGGGAAGGAAATACACTTATAAAATAATTAAGAAGAGTGAATACGAAATAGTTGCCTAACTATTTTTCCTAAATACAAAAGTTAAGTTAAAATAATTAATATTATTTTAACAAGTTTAATACCAACGTAACGCAACTGAAAACACTAAACCCTAAGCCAAGGCACGGCCAGTTCGTCTAATAGACATTAGTACGTGTAGGTCGTCACGCAGCAGATCGAGTTTGAGGTTGACGTTACAGGATACGCACTTCTGTGAGTTCATGTCCCCCTTTTCTCTTAACTGTTTTCTGTTTTATAACTTTGGGGGTGAAATACATGTTACAATTATTAAGGACATTTTTATACATGGTATGATTAGCTTAAGGAGGGTTGGGACGTTCAGATCATGTGGGTGGTGGGTACAACACTTAAAGCCATTAATCCTCGTCGTAGGACCGAGGGACATGAGTGATAGATCTATTTGGGTGTAGCGAGCCCACACCCGTGAGGTCAGGGTGACCCATAGAGGTGACTGTGTCTTACAGCCGAGGCCCGGTACAAATTTGCTAGGTTTGAGTTTTCCTGCATCACTTCACACATATAAGTGGCTTTGCAACCCATTGGTGATCTCTTTTTCCTTAATTGTTACATACCAGGGACATTAATACATTGGGACGTACTTTAACGATTTATATACATACTCATTTTTACATGAACTCGCTCAACTTTTGTTGATTTTTCAAACTACATGTATTTCTGGAAATTAGTGGATCTGGCGAAGTGTGCAATTGTGTCAAGCTGCGTAGTGAATAACGATGTCATCTAGGTCTAGGAGGTGTGACCCTTACCTGGACGGGTTACACGCCTTAAACCTCATTTTATTAAGAGTCTTTGGTTGTGCCTCATGAACATGTTTTAAACAAGTTAAGGTTTGTAACTTATTTGGGTTTATGTTTCCAAAACAATGATGTTGTAGTACTTTTTAATTTAATGCATGGATGAACATCACGTAATTTTATCATATAGCATTGTTATGATTGTTGCTATGGTATTAAGAAGTCACACCAAAATAAACCCACGCTTCCGCAAAAGCCAGGGTGTGACACTTTCAAACAGAATCACACAGTTGAAGCGGAATTTGCAAGTTTCAAGCGGAATCAACAGAACTTTTCAAGCGGAATACTGTTTCAAGCGGAATCAACCCAATTTTTCAAGCGAAATACCGGTTTCAAGCGGAATTAAGATGATATTTCAAGCGGAATACCGGTTTCAAGCGGAATTAGTGACTAATTCCGTTTGAAATGCTACTGATGTCATCATTGTTGCTGTGATTTTGAAACGGAATTACAGATTTTACAAGTTTTAGAATGAATTAAGGTCTAATTTTCTCAAGGATTTTTTAAAACAGTATTGCGAACATTATGAGTGAAAATCAAGACATTTTGACCGTGAAAAGTTGTAATTTTTGAAAAAGAAGGTGTAGAAATCAGAAATCGCAGCTGAATTGGTATGAACTCTTCAACCTGAGCTCTGATACCACTTGTAGGATCGTTTTCAGACCCGAACGAGTCGATCAGAAGAGTTTTTCTCAATACGAAAGGCGGAAACAGACGTATCGAGGTCAATTCAGCTAGAATATCACTTTAACTGTCGATTATATTGATTTGATAACGATTTACAGCGAGACGACACTTCGGCAGCACTTCGTTGCTCTGACCGGAACTGTTACAAATGATATCGCTTGAACAGGTATTTGTAAGGTTTTGATTTCGCTTGAAGAGGTTCTAAGTGAAATTAGATTCAAAGCGGAATTACATAGTGCACTTTCAAGCGGAATTACCATGTTCAAGCGGAATTACTTGATTTCTCGAACTACGTGCCCTAATCTAACATTCTTAGTACAAGACTCGATACAAGACGAAGTCGACAGACGCATGCACCAACACCTTTCCAACAAATTATTGAACAGGCCATCATCTCCAAACTCATCATCAAATAAATCTCTCCCAAGAAACCCATTGGGTTCAAAAATACTAAAATGGATGTCCGATCAAAAGACCCATGTATTGACGCTGATCAAATTCAATGGTGAAGTAAAGCACATATCAAGGGAACAAGCACTGGGCCTAGGTGTTGAAGATCTTCAAGATCTCCTTGAGCTTATACTGTGTAGGGATGAGGATGATACAAGTTCTATGGACTTTGAATTGCAATTTAAAGGACAAGTTAGGGAACTTCTGATGAGACAATAAAGATCCAGAATAATGAAGGCTTTTGGCATCATCTGTTCCATGGGGAGATTGTTGGGATTGAACCCTACAGAGGAACAGATGATGTAAAGCCAAAACTGGTTCAGAACAGTGGATTCTACATAAGCAGTGGTTTACATTAGACTTTCCCTTTGAAAGTGATTCTAACAACTGATGTATTCTATCAACTGTTCTACTACAACACCTGTTATCTACAACAACTGATGTCCGTTCAAATATTATTAAAGACTAAGTACTGAAGGTCAATCTACTACCTTGATTCAAGTGTTGCTAAAGATCAGAGCACTGCTAGGGCTGAAGCAGTGGTATGAAGAAACAGTAGTTTAACCTGCCTTGTATTTTGTATTGTAATCAGCTGTTTGACAACAGTGCTTGAACTAGATCAGGGGTTGTAGGTTGTTAGGTTGTTAAGTGTCACTTTCATGGTGACGTCAGCTTAGATGCTTCAGTGGTTTGATGTGCACTATAAATAGAACAGTTTGCACTGTTCTATTTAAGGAGTTTTCTCCTTCAATTCCATCATCTTGTACGATCAACCATGGAGCTCGAGCTGAGGGGGAGTTTTAGTATGTAAGCATGCATGTAATCTTTTGATTATAATCTTTCGACTATAATGAGATTCACATGTTTATGAAAACTATTATTCCTTTGATTATGTTTACAAAGTTTTTTTATTTCCGATGCATTAGATCTCTGTTTTACATTCATTCATTGATTAATTATTACAAACAAACACAATCATGAAGACCTCAGATCCTAAGATAATACTTTCATACATATATACTTTGTGTACTTTAAATTCCAAATCTGAATCTTCCGTTTAAATTCCAATACTTACACACCTTCGTTTACCCCATGTAGGGTGACTTTGGTGTTCCATCATCCAACTAACAAAACTCTTCATGGGATTTCAAAGGAAGCTTTGCAAAACCATGAGTACCCTCGAACCCATTTTTATGCTTTACACTTTTTGGGTGCAATATGTTTAACCTCCGAAAATCACAATCACACTTATGCTTTATTTAAACACACAAACAATCCAATACATGCATGCATACGTTATACTTGATTCATTAATCTAGGTTTGTTCGTTTTGTGATTAAACTTGTCATTAACTTTATACGAGCCTACCCTTAACATGTATAGCGCTATAGGAGTAACGCACCGCCCGTGAATGTGAGGTTATGTTAAGTCGTTAAACATTGCATTAAACCTTGGTATGACTTGATTATTCACTTGCTAGATTCACGTTAATCTTGATAACATAGCTTGCCATGTGGATTCGTTTAAACATTTTTTTTATCATATGCTATGTATTTAAACTTGTGTACTCGCAAATGCTTTTGTGTTGAACTATACTTTTAAACATGTTGCAGGTTTATGATGATGATTGTGATGAAATCTAGTAGGGACGACTTTAGAAACTCATAACAAAATGCTAGATTTGTTATCTTATTTGATTAAACTTGTTGTATTTTGAATTTCCAAATGTTGTACTTTGATTTCGATTTTGTACTTGATAATTTATGTTATGAAATGAAATCGGTTTTGAATTAATTATTGTCACAAATAGTGTTAAGTGTGATGAGCAATCTATTTCGTCTCACTCTGATGTTTCTGCCATCGGTTGGGGTGTGACATATTGGTATCAGAGCCATAACTATAGGGAATTAGGTAGAATTGCCATGATTCGACCTAGTCTATACTAGGAACCATACTTGACCATTCTTGCTTCATGTTTAAGTTGTTAATTCTTCCTATTTACTTTTGTCTCTTCTTTTTGTCTTAATATTACAATATGTCTTTCCTAAGACATTTACACAATATACGTCGAAGACTTGAAGACGCTCGTATCATACAAACGAGATGAATTCAGCAAAATAGGGGTGAAACCCACAATTTGGTAAATGACTCTCAATCCGCTTATGCTATTTTGTAGGAAATTACGCCATCAAGTTAGGAGTGAAATCCATATCTTGATGGTAAATTTCCAACTCGAACTCTAGTGGACCCTCGTCAAAGGGTCGGAATTAACTTTCTTAACTCGACGTGTATCAACCACACTTAGGGTACAATGTTGTCAAGTTAGGGGTGAAACCCGCATCCTGTCAACTTGTCCCATTCCTCGATTTTCAATCCCGCCAAAGTTTCGATTTTTCAATCGATTAGGGACGTGTAGTAACTGGTAGGGTAAGATACCGTTAATCGCTTCTCGACGAGAGTAACTTACCTATAGGGTAAAGCACGTTTCCCCAATTCGAAGGACTTTCAATTCACTTTGCCATTGTCAAAGTTTCAAAACCCGAAACACTCCCATGTTTTATTGAGCATCTCTTTTATGTTATCTCAATTTCTATGTGTTTTAATACTTGTTACCTCATTCATTTCAAAACCGATGCACAATTTGCACATCTCTCACAATCAAAAATGTTAATAATCCTCGTGAACAAACTAAATTTATACTTTTTTATGTAATCATACGTGTATATACTTTGCGAATACTTGTTGAATACACGCAATTTATGTGAATCATACATGTTACATGAATACCTAAATGTTTATACATGCAAAACATTTTTTTTATGTTATGATCAAGTCTTGTCCTTTCCTTCTCTTTCGATTCTTTAGATGCCTCCCTACAACATATCTCACATGGCCAAAAAGTCGAAATCGGGTTCGAAAAAGGCTTCCAACAGCAATAATGAGGAGTCGATATCAAAGAAGGATCTAGTGGGTTTGATCACTGAGCAAATGGCCAAGGTTATTCCCGACATTGTTAGCAAAATTCAACCCGTTCCTAAGACCCCGTTTCTGTTCAAACAATTCATGGCCTGAAAACCCCTAGATTTCACTAGAAAAGAGGGGCCACCGCATTACTTCAATGGTGCGATGCCATTGAACTGACCTTTCTGCAAAGTACAACCTTCGGACCCTCAACGCAACAAGTGTGTTTCGATTGGTAGCCCTCGATTGGTGGACTTCTAAGCGCAACACGCGAGGGAACGACGTAGCCCATGCCCTACCCTGGGCTGACTTGAAGAAGCTGATAAGGGATGAATTTTGTCCTCCCCACGAACTTCGGAAACTAAAAGATGAAATTCTGGAATCTGAAGAAAATCGGGGATGATAATATCACACCCTGGCTTTGCGGAAGCGTGGTTAATTTTGGTGTGACTTCTTAATACCATAGCTTAACCATAACAAAGCTATATGAAATAAAATCATGCAAGATCATCCATTTAAATTAAGTTTTAAAACCGAAGTAACATAACATTGTCTTAGAGACTTACAACATCATAACATAATATATTGTTTGAAAGACAGAAACATCGACATGAAATAAACGCAGTTTAAGATTTGTGACTTGTCCAGGAAAGAGTCACATTTCCTAAACTGGGATGACCTTGGAACCCTTATGCAGCGGGAAAACATAACATACCGCGCCAGATCTTTAATTTCCTAAAATACATGTAAGTTGAAAAATCAACAATAATGTTGAGCGAGTTCATGTGTAAGTGAGTATGTAAAACACTTGTAAGTATAAAAATTCCCTGGTATGTAGCAAATAAGGAAAAAGAGATCACCAATGGTTTGCAAGGCCATTGATATGTGTGAAGTGCAAGTAGGAAGACTCAAACCTAGCGGATTTGTGCGTCAGGTACATAGTCACCCCGAGGTCCGTTCTGCTGGGCCTGGGGCTGGGCTCGCTACACCCAGATAGATCTACCGCATTGTGCCCCTCGGTCCTACAATGAGGATTAATGGCCTCAAGTTGCGCCTACCCACTCACATGATCTAAGTAGTAAACCCTCCTTACGCTAACCATACCATGTATAAAAAATGTCTGTAAGTGTCTGTAATCATTGTACATGTATTTTACCTCAGTCTCTAAGACTGATCCTCCCTCAGTCTCTAAGACTGATCCTTCCTCAATATTATCACCAGATGATCCCATCCTTAGTCATGAAAAATCATTCACCTTTCGATAATACGCATTTGTTTTGTAAAAACCGGTATGTTTAGTATAAACCTTTCGTAAATCATTTGAGTTCCTCGAAATCCCTTCGTAATATGATTTAGAAATACGAGTTTTGCGTTTGTTCAAAACTTTGTATGTTTTTGCAAAACGTGCATGTCTTTCCACCCCGAAAACATTTACAAAAATGTAAAACAGTAAAAAGTGGGGGTATGAACTCACAGTGGTGCGTCTCTACCAAGTATGCCTCCAAATCGATCAGCTGTATGACGACCTACACGTGCTAACTCTATTAGACGGATGGCCGTGCCTTAGCTTTATGGTTTAAGTTTTTGGGAAATAGTTAGGCAACTATTTCGTGTTTACATTCTGTATACTTGGTAGTCATTTTCCTTCCCAAGGATGGGGGATTTAATACATGTGCGTTCGTAACATTCAGATTTCACTATTAAGTCTCACTTAATATATTTTATTTCCAACTTCAAAATATAAGTATTCTTCCCAAAAATATTATATTTTAATACATGTGATTTTCCCAAAATAATACTTAGTAATATTATTTTTACCCTAAAAATAATATTTATGTAGTTCACAAAATAATCATAAACACTTATATAAGTGATGTTGTGAAAAATATATACTAAATATATTTATGTATCACATTTTATTTTGTGAAATCCCACCTCCGATATTTTATAAATAAGGTCGTGGCGAAATTCATAGTTTGAAAACAAGTCGACAAGTATCTCTAACACTTATAGTGAAAATAATTCTAAGTGTTAGGTTTTTAGAAAAATTTCGCCAGAGTTTCCTCTGTAACTGGAGGTGGCCACGCTTTCAAGCGTATCATTTTCTTTTATAAATCAAACCAACCATTTTTATTATTCAATCAAAACAATGTTCAAACCACAAACTAGTCAAAATATATATAAATCGCATAAATTTCATGAACTTGTGATTTATTCAAACTATGAAGTAAATCCCATTACTTTTAGTGGATCTTTATATAAAACTATCCGATTTTGTAAAAACCTCGTTTTTATGGAAGTTCCGTCTTTACAACTTCTCGTCATCTTTTTCAAAAATAGTTATTTTGTCGAAACTTTGTGTTACACAAGTGTTTACACACTTGTGTGTTCTAAAAATCATTCGTGTTAGTGTAAGATCCGTCTTTAGAAAACATGATTTCTTTGATACTTGGTTCTTTGAGAATACCACTTGTAGATACGTAGATCTACTAGTTTTAAACACTATTTCACAAGCTAAAACACTTTTACACAAGTTCATGATTCGAGTGTGGTAGAGTTTCATCTTCTAACCCTTGTTATACTTAAATAAGCTTTATGTCATAATCCAAGATCATGACTAAACCGGGTTAAATGATGACCCGAGCTACCACAACATAGATCGGGTCCAAATAATCACACAAATCAAATACTACATGATTTACACAACATATGAGCTATTAACCAACATTTTAGTGTTTTAAGTAGACTTTTGTGCTTCAACTTGCATGTTCATAAATTTTAACCGTCATATATCATTTTAACCACTTTAGAATAGTTCAAGAAGGTGATTTAAGCAACTTACCACTAGCTCGAGGCTAGGGAAGAATCTAGACGTAAATCGGGTGGATAAAAGCAAGATAAAGAGGTCCTTCGCCTTCCGATTGCACCAAGCTTCTTCGTATGAGATCCTTATCACTTGTAGATGATTGGAATGGCTTGCATGGAATCGAAAATGGATGGATGGGGGTGGGTGCTCTCGGCCGAGACCTCCAAGAGAGGGAGAGAGTGTGTGTGAGTTGTGGTGTTAAGTGTGTGTTATGTTGTGTTAACCCTTGAACTTATAGACAATTAGTTAGGGTATTATCCAAAGGATCATGTGTCTTCAAGATATTAGGCACACTTAATATAATATTCAACAAATAGGACAAGTGTGTCCCCCTAATGGGGACGGTGTGGTTAAGGGGGGGGGGGGTCTAGTTCGATTCTAACTAGTTAGTTAGGATAATAGTTGGGTTAAGTAAGTTAGTTAAGTGCTTAACCCGGTTAGTTGTGTGTCGTGTGTTATGACGGGTGTTAGGGTATTCAGGGACCCTAACTGGCTCAGAAAAAGATAAATAATGTTATTAACAATATTTTCATGTTCCGGGTATAATCCGGTTGTTCGGTTGGATAGTAATCCGTTAAAATGCTTAACAAAGCTTTAAAGTGTCGTTAATACCCTTTTTAGTGACACAACTCATTTCTGACACTTTGGAAAGTGTCTAGTAATATTTTTCTCATGTTTTGGCACTTTATTAGTTAGCTAAAAGCTGAATTATTATGTAAAGTGCTGAATTTTGTACTTAGAGTACGTTTTAGGCACATCCAGTCATTGTAACTTATTCCTAGAGACGCAGTTCTACAACCCTTGTATCCCTACACTCACCACTAGTGTAGCAAAATATTTCAGGCTCTTACAGGCCTTAGAGGCAGTGTCTGCCTGATGCTGGCTTTATCAGCATGTTCAATAGGTTATCCGTTATAGTGCTACTGTGCTTTTTGTGCATCATGTTTGTCACTAAGGTTCAGCATGTAAATAATGTAGTGACGGTAAGTAAGGTATGATGCAGGTAAGTACATGTATCAGATATCAAGTAGCAGTTCATCAGTAATTTCAAACAAGCACAGTAATTAAGCAGTAATTAATTCCTAATTAAGTCGTACGGATACCTGGTTTAGTGAGGGTTGTCACATTCTCCCCCCGTTAGAAAAATTTCGTCCCGAAATTTTAAGTTCTGCTAGTAGATGCAGGGTTCTTAGGAAATAGGTGGGGGTATTTCTCTTTCATCCGGTCCTCACGCTCCCAGGTGTATTCAGGACCGTGTCTGGCATTCCAACGAACTTTGACGAGCTTGACACTGCTCCGGCGGGTCTTGTTTTCCTTCCAATCCGTAACCTCAATCGGTTCTTCAATGAAATGGAGCGTGTCGTCAACATGAATCTCGTCGATGGGAATGGCAATGTCATCTTGAGTTGGACCTTTCTTCAGGTAGGTCCAACTTGTATGCTACTAGTCCTATTCTTTCCAAAACTCTGAAAGGACCAATGTAGCGCGGATTTAACTTCCCACGCTTTCCGAAGCGTGCCACACCCTTCCAGGGTGAAACTTTTAATAAAACCATTTCTCCCACTTGAAATTCCACGTGTTTCCGGTTTGGATCCGCATAGGCCTTCTGTCTGTGGCGAGCTGCTTCGATGCGTTTAAGAATTTGCGCAATCTTGTCTGTCCTCTCTTGGACTATTTCGGGACCAGCAAGCTGTCTATCACCTGCGTCAGCCCAGCATAGGGGTGATCGGCACTTGCGTCCGAAAAGGGCTTCAAATGGCGCGACACCAATACTGGTGTGGTAGCTGTTGTTGTATGAAAATTCGACCAAAGGTAAATGCTTATCCCAGCTACCGCCCAAATCCATAACACACGCTCTCAGCATGTCTTCCAAAGTCTGTATCGTTCGCTCGCTCTGCCTGTCGGTTTGCGGATGAAACGCAGTGCTCAGATTCAATTGTGAGCCAAAGGCTTCTTGGAAGGATTGCCATATCCTTGACACAAACCTTCCGTCTCTATCAGAGATGATTGAGAGAGGTACTCCATGACGTGCGACGATCTCTCTCATATAAATTTCAGCCAATTTGCTCGTATTATCCTTCTCTCTGATAGGTAAGAAGTGTGCTGACTTTGTTAATCGATCCACTATCACCCAGATAGTGTCATGGCCTCTTGGCGTTCTTGGCAACTTTGTAACAAAATCCATTGAGATTTGTTCCCATTTCCATTTGGGAATCTCAGGTTGTTGCAGAAGTCCTGAAGGCTTCTGGTATTTGGCTTTAACCTTAGCGCATGTTAAACATTTGCTCACATAAACAGCAACATCGCCTTTCATCCTAGGCCACCAATAATAATCTTTGAGATCTTGGTACATCTTATCCGCTCCTGGATGGATAGAGTACCGCGACTTGTGAGCTTCATCGAAAATAACCTTCCTTAAACCTCCAAACAAAGGAACCCAAATCCTTTTCTCAAAACATAACGTTCCTTCCTCGTTTGGTACCAGTAGTTTCTCCATCCCACGGAGATATTCTTCTTCAAGGTTTCCTTCCTTGAGAGCTTCTTTCTGCGCGGCACGAATGCGCAAGGAAAGATCGGTTCGGATAATCATTTCTAAAGCCCTAACCCTTATGGGCTTGATCCTCTCCTTTCGACTTAGGGCATCGGCGACCACATTCGCCTTCCCTGGATGATACTTTATCTCGCAGTCGTAATCGTTCAGCAACTCAACCCATCGTCTCTGCCTCATATTCAGCTCCTTTGGTTGAATATGTGTTGTAGGCTCTTGTGATCTGTGAAGATTGTACACTTTGTACCATAAAGGTAGTGTCTCCAGATCTTTAATGCAAAAACCACTGCGCCAAGTTCCAAATCATGTGTGGTATAGTTCTTTTCGTGTACCTTCAGTTGACGTGATGCGTAAGCAATAACCTTTTGGCGTTGCATCAACACACAACCCAATCCTTGACGCGAAGCGTCGCAGTATACCACAAAATCATCTGTACCTTCCGGTAGTGCTAAGATTGGCGCATTGCAGAACTTATCCTTCAATATCTGGAACGCTTCTTCCTGTTTGATTCCCCAATCAAACTTCTTATCTTTCTGGGTGAGGAGCGTCAAAGGTTGAGCGATTTTTGAAAAATCTTCAATGAACCTTCGATAGTAGCCAGCCAATCCCAAGAATTGTCGAATCTCGGTTGACGTCTTTGGCGTTTCCCAATTCTTGATCGCTTCGATCTTTGTTGGATCCACGTGGATTCCATCTCCATTTACCACGTGTCCAAGAAATTGGACTTCACGTAGCCAAAACTCGCACTTAGAGAACTTGGCATACAACTGTTCCTTCTTCAGCAACTCCAAAATAGCTCTTAAATGTTGTTCGTGCTCAGCCTTTGTTCTTGAATAAATCAAGATGTCGTCGATAAACACAATCACGAACTTGTCCAAGTACGGCTTGCAAACTCTATTCATTAAGTCCATAAAGACTGCAGGTGCGTTTGTCAAACCAAACGGCATAACGAGGAACTCGTAGTGTCCATAACGAGTTCTGAAGGCTGTCTTTGGGATACTCTCCTCTTGTATCCTTAACTGATGGTATCCAGATCGAAGATCGATCTTTGAATAAAAGCTTGAGCCTTGCAGTTGATCGAATAGATCATCAATCCTTGGCAGAGGATATCTATTCTTGATCGTCAGCTTGTTCAGCTCCTGGTAGTCGATGCACATAGGAAAACTACCGTCCTTCTTCTTGACAAACAGGACCGGAGCTCCCCAAGGCGAGAAGCTTGGTCGGATAAAACCCTTGTCTAACAACTCTTGAAGTTGTGTCGACAGTTCCTGCATCTCAGACGGAGCAAGTCTATAAGGTGCCTTAGCCACAGGCGCGGCGCCTGGAACTAAGTCAATGCGGAACTCTACTTGTCTCTGAGGTGGCAGTCCAGGTAAGTCCTCTGGGAAGACTTCTGGATACTCCCTCACGACAGGGATATCTTCGATTCTCGGCTCAGCAGCCTTCTTATCCACAATGTGTGCCAAGAAGGCAACACATCCCTTCTGCAAACACTTTCGCGCTTTCAGGCAGCTGATAATTCTTAACGGCGTATCACGCTTTTCGCCATGAACCACAATTGTTTCGCCATCTTCGGTTGGGATACGAACAACCTTTTCGTGACAAACTATCTCAGCCTTATTGCCTGATAACCAATCCATTCCTACCACCACGTCGAAGCTTCCCAACTGGACTGGTAGTAGATCCAAAGCAAACTCACGCTCTCCCAATTGGATCACACAACCTCTGATAACTTCATTGGCTTCTACTAACTTTCCATTCGCCAATTCGATTGAGAAGGGAATATCTAACTTATTAGCGGCTAAACCAAGCATATTCTTAAACTCTAACGACACGAAGCTATAATTGGCACCAGTATCAAATAGAACGGATGCATAGCGTTGGTTTACAGGGAACGTACCAGTAACGACATTGGGGTCCTGGCGCGCCTCCCTCGCTTCGATTTGGAACACTCTTCCACGGGCTTGGTTTAACTCTGGGCAGTTCTTCTTAAAGTGCCCAATATCGCCACAGTTAAAGCATCCAAGTCTTTGCCCGTTTCCACCTCCATTTCCAGCTTGGTTGTTGTTTTGGTTCGCATTACCAGCCTGATTCACAATGTTGCCTCGATTTCCATTACCTCCATTGCTTCCTTGTGGGCGATTCCCAATACCACTACGATTATTATTTCTATTCCCAAATCCTCCTTGGCCTCCCCGGCTAGCACTAGCCCAACAAGAATCCTTCAAGTGACCAGTCTTTCCACAAGCTTCACAAACTTTTGGCCCGCATCGGCCAGAGTGATGGCGTTGGCAAGAGTTACACTTGGGATGTGCACCCATATATCCCTTACCTTTCCTCCTACCATCAGCTGTATCCTGAGCTGGCACGTTTTGCTCTCTTTTCTTAACAACCACACTGGCGCCCTGCTTGAAGTTCGAGAACTTCCGTTTGTTACCTCCTGATGACTTGACGTGAGTCTCTTTCTTCTTTTGCTCAACATCACCAAACTTGTTTAGGCGGATCGCCTCCTCAGTGAGAGCTACGCTCAAATCAATCGCCTCAGTAATGGTCGCAGGCTTGGATGAGGTTACCATGCTTATGATTTGAGGAGCTAATCCCCAAATGAAACGTTCAATCCTCTTGAACTCCGGAGTGCGATCTTTGGAACCTTTGAACGTATTCTGCGATCTTTGGACCGTCCATTTTCAAATGCCAGAACTCGGTTTCCAATCTTTGGATTTCCGCGCGAGAGTAGTACTTCCTGCGCATAAGTTCCTTTAGTTCGGTCCAGGTCAGCGCGTAGGCAGCAGCTTCACCAAGTGTCTGTACTTGCAGATTCCACCAAGAGAGGGCTCCATCCAAGAATAGCCCTGAGATATAGGTGACTTGCTGATCTAGCGCGCATTTGCTCATGCTAAGAACAGATTCGGTTTTCTCGGCCCAACGAACAAAGGCGACAGCACCTCCTGTGCCATCAAAGTTGACCGGTTTGCAGTCTAGAAACTGCTTGTAGGTGCACCCTGCACATACATTATAACATACGATCGGCATTAGCATCATTGCTAAAGATATCCAATTAGGTCATGGTATGTCTAAATGTCTTAGTATTACCATGAGGTGGATTATTGTTGTTGCCAGTGTTGCCAGAGTTGCTTCCACTAGTCCCTCCTTGAGAGGCGGCGTATTGTGCGATGGCAGCTGCGATAATTTGCTGGAGTTCCGCCTCATTGGTAGGCATCGGCGTTTGACGTCTCGGCGACATCTTCTAAAAGATGGGTTTACGTCGGTCAGGCCATAGTTATAATACATACGCTTTATGATAGTAATAGTACATAACATCTCATGTTATAATCATATCAATCACACAACATCCCATGTCACAAACATCAATCACACAACATCCCATGTCCTAGAATACAAATAACCAAATCAAGCATCAAATATGATGAGAATACTGCGATTGCCATATAATGAGACCACATAGTAAGCGTACAAGTACATCACAGTGTCATACAACATCAGTCGACTAAGGGCTACATCACCCTAGTCCAAAAACTATATCAAATCAGTGTCAATACATCAAATACGTGTCAACAAAAGTCAGAATCATAATGTAGTCTCCAAAAATGCTGTGCAGTCAAAAGCATTCGCCGTCTTCTCACCAATGTCTACCTATACGGTACTGAAGAGCTCTACACGGATGGCGGTGGAGGAGGGGGAAAGTGAGTGTAAAACAAGCGGCGCAAGTGGAGCCAGTCCTCCTCCATGGCTCTCTGGGTACGCAAGAATGAAGCAACCTGCTGCTCCAAGGCAAAAAGGCGTGCAACATAGTCTGGTGGTACAGGTCGAGAGGGCTGCAAAGGAGAGTGGGTCTGACCCTAGCACTAACACGGCGGCGTCTGAGCTCTCTCAAGCTCCTGAATGCGCTGTGTGTGTGCCTCGTGCTGGGCGACAAAAGACATCAAAACGTCCTCAATAGTATACCCCATATGGAAAGAATGGTAGGGGTCAGTCGGTGGCATAGCAGAAGGTGATGTCCAAAGGAACGTCTCACTGGTGGGATCAAAAGGTGCCACATGAAATGGAGAAACAGGGGGAAAAGTAGCAGACGGTGGTATAGCAGGGATAGATACCGGTATATGTCCAAAAGGGTGAGCCGAAGAACCTTCTCCAGCTCGTGCTGGAGGTGTAAACCGAGGAAAAGAAAAGGAGGTATCAATGTGACGGGTATCAGCGATATGAGGAGGAATAGGTGGAACCTCGTCATCAGCAGGAATCCACCCACACTGGGCGTGCTCACCTCGTGGGTCGATCCGTGCCTCAAAAAGCGCACGATCAAACTGGGCTGGCATAGGATCATGGTGAGGTACAACAAGAAGGTCAACTGGTGCATCAGCAAAAAGTGGGGGATCAACATGAACAGCAACAAAGACATGATCGCCCTCCAACAACGGAGCATCTATAGGATGATCATCAATAGGTGGGTCAACAATGACAGGCTCAATAATAGGTGCGTCAGCATGAACTGGGTCATGCTCAAGTACTGGGTCAGGAGCAGGGTCTAGTGGCTGCTCGGGCTCATCAAAGGCCATCTCAAAATCAAACTCGGGATCGATGGGGTCAACTGGGTCGACTGGATCCTCCATAGGCTGATCCATGGGTATAAACTCTATATCCTCATCCGGGTCGAATCCTGGGGGAAAGTCAGGATCGGAATCCTCCACATCATCGTGGTCGAAAGCAAAGCTAGGAATAGGGGCAACAGAGGATGCCTGGTCGGGATCTGATCCGTGTGAGAAGTGCTGCGCACTCTGGGTGTGTGAAGGTGCGGAAGCCACAGACTCGAAAGAGCCTGGGACCGGAGAGTGAGCAGGTGACTCCTCAGCGGGAGCATCTGCGATCATCAAAAGATCTCCAGCAGCAAGAAGGGCCTCGCCCTGAACCTCGTCCTCTAAGGGCTCGTCATCAAAAAGATCGACGTCGTCGTCAGCGTCGGCGTCGAGGAGTAAATCGTAAGCAGGATAAACAGCTAAGGGTATGGGAGCAGGGATCTCCACTAACGGTAGGTCCCCGGCCAAAGGGCCATCAGCGAGCTCATCAGCACCATCAGGTAAAGCGAAGGGCTGGAAATCATCCTCGTCCGTGCTCGTAACGTCGGATGTGTGAACCTCGCGCTCAGAAGACTCTAGGTCGTCGGATACTATAGGTCTAGGTCCTGTGGTGTCTGAATCACTAGTGCCAGAGGTGTCCATGGTGTCTGTAACATAAACACAAACATGCACAAACAGTCAATCATACAATCAGATAATCACATAAGTTACCAAGTAAGCATTTCAAATAGTTCTCCTAGTCCCACTAGCCTCCCAGCCTCTCAGACTGCTCTTCCTAGTCCCACTAGCCAAATTCTCCCAGCCTCTCAGACTGCTCTTCCTAGTCCCACTAGCCAAATTCTCCTAGTCCCACTAGCCAATTTTCCCAGCCTCTCAGACTGCTCTTCCTAGTCCCACTAGCCAATTCTCCCAGCCTCTCAGACTGCTCTTCCTAGTCCCACTAGCCAATTCTCCTAGTCCCACTAGCCAACTACCTCGATCTCCCAGACCGAGCCTCGGCCTCTCAGACCGAGCCTCAGCCTTTCTAGACTGAGCCTATAAATAATAAATAAAATGTGCTCAACATTTGTTTGGAAAAAAACGTTTTGGATCTGGACTTAAGTAGTATGCGGTAAAAATGTTTTCGTGAGTGCCCTAGTGATCATAGTCTTGACTCGAGAAAGAATCCTAGTTCGCTATGATCAGAGCTCTGATACCAAGCTATCACACCCTGGCTTTGAAAGACAGAAACATCGACATAAAATAAACGCAGTTTAAGATTTGTGACTTGTCCAGGAAAGAGTCACATTTCCTAAACTGGGATGACCTTGGAACCCTTATGCAGCGGGAAAACATAACATACCGCGCCAGATCTTTAATTTCCTGAAATACATGTAAGTTGAAAAATCAACAATAATGTTGAGCGAGTTCATGTGTAAGTGAGTATGTAAAACACTTGTAAGTATAAAAATTCCCTGGTATGTAGCAAATAAGGAAAAAGAGATCACCAATGGTTTGCAAGGCCATTGATATGTGTGAAGTGCAAGTAGGAAGACTCAAACCTAGCGGATTTGTGCGTCAGGTACATAGTCACCCCGAGGTCCGTTCTGCTGGGCCTGGGGCTGGGCTCGCTACACCCAGATAGATCTACCGCATTGTGCCCCTCGGTCCTACAATGAGGATTAATGGCCTCAAGTTGCGCCTACCCACTCACATGATCTAAGTAGTAAACCCTCCTTACGCTAACCATACCATGTATAAAAAATGTCTGTAAGTGTCTGTAATCATTGTACATGTATTTTACCTCAGTCTCTAAGACTGATCCTCCCTCAGTCTCTAAGACTGATCCTTCCTCAATATTATCACCAGATGATCCCATCCTTAGTCATGAAAAATCATTCACCTTTCGATAATACGCATTTGTTTTGTAAAAACCGGTATGTTTAGTATAAACCTTTCATAAATCATTTGAGTTCCTCGAAATCCCTTCGTAATATGATTTAGAAATACGAGTTTTGCGTTTGTTCAAAACTTTGTATGTTTTTGCAAAACGTGCATGGCTTTCCACCCCGAAAACATTTACAAAAATGTAAAACAGTAAAAAGTGGGGGTATGAACTCACAGTGGTGCGTCTCTACCAAGTATGCCTCCAAATCGATCAGCTGTATGACGACCTACACGTGCTAACTCTATTAGACGGATGGCCGTGCCTTAGCTTTATGGTTTAAGTTTTTGGGAAATAGTTAGGCAACTATTTCGTGTTTACATTCTGTATACTTGGTAGTCATTTTCCTTCCCAAGGATGGGGGATTTAATACATGTGCGTTCGTAACATTCAGATTTCACTATTAAGTCTCACTTAATATATTTTATTTCCAACTTCAAAATATAAGTATTCTTCCCAAAAATATTATATTTTAATACATGTGATTTTCCCAAAATAATACTTAGTAATATTATTTTTACCCTAAAAATAATATTTATGTAGTTCACAAAATAATCATAAACACTTATATAAGTGATGTTGTGAAAAATATATACTAAATATATTTATGTATCACGTTTTATTTTGTGAAATCCCACCTCCGATATTTTATAAATAAGGTCGTGGCGAAATTCATAGTTTGAAAACAAGTCGACAAGTATCTCTAACACTTATAGTGAAAATAATTCTAAGTGTTAGGTTTTTAGAAAAATTTCGCCAGAGTTTCCTCTGTAACTGGAGGTGGCCACGCTTTCAAGCGTATCATTTTCTTTTATAAATCAAACCAACCATTTTTATTATTCAATCAAAACAATGTTCAAACCACAAACTAGTCAAAATATATATAAATCGCATAAATTTCATGAACTTGTGATTTATTCAAACTATGAAGTAAATCCCATTACTTTTAGTGGATCTTTATATAAAACTATCCGATTTTGTAAAAACCTCGTTTTTATAGAAGTTCCGTCTTTACAACTTCTCGTCATCTTTTTCAAAAATAGTTATTTTGTCGAAACTTTGTGTTACACAAGTGTTTACACACTTGTGTGTTCTAAAAATCATTCGTGTTAGTGTAAGATCCGTCTTTAGAAAACATGATTTCTTTGATACTTGGTTCTTTGAGAATACCATTTGTAGATACGTAGATCTACTAGTTTTAAACACTATTTCACAAAGCTAAAACACTTTTACACAAGTTCATGATTCGAGTGTGGTAGAGTTTCATCTTCTAACCCTTGTTATAGTTAAACAAGCTTTATGTCATAATCCAAGATCATGACTAAACCGGGTTAAATGATGATCCGAGCTACCACCACATAGACCGGGTCCAAATAATCACACAAATCAAATACTACATGATTTACACAACATATGAGCTATTAACCAACATATTGGTGTTTTAAGTAGACTTTTGTGCTTCAACTTGCATGTTCATAAATTTTAACCGTCATATATCGTTTTAACCACTTTAGAATAGTTTAAGAAGGTGATTTAAGAAACTTACCACTAGCTCGAGGCTAGGGAAGAATCTAGACGTAAATCGGGTGGATAAAAGCAAGATAAAGAGGTCCTTCGCCTTCCGATTGCACCAAGCTTCTTTGTATGAGATCCTTATCACTTGTAGATGATTGGAATGGCTTGCATGGAATTGAAAATGGATGGATGGGGGTGGGTGCTCTCGGCCGAGACCTCCAAGAGAGGGAGAGAGTGTGTGTGAGTTGTGGTGTTAAGTGTGTGTTATATTGTGTTAACCCTTGAACTTATAGACAATTAGTTAGGGTATTTATCCAAAGGATCATGTGTCTTCAAGATATTAGGCACACTTAATATAATATTCAACAAATAGGACAAGTGTGTCCCCCTCATGGGGACGGTTTGGTTAAGGGGGTGGGGGTCTAGTTCGATTCTAACTAGTTAGTTAGGATAATAGTTAGGTTAAGTAAGTTAGTTAAGTGCTTAACCCGGTTAGTTGTGTGTCGTGTGTTATGACAGGTGTTAGGGTATTCAGGGACCCTAACTGGCTCAGAAAAAGATAAATAATGTTATTAACAATATTTTCATGTTCCGGGTATAATCCGGTTGTTCGGTTGGATAGTAATCCGTTAAAATGCTTAACAAAGCTTTAAAGTGTCGTTAATACCCTTTTTAGTGACACAACTCATTTATGACACTTTGGAAAGTGTCTAGTAATATTTTTCTCATGTTTTGGCACTTTATTAGTTAGTTAAAAGCTGAATTATTATGTAAAGTGCTGAATTTTGTACTTAGAGTACGTTTTAGGCACATCCAGTCATTGTAACTTATTCCTAGAGACGCAGTTCTACAACCCTTGTATCCCTACACTCACCACTAGTGTAGCAAAATATTTCAGGCTCTTACAGGCCTTAGAGGCAGTGTCTGCCTGATGCTGGCTTTATCAGCATGTTCAATAGGTTATCCGTTATAGTGCTACTGTGCTTTTTGTGCATCATGTTTGTCACTAAGGTTCAGCATGTAAATAATGTAGTGACGGTAAGTAAGGTATGATGCAGGTAAGTACATGTATCAGATATCAAGTAGCAGTTCATCAGTAATTTCAAACAAGCACAGTAATTAAGCAGTAATTAATTCCTAATTAAGTCGTACGGATACCTGGTTTAGTGAGGGTTGTCACAGATAACGCCAGCCTCACTGCCCAATCCAAGTAGCTAAGTGTTCTGTACCCTGGCCAAGTTAACTCTGTTAACAAAGCCATCACAAAGTACATCTATTGCCTCCCCACTTCGTTCATGAACCTCGTAGAGTCAGCTTCACCTAAAACGCTCGAGGACACCTTTCGTTTGGCAGCCCGCCTCAACAACAGCTGTGTTATTCGTGGGACTTCTGATAAAGTTCCATCAAAGAATGCGCACCACACAACTGATACTACCACTGTTGAACCATCCCCCTTGCAGTCATCCAAGGAAAAACAAAGGCAAGAAGCGGATGGCTTCAAGCCAAAATTGTGCGGTCGTCACTCTGCCAAACCCTAAACCACTTCAATCAGTCTCTACAACTCCTCACCCTGAACCACAACGCAAAGCCTACACTGGGACTCAACCCATGTGTAACACTTTTCTTTACCACCATCCAACAATACACCCTGCCATTTGTGCACAAACTGCAATCGGTATGGGCACTTTGACCCTCAATGTCACAAGCCCGTAGCCAATTAAAACCAGGACGTTGTAGCCCAGAACCCTGCTCCTAACTAAGCTATAACAACTCTCCCGAAACCCTTAAATATGTCCCATACATACACCCCGTACATGAAAAACGACCCGAAATACCTTTAATTTAATAAAAATTAAATAAAAACAAAGTCTATGGGGAGCTCGTGGGCCGCGACCCCTAGACTAATTCTGTCGCGGGGCGCGACCTAGTGCCACCAGGTTCCGACACGTCGCTATTGACTCGACGTGGCTAGTCCCCTGACTCAGCCAAGCTACGCCCTACTACACCTAGCTCGCGGGGCACGATACACCCCTGTGTGTCTGTCACGGGGCGCCAGAGAGCCCCTAATCAGCCCTATAAATAGCGATGTCACACCCCAACCGATGGCGGAAACATCAGGGCATGGCACTGAGCGAAACAGATTGTCCAGAAGTTTCCATAACAATTATCATTACCAATTAATTTAAAGTAACATGTCCCATACCATGTCTTAAAAGATAATACAATTATTACAGACGAAATCTAGGCAAATAGTTTTGTTCCGACAACTCAGAATTCATTTGTACAGACAACTATTTGTTGGCCTCTAAGACCTTATTCTAGCCTCGATTTCCGAGCAGATAAGCATCCTAAGCACCTGTCACATACGTTAAAATAAAGTCAATACACATAGTGTAAAGGTGAGCATACAAGTTTGATAATAGCATATAGAGTTCGAAAGCGTTACGCATAACCAGCACGTACACAGAGTGAAATGGGGCATGTTAGTTATCGACATGAACCTATCGATACCATTGACTGCGGGTTGACTGCCCAAGGCAGTTCGTAATACATGATCACCACTGTAATCCATGAAAATAATTGTCCTTAACAACCCCCGAGTGAATGGGTGCTGAGTCCAAACTATAGTACTATCGTTGCTAAGGCAGGTAGACAGCATTCCATGTGTAAACATAACAAACAAGCATTCATTAAGTCACGTATAACATGCGGTAACGGTTAGCGTTAAAAGTATTATGTAGTGTGTTCGATGTGATTTAGAATAAGTAACGTATGTAACACCCAAAAGTGCGTAAAGCAAAAAGGGATCGAGTATACTCACCGCGATTGATGGATTGAATGGAGCGCTAGGGAGTAGGGTTAGCCTGATCAGAACGATAGCATAAGGATAAGCGACGCGTAAAACAATGCAAGGAGTAAGTGGCTCGGATAGCAGTCCGGTCGGATGGTAGTCCGGTCGGACGGCCAGTTCGTGCGGATGATAATCCGTTCGGATGGTTATCCAGTCGGATAGTAGTCCGGTTGGATGACTGTTCGAGTGGATTGTTTCTTCCTATGAGAAGGATGTGTTTGTGTATGATGGCTTGACCTTTGAAGTTTTCGTTGTAGCATTTTGAAAACATCGAAGTATCCCTACCTTTCAGGTCGGTCGGTCGGATGGTCGTCCGATCGGACGGCGACTTGAATAGCGAGGTTCCTCAGTGAGAACAAGTTCACAGCAGGTTGTCACTCGCTCGGACGGTTGTCCGTTCGGGTGGCATCCTTTGTGAATTGAACATGTTGAAAATTGTTTAAATGTTAAAGTCCAAATGTTTCATAATTCGGATGGCTGTCCGTTCAGATGGTAGTCCGGTCGGGCAACAACTCGTTCAACAACCAGACTTCAATCGTTGGAAAAAGAATAGTTAAGTGTGGGACCCAAGGTGCAAGTCGTTCGGACAGCCGGTCGCTCGGATGGCTGTCCGTTCGGACAGTAATCCGATCAGATGGCACTCCGTCCTGGCCATTCCGTTCGTCTTACACTTGGTCGTTTTGATTGTTTGTCGCGTCATCGAGATGTGTTGATATCGTGCTAACCAACTGAATCCCATGCTAAGCTCTAGTGACCCAACTGAACAGGAACCACCCAAATTCGGTCAGTCCACCGGTTTAAGATGATAGTTCTTGGTTAACTCGGAATCGATAGTCTCGTGGATAGAATGCGGATCTTGAACTAACACAACCACAAGATTGAGTAGTGAGTCAGCACAAGCTCTGATTCTACCGGTTTTGAATGCATTGAGTGTAAAAGAGTTGAAAGAAAGTTGGAAAACCTCCTCTCAATCATTTCCACCATGAATATGTTTAGATCTTATAAAAGATCTTTGTCGTTTATGTGGAAATCGGTTAGATCTAAGTTGTTCTTGGTGGATTGAGGCCAAAACATGACGTTCTTCAAGAACACATGATGACTTCATCCTAGAACGCCTTGAATCTTGATGATTTCACGGTTAGAAATTAAGATTTAAAAGATAGAAAGGTGTAGGAGTGTGTGTAGATTAAGGAAGTACAAGATTTAGGACGAGATCTTACCGGGATTGCGAAGAAATCAGAGAAAAAGCGAGGAAAACGAGCTGGTCGGACGTGACTTGCCAAAAGTGGAAAGAATGAAAGTAACAAGGGGTATTTATAGGATACCCAAGGTGGAAAGGGGTGGGTCGGTCGGATGGCATCTCGCCCAGATGACAGTCCGGTCGGATGTCACCTCGTTCGGATGGCAACCCGGTCGGATGGCAATCCGGCCGAATGGCACTTGGTTTGAGTGTTCGGTGCGACGATTTTTGCTGTTTCGATTGCGATTGCAAGTGATTCGAGGCGATAGAGTTTCCTAGTCAAATTACTTTTAATCCCAACTACTCATATCTCGCACTATCTCTTCTCCACTAATTATCATACCATTTCGATTGCGATTGAGTTCGATTGCGTTTGAGTTTCGATTGCGTTTCGATTGATTACCACAACATAACATAAACAAACATGCACAAGTAACACGTAAGGCACACACACACGTATAACAATAACCAAAATGCGTAGTTCGAGTTGCGAGTTCGATTGCGATTCGATGTTGATTAAATTAGATTGAATAGCCTTTAGTTGACTTTTTCACATTGTTACTTCCTATATTTTACCGTCGTACGTCGATTAAATAGCGATTAACACACGTCGATTATTGTAATTATTGACACTTACTCCACAAAATACAGCTAAAATAAACACATAAAAGAAATTCACTACAAGTCAAGTTGCGAAATCGGTCGTTGACTTTGACCTTGACTTTGACTGTAGAACACGGGGTGTGACAGCCTCCCCTAGTTGAGGGAATTTCGTCTCGAAATTAGGCCGAAGCCGTAACAAACAACTGCGGGTACTTCACCTTCATGTCGCTTTCGAGTTCCCAAGTGAACTATGCGCCTCGTTTGCCTTCCCATCGGACTTTCACGATAGGAATGCGCGAGCGTCTGAGCTGCTTGGTTTGGCGATCCATGATTTCGACAGGCTTCTCCATGAAGTGTATTGTTTCGTTTACTTGGAGGTTATCGAGACGTACAATTAAGTCATGCTCAGCCAGGCACTTTCGGAGGTTTGACACATGGAAAGTCGGGTGGGCGTTACTAAGTTCCTCCGGTAGTTCGAGTCTGTAGGCAACTTTTCCGATCCTTTCCAAAATCTTAAAAGGTCCAACATATCGAGGCGCTAGTTTCCCTTTCTTGCCGAATCTGACCACACCCTTCCAAGGTGATACCTTTAGGAGTACGTAGTCGCCAACGTCAAATTCAAGGGGCTTGCGTCGTCTATCGGCGTAACTCTTCTGTCGACTTCGAGCTTTCAACAAGTTGTCTCGAATTTGGAGGACTTTGTCAGTCGTTTCTTGCAATAGCTCAGGACCGGTTAATTACGAATGACCGATCTTGAATGATAACTGTTGTTATACGAGAATTCGACTAAAGGCAGGTATGTATCCCAATTACCACCGAAATCTATGACACACGAACGGAGCATGTCTTCAAGAGTACAAATCGTTCTTTCAGTCTGACCATCGGTTTGAGGGTGGAATTCGGTAGTTAAGTTAAGCGTAGTACCGAGAGCCGATTGAAATGTTTCCCACAGTCATGAGGTAAACCGAGCATCACGGTCAGAGATGATGTCGCGAGGCGTCCCATGATTACAAATGATCTCGTTGGTGTAGATTCAGCCTAATCGTTCTACCTTGTAGTCTTCCCGTATTGGCAAAAAGTGAGCTGATTTGGTCAAACGGTCAACAACAACCCAGATGCTGTCGTGACCTGATGACGTGTGCGGAAGCTTCGTTATGAAGTCCATAGCTATACTCTCCCACTTCCACATAGGGATTGGCGGTTGTTCGAGTAAGCCAGAGGTTCTTTGGTGTTCAGCCTTGACTCTTGCACAAGTCAGGCACTTTCCAACGTAGAGGGCAATATCCCTTTTCATGCCAGGGCACCAGTACTTGTAGCGAAGGTCCAGGTACATCTTGTCGGCACTGGGATGAATAGAATACCGGGATTGGTGGGCTTCGTCCATCAAAATCTGTCGCAAATCGGTCTGTTTAGGGATCCAAATTTGGTCTAGAAAGTGGAATATCCCATTCGGCTTGTTCACAAGTTGAGCTCCATCGTGATAGATTTGTTCCTTCTTCAGAGTGCGTTCGTTAAAACAAACATGTTGGGCTTCGCGGATGAGGTTTCAAGATCGTATTGGGCTTGGACATCGCGAATGCTGAGCAAATAACTCCGTCTGCTGAGAGCGTCTGCAACGACATTTGCTTTGCCTGGGTGATAATGAATCTCACAGTCGTAATCGTTGAGAAGTTCTACCCATCGGCGTTGACGCATATTAAGTTCTTTCTGATCAAAGATGTGTTGTAGGCTCCTATGATCGGTGAATATCGTACACTTTGTACCATACAGGTAGTGTCACCAAATCTTTAATGCAAAAAAAACTACGCCTAGCTCGAGATCATGGGTTGTATAGTTCTTCTCGTGGATTTTGAGCTGACAAGATGCGTAAGCTATAACCTTGTCTCGTTGCATAAGGACACAACCAAGACCAAGGTTGGAAGCATCACAATAGACAATGAAATCGTCGTTTCCGTCGGGCAATGTGAGAATAGGAGCATTGCAAAGCATGTGCTTGAGAGTCTGGAAAGCAGACTCTTGTTCAGTTCCCCAAACAAAAGGCTTGTCTTTATGCGTGAGAGCGGTAAGTGGCACAGTGATCTTTGAGAATCCTTCGATAACTTGTCGATACTAGCCCACTAGTCCGAGAAAAGAACGGACTTCGGACGGGTTCTTAGGTGTAATCCAATTCTTAACGGCTTCAATCTTCGCGGGATCGACGTGAATTGTAACACCCCGAAACTATAAAACCTTATATTAAAATTTTAAAGTATAAATAACGAGAATTTACTAATTAGGAATTTGTACCTAGTTAGTTATTTTCTTTGAAATAGTTCATTACAAGGTTAAAAGTTAACAAACTATATGTTGAATATAGTAGAGGGGCCTTAGTTGTTAAAAATTGAAACTATAATATTGTTTCTAATAAAAATTAAACCAAAACCCCATTTTTGAGAGGTCTGGTCGCACAAAAGAAGAGCAGGGGCGACACCCCACTCTCATAAAACCTAAAATCACTAGAACTCTCAAATTGAAGGTTAAATCCTGTCCCAAATCAAAATCCGAGCTCAGATTATTGATCCTCATCACAAGAGGATTCCAAGGTATGTAAAATTCAAGGAAAACTCTGAATTTGAAATTCTCATGAATTGGGAAAAATCTGAAATTAAGCTTGCATGTATGTGTTATGATGATTAAGGAACAACTATAGTGTTTAGGGACAAACCCTAGATCAATATAAGTTGAAATCATAAGAAATTTTATGAAACCTAAGAACACCATTGTAGGTGATTTGTGAATTATGTGTAATTGAATGAACACTAGGAAATAGATTGTTGATTTTGTGTAAATTGACGATTTGGAAGTGAATCCAGAAATCTAGAAGCTAACAATCATGTAAAATGTTGATTGAAATGAAAATTAGGGCTAAATGATAAGCTAAGAACTTGTCATATAATCTTGTGATAAATCTGCCTTTAAGGTGTTTGTGAAAATGCCTCAAAGAAGGCTTAAAAATAGAAATTAAAAGCTTTAACGCACAATTATGATGTTTGGTATATTATGCGAAGTGAAGTCTAAAGAGAGTTCTAAACATGTCTTGAATTGAACTCTATAGGAAAAGATACCGGGACGTCGAGTGGACAAGCCGGTGGTGATTCGCGGTTGAAGGGCGTACGATAAGGTATGTAACTTGAATTGTTACATTTAGTAGACTTTGATTATTGTAATACGCATAGTGGAAAATTTGGAATAAAGGTTGCTATGAATGAAAGCGGTAATGTCGCCATGTTGAATAATTGGTCAAAAGTTGTTTAGAATTCGTTGGTTGTCGTCATAAGAAAGGAATTTCGTAGACGAGCCAAACGGGTTGGATAATCAAGTAAGGCATGGTTAATGCTCCGGATTTTGATAGATTGATTGTTGATATTGGATATTATATAACATACTAGAAATACCAGATTATAATGTATTGATATCATAGAATACTGAAATCCGAGCGTTGGGGTTTTGGTGTAATGATCAAACAAACAAAACATGAAATTTCCAGGTAATACCGTAAATTACGGTAGTACCGTAATTTACGGTAGATGCCAGAAGTTTACGGTGGGGAGCTACTGATTTATGGTGGAATCCTTATGGAAAAATTGTCCACCGTAAGTTACGGTAGAGTCAGAAAAGTTTTGAAATTTTTATTTTTCAATTCATCGATTGTAGTTTCGGTTATGTAATATTTCTAAGAACTCCATTATTAATGTTTCGTGATAAACATTTCAGTTTTCAGGTATATCAAGTAGTAGGATGATGATCAAGCTATCAAGTCGAACCGAACACACAATTTAACGCTTCCGCACTTGATCTTTTGTTTTAAAACTATGTAAACAATTGTAGTTTCTGTCTTGAATATGGTTTCGTAGGATCAATATATGAATGTTGTGTCTAGATTAAATTTTCAAGTCTTGTAAGTTTTTTTGTAAATTTCATATTTTGGCATGAAATGCAAGGTATTATGTTATTAAATCTAGTAGTATAAACTGGGTTTTACAAGTTGGTATCAGAGCTCAAGGTTGTCAGTAAGTGTTCGGTTCAAGCTTGATCGATCGTCCGGTAAGAACTAACTTATTTTGTTAGTAAATTATGTACTACGTAGAGAACAAGAAATGAACAAATATGCATGAAAATGAAAAGAGTGTGTAAGCTCACTCAAAAACAAGAAATGCATGAAACAAGAATTATTAAATCAAGTTACGAACTTGATTGAATTGAAACAAGAATTATTAAATCAAGTTACGAACTTGATTGAATTGAAACAAGAATTATTAAATCAAGTTACGAACTTGATTGAATTGAAACAAGAATGATTAAATCGAGTTATGAACTTGATTAAATCAAAACAAGTAAAGCATGTGTTATAAATGGAATGTTTAACAATCTATGTAAACAGTTTGTCAGGCTTTATTGATAAAATTCAAAACACAGTTTTATCAATAGTAGAAGAGAGAATCAAGAAATTGGAAGATGATTCCAATTCAGCAAAGGAAAAGCATGGTGGACGAAAGCCTTGTTCATACAAGGAATTCATGGCCTGTAAACCACCAATATATAATGGGGAGGTTGATCCAATTGTGTGCCAACGATGGCTAAGTGATATCGAAGGAGTATTCGAGAGAACTCATTGTGATGAAAATGACTACGTAGCTTATGGTACGGGTCAATTAAGAGGTCAAGCGAAAGACTGGTCGGATAACAAAAAGAAGGAGATTGGAAGTGAAGCGGCTAAGGCCATGACATGGGAGGAGTTTAAGACGTCGTTTCTTAAACACCATAGTCCCAAAGCGGTCATAAATAGAATCAAGGAAGAGTTCATGCAACTCAGACACAAAGGTGAATCCATAGACAAGATCACGGGGATGTTTATGGATAAGATAAAGTTCTGTGATGATTTGGTGACAAATGAAGAACAAAAGGTCTATTACTACCATAACATGCTAAGTGCGGAGTATAGAGAGTTCATAACCCCTTCAAAATACGAGACCCTTACCGAGATTGTCAATGCTGCTCGGGAAAGGGAGATCGAACTGAAAAAGAGCATAGAACGGGGTGAACGAAGGGCACAAGATGTGAATCCAAGCCCTACTAAGAAGGCACGAACAAACGAAAGCGCGAAGAAATCTGATACGAAAGGCGGGTCGCCAAGTTGCAGAATCTGCGGGAAGGGTCATAAAGGCGAATGCCGTTACAAAGATAAGCCTTGTCCCATATGCAAGAAAACAGGACATATGGCTATATCATGCCCAGAGAAAGTAACGGTTTGTTACAATTGTTATCGAACGGGTCACAAGAAGTCGGAATGCCCGGAGCTGGTTGGAAAGAAGGATGGGCAGGAACCGAAAGGTGAAGCCCCGAAAGCAAAGGCAAGATCTTTTCAACTAACCGCCGCAGAAGCAAAGGTTGAACCTGACGTGGTCTCAGGTATATTTGCTGTAAATTCAATTCCTGCACACGTGTTATTTGATACGGGTGCGAATAAATCCTTTGTTTCATATGGACTTATTCGACATCCTTCATTTGTTCTAACAAAATTACCTGTGCCTATAGAAGTAGAGATAGGTAATAACAAGAGCTTTATTGTTTGTGATGTATGTGAAAATTGTAAACTGAGCATCGACGATGAAGAATATTTGATAAATCTAATCCCGATGTCGATGGGAGAATTTCAAGTAGTCGTTGGGATGGATTGGCTATCTCGACACCATGCAAAGGTCATGTGCTTCCGTAAAGAGATAAAACTAACATCTCCGAGCGGGAAACACGTCACCATTTATGGCGAAAAAGGAGGCAACCCCATAGTATGCTCAATGTTGAAAGCTCACAAGCTAATGAAGTGAGGATGCAAGGCATTCATGATATATGCTAATGAGCCCGAAAAAGAATCACGAAAGATTGGAGATGTACCGGTAGTACGAGATTATGAAGATGTTTTTCCGGAAGATTTACCGGGGATACCGCCGGAACGGGAAATAGAGTTCGGGATCGAATTGATTCCGGGCGCGAAACCCGTAGCAAAAGCCCCGTACCGACTTGCGCCGTCGGAATTACAAGAGTTGATGTCCCAAATTCAAGACCTGCTTGACAAGGGATTCATAAGGCCGAGTGTGTCTCCTTGGGGCGCACCGGTGGTGTTCGTAAGAAAGAAAGACGGGAGCATGCGCATGTGTATCGATTACCGGGAGTTAAACAAACTCACGGTAAAGAACCGATACCCGCTCCCAAGAATAGATGACTTATTCGACCAACTACAAGGCGCGAACTGGTTTTCAAAAATTGACCTTAGGTCGGGGTATCACCAACTAAAGGTCAAAGAAGAAGATGTGCCGAAGACGGCTTTCCGCACGAGATACGGACATTACGAATTCCTCGTGATGTCATTTGGGCTAACAAACGCACCCGCGGCTTTCATGGACCTCATGAACCGGGTTTGCAAGCCATTGTTGGATAAGTCGGTCATCGTGTTTATCGATGATATCTTGGTGTACTCGAAAAGTGAAGCTGAACACGCACACCACTTACAAGAAGTGTTAGAGACACTTAGACGAGAGAAGTTATATGCAAAATTCTCTAAATGTGCCTTTTGGTTACGAGAGGTTCAATTTTTAGGCCATGTCATAAATGCCGATGGAGTATTGGTGGATCCGTCAAAGATAGAGGTTGTGTCAAAATGGAATCCCCCGAAGAACCCTTCAGAAATTAGAAGCTTTTTGGGGCTTGCGGGGTACTATAGGAGATTCATTCAAGATTTCTCCAAGATTGCGTTACCGCTAACAAAGCTAACCCAAAAGAAAGCAAAGTTTATTTGGGGAATCGATCAAGAAAAAGCGTTTCAAACGCTAAAAGAAAAGCTAACTCAAGCTCCGGTACTGACATTACCGGACGGAGTCGAAGACATGCTGGTTTATTCGGATGCTTCACTATCGGGACTCGGTTGTGTGCTGATGCAACGGGGCAAGGTAATAGCCTATGCCTCGAGACAATTGAAGATACATGAGAAGAAATATCCCACGCACGATCTCGAGTTGGCTGCGGTGGTATTTGCCTTAAAAATATGGAGGCGTTACTTGTATGGGGTAAAGTGCACCATATTCACCGACCACAAGAGCTTGAAATACTTCTTCGATCAAAAGGAGTTAAATATGCGACAAAGGCGATGGCTAGAAACGGTGAAAGATTACGATTGTGAGATACATTATCACCCCGGAAAGGCAAACGTGGTAGCGGACACTCTAAGCAGAAAAGCGGACTATGTCCCAATACGAGTGAGGTCGATGCAACTCGTGGTGACCTCGGGTATACTTGAACGTATTCGAGAGGCGCAGTTAGAAGCAGTAAAAGAAGAAAATTGGAAGAAAGAAAGAATAATCGGTCAATTGAAAGATTTGTCGGATGGGAATCACGGGTTGAAGACTCGATCCGGAAGGATATGGGTCCCACATACTTGTGGGGTAAAGGCGCTTCTACTTAACGAAGCTCATAAATCCCGTTATTCGATTCATCCGGGTGCAACCAAGATGTACAATGATTTGAAACAAAATTATTGGTGGCCCGGAATGAAGAGGGACGTGGCGAAATATGTGGAAAAATGCTTGACATGTTTACAAGTCAAGGCGGAGCACCAGAAACCATACGGCAAACTCCAACCATTAGAAATTCCGGTTTGGAAATGGGAACATATTACAATGGACCTGTTAACCAAGTTGCCTAAGACGAATCGTGGTTTTGATGCCATATGGGTAGTGGTGGATAGATTGACGAAAAGTGCTCACTTCATTCCGATTCGTGAGACTTATACGTCAGAAAAGATGTCAGAAGTTTATACCAATGAAATCATAGCACGTCATGGGGTGCCGGTGTCCATCGTGTCCGATAGGGATACCCGGTTTACCTCGAATTTCTGGCGAGATTTCCAAGAGCAAATGGGGACCAAATTGTTCATTAGCACTGCGTACCATCCTCAAACGGATGGACAAAGTGAAAGAACGATACAAACATTGGGGGACATGCTACGGGCGTGTATAATCGACTTTGGAGGCAGTTGGGATGTTCACTTACCGTTAGTCGAGTTTTCGTATAACAACAGTTACCAATCTAGTATTAAGATGGCACCATACGAAATGCTTTACGGTAGGAAGTGTCGAACCCCGGTATGTTGGGGTGAAGTGGGTCCACGTGAACTCGCCCACCAAGATATAGTACGAGCCACGAATTAAAAGATCGATAAAGTTCGGGCACACTTGAAAGCGGCTCAAGACAGGCAAAAGGCGTATGCTGATAAAAGGAAAAGGCCAATCGAATTCCAAGTTGGTGACATGGTCATGCTAAAAGTTTCCCCATGGAAGGGCGTTATTAGATTCAGAAAAAGGGGGAAGCTAAGCCCGAGGTTTATTGGGCCATTTAAAATTATTGGAAAGGTTGGCAAGGTAGCTTACCGCCTTGAGTTTCCGGAGGAACTAAGTGGAATTCATGGCACGTTTCACGTGTCACAATTAAGAAAGTGCCTAGCAGACGAAACGGCCTATATTCATTACGATGATATCGAAGTGGATAATAGCCTGAATTATGCGGTGAGACCGATGGAGATTTTAGACCGAAAGGTTAAACAATTACGAAATAAACAAATTGACCAAGTCAAAGTCAAATGGGAGCATATGAAAGGTTCGGACACTACGTGGGAGTCCGAAGAGGAGATGCGACGTCTCCACCCTACATTATTTGGTACGTATAACGGTTTCGGGGACGAAACCCTTTTAAGGGGGGTGGACTTGTAACACCCCGAAAATATAAAACCTTATATTAAAATTTTAAAGTATAAATAACGAGAATTTACTAATTAGGAATTTGTACCTAGTTAGTTATTTTCTTTGAAATAGTTCATTACAAGGTTAAAAGTTAACAAACTATATGTTGAATATAGTAGAGGGGCCTTAGTTGTTAAAAATTGAAACTATAATATTGTTTCTAATAAAAATTAAACCAAAACCCCATTTTTGAGAGGTCTGGTCGCACAAAAGAAGAGCAGGGGCGACACCCCACTCTCATAAAACCTAAAATCACTAGAACTCTCAAATTGAAGGTTAAATCCTGTCCCAAATCAAAATCCGAGCTCAGATTATTGATCCTCATCACAAGAGGATTCCAAGGTATGTAAAATTCAAGGAAAACTCTGAATTTGAAATTCTCATGAATTGGGAAAAATCTGAAATTAAGCTTGCATGTATGTGTTATGATGATTAAGGAACAACTATAGTGTTTAGGGACAAACCCTAGATCAATATAAGGTGAAATCATAAGAAATTTTATGAAACCTAAGAACACCATTGTAGGTGATTTGTGAATTATGTGTAATTGAATGAACACTAGGAAATAGATTGTTGATTTTGTGTAAATTGACAATTTGGAAGTGAATCCAGAAATCTAGAAGCTAACAATCATGTAAAATGTTGATTGAAATGAAAATTAGGGCTAAATGATAAGCTAAGAACTTGTCATATAATCTTGTGATAAATCTGCCTTTAAGGTGTTTGTGAAAATGCCTCAAAGAAGGCTTAAAAATAGAAATTAAAAGCTTTAACGCATAATTATGATGTTTGGTATATTATGCGAAGTGAAGTCTAAAGAGAGTTCTAAACATGTCTTGAATTGAACTCTATAGGAAAAGATACCGGGACGTCGAGTGGACAAGCCGGTGGTGATTCGCGGTTGAAGGGCGTACGATAAGGTATGTAACTTGAATTGTTACATTTAGTAGACTTTGATTATTGTAATACGCATAGTGGAAAATTTGGAATAAAGGTTGCTATGAATGAAAGCGGTAATGTCGCCATGTTGAATAATTGGTCAAAACTTGTTTAGAATTCGTTGGTTGTCGTCATAAGAAAGGAATTTCGTAGACGAGCCAAACGGGTTGGATAATCAAGTAAGGCATGGTTAATGCTCCGGATTTTGATAGATTGATAGTTGATATTGGATATTATATAACATACTAGAAATACCAGATTATAATGTATTGATATCATAGAATACTGAAATCCGAGCGTTGGGGTTTTGGTGTAATGATCAAACAAACAAAACATGAAATTTCCAGGTAATACCGTAAATTACGGTAGTACCGTAATTTACGGTAGATGCCAGAAGTTTACGGTGGGGATCTACTGATTTATGGTGGAATCCTTATGGAAAAATTGTCCACCGTAACTTACGGTGGAACCGTAAGTTACGGTAGAGTCAGAAAAGTTTTGAAATTTTTATTTTTCAATTCATCGATTGTAGTTTCGGTTATGTAATATTTCTAAGAACTCCATTATTAATGTTTCGTGATAAACATTTCAGTTTTCAGGTATATCAAGTAGTAGGATGATGATCAAGCTATCAAGTCGAACCGAACACACAATTTAACGCTTCCGCACTTGATCTTTTGTTTTAAAACTATGTAACAATTGTAGTTTCTGTCTTGAATATGGTTTCGTAGGATCAATATATGAATGTTGTGTCTAGATTAAATTTTCAAGTCTTGTAAGTTTTTTTGTAAATTTCATATTTTGGCATGAAATGCAAGGTATTATGTTATTAAATCTAGTAGTATAAACTGGGTTTTACAAGTTGGTATCAGAGCTCAAGGTTGTCAGTAAGTGTTCGGTTCAAGCTTGATCGATCGTCCGGTAAGAACTAACTTATTTTGTTAGTAAATTATGTACTACGTAGAGAACAAGAAATGAACAAATATGCATGAAAATGAAAAGAGTGTGTAAGCTCACTCAAAAACAAGAAATGCATGAAACAAGAATTATTAAATCAAGTTACGAACTTGATTGAATTGAAACAAGAATTATTAAATCAAGTTACGAACTTGATTGAATTGAAACAAGAATTATTAAATCAAGTTACGAACTTGATTGAATTGAAACAAGAATTATTAAATCAAGTTACGAACTTGATTGAATTGAAACAAGAATGATTAAATCGAGTTATGAACTTGATTAAATCAAAACAAGTAAAGCATGTGTTATAAATGGAATGTTTAACAATCTATGTAAACAGATTGTCAGGCTTTATTGATAAAATTCAAAACACAGTTTTATCAATAGTAGAAGAGAGAATCAAGAAATTGGAAGATGATTCCAATTCAGCAAAGGAAAAGCATGGTGGACGAAAGCCTTGTTCATACAAGGAATTCATGGCCTGTAAACCACCAATATATAATGGGGAGGTTGATCCAATTGTGTGCCAACGATGGCTAAGTGATATCGAAGGAGTATTCGAGAGAACTCATTGTGATGAAAATGACTACGTAGCTTATGGTACGGGTCAATTAAGAGGTCAAGCGAAAGACTGGTGGGATAACAAAAAGAAGGAGATTGGAAGTGAAGCGGCTAAGGCCATGACATGGGAGGAGTTTAAGACGCCGTTTCTTAAACACCATAGTCCCAAAGCGGTCATAAATAGAATCAAGGAAGAGTTCATGCAACTCAGACACAAAGGTGAATCCATAGACAAGATCACGGGGATGTTTATGGATAAGATAAAGTTCTGTGATGATTTGGTGACAAATGAAGAACAAAAGGTCTATTACTACCATAACATGCTAAGTGCGGAGTATAGAGAGTTCATAACCCTTTCAAAATACGAGACCCTTACCGAGATTGTCAATGCTGCTCGGGAAAGGGAGATCGAACTGAAAAAGAGCATAGAACGGGGTGAACGAAGGGCACAAGATGTGAATCCAAGCCCTACTAAGAAGGCACGAACAAACGAAAGCGCGAAGAAATCTGATACGAAAGGCGGGTCGCCAAGTTGCAGAATCTGCGGGAAGGGTCATAAAGGCGAATGCCGTTACAAAGATAAGCCTTGTCCCATATGCAAGAAAACAGGACATATGGCTATATCATGCCCAGAGAAAGTAACGGTTTGTTACAATTGTTATCGAACGGGTCACAAGAAGTCGGAATGCCCGGAGCTGGTTGGAAAGAAGGATGGGCAGGAACCGAAAGGTGAAGCCCCGAAAGCAAAGGCAAGATCTTTTCAACTAACCGCCGCAGAAGCAAAGGTTGAACCTGACGTGGTCTCAGGTATATTTGCTGTAAATTCAATTCCTGCACACGTGTTATTTGATACGGGTGCGAATAAATCCTTTGTTTCATATGGACTTATTCGACATCCTTCATTTGTTCTAACAAAATTACCTGTGCCTTTAGAAGTAGAGATAGGTAATAACAAGAGCTTTATTGTTTGTGATGTATGTGAAAATTGTAAACTGAGCATCGACGATGAAGAATATTTGATAAATCTAATCCCGATGTCGATGGGAGAATTTCAAGTAGTCGTTGGGATGGATTGGCTATCTCGACACCATGCAAAGGTCGTGTGCTTCCGTAAAGAGATAAAACTAACATCTCCGAGCGGGAAACACGTCACTCAGATGGCTGTCCGTTTGGAACATGTGGGACCCAAGGTGCAAGTCGTTCGGACAGCCGGTCGCTCAGATGGCTGTCCGTTCGGACAGTAATCCGATCGGATGGCACTCCGTCCTGGCCGTTCCGTTCGTCTTACACTTGGCCGTTTTGATTGTTTGTCGCGTCATCGAGATGTGTTGATATCGTGCTAACCAACTGAGTCCCATCGTAAGCTCTAGTGACCCAACTGAACAGGAACCACCCAAATTCGGTCAGTCCACCGGTTTAAGATGATAGTTCTTGGTTAACCCGGAATCGATAGTCTCGTGGATAGAATGCGGATCTTGAACTAACACAACCACAAGATTAAGTAGTGAGTCGGCACAAGCTCCGATTCTACCGGTTTTGAATGCATTGAGTGTAAAAGAGTTCAAAGAAAGTTGGAAAACCTCCTCTCAATCCTTTCCACCATGAATATGTTTAGATCTTATGAAAGATCTTTGTCGTTAATGTGGAAATTGGTTAGATCTAAGTTGTTCTTGGTGGATTGAGGCCAAAACATGAAGTTCTTCAAGAACACATGATGACGTCATCCTAGAACTCCTTGAATCTTGATGATTTCACGGTTAGAAATTAAGATTTAAAAGATAGAAAGGTGTAGGAGTGCGTGTAGATTAAGGAAGTACAAGATTTAGGACGAGATCTTACCGGGATTGCGAGAAATCAGAGAAAAAGCGAGGAAAACGAGCTGGTCGGACGTCACTTGCCAAAAGTGGAAAGAATGAAAGTGACAAGGGGTATTTATAGGATACCCAAAGTGGAAAGGGGCGGGTCGCTCGGATGGCATCTCGCCCGGATGACAGTCCGGTCGGATGTCACCTCGTTCAGATGGCAATCCGGCCGGATGGCACTTGGTTCTGGTGTTCGGTGCGACGATTTTTGCTGTTTCGATTGCGATTGTGAGCGATTCGAGGCGATAGAGTTTCCTAGTCAAATTACTTTTAATCCCAACTACTCATATCTCGCACTATCTCTTCTCCACTAATTATCATACCATTTCAATTGCGATTGAGTTCGATTGCGTTTGAGTTTCGATTACGTTTCGATTGATTACCACAACATAACATAAATAAACATGCACAAGTAACACGTAAGGCACACACACACGTATAATAATAACCAAAATGCGTAGTTCGAGTTGCGAGTTCGATTGCGATTCGATGTTGATTAAATTAGATTGAATAGCGTTTAATTGACTTTATCGCATTGTTACTTCCTATATTTTACCGTCGTACGTCGATTAAATAGCGATTAACACACGTCAATTATTGTAATTATTGACACTTACTCCACATAATACAGCTAAAATAAACACATAAAAGAAATTCACTACAAGTCAAGTTGCTAAATCGGTCATTGACTTTGACCTTGACTTTGACTTTGACTGTAGAACACGGGGTGTTACAGGGGAATTCGAGATTCAGTTTTCGTCGTTCAAATTTCTCAATCTCTCTCTAAATTTCTTTATAGTAGAAGTAATACTCGGGCATAATACCCCCTAATTAGCGAAGCTCTGCCTCGTTGTAAGTATTATAACCCGCGGTTACGTATTAGATACGCTGCCCGATCGATCTAGTGCTCCGTAACGCATGTCAAGGCTCTGCCTGACTAAGTCGTTGGAGTTCTATCCATTATGTTAGGAAATAATCTATGGGATTACGTGCATATATGCATATTATTGTTTTGTGTTATTTGACAATTTGTTAGTTTACAGTATGAGTGATCAAGGACCATCGGACGCCTATCTTTAATTGTCTAGTTCTCCTAGAGATGAAGGAACTTATTCCCAGCCTACCCCCTCGGGGTATTTGGCTGACACAGAAGAGGGGATTTTCATATTTAAGGCACAATCCAAAGAACCATTCCTTACCAAAAAGAGAGGATGGTTCAGTCGCGGAGCACACTAGCGTAGGAAGAGAATGAGGAAATTGAAGCAGCAACGGGCTTTAGCAGCAGCAAATAGGGAGTTGAATGCCCAGACCCAGGACATAATAAATAAGCGATTAGCCAATTTTCACATATTAGCTACCAGAGCCGCAGACCCAAACTTAGAACAAATCTTTGCACCACAACCGCTACCACTGTTTCCAACTCAACCCAAGGAAATAGAACCTAACCCAGTAGACCAGATTCCAATACCTGCTTTCGACCCAAACGAAATCCCTTGAGTCCTAGCACCAAACCCTCTAGCTTATGATCCATGGAACGATGAACATAGGGATTATCGAGAACTTTACCCACTAGAGGAACTCATACCAAACCCTATAGCACCATACCCAAACCTGGACCCTCTAGATCCATACTGGGATGCTGATCAGTATGTTCGGGAAATATTAGAAAATCCATACCCATATGGAGAACCCGTACCACCATACCCTGACCCGATACCAGCACCACCACCACCCATGGTACCGAAAGCGTGCAGGAATTCTGTACCTTTGGTGAGGAGTTATTAGATGAAGGTGAAAGTATAACAACCCTCCTAAAATATTTCCGACACTCCTAAAATAATTATAACGTCCGTATACGCCCTAATATACACCCCGTATACGAAAACCAGGCCCATAATACCTTTATATAATTACGTTGGGCGAGACAGACTGCTCCAAAGCTTACGTGGGGCGCGACAGCCTGGCTACGAGGCCTCACACGGAGCTGCCACGTGTCACGTGCGTGTCGAGTCTAGTGGCCGAATCAGCCAAGCTAGGGCCTACCCTAGTTATGTATCAATTCAAAAGAGGTATTGAAATTATCGATGAAACATAAGGAAGGCGATCATTTGTTCGTTACCTCGAACAAACAAACGACACGCAGTGACTAATCAAAGTAATGAATCAAAATAATGTATCACGAAGACATGCTCGCCTATAAGTGAATACTCACCCCAAGAGTTCCCAGGTAAGAGTGACTGGTCCGATTATGTGGATTTGTACGAACACTCTAGCCTTAGACAGAAAACTCAGGGTACAGGCATTCACTCTTCCAGTTTGCACGTGTTCACATTATTTAGACCCAAACTTTGACAAGATTTTGAAAACTCAGAAGGCACTAAGCCAAAATGAGTCAAACTGGAAGGGTTCAAAACCTTACAACAGAGGGTTCAAAACCTAGCAATCAATCATCCTAGAACGTATGATTAATTTTCGAAGCAGATTCGGATTTTGTTTTTAAAATCTAAACGCAAATCAACTTGTGTTGGGGTCCTAGAAAGTTATAGTCTAGGTCAAAACATTACTAATAACCTAATTCCCTATAACCATTGGCTCTGATACCACCTCTTTCTGTCACACCCCGACCACGTAAAACAACAAACCGTGGCGGAAACGTCGGGGAGTGTTGTAACAGAATTATTGTTTCAAACCATGGATACAACGAGTTTCGTTTTATTGAATATTAAACATTGTCTTAAAGTTAAACAAGCAAGTCAAACACAGTCTATCATCATTATTAAATCACTAAGGCCTCGCCCGGTCCTAAGTGAACATGCATCCGAGCAATCACATCAAGCAACTTCACCTGAAACATATGTAAAAACAAAGTCAGCAAAGAAATGCTGGCGAGCACATAGTTTTTGTGTGAGTGTCAGATTCATGGCTCGTGGAAATATCTCGTATAACCTTGTTAATTGATATTTGAAAACCTTGTTTTGTAAACCATTTGTATTGTAAAATGAATAACCAAGTCAAAATAGATTGGTTATAATTTATAAACCTTGATGCCATGAATCTTAACCCAAAACATTTGTTTATGTAAACCAAATCATAAATCGTTCTCGGAATAAAACTCATATGGTTTATATAGTTTCGTAAACATCGTTGTGTGACATCGTTTGACTCGTTCTCATTATAGATCATCGTTCATTTATTTAAATCGTTCAAAATCGTTTAATCGTTCTCGTTTTAATTGTGAAAACTACTTTTGGTCGTCTCGCTAATAACATTCAAACCTTTGTGACTCGTCCATCGTTCAACTCGTTCTTGCATTAACAAACCTCCAAAGGGTAAGTTAACTATCATCAGATTCAGTCGTTACCCACCTAACCCATACATAACCATGGGTCCGGTCTGATAACGGGATTTGTCGGATCCTATGGTACCATAACCTAATACTGGTCGGCTTGATCAATGCTAATGAATGTCATTAGTTATGTAATTACCACCAACAAGTTCGTTCACATTATCGAAATCGTTATTAGTTTTGTATACACCATCTCAATCGTTTTGAAACCATCGTTAGAATATTTAAATCGTTTTGATACATATGAATCACCACAAAACAATCGAAAACAGTAAAAATAGGGGATCTATGTACTCACCTTTGGGTGCGTTTTTATATGTTAACACGATCCCTCAATTTATTCGTCCTAAATTAAATAAGAATGACTTAAAAATCAAAATTCACAAAAATACCGAAGTTTCTCCGATACTTAGAATTTTCACATAACTTTGAGTTTTCTCGAAAAGTTATTATTTTTGATTATTTTGGTGTATATGTATATATATACTCAAGCGTAATACACATAATATTGTCAACACTAACACATGATCATACACATATTGTAAAACACATAGCACATTGTAACACATAAAATTTACTTATGAACAACCCATTCTAGTTATGTCGAAAAACACTTATTTTAGCGTTTCGGTAACATTTTTGGGCGTCGGAAGTCACGTATGACTAAACAAACACCAAGTAAACTTAATATAAGTTAAATTACTTATTTTTATAGCAAAAATATCAGTTTGGTTACGGATCTAAAACAGTTTAATAAAGATCCTCCGAAAAGGCGATTTTTGACCGTTTTACCACATAGTTTTGCATCAAACATTACCCGAACCATCCCAAATCGAAATGACTTGAAATTTTAACACAACCCATGTTATTTACTGAATAAAATAATGGTTATACTCATGATAGTGCAGGTCTTAAACAAAGCATATAAATCATGCAAATTTCACATAATTTACCACTTTTTAAGCTATATGTACAACATGCAAAGCTATCAAACCTATGTCAAAGTTTCATGCCACTATAATACATCAAATAATATTATTTTTAGTGTTTATAACCAGATCTAAAACAGTTTTTGTCATTTAACCATTTTTCATCACTTCTTGAGTTTTAAATCAACATATTTTCACATGTACAAGTGCCTAAAGCATACCATCATAGCAACATCATTTTTTTATGAGTTTAAAAACATCAAATATGAGATTTATTCAGATTTATTTGCTGAAGTAATTTACATTTAACATATCATACATAAATCACCAAATACTTGCATTTTTACCACCATTCAAGAACATGTAACAACATAAACAAGTACATTACAAGATAGCAAACTTCAAAACTCATATATACACATACATATGTACGGTTTATACATACATATATACATCACCATTTTTATTTGTAACAAGACCCATTTCATTTAGATTTCAAGTTTAGTAAAAATCCCAAGATTCAAGAGAAACTTCAATCATCAAGAACTACCAGGAATCTAAAGTATGGTTTAAAAACAGATGTTATACCTTCAAGATTCAAGTGGGTTGTAGGATGAGATTTTGATGATAGGAAGCTTGTAATCACTTGACAACACCTTGGAATCACCTTAGATCTTCACACTAACTTGAAGGTTGCTAGAAAGGGCCATGAACATGAAGAATAAGACTTGAAGATATGAAGAAGAAGAAGAAGTTAGAGAGAGAGAGAGAGAGAGAGAGAGATGGGATGGTTGGGAGGGAGAGAGAGTGAGGTTGAGTGAAGTGTTGAGTGAGGAATGATCTTACTTAGATTTAGAGAAGATGTATAAAGGATTTGGATTTGGCATGCATCACCAAGTGTCACCAAAGATCAAAATGAAATATTTTGCAAGATTTTACAAAAATTTGGTGGGGCCACACTAGATATGACCGAAAATATCAAGGGGGAAGGGGCCAAGGTGTGAATTTTTATATAAACATGCCATATGTAGGCTAAAACGGGTGTTTAACTGGGTACCGGGTATTTTATATAGCGTTTAGATCCCGGTTTATGGCGTTCTAAATTATTTTTATTATTCTATAAAAATAACTCGCCAAAATATTACTGGAATAAATTTCAGTTACCGAGACAGGCTGCGTTGTCCGTGTTTTGCAGTAGAAGCACTGTGTCGCGCAGAAACACGCAGTACTCGCTTAAACTTGAAAAATAACGTCTTTAAGCGTTTTAAATTTATTTTTCAATACGGACCTGATTAAAGATAAAATTTTAATCATAACATAATATTTTTAGGATTTAAATATTATCCGGGTGGTCACGTTCGTTTCGCAGTTTTGTCGTAAATAGTTCTTTAGTTCAAATAAACATGTCTTTGCCATACCGAATCCTTCGAAACTTATTTCTAAGTTATGTAAAGGATATTTAGGGTATGTTTGGCTTACGTCACAGTTCCGGAGTGTACGTCGCGTTAAACTGATTGCGTTTATGCACCAGTTTGCGTATAACCTTCCAGAAAGTGCCTTAAAGCTTAAAATCGGAATCGAATCAAATTGTAAAATCATCAACACAATTGCACATATAATAACACCAAAACACATATAATAACACCAAAACACATTGTTTTATTGATAACCAACATTGTTTTACATTATACGGTGATTACAGAACATAGTTGTCACAGTCTCCCCTACTTTTGGAAATTTCATCCCGAAATTTTATCTAGAGGAAACTTGTGAAAATAAATGTGGATATTTCGCCTTCATCTGGTCCTTACGTTCCCAAGTAAACTCGGGGCCACGTTTGGATTCCTAGCGAACTTTGACCAAATGAATTCGTTTGTTCTTCAACTATTTGTATGTACGTTCCACTATCTCCCCGGGTTTCTCGACAAAGTGCATCGTTTCATCGACTTGAATCTCGTCGAGAAGAATGTGAAGATCAGCATCAGCTAAACACTTTCCCAAATTGGACACGTGAAAAGTCGGATGAACATTTCCAAGCTCTGGATGTAGCTCTAGTCGATAGGCAACCTTTCCAATTCTTTCAACAATCTTAAATGGTCCAACATATCGTGGTGCAAGTTTTCCTTTCTTTCCAAATCTCACCACTCCCTTCCAAGGCGACACCTTGAGTAGGACATGGTCCCTGACTTGAAATTCTAAGGGCTTGCGTCGCAAATCTGCATAACTCTTTTGACGGTTTCGAGCTGTCACAAGATTATCACGAATTTTCTTGATTTTGTCTGTTGTTTCCAGAATGAGCTCAGGTCCAGTAAGCTGAGCTTCACCGATTTCATTCCAACACACAGGTGAACGACATTTTCGACCGTAGAGAGCTTCGAATGGTGCCATATTAATACTAGCATGATAATTGTTGTTGTAAGAGAACTCGATCAGTGGAAGATGAGAATCCCAATTACCACCAAAGTCTATTACGCATGCTCTGAGCATATCCTCCAAAGTTTGAATCGTTCTCTCAGATTGACCATCTGTTTGGGGATGATAAGCAGTGCTTAGATTTAGTTGGGTTCCCAAAGCAGATTGCATGGTCTTCCAAAAATGAGATGAAAATCGAGCATCACGATCTGAAATGATATCTAAAGGAACACCATGTCGTGATACAATCTCATCTACATAGATCTTGGCAAGCTTTTCAGCAGATAAATCCTCACGGATTGGTAAGAAGTGAGCAGATTTTGTCAAACGATCAACTACTACCAAAATAGCATCATGACCTTTAAACGTACGCGGTAACTTAGTGATGAGATCCATTGCAATGTTCTCCCACTTCCAAACTGGTATCTCTGGTTGTACAAGCAAACCAGAAGGTCATTGATATTCGGCCTTGACTTTGAGACAAGTTAGGCATTTCGATACATACAAGGCAACATCCTTCTTCATACCAGGCCACCAGAACTGAGTACGAAGATCCTTGTACATTTTATCAGCACCAGGATGGATAGAATATCGAGACTTGTGAGATTCGTCCATTACCAGGGTGCGAAGATTGTTTTGTTTCGGAATCCATAAACTATCCTTGAAGTATAGCAACCCATCGTCTTTTCTTTCGAGCTTAAGCTCAAGTTAAAGTGGTAGCTCATATTTCAATAAGCCTTTGATCACGCAAGATCGTTGAGCTTGAAGAACACGAGATTGAATATCAGATAGAGTTTGAACAGAATGAAGCTTGACTCGTTCCTTTGGACTAAGCGCATTGGCTACGACATTCGCCTTACCAGGATGGTAGCGGATCTCGCAATCATAATCGTTTAAGAGTTCAACCCAACGTCGTTGCCTCATGTTCAGCTCCTTCTGATTGAGAATATGCTGGAGACTTTTGTGGTCTGTGAAAACCACACACTTCGTTCCATAGAGATAGTGTCTCCAGATTTTAAGCGCAAAAACCACAGCTCCTAACTCAAGATCATGAGTTGTATAGTTCTTCTCGTGAACTTTCAACTGTCTAGACACATAAGCTATGACTTTACCTCGTTACATAAGAACGCAACCAAGTCCTAGATTCGACGCGTCACAATAGACAACGAAATCATCGTTTCCCTCAGGTAGAGATAAAACAGGAGCATCACAGAGCTTCCGTTTCAGCGTTTGGAACACCTCTTCTTGCTTAGGTCCCCAATCAAAAGGCTTATTCTTCTGAGTCAAAGCAGTGAGTGGAACCGCTATCTTTGAGAAATTAGAAATGAATCGACGATAATAGCCAGCAAGACCAAGAAATGATCGAATCTCTGTAGGTGTCGTCGGTGTACTCCAATCCTTAATAGCTGCTATTTTGCAAGGATCCACATGGATACCCTGCTTATTGATAATATGACCCAAGAACTGAACTTCTTTAAGCCAGAATTCACACTTGGAAAATTTAGCAAAAAGTTGTTCCTTCTTCAGAAGTTCTAATGTCAAACGATGGTGTTGCTCGTGCTCTGCTTGAGACTTTGAATAAATGAGAATGTCGTCGATGAATACAATGATGAACTTGTCTAAATATGGTTTACAAACCCTATTCATTAAGTCCATGAAGATAGCTGGGGCATTTGTCAAACCAAAAGGCATGACGATGAACTCGTAGTACCCATATCTCATACGGAAAGCAGTTTTCGGGATATCTTCTTCGAACACGCGAAGTTGATGATACCCAGATCGCAAATCGATCTTGGAAAAGCATGAAGCTCCTTGCAGCTGGTCGAAGAGATCATCAATTCTAGGTAGGGGATATCGATTCTTGATGGTAAGCTTATTAAGATCACGATAATCGATACACATTCGAAAAGATCCATCTTTCTTTTTCACAAAGAGAACAGGAGCTCCCCAAGGCGAAAAGCTCGGATGGATGAATCCTTTATCGGACAACTCTTGGAGCTGTTTCGATAACTCTTGCATCTCCGATGGTGCAAGACGATAAGGTGCTTTCGTAATTGGGTTGGCATTGGGTACAAGGTAAATATGAAACTCGACTTGACGAACTGGAGGCAAACCAGGCAGTTCATTGGGAAACACTTCTGGGTAATCCCGAACAACCGGAATATCCTGAATACTCTTGCTCTTGCCTTTCTCCTCGGTGACATGTGCCAGGAAAGCAACATATCCTTTTCGCAAGTATCTTTGGGCCTTTGTACACGACATAAGCTTCAATCCACCAGATGGTTTCTCGCCACAAGCTTCCAGAACATCGCCCGAAGGAAGAGAAATACGAACAATCTTATCGAAACAAATCACCTCAACATGATGTTTGGTTAACCAATCCATCCCCACGATAATATCGAAACTCCCAAGTTGCATCGGTGTGAGATCAATGGGAAAAAGATGGTTATCAAGGTTTAACTGACAATCACGAATAACAGAATCAAGAACAAGAGGTTTACCAGTAGCAACTTCGATAGATAAGGGTTTCCTTAGTTTAGTTCTAGGTATCGCAAGCAAAGGTTCGAAAGATAATGAAAGAAAACTTCTATCGGCACCAGAATCAAAAAGAATAGATGCAGGTCGATTGTTAACAAGAAACGTACCATTAACCACCTCGTTGTCAGCCCTCACTTCGTTAGCATTCAAATTGTACGCTCGCCCACGAGTGGGATTCACATTTGCATTGACATTTGCGTTCGCATTAGCATTTGCGTTTGCATTCACCAGGCTCGGACAGTTGTTGCGGAAGTGACCAAACTCTCCGCAATTGAAACATGAACCCGGTGGGAATCTAGCAGCATTCCCCTGGACTGGAGCTTGATTCTGAACAATCTGATTCTGACCCGAACGACAGTTGTTGGCAAGATGCCCAAACTTACCACATGTTGTGCATTGCCTACAAGCTTGTTGTGCAACATGATGACCGTTGTAGCGAGCACAATGAGATGCGGTACCAGCGTATGCTTTCTTCACAGGTGGTTGAGCTGGTGGGTTCTGAGGGTTCTGAGCAGTTTGTGCAGTTACTGCAAAGTTCTGAGCACCCTTTCGCTTTCTCGACTTCTTCGATGACTCACCTTCTTTACCCTTACCCTTTTTCTTGTCCTTTCCCAGAATCAGTCGCCTTCTTTTTATCACCCTTGCGGGTGAGTTTACCCTTCCTGACTTGAGACTCAGTCAGGGTAGCAGACAACTCAATTGCTTGAAGAACAGTAGTAGGATTGACGCCAGTCACAATATCCTGTATGGAATCGGGTAAACCATCGATGTACCTCTCTATCGCTTTCTCCAACGGGGTAACCATAGTAGGACACAAAAGACTGAGATCCTCAAATCGATCCGTATACGCACGGTGTTCTCCCCCATCTTGTTTCAGATTGTCAAACTCTCGTTCCAAAGCTCGAATTTCATGACGGGGACAAAACTCTTTCATCATGAGAGCTCGAAGCTCTTCCCATGTTTGTGCCAATGCTACTTCGGCACCCCTATCGCGCATCACTCAGTTCCACCATGTAAGAGCACGCTTCTCAAACACACTTGATGCAAATTCAACCTTACGCCCATTCGGACATTGCACATGTCTGAATGTGTTCTCGATACTTTCGAACCATTGAAGGAGTGCAGTTGCTCCTTGCGACCCAGAAAACTTTAGCGGCTTAGCAGAGTTGAAACTCTTGAAATTACATTGTGCATTTTTATTGTTATTATTGTTGTATTGCTCGTGGATTTGGGTCACAACGCCTGGAAGCACAGCAGCCATTTGCTGAGAGACAAGGGCTGCGACTTCTTCAGCAGTAAAAGTTTGTGCATCACGTCGAGGAGGCATTGTCTAACTAGGAAATATGGGAAACGAGTGAGGTCGATAATTAGGAAAAACAAAAGAGGTATTGAAATTATCGATGAAACATAAGGAAGGCGATCATTTGTTCGTTACCTCGAACAAACAAATGACACGCAGTGACTAATCAAAGTAATGAATCAAAATAATGTATCACGAAGACATGCTCGCCTATAAGTGAATACTCACCCCAAGAGTTCCCAGGTAAGAGTGACTGGTCCGATTATGTGGATTTGTACGAACACTCTAGCCTTAGACAGAAAACTCAGGGTACAGGCATTCACTCTTCCAGTTTGCACGTGTTCACATTATTTAGACCCAAACTTTGACAAGATTTTGAAAACTCAGAAGGCACTAAGCCAAAATGAGTCAAACTGGAAGGGTTCAAAACCTTACAACAGAGGGTTCAAAACCTAGCAATCAATCATCCTAGAACGAATGATTAATTTTCGAAGCAGATTCGGATTTTGTTTTTAAAATCTAAACGCAAATCAACTTGCGTTGGGGTCCTAGAAAGTTATAGTCTAGGTCAAAACATTACTAATAACCTAATTCCCTATAACCATTGGATCTGATACCACCTCTTTCTGTCACACACCGACCACGTAAAACAACAAACCGTGGAGGAAACGTCGGTGAGTGTTGTAACAAAATTATTGTTTCAAACCATGGATACAACGAGTTTCGTTTTATTGAATATTAAACATTATCTTAAAGTTAAACAAGCAAGTCAAACACAGTCTATCATCGTTATTAAATCACTAAGGCCTCGTCCGGTCCTAAGTGAACATGCATCCTAGCAATCACCTCAAGCAACTTCACCTGAAACATATGTAAAAACAAAGTCAGCAAAGAAATGTTGGCGAGCACATAGTTTTTGTGTGAGTGTCAGATTCATGGCTCGTGGAAATATCTCGTATAACCTTGTTAATTGATATTTGAAAACCTTGTTTTGTAAACCATTTGTATTGTAAAATGAATAACCAAGTCAAAACAGATTGGTTATAATTTATAAACCTTGATGCCATGAATCTTAACCCAAAACATTTGTTTATGTAAACCAAATCATAAATCGTTCTCGAAATAAAACTCGTATGGTTTATATAGTTTCGTAAACATCGTTGTGTAACATCGTTTAACTCGTTCTCATTATAGATCATCGTTCATTTGTTTAAATCGTTCAATCGTTCTCGTTTTAATTGTGAAAACTACTTTTGGTCGTCTCGCTAATAACATTCAAACTTTTGTGACTCGTCCATCGTTCAACTCTTTCTTGCATTAACAAACCTCCAAAGGGTAAGTTAACTATCATCAGATTCAGTCGTAACCCACCTAACCCATACATAACCATGGGTCCGGTCTGATAACGGGATTTGTCGGATCCTATGGTACCATAACCTAATACTGGTCGGCTTGATCAATGCTAATGAATGTCATTCGTTATGTAATTACCACCAACAAGTTCGTTCACATTATCGAAATCGTTATTAGTTTTGTATAAACCATCTCAATCGTTTTGAAACCATCGTTAGAATATTGAAATCGTTTTGATACGTATAAATCACCCCAAAACAATCGAAAACAGTAAAAAGAGGGGATCTATGTACTCACCTTTGTGTGCGTTTTTATATGTTAACACGATCCCTCAATTTATTCGTCCTAAATTAAATAAGAATGACTTAAAAATCAAAATTCACAAAAATACCGAAGTTTCTCCGATACTTAGAATTTTCACATAACTTTGAGTTTTCTCGAAAAGTTATTATTTTTTATTATTTTGGTGTATATGTATATATATACACAAGCGTAATACACATAATCTTGTCAACACTAACACATGATCATACACATATTGTAAAACACATAGCACATTGTAACACATAAAATTTACTTATGAACAACCCATTCTAGTTATGTCGAAAAACACTTATTTTAGTGTTTCGGTAACATTTTTGGGCGTCGGAAGTCACGTATGACTAACCAAACACCAAGTAAACTTAATATAAGTTAAATTACTTATTTTTATAGCAAAAATATCAGTTTGGTTACGGATCTAAAACAATTTAATAAAAATCCTCCGAAAAGGCGATTTTTGACCGTTTTACCGCATAGTTTTGCATCAAACATTACCCGAACTATCCCAAATCGAAATGACTTGAAATTTTAACACAACCCATGTTATTTACTGAATAAAATAATGGTTATACTCATGATAGTGCAGGTCTTAAACAAAGCATATAAATCATGCAAATTTCACATAATTTACCACTTTTTAAGCTATATGTACAACATGCAAAGCTATCAAATCTATGTCAAAGTTTCATGCCACTATAATACATCAAATAATATTATTTTTAGTTTTTATAACCAGGTCTAAAACAGTTTTTGTCATTTAACCATTTTTCATCACTTCTTGAGTTTTAAATCAACATATTTTCACATGTACAAGTGCCTAAAGCATACCATCATAGCAACATCATTTTTTTATGAGTTTAAAAACATCAAATATGAGATTTATTCAGATTTATTTGCTGAAGTAATTTACATTTAACATATCATACATAAATCACCAAATACTTGCATTTTTACCACCATTCAAGAACATGTAACAACATAAACAAGACTTAACAAGATAGCAAACTTCAAAACTCATATATACACATACATATGTACGGTTTATACATACATATATACATCACCATTTTTATTTGTTACAAGACCCATTTCATTTAGATTTCAAGTTTAGTGAAAATCCCAAGATTCAAGAGAAACTTCAATCATCAAGAACAACCAAGAATCTAAAGTATGGTTTAAAAACAAATCTTATACCTTCAAGATTCAAGTGGGTTGTAGGATGAGATTTTTATGATAGGAAGCTTGTAATCACTTGACAACACCTTGGAATCACCTTAGATCTTCACACTAACTTGAAGGTTGCTTGAAAGGGCCATGAACATGAAGAATAAGACTTGAAGATATGAAGAAGATGAAGTTAGAGAGAGAGAGAGATGGGACGGTTGGGAGGGAGAGAGAGTGAGGTTGAGTTAATTGTTGAGTGAGGAATGATCTTACTTAGATTTAGAGAAGATGTATAAAGGATTTGGATTTGGCATGCATCACCAAGTGTCACCAAAGATCAAAATGAAATATTTTGCAAGATTTTACAAAAATTTGGTGGGGCCACACTAGATATGACCGAAAATATCAAGGGGGGAAGGGGCCAAGGTGTGAATTTTTATACAAACATGCCATATGTAGGCTAAAACAGGTGTTTAACTGGGTACCGGGTATTTTATCTAGCGTTTACATCCCGGTTTATGGCGTTCTAAATTATTTTTATTATTCTATAAAAATAACTCGCCAAAATATTACTGGAATAAATTTCAGTTGCCGAGACAGGCTGCGTTGTCCGTGTTTTGCAGTAGAAGCACTGTGTCGCGCAGAAACACGTGGTACTCGCTTAAACTTGAAAAATAACGTCTTTAAGCGTTTTAAATTTATTTTTCAATACGGAACTGATTAGAGATAAAATTTTAATCATAACATAATATTTTTAGGATTTAAATATTATCCGGGTGGTCACGTTCGTTTCGCAGTTTTGTCGTAAATGGTTCTTTAGTTCAAATAAACATGTCTTTGCCGTACCGATTCCTTCAAAACTTATTTCTAAGTTATGTAAAGGATATTTAGGGTATGTTTGGCTTACGTCACAGTTCCGGAGTGTACGTCACGTTAAACTGATTGCGTTTATGCACCAGTTTGCGTATAACCTTCCAGAAAGTGACTTAAAGCTTAAAATCGGAATCGAATCAAATTGTAAAAACATCAACACAATTGCACATATAATAACACCAAAACAAATATAATAACACCAAAACACATTGTTTTATTGATAACCAACATTGTTTTACATTATACGGTGATTACAGAACACAGTTGTCACACTATATGACCCAGAAACTGAACTTCTTTAAGCCAAAATTCACACTTGGAGAATTTAGCGAAAATTTGTTCCTTCTTAAGGAGTTCCAACGTTAAGCGAAGGTGTTGCTCGTGATCGGCTCGAGTCTTCAAATAAATGAGAATATCGTCGATGAACACAATAATGAACTTGTCTAAATAAGGTTTACAGACCCTATTCATTAAGTCCATAAAGATAGCTGGGGCATTCGTCAAACCAAAAGGCTTGACTGTAAAGTCGTAATGCCCATATCTCGTGCGGAAAGCAGTTTTGGGAATATCTTCTTCGAGAACACGAAGTTGATGATACCCAGAACACAGATCGATCTTAGAAAAACACGAAGCACCTTGCAGCTGGTCAAAGAGATCATCAATTCGAGGTAGGGGATATCGATTCTTGGTGGTAAGCTTATTAAGCTCACGATAATCGATACACATTCGAAAAGACCCATCTTTCTTTTTCACGAAGAGGACAGGAGCTCCCCAAGGTGAAAAGCTCGGACGGATGAATCCTTTATCAGATAACTCTTGAAGCTGTTTCGATAACTCCTGCATCTCTGACGGTGCAAGACGATAAGGCGCTTACGCAATCGGGTTGGCATTGGGTACAATGTCAATATGAAATTCGACTTGACGAACTGGAGGCAAACCAGGAAGTTCATCAGGAAACACCTCTGGATAATCCCGAACAATTGGAATATCCTGAATACTCTTACTCTTGCCTTTCTCCTCGGTGACATGTGCTAGAAAAGCAACATATCCTTTTCTCAAATACCTCTGAGCTTCTATACACGACATAAGCTTCAGTCCACCTGAAGGTTTCTTGCCACGAACTTCTAGAATTTTGCCAGAAGATAAAGGGATATGAACAATCTTATCGAAGCAAACCACCTCAGTGTGGTGTTTGGTTAACCAATCCATTCCAATGATAACGTCGAAGCTCCCAAGTTGCATCGGTGTGAGGTCAATAGGAAAAAAATGGTTATCAAGGTTTAACTGACAACCACGAATAACAAAATCGAGAACAAGAGGTTTACCAGTAGTAACTTCGACAGATAAGGGTTTCCTCAATTTAGTTCTAGGTATCGCAAGCAAAGGTTCAAAAGATAACGAAACAAAACTTCTATCGGCACCAGAATCAAAGAGAATAGATGCAGGTCGATTATTAACAAGAAACGTACCATTCACCACCTCGTTGTCAGCCCTCGCTTCGTTTGCATTCAAATTGTATGCTCGCCCTCGAGCAGGATTCACGTTGGCGTTGACGTTCGCATTCGGGTTCGCATTAGCATTCACGTTTGCATTCACCAGCCTCGGACAGTTGTTGCGGAAGTGACCAAACTCACAATTGAAACATGAACCTGGTGGGAATCTAGCAGCATTCCCTTGTACCGGAGCTTGAACCTGGGCGACCTGATTTTGTCCTAAATGACAAACATTGGCTAAATGCCCAAGTTTACCACACGTCGTGCATTGCTTACAAGCTTGTTGTGCAACATGATGACCGTTGCAGCGAGCACAATGAGGTGCGGTACCAGCATACGCCTTCTTCGCAGGAGGTTGAGCCGGTGGGTTCTGATCAGTCTGTGCCGTAACAGCAAAATTCTGGGCACCCTTTCGCTTCCTCGATTTCCTCGACGACTCACCTTCTTTACCCTTACCCTTTTTCTTGTCCTTTCCAGAATCAGTCTCCTTCTTTTTATCACTCTTACGGGTGAGTTTACCCTTCCTGACTTGAGTCTCAGTCAGTGTAGCAGACAACTCGATCGCTTGACGAAGGGTAGTAGGATTAACACCGGTCACAATATCCAGCATAGAATCGGGTAGACCATCGATATATCTCTCGATTGCTTTCTCTGGTGGGGTAACCATGGTGGGACACAATAGACTGAGTTCCTCAAAACGATCCGTGTACGCAAGGTGCTCAGCCCCATCTTGTTTTAAATCATCAAACTCTCGTTCCAAAGCTCGAACCTCGTGACGGGGACAAAACTCTTTCATCATGAGAGCTCGAAGCTCTTCCCATGTTTGTGCCAACGCCACTTCGGCACCCCTCTCGCGCATAATACCATTCCACCAGGTAAGAGCTCGCTTCTCAAACACGCTTGAAGCAAATTCAACCTTACGCGCATTCGGACACTGCACATGCCTGAGTGTGCCCTCGATACTCTCAAACCACTGCAGGAGCGCAGTTGCTCCTTGCGACCCAGAAAACTAAAGAGGCTTAACAGAATTAAAATTCTTGAAATTACACTGTGCATTATTGTTGTTGTTATTATTGTTGTTGTATATCTCGTGGACTTGGGTCACAACACCGGGAAGCACAGCAGCCACTTGCTGAGAGACTAGGACCGCGATTTCTTCAATAGTAAAAGATTGTGCTTCACGTCGAGGAGGCATGGTCTAACAAGAAGATATGAGAAATGAGTGAGGTTGATAATTAAGAAAAGCAAAAGAGGTATCAACAAAACACAAAGAAGGCAATCATTTGTTCGTTATCTCGAACAAACAAACGACACGCAGTTGACTAATCAAAGTAAATAGGTCAAAAATAATGTATCGCCGAAGACATGCTCGCCTATAAGTGAACACTCACCCCAAGAGTTCCCAGGTAAGAGTGACTGGTCTGGTTATGTGGATTTGTACGAACACTCTAGCCTTAGACAGAAAACTCAGGGTACAGGCATTCACTCTTCCAGGTTGCACGTGTTCACATTACTTAGACCCAAACTTTGACGAGATTTTGAAAACTTAAAGGGTTCAAAACCTTATAACAAAGGGTTCAAAACCTAGTAATCAATCATCCTAGAACAGATGATTAGTTTTCAAAGCGGATTCGAAAATTGTGGTCTCGTTGTGGTTATCACCTAAGGGTAGGTGACAGTTTTGTTTTAAAAATCTAAACGCAAAATTCTTTGCGTTAAGGTCCTAAGAGTTATAGTCTAGGTCAAAGCATTACTAATAACCTAATTCCCTCTAACCATTGGCTCTGATACCAACTCTTCTGTCACACCCCGACCGCGTTAAAACAACAAAACCGCGGCGGAAACGTCGTGGAGTGTCGTGGCAGAATTATCGTTTCATAACCATGGATACAAAAAGTGTTTCATTTTATTGATAATATTAAACATTAACATTGTCTTAACACAAAACAAACAAGTTACATATCGACTAATATTGTTATTATGTCACTAAGGCCTCGTCCAGATCCTATGTGACTCATGCATCCTAGTAATCATCATCAAGCATCAACACCTGAAACATATGTGAAAACAAAGTCAGCAAAGAAATGCTGGCGAGTACATAGGTTTTATAGGAGTGTCGGATTCATGGCTAGTTTAAATGTTGCAATACTTTGTTAAAAACCTTGTTTTGAAAAGAGTATAATATTGCAACTTAATTAACCAACTCAAATCAAGCGGTTTATAGTTTATAAAACCTCGTAGCCATGATTCTTAACCCAAAAACATTTGTTTTAGTAAAGAAAATTGTAAAACATCTCGTATTAAATTGTTAATAAAACTCGTTAATAAATCTCGTTAATAAAACTCGTATGGTTTATATTGTTTCGAAAACCTCGTTTATGTGACGTCGTTTCAACATCGTTTACCCAAGTGAACTAAATAACGCCACGGTATGTAATATGTTGAAAACACTTATATATAAGAAGTACCAGCGGCGTATCTACCATGTTTTCACCACATTACCCCCGTCCCATTATCTAAACACTTAACCAAAAACCAATCGTTTATCCAACTCGTTTAATCTCGTATGAATCGTTCCCAAATCGTTAATTCGTTTAAATCATTTAAATCATCCTCGTTTTAAGTGTGAAAACTATTTGTGGTCCCCTCGCTAATAACATTCAAACCTTCGTGACTCGACTATTTCGCTCTCGCATTAATAAACCACCAAGGGGTAAATTAACATTCAGATTCAGTCATTACCCACCTAACCCACACATAACCATGGGTGCAGTACGATAATGGGATTTGTCAGATCCTATGGTACCATAACCTAATACTGGTCGGCTTGATCAATGCTAATGAATGCCATTCGTTATGTAAATACAACCAACTAGTTTATTCACTTTATTGAAATCGTTATTAGTTTAGTATAAACCATCTTAATCGTTTTTGAAATCATCGTTATAATATCAAAAATCGTTTTGAAAACCATCGTTAAAACCTTGAAAACATTTAGCACATATGAATCACCCCAAAACAATTGAAAACGGTAAAATAGGGGAACTATGTACTCACATGGAGTGCAAAGTATCCTCAATCAATAGAACTTCAACAAACTCGAGCAAACCAGAGAAATCAAACAGCACCTAGTAATCGAATCACTAGTCAAACAATAGACACCTAAATCGGAAGATCGGATAGAATGAGGTCTTGTAAACCAAATGAGTGTTGGAACTCATGTGACATGGTTTAACAAAGCCTACATCCTAAATCGGAACCTAACCTAAGAGCTTTCGACCTATCGTGACCCATTAAGGTAGCTTACGCTACTTTAACGCGTCGTGCGCGTAAAAGCGCGTTCGAGACGTCTAACTAGTCCTATGACAAGTGTTATATGCCTAAACATGTTTAGATATGTTGCATAATCAGTTATGTGACAAAAGTTTAGGTTACATATGCTTAATTACCAATTATGCATGAAAAGGGCATTTTGGTCATTTACCTAAGGCATATAAACTACTTATCATACAACTACCTAAACTAGGTGACCATAAGGTATAACCTCGAAAGGTTATTCCCTATGCTACTATGGTCACTAAACATGTTTGGTCGGATCCTAATGATCGACCAAACGGGTCGTGTTCGGAAGTCTAAGCGGGTGTTTAGTCCGCTTGACTTACGACTCTACACAAGCACTAAACTAAAAGTGACGAGCTAAACATGCTAGAACATGTTTAGTTAAGTTAGAAAACAGGTTTTGATATCAAAATAAACGGTTTTGATACCCTAGAGTAGTTTGGTTACAAAATACGCATAAACACGCATTTTGGCCGAAACTACGACTCCTCACTACGCCTAGTCAACGTGGTAATCAGTAGGTATAGTCACAAGGGACTATAACCATCGTGATTACGCTCACGTTGCAAAGTTCAACGGAACTTTGTGTTGACCATTGACTGGTCAAAGCTGAAAGTCAAACTTGTTGACTTTCATGCTTGAAACTCAAGAACAAGCAAGAAGAGGACTTACAAAGGGTCCAAGAAAGATGTTTGATCTAAAATAGCTCAGGTATGAAGTGCAAGCACCCCAACTTAGAGCTGATTTCAGATCAAGTGTGAGAATGAAGTGAAGTGGGGGTTGCTATTTATGGAGTTCTAGGATCATTCCAAGTGTTGTGAAGCTCAAATCTTGGCCATACACTTGTTAATCTAAGGTTGGGCACTAGCAAAACAGGCAAACAAGTCCATAGATTGCAAAAACCATGTCTAAAACCAGTTGCAACAGCTGGAATAGAAGTTTCTAAATTCTGTGGTGCTGGCACAAGCTTACGGACCGTAAGGCTATGGTCCATACGGTCCGTAAGGGACCTGCAGACCAGACACTTTCACTTATTTACAGTTTAGCCCCTGCACCTTGTTCCGTTGCGTATCGGCACTTCTAACACCCGTCAAACCCATTTTCAAGGTCCACAATGATGTTAAAACATAGGGAACATGAAATATGCTTGAAAACATCTTGGGTGTCGGTTCGTTTGGCCGTACGGTTGCGTTGTTCGGTTAATTACGACGGAAGTCGTAACGAACACAAAAACGATCCAAAAAGAGCGACGAATGGAATTTTCTTATGCCAAACACTAAAATAAAATATTTTAATGATTACATAAATTTTTGGATGTCCGGATATATTCAGAACGTAAGATATGCGCGAAAATACAAACTTATGCACTTTTTGACGCTTTTAGTCCCTGAATGACCAAAAAGTTTGTTTTAGCACACCGAACCCCTCAAAGCCTATTTCTAAGCTATGTAAAGGATATTTAGGGTATGTTTAACTTATGATCAAGTTCCGGAGTGTTCGTTACCATACAAATCGGTATAGTTTTGCAGTTTGACACAAAAAGTCCCTGCGATCGAACAAACTTGATTTCAACACACCAAACAATCCAGAACTTATTTCTAAGTTATGTGGAGGTTATTTAGGGTATGTTAAGCCTATGTCACTATTCCGGAGTGTTTTTTTTTCATTAAACTGGTTATATTTACGCATCAGTGCGCGTATAACCTTCCAGAAAGCGATTTAGAGCTTGAAATCGGAATTGAATCTAATTGAAAATTCACCAAACACAAATACACACATAATAACATCAAAACACATATAGTAACACCAAATCACATTGTTTTATTAATAATCATCATTGTTTTACATCGTACATCGATTACAGAGTACAGTTGTCACATACGAGGTGCAGGCCAGTTCTTGATCGAGTTAACCTTGGATGGATCCACATGAATCCCATCCCCGTTTACCACGTGGCCTAGGAAATGGACTTCACGAAGCCAAAAGTCACATTTCGAAAACTTAGCATAAAGCTACTCTGCTCGAAGAAGTTCCAGAATAAGACGCAAATGATGTTCGTGCTCCTCCTGAATCTTAGAATAGATCAGGATGTCGTCGATGAAAGCAATAACGAACTTATCCAGGTAAGGTTTGCACACTCGGTGCATGAGATCCATGAAGACAGCAGGTGTGTTTGTTAATCTGAAAGGCATAACCAGGAACTCGTAGTGCCCCGTAATGAGTCCTGAATGCTGTTTTGGAGATGTCCTCGTCTCGGACTCTCAGCTGATGATATCCCGATCTCAGATCAATATTTGAGTAGAAGCTCGACCCTTGCAACTGGTCGAATAGGTCATCGATACGCGGGAGAGGATAACGATTCTTCACGGTCACCTTGTTGAGTTCACGATAGTCAATACACATTCGGAAGGTGCTGTCTTTCTTCTTCACAAACAAGACTGGAGCTCCCCAGGGAAGAAGAGCTAGGATGAATGAAACCCATGTCCAAAACCTCTTGCAGTTGTGAGGACAATTCTTCTAATTCAGATGGAGCAAAACAATAAGGTGCACGAGTTATGGGTGCTGCTCTAGGAGCTAGCTCGATTTGAAACTCGACCTGACGATTAGGCGGAAGACCAGGTAATTCTTCAGGGAATACCTCTGGAAAATCGCGTACAATAGGAATGTCTTCTATCTTCTTCTCTTTCGTGGAGGTGTCAGTAACGAGGGCTAGAATAGAAGTGTGGCCCTTTCGCAAACACTTCTGAGCCTTAAGGAAAGAGATGATGCCTACTACTGCACCACTCTTGTCACCACGAATCACGAGGGGTTCTTCACCAGAACGAGGGATGCGGATAATTTTCTCCTTACAAAGAATTTCCGCTTGATGTTGAGATAACCAATCCATCCCAATGACAACTTCGAAGTTACCAAGAACGATAGGAATGAGGTCGATAGAGAAGGTCTGATCAGCAAGAATAAGATTAGAACCTTTAACTATGTGTGTGGCCTCTAAACTTTTACCATTTGCTAGTTTTACAATGTGCTTGGTGTTCAAAAGTGTTGGAGTACGCTTAAGTATCTGACTAACTTTTAAGGACACGTAGCTAGTATCAGCACCCGAATCGAATAAAACAGTAACATAGAAGTCGTCCAGTAGGAACTTACCCGTCACCATGGTTGCAGAAATCGGCCTAGGCCGCCGATTAATCGGCGCCTAGGCGCTAGGCGGTCATCTACTGCCTAATTTTGAGCTAGGCGGTCAATTAATCGGTCATGGTCAAAAATCGGTCAAAATCGGTCCTAGGCGGTCAAAATCGGTCCTAGGCGGTCAAAAATCGGATTAATTGGACAATATTAGTCGCTCAAAATCGATCAAAATCGATCAAAATCGGTCCTAGGCGGTTCTAGGCGGTCCTAGGCGGTCAAAATCGGTCAAAATCGAACCATACTATCTGAAACTTGAAGTATTTATGTGAATTTTGAAGTATTATTTTTATATTATTGGGTATATATATATAACTTTGAAAAAATACATATAAAAATCCCATTCCGATTAATCCCGATTAATCCCTAGGTTGTACCTCACCGCCCGACTAGCGCCTAGCGCCTTCTACAACATTGCCCGTCACAACATTGGGATCGTTCCTTGCATCACCCTGCCCAATCACGAAGACACGTCCCCTGGCACCGTTGCCATCATTGTTACCCCCATTTCCTGGGTTGTTGTTGTTGTTCTGATTTTGATTCAACTGTGGACAGTGTCTCTTGAAGTGACCCTCAGCACCACACTGAAAGCATCCCTTATTACCCTGCTGTTGTTGCTGCTGGTTCTGTGGAGCTTGCGGCTGCTGTTGACGATTCTGATTCGCAGGATGTGAGCTCCTGCAATCCTTGGCTGTGTGACCCAGCTTATTACATCTCTGACAATGACTCTTGTTGCACGGCCCGCTGTGGTGCAAATTACATCGATTGCACTTAGGGTGATTTCCCCTGTATCCACCCTGACCCTGATTCCCAGAAGACTCCTGATTGGGGCTCTTGTAGTCGTCAGTTCTCCGCTGCAGAGACTGAGTCTGAACAAAAGTGGAGCCTTTGCTTGAATTTCCATCCCATTTACGCTTGTTGTCGCTAGGAGCATCTGGAGTAGTTGTAGCACTAATATGTTTGGGAAGCCTGTTCTGCTCAACTGCCTGATCAGTGAGACGATGGGCTAGTCGTATGACTTGATGGATGGTACCAAGGTTAGCCGCAGTCACATGGCTCTGAATTTCTGGCACTAGACCCTTGAGGTACAACTTGATACGCTTGATAGGAGGATCTACCATAGTAGGACACAGTGTAGCCAGTTCGTTCGATCTCTTCGTATACGCCTCTATCTCAGACCCCGTCATCTTCAAGTTATAAAACTCTACTTCCAGCTTGTGAATGTCGTCGCGATGACAGTACTCCTCTTTGATCAGATCCTTGAAGTCGTTCCATGGGGTGGCATTAGCAGCTGCGAACCCTAGCATTTGTACTTGCGCATTCCACCATGTCAACGTAACACCTTTGAGTGTTCCAGTAGCAAACTTTACCCTACGAGCCTTAGGGCATTCACACATTTCGAAGACAGACTCGATCTTCTCGAACCAATGGAGAAGGCCTACAGCTCCTTCTGTACCACTGAAGGTACTAGGTCGACAGTCCATAAAGGTCTTGAACGTACATACGGGAGGCTGAGCATGTTGACCTGTCGCGCGAGAAAGAAAAGACAAGGTTAAGCACAAGAGTTGGTTCGCGAGAGTAGGATCTAAACATCCTAAGATAGGTCGGAATGGCAGGTTATACCTCCTGCAGGGGCTGCTGCGAGTGCCTCATCCACTCGTTCGTTGATTAGAGCCGTCAGCTGGGCTTGAGTCAAGTTCAGACGTCCACTCATGATCTTCACATCAAAGAAAGCACAAGTGAGAGAGGTTTCGCGAAAGTGCATAAGTATGGGATGACAGAAGAGAGTAAGCACACAGGGTTTAAAACAGTAGTCGTTACGTTGACTAAGCATACAATGAACAATGCATTAAGCAAACAAATAGATAGGCAATATAAACATAAACCATATCACCTATAGTGTTGAGTCTTGCACGTGTAGCGAAGCGTCGTTATGGATCGTTGAGCACTGTACAGGTTATAGTCTGGTTTTGTTAAAAGCTTTCCCTTTTTAAAACCAAGTTCACTATAACCAATGGCTCTGATACCAATCTGTTACACCCCCAAAATCCACGAGCGGAGTATCACCATAGGAGGCGTGACTGATCAGGATCCAGCCACCAATCATATTGAACAATGTAATTTAAATAAGTAAAAGTCCAACCACACAATATAACTGGTGTTCAAACAAGTTAATACAATTCAAGTTATCAGCGGAAGCAATAAAGTTTAAAACCAAAAACCAAAACATAAGTTTAAAAGTTCAATGTTTATCATGGAACTCAACAGTCCATGTACCACAACGACTTCCGCTCCCCTGCAAGCTCCAGCTAACACCTAACGACCTGCAAGGCATGTAAAAACGAGTCAACAACAAATTTGAGCGAGTTCATAGTTTGTTATCCAGTTTATAGTTGTTTCAAAAACCACGAGTTCATTCAAAATCCGCTAGTTATCCAATTCGTTGTTTTTCCCAAACCTTAATCAGTGGGGGCTACCCCATGTAACCACTAGACCATTATCATATCGACAACTGACTGAGAAAGTTGTGCCCTACATTAATGTCTATCATCATTGACTAAGTGCCCAGATCCATTAGTACACGCCCGTCCTCCCGGCACGGTGTGAGGCTTGTCAACCCTAATAGCGCTATTAACTAATGACCCGCTCACCATTGGCCCGGCGATTAAGTTGATATAAAAATGAGGGACTTAACGATAGAGTTTTGTCTAGTAAGTTATAGGTTGCCGTCCTTCCAACTGAGGACGGAGGTACGTAATCTATCCAAGGAGAATACGCAGGTTAATGTTATCATCCTTCTCAACAAGGATGGAGGTACATATTCTGTTAAAGGTGAATATGTAGGTTTCGTTTTAGCTTCTTAACCCATTCCCAAACCACAAGGAATCCCATGCCTTATAAAAAGTGTCAACTCACCTTGGTTTGCTCGGTATGGTTAACTACTTGTTCACAAACATTCAGTCAAAGCCTATAGTAATCATACATTCACAAACAGTTGACATCCACATTGTTCGCGTATAAGTCATGATCATAATGTGTATTCAGGCAACACTATCACATAGTACTTAACAGTTATTCTAGTTCATATCAGTCCACAGTTCACATTTTTGTTTCGCATGCAACCTGATATTTCCTCAATCATGATCAACATCACAAACAGTCAATTAGTGATCAGTCAAGTCTCATACACAAGTTAAACCCAGTCTGCTGTGAATCATACTCTGAGCGATGAAACTCCAGGCGACGAAACCTCCCATATTTCTTCGGGTTGAGAGAATGACGAAACTCTCCTATGTTTCGTCGACCAGAGTGTTTCGTTGGGGTGAGACTTTCGTCGGCAATGTAACAGTTAAGCATACACACTGAAAACGCTAATCATCAACAGCCGTTACACCATTATCATCAAGCATACAGCTATCATTCAAATACAATAACATTAATGCTACTTATCATCATTCCAAATGCATCACAGCACTTAACATCTAGCATGAACCCTAAATCATAGAATAACCATATATGATCTAGATTGCAAAAATGAATGTATTCGATGACCAGATCCATTCAATCACAAGTACAACATCAAACAGAAACATGGCTCTAATTAGTGAACACGAATACAGTTTCATGAGTTACCATCATGCAGTTTCTAAACAAATCGATTTGCACAAGAACATTAAAACCCTAATTACATGATTTTCAATTCAAGCATTAATCATAGCCAAATCATCTAGCAAACAATCTCACTTATAATGATAGTTGTCTATACACACAGTACATGTAATCGAATCGACCAACGAGACTAACCGGTTGAGAGGTGAAACACAAGAACTCCTAGAGAGATGATGGTTGCTGTCTGGTGCCAAAGAGAGAAAGAGAGTCTAGGGTTTCATGTATTATGGCGTGTGTAATTATATAACGTAACTGCCGAATTGATTTGGCTAAACTTGGGCCGAAGCCCATGTTGGCGAAACTCCCTAGTTTCGTTGGGAGGTAAATGACGAAACCCCTAGGTTTCGTCGAGTGAAAGTGGTGGCGAAACCCCACATGTTTCGTCGTGGTGTGTGTGTGGCTCACCAAGTTTTGTCTGTTGCAGGTTTATAATCTCAACTAGTTAATAATTTGTATCACTCATCAATCAAACAGTAACCCAATATCTCAAGCATATAATCACACATGTATAATTACAAAGCAAACAAGTTATGCAAACACAATTGTGAACAAATAACGTGTAGAGGAAGGACCTTGAAAACTCGGGTTGTCACAGACGCACTTAGTCGTAAAACTCATGTCAAGAGTGTTCGTTGCTTCCAACTCGTTGACGATCTTCGAAATCGCATTCATGAAGCTCAATACGAATATATTAACAAGGGTAACCTCTATAACGAGATGCAATGTGGCGCTGAAGAAAGTCTTGTAACTAAATCCAATGGTCTTCAATATTATCATGATCATGTCTGGATTCCTACTCGTGATAACCTTCGAGAACTTCTAATGAAGGAGGCACACAAATCTAGATATTCTATTCACCCTGGTGCTGATAAGATGTATCACGACATGCGTACGTGTTGGCTCATGTGGATCCCACCTTGAGAACAGATGATACAAAGCCAAAACAGTTCTACAACAACTGATCCAGAATTACAGTACTTTGGATTCCTTCTTCCCTCAATAACAAAGGCATTCTAACAACTGCTGCTTCTAAGGTCTGCTCAATGCTTAAGTCTGCTGATTCACTAAAGTCTGTTGAAGCTAAACCACTGAAGAAGTCAAAGGTCTGATGGAAATCAAAGGTCTGATCACCCTTTGAAGAAAGTATACTAAAGCTTCATCAGAGGATAGAGCCCATCAGAGTTTAGAGTCATTAGTGTTTTGTAATCAGTACTTTATTAATGTAACAGTGTTTAGCATAATAGTGTTTACAGGTTAGTATTGTTAGATGTCATTTTCGCGGTGACGTCAGCAAAGATTCCACAGTGGTTAGGTTTGTACTATAAATAGACAGTGCCTATACTGTTCTATTAGATCACTTCACCCACTTGCATTTTGTATGAACAAACACTGTGATCTCAGGCTGAGGGGGAGTTGTAATTCATGCATACGTGAATCATTGTGTAATACAACCATTCAATTCAAAGTGTTCATGATGAAAGCAAATCTTCCATTGTTTGTGTTATAAAGTTTTCTTCATTCCGCTGCATATTATTCATCTTATTATCTTCTTCCATTTGTTCATCTTTAAAACAAACACAAACAGTTAAACTCAGATCCTAACAATTGGTATCAGAGCATAGGACTAATCAAATTTGATTTAACACTCAATTTGATATAAAAGATCAGCTCAATTTCATTGATACTGTTTGTTCGTATTTGTTGATGTGACAACCCTCATAATTACTTGTATCTGTATGATTAATTAATATTAAATTGTGCTTAATGATTGTGCAAAAAAATTGACTAAATGGTCCTGAATGTTTTCCTAAGTGTTGGGAATTAATTATGTCACAAAAAGTTACAAAAAAGACACTATACGGAATAACTTAGCACTTTAACGAACCGATATCTAACCGAACAACCGGACATTAACCGGGACACCAAAATATTGCAAGAAACATTGTTTAATTATTTCTTGGCTAGTTATGATCCCTATACACCATAACACCCACTAGAACATCTAGTAACTAACACTAGCAACCATATACTTAGATTTTAATTATTAACTAACTAGTTACCATTCAAGTTACACATAACCCCCCTTGATGAATTACGGCCCAGCCTTTTAGTGGTTTGTACCCGACCCAAACAAAATAGATAAGTGGGTTAGGTAGCCCCTTTTCTTGATTTAATATATATACATATGTATTGGGTTCGGTGACAAAATAGATAAGTGGGTTAGGTAGCCCTTTTTCTGATTTAATATATATACATATGTATGCACATTTATTCACACAAGAAATAGAAACCCGTCGGCAGATCTCTTTCATCTCGAAGTCCCTACCAACTTCATCTTGATTTCCCTGCGGTTAGTATAATCCTACTAGTTGGTCGAAATTGATAAATGATTTTTTTCAATTGATTAATTGTTATTTTATTGCATATGTTAATGATTATGGTGGTATGGGCATACGGTTATGTGAATGGAAAATTGTGCTAGTGGAATCTGACATGAATTATTATATTGTTGCACATGGTTGCCAATAGTTCAAAGAATGATATAGGTTCTGAGTGCATGAATTTGTTTGTGATGATTGACCATGTTTGAATGATAATTATTACTGGTTATTGTTGTCCAAATATGTGAAGGTTAGACTAGTAGGAACTTTATCGGATCGTTGAACAAACTAATATTATGTGTAACATATTGTTAAGATGATATTGTTAGAAGGTGTGGTGATCATATGTGCGTGTTTTAGTAACCTTTAAGCAATTAACAGCATGCTGAGTAACATTTACAGCCAATTTCAGTTGGCTGTAAACGGACCGTTGTGAATCGAAAAATTGATTTTCTGAAGTCTAAATTATGTATTTTCGAGAATCGAATCAAATGGCACTGGAATCATATTTTTCGAGGCTTTTACTATTTTTAAATGTCCGTTTTATACAGCAGCAAAAGCTGCATTTTCACTACAGAAAATTTGTGTTATGTTTTCCATCATAACTTAAAATCTGAGTAGAATTAGGTCATGAAATTTGTACTGTAGATGGACACTGATGTCTTTGTAATCCTCCAACTGGAATTTCATCAATCGGAATTACGAAGAATTTTAAATGAATTATTCCGTGGACTGCAGTCAGAAAGTGATGAATCTGATTTCAGTCCGGTAAATGATTTTTATAAAATATTTGTAATTAATTCGATCCTGATATTTTTATACAATAATATTTGTATTGTTTAAATCACTCTATAAAAATTTGGGAATTTTTGGAATAAGTTAACTATTTTATTAAAATACCCAAAAACAGTCCAGTTTTGGATGTTTAAGCTGAGATAATATAACTAGTGATTTGCATGTCTAAATGTCGGTTATGTTATCCGATAATGATCTAACGTGTTTTATGTCAATGAAAGTGTATGTGCAATATTGTATGCTTGCTCTTGAATAGCTATAGACGGAATGTTTATATGGGCATGAACTGTTATAGTGTGTACATGTTATATGGTAGATACGTGTAGGAACTTTGTGCTCCATTTGAATCCACTAAATGACTAACTGGTAATCATATTAGGACGTGATTGACCGACCTTGACTGCTAGCTATTTTTAAGAGTCAAACCGAGCAACCAAAGGTGAGTTCACACTCTTTCTAAGGCATGGGATTCCCGGTGCTTGGGAATGGGTTAAAGAACTAAAACGGAACCTGCATATCCTCTTTAGGTAGGATATGTACCGTCATCCTCCATGGGTAGGATGCCAATATTAATCCTGCGTATTCTCCTAGGGTAGGACAACAACTTTAAACTTACTAGACAAAACTCTATCATTAAGTCCCTCATTTTTATATTGACTTAATCGTCGGGCCAATGGCGAGCGGGTCATTAGTTTATAGCGCTATTAAGTTTAACAAACCTCAAACCGTGCCAGTCGGACGGACGTGTACTAATGGATCATGGCAAACAGTCAATGATGAAAGACATTGACGTAGGGCAAAACTCATTTTCGTCAGTAGTCGATATGGTAACGGTCTAGTGGTTCACATGGGGAAGCCCCCACTGATACTGGTTATGGTTTGGGAAAAAAGGGAATTGGTTAATCGTATTTTTAACTATGGGGTAACTCCCACGGAAAGTAAGCCAACTAAAGAAAAACTATGTTTTTGAAACAACTTAAAACGAACACCCAACCGTGAACTCGTTCAACTTTGTTGTTGATTTGTTGTTACATGCCTTGCAGGCCTTTAGGTGCATATCATTGGAACTTGCTGTCTGGGAGGCTGGAGTGGTCATGGGTCGAGATACATGGAATCGTAATACAAGACTAATGATTTTTATATGAGGTTTATAAACACTTAACTAATGAATTATGCTTCCGCTGTATGCTGTAAATTATTTGTAACATGTAACACTTAATGTTAAATTAATGAAAGTTTTATTTAAATATACCTATGAGTTCAATGTGATTGGTGGCTAGATCCTGGTACGTCACACGCCTCGCGGGGGTTTCCGCTTGTGGTATTTTGGGGGTGCGACAGATTGGTATCAGAGCCATTGGTTATAGTGAACTTGGTTTAAAAAAGAGGGAAAATGTTTTTTTATAAAACCAGACTATAACCGAACAGTTCTGAAAACATGAATACGACCATGACACTCAGCTCCAGATTTGCAAGGTTCGTCCCTCTTACTTGTTATATACATTACGTAACTAGTACACACTTGTCTATGACGAAACATACGAACACACACTCGTCACTATAGCATGATGGCATGAATTGCTTGCTTACTTTATGATACGTTGATAGTATGCCATAGTCCTAGAAAGTTTGTGATCTTTTTACCTTGACGACCTCTGTTTGACATCTGAGTTTGAGGAACCATTTGACATGAGTTAGGAGGAACTGAGATGAACATGCAAATCACAATATTATTGTGGGTGCACTCATAATAATAATGTGGGATGCATGCGAGTTCCAGTGAGCCTTAACAAGTGGAAAAGGGGTTCAGTTCTGTTATTTGATCGATGTGAAACATAACAAACCTATAGGGGTCATAGCAGTGATTGTCCCCTACTCGAACGTGAACATTTTATTCATCTCTAGATCCCTTCGAATCTCGATGCTATCGAGCATTACCTGAACACCCATCTGAACACTTAGCGAACCGTGTAGAATGTGAGGTGCTTATACGAACGTCCCTGAGTTGAATGTCGCAGCGTCGAATGATTGAGCGATACCATCTTCACTTCTCTTCGTTTGCTGAAACTCACGTATTGACGTCTTAGATCCCGAAGTGTGATCACTTCTGCAACACTCCCGCAACATACTGTGTATTACTCGAAGAACCTGCAACGTCGATGGACATGAGGATGAGCGTAGTACTTTACCAACCTCAGTACTTTGACGACCCTGGCTACCGGCAACGAGCACCCGCGAATTGGTTTCAACCGAATCCTTAATCCCTGTCAGCGACTCATGGGAGTCAACTCCTACGAAACAATCATGACACCAGCAATGACAATCGACTATAACGGGGAATGTGTAACTGCCAGCCAAGTGAGTTGCACTTTAGGATAATTGTCACCAGAAGACATATGCATCAAGTTTCTAATAATTTATTTGTGTAGCTTCATAATTGAGCATTATTTAATTTTCCCTGTGTAAGGCAAAGATAAATGCTTTTGCTTTTACTTTATTGAAGACAACTGCCTTCGACCAACTTTTATAATTGAAGAAAAACCTACACTGAACTGTTTCAAAACATATCATGGAAGCCTTAACCAAACGTATGGTGTAAGCTTAAATTTTCTTATTTTTATAAGAAAGTCACTACTCGAGCTAATCTACACACAAGCTACAACTTCTGATATAATCCAACTCATACCCAAAATAACCCGTACCCAAACTTTTCTTAATTCAATAAAACCCAATATTCAAATGGCAAATTTCCCAGTAGCATATGCTGAATCTTCAGATGCAGCAGAAATTCATCCAATCCTTCGGTTTACTGATTTACCCACTCGTGAGAGGTATCGAAAACTCAAGGATCTTGAAGTTTTTACTATTAGCGGTATTGATTGGCATCAAATGGAAATGTTTGATTCCAATGGTTTACTGGCAGGATTACTACCACATAATACGCCCTGGCGCCGTTTCTTCGATATCCTAGAACCGTCATACGATGAACTGGTATATGAGTTCTTGTCCACTTTCTATTTCAAATATAATAAAAGTCTTACCGATGAATCCATTCAATTTCAACTTTGTGGACAACCTCATAATATGTCATTAACAGAATTCACAGTTCATCTGGGCATATATACAGATGAAGAAGTTAAACAACCCATTTTTACGGAGGCATCAACCTCTTATTCCTCTGTGGAAATGAGAGAATATTGGCGATGCCATTCATCAAAAGAGTGGTGTGACAACAATAACTATATGAACTTCACGGACCCTCGTTATCAATATATGCACCGTGTTTTAGCCAACACTATCACGGGGCGCAAGATTAATCAACAAAGGGTTAGTTCAACCGAACTTTTCCATCTGCATAGTATTTTTGAGCAAGTTCCTTGTAATATTGCCAACGAGCTTGCTACATATTTTTTTAGTCAACAAACAAATCCCCTGAGAAGTCTCATGGGAGGGTCTTACATTACAAAAATAGCAAAATCATTAGGTGTCTTAAGTAATCAGATTATCCAAGGATTATCTCCACCAAAGGCACCTGGGATTGTAAATTTTAACACCATTAGGCTAACCCCTGTTCATAATTATACACCAACTCAACCATTCCAGTCGGAGGGATCTCGAGTTATCTTAGAAAGTGTTATGGGTGAAATTCTGAGCCCATATCCTGGAAAATATCTTGATTTATATCTTGGTTATATAATATCTGTTTACATCCGGGATGCTGGTTCAGGATATTGGTAACATCCTGAATGGTATCCTCAGGATTACTAACGGATTATGTGCAGGTACGTGGGTTAGAAGCTAGCAACGTTCACAAGGACTCATTCCGCGGAAGACTCGGTCCAAGTTGTTCGAAGAAAGACGTTAGGCCCGATTTATTTGGCTCCAAACGGCTACTTATGGAATATTCGGGAGCATCCCATATTTATAGGAATTTTAGTTTCTAATTTGTAACTATAAATAGGTGGGTATACCAGATCGAATAGGACATCACATTCACACTCGCTACACTCTAACACTCGCTTTCAAGCAATTCTCACTTTCATACAAAGGCATTGTAACACTTAGCGATCTGGTCTATATCCTGCACTGTATCCTGACGTTTAAGTAATAAGAAGAACAAGGCAGCTGCGATTGTTAGCTCCCGAGGTTTTATGCCGGCGATCTAGATTGATCAAGGGCTTTCCTCGTACATCTCGTGTCGTTTACTTTACTTTTGCTCATAGTTTGATCATAGATACAGCTCAATATCCTGAGCCGTATCCTGAATACTGATTTTCTAAATAACTTAACAAGCATATTTTCAATACACTTTCTAGCACACTACCTCACTTTACTAATTTGATCACTAAATTGCTTCGGTAATTTTTGACCAAAACAATTTGGCGCCCACCGTGGGGCAAGTGGTGCTCTCTTTACTAAATTTTTTTGTGAAATCGTTAATCGGCTTTCTATTTTCAAAACTTTTTGCTACATTGTCCACAATGGCTTCAACATCAAACATGAGCTCCTCCACTGTGTCTGCTATGACTTCTGCTACTACCGGTTCGGTGCTTCCACCACCTCCTCCAAGGATGCCAGCCTCTTCACGACCTCAGGATATTATCCCTACTCGCAGTGTTCAGGAATCTGCACCCGTTTTAGCTTCTAATGATGAAATTCTAACCTTATTTGGAAGTGTGTAGGAACAAATGAGGCAGCAACAGGAAACAAACCAAATGCTATTGAGGGAAATACAACTCCTGAAGTCTGGCTCGAGCAGATCTGCTGAGGATATTGTCACTCCATTACATCCCAGAACTTTGAACTTCAGTTCAGCTGTGTATACTGAGGATAACAGGGGGAATATTGTGCCCAGCCTTCCTCAGAATCATACTCCTGAAATACCCTCCTCGGTCAGGATGTCAACCATGAGGAGCTCAGGATATGCTTCAGAATATGGCCAAAATCCTCCAATGGGTAACGTGTCAAATAACAATAATACTCATGCTACTAACAATAGTGGATCTTTGCAGGATACAGGTGTGACATCAGCGCTTACTAGGGAACTTCAGAAGTTGAAGGACATGATATCTAGTGTACCCGGGGTGGTCCAGCCGATCCCGGAAGTGTCCCAAGACAGCCACAAGATATCTCGTTTTGCATATCCTATCTGTGATGCTGAGATCCCAAAGAGATTCCAAACCCCCAACATGAAGCTTTACGACGGAACTACGGATCCTGAGGAGCATATTGCTCAGTATAGGGAAAGAATGGAGATTAACCCTATCCCTCCGGATCTCAAGGAAGCATGCTTGTGCAAGGGTTTTGGTTCAACCTTAACAGGATCAGCCTTGAAATGGCTCCTGAATGTTCCTCCGCATTCGATTACTTCTTTTGCTCACTTAGTAAATTTATTTAATAGTCAGTTTTCTTGTAGTAGAAGCTTTGAAAAATTAACAAGTGATCTCTACAGGATAACACAGGGACCTCAAGAATCCCTTGATGTTGCAACAGCTGTGCAAGCTTTCAAGATGGGGCTGCAAAAAGATTCTCAATTTTATCAAGACCTTGTAATGAACCCATGCAGGAACTTGGATGAAGCTCGAAACAGGGCCCTAAGATATATTCGATTGGAGGATGACAGAAAGATGCAAGAAAGGATGAACTCATCCAACACCTATGAGTCGACCAACAGGAAGTCTGAATCCTCATTCAAGCCATATCAGCCTAAGCCATATGGTAGAAATGAAAATAAGAGAGTGAATGCTGTCGAAGATGAGGATCCTGAAGAGTATCCTGAGTTGTCTGAATATTGCTTTTCTGTTAACATTCCTGAATTGATGCATGCCATGCAGGGTCTAGGAGACAAGGCTAGGTGGCCTCGAAAGAGTCAACAGAAAGCTGACTGGAAAGATAAGTCAAAATGGTGCGCTTTCCACGAAGATTTCGGACATGTGACTGAGGATTGCATTGCTCTAAGGAAAGAAATAAGCTATCTTCTAAGCAAGGGATATCTGAAAGATCTCTTAGGAAGAAAGAAGAATAAGGGTCAGGATACTGAGAAGGATCCTGAGCGAGCAGCATCACCTCCCGCGGATGCCAAGATAATCAACTTCATTTTGGGAGGATCCGACATTTGTGGGACTTCGTATTCGGCAGCAAAGAGACATGCAAAAGAAGCTAAGGCCGAAAGGCGAGATAAACCTGTCAGGATGACTACCCTCACAACTGACAAAATGATCACATTTGATGCTGATGATAGGGATACTGTCTAGGATCCTCACCATGATGCTCTGGTAATAACATTATATGTGGCTAACCATTTTGTACGCAGGATATTGGTTGATAATGGCAGCTCCGTCAACATAATCCAACTAGAGACGCTGAAGAGAATGAATGTATCTCCAATGGATATCACTTCAAAGTCTACCGTGCTTGTTGGGTTCAGTGGAGAGGCTAGAAACACAGTGGGAGAGATAAAGTTTCCAGTATACGTTGAAGGAGTCAACTCGGTACAACGTTTCTGTGTGATGGATTCTCTATCCTGCTATAACATCATACTGGGAAGACCATGGATTCACGATATGAAGGCTGTACCATCAACATATCACCAATGCATCAAGATACCTACCCCTTGGGGAGTTGTCAAAGTTGATAGTGATCAGCAGGAGGCGAAAGAATGCTACTCATCCTTGATGAAATCCTCAACCAAGCCTAGTGCAGCATAGAAATTAAAGACGCGGGCCCAGGATATCGTGGAGGATCTGGAGCAGGATGTGAAGAAAATTATCTTGGACCAGGATAACCCCGATATTTCGGTGCTCGTAGGAACCAATATCCCTCAGGATATTGAAGAACAGTTAATTAACTTTTTGAAATGCAGGATGTCAACGTTTGCATGGAAGCATGAGGATATGACAGGCATATCCAAAGACGTCATCACTCACAAGCTTGGAATTGATAAATCATTCAAGCCTGTTCAACAAAAAAGAAGGGAGTTTGCTCCTGAGCGGAATAGGATTATTCAAGAGGAAGTTGAGAGATTATTGAAGTCCAGGATGATCAGAGAGGTTAAGTTCCCAAGGTGGCTAGCAAACGTAGTTGTGGTACAGAAGAAAAATGGGAAATGGAGAGTTTGTGTAGACTATACAGACTTGAACAAAGCTTGTCCTAAAGACCCATTTCCTCTTCCCCACATTGATGCGATGGTAGATGCCACTGCCGGGCATGAAATGCTGACCTTCATGGACGCATCCTCAGGATTTCAACAGATCCAAATGGATCCTTCTGACCAGGAGGATACTGCCTTCATGACACCAACAGGTATTTATTGTTATACAGCTATGCCTTTTGGTTTGAAAAATGCAGGTGCAACATACCAAAGATTGGTAAACATGATGTTCAAAGACAAACTGGGGGACACCATGGAGGTGTACATCGACGATATGGTGGTAAAATCAAAGAAAGCTCAGGATCACCTCCAGGATATTAAAGAAGCGTTTGATATCATGGATCAGTATAACATGAAGCTGAATCCTGCTAAGTGCCATTTTGGAGTGGGGGCAGGAAAATTTCTAGGATATATGGTGACCAAAAGAGGAATAGAAGCGAGCCCGGAGCAGATTAAAGCCATCTTGGATATTAAATCGCCCTCAAATATGAAGGATGTTCAACGATTAACGGGGCGAGTGGCAGCATTAAACAGATTTATCTCAAGATCCTCAGAGAAATGCAAAGATTTTTATGATATCCTAAAGAAGAACAAGAAATTCGAATGGGGTGAGAAGCATGAAGCGGCCCTACAGGATTTAAAGCAATATCTTTCAACCGCACCTCTACTGATGAAGCCCGAGAATGGTGAACCATTATCCCTATACCTCGCAGTGTCAGGGAATGCTGTAAGTGCCGTCCTTGTAAAGGACCATGAAGGTCAGCAATATCCTGTTTATTATGTTAGTAAAAGCTTGTTAAATGCCGAAACTAGATATTCTCATTTAGAAAAATTGATACTAGCATTAGTCATGGCATCAATGAAACTTAGACATTACTTTGAGACACATAGGATTCATGTTAAAACAAATTATCCTGTTAAAAGTGTGCTTAGGAAACCAGAAATGTCAGGCAGGATGGCTAAGTGGTCGGTAAAGTTGAGTGCTTATGATTTAGTATATGAACCTAGGAATGCCATAAAGTCTCAGGCTTTAGCTGACTTTGTGGCTGATTTTAGTAGTGACATTCAGGATGAGGTAGACCTAGAAGTTCAACAGTTAGGAGAATCCTCAGGATCCTGGACATTATATACTGATGGTGCATCTAATATAAGAGGAGTAGGATTAGGAATACTACTAAAATCGCCACAGGGGGACATATTACCCCAGGCTATTAGGTGTGAATTTCCGGCTACTAATAATGAAGCAGAGTATGAGGCTTTAATTACAGGATTAGAGTTGGCTAAGAGCATGAGTATCAAAAATTTACAAGTATATGTTGACTCCTTGTTAATTACTAACCATTTTAATGGATCCTATGCAGTTAAGGGTGAGAAGTTAATCGAATATCTCGATATTCTCAAAAAATTAGCAGGATATTTCGATGTTTTTATACTTGAACAGGTACCAAGGGAGGATAATGCTGAAGCGGATGCCTTAGCAAATTTGGGATCATCGATGAGGATACCTGAAGGGAGCCAAGTACCAATATTACATGTCTTATATCCTGCAACGAATCCTCAGGATAAAGAAGTAGCGGGTATTCGGGATCCTGGAGCGGAATATCCTGAACAGGATCCTAAATCCTGGACGGCTCCAATTGTGAGATATCTTAAAGAAGGACACATCCCCGGAAATGAAAATCCTAAGGCATTTAGGATGAAGGTATCACGATTCACTATTATAAATAATGTTTTATACAAGAAATCTCTTGCAGGACGGTATTTGAGGTGCTTGGAGGATCCTGAAGCCAAAGAAGTACTTCAGGATATACATGAAGGGGATTGTGGTAGTCACACTAGGGGCAGATCATTGTTCTCGAAAGTATTAAGGACAGGATATTATTGGCCAACGATGAGGAAAGATGCTGCAGAATATGCTCGAAGATGTGATGCATGCCAAAGGCATAGTAACATACTACATCAACCAGCTGAACCACTATATCCTGTAGTTTCCCCTTGGCCATTCATGAAATGGGGGATGGATATAGTAGGGAAGTTACCAAAAGCTCCGGGAGGAAAAGTATTTATGTTAGCTATGACGGATTATTTCTCCAAGTGGGTTGAGGCTGAAGCATTTGTCCAAGTTAGAGACCAAGAAGTAGTATCCTTCATAAAGAGGAATATCCTGACTAGGTTTGGGGTACCAGCTGAGATCATTTGTGATAATGGGTCCCAGTTTATAAGCAAAAGGACTACTGACTTTTGCAAAAGTTGGGGAATCAAAATAATCACATCTACTTCGGTACATCCTCAAGCGAACGGACAAGCTGAATCTTCAAACAAGATAATAGTCAATAACTTGAAGAAGAGACTTGGAGCCAAAAAAGGAAGATGGGCGGAAGAGTTACCCTTTGTTTTGTGGGCTGATAGGACAACGGTAAAGAATGCAACCGGCCAAACCCCGTTTTCCTTGGTATTTGGAGCAGAAGCAATGATTCCAACAGAAATGACGATACCTACTGCAAGATCTATGCTACAGGATCCTGAACAAAATCCTGAAGTCTTGTGCCAAGATTTGGATACTATAGATGAAAAAAGAGACGCAGCAAGACTAAGGATAGCAGCATATCAACAAAGAATATCCAGAGCATATAATAAGAACATAAGGACTAGAAGATTTCGAGTTGGTGATTGGGTGCTAAGAAAGGCTTTTCAAAATACCACTAATCCTGCCGATGGGAAGTTAGCTCCGAAATGGGAAGGACCATATGAAGTCGAGTCAGAAGCAGGGAAAGGAGCATATCGACTCAAAAATATGGAAGGGGATATGCTACCAAGATCCTGGAATGCAATACATTTAAAGCTCTATTTCAAGTAAGAGTAGAATTTGTTTTCTATCTTGGAATGGTATGTATCCTATTTTAATATATTTGTTTATTATCTTGAACCCAATACTGACTTAAGCATCGGAGGGGTGTTAGCCAAGCTAACACCCACCTTAGTTTACAATTGTTTTGCAGGATATGTTTCAGGATATAGCTCCAGGATATATACTCGGGATAAGTCGAAAGATTAGAGGATTGGCCCCCTCTCTCACGTTTAAGGGATCCTGGTCCCTTCAAAGGTTTAAAGGTATTCACCTTTCTTACGAATTGGGTTTAAACACCTCGCCTGGAGTGCAAGTTATCTAGGTATAGTTCAAGGTAGCGGGACCAGTTCATGTAAAAGTGGCTGACAATTTCGTTACTGTTGGCTATATCCTGGATCCTGAAGGTATATGAGGATTGATCACCCTCTCTCACGAAAGAGTATTTTCATACTCTCTAAGGTTTAAAGGTTTTCACCTTTCTAAGAATTGGAGTTTATACACTCTCGCCTGTAGCGCATGAAATTTAGGGTTTATCCCCAGATATCAGGGTTTATCCCCAGGATATTAAAGGTTTATCCCAAGTATGCTAAGGATTCATTTCAGGATATCATGGGTTTTGCCCCGGGGTATTCGGAATTTATTTGAGTCAAAATATAAATACATTTGTGTTTCTGTGTCAAACACAGGGGACATACATTATACTGTTCAAAGGATGGATCCAAGTTTATAAGTATGCACTGGGGACAAACTTATAATGGAGGATTGAAATTGATTCTCTAAGAATCTCTGGTATAATCTCTCCTTTTTATTTGGACAATTTATAGGTTGTATTTTAATATCCTTATCAAGATATCTTTCAGGATATCTCCCAGGATACATTTATAATATATATTTCTAAAAATGTACAAACCAAACAGTTTTCACAAGTACAATTTTCATATCAATGACAACAATGATAAAGTCAAAAGAGAAGTTATATTATTAATATACCAAAAGATGTGCTCTTAGTTTCACCTCAAAACAAGGCCCATCCACTAAGAGCACTAATAGTTCTTTACCATATTTATCCAACAGTTGAAGGTTTCATCTCAAACCGAGACCCATCCACCTCCAACTGTTGTATTGTTCAAAAAGCATGCAGGAAATATAAATTGTTCAGGTGCAGAAAAGTAAAGTGCAAAAAAGTAAATTGTTTAAGTGGTTACCGACCAACATTCAAATTTAATAAGGTGGGCTCTGGCCTTGGCACGTATATCCGTCATCGCCCACCTAAATGCCCTCGCACAGCGGCATCCTCTCCAACCTTCTCAGACTTCTCAGCACCAGCATCCTGAGAAGCATCCTCACCAGCATCCATCCCAGCATCTGCTCCAGCATCCTTTTTGTCTCCAGCTTGGATCACCACCTCTGCTGACTTAGAAGACTCACCAGCTTCAACAGGAAGTGGCACAGCTTTGCCTCCGAGCTCCTTTAGTTTGGCCACCCAGGATTCAACTGGCCAAGATGGACAAACAAGGCCCGTCTCCTTGGCCTCGTAGGCCATCTTAATGCGTGCTTGTAACAGGGAGACGATAGCAGAAGCCTTGATTCCCTCCCGGAAGTTGACCAAGGCTTGATCATGATCCATTTGAACGGTGGCGAGTTTGACCTCAGCGTCTTGGGTGACCTTCTTCAGCAGGCTTTCGTAGTGCCGGGTCTTCGCTTCGGCAATGGCACCTTGGTCAGCGACGGTGCTTTCAAGCTGTTTGATCCTGGCTTCATGAAGTGCAACAGTGCCACAAGCATCATTATACAAATGGAGCAAATGCTGGAGGCCCTGCACATCAATTACAGGTATAAGTTAGAATATATATTGACCAGGATATCCTGTCAGGATATCCTATTAGGATATACGTGCAGGATATACGTGCAGGATATGAGTTAGGATATTACCTTGTTGAGGAAGGATGTCATTGGCTCTAAGGAATCAGAGAAGCTGAGTTCGTTATAGGAGAACCCTTCTGAACCTGGAGCAGTGACTTCAAGACCTTTCCTCTTTTTTGCTGTGGAAGCACGAGTTCTTGGATTGGCCTTGGGAGCCGGGAGTGGCTTGGAGCTAGTAGCAGCAGGAGTCTCCTTCTTGACTGTGGCTGGAGTTGGGTAGCTGTCGAGTTCATCAAGGTCTAGATAGACTGGAACTTTGCTGGAATCTGCACACAGGGAGTAAAATTCTAAATCTCTCCTAAAATATCAAATAAAAACATGTATGTACAGGATATCTTGCAGGATCCTCACCAGACATGTTTGCGCTTGAAAGAGGGCTTGGAGTTGGTGGAGATGGGTTGAAGCTTCGCTCTGCCTCTGAAAGGAGTCTGATGGCGTCTATTCTTTTTTGAGAATCAGCAAGAGGAGGTGCAATCTTCCTGAAATCAGCTGCATACACAACAGAGAAAATAAAATTGGTCAGTTCAGGATATAAAGCAGGATAAGAGGCAGGATCATCTTTAAACCCTAAATCCTACCCTTCTTCAACCATCTCATCGGATAATCCGTTCCACCAGGGATTGAGTCCCTTTTTACAAAGAAAAACTTGGATTGCCAACCATCCTCGTTCCTGGTGGCACGAAGTATCAATGGGTCACCAGAAGTAGAGTAAAACAGAAATCTGCATGATCCGTGGCATCTAAGTTTGTAAGCTAGGGGCAGATCATGGACAGAAAGATCAGGAATGTGGTTTCTCTTGATTTGGTCAAGAACAGACAAAACACGCCAGAGCATTGGCATGGTTTGGCTGAAAGAGATTTTGGTGATATTAAAGAATTCAGTGATGAAATCCGGAAAGGGGAATTGTAGCCCTAGGGTAAAAGGGAAAGCATTGAAGCATATCCACTCACTGGAAACCATATCTGACCGGATTTCCCGGTCAAAGGGTCTAAATACGGTTCCTACCGGGAAGATGCCGGAGGATTTCAAGGCCGACAGGTGGGCACTATCGAAGGTACATGCTTCCTTCTTCGGTTCTTGGAGAAGGTTCTGTTGGATGAATGTGGGAGCCGAGTCACCTGAACTGGACCTTGTTTGCCTGGGCATTTGGTCGCCTGAATTTTTCGCCGGAGAAAGATGATAAAGAAGAATATGAAGATGAGGGAGAGAATATTACCTTTTTCCTTGTCGATTATGATTAAAAAAGAGATGAGGATGAGAAGATATAGGGCATGATGAGTAAATATAGGCTGGGTAGTTGAAAACGGTCACATCATTAGTCTTATCTATTAATTACCTCGGCCACCGTGAAAAATGTAACCGTTAGTGCAGGATATCAAACGGTAACATTTTTAGGGACAATTGTTATGGGTGAAATTCTGAGCCCATATCCTGGAAAATATCTTGATTTATATCTTGGTTATATAGTATCTGTTTACATCCGGGATGCTGGTTCAGGATATTGGTAACATCCTGAATGGTATCCTCAGGATTACTAACGGATTATGTGCAGGTACGTGGGTTAGAAGCTAGCAACGTTCACAAGGACTCATTCCGTGGAAGACTCGGTCCAAGTTGTTCGAAGAAAGACATTAGGCCCGATTTATTTGGCTCCAAACGGCTACTTATGGAATATTCGGGAGCATCCCATATTTATAGGAATTTTAGTTTCTAATTTGTAACTATAAATAGGTGGGTATACCAGATCGAATAGGACATCACATTCACACTCGCTACACTCTAACACTCGCTTTCAAGCAATTCTCACTTTCATACAAAGGCATTGTAACACTTAGCGATCTGGTCTATATCCTGCACTGTATCCTGACGTTTGAAGTAATAAGAAGAACAAGGCAGCTGCGATTGTCAGCTCCCGAGGTTTTATGCTGGCGATCTAGATTGATCCAGGGCTTTCCTCGTACATCTCGTGTCGTTTACTTTACTTTTGCTCATAGTTTGATCATAGATACAGCTCAATATCCTGAGCCGTATCCTGAATACTGATTTTCTAAATAACTTAACAAGCATATTTTCAATACACTTTCTAGCACACTACCTCACTTTACTAATTTGATCACTAAATTGCTTCGGTAATTTTTGACCAAAACAGAAAGTACCTCCACACAAAATTTACAACAATCATTGTTGCAGCTTCCTCAATCGTCTTTTTATCGATTTGATCTGCAACCACAGCTGCCACACATACGAGAACATATTACAACTAACCTATCCCAACCATTAACACCGAACGTCTTACAAAACTTCTCACCATTAGTTTTCGAGGAGGATTCAACGATGCAAGAAACTTTGTTTGATGACATGATGATCCAAGAACAGATAGCATCGGAATCATTTTTGCAATCACCATTACAGCCACAGTTTTTCCAGTCACTATTAAACGAAGTAGAACAACAACTGCCACCAACTCATATAGCAGTCCCAAGTACGGTGCCTCAAATGAATCTACCTCCAGATACAATGGGAGTCGAAGTGACTAGGTTAAACGACCAGGTTCGAAATTTGTCTCAACAAATGAAACGGCTAACAAAAAGAAATAAATGGTTGGAAGACATGCTAAGACAATTAGCTGCTCGGATGCAGCTGACTCTACCACCTTCACCACCTTATGATTCTGAGTCTGAATTTAATTTATGATTAATTTCAAATGTAAGATTGTTCACATCATAATAGACTATCAAATTATTATGATTAGATTGTTTAATACATGCATTCTATTTTGTGTTTTTTCCCTATAAGTAATACATATATGATCATAAATAAGAAGTTTATGAATCATAATCAGTTGGCATGACCGGTTAGACCACACCGAGTAAAATGATAATGTGAAATGTATTGAAGAACTAACAGATCCTTCCAGAAAGTTATAAAATGTAATTTTTGTTCTCAAGAAAAGTTAATCATTGAAAGTAGGGTGTGAATCCCTAAGTATTCTGGAATAAGCAAAGGATATACACATCCAACATGATACCATTGAGTGTTTTAAAAATCGATGCATCGTCTAAATGGTTATCAAATCCACAACCTGAAGTTTGTGTGATTAAGGCTTAGCTAATGTGATAGCAAGCATATTATTCCAGATTGATATAATGATTTTGATAATAAATCAATTTCACATAATGATCATTGCAATACATGTAGTTTATACATGATTTATTGAGACAATCACTGGATGTGTTTGCTAAGTGTATGATCATGAGAGCAAAAGTTCATGTATCAATTCATATAATGCCAATATATTGTAAAATTTTCTCCCCGTTATAATTAGGTTTTGGTCAGAAACCAAATATGTCCATTCTAAGATTTTGATTGTGCGATATATATTGAAACTCATCCACCACACTGCACAAAGATGGGACTTATTTAAGGTTTGAGAAAATGTTGGGTATAAATAATTGTCTATGATTAAATACTTAAAGCCATTAGTGAGAAATTCGTTTATGGCTCATTGGTTTTCTCTTTAGTGAATGAATGTTCCCAACATTAGGGGGAAATTTCGAATAACAACAGTTACCACACCAGTATCCAGGCCACTCTGTTTGAGGCATTGTACGGATATAAATGCCGATCACCTCTTTGTTGGGCAGAAGCTGGTAACAGTCAAATCACAGGCCCAGAACTGGTGGTAGACACAACCGAGAGGATTGCTCAAATACGACAACGAATGGCGGCAACTCGTGACCGTCAGAAAAGCTATGCTGATAAGCGAAGGAAACCACTCAAGTTCCAGGTTGAGGATCGAGTGCTACTCAAAGTCTCACCATGGAAAAGTGTGGTTCGTTTTGGAAAACGAGGCAAACTAAATCCGCGTTATGTCGGACCGTTCGAAATCATTGAGAAAATTTGCAAAGTTGCTTACAAGTTGAATCTACCTGAAGAACTCAGCGGAGTTCACAACGTATTCCACGTGTCAAATCTGAAAAAGTGTCTGTCAGATGAGACCCTCATAGTTCCCTTAAATGAGCTCACAATCGACGACCAGTCGTGATTCGTCGAGGAACCAGTTGAAATCACAGACTGAGACGTTAAGATTCTCAAGCGTACCAGAATACCTCTTGTTTGAGTTCGTTGGAACTCCCGTCGTGGCCCAGAGCATACCTGGGAACGAGAAGACCAAATGAAACTTAAGTATCCCCAGTTGTTTAGGAAAAACGCAACCACTACTGAGGCTGAAGCTACTGCAGAATTTCGGGACGAAATTCCAAACCAATGGGGGTATGATGTGACACCCCAGGAAAACCAGGAAAACCACGCAACTTAACTAGCTTCCTCAGTAACCACGTGCTAAATTTCGGGACGAAATTTTCTTAACAGGGGGAGAATGTGACAACCCTCATAATTACATGTATCTGTATGATTAATTAATATTAAATTGTGCTTAATGATTGTGCAAAAAAATTGACTAAATGGTTCTGAATGTTTTCCTAAGTGTTGGGAATTAATTATGTCACAAAAAGTTACATAAAAGACACTATACGGAATAACTTAGCACTTTAACGAACCGGTATCTAACCAAACAACCGGACATTAACCGGGACACCAAAATATTGCAAGAAACATTGTTTAATTATTTCTTGGCTAGTTATGATCCCTATACACCATAACACCCACTAGAACATCTAGTAACTAACACTAGCAACCATATACTTGGATTTTAATTATTAACTAACAAGTTACCATTCAAGTTACACATAACCCCCCCTTTATAAATTACGGCCCACCCTTTTAGTGGTTTGTACCCGGCCCCAAACAAAATAGATAAGTGGGTTAGGTAGCCCCTTTTCTTGATTTAATATATATACATATGTATTGGGTTCAGTGACAAAATAGATAAGTGGGTTAGGTAGCCTTTTTTCTGATTTAATATATATATACATATGTATGCACATTTATTCACACAAGAAATAGAAACCCGTCGGCAGATCTCTTTCATCTCGAAGTCCCTACCAACTTCATCTTGATTTCCGTGCGGTTAGTATAATCCTACTAGTTGGTTGAAATTGATAAATGATTTTTCTTCAATTGTTTAATTGTTATTTTATTGCATATGTTAATGATTATGGTGGTATGGGCATAGGGTTATGTGAATGGAAAATTGTGCTAGTGGAATCTGACATGAATTATTATATTGTAGCACATGGTTGCCAATATTTCAAAGAATGATTTAGGTTCTGAGTGCATGAATTTGTTTGTGATGATTGACCATGTTTGAATGATAATTATTACTGGTTATTGTTGTCCAAACATGTGATAGTTAGCATAGTAGGAACTTTAAGGATTGTGAGATCGGATCGTTGAACAAACTGATATTATGTGTAACATATTGTTAAGATGATATTGTTAGAAGGTGTGGTGATCATATGTGCGTGTTTTAGTAACGTTTAAGCAATTAACAGCATGCTGAGTAACATTTACAGCCAACTTCAGTTGGCTGTAAACGGACCGTTATAAATCGAAAAATTGATTTTCTGAAGTCTAAATTATGTATTTTCGAGAAATGAATCAAATGGCACTGGAATCATATTTTTTCGAGGCAGTTTACTATTTTTAAAGGTCTGTTTTATATAGCAGCAAAAGCTGCGTTTTCACTGCAGAAAATTTGTGTTATGTTTTTCATCATAACTTAAAATCTGTGTAGAATTAGGTCATGAAATTTGTACTGTAGATGGACACTGATGTGGTTGTAATCCTCCAACTGGAATTTCATCAATCGGAATTACGACGAATTTTAAATGAATTATTCTGTGGACTGCAGTCAGAAAGTGACGAATCTGATTTCAGTCCGGTAAATGATTTTTATAAAATATTGGTAATGAATTGGATCCCGAGATTTTTATACAATAATATTTGTATTTTTTAAATCATTCTGTAAAAATTTGGGAATTTTTGGAATAAGTTAACTATTTTATTAAAATACCCGAAACAGTACAGTTTTGGATGTTTAAGCTGAGACAATATAACTAGTGATTTGCATGCCTAAATGTCGGTTATGTTATCCGATAATGATCTAACGTGTTTTATGTCAATGAAAGTGTATGTGCAATATTGTGTGCTTGCTCTTGAATAGCTATAGGCGGAATGTTTATATGGGCGTGAACTATTATAGTGTGTACATGTTATATGGTAGATACGTGTAGGAACTTTGTGCTCCATTTGAAACCACTAAATGACTAACTGGTAATCATATTAGGACGTGATTGACCGACCTTGATTGCTAGCTATTTTTAAGAGTCAAACCGAGCAACCAAAGGTGAGGTCACACTCTTTCTAAGGCATGGGATTCACGGTGCTTGGGAATGGGTTAAAGAACTAAAACGGAACCTGCATATCCTCTTTAGGTAGGATATGACCGTCATCCTCCATGGGTAGGATGCCAATATTAATCCTACGTATTCTCCTTGGGTAGAATACGTACGTTCTTCCTCCTTGGGTAGGACAACAACCTTAAACTTACTAGACAAAACTCTATCATTAAGTCCCTCATTTTTATATCGACTTAATCGTCGGGCCAATGGCGAGCGTGTCATTAGTTAATAGCGCTATTAGGTTTAACAAACCTCACACCGTGCCAGTCGGACGGGCGTGTACTAATGGATCATGGAAAACAGTCAATGATGATAGACATTGATGTAGGGCACAACTCACTTTCGTCAGTAGTCGATATGGTAACGGTCTAGTGGTTCACATGGGGAAGCCCCCACTGATACTGGTTATGGTTTGGGAAAGAAGGGAATTGGTTAATCGTATTTTTAACTATGGGGTAACTCCCACGGCAGGTAAGCCAACTAAAGAAAAACTATGTTTTTTAAACAACTTAAAACGAACACCCAACCGTGAACTCGTTCAACTTTGTTGTTGATTTGTTGTTACATGCCTTGCAGGCCTTTAGGTGCATATCATTGGAACTTGCTGTCTGGGAGGCTAGAGTGGTCATTGGTCGAGATACATGGAATTGTAATACAAGACTAATGATTTTTACATGAGGTTTATAAACACTTAACTAATGAATTATGCTTCTGTTGTATGCTGTGAATTATTTGTAACGTGTAACACTTACTATTAAATTAATGAAATTTTTATTTAAATATACCTATGAGTTCAATGTGATTGGTGGCTAGATCCTGGTACGTCACATGCCTCGCGGGGGTTTCCGCTTGTGGTATTTTGGGGGTGTGACAGTTGACAAACATAGTTAAAAGTTTAATCACGTTCAAAGTTCGTTAATAAAAATCTTTGTAAAATAACCAAAATGTCTTCACAAACACAAGATCCACATCATACTAGCACACTGTACAAGCCACCTATGCTTGTCAGGTCTGAATACAATATCTGGCAATGTAGGATGGGCCATGTCCTTGCATAGCAAAACACCGGTTGCTGGAAATCGGTTATCTTCGGAACTCATGTTCCGATGGTACCGAGTGCAGAAGATCCTAAGGTCTAAGTACGTATGAAGCCTGAAAAATACTTTGAGTAGGATTTTAGAAGATTGAGTTAGATGCTAAAGCATTCAGTATAGTTGCTACAGCACTACCCAATGACATATATGCTGGCCTGTTACACTATAACAGTGCAAAAGAGCTATGGGATGCACTTAAAGAGCAATTCGATGGGACTAAAGAGGTTATTGAAAATAACAGAGAGGTGTTGAACCAACTGTAACACCTCGTAAAAATGTGTCCAATTATGTGAAGACACGTGTCCTAAACCCTAATCATGTTAAAGGTTGAATTACAAGGACTAAAGTTGTCAAACGATGAAAATACGTATGCGAAGGGACTAAAAGTGTCAACATGCCAAACTTGTGCCTCTGATTGACCACACATGATGAATATGTTCTTAAACGAGTAATTGTTCGGATATAAGAACCCGTTTGTGAAAGTAAACAAAAGTTTACAAGATGCAGGGGTTAAACGTGTCAACATGTTAATTCTTACCTCTGAGTGACCTTTTAACGAACCCGGGGCTTCTTAATGTTCTATTATACTCCCAAGAATATGTGATATCAAATTCACGAGGTTTTGATATCGTTATGTGTTATTTACGCAAATTCCCAAGAATAAGGGTTAAAAGCGTCAACAAGCAGAAACTAGTGTTTTCGGTAATCGTTTAACAAAACTGGACCTAACGGTTTTTGGTTATACTCCCTAGATCATCTACAAACTAACTACAAGGGTTAAAAGTGCCTAAAATGAAGTTAATTTGAGTAAATAAAGGCCAAGGACTGAAACTGCCTAGTTTCAAACATTTGTAACCGGAACACGGGAGAGTCGCGGGGCGCGTAAGTTCCCCTTAACTCTTACTCGGCCCACGAGAGAACGCCCAGATCAGAAAAATAAGGATAGTTGCATGTTGCAGCCTGTTACACCGCCTTTGAATGGCTAAAACTCAAAGACCAGGGCTTGTTAATGGTTTTTACTGACACCTAAACACTTGTAATCATCTGGGGACATCCATAACACCTGTGATGATCTTAGATCAAGCTCCTCAACTATAAATAGGACTCCTTGGTTCCTTGTTTCATTGGTCACATCATTCTAATCACTTATCCTCTCTATATGCTAGGATTCCTGACCATAAGGAAGCTCATTCTAGTTCAACATTCATGCTAGGACCATATGTAACTGTCCATAGCCACTTTTAGTTCAGTTTTGTTATTTAAAAATCGAAAAGTCAAAGTTGCCGCAAAACGGATTTGACTCTCGGTTTAGACCTAAATGGTCCAGCCATTGTTCGAGGTGAATATGGCTACGTGATCATAATTAGGTGTGTGTTAATCCCTAAAAAGGGCACATCCTAATTACCACGTTTACTTAGTTATTTGTCAGGTCAAAGTAGTTAATTAAAAAGTCAAACAAGTCAAATTTTTTAAATAAAAACATAATATGATAATGTAGAAGGTATAAACCATATTTTATCACTTTAATAACTTGGTAAATATTATTAGAACATGTCTAAGCCTGTTTAACCCGACAATTCTGAGTTTAGGGTCGGTTCGCAACAGAAAGTCGCAAAAGTTTGACTTTTGCTTTGACTTTCAGTTCTGACCTAATTGAGCTTAATTCTTCTATGTTTTAAGCTTCCATTAGGACCATTTTATGTTGTAATATAACCCTCTGAAGTTATATTACCTGGTCCTTAATATTCTGAATTATATACTAGTTTTCGTTATTATGCTTATAATTGACCATTATGCTCTTTTGATCTAAAAATGAGATTTTTGAATATGTGAGCATGCAAATAGGCTAAGTACTGATATATAAACATGTCTAAACTGTTTTGACATTATTTTCTAGTCTCAAAATGGTGTTATGTAAAATATCGCAAATTTAGCTTTTATAAATATTAAATTACACTTTTATGCATATTCATGTTTAAACATAAATTTTGACCATAAACTCATTACCTACTGTTATGATATAATTTTTAGGAATTATTGGAATGTTGGGTTGGATTATATACTGACCATAACTTAGAGTTCTTGTATAAATTCCATAATTGACGATAATGCCCTTTTTATTAATAAAATGAGATTTACATATGATTAACATGCCAAACCTTTTTCTACTGATTTAATATGAAAAATAAAATATTTTAAACATTCAAGGTTGATCAAAATCTCAGAATTTCATAAACATCACAAATATCGTCAATTATCGACTTTTACGCTAATTAGGTGCATAGTATGGTTTAAAACCATATTTAGCACCCAAGACATGTTACCTACTGAATTTATAAATAAATTTTAATATTTTTACAGTAGGTATAAGGCATGAACTCAGATTTCCAATTTCGTCCTTAAAAGCATATGTAAAATGACCAAAATACCATTTCGGGACATAGTTTGGTCATAAATGGTAATCCACACATATGAATGATATCCTACTATTTTAACATCATAAAATAAATATTTTTACAGAATTTTTTAGACCAGAACATCAGTTTACTTTTAAATTTATTTTATAATACTCAAAATGACCAAAATGCCCTTATGGGACTTAATTTGGTTTTAAATACTTTTTGGGCATATATGTTAACATCCTACTGATGTATTAACATATTTTAAGCATATTAACATGTGAGACTTGTATATGGTTCGTTTGGTTACCCGTTTTGCATTTATGTGTTCGGTTTGGTTTATGTAACTAGTTTACATGAATTAGCTGAAATGGGTTTAACATATTCATTTTAACTTCAAAATCCAGAATGTGTTTAGTTTACCCATATTATACAAGTATCCAAACTTGTCGGGTCTAAATCACATTCCATTATGGTCTCCGCTTAATCTAGCGTTTCAAACCGTAAAGTATCTTTCAAACTAACAGGTCTAAGTCTTCGGCTTAAATAAAGACCCGTTAGTATCCTAATAGGTTAATAAACCTTCCATACAGATTGAGTAGCTTCAGTAGAAGGTATTTGCATAAGGCCTTAGGAAACATATGGCTGAGTAACATCTTTACACATCTAGCTCATGTAAATACTTTTAACTTATTTTCCCTTATACGGGCTTGGGATACGATATAATATAATACCGCTTGGTTGGGTATGGAATCATTTAATCGGATTGTGATTAATAAATTACATAACCCGTTTTAATCTGTTTTGTTTGATAACATAAACATTGGGGGTTAATACAACCGTGTCCTGGATAACCTCGGCTCATTTCATTTGAAAATGACCACGACCTATGCACGGGGTGTAGGCATACACCTGACAGATGCAAATGCTAAATAACCCACATGTTAGGGATAACTCCTTTGTGGGTTCTATTGTGGTGACTCGGTTAATCATGACCGGCTTCCAAACCGGCCCCATATGTATGACAAACATGTAAATCGGTATACAAGATTTTAATAAAAATTGTCCCAAGTTATAAATGGTTTTGTGCCTTGTGCGCCTAAATCAATTTTCATAAACTCTTTTTAAATGAGTCGGTTAATTGTATTTACCAGTGAAAACTGACGTATTTTCCAAAGACTAAGTGACAGGTACCTCTCGAAATTAGGCTGGAGCTACTTGGTGTCAAATAAGAGGATCTTGCAAATCCTTAGATGCCTGAAGTCTTTTATTTCAGTTTCTTGTATTTGTTTTTATGATCCGCCTTTGGATCTCTATTACAACCAAGTCTGTATATTCTTTTATTTCGGACACTCAGACATTATGGTTTGTAATAGTAATTATCTACCAAGCCTTCTGCTGTGCTATAATATTGTGTTTATTGTCTATGATGATATAAACTACGTCACGATACTCCCCACCGGGCCCACCGATAATATGTGGAAATATCAGGGTGTGAAAGGTTGGTATTGGAGCCAACATTGAGAGAATTAAACACTAGCCTTTTGTGTTTAATCTCAATGACAAAATAGCACATCCCTTAGACTTCCGAGTCTAGGCAAATGATCTAGGATTTATTCTTAACTTTCCTTTTGTCGTTTATATGTTGTTTTGTTGTTTTGACAGGTTTTATAAAATGCCACCACGCGTCAGAGGAAAAGGAAAAGGTCCTATAAGGGGAGGACCATCTAGTCATGTTGGACCCTCACACAGACGCACGCCTTCAGCGTCGTTTAGCAGCTCTGATTCACGAGACAATTGGAGACACTCAGTTTTGTTAGGTTCTTCACCATCATATCACCATTCCTTTAGGCCGCCTATTCAAGACGAGCCCCAACATTCATACCATTCTCACCATTCACATCACTCACTACACTCACACTCGTTTCACCATTCTTACTCACCGGGTCAATTTAACCCAAATGATTATATCAATGAACCACCGAGTTATAACTCGTTAGGCCCTGAAGATCATTTCTCACAGGACATAGATGTGGATAGTGATCCGGATCCAGCAATGCCACCGACTGGGACGCCTACGCATCCCATCAGTATTTCCAGGGGTTTTTCTTATGCAGGATCGCCATATCAAGGCCCCGACTCATGGGCCAAAAGGTGGAACAACTACAAGTGGGAATACACCCCTTCTTTTCACAACTCTCCACCACAACCTCCAGTGGAGGAACCACACTTTCAGGCGGTAACTCCACCACCATTTCCAGTTGAGGAACCACCTCAACAACCACCACAACCACCTCCTGAGCCACCAAGGCGGAGGAGGAACGCACGGATGTCCATACGAGGGGACCGAGATTCAGTTCCTCACAAGCTTCAAGTAGTTACCCTCCAATTCCCGAAGATCCACAGATGGGTGGACCTTCTCAATCGGTGCCGGAAATTGATCCCCTGCCGGTTACCTTTGCACCACCGCCATTGCCGATGGGTTATGAGAACCCAATACCTACTTACCCAGGTTTGTCTGGGTATAACCCATTTGAATATCAAGCTCCTACAGGTTATGAATATCAAGCCCCTGCCCATGATCCATATCTTGAGGCAGCTCACTTTAATGCCCTATAACCCTCATCGTTTCCACCAACATACCCAACTGGGTATCCCGTGCAAGGGTATCAATACCCTCCATATCAGCAACAACCTCAACATCCGCCTCAAATTTTGCAAACACAAGAAATCTTACAAAGGTTGGACGAGGTTGAAAAAAAAGCAGAGGAACAGGAAAAGAAGCACAATAAATTCCTCAGGGGTCATGCGAACTTCATCAAAGGAAAGAAGAAGTAGAAGTTTTTATTTTATTTTGTATTGTGATTTCAATTAAGTCCCTGTGTGAACATTTCCTTTATTTCTAGTCCCTGCATGGACTTGTTTCTTTTCTTTTCTTTTCTGTAGTCCCTGTGTGGACAATTTGCTTATTTCAAAGACCCGTTTAGGGCACTTTTTTTAATCGTTTAGTATTATTAATGGAATTTATTTTGAAGTTTTATATGTGTATTTTATTACATCACCATGCAAATATCATTTCAATTTTTATTGATCTGCGTGACATTTCAAAAGAAATTCTTAAAGGTATGACCTAGCCATATTATAAATGGCTATGATGGTGTAACCCTCTTAATACAATGATTCCTTGTTAACATCTAAAAACATGTTAACACTCCTGGTAGTGTGACTTAAGAGACCACACTAGCTTCCCAAAAGTACTTGGATCTTTCCAAGTCACCTTAATGGCCTAAATGATCAATATGAATCATGGCAATTAACATCAAAGATGATGTCCTTACAAAACATCCATTTGAGGTGTTCTGCCTACGGGCCAATTTGTAATTGTGACAAAGATAGTTATATTTTATAACTTCTTGACCAAAAAGGCGATGAACTATGTTCGACCCTTAAAATCTCTGATCCAAAATATCATTGATAATACGTAAATTGTCCCTGTGACAAGGCCTTTTGTGCCAACTAAATGTCCTTTGGGACGAGCCTTTTGAGCTATATGAAAATGTCTATATGACATTGACAGTTGTGACTATGTCCCCTGTCTAATAAATATAAAGGATTATATCCTACTTGATTGCCAATAATGGTTCATTTGTAGCCCAGACAAATCAAAATGAAATAAACTTTGAATTATTATCTAAATGGTTATATGGTTTATTAATACCATGGCCATCCAGTCATAAAAAACGATGATTCATTTTTATAATCTAAACAAATCATCATTGTTTGATTTTTAGTATTCAAATCATGGCTGGCTCAGATGAAGCTAATAGTCACCCTGTTGAGGGAAACAATAATGATACAAGGCTGCACGTTACTGGTGCTGAATTACAAGCAATGATAAACACAGCAGTTGCTCAAGCTGTGAACAATATGTTCAAAGAACCGAGTAATGTTCGGTCTAAAACTCATACAAAGTCCATATCGAAATCGCGTACGTTGAAGAAGGATGAATCTCAAAATTCATCCAATCAGAAGAGTGAACCATAGAAGCAAATTGTCTTTGATCAGGATCCCAAGTACAACAAGGGTTGTACTTACAAGTATTTCGCCTCTTGTAAACCAAGAGATTTCACAGGATAAACGGGAGCTATCGACTGTATGAAGTGGTTGGATGAGATGGAAATTGTTATCGATATCAGTGGGTGTGCCAAGGAGGACATCGTAAAATTTGTATCTCTGTCCTTCAAGGGCGATGCCCTGACGTGGTGGAAAGCATTGGTGCAATGCACAGGAAAGGTTCCTCTATATAACCTTTCTTGGAATCAATTTGTTGAACTTATGAAAGACACTTATTGTCAACAACAAGAAGTGGAAAGGGTGGAGACTGACTTCCTCACTCTAGTTATGAAAGATTTGGATTGCATGTCTTATGTGACCAGTTTTAACTCGATGTCTCGACTTATCCCGTATCTGGTCACCCCAAAACCTAAACGCATTGCGTGTTTTATTGGTGATTTAGCCCCTAAAATCAAGGGAAATGTCAAGGCTTCTAAACCCGCTACTTATAGATCGGCTGTAGATCTATCATTGTCACTTACTCTCGATGTTACAAGGAGTAAGTCAAAGAAGACCACCGAGGAAGGGAAAAGGAAGAGGGAGGATGACCAATCCCACCAGTCGAATAAAAATAAGAGAGGAAACTTTGGTTTCAAGAAAGGTCAGTCTGGAGATAAGCTTAGGTGCAAGGTTTGTGATAAGAGACACTTTGGGAAGTGCAATCAGGATCCACAAGCTAAGCCTTGCGGAATCTGTAAAATGAAAGGGCACAAAACTTTGGACTATCGGAACATAAAGGATGCAACCTGCTATGGTTGCAATGAAAAGTGTGACACCTGTGTCACTTCAACTATCAAACAAATTCCAAACCAATGAAATATTGTATTTCATACTTGGGATTTGTAAAAATATGTGTATCGTTTGCACATATCAACTCTTGTTAGATTTCAAGCTCTAAATCGCTTTCTGGAAGGTTATACGCGCACTGATGCGTAGATATAACCAGTTTAATGCAACGAACACTCTGGAATAGTTAAATAGGCTTAACATACCTTAAATAACCTTTACATAACTTAGAAATAAGTTTTTGAAGGCTTTGGTATGGCAAAATCAAGTTTAATCGCTTACAAGGACTAAATTCGACAAACTGCGAAAGTATGCCAATTTGAACTGTAACAGACATTCCGGAACTTGAACATAAGTTTAACATACCCTAAATATCCTTTACATAGCTTAAAAATAGGCTTTGAGGGGTTCGGTATGCTAAAATAAACTTTTGGGTCATTCAGGGACTAAAAGCGTCAAAAGGTGCACAAGTTTGCAGTTTCGCGAATATCTTGCGTTCTGAATACATCCGAACATCCAAAAATTTATGTAAGCACTATAATATTTTATTTTAGTGTTTGGCATAATAAAAATCCATTCGTCACGCCATTTGGATCGTTTTTCGCACTTATGCGCATTCCGTCGTAATTAAGCGAACATCGCGATCGTACGACCAAACGAACCGACATCCTAGATATTTTTTAGCATGTTTTGAGTTCCCTATACTTTAACTTCATTTTAGAGCCTTGAAATGAGGTTAACGGGGTTCAAACGCATTGAAAATAGCTTAAACGGGCTGCAGGGACCATTTCTGCCATTTTTGAAACATTTCTGAATCAGGTGCATGGTGGCGTAGCGCGAGCCCCTAAGGCTCTTACCGTCGCGCTACGCGACTGCCTAACCAGAACATAAAAATTAGATTAACAGCTGTTTAGCATTCCCAATTCCATTTCCACATGTCAATTCCTTATGGTGGGTGGCCAATTAACCTACCACAACTTTCCAACAAGTGTACGGCTTAGATCGTGCCCCCTTGTCCAAGAAACGATCCTAACGGTGAACTGAAAACTATAAATACCCACCTCCACCCTTCACTTTTCCTCACAAGAATCTGATCTAATGTGCTCTAAGTTGAAACCTTTGTTTCATACCAGAGCTATTTTGATCTAGATTAGCATTCGGGGACCCTTTGTAAGTGTTCCTTCGTTCTTTTTTTGTTTTTTGAGTCTGAAAGTCAAACTTTGTTTGACTTTCTGCGTTGACCAGTTTATGGTCAATGCGAAATTCGTTTGAACTTCGCAACGTGATTGTAAACACGATGGTTATATTCCCTTGTGACTATGCCTACTGATTACCACGTTGTCTAGGGTCATAAGGGTAAGCGATCTAATAAATCGCTTATACCTTCGAATCCGACCCATTTGGTCGATCATTAGGAGCCGACCAAATACATTAGGTGACCATAGTAGGTAGGGAATAAACTTCCGAGGTTATACCTTATGGTCGCTTCGTTTAAGTAGTTGTATGATAGGTAGTTTATATGCCTTAGGTAAATTACCAAAATACCCCTTTGATGCCAAAATTCATTATAAATATATGTAACATAACTTTTGACATCTAAACTGATTTGGCGACAATATTAGGCATGTTAAGTGTCACACCCCGACCGCGTAAAACAACAAATCACGGCGGAAACATCGGGGCGTGTTGCAATAGAATTAATGTTTCATAACCATGGATACAAAAAGTGTTTCGTTTTATTAAACATTGAATATTTACATCGTCTGGAAATCTAAATACACAATTTAAACATAGTCTATCATTGTTATTGAGTCACTAAGGCCTCGTCCAATCCTATGTGAGCATGCATCTTATCAATCGATATCATTCAACAATACCTGAAACATATGTGAAAACGAGGTCAGCAAAGAAATGATGGCGAGTACATAGGTTTTGTGAAAATAAGATTCATGACTTCTGTTTAAGTAAATGTTTAGTCATGAACCTTGTAATTTGCTTTGCCTTTGTAAATCATTTGAAAAATAATAAGTTCAGGTGATATGTATAATAAGAGAATAATGCATGATTAAATGAATAACCATGTAAAATGAGTTTGTATAAGATAAGTTGTTTGTAAATAAATGTCTTGTGAAAAGTATGTTACTTGTATAAAATGTTCTATGTCTCAAACTGAAATGATTCAAATAACGCTACAATATGTAATACCATACAAACACTTATATATAGGAAGTACCAGCGGCGTATCCACCATGCTTGTATCATATTACACATGCACCGTTACTCAAATTACTTACCCAAACAAACCACCAATGTAAGATGTCCATGTTTAAACAAATTGTCAAATGTATTGAATAATATAACAAAATGTTTATGTTAAGATGTAAATCATGTCATGTAAAATCAATGTCAAAAGTGTTTGTGTCAAATGTAAACCATGTAATGTGTAACCAAAATGATATGTATGGCTAGTGAAATGCATCAACTAAACCATAGGAAAAACGCACAAAACAAAGTATTGAAGTAAAACTTGGTTTAAATCAATACTATGTTTCGTGGAAATGCATGATCAAATGTAAATCATGTCCAAATGTTTACCCAATCGTTAAACCTCTTTGTGAAATCGTTCCAATCATTCTTGTTATTTTAATCATTCAAAGCGTTCTTGTTTTAATTGTGAAACTACTTAATGGTCGATTCTCTAATAACATTCAAACCTTCTTGACGCGCTCGTCGTTCCAACTCGCTCTCGTTCTCGTTCTTAACAAACCCTTACCAAAGGGTAAGTTAATAATTACAGATTCAGTCGCTACCCAAAATATCCACATATAACCATGGGTATAGAGAATAACGGGATTTGTCAGATCCTACGGTACCATAACCAAATACTGGTCGGCTTGATCACTGCTAATGAATGTCATCGGTTATGTAACTACAACCAACAAGTTTGTTCACTTTATTGAAATCGTTCTTGAAACTATTGTAATTGTTTTTGAAACTATTGTTATCGTTCTTGAAACTATTGTTATCGTTCTTGATACTACATTGTAATTTTTTTGAAACCATTGTAATCGTTCTTGAAATCATTGTTAAGATATTTAGCACATATGAGTCACCCCAAAACAGTTGAAAACAGTAAAAGAGGGGAATAATGTACTCGCCTGAGAATGCTTGGAGGTCTTGAACAACAACCAAACAAAGCTAGAGGGAACACGGAATCAGTCGGCAATCTAAAACTATATAAATAAACCGGACTTAAATCGGGAGATCGGATAGGATGAGGCTTTGTAAACCAAATGAGTATTGGAACTCATATGATATGGTTTAACAAGGCCTACATACTACAATGAAACCCAAACCTAAGTGCTTTCGACCCATCGCGACCCATTAAGGTAACTTATGCTACTTTAACGCGTCGTGCGCGTGAAACGCGTTCGGACCGTCTAACTAGTCCTATGACAAGTGTTATATGCCTAAACATGTTACATAATCAGTTATGTGACAAAAGTTTAGGTTACATATGCTTAATTACCAATTATACATGAAAAGGATATTCTGGTAATTTACCTAAGGCATATAAACTACCTATCATACAACTACTTAAACGAAGCGACCATAGGGTATAACCTCGGAAGGTTATTCCCTACCTACTATGGTCACCTAATGTATTTGGTCGGATCCTAATGATCGACCAAATGGGTCGGGTTCGAGGTATAAGCGATTTATTAGATCGCTTACCCTACGACCCTAGACAACGTGGTAATCAGTAGGCATAGTCCCAAGGGACTATAACCAACGTGATTACACTCACGTTGCGAAGTTCAAACGAACTTCGCATTGACCATAACTGGTCAATGTAGAAAGTCAGACTCGAAAGACTCGAAAAGCAATAAAAGAACGAAAGAATACTTACGAAGGGTCCCCGAATGCTAACTTCGATTCAAAAATCTCAGGTATGAAACAATAGTTTCAACTTAGAGTTTCTCAAATCAAAGTTCTTGTAATTTTGAAGCATGGGGGGTGGGGTATTTATAGTAAAAGGTCCACCGTTAAGATCGTTTCATGGAAAACGTGCCTTAATCGTAACCGTACAAGTGTTGGAATCTTATGGTGACTAGAAAATGGTTCTTATCAGCTGACTAGACAAATGAGAATGTGTGGTGGTGGATCAAACAACTGCAATCTGCTGTTAGAAACATTTAATCTGGTCAGAAGGTCTGACGCGGGCCGCCTGAGGATGTTAAGATCTTGAGGCGGGCCGCCTAGGAGTCACAGATCAGAACAAAGTTTCAGAAATGACAGTTTCAGTCCCTGCACGTGTTTAAGCCCATTTCCGGCACTTCTAAGGCCCGTAAAGCCAACTTTAAGGACCTATAATGATGCCTAAACATTGTGGACATGAAACATGCTCAAAAATATGCCGGATGATGGTTCGTTTGGTCGTACGAACGCGATGTTCGCTTAATTACGACGGAATGCGCATAAGCGCGAAAAACGATCCAAATGACGCAACGAATGGATTTTTGGCAAGCCAAACACTAAAGCATAATATAGTCATGCTTACATAAATTTTTGGATGTCCGGATGTATTCAGAACGTAAGTTATGCGCGAAAGTGCAAACTTGTGCACTTTTTGACACTTTTAGTCCCTGAATGACCCAAAAGTTTATTTTAGCACACCGAACCCCTCAAAGCCTATTTCTAAGCTATGTAAAGGATATTTAAGGTGTGTTTAACTTATGGTCATGTTCCGGAATGTCTGTTACAGTTCAAATTGGCATACTTTCGCAGTTTGTCAACTTTAGTCCCTGTAAGCGATTTAACTTGATTTTTGCCATACCAAAGCCTTCAAAACTTATTTCTAAGTTATGTAAAGGTTATTTAAGGTATGTTAAGCCTATGTCACTATTCCGGAGTGTTTGTTGCATTAAACTGGTTATATTTACGCATCAGTGCGCGTATAACCTTCCAGAAAGCGATTTAGAGTTTGGAATTGAACAAAAATTGATATGTGCAAATGATACACATATTTTTACAAATCCCAAGTATGAAATATAATATTTCATTGGTTCGGTATTTGTTTGATGGCCGTGGAGGCACAGGTGTTACAGTCTCCCCTACTTTAGGAAATTTCGTCCCGAAATTTATTTAGAGGAAACTTGTGAGAGTTAAAAAAAACATGAAGTTGAAAAGATTTGAACAACATTGGTTAGGGTTCTGAACTTCTAGTAACCTGAATAACATTATGCTTGCAATGTAAGAGGGATACTTATATACAAGTATATAAAGCGTCATTGGTGCGTCCACCGTACCTCCATTACATCGTTCTCATTTTGTTATTTTTGTCACTATCGGTTCTTACACATAATAAATATTACTGGGTTTCTGTGCACTAAATTTCATAATTATGTACGCGTCCATAATTAGACAATTCCTTGCACAGTTTACACAGTCTATTTTATAATATGTAGGGGAAAACCAAATGAATGAACCTGTGATGAATGTGACTAGACCGCCATAGAGTCCTTTAAATTAAATCAATAAATGATCTAAATAGACTATCAAGGAGTCTGTTCAGCTACATCTCTAGATGTCGTTCTCTAACCAAATTGTGAATCAATCTTTTTGACTAGACTACTAAGAGGGTCTCTTATGAATCATGGAGTGGTACTATATAACCCAAGGGTCTTAACTACCAGGTAGAAGCCCATAAGGATTTAAGGTAGTACCTTTTGAATATCCTACTATGAATCTCTCATATGAAAACATGAAAGATTCTATGAAGATTTGAAAATCGGATCACACAAAATCATAGAGGAGAACACATAAACACATAACCACAAAATTGTTCGTTAATTTGTCTTGTAAATTGCGTACATGCATTTAAAGCACACTAGGAATCCATTCCGTGGATTTCATTTGGTACTTTAAACGTTATCAAGAATCCAACTATAAAGATAGAAAGATTCAAAAAGAAAATTCGATTTCGATTACTAGGAACCGAAGTGTTCGAATTAAGGTACATAAGGAATCCAATTAAGGACTCTGATTTGAACGATAATCATCCACAAGGATCTAATTGTAAAGATAAAAAGATCCCATATGAATTTTAGAAGTTGAAGATGTTTTGAAACCTTGCACTGGATGTGCTTAGGTCAAAACATGATGTAAAATGCTTATGAAGTTGAGATGCTTGATATGTCAAGGCGACATATGAAGCAGAATTTTGAAGGTTAAGTCAATGTATGAGGAAAATATTTTTGAAAACTATGCATGGGGTTCTTTTAAGAAAAATGTGTTTAACGTTTTTTTTTTTTGAAACCTTATATATAATACTTTTTGAAATCATAAAGTAGGTGTATTAGGTAGATATATTTACAAAAATGTTTTAAAATCATGCGAGATGAATTTTGAAATTATGTATAAGGTTTTTGAAAGACATGAATGATGCTTTTCGAAATCATGCACTTGATCAGAAAATGTATTGTGTTAATATTGTCTTCAGACTATATGAAATATTTTGAAATTAGAAAGGTTGGTTTTGATAACATGGCCAATGTTTTTGAAATAACATAGACAATGCATCTAGAAAAATTGTTTTCAAACTATATGAAATGTTTTGAGATCATGAAGATTGTTTTGAAATACTGGTACTGTGTATGTTGAAAAATCAAAACGTAATGGGTATGAGATTTGAAAATACCCTTAGTTATCTAACCAAGGATTTAAAGGCACAGATGTGCGAAAAGCACGATTACTCATAATGTCACTTAATTTTCTGTACTTTGTTTCTTAGAGTGAAACGAGTACTTAAAATTTTCGAGGGAATCATGAGCAATCATTTGAAAGAGAGAAATCACAAGAGTAGTTTGTAAGGTACATAGTTCCTTGATGTAGGTATCATAGGAAAAGCCATACACACCTAGCAGGGGGTTGAGCTGGTTGGTTGGGGACTGTTTTACCATTGTGAGCGACCATGGCGAAGTTCTGAGAAGCCTTTCGCTTCTTTGACTTCTTAGGGGATCGTTCATCCATGGTCTTTGATTCCTCGATTGGTTTATTGGCTGATGGTGTTGTCGCCTGACTAGGTCCTGCCTGTCTTGGTGACTCTTGAGTGGCTTCATCCTGGAGATGATACATGGCAGTAGCTAATTCAACAGTCTTCAGGACTACTTCGCCTATTCGCTGAGCGAATTTTGGCTGCTTGCTCAGATATCTGGGCGTCATCGTGATGAAGAGACATTCTTGAAGAAAAAGAAAGGCATAGGGAGAAACAGGTGAAAGATTATTGGACAATCAAAACAGAAAGATAACGCATGAAAATTGCGATCATTTGTTTGTTACCTAAGGCAAACAAATGAGACGGTGACTAATCAAAGTAAATGGGTCAAAAATAATGTATCGCGAAGACATGCTCGCCTATAAGTGAACACTCATCCCAAGAATTCCCAGGTAAGCACAACTGGTCTCGCGTCTGATGAGATGTATACGAAGTGCTTGCCTAGACAGAAAACCCAGAATACAGGCATTCACCCTTCCAGTTTGCACATGTTCACATTATTTAAAACCCAAAACCTTGACGAAGTTTTGAAAACTCAAAGGGGTTCAAAACCATATACTAGAGAGTTCAAAACCTTACAATAGAGGGTTCAAAACCTAGTAATCAATCATCCTAGAACAGATGATTAGTTTTCAAAGCGGTTTTGAAATTTATGTTCTTGTTGTGGTCGTCACCTAAGGATAGGTGACGGTATTGTTTTATGACTAAACGCAAGTAAACTCGCGTTAGGGTCCTAAGAAGGTTATAGACTAGGTCAAAGCATTACTAATAACCTAATTCCCTATAACCATTGGCTCTGATACCATCTTTTCTGTCACACCCCGACCGCGTAAAACAACAAATCGCGGCGGAAACATCGGGGCGTGTTGCAACAGAATTAATGTTTCATAACCATGGATACAAAAAGTGTTTCGTTTTATTAAACATTGAATATTTACATCGTCTAGAAATCTAAATACACAATTTAAACATAGTCTATCATTGTTATTGAGTCACTAAGGCCTCGTCCAATCCTATGTGAGCATGCATCTTATCAATCGATATCATTCAACAATACCTGAAACATATGTGAAAACGAGGTCAGCAAAGAAATGCTGGCGAGTACATAGGTTTTGTGAAAATAAGATTCATGACTTCTGTTTAAGTAAATGTTTAGTCATGAACCTTGTAATTTGCTTTGCCTTTGTAAATCATTTGAAAAATAATAAGTTCAGGTGATATGTATAATAAGAGAATAATGCATGATTAAATGAATAACCATGTAAAATGAGTTTGTATAAGATAAGTTGTTTGTAAATAAATGTCTTGTGAAAAGTATGTTACTTGTATAAAATGTTCTATGTCTCAAACTGAAATGATTCAAATAACGCTACAATATGTAATACCATACAAACACTTATATATAGGAAGTACCAGCGGCGTATGCACCATGCTTGTATCATATTACACATGCACCGTTACTCAAATTACTTACCCAAACAAACCACCAATGTAAGATGTCCATGTTTAAACAAATTGTCAAATGTATTGAATAATATAACAAAATGTTTATGTTAAGATGTAAATCATGTCATGTAAAATCAATGTCAAAAGTGTTTGTGTCAAATGTAAACCATGTAATGTGTAACCAAAATGATATGTATGGCTAGTGAAATGCATCAACTAAACCATAGGAAAAACGCACAAAACAAAGTATTGAAGTAAAACTTGGTTTAAATCAATACTATGTTTCGTGGAAATGCATGATCAAATGTAAATCATGTCCAAATGTTTACCCAATCGTTAAACCTCTTTGTGAAATCGTTCCAATCATTCTTGTTAATTTAATCATTCAAATCGTTCTTGTTTTAATTGTGAAACTACTTAATGGTCGATTCTCTAATAACATTCAAACCTTCTTGACGCGTTCGTCGTTCCAACTCGCACTCGTTCTCGTTCTTAACAAACCCTTACCAAAGGGTAAGTTAATAATTACAGATTCAGTCGCTACCCAAAATATCCACACATAACCATGGGTATAGAGAATAACGGGATTTGTCAGATCCTATGGTACCATAACCTAATACTGGTCGGCTTGATCACTGCTAATGAATGTCATCGGTTATGTAACTACAACCAACAAGTTTGTTCACTTTATTGAAATCGTTCTTGAAACTATTGTAATTGTTTTTGAAACTATTGTTATCGTTCTTGAAACTATTGTTATCGTTCTTGATACTACATTGTAATTGTTTTTGAAACCATTGTAATCGTTCTTGAAATCATTGTTAAGATATTTAGCACATATGAGTCACCCCAAAACAGTTGAAAACAGTAAAAGAGGGGAATAATGTACTCGCCTGAGAATGCTTGGAGGTCTTGAACAACAACCAAACAAAGCTAGAGGGAGCACGGAATCAGTCGGCAATCTAAAACTATATAAATAAACCGGACTTAAATCGGGAGATCGGATAGGATGAGGCTTGGTAAACCAAATGAGTATTGGAACTCATATGATATGGTTTAACAAGGCCTACATACTACAATGAAACCCAAACCTAAGTGCTTTCGACCCATCGCGACCCATTAAGGTAACTTATGCTACTTTAACGCGTCGTGCGCGTGGAACGCGTTCGGACCGTCTAACTAGTCCTATGACAAGTGTTATATGCCTAAACATGTTACATAATCAGTTATGTGACAAAAGTTTAGGTTACATATGCTTAATTACCAATTATACATGAAAAGGGTATTCTGGTAATTTACCTAAGGCATATAAACTACCTATCATACAACTACTTAAACGAAGCGACCATAGGGTATAACCTCGGAAGGTTATTCCCTACCTACTATGGTCACCTAATGTATTTGGTTGGATCCTAATGATCGACCAAATGGGTCGGGTTTGAGGTATAAGCGATTTATTAGATCGCTTACCCTACGACCCTAGACAACGTGGTTATCAGTAGGCATAGTCCCAAGGGACTATAACCAATGTGATTACACTCACGTTGCGAAGTTCAAACGAACTTCGCGTTGACCATAACTGTTCAATGTAGAAAGTCAAACAAAGTTTGACTTTCAGACTCGAAAGACTCGAAAAGCAATAAAAGAACGAAAGAATACTTACGAAGGGTCCCCGAATGCTAACTTCGATTCAAAAATCTCAGGTATGAAACAATAGTTTCAACTTAGAGTTTCTCAAATCAAAGTTCTTGTAATTTTGAAGCATGGGGGGTGGGGTATTTATAGTAAAAGGTCCACCGTTAAGATCGTTTCATGGAAAACGTGCCTTAATCGTAACCGTACAAGTGTTGGAATCTTATGGTGACTAGAAAATGGTTCTTATCAGCTGACTAGACAAATGAGAATGTGTGGTGGTGGATCAAACAGCTGCAATCTGCTGTTAGAAACATTTAATCTGGTCAGAAGGTCTGACGCGGGCCGCCTGAGGATGTTAAGATCTTGAGGCGGGCCGCCTAGGAGTCACAGATCAGAACAAAGTTTCAGAAATGACAGTTTCAGTCCCTGCACGTGTTTAAGCCCATTTCCGGCACTTCTAAGGCCCGTAAAGCCAACTTTAAGGCCCTATAATGATGCCTAAACATTGTGGACATGAAACATGCTCAAAAATATGCCGGATGATGGTTCGTTTGGTCGTACGAACGCGATGTTCGCTTAATTACGACGGAATGCGCATAAGCGCGAAAAACGATCCAAATGACGCAACGAATGGATTTTTGGCAAGCCAAACACTAAAGCATAATATAGTCATGCTTACATAAATTTTTGGATGTCCGGATGTATTCAGAACGTAAGTTATGCGCGAAAGTGCAAACTTGTGCACTTTTTGACACTTTTAGTCCCTGAATGACCCAAAAGTTTATTTTAGCACACCGAACCCCTCAAAGCCTATTTCTAAGCTATGTAAAGGATATTTAAGGTGTGTTTAACTTATGTTCATGTTCCGGAATGTCTGTTACAGTTCAAATTGGCATACTTTCGCAGTTTGTCAACTTTAGTCCCTGTAAGCGATTTAACTTGATTTTTGCCATACCAAAGCCTTCAAAACTTATTTCTAAGTTATGTAAAGGTTATTTAAGGTATGTTAAGCCTATGTCACTATTCCGGAGTGTTTGTTGCATTAAACTGGTTATATTTACGCATCAGTGCGCGTATAACCTTCCAGAAAGCGATTTAGAGTTTGGAATTGAACAAAAATTGATATGTGCAAATGATATACATATTTTTACAAATCCCAAGTATGAAATATAATATTTCATTGGTTCGGTATTTTTTTGATGGCCGTGGAGGCACAGGTGTTACATTAAGGCATATTCTACTTGTCATAGGACTAGTTAGCGGTCCGAACGCTTTTCACGCGAACGACGCGTTAAAGTAGCATAAGCTACCTAAACGGGTCGTAATGGGTCGTAAGCACTTAGATTAGGTTTCATTTAGTATGTAGGCTTTGTTAAACCATATGACACGAGTCTCCATACTCGTTTGGGTTACGAACCCTCATTCTATCTAAATCCTCCGATTTAGGTCCGGTTTATTAACATAGTTACCTATATTAGGTGTCGTTTGATATCTGTGATCTCTAGCATTGTTTGGTTGTTACTCAAGGACTACTAAGCAATCTCAAGTGAGTACATAGACCCCTCTTTTACTGTTTTCCAAACGTTTTGGGTGGAACACATGTGCCTACTTGTTACTTTCATGCTTTACATGTTTTCACATCATATACCTACTATGTTCGTTAGTACATTATAGTACATGATTTCATTACATTACATGCTATGTATGCCCATTATGTGCGTACTTAGTACATCGTTTTACATTACATGCTATGTATGCCCATTGTGTGCGTACTTAGTACATCGTTTTACATTACATGCTATGTATGCCCATTGTGTGCGTACTTAGTACATCTCTTTACATTACATGCTATGTATGCCCATTGGGTGCGTACTTAGTACATCGTTCTACATTACATTTCATGCTATGTATACCCATTGTGTGCGTACTTAGTACATCGTCCTACATTACATTTCATGCTATGTATGTCCATTGTGTGCATACTTAGTACATTGTTTTACATTACACTTATGCTATGTATGTTCTTTGTTGCATACTTAGTACATTGTTATACATTACACTTTATGCTATGTATGTTCTTTGTTGCATACTTAGTACATTTGTTATTTATCACATGCTTACATTTTGGATACACATTACATGATTTACATTAAACATGAACAATTTACTTTGGTAGTTTGGTTTGATTAAGTGATTAAGTTACGAGGCGTGTGTAATATGATACAAGTATGGTGGATACGCCGCTGGTACTTCCTATATATAAGTGCTTGTATGGTATTACATATCGTAGCGTTATTTGAATCATTTCAATTTGAGACATATAACATTTTATACAAATAACATACTTTTCACAAGACATTGATTTACAAACAACTTATCTTATACAAACTCATCTTACATGGTTGTTCATTTAACCATACATTATTCTCTTATTTATACATTTCATCTGATCTTATCGTTTTTCAAATGATTTACAAGACAAAGCAAATTACAAGGTTCATGACTAAACATTTTCTCAAACATAAGTCATGAATCCTATTTTCACAAAACCTATGTATCTCACAGGCATTTTTATGATGACGTACCTATTTTCACATGTGTTTTCAGGAGATGATGCATAGGACTTATCAAGACATACTTAGGCGGACCTGTGCCTTAGTGACTTAAAACGAGACAAGAACTAGTTAATTTATGTTATGTACTCTTTGGTTCTTGTTTAAAACAATGTAAACTTTCATGTTTGATTAATAAAACGAAACTTCAATTGCCATGGATTTGAAACAATTAATTCTGTTACAACACTCCCCGACGTTTTCGTCACGTTTCGTTGTCTCACGTGGTCAGGGTGTGACAGAAAAGATGGTATCAGAGCCAATGGTTATAGGGAATTAGGTTATTAGTAATGCTTTGACCTAGTCTATAACCTTCTTAGGACCCTAACGCGAGTTTACTTGCGTTTAGTCATAAAACGATACCGTCACCTATCCTTAGGCGACGACCACAACAAGAATATAAATTTCAAAACCGCTTTGAAAACTAATCATCTGTTCTAGGATGATTGATTTCTAGGTTTTGAACCCTCTGTTATAAGGTTTTGAACCCCTTTGAGTTTTCAAAACCTCGTCAAAGTTTTGGGTCCTAAATAGTGTGAACACGTGCAAACTGGAAGAGTGAATGCCTGTACCCTGAGTTTTCTGTCTAAGGCTAGAGTGTTCGTACAAATCCACATAATCGGACCAGTCATTCTTACCTGGGAACTCTTGGGGTGAGTGTCCACTTATAGGCGAGCATGTCTTCGCGATACACTATGAGGATCTATTTGCTTTGATTCAGCCTTTGTGTTGTTTGTTTGCTTCGTGATTCAAACAAATGACCATCAACCATGATTTTGGTCGGTAATTGTAACATCCTAATCTTACCCAATGCCATTTCATTTGTTTTCTTTCTTGCTTCCCTTTTAGAATGCCTCCACGACATGAAAATCCGGTATCTATTGAAGAGCTGGCAGCTGTCATTACACAGCAAATGACTGCTGCAATCCCGAACATAGTTGCGCAATGTCACCAAGCTCTCAACAACAATAATGCCCTCTGCAACTTCAAGACGTTCAACTCGGCTAAGCCATCAAAGTTTTCTGGGTCTCAAGGAGCGACTGCACTTCTGCAATGGTTCGAGAGTCTAGAGAGCACCTTCAGGCATGTTCAATGTCCAATCGAGCGAAAGGTAGATTTCGCATCTAGTGTCTTTGAGAAACGAGCTTTGACGTGGTGGAACAGTGTGGTGAGAGATAGGGGTGCCGATGTGGCACTGGCTCAAACGTGGGAAGAACTTAGAGCACTGATGATGAAGGAATTATGTCCTCGTCACGAGATCAGGGCCTTGGAAAGGGAATTCGACGATCTTAAGCAAGACATCGGTGAACATCGAGCATACACTGATCGATATGAGGAGCTGAGCCTGTTGTGTCCTACCATGGTTACGCCTTTGGATAAGGCGATCGAAAAATACATTGATGGTCTCCCTGACTCAGTTCAGGACATTGTTACTGGTAGTAACCCCACTACGGTTAGGCAGGCCATTGAGCTATCTGCAACCTTGACCGAATCTCAGATCAAGAAACGTAAACTTTTTCGAAAGGGTGACAAGAAGCCAATCGAGGAATCAAAGACCATGGATGAACAGACTGGATCCCCTAAGCGGTCAAAGAAGCGAAAGGCTTCTCAGAACTTCGCCATGGTTACTCACAATGATCAAGCCGTCCCCAACCAACCAGCTCAACCCCCTGCTAGGAAGCCATACAATGGAACTTCACCCTTGTGCAACCAATGTAACCTTCATCATCATGCTAGGGTGAAGTGCCGCGAATGCCAAATTTGTGGACTTAAAGGTCATACAGCAAAAGTTTGTCAAGCAGCAGTTGCACCAAATCAAGCTGACAACAATCCTGCTCAAGCTCGCTTTCCACCAGGTTCTTGCTACAATTGTGGCGAGATGGGTCATTTCCAAAGAAATTTCCCAAAGCTTGCTAATGCTAATCTAGCGCAGGGATGAGCATCTGACCGACTAGAAGACAACACCCTTTAGAAATAATCATGTCTTATGTATTATTTTCTTTTGTTGTCAAGGTCCATGAAACAATTATTATCATTGTTTATAAATAAATCTTTTATTTACATTGCAATGTATTTATGAGGTTGTATGTATAAACAACATATCCCTTACAATACCGACAATTAAGGAATCGTATTCCTTGAAAAGCAAACTACCACCCAAATTTTTGTTCCATTTTATGATATATTGCGTTTCCACGAAGTTCCTAAGTACCCGTTTCTTATAAGGAAAACGAAGTACAAGGCGCAAGTTACAACACTGGACGAATACCCAAAGTACCACTATAAATCCTTAATAGGGTACCTAAGGGTATTTCCGAAAATCCAAAAATTGATGTGTTCCTTAAATCGAATATTACATTTCTTTGAAAACAAAAATCGAATTTTTGGAAGATCTTCCTATCTTTTTAGATAGATCCTGGAGGACATTGAAGTCCATCGACTGTTTTCCATATCCATTTTCAATCGATAACAAGTTAATAGCAAATTAATAATCAAGTTAAACAACTATGTGATTATGTGCTTATGTGTTTCCTTTTTATGTTTTGTGTAATCCAAGTTTTGTTATCCAAATCCTCGTGGAATCTTCCATATCTTTGTATAAGGAATTCATAGTAGGATATCCAAAGGTACTATATTAAATCCTCAATGGGCTTTTACGTAATAGTAAAGACCCTTGGATTACATTGTACTATTCCATAATTAGACCCCTTAAGTGGTCTAGTTAAACATATTGATCCAAAAATCTGGTTAGGAATATCATGTGATGAGATAGCTGAAAGGACTCCTTGGTGGCCTAATTAAAAGGATCATTTGTCGATCTAATTAAAAGGACCTTATGGTAGTCTAGTCACACTCATCACAGGTTTGATTTTCCTCCCCTAAACATTTCAAGACAAACTGTGCGGACTATGCAAGGAATTACGTAATTATGGATGCATACATAATTATGGAATTCAGTGCACAGAAACCACAGCGAGTTTTGTCATGTGTCTAGAGTTGATTCGTTCATTTTCGTTCCTGCAGAATTGTGGAAAATGACTCATTCCGTTCATTTTCGTTTCTGAAGAAATTTGGGAAAATGACTTATTCCGTTCATTTTCGTTTCTGAAGGAATTATGGAAAATGACTCATTCCGTTCATTTTCGTTTCTGAAGAAAATTGGGAAAATGACTCATTCCGTTCATTTTCGTTTCTGAAGGAATTGTGGAAAATGACTCATTCCGTTCATTTTCGATTCTGAAGGAATTGTGAAAAATGACTCATTCCGTTCATTTTCGTTTCTGAAGAGGTTATGGAAAATGACTCATTCCGTTCATTTTCGTTTCTGAAGAGATTGTGCAAAATGACTCATTCCGTTCATTTTTGTTTCTGAAGAGGTTGTGGAAAATGACTCATTCCGTTCATTTTCGTTTCTGAAGGAATTGTGAAAAATGACTCATTCCGTTCATTTTTGTTTCTGAAGAGGTTGTGGAAAATGACTCATTCCGTTCATTTTCGTTTCTGAAGAGCTTGTGGAAAATGACTCATTCCGTTCATTTTCATTTCTGAAGAAATTGTGGAAAATGACTCATTCCGTTCTTTTTCGTTTCTGAAGAATGCCTGTTGAAAATAACTCCGTTCATTTTTCATTTCTGAAAAATGTCCGTTAAAGAGAAATAACAGGATTATGCCTTGCTTATCTTTAATGGTTATTTGACACAAAGTCACAAATAGACTCCTACGAATAAATTTCGGGACGAAATTTCCTAAAGTAGGGGAGACTGTGACACCTGTGTCACTTCAACCATCAAACAAATTCCAAACCAATGAAATATTGTATTTCATACTTGGGATTTGTAAAAATATGTGTATCGTTTGCACATATCAACTCTTGTTAGATTTCAAGCTCTAAATCGCTTTCTGGAAGGTTATACGCGCACTGATGCGTAGATATAACCAGTTTAATGCAACGAACACTCTGGAATAGTGAAATAGGCTTAACATACCTTAAATAACCTTTACATAACTTAGAAATAAGTTTTTGAAGGCTTTGGTATGGCAAAATCAAGTTTAATCGCTTACAAGGACTAAATTCGACAAACTGCGAAAGTATGCCAATTTGAACTGTAACAGACATTCTGGAACTTGACCATAAGTTTAACATATCCTAAATATCCTTTACATAGCTTAGAAATAGGCTTTGATGGGTTTGGTATGCTAAAATAAACTTTTGGGTCATTCAGGGACTAAAAGCGTCAAAAGGTGCACAAGTTTGCACTTTCGCACATATCTTGCGTTCTGAATACATCCGGACATCCAAAAATTTATGTACGCACTATAATATTTTATTTTAGTGTTTGGCATAAGAAAAATCCATTCGTCACGCCATTTGGATCGTTTTTCGCACTTATGCGCATTTCGTCGTAATTAAGCGAACATCGCGATCGTACGACCAAACGAACCGACATCCTAGATATTTTTGAGCATGTTTTGAGTTCACTATACTTTAACTTCATTTTAGAGCCTTGAAATGAGGTTAACGGGGTTCAAACGCATCGAAAATAGCTTAAACGGGCTGCAGGGACCATTTCTGCCATTTTTGAAACATTTCTGAATCAGGTGCATGGTGGCGTAGCGCGAGCCCCTAAGGCTCTTACCGTCGCGCTACGCGACTGCCTAACCAGAATAGAAAAATCAGATTAACAGCTGTTAACAGCTGTTTAGCACTCCCAATTCCATTTCCACATGTCAATTCCTTATGCTGGGTGGCCAATTAACCTACCACAACTTTCCAACAAGTGTACGACTTAGATCGTGCCCCCTTTTCCAAGAAACGATCCTAACGGTGAACCGAAAACTATAAATACCCACCTCCATCCTTCACTTTTCCTCACAAGAATCTGATCTAATGTGCTCTAAGTTGAAACCTTTGTATCATACCTGAGCTATTTTGATCTAGATTAGCATTCGGAGACCCTTTGTAAGTGTTCCTTCGTTCTTTTTTTGTTTTTCGAGTCCAAAAGTCAAACTTTGTTTGATTTTCTGCGTTGACCAGTTTATGGTCAATGCGAAGATCGTTTGAACTTCGCAACGTGATTGTAATCATGATGGTTATAGTCCCTTGTGACTATGCCTACTGATTACCACGTTGTCTAGGGTCGTAAGGATAAGCGATCTAATAAATCGCTTATACCTTCGAACCCGACCCATTTGGTCGATCATTAGGATCCGACCAAATACATTAGGTGACCATAGTAGGTAGGGAATAACCTTCCGAGGTTATACCTTATGGTCGCTTCGTTTAAGTAGTTGTATGATATGTAGTTTATATGCCTTAGGTAAACTACCAAAATACCCTTTTGATGCCAAAATTCATTATAAACATATGTGACATAACTTTTGACATCTAAACTGATTTGGCGACAATATTAGGAATGTTAAGGCATATTCTACTTGTCATAGGACTAGTTAGGCGATCCGAACGCGTTTCACGCTAACGACGCGTTAAAGTAGCATAAGCTACCTAAACGGGTCATAATGGGTCATAAGCACTTAGATTAGGTTTCATTTAGTATGTAGGCTTTGTTAAACCATATGACACGAGTCTCCATACTCGTTTGGGTTACGAACCCTCATTCTATCTAAATCCTCCGATTTAGGTCCGGTTTATTAACATAGTTACCTATATTAGGTGCCGTTTGATATCCGTGATCTCTAGCATTGTTTGGTTGTTACTCAAGGACTACTAAGCAATCTCAAGTGAGTACATAGACCCCTCATTTACTGTTTTCCAAACGTTTTGGGGTGGAACACATGTGCCTACTTGTTACTTTCATGCTTTCCATGTTTTCACATCATATACCTACTATGTTCGTTAGTACATTATAGTACATGATTTCATTACATGCTATGTATGCCCATTGTGTGCGTACTTAGTACATTGTTTTACATTACATGCTATGTATGCCCATTGTGTGCGTACTTAGTACATCGTTTTACATTACATGCTATGTATGCCCATTGTGTGCGTACTTAGTACATCTCTTTACATTACATGCTATGTATGCCCATTGGGTGCGTACTTAGTACATCGTTCTACATTACATTTCATGCTATGTATGCCCATTGTGTGCGTACTTAGTACATCGTCCTACATTACATTTCATGCTATGTATGTCCATTGTGTGCATACTTAGTACATTGTTTTACATTACACTTATTCTATGTATGTTCTTTGTTGCATACTTAGTACATTGTTATACATTATACTTTATGCTATGTATGTTCTTTGTTGCATACTTAGTACATTTGTTATTCATCACATGCTTACATTTTGGATACACATTACATGATTTACATTAAACATGAACATTTTACTTTGGTAGTTTGGTTTGATTAAGTGATTAAGTAACGAGGCGTGTGTAATATGATACAATTATGGTGGATACGCCGCTGGTACTTCCTATATATAAGTGCTTGTATGGTATTACATATCGTAGCGTTATTTGAATCATTTCAATTTGAGACATATAACATTTTATACAAATAACATACTTTTCACAAGACATTGATTTACCAACAACTTATCTTATACAAACTCATCTTACATGGTTGTTCATTTAACCATACATTATTCTCTTATTTATACATATCATCTGATCTTATCGTTTTTCAAATTATTTAAAAGACAAAGCAAATTACAAGGTTCATGACTAAACATTTTCTCAAACATAAGTCATGAATCCTATTTTCACAAAACCTATGTATCTCACAAGCATTTTTATGCTGACGTACCTATTTTCACATGTGTTTTCAGGAGATGATGCATAGGACTTATCAAGACATACTTAGGCGGACCTGTGCCTTAGTGACTTAAAACGAGACAAGAACTAGTTAATTTATGTTATGTACTCTTTGGTTCTTGTTTAAAACAATGTAAACTTTCTTGTTTGATTAATAAAACGAAACTTCAATTGCCATGGATTTGAAACAATTAATTATGTTACAACACTCCCCGACGTTTCCGCCACGTTTCGTTGTCTCACGTGGTCGGGGTGTGACAAAAAGGGGCACATCAAGACTAATTGCCCTAAGAATGCCAAGAAGCCTGATGAGGCAAAGAAAACCAATGCTAGGGTATTTCAGATGAACGCAAGGGAGGCGGTGAATGATGACATTGTCATAACAAGTACCTTCCTCATTAATGATATTTATGCTAGAGTTTTATTTGATTCAGGTGCTGATAAGTCATTTGTAAACCATAAGTTTAGTAAGTTACTGAATCTGCCTATTAAAACTCTAGACATTAAATATGAGGTAGAACTCGCAGATGGTACCTTAGAAACCGCTTCAACTCTTCTTGATGGATGATTTATATCCATTAAGAATCATTCTATTCCGCTATCTCTTTTGCCAATGAAGTTGGCAGGGTTTGATGTAGTTTTGGGCATGGACTGGTTATCATGTAACCAAGCCCAAATTGCCTGCGATAAGAAACTAATTAGCATCAAAACCCCCTCTGGTGAGTTATTCACCATTCATGGAGATACACACTATGGTATGCCCGACAATGTGTCTATACTCAAGGCATCCAAGTGTCTGAAGAACAGATGTGTCATTTATATGGCACAAGTAACAGTTGATGAACCAAAACCCAAGACATCCCAATCATTTCTGAATACCCTGATGTCTTTCCTGATGAACTACATGGATTACCTCCTGAGAGGCAAGTCGAATTCAGGATAGACATTCTACCAGGAGCGGCACCGATTGCACGAGCTCCATAGCGTTTAGCACCTATAGAAATGAAGGAGTTGAGAACCCAATTGGATGACTTACTAGAGAAGGGTTTTATACAACCCAACCCATCTCATCGCCTTGGGGAGCACCCATATTGTTTGTGAAGAAGAAAGATGGATCAATGCGTCTATGCATTGATTATCGCGAGTTGAACAAGGTAACGATCAAGAATCGTTATCCATTTACCAGGATCGATGACTTGTTCGATCAACTCCAAAGGGCAAGCTTCTTTTCGAAGATTGATTTAAGATCTGGGTATCATCAACTCAAGGTTAGAACTAAAGATATACCTAAAACAGCGTTTAGGACAAGGTATGGTCACTATGAATTCTTAGTGATGCCTTTTGGGCTCACTAACGCACCTAAAACAGCGTTTAGGACAAGGTATGGTCACTATGAATTCATGTTATCGTCTTCATAGATGACATACTTATCTACTCTCGTAGTCAAGCTGATCACGAGAAACACCTTCGATGTATCTTAGGATTGCTACGACAGGAGAAGCTGTATGCTAAATTCTCCAAGTGCGATTTCTAGCTTCGCGAAGTCCAATTCCTTGGACATGTTGTGAGTGAGCGTGGTATCCAAGTGGATCCCGCTAAGATAGAAGCAATAATGAACTGGGAAGCACCAAACACGCCGACTGAAATCCGCTGATTTCTGGGATTAGCTGGTTATTATAGAAGATTCATTGAGAACTTCTCAAGGATAGCTGCACCGTTAACTACTCTGACACGCAAAAATGTGAATTTTGATTGGGGTCCTAAACAACAAGAATCCTTTGAGATTCTTAAGCACAAGTTAAGCAATGCTCCTGTGCTAACCTTACCTGAGGGGATAGAAGAATTTTTTGTATACTGTGATGCTTCACACACAGGAATGGGTTGTGTACTTATGCAAAGAGGCAAGGTAATTGCCTATGCATCACGACAACTAAAGGTGCATGAAAAGAATTACACCACCCACGATTTGGAGTTGAGTGTCGTTGTATTTGCACTTAAATTATGGAGACATTACTTGTATGGAACCAAATGTGTGTTATATTCAGATCACAAAAGTCTCCAACACTTGTTCAATCAAAAGGATCTCAATATGAGGCAACGCCGTTGGATGGAAACCTTGAATGACTATGATTGTGAAATTCGCTACCATCCTGGTAAAGCGAATTTAGTCGTAGATGCATTGAGCCAAAAAGAGAAGATTAAACCTATACGGATTAATGCCAAAAGTATTGAACTTAAGAACAACTTGAATGAAAGACTATTAGCTGCTCAGAAGGAAGCAATATTGGAAGCTAACTTTTCAAACAAGAAGTTAGGTGTAACGGCGGTCAGTTGACACCTGGCAAGGATGGAATCCTTAGATTAAATGGTAGGATCTGGGTTCCTATTCATGGAGGACTTAAAGAAGTAATGTTAGGACCGGTTTGACTCCGAACGATTGCGAACCGACTCGTACGACGTGCGGAATCCGTGTACGAGCGAGACCGTAATCTAACTGTGATTCTATTGATGAATATGATAACGTACAGCACATGAATCACTTGGAATGAGCTTTCTCTCTCTAGATCTCAAGCTCTCCAAAACACAAAATGTAGCCAAAGTCTCCAAAAGTTCCTAATTCTAACCCTATCTCATCTATTTATAGGCCAAGGCTTATAAGAGCTTTCCTCTTATTTACACTATTGCCACCTTGCCCTTTTCTAGATATTTCTAACTATTACAACATAAAGCCTAGAATTTAACAGTTTCTGCTACGGTTTGAGATGACGGAGGCGATAGACATAAATGCACTAACAGACTCCCCCTTGGATATTGCCGCAGTCAATCTCAAACATTCAGACTCGTAGCTTCTTTTCTTTCTCTCTCTTTAGCTCGAACAGAATCCCCGTGGATCTGTCTTCAGCTTCAGCTCCCCCTTTTGGTAAACTCTTCAGGCTCCCCCTTTCGTCAAGCTTCCGTGCTTTTGGATCGACACCTGGCTTTTTGGATATAAGCTCCTCCAGAATAGTTCCTGGGTCCTTGAATGCACGCTTCCCTTTGCGTTGAGCTCGTCTTCAGACTCCCCCTTAGACTCGGCTTTCGGGATCGTGGTCTGGTACAATATCTGCAACACTCATACGTTTATAAGTAAAACATTTTTAGATTTCTAGGTATCGTAACCTGGCTCCATCAAACTTTCTAAATCAAGATCCTGGGACTAAGATATAATAATATGAATATATCCAGGAATACTTGATACTCTCCCCCTATCAACAATCTTCATAGATTTTGCAGTTTCAGCGAACCGGATCGGAAACTGGCTCTTTTACAGATTTTAACAATATAAGCATCCAAATCCCTCACAGTTAATCATCCAAGTCCAAATTAATGACCTTGGAGATATCACAAACTGTTTTTGATTTTTGATTTTAAAAACTTCAAGTTTCAAATTAATGAACTTGTTTTATTTTCAGAAACACAATCAGCATACTTAGATTTTGAAACTCAGTTCTCAGACATCGGTTGTCGAAAATAAAACAGAAATCAAAATCTTTTTGTATTTTTCTGAAAATAAAAAGCAGTAAAGAAATATGTACAAACATATTTACAGACAATATTTTTGTTTAAGTTTGCGTTAGAGGATCATATCAGTTTTTGACAAGTCACAAGTACCGTTGAGCTTAATAACACTTTAAGTATTAAACAATTCACTTAGATTGTCGATATACTGATCCACTTAAATTTTCACACAAATTTCAACTGATTCAGGATACTAATTAGGTGAATTAAGAACTTGGCTCATTCATGTGTCCCACCTCTTGAATATACTCCCGTATCCAGAATCCCAATAATCAGTCTTACAGGTGAGTATACTACAATGATATCTGTACATAAATTAGGTATGCGAGGGCCGAGGGATCTCAGGTCGATACTTCCGTATACGCAGAGAGATATCAGCTTCGACTTTACGGTATTACCCCTTTAGAGGATCTTTTAGCTACAACAGCAGCGACTATCAATTTTATTGTTTCATCGGCATGCTGAGGGTTTATGCTATGTTTCAAGCATTTGCAGAAAGTATTATCCAAGGACTAGGTCAGAACTACCGTTCAGCAGAAGTCCCGGAATAATACCCCAGACATCATTGAGTATAAAGACCTAGTATATCAGATTATGAGACCTTTCAAACAAGATTTCAGGGGTTACCTATATATCCAAGTAGTGTTCCCCACGAAATAAGCAAGTTTGAATTTAGGTTTATATCCCGAAAAAGTTTACTAAATGTATAAAAATCTACCGACACATCATCAGTGAGACTGTTTAACGCTATATAATCATTACATTTCTTTAGCATACTGTAACTGTCTACTGATGTACTATCATTTCCTCTTTATACACAAAAACTCAATTTTTGAATTTTTATCATGTTTTTGACTTTTTCAAATTTTCTAATGTTTTTGGATTTTCTGACAATAATACTCCCCCTAAAATGCAAAACCATTTAAAGAAAATTTGACAACCAATACTGATAGCTTTGTCTCGCCATCCATTTTCTGCTTCTCATGCACTGATTTGCAGAAAATATAACGTACCCCCATGATTTACAACCCATTGATTTTCGACAGTTTGAAAACCGTTTTTCAATCTTGTGAAAGTAATCATGTTTGTTCAGCCGTGAGGGTTTCGGCGTATTGAAACAACACATATTTTTGTATTTTTGTATTTTTGAATATTTTTGACAAAAACAAAACATATTTTTGGTTTTTCAAAATTTTCAATTTTTAGGGTTTTTGAAATATTGTTTATTTATGTACAGAAAACAAACAAACTCCCTGTTTAATCATCGCAGGGATCAGCAGCCTCCTCTTCTCGTGCCAGGCTGCTTCGATTCTCTTCATGTTGACATTCAGATTTCTTCAGAAGCACTTGTACATTCAAATTACTCAATTACTTGAACAATTTAGCCCAGGTCTGTTTGACCTTAGGCATTTCAACACAATATGCATCAGTTAACTTCGGAAAATCTTTGTCATTCCGAACAAAGATTTTTTCAACTTTGACTTCAGCTTTTTCTTCATTTACCAAAGTCGTTTGTTTCTTAACACTCCATGTTTGACCTTTTGGAGTACCTCTTTTGTAAAAATGTGACTCCTTTTGAACATTTTGATTTTGAACAACTTTTGGTTTCCAAAACTGGTTTGGTTTTGTTGCATCGACAGTTGTTTTCCAACTTTTTGTTGTTCTAAATCTGGGTGTGTGAGAATTCCAGGTCTGTCTTGAATCAAACCTGTTCAAGTTAGATTTCTAATTTTGATTCGAAGCAAACTTGTTTGTGTTGTACCTCCAAGTTTGTTTTGAATCAAATCTGGTTGACCTTTGTCTATCATTCTTAGATTTTTGTTTCTCAGCATCAATCTTCTTTTTGTCAACATCCACAGGTTTTAGATTAGGACACTTGCGTGCAAGATGTCCTTTTTGATCACATTTGAAACATGTTCTCATGGACACATCTTTGACCTGTGGTTGTTGCTTTTTCTTTTTAGCAAAGAACTCATCATTAAACTGTCTCATCTTGAGCTCTTTTTCTTTTGCTAAACTGTCTCCTTGAACAAAACTCATTTTTGCCTGAAAATGTGGCGTTTCATTTCTTTTCCAACTTTGTTTCTTCTTATAACCCAACCCAGCCTTCATGTTTTTCTTTTTGTAACCAGGTTTGTTATAAAAAGTTTTGTGACCTTTTCCAGCAAACTTTGGAATCTCAGACTTCTCAATCTCAACCATTTTGAAAACTTTATCAACCTTTTCTGATATCACATTCTGAATCGGGAAAACAACATCTAAGAATAATTTGTCCGATCCAATCATGGTATAAACCAATCCTTTTGAATCTTAATTCAAATTTTTCTCGGATTTTGAGTTTTTCAGATATCCATCGTGAAAATTTCCTTCATTTTCATCCTGTGATTCAGATTTACCTGTATCAACCAACTCTTCTTTCAACACACTTTCAACAACTTTACCTACCACCTCTGAATCACTAGAATCATCAGATTTGGAATACGTTACGTCAATGTTATCTGGCAATTGATCTACCATGTTGAAAGCTTTTTCGACCTTTTCCTCATCATAAAACACAAACTTTTTCGGTGGTGGAACTTTATGAAACTCTGAGCCAATGCCTTTCTTGTTTTGCTCAGACTCACCATCCTCCGGTTTTATGTTGAAAATACGTTCAAGCACATATGATGACGCGTGATAACTTTTTAATTTGTTATTATCCTGTTCTAAATCAACAATCTGACGCTTTAGCTTAGCAACATCCTCAATGTAAGAATTAACAACTTGTTGCTTTATTTCATACATTCGTTTATACTCATTAGTTGTTTCAGAACAGTATTTCAATCTTGATTGAACAAGTTTCATTTCACTTTTTACTTTTTCATATGATTCTTTTGTAATGTGATAAGCCAATTTTATCGAATCATATTCCTTTTTCATTTCTTGAAAAGCATTCTCTTTTTTATCAGATTCTCCTGTCTTTTTCGAAACATTTTCTTTCAAAACTTCATTTTCTTTTTCTAGATTTTTACATTTTTGAGAAAGTTTTTCATCATTTTCTTTTAAAACCTTTTCATTTTCTAACATTTCTTTGCATTTTTCTTTGAAAACATTTTCGATTTTAGTGAATTCAAGATCTCTTGTTCTGAATTTTTCATCTTTTTCAATACAAGCACTGCATGGTTCCATGCATTTCTTGCATTGTTCAACGATTTTGATTACAGTTTCAGAATCAGAATTTACCTCAGTGATTGGCACTTTGATGTCTGCTTCAGTTTCTTTCTGATCAGCTTCTTTCTGCTGCTTCTTATCAACAGAACCAACATCACCAGCAACCTTCAAATTCTCATCCTTCACTTCATCTAATCTTTCAATCTTCTTTTCAATTTCTCCAACCTGCTGTTCTTCAGTAACAACTTTCACATTCACCACCACTTCTTCTTTCACTTCTTCAACAATCTTCACATCTTCTTCTTTAACTGCTTCTGCTTTAACCTCTTCAGCAGCTTTCTTCAGATTGTTTACCATCTCTTCAACATTCTTTTTCATTCTTTCTTCATTCCTCTTCCTCAGTTTTATCGTCATAGCATCCCTGATGATTTTATCCAGCCTTTTTCACATATGTCTTGTCTTTTGCAACATTTGAGTAATATTCGCCGGATCGAGGAATAACAAGAAGAACATCATCGTGAACTATGTCACTTCTGGGAACAACCGGTTCACCTTGTTTGTTAACAAAACATTCTTGCTGTTTATCCCATCTTTTGTTCGCAACAGCATTCTCATATTCTTCTTGCATTTTCTCCATTCTGCAACCTACAATGAATCTTTCTCTTGGAGTTTTTTCTTTCAAAATCTCTTCTCGAGTTTTCTCTTTGACCTCAGCAACAACATTATCTTCTTTGTTTTCTTCACTAATTTCAGCAACAAGAACATGATGCTGGGCCTTTGATGTTTTTCTCCCATGAGCTGTTATAGGACGATCTTCATCTGGTAAAATCTGACTCCAATCATATCCTTCATCATCGTGGATTACAGCATAAGCTCTGGACTTCTCTCTGGGTTTATCTTCGATCATCTTTGGCTCTTCTCTGCTACGGTGGTAAATTTCCTTTCTGTAGTAATCATCATTGAATGGATGTTCATTTCCACCAACCGCAGAATTGTTGCACTCTCTTTTGAAATGACATTTTTGCTTACATTTGAAACAGGTCACTTTGGATTTATCAAATCCAAGCTTTGTGGATGCACCACCGAGAGATTGCTTCCCAGTAATTTCCATATATCTCTGAGCTCTGTGAATGCAGCTTGCCAAACACCAACGGATGTCAATGAGTTCCATCTCTTCCGGATCAATCTGGTCGTAGTCTTCTTTGGTTAACTCACAGTTACCAATCTTGCCTGCAACTAGACCATCATACGATTCCAGAACAGATGCAAGGAAGCTCATTTGTTGTTTAGCTGCATTGATGCTCATTGCAGGAGAATTCTTCAATTTAAGAGCAATGTTGCACAAAATCTCCTCAGTTTCATCAGAACTTGATTTTGAAGATGAATGATATCCAGAATGATAACTTGATGAAGTTGTTTGTGGTTCTTTCATCTTCTCACCACTGAATGCTGTCTTTGGTGAACTGCCAACTTTCTCCAAAGGTACATTGCCTTTGTAGTATAGACCAACATTCTGATGATGAGATGAACCACTCATCTTGTTTTGCTTTTGTAGCTCCAGATCATGACTCTCAATCTTTTCTAACAATGCATCAAGAGAAATCGTATCATATAAAGCATCATTTTTCAAGATAAAAACAAACGTTTGCCACTGATCAGCTCGTGGTAACGCTTCAATTACTTTATCAACAATTTCTTCTCTCGTTTTAAGAATTTTAAATCTTTCAAGTTCAATCTTTAAATGGAAAAACCCTCAATCATTTGCCTCACAGTTTCTCCCTTTAAACTGTCAAACAAATCAAATTCTTTTTTCAATAAAGCTATTTTGTTTTTCTGAATTTGTTTACCCCCCTTAGCTTTAACTTTTAAAGCTTTCCATACAGATTTAGATGACCCATCATGAATTAGTAATGAAAAAATGTCATCTCGAACTGCTTGCTGGATCAAAGCAATCATCTTCTGTTCGTATGAAAATTTCTTTTTGTCTTCCTCTGAATAATCTTTGATCAGAATTTCTTCTCCTTTGTCATTTGTTGGGTTAGCATATCCGAACTTCAAACAAAACCAACTCTCATGTGCATATGCCTTTGTCCAATTGACAAACCTCTCCTTCCACCAAACATAATCTTCAATGTTATTCAGCTTCGGAGGTTTTGAATAGGTTCCATAAAAATTGTCATTGTTAATGTTGTCTTTGATGGTTTTCGTTATCGCTTTGGGTGTATCGTTTGAACCTTCCACTGTATCCGAGGTAAACGCGTTATAGAACGTATTGAAAAATTCTTCAGCCATGATGTGATCTTCTCGATTAACAGCACCTTTTATTCACCTTGAATCACAAACAAACAAACACAATGAGTTTAAACAATATCAAACAAATGAATCGGACGGGTACTCGAATGAGTGAGTCGACACAAGTCAATAGTGAAAATAATCGCGTGATAACGTTGTCCGTTCGGATGAGATTGCTATCCGGATGGAGATCCGTGCGGATGGGGATCCGGGAGATGTTGTACGCACGGGTGGTGATACGTACGGGTGGGGATCCGGAGATGTTATCCGCACGGGTGGTGATACGTACGGGTGGGAATGTTATCCGTGCGGACAAATTGTCCGTGCGTATGGCAAGTCAACAAGTCAACACGGATGGCTGAAAGTAATCCGTGCGTATGATGCTATCCGTGCGTATGGCTTGTACGTGCGTATGGCTTGTACGTGCGTATGACACAACTCCTATTCGACCAACAAACAATATCACATGCACTTTAATAACTTCACATGTTCACCGAATGCAGATTGATCACGTGATTTGCTGATAAACAATCAATAGCCGACAAACACTATCACTATCACATGCAATTCTTATGAACTGACAATAGTGAAAGAGATCACGTGACCGTTCTTAATAAATCACATGCATATCGACAAGTAATCATGCAAGTAACAAGTCAACAGGTCAACAAAGGAATCTTTAGTCTAATTGTTATCCGTGCGTACAAGCATTCATGCGGATAGGTCAACGTAGGTCAAAGCGGATTGGTTATCCGTGCGTGCGACTTATCCGCACGGATAGGTCATGCGTGCGTATGACCTTCAATGACAACAGCAACAGTTTTCAACATTTTCGCACCACAAATTTCTAATTTTCTCACAAAATACTTTGAATTTGATTTTGAAAATTTGAAGGCTTGTAAATCATGCATATACGCACAACATATCCAAATTTTAGCCGATTTTAACCGTAAAATCTTGTTTAATTTTGCGTTTTTCAGTTAGAAACGTGAAAATATGAAAATATGAAGTACTTAGACAAATCTGAGTGAAATTTCAATCTGAATCTGCTGAAATCAAGTGCGAAATCGTGTGAATGATCTTCGCAACCGAGCTCCTGCTCTGATACCACTTGTTAGGACCGGTTTGACTCCGAACGATTGCGAACCGACTCGTACGACGTGCGGAATCCGTGCACGAGCGAGACCGAAACACACGAGACCGTAATCTAACTGTGATTCTATTGATGAATATGATAACGTACAGCACCTGAATCACTTGGAATGTGCTTTCTCTCTCTAGACTCTCTCTCTAGATCTCAAGCTCTCCAAAACACAAAATGTAGCCAAAGTCTCCAAAAGTTCCTAATTCTAACCCTATCTCATCTATTTATAGGCCAAGGCTTATAAGAGCTTTCCTCTTATTTACACTATTGCCACCTTGCCCTTTTCTAGATATTTCTAACTATTACAACATAAAGCCTAGAATTTAACAGTTTCTGCTATGGTTTGAGATAACGGAGGCGATAGACATAAATGCACTAACAAGTAATCCTTCAGGAGGCTCATAACTCCAGATACTCAGTTCACCCTAGAGGTGACAAAATGTATCAAGATTTGAAAGCCAACTATTGGTGGATAGGTTTGAAGAAGTCCATTGCCACACATGTAGCGAAATGCCTGACATGCGCTCAGATTAAAGCTGAACATCAAAAACTGTCAGGTTTGTTACAACAACCAGAACTTCCCACATGGAAGTGGGAGATGGTAACCATGGATTTTATAACCAAGTTACCTAAAACAAGGCATGGAAACGATACTATATGGGTCATAGTTGACAGACTGACTAAGTCAGCACATTTCTTACCCATCAAGGAGAATCGTAGCTCTGACAAGCTAGCTCAGTTGTATGTGGATGAAATTGTATATCTCCATGGAGTGCCAGTATCTATTATATCCGATAGAGATACTAGATACATCTCTCATTTTTGGAAAAGTTTCCAACAATCATTAGGTACTCGTTTGAATTTTAGTACTGCTTACCATCCTCAAACGGATGGGCAAAGTGAGCGTACAATTCAAACTTTGGAAGACATGCTTCGTGCATGTGTTATTGATTTGGGTGGTAGCTGGGATGTCCACCTACCTTTGATTGAGTTCTCATATAACAATAGTTACCATACTAGCATACAGGCTGCGCCTTTTGAGGCATTATATGGGAGGAAATGCAGAACGCCTGTTTGTTGGGCTGAAGTTGGAGAGACTCGGTTATCAGGACCTTATATAGTCCTTGAAACAACGGACAAGATTGTCCAAATTCGTGATCGTCTAAAAGCTGCCAGAGATAGGCAGAAAAGTTATGCAGATAAGAGGCGAAAACCTCTAAAGTTTGAGGTAGGCGACAAAGTCTTACTAAAGGTATCAACATGGAAAGGTGTGATGCATTTTGGTAAAAGGGGCAAGTTAAGCCCAAGGTATATTGGACCATTCGAAATCATCGAATGTGTCGGCAGTGTAGCTTATAAGCTAAACTTACTTGAAGAGCTTAGTGGAATTCACAATGTGTTCCACATCTGTAACTTAAAGAAATGTCTAGCTAATGAATCGCTAGCAATGTCTCATAAAGACATACAGATTGATGAAAGCCTGAGGTTTATTGAAAGACGTATATCGATCGAGGATCAACAGGTTAAAAAGCTCTGAAGGAAGCATGTACCGATAGTGAAAGTCAAATGGGATGCCCGTAGAGGACCTGAATATACGTGGGAGGTTGAGTCCACTATACGACAAAAGTACCCTCACTTGTTTCAGTAAATCTCGGGGTCGAGAATTCTTTTAAGGGGGTGAGGATGTAACACCTCGTAAAAATGTGTCCAATTATGTGCAGACACGTGTCCTAAACCCTACTCATGTGAAAGGTTGAATTACAAGGACTAAAGTTTTCAAACGATGAAAATGCGTATGCGAAGGGACTAAAAGTGTCAACATGCCAAACTTATGCCTCTGATTGACCACATATGACGATTATGTTCTTAAACGAGTAATTGTTCGGATATAAGAAGCCGTTTGTGAAAGTAACCAAAAGTTTACTAGATGTAGGGGTTAAATGTGTCAACATGTTAATTATTACCTCTGAGTGACCTTTTAACAAACTCGGGGCTTCTTAATGTTCGATAATACTCCCAAGAATATGTGATATCAAATTCACGAGGTTTCGATATCGTTATGTGTTATTTACGCCAATTCCCAAGAATAAGGGTTAAAAGCGTCAACCAGCAGAAACTAGTGTTTTCGGTAATCGTTTAACGAAACTGGACCTAACGGTGTTTGGTTATACTCCCTAGATCATCTACAAACTAACTACAAGGGTTAAAAGTGCCTAAAATGAAGTTAATTTGAGTAAATAAAGGCCAGGGACTGAAACTGCCTAGTTTCAAACATTTGTAACCGGAACACAGGAGAGTCGCGGGGCGCGTAAGCTCCCCTTAACTCTTACGCGGCCCGCGAGAGAATGCCCTGATCAGAAAAATAAGGACAGCTGCATGTTGCAGCCTGTTACACCGCCTTTGCATGGCTGATACTCGAAAACCAGGGCTTGTTGATGGTTTTTACTGAAACCTAAACACTTGTAATCATCTGGGGACATCCATAACACCTGTGATGATCTTAGATCATGCTCCTCAACTATAAATAGGACTCCTTGGTGCCTTGTTTCATTGCTCACATCATTCTAATCACTTCTCCTCTCTATATGCTAGGATTCCTGATAATAAGGAAGCTCATTCTAGTTCAACATTCATGCTAGGACCATATGTAAGTGTCCATAGCCACTTTTAGTTCAGTTTTGTTATTTAAAAACCGAAAAGTCAAAGTTGCCGAAAAACGGCTTTGACTCTCGCTTTAGACCTAAACGGTCTAGCCATTGTTCGAGGCGAATATGGCTACGTGATCATAATTAGGTGTGTGTTAATCCCTAAAAAGGGCACATCCTAATTACCACATTTACTTAGTTATTTGTCGGGTCAAAGTAGTTAATTAAAAAGTCAAACTTGTCAAATTTTTTAATGAAAACGGAATCTGATAATGTAGAAGGTATAAACCATATTTTATCACTTTAATAACTTGGTAAATATTACTAGAACACGTCTAAGCATGCTGAACCTGACAATTTTGAGTTTAGGGTCGGTTCACAACCGAAAGTCGCAAAAGTTTGACTTTTGCTTTGACTTTCAGTTCTGACCCAATTACGCTTAATTCTTCTATGTTTTAAGCTTCCATTAGGACCATTTTATGTTGTAATATAACCCTCTGAAGTTATATTCCCTGGTCATTAGTATTCTGAATTATATACTAGTTTTCGTTATTATGCTTATAATTGACCATTATGCCCTTTTGATCTAAAATGAGATTTTTGAATATGTGAGCATGCAAATAGGGTAAGTACTGATATATAAACTTGTCTAAACTATTTTGACATTATTTTCTGGTTTCAAAATGATTGTTAGTGCATGCGTCTGTTGACTTCGTCTTGTATCGAGTCTTGTACGTAGAATGTTAGATCAGGGCAAGCAAAACGAGAAAACATGTCAAAAGGCTAATTTCGCAATAAATTAGACATGTAATTTCGCACGAAATTACATTGCCTATAAATACCCCTGATTTCGTTTCATTTGTAACTTTTCCGGTCAGAGCAACGAAGTGTCGTCTCGCTGTAAATTGCTTTCAAATCAATAACACGACAGTTTAAAGTGTATTTCTAGCTGAATTGACCTTAGTACGTCTGTTTCCGCCTTTCGTACTGAGCAAAACTCTTCTGATCGACTCGTTCGGGTCTGAAAACGATCCTATAAGTGGTATCAGAGCACAGGAGGAAGAGTTCTTACCAATTCAGCTGAAAATTCTAATTTCTACACCTTCTTTTTCAAAATTAACAAGTTTTCACGGATAAAATGTCTTAATTTTCTCACATTATATGCGCAATAGTGTTTTAACAAACCCAAGAAAGTTTCAGATGTTAAAACGGCTTAAAACCTGATCAATTTTGACAAAATCAGCTCGAGATGATGACATCAGCAGTATTTCACATGAAATAGCAGTTTAATTTCGCACGAAATAGCATTTTTAGGCTTATTTCGCACAAAATCACACAGGTTCAGTAATTTCGCACGAAATCAACGGATAATTTCGTACGAAATTAGCTATTTCGCACCAAATCAGCTTTTTCGGTTGGATATTTCGTACGAAATCACATATTTCGCTTGAAAGTGTGTTATTTCGCACGAAATTAGTAATTTCGTTTGTAAGTGTCTTGCAGGTAATTTCGCATGAAAACATTGTTTGACAATTTCTTGAAAACCGAAACATGGAAGAGGAATTTTACAACGCATTTGCTACACCGGTTACCCCGATTACTCTTGCACAGAACACGATGTTGGAAAATGAAACGGGGACGAAGCAAAAACCGCCTAAGCTCATGAACATCGAGGAGTATAAGGGTTGGGAAGGACGGTTTGAGAACTGGGTACAAGCAAATTATCTAGATGCTTGGGAATGTGTCGAGACGAAATACGTTAGACCGATGAATGATGACGAAGAGATTATTGCAATTAAAGATCTAAGTCCCGATAATTGAAAGAAATACAAAGATGAGAAAATGATGCTAAGTCTACTACAACAAGCAGTGAAAGAATATATCTTGGTTCTATTGCAACATAATGGAACTTCGTATTCAATCTGGAAAGCATTAAAATCAAAGTTTCAGGGAAGCCAAGAGATGGTCAAGAACAAAAAATCGCTTTTAAAGAAAGAATTCGATCTGTTTCGTGGATTGAAAAATGAAAGCACAAAGCAAATTATTGAAAGATACTGCAATTTGTTAGCCAACATGAGGAGATCGAGCATCGAGAAAGATAATGAAGAGTTGATCGAAAAGTTGGCTGATGCATTACCATATGAGACTTGGGGTACATATCTCATGATGTTGAGGAACAAGAAAGGTTTTAGCAATCTGACATTGAGCAAATTCATGGAAAAGATTGAGGCTCAGGAGATGGAACAGAGAAAGGTTTTAAGAATGATAGATTTCGATGGTGAACAAGATATTGGTCTTTATTACAAAGGTGGTGTAAGTGATAAAACCACCAACATGTCACCGAAGATTGAGACTGCATTCAATGCAAAGAGTTCATCAGAAAGTTCTTCAAAAGGATCAAACAGCAACACAAGTTTTTCATCATATCCATCATTTGATCCGAACATTTCAACAACAAAGAATGGCAAGAAGTTACAATGCAACATTGTACTGAATCTGGAAAATGATGAAGATTATTCAGCACAAATTGCTAAGAGTTACATGTCTTTGTTGGGAACAGTGTTGGAGTCTTATGGAAGTTTTGTGGCGGGACGGATCGGGAATCCTATGTTGACAAAAGAGGATTACGATCAAATAGATGCTGAAGAGATGGAATTGATGGACATAAAGTGGTGTTTGGCAAGTGTGTTGAGAAGAGCTGAGAAATTTAAGCAGATCACAGGAAGAGATGATTTACGTGAAACTAATGTTTCTACTTTAGGTTTTGATAAATCTAAAGTCACTTGTTTTCGTTGCAGGGAAAAAGGACACTTCAAGAGGGAGTGCAAAAACCGCGAAGCAAGTGGAGCTCAAAATCTGTTCAACAACAAAAATGATTACTATTGAAAGGCCATGTATCATCAAGTTGCTCAACAACAACAAGAACCACAAGTTGCACATGGTAGGAAAGTGATTGAAGAATCTTCAAAAAGAGCTTGTATGGTGAATCAGGATGATTAAAAGCTAACGGAAGGTTTCAACTGGGACAAATATATCTCAGATGATAACAAAGCATGCCTAATCAATCAAGATGATGAAAAATTGCCTGAAGGTTTTAGCTAGGCAAATTTCAATTGGGATGATTATGATCCAAACAAAGATTCAAATCACAAAGCGTATGTTGCTCGAGTTGAAGAAGATAGTGATGATGATCGTGAGTATCATGCTAGAAGATTGGCAGCCGATTTGAAATTGATAGCAGAAAGTGATAGTGATGACGATAAAGCTAAAAAGAAAGAGAAAAAGATCAAAACACCAGTCAGTAGTGATGATGAAGAAGTACCAGTGATAAAGAAAAAATTGGACATTCCAAAGTTTAAAGTTAATACAGAAGCTAACGCTAAAAATGTTCCGGTGATTTGTGAGAATTGTGAGATCATCAAGAAGAAAAACAGTGAACTGATTAACAACATAAACCAGTTGAAGGAATCATATGATGTTCTGAACAAAACTATGAATCAGTACAACCAATCAAGCGAAGAACAAGCAACAACAATGAAGACACTTCAGGGAGCTTTCATGATAAAGCAGAAAAGTGTGAACAATTACATTGAAAAGTGTGCTGTGCTTGAGCAAAAATTGGAAACCCAAAGAATTGAAACTGAAAGAGAAAACCGTTTGTTAAAAAGTTACTCATGTACTTCTTATGTCACTGACAAGATTTATCCAACTGTTGAAGGCATGAAGGCATTTGAAGATGATGAAGTAACTGAAGAACAGAAGCTTTCTAAAGAAAAGACTCCTAAAAAGAAGAAAGGAAAGAAGAAGGATACTAAAGTGAATGATTCTGGTAAGAAACAAGGTTTCAGTTACAACAAGTGTCCACCCCCGCTTGAAAATGGATATTCTCCGAGAAATCCAAATTCAGAAAGAGTCGAAAAGGCAATAAATTTACAGTGGGAGTCAGAGTCTTCAGTTAACTTGCCAGAAAATATTGATGTCACGTTTACGTCATCTGACACTGATCATGAGTCCCAGTAAATAAAGAAAGTAGTCGATCAGGTGTTGGATAAAGATGAATCCGAGGAGTCAAAGTTGGAGTCTATTTCAGAGTCAAAGTCTATGTCCAGCACTCCGAGTCAAACCGACAAACAGGGCCAAAGGGTTTACAATAAAGAATTTCTTCTATCAAAATCTAATTTGAATGATGAAACATTTAAAGTGGCTTATAATTTGAATGATTCTGACAAATTATATTTTTATGAGGAATTTCCAATAAGAGGTGTTAAACCAGAAATGATAAAAAAGGTTTTCAAACTAACAGAAATTAATATTTCTGAAATAAAAGATGTAAATCTTAATGATAAACCTAAAAAGTACATCTCAAGAGTTCAACAACGTTTAAAAAAGAAAAAAGGGTTACAGTTCTAGTTCAGGTTATCAAAAGAAAACGAACCATAACGGTAATTTCAAAAAGAAAGGTCTTGGATTTATTCCATCAGAAAAACAGAAAAATGAAAAATATGTTCGAGATTTTAAATCAAAAATGATATTTGTTTCAGGTACATCTACTGAAGAAGAAAAAGAAAATCTATTCAGAAATCAGCCAAACAGAGAATTCCTTGCAAAGAAGCAAGAAGAGATGAAGACTGCGGGTCAGATGAAAGAAACGAGAATTTGTTTTCAACGCAACACTGATGGACATATTGCCAAAGATTGTTCAAAGGCAATAAAATCAAAACAGGGAGTTTCTCGTAAACTGAAAGATAAAGAAGTTATGTTTAAACCACCAATTGATAGAACCAAACTTTTCAAAGATTCAAAATTTGAAATTGGTGAATGTTCAAACAGATTTTACAAGAAAAGGGGAAATCTTGATAACCAAAAATGGGTTGTTAAGAAGTCTGATGATAGTTCTAGCAATGATTATGATTCTTCAAAATCAGAGGAGCTATCATCTGGCGAATTTGATTCCACAAAGTCAGAGGAGTCACAAGTTGAGGTTAAATGTGAAAACTCAGTGCCGATTGTGGATGATGTGAATTTTCCACCACTTCGGGCTGAAAATTTTAAGAAGAAAGTTGGTAAAATTGAAATTTCAAATCAATTTTTCTCAGAAAAGAAAGATTTGATATTGAGAAAGCGTTTAATTCCAAAGTTCATAACATTTTTGGAAAAAATGGTTAACAGGAAGTTAAAAGGAGTCAAGGAATTTTATGAGATGAAAACAAAGAAGCAAGGTAAAGTATCATCTCTGGTTTGTGACTGGGATGGTACACACTACGAACAGTAAATTCCTGGACTTGCCGGAGCTCCCAAGTTGGTAATCGTGGAGCAGGAATCGGCATCTTTCTTATATTGTTTGTTTGAAAAATTGAAAATAGTTCACAAGTGTGACTTGCCGAAACTCCCAGGTTGGTAGTGTGGAGTAGGAATCGGCATTCTGAGAATTCAACTTACATGTGGTATTGGTTGGTAAGCCATGTGGTTGAAAAAGGTTTTTACCTGCAAGTGGTAAATCAAGGACATTAAGTTGTACTTGCATTTTCCTACAAGTGGTTGAAAAACTATGTGATGAATCAAATCCCTAACCTACAAATGGTAAAATCAATCAACAAAACTTATTTTCTGGAAAAACCATTTGATTAATACAAACTTAAGTGTTTTGAAATCAATGGGAAAATAGTTTGTTGTGAGGGGGAATTCTGATTGTTTATGCCAAGAGGATGGCGATTTGAAGTGATTTGATATCAGTTGTCAAGTTACTTGTATAGTTTGTTTTCAAATTCCTTTAAATGTGTTTGCATTTTAGGGGGAGTAAGAAATTTCAGAAAATCCAAAAACATTTGAAAATTTGAAAAAATCAAAAACATGATAAAATTCAAAATGAGTTTTTGTGTCAAAAAAGAGGAAATGATAGTACATCAGTGGACTATCACAACATGCTAAAGAATTGGAAAGTTAAAATGTGATAAACGATCTCACTGATGATATGCCAGTAGGTTTTTGCACATTTAGTAGATTGTGATGAGATATAAACCTAAATTCAAACTTGCTTATATCGTGGGGAACATCTCTCGGATATATGGGTAACCCCCGAAATCTTGTTTGAAAGGTCCTTCTTTCTGAGATACTAGGTCTTTATGCTCAGTGATATCTGGGGTATTATCCTGGGACTTCTGATTTTGAAAAAGCAATGGCCTAGTCCCCGGAGAATACTTTCTACTTGCTTGATATATAGCCAACCCTCAGCATAAAAAATGATGAAACATTGCAAAATGCTAATCATGTACTGTTGAAACAAAAGATCCTCCAAATGGGACACATCAAAAGTTGAAGCCGTCGTCTCTCTGCTGAACGGAAGTTCTGACCTGAGCTCTCACGGTTTTTCGCAATTTAACCCCTTACAGATATCATCTGTGGTATACTCACCTGTAAGACTGAATATTGGGATCTAGATATGGGAGTACATTCTGAGGTGGGACATATGATTAAGTTTAAGTGCTTAAGACATTAATTCGTATCTCGAAACAGTTGAACTTTGTGTGAAAATTTAAGTGGATCAGTATACTGACAATCTAAGTGAATCGTTTAGATCTTAAAATGTTTAAAGCTTAACGGTGTTGGTGATTTGTTTCATAAACTGATATGATCCTTTTACACAAACTCACAAAAATATTGTTTGTAAATATTTCTTCTCTGCTTTTCATTACATTCAAAATTCAAAAAGATTTTTAGTGTGTTTTAGCATAAATTTTGAAAAATACAAAAAGATTTTCGACAACTGGTGTTGGAAAACTGATTTTCAAAATTCCAAGTGCTAGACAGGATGAACAAATGGTTTGGGAGAGTGTGTTTTGAAATTAAATGAGAAAAGGTTTTTGCAATAAAAACGTTATTCCTTCAAGTGGTTCATCAAAGATTAATATTATAAAATCATTCTTTGATTGTATAATTCCTGCAAGTGTTCATAGATGATGAGATTGTTTTTACAAGTGATCATCAAAAAATTTATTTTTGGGTAGAGATTGTGCAGGATAAGAGCTAGGTGATTTTGGGATAAATGATAGAGAGCCAGGTTCAGATACCTGAGGACTCTGTGATTTAAACAAGCTAGGTTGCGATCCCAGCATATTGAAAGGGGGAGTCTGAAGACACCTAAAGAAAGGAATGTGTTGGTGCTGATGAAAATAGAAGAGAGAAGATTTGAGGATGCTTTACAGTGTCAAGATACTTCAAAGAGTTCGAGAGGACTGATAAAGACTGAAGATGCGAAGACTCGACACTGAAGACTCGTCAACATTCGAGGGGGAGTCTGTTAGTGCATACGTCTGTCGACTTCGTCTTGTATCGAGTCTTGTACGTAGGATGTTAGATCAGGGCAAGCAAAACGAGAAAACATGTCAAAAGGCTAATTTCGCATGAAATTACATTGCCTATAAATACCCCTGATTTCGTTTCATTTGTAATATTTACGGTTTGTGCAACGAAGTGCTGCCGAAGTGTCGTCTCACTGTAAAACGTTTGCTAATCAATAATATCGACAGTTAAAGTGTATATTGTGCTGAATTGACCTCAGAATGTCTGTTTCTGCCTTTCGTTCTGAGTAAAACTCTTCTGATCGACTCGTTTGGGTATGAAAACGATCCTATAATGATGTTATATAATATCGCAAATTTAGCTTTTATAAATATTAAATTACGCTTTTATGCATAATTCATGTTTAAACATAAATTTTGACCATAAACTCATTACCTACTGTTATGATATCATTTTTAGGGATTATTGGAATGTTGGGTCAGATTATATACTGACCATAACTTAGAGTTCTTGTATAAATTCCATAATTGATGATAATGCCCTTTTTACTAATAAAATGAGATTTATATATGATTAACATGCCAAACCTTTTTCTACTGATTTAATATGAAAAATAAAATATTTTAAACATTCAAGGTTGATCAAAATCTCAGAATTTCATAAACATCACAAATATCGTCAATTATCGACTTTTACGCTAATTAGGTGCATACTATGGTTTAAAACCATATTTAGCACCCAAGACATGTTACCTACTGAATTTATAAATAAAATTTAATATTTTTACAGTAGGTATAAGTCATGAGCTCAGATTTCCAATTTTGTCCTTAAAAGCATATGTAAAATGACCAAAATACCTTTTCGGGGCATAGTTTGGTAATAAATGGTAATCCACACATATGAATGAAATCCTACTGTTTTAACATCATAAAATAAATATTTTTACAGAATGTTTTAGACCAGAACATCAGTTTACTTTTAAATTTCTTTTATAAACCTCAAAATTACCAAAATGCCCTTATGGGACTTAATTTGGTTTTAAATTCTTTTTGGGCATATATGTTAACATCCTACTAATGTATTAACATATTTTAAGCATAATAACATGTGAGACATGTATATGGTTCATTTGGTTACCCATTATGCATTTATCCATTCAGTTCGGTTTATGTAACTAGTTTACATGGATTAGCCGAAATGGGTTTAACCTATTCATTTTAACTTCAAAATCCAGAATGTGTTTAGTTTACCCATATTATACAAGTATCCAAACTTGTCGGGTCTAAATCACATTCCATTCCGGTCTCCGTTTAATCTAGCGTTTCAAACCGTAAAGTATGTTTCAAACTAACCGGTCTAAGTCTTTAACTTAAATAAAGACCCGTTAGTATCCTAATAGGTTAATAAACCTTCCATACAGATTGAGTAGCTTCGGTAGAAGGTATTTGCATAAGGCCTTAGGAAACATACGGCTGAGTAACATCTTTACACATCTAGCTCAGGTAAATACTTTTAAGTTATTTTCCCTTATACGGGCTTGGCATACGGTATAATATAATACCGCTTGGTCGGGTATGGAATCATTTAATCGAATTGTGATTAATAAATTACATAACCCGTTTTTATCTATTTTGTTTGATAACATAAACATTGGGGGTTAATACGACCGTGTCCTGGATATCCTCGGCTCATTTCATTTGAAAATGGCCGCGACCTATGCACGGGGTGTAGGCATACACCTGACAGATGCAAATGCTAAATGACCCACATGTTAGGGATAACTCCTTTGTGGGTTCTATTGTGGTGACTCGGTTAATCATGACCGGATTCCAAACCGGCCCCATATGTATGACAAACATGTAAATCTGTATACAAGATTTTAATAAAAAATTGTCCCAAGTTATAAATGGTTTTGTGCCTTGTACACCTAAATCAATTTTCATAAACTCTTTTTAAATGATTCGGTTAATTGTATTTACCAGTGAAAACTGACGTATTTTCCAAAGACTAAGTGACAGGTACCTCTCGAAATTAGGCTGGAGCTACTTGGTGTCAAATAAGAGGATCTTGCAAATCCTTAGATGCCTGAAGTCTGTTATTTCAGTTTCTTGTATTTGTTTTTATGATCTGCCTATGGATCTCTATTACAACCAGTCTGTATATTTTTTTTATTTCGGACACTCGGACATTATGGTTTGTAATAGTAATTATCTACCAAGCCTTTTGCTGTGCTATAATATTGTGTTTATTGTCTATGATGATATCAACTACGTCACGATACTCCCCACCGGGCCCACCGGTACTATGTGGAAATATCGGGGTGTGACACCAACAATATGAAACGTTTTGTCATGTTAAGGGTGAGTCATTAACCCAGCAGCTTGAGAGGTTTAGTTGTCTGATTAGTGAGCAAAAACTGGTTAATGTTGAATACGCTAACTCTACTTTAAATAGTAGGTTCCTTAGATCATTACCAGAAAAAATGGGAGACTATAGCCTTTGTTATTAGAAATTTTGTTGGGTTCAAGGAGATAAGGCTGACTCAACTTCATGGAAGGCTTCTCACATATGAAAGAGAGCTTAACCAGAAAAAGAAGTTACAAGAGTCAGGGAAAGTGGCTAATGATTACATTCTTGGTAACACAACATTTTTTGGTCAGGAAGAGTCATCTGGTGGTAGTAAGGAACAGAGTTATGATCATACATTAACATAACTGCAGGTGGAGCCTTCAACTCTGAGCCTTACTCACCTAAATAGCTGGAAAAATTGGCAACATCAATCTAACCAGTGAAGACTACGCACAAATTGATAAAGAGGAGATGGAATTGACTGATATCAAATGGGCATTTGCAAGTGCAGTGAGAAGAGCTAAAGATTTTATGGAGAAAACAGGAAGAACTAATCTGGAGAGCAACAAGGATACTCCATACAGCTTTGACAAAGGGAAGGTTACCTGTTTCAACTGCAGAGAAAAGGGGTATTTTAAAAGAGAATGCACGAAGCCTCCACAACAAGGAAATCAGTATCCTTTCAACAGAAATCAAGTTACTAACAATGAAAGAGCAATTGTTCCTGCAAACAATTCCAACCAGGCTTTGATTGTTTAGACAGATGAAGGATGTGATTGGTCTATTCAATTGGTAAACGGTGGTGGAGGAGGCACTGCATACTATGCCAAAATTGCAAAGAATAGTAGTGATGGAAAATTTTCCAGAAATGATGATAGTTCATGGGATAGCAATAGTTCAGATGAAGCGGGATCGACTTCAAGTGAAGATCAATCTGAAGATGTTGGTGCTGAGGTAGATGATGTGATTACTGAAACTGAATCAACGGATAGCGACGAAGCAGCTTTGGAGCATGAAACAGAACGGTCATCTGATGAGTTTTCCAAGCATCTCTCATCAATTGGATCTTCCACTCTTCTAGCAGCATTCATGGCTTGTTTGGATTGCCAATCCAGTCAGGCAAGTTTTGATAAATCTATCTTGTCTAAGTGTTTTGAATATATGGTTTTAAAAGGTAAATACTTAGAGCTAGAAGGTAAATTTGGTCACACCAAGAAACATCATCAGAGTATGATTGTAGATTTGACAAAGTGCACTGAGGCAAACACAACTCTTAAGAAAAATGAAAAGGAATCTAAAACGACAACTGAAACCTTAAGGAAAGATGTATCTGAGTTAACAAAGAATGTTTTCAGAAATAAAACATCGATTAACAATTATATTAACTTGCCTGAAGAAGCAAAAAGGAGTTAGCCTGTGCAAAGTCTGAACACGATGCAATCAAAATCAAATTGGACAGTTACTCCAACTCGAGATATGTTTTGGATCATATCATCGATGTTCAAAAGAAGAAGGTGATGTAAAGTGCATTGGTTATAAGGCTTGTCCTCCCCTGGTTAGACACAAGTACATCAAATTTACGGCTGGTCTAGGGTTCACTAAGGGCACATCCTTAAGTCAAAGTCAATCGGATGACATCAATGACTCAAAGTCTGTGAATGATTAAAGTCCTCCCATTATTAAGGATTATGATAGTTTGGATGACGAATTGGATGAGGACAAACTTGAACATTCAGAAACGGTAACAAAAGAGAAAAACATACCTCTCAAAAATCACATTCTTTGTGATCCACCTGCAAAACAGTTTGTGACTGCTACAGCCAAACCAATTGAATCTTCTACTGAGAGTTGTGAAAGCGTGAACTTGCTTTACACGTTGATTGGTTCTGATAAAATATATTCAGATAATGATTTCCCAATAAAAATGTCAATCAATCCTTGATTGATAAATTTTTCGAGGATTCTACTAGTAAGTTTTTGGTAAAGTCAAGCCCAGGAGTTGTAGTAACTCACTGTGCTCCTATCCCAAAATCCAAAGTTAGAAAGAAATACGGGAATGAAAAATTGCAATCACAAAACAATCAACGAAAGCAAAATCACGCTACCCAAGGAAAGGGAAAAGGCAAACAAAGCCAAAATAAGAAGAAGGTTCAGAAGGTGAATTTCGTGAAATCCCGAGTGACTGATAAAATTGAATCTTTTGAAAAGAAATCCAACATGGATTTTGTTATACAAAGTCAAATTTTGAAAAGAAACAGTCAAAACAACTACACACAACACACAAACTGTTGTGATTTAGGACCAAGTACCTCAAGATCATGAAGTTCATCATCAAGCTCCTACATTTATGATACTCTAAGGTTTGTTGAGCGGAGATCATGTTTTGAATGCGGTGAGTATGTATATATATTCAGAAACTATCCATATCTCATGAAAGAAAAGGCAAAAGTTGATGCCCCCCCCCCCCCCCGCGCAATGGTAACAATTACCATATAAGATCTGTTTCACCAAAACATGACCCTCGTCTTGTTAAACAATGAGAAATGAAACAGAAAAAGAAACAAAGAAAAGAAGTTGAAAAGGCTTTGAAACAAGAGGTTATCCAAACACAGTCTGTTAAATCAGATGTTAAAAATGAAAAACAGAAACAGATTTGGAAACCAAAATTAGTAACTGTTTCAGGGGGAGCTCCATCAATTCCTAATCATCGGGAAATGGAAGTCACAATCCTCGATGATGTCGGACGACCCAATTCTATGAAGGCTTAGGTCCCCCTCTCCAACTAATCTCTCAATGAGTGTGCAGGATGTTCCAGGAGGAATTATTGATAGTCATAGGACTGTTGATAGTGGAACGTCCATGCATAAGATCGGCGACATAAGGCTCCGAAACATTGTTACTTCTAAAGAGAATATTGTTGCCTTTGATGGAGAGATAAAAAGAAAAGAAGACAAAAATGTCCGATGATTGAATTATAATGAAAGAATTTAAAAAACTTTGACAAAATGAAAATCATAACAAAGTTTGATTGTTGAAGGCTTTGATCGGGTCCTCAGGATAGATTCAATCGAAATGTACGCGCCTGCAGCACGTCGGAAGCTTTTCCAAGATTCTTGGCTGTTTCTTCCACAAGAAGTTCAAAGTCTAAAAGATTAACGTGCAGTGTACATTTCTCCACGGTGTGATTGAAGAAAATGTGTTTGTTGATCAAACCAACCGGGTGTGCGGATACCTTGGAGTGGATTGAACAACCGCACACTACTTCTAAAGGAGACAGATGAAGACCTTTGTTGGTGCAAAAGCATGTGGAAGACATCATGTATGGACCGTCCAAAGATGATGTGTACAAGCTTTCCCACATGCTCACTTGCTTTTTACCAGTCGGACCCAGAGGTTTATCATCTTGTTGTTGTGAAGAGATTTTTGAATTGATTGAGGCAGCTGAAAGATCGACCTTGAAATCCACACTGGGTGGATATCCAATTTGGGAGAGCACTCAGATTCCTGGCAATGCATGAAACAGTTGCAGTATTATGGTTTTGAATTTCTAATCTCTCCTATCTTTGTCAATATTTAAGCTGCTTTACGGATTACGAAAATCTCATACAACACTTTTTGGCCAAACACGTTGATCTCGTATATCACCTCACAAGTGATCGTTTCAATTTGAAACTAGTTAATGTTGTTTTGGTCCACACCGATTACCAACGTGCCAACTCATTTTTCCAAAATTCGATAAATCATTTCTGATTAACATTTAATTTTGGTAAACGGCATCGAGGTAAAACATGAGTTAATCCACATTGGGAAATCCTTTTTGTAAATATTTCTCTTGGGAAAATCCAAAAAGATGTTTTAAAAGTTTAAATTTACTTTTTGAATTTTAGGAGGAGTAATTTCCAAATCCGAAAAATATAAAAACAATAGAAAAACAAAAATGAGTTTCCTGGCGAGAAAAAGAGAAAATGATAGTACATCAGTGGTCTGTCGAAATCTCTTTGAACTTAAAATAAAAAACGATAAGCAGCTCTATATAAGATTTATCGGTAGGCTCACAATCATTTTAAAAGTGTGCAGGGCGATATAGACTTAATCGACTGAAGACCGTGTGGGAACCGCTCATTGGCATATGGTCTTATAATGTGTGCAAAATGCAACATATAAATTACATCAATTGTGGCATAAAACTAACCCTTTTTTAGTACTAATGTTGGAAAAAGTGTGCTTTTGTCTTCCTTTTGTATTTTCAGGATTAAATGAGCTCAAATTAACAAAAGAAGAAAAAAGACAGCTAAATCTAACATAAATACAAGAAAAGGAACAAACGTGACATGCCCGACCCCACGACAGCATCTTCCCAAGCAAAACAAGAAAACAGAAGGCTGAACACGCCCCGTGCTCAGTGAACACGGGGGCGTGCCCAAGTGCCAGCAGAAAAGACAAAGCTGTAGAAGCTTCTATCGCCCACCACGGGGTTGTGCTCAGCGGACACAGGGCCGTGGTCAACTCTAAGATTCGCATAATCTGGGAAATCTCGATAGTACAGATTTGCTTCTGCACACGGGGGCGTGGTCAACTAATGCAGACAAACTGCAATTAATGAAGAAAGAGATGAAGGGTGGACACGGGGCCATGCCCGAGCTTCTGTTCAGCCTATAAATAGGAGTGCTTGGCTCAAGTGCAAACCATCGCTTGGCACACCACCTCTCTCACACTTCACCCACCACCACAACCATAACACCATCTCATCCACCACCATCATCCATTGTCCATCATAGAGTGTGTGAGTCGTCTCGGGATCCAAGATTGATCGTAAGAGTTCTTGACAATCAAGGCCATGTTTACCTAAGTCTCTTACATCACTTGGTGAAGACAAAGTGTCTAGTATAATACTTTTTATTTTTTATCTTTTCGAACTTTTTACTTGGTTATGTATTAATGACTTTAATAACTAGTTTCTTATGTTGAAGGTGATTTTTCCTTATCGTTTGTCCGTGGTGTCTTGGCATTATTTTACTGTCTATATAAAATAAAAGATTTTCACCATTCATATCTCCACGGTCTATATGGAGGTATGTTGGCTACCTGGTCAGGGGTTTAAGGGAACAGTTTGGTAAGAGTCTTGCCATGTTCAGTGTATAGATCCTGCAAGGACCTGGGTCAAATTTAGTAGGACCTCCTTCAATACTTAACGGTATTGGATGGCGGGGGTCCAAACTCTTTGACCCCCTCATATGTAAGCTACTATTAATACTTTAACCCGGCTACTTAGGACTGTATCCCTGCTGACTCAGACTACTTAGCCGAGGGTAACGTCACCTTCAAAAGAGGGGCCTACCATAATATGCATTAATAACTTAATTAATTATCTTTCAATAATCCGACCCTTTAGGATTGTATCCTTGCTGACTCAAACTACTGGGTTGAGGGTAACGTCACCTTGAAAAGAGGGGCCCACTACAATAACTAAGATAATCTCTTAAAAAGTGAAAAAGTGCGGAAATAATCAAAGGTTACACTATACAGGAGTCGGAGCCAAGTGATTCATCTTGTCCATCTGTTTTTACTTTTATTTTATTTTCAACATTTTAGTTAGTTTTTATTTTTCTAGTTTAAAACTTTTTTCTAACTTTTTGATTTGATTAGACGTTGAGGATAAACCGGTACTAAAAGCTCTTGTGTCCTTGGATGACCTCGGTATCTTACCAACACTATACTACGCTTACGATGGGTGCACTTGCCCATATGTGTGTTTCGTGTTAATAGATATCGTTTTTTATAAATTTAAAACTTGGCTAAAAAAAGTGTAAAAGGGCTTAAAATAACCATTAAAACCATAACACACTTCACGCACATCAAGTTTTTGGCGCCGTTGCCGAGGACACAAGGATTTTAAGAAAGCTTAAAATCGACGGCCTAATCAGTTTTTCAAAACCTTTTTAAAACGCGCGCATATTTTTCTGCATTTTAGTTTAGTTTTGCATTTACAGTAGGTTGAACACGGGCCGTGCTCACTGAACACGGGGCCGTGCTGCATATTTTTCATAAAACACCCAGATACAGTAGGTTGAACACGGGCCGTGCTCACTGAACACGCCCCGTGCTCAACGAAATCAGTAACTTTAATTAAAACGCCCAGATACATATTCTGTACACGGAGCCGTGTCCACTGAACACGGGGCCGTGTCCAGCCTCTGTTTCCGTTTTATTTTTGTTTTCTGATCTCGAGACTTGGTTGTGGTCTGCTGAGTGACTCTTATGGATCAATACTCAGGAGGTTACAACGACAACTATGAGGAGGATGATTGTAGGAATAATTATTGCACTAATTGTGGTGACCCGCACTCGGTTCAATATTGTAACTTATATCAACCGTCCACTTCATACACCTACTATGAGGAGCCCAGGTACGAGCCATCAACTTCATATACATCCTATGAAGACCAAAGGTATGAACCTCCTCCCTCATACTCATATTTTAATGAACCAAGGTATGAGCCTCCTTACTCATACTTTGAGGAACCAAGATATGAGCCACCACCTTCATATGCTTATTATGAGGAACAATGGCGTGAACAACCCACCTCATATGAGTACTATGAAGAACAAAATTACGACCCTTATCCATCATATTCTTACAATGAAGAACAATGGTGTGAACCATCTACTTCATATGGGTATTATGAGGAACAAAGGATCGAACAACCGGATTCAAGCTTTGAAAATCCCGATCCTTTTTCTATAACCGAAGTTACCGATAGGATATTAGAACACCTTAGAGTTATCGATCGCTATAAAAGAATCTCGCGCAAGGGAAGAGGAGTCCCGCGCAAGAGAAGAATTAAATAAAGAAGAGATAACTGAAAGTGTAAAAATGGAAGAACAAATAAGTGAAAAACCGACACATGAGTTAAACAACGAAAAAGGTGAGTCTGACAACGTTAAAATTCAAGAAGAGTCTAATTTTGAAGAAATTAATCTCTTGTCACCTTCTTTTGAAAATCATTGTTTAGTTCCCACTCATGCTAAGTTTTTAAAAGAGTTGAACACTAACACTAAAATTGACAAAACAGTAAGTGTTAAGTTAACTAATGATCAAACCTCGCTAATAAAAGAAGACCCATTTGAAATTAACATCACTCCGGTTCCATGTTTCTTTCAAAATTCATTTATTAGTAATGTCACAATTGATAAAGATCTTTGTGTTAACATAATGCCCAACTACATTTTCGAAAAATTAAGTATTAGTGATTTTTCTCCACTTCAAATACCCATTTTCCTATCTAATCGGAAGGTAATAAAATCAATCGGTATAGTTGAGGATATCTTGGTTCAAACAAATCAAGTGGTAATCCCAACCGACTTTGTCATCCTCGATGACGCTCCTCTAATGTTGGGACGACCATTTGTAAAAACACACGAAGCTTTGAAAAACCGAAAGTACAACAATCTACCTCTTCAATTAGGGGCATTTAAAAAGAGTATCGATCTTGAGCGGTCAATGAAATATCCATTCGGCAATAATGACCCCTTAATCGAAGATGAAGATGAACCACCCGATACAAGTGAAAAGACTGACTACTTTGTTGAAGAAGAGGTCGCCATAGAACAAACTTTTAAACTTCTTGATCAAAATGAGCAACCAAATAAGGAGTCTCCTAAAGACCCCCCTCTTGAGCTCAAAGAACTTCCATAAGGTTTGGAATATGCTTTTCTAGACAAAGATGGTAAATTACCTGTAATTATTTCGTCTAAATTAGATAGTTTAGAAAAAGAAAAATTAATTAGTCTCTTGAAAAAACACAAAAATGCGATCGCTTGGAAGCTTGTAGATATTAAAGGAATAAGTCCTTCCATGTGCACGCACAAAATTTTAATGAATGATGACTACAAATCGGTAATACAACCACAATGTCGAGTAAATCCAAATGTTCAAGAAGTGGTTTAAAACGAAGTCATCAAATTACTTGACGCCGGACTTATTTATCCTATCTCCGATAGTCCTTGGGTAAGTCCCGTCCAAGTAGTTCCAAAGAAAGGAGGAATAACGGTAATAACTAATGAAAAGAATGAATTAATACCAACGAGAACCGTCACAGGATGGAGAGTATGTATAGATTATAGATGATTAAATGAAGCAACAAGGAAATATCACTTTCCTTTGCCCTTCATTGATCAAATGTTAGAAAGAATATCCGGTCATAAATTTTACTGTTTCTTGGATGGTTTTTCAGGTTACTTTCAAATCCCGATAGCACCCGAAGACCAAGAAAAGACAACATTCACATGCCCCTATGGAACTTTTGCTTATCGACGCATGCCGTTTGGTCTATGTAATGCCCCTGCAACATTCCAATGTTGCATGGTAGCCATCTTCCATGACATGATAGAAAAGACGATGGAAGTCTTCATGGACGACTTTTCTATCTTTGGGGATTCATACGACCAATGCCTCGATAACCTTGAACGAATGCTATCCCGATGTGAGGAAACTAACCTCGCCCTTAACTGGGAAAAATGTCATTTCATGGTAACAGAGGGAATAGTACTCGGTCGCAAAATCTCAAGCGAAGGAATGGAGGTGGACCGAGCCAAAATAGACACCATTTCTCGACTACCACCCCCATCCTCCGTTAGAGCTATCAGAAGTTTCCTAGGGCATGCTGGATTTTATAGGCGGTTTATCAAAGACTTTTCTAAAATTTCAAGGCCTCTAACAAAATTACTTGAAAAAGATGCTCCTTTCATCTTTGACAAGGATTGCAATCAAGCATTTCTAACCCTAAAGGAAATGTTAGTCAATGCACCTATCATGATAGCGCCTGATTGGAAATTTCCTTTCGAAATCATGTGTGATGCAAGTGACTTTGTAGTTGGAGTTGTCTTGGGACAAAGAAAAGAAAAGCATTTCCACCAAATTTATTATGCTAGTAAAACACTTAACGATGCACAAGAAAATTACACAACAACTGAAAAATAATTGCTACCTGTGGTATTTGCTTTTGATAAATTTCGCTCTTATCTTGATCTTTCTAAAACTATAGTCTATACAGATCATGCAGCCATTCGATATCTCTTCAAAAAGCTGGACGCAAAACCACGTTTGATTCGGTGGATTTTACTCCTCCAAGAATTTGTTATTGAAATCAAAGACAAAAGAGGAGCAGAAAATACCGCGGCAGATCATCTTTCGCGCTTGGAAGACCCAGCTTTGGAGGCAACCAGGGACGAGCAAATCAACAAAAAATTCCCAACGGAGTCCCTAGAAATGGTGGAATACAAAGAAGAGTCATGGTACGCCGACTATGCTAACTACCTAGCTAGCGGTATAGTTGCAAAAGGTTGGCCACATCATCAAAGAAAAAAATCTTTGCTCATGTGAAACATTATTTTTGGGAAGATCCATATCTTTTCAAAATGTGTACCGACCAACTCATCCGAGGATGCGTACATGGTAGCGAAGCACGAAGAATTCTCCGCCATTGTCATGAAGGTCCATACAGAGGACATCATGGTGCCGCTAGTACCGCACGAAAGGTATTTGATTCGGGATTTTATTGGCCGACCATTTACAAAGACGCCCAAAGTCTTGTCAAGACATGCGATGCTTGCCAAAGAACAGGTAATATTTCTTCCAAAAACGAAATGCCACAAAATGGCATTCTTGTTTGTGAAATTTTTTATGTGTGGGGACTCGACTTTATGGGGCCTTTCCCACCGTTAAAAGGAAACAAATATATACTTGTGGCAGTAGATTACTTGTCTAAATGGGCCGAGGCCGAGGCACTTCCAACAAATGATGGAAGAGTCGTGGTAAGATTTCTGAAAAAATTATACTCTCGTTTTGGAACACCTAAAGCATTAATAAGTGATAAAGGTACCCATTTTTGCAACCATCAATTTGAAAAAATCTTAGCAAGATATATGGTCTATCACGGGGTCTCAACAGCATATCACCCTCAAACAAACGGACAAGCCAAAGTGACTAATAGAGGTTTAAAACAAATACTCGAAAAAACCGTAGGGTTAAATAAAAAGGAATGGGCAGATAAATTAGATGATGCTTTATGGGCTTTTCGAACTGCTTATAAAACAACAATAGGTACAACCCCATATAAGCTCGTCTATGGAAAAAGTTGTCACTTGCCAGTAGAAATTGCACACAAAGCCTACTGGGCAATTAAAAATGTAAACTTAGATTTAGAATTTGCTGGTAAAAATCGATTTTGTCAATTAAATGAATTAGACGAACTTAGGAATTATGCATACTCAAACTCCGAAATTTACAAGGAAAGAATGAAAAACTTGCACGACAAACATATTAAACCTAATGAATTTCGAGTAGGAGATCAAGTTCTTTTGTTTAATTCACGACTTCGATTGTTTCCTGGAAAATTAAAGTCTAGGTGGTCAGGACCTTTCTCCATCACCCATATTTTCCCACACGGTGCAGTAGAAATTAAATCTCGGAATGGAATTCCATTCAAAGTCAATGGCCAACGGCTGAAACTCTATCAAGGATTCATTGAGGATGAAGAGGAGGAGATCTCGCTTCAAACGGTCGAAGAATAAAAACATCAACATCATACCTGGTAAGTTACGAACCAACAGGGATGACATCTTAATCGGTAAGTCTTCTAACCAAGTTTTGGGAAAACAAGGGCACTCACACGAGCATTTAAAAAAAAAATTTGCTCGGCACGAGGCCGTGTCTGCGCAACTGTCGGGATAAATCCCCTTTTTCATAACAGTTACACCATTCCACACACCCCGTTTCCCCAAAAACGCTCTGGTTCTCAGCGATTTTCCGCAGATTTTCGACGTCTCCTCTACTTCTAACAACACCAAGGTATGATTCTATCACCATTAGTAGTTAGATTAAGCATTTGCATGTAGTTAAAACTTCAAAAAATTGGGGAAAAATCTAGGGTTCTTGAACTACATCCGGATCGAACCTCAATTTTTTGCTTAAATCTGTTAGCATTTAGTTAGATAAGTATTATAGGAAGTAAATCCACTTGTATTGTTCAAAGATTCACCCGATTTCTCACAAAAACCCCAAACCCTTGTTTTTTAACCGAAAAAGATAAAATTGAATGGGTAAACAGGTTGTTTTGGGAAAAACGGCACTTGGGGTTTCATTTTCAGGGGAAAGCGCACCTATTGGACCAAAAATTTTCAAGTTTTCGAAACCGGGTCGAAAAATGATGTTTTTGAGTAACGGAGGCCTGGACACGGGGCCGTGTCCGCTGAACACGGGGTCGTGTCCAGCTCGCTGTTTGCAGTTTTGTCCGAAAATTCTACGGTTTCGTGCTAACTTTTGGTGTATTCTTTCAGATGTCGAGGAAATTCACGAGGTTTAACGCAAATAAGCTTGATGCTAGGGCAAGATATGAAGTACTTCAAACAAGACCGGAAGAATACCCGAGACAAGTATGCACGGATCTGTTAGCCATGGTGAACCAACTTGACCAGTTTAACAACCTCGTTACCGGCCCGCTAAGAGTAGCCTTAACCACTCGACTTCGTTCCGTCCACGAGTGCACTATGGATTTCTACAGCACCTTCACGTTCAATTCAAGGTGCGACCCTTTCGACAGTGATAGGGTGGTATTCCGATGTGGTGGAACTAGGTACTCGATTTCGATGGCACAATTTGGGTGGATAATTGGGCTATATTCGGAAGAAGACGCGGGTAACGAGGAGAATACCAGAGGGATACGAGAGATGGATGAGAACGATCGCCAAGCCGCGTGGGCTCAGATTGGTGAAGGGCACTACAATCCGAGCTGCACTAAGAGCACTAAGTTGAGGGACCCGCTCTACCGATACATCCATAGGCTCCTCGGCTACTCTCTTAGCCAAAGGCATGATAGTGGTGGCGTTGTTGGGTTGAGAGATTTGGTTGTCCTCCACTGCATCCATAACCGCAGACACCTCGATGTTCCGTTCCTCCTGCTCCGAAACATGCATTTGAACAAGCTTGCTACTTCACCAACCCCTATCTTCTTTGGAGGGTGGGTATACCATCTCTTCAAGCACTTCACCAACATACCTAGGTCATTCAAAAGGAGCCCATGGTCGGGAAGAGTGGACATACACATTTGCCGCTCCATGAACCTAATTAATGAGGCTGAAGACGGGACAATTAGCTTCCAGAGGATGCAGGGGCATGCATGGAACCCGCAAGCGGCACTTGTCCTTCACGCTCCACAGTTTCAACACCCTCCTCAGTACCAGTACCAGCCCCACGGTGATCCGGTCCAGACCTCCTCACAAGGAGGTGGTTTTCCTAACTTCCAAAGTTTACATGATTTATTGCAGGAAAACCTCATGTGCACCAGGAACACCTACAACATGGAAAGCAACACGTACGCACGGGTCGGAGCCATTGAAAAGAACATATTCGACATCCAGGATGACGTAGGGAGCATCCGGGAGTACATGGCGGGGCATGGTGGAGGAAATGATGACGATGAGGACGAGGACATGGACTAGGAGGAGTGGAGTAAGGAACATTTGGTTGGAGATCCCACAGGTTAACCCTCCCCTTTTTATCTTGAACAATTTCCGGCCTGCGTGCCGAGTGTTGAACAATTTACTTTCTTTTAACCCTTTTTATTTTCTTCAATTGTTTTTCTTTTAACTTTGTTGATATGGATGTTGAACTTGGTAAATTACGATGTTTTCTATGGTTTGGTGTAGTGTTTATTGATAAAACAGGTACATACGAGGCTTAGATAACTAAACATTAGTGCTACTAAAGCCGGGACAAGAAAACCGGAGCCAGAAACCTGTTTTTCAACCGTGCAGATTGTCTACACGGGGTCGTGTCCAGCCGACACGCCCCCGTGCCCACTTCCCCAGACCTGCTGTTTGTTTAATTAGGAATGCTTTTGACAGACACGGGGTCGTGTCCAGTCGACACGCCCCCGTGTCCACCTTCTGTAAGTTTTCAATACTGGCACCTGAACACGGGGCCGTGTCCATCAGACACGGGGCCGTGTCCAGTGTAACAACCCGCACTTTTGGGCGTTTTTACTACTCGATATACTCGTTACGCCTAGCACCAGAGATTCGGATCATAATGTAACTATATCGCATATACCGCTATTCGAAGGATAATCGCATATTTTCGAAATACAATATCGCTATACTATACCACACCACAAACACTAACACTCACGAAGACATTGAGTGAGGACCTATTCTACCCTCCTCGGTGACCATGATGCGTCAAAACGCAGACAATTAACGCTAACAAAGACTCGCGGGTGAGTGCTCTAGCTCCAGTCGTCGTGACGATGATGACAATACGAGTAAGTGGTACCCTGTCAGTCTTTGTGGCACAAAACACAATAACGTTCACGATGACATCAAGAAGGGACCTATACTACCCCCTTGATGGCAGTGAAACGTCGCTAATAATCGCATACTCGAAACGAAAACCGATTGTTAATTATCGAAACTTTGAATTATGGATATGTAAATACGACCCCTAGTGATATATATACATATATAATAATAATAATAATATAAATTTACTATGAAAAGTGCGCACTTCAAAGTCGATTGCAACACTCAAAAACAGAGAAATCCATCGCGTCGGAGTGGCCGGACGGATACCCATCCGGACGAATAGCCATCCAGACGGATAGCCATCCGCGCGGATGGGCCATCCGGACCCAAAACCCCCCTTCAGCCTTCTCTGTGCCTATAAATAGCATGTCACACCACTGTTTGAGTGATGTGACAGCTCCCACTCGACCAGGCACGCTCCAGGACCCTTTTCTCTCGATTCCTCACGATTCCGGTAAGATTTCAGCCTAAAACTTGTACTTCTACGATCTACACTCAATTCTACATCATTCTATCTTTCAAAACACCATTTTTAACCGTGAAATCTACTGATTTGAGGTGTTTTAAGGTGATGTCACCAAGAGTTCATATGAACTTCAAGTTGTGACCTCATCCCACCATAAACGACTCAGAACTGGGTGATTTCCACATGTTTTGATAACAAATCTCGCCTAAATCTATGTATTTACCCAAGGAACTGTGCGATTTTAAGTTAACCATGAAGAACCATCAAGAACGGCCAGATCTGATGGAACGGGGTGATTCCCGGCCGTCAGAACGGGTCGGAACTAATGGGATTTCGATTGTTAATGCGAAGTTACACTGCCCTAGTAAAACCGCATGCATTCCATCCAAAAACACTCGAAAACAGTCGTTCGGAACGCTAAAACAGACATGCCATCCGGACGGATCACATGTCATCCGGACGGATGAGCACCATCCAACCCATGAGCACCATCCGATCCATGTGTCATCCAATCGGATGAGCCCATCCGAACGGATGAACACCATCCAACCGGATAACTAACTTTTCGACGCCATTCTCGCTTAACCGTGCATCGTTTACTATATCCTTCAATGATTAACGCAGACGTACTCGTAACCGACCCAATCAAGTTGTATTCCCGCTAAATACGCACTGTGAGTATACTTGAACCCTTTTTAATCGTATTTTGGGCGTAACATACGTTTCTAACAAATCGAACTTATCAAACGAATTATTCAATCAATCGAATTATCACTTGCGAATAACTGTTATGCATAGATATACGTGATGCTAGTTGCACATGTGCTAGGGCTTATACTCGCGACGTCCCACCATGACTAGTATAGTACTATTGCGCCCGACGGGGTCTAGTTTGCCATCGCATATTCGAGCATCGAGGACTTAGTTGGTAGTATCAGCTTTGTGAGTATTTATGTCGTGTGTTACGTTCTTGCATATGGAAATTCGCTACACTTTTTATCTATTACACTATACATATCAAACCTGTATACTCGCCAATACTTTTGTATTGACAAATATTTTTAACGTATGTTGCAGGTTAGATCACAGACTATATCAAATCAAGCTAGGAGGTCTAGAAACTCAACTAAAATCTAGGTTGTCGGATTTGTATTGTTCGAGAGGACAAGAAATCTGTGATAACTTATGTGATTGAATTATTTGTTAGTGTGACACCTGGGTCACTACGACCATCAAACAAATACCAAACCAATGAAATATTGTATCATTTGCACATATCAACTCTTGTTCGATTTCGGGCTCTAAATCGCTTTGTGGAAGGTTATACGCGTACTGATGCGTAAATATAACCAGTTTAATGCAACGAACACTTTGGAATAGTGAAATAGGCTTCACATACCTTAAATAACCTTTAAATAACTTAGAAATAAGTTTTGAAGGCTTTGGTATGGCAAAATCGAGTTAATTCGCTTACAGGGACTAAATTTGACAAACTGCGAAAGTATGCCAATTCGAACTGTAACAGAGATTCCAGAATGTGACTATAAGTTAAACATACCATAAATATCCTTTACATAGCTTAGAAATAGGCTTTGAGGGGTTCGGTATGCTAAAATAAACTTTATGCTCATTCAGGGACTAAAAGGGTCAAAAAGTGCATAAGTTTGCATTTGCGCGCATAACTTACGTTCTGAATACATCCGGACTTCCAAAAATTTATGTAAGCACTAAAATATTTTATTTTAGTGTTTGGCAAGAGAAAAATCCATTCGTCGCGCAATTTGGATCGTTTTTCGCGCTTATGCGCATTCCGTCGTAATTAAGCGAACATCGCGATCGTACGACCAAACGAACCGACATCAGGGATATTTTTGAGCATGTTTCATGTCCAAAATGTTTAGGCATCATTTTAGGGCCTTGAAAATGGCTTAACGAGCCTTAAACATGTCGGAAATGGCCTTAATACACAACGGGGACTGAATTGGAAACTTTGGAAACTGGTTGCTGATCAGAAGAACCTTAGCGTGACACCTAGCCCCCTTGGCGTCACGCGAGGCCCCTTCTGATCAGCAAAAGCCATTTTTAACAGCTGTTAACAGCTGTTTAGCACTCCCAATCCAATTCCAAGTGTTGTTTCCTGCTTACGGGGGGCCAATTTGATGTACATGAGCTTGCCAACAAGTGTAGGGATGTGATCAAAGCACGTTATTCGATAAACGATCCTAACAGTCTTGCATATCCTATAAATACCCATCCATCCCAACCCCAAAAACCCACACCTTTGAAATCTGAACTTGCTCTCTAAGTTGTTGTGTTTAACACTTCATACCTGAGAGTGTTCGGATTCAAACCTTCCATTCTTGGACCCTTTGTAAGTGTTCCTTCGTTCTTTTATTCTTTTAGCGTTAAAGTCAAACTTTGTTTGACTTTTTGCATTGACCAGTTTATGGTCAATGCGAAGTTCGTTTGAACTTCATAACGTGAACGTAATCACGATGGTTATAGTCCCTAGTGACTATACCTACTGATTACCACGTTATCTACGCTCAGTGACGAGCCGTAGTTTCGGCCAAAATGCGCATTCTTGCGTGTTTTGTAACCAAACTACTCTTAGGTATCAAAACCATTTGTTTTGATACCAAACCTGTTTTCTAAACTTAGTTAAGCATGTTTTAACATGCTTAGCTCGTCACTTTTAGTTTAGTGCTTATAAAGGGTCGTAAGGTAAGCGATCTAAACAATCGCTTATACTTTCAAACCCGACCCGTTTGGTCAATCATTAGGATCCGACCAAACACATTAGGTGACCATAGTATATAGGGAATAACCTTCCGAGGTTATACCTTATGGTCACAACGTTTAGTTAGTTGTATGATAGGTAGTGTATATGCCTTAGGTAAATTACCAAAACACCCCCTTTGACGCCAAAATTCATTTTGAACATATGTAACGTAACTTTTGACATCTAAACTGATTTGGCAACAATATTAGACATGTTAAGGCATATATTACTTGTCATAGGACAAGTTAAGCGGTCCGAACGCGTTTCACGTGAACGACGCGTTAAAGTAGCATAAGCTACCTAAACGGGCCGTAATGGGTCGTAAGCACTTAGGTTAGGTTTCATTTAGTATGTAGGCTTTGTTAAACCATATTACATGATTTCTCATACTCATTTGGTTTACAAGCCCTCATTCTATCCGATCTTCCGATTTAGGTCCAGTATATTAACATAGTTACCTATATTAGGTGTCGTTTGATATCCGTGATCTCTAGCATTGTTTGGTTGTTACTCAAGGACTACTAAGCAATCTCAAGTGAGTATATAGACCCCTATTTTACTGTTTTCCAAACATTTTGGGGTGAAATACATGTGCCTACTTGTTACTTTCATGCTTTCCTGTTTTCACATCATATACTTGCTATGTTCATTAGTACATTTATAGTACATGATTTCATTGTGTTTTATGCTATGTATGCCCATTGTGTGGTACTTAGTACATTGTTTTACATTACCTTTTATGCTATGTATGCCCATTGTGTGCGTACTTAGTACATTGTTTTACATTACATTTTATGCTATGTATGCCCATTGTGTGCGTACTTAGTACATTGTTTTACATTACATTTTATGCTATGTATGCCCATTGTGTGCGTACTTAGTACATTGTTTTACATTACATTTTATGCTATGTATGCCCATTGTGTGCATACTTAGTACATTTGTTATTCATCACATGCTTACATTTTGGTATGACATTTGGTTTGTTCAAATGAGACAATGTACATTCATTAACATTAGCTACGCCGCTCGTTAGTAGGTAATGGTACCATAGGACTTGACAACTCCCATTCCTGAAATCTCGGGTTTGTTTGGATTGGAAGGAATGGCCGAATCCGATTACATTTCTACGTGGACCTTAGACTTTGTGCTAGGGTTTATTCTACAGTCACAAGGCTTGGATGTATGAATTTTCACAATACCACATGAATGTTTATATCAGTATAGCATGCATTTATTACACAAAACATAACTTTGATTTAAACCATGTTTTACTTCAATACCTTGTTTTTGTGCATTTTACATATGGTTTAGTTGATATATTTCACTTACCATACATAAACATTTTGACATTTACATACACAATTCATGATTTACATTAGACACAAACATTAGACATAGACATTAGACATGGTTTTCACATCAACATTTTGACATTTGATTATACATAAATGTTTTACTTTGGTGGTTTGGTTTGAGTAAGTGATTTAAGTAACGAGGCGTGTGTAATACGATACAAGCATGGTGGATACGCCGCTGGTACTTCCTATATATAAGTGTTTGTATGGTATTACATATCGTAGCGTTATTTGAATCATTTCAATTTGAGACATATAACATTTTATACAAATAACATACTTTTCACAAGACATTGTTTTACAAACAACTTATCTTATACAAACTCATTTTACTTGGTTATTCATTTAACCATACATTATTCTCTTATTTATACATATCATCTGAACTTATTGTTTTTCAAACGATTTACAAAACAAATCAATTTACAAGGTTCATGACTGACTTTTGCTAAACAACTTTTTCTGAACTTACAAGTCATGAATCCTGTTTTCACAAAACCTATGTATCTCACAGGCATTTTTATGCTTACGTACCTATTTTCACATGTGTTTCAGGATATGATGCATAGGATTTATCAAGATACACTTAGGCGGACTTGGGCCTTAGTGACAATAAAAGATGCAAGACTAGTTATATATGTTATGTTTCTTTGATTGTCAAGACATTGTAACTCTTTTAATCAATAAAACAATATTTCAATTTCCAAGTGTTATGAAACAATGATTCTGTTACAACACTCCCCGACATTTCCGCCAAGTTTTGTTGTTTTACGTGGTCGGGGTGTGACAGAAAAGTTGGTATCAGAGCTCATGGTTATAGGGAATTAGGTTATTAGTAATACTTTGACCTAGTCTATAACCTTCCTAGGACCCTAACGCGAGTTTACTTGCGTTTAGTCATAAAACAATATTGTCACCTATCCTTAGGCAACAACCACAACAAGAACATAAATTTCAAAACCGCTTTGAAAACTAATCATCTGTTCTAGGATGATTGATTACTAGGTTTTGAACCCTCTATTGTAAGGTTTTGAACCCTCTGTTATAAGGTTTTGAACCCTCTAAGTTTTCAAATCTCGTCAAAGTTTGGGTCGTATAATGTGAACACGTGCAAACTGGAAGAGTGAATGCCTGTACCTTGAGTTTTCTGTCGAAGGCTAGAGTGTTCGTACAAATCTGCAGTATCAAACCAGTCACCCTTACCTGGGAACTCTTGGGGTGAGTGTTCACTTATAGGCGAGCATGTCTTCAGTGATACATTAATATGACCCGTTTACTTTGATTTGTCACCGTCTCATTTGTTTGCCTTAGATAACAAACAAATGATCGCAATTTTTATGCATTCCCATCCTGTTTTGATTGTCTGATAACCTTTCACTTATTTCTTCCAATGTCTTTCATTTTCTTCTAGAATGTCTCTTCCTCTCAGCAACGGTCAAATGTCCGAGCAAACAGTCAAATTTGCCCAGCAAATAGGCGAAGTGATTCTGAAGACTGTGGAATTAGGAATTTCCATGTCTCGTCTCAACAATGAAGCCACTCGAGAGTCACCAAAGGGAGCAGAAGTCAAGCCAGCACCACCATCCAAGAAACCAACTGAGGAATCAAAGACCATGGATGAACGATCCCCTAAGAAGTCAAAGAAGCGAAAGGCTTCTCAGAACTTCGCCATGGTCGCTCACAATGGTAAAGCCGTCCCCAACCAACCCGCTCAACCCCCTGCTAGGAAGCCATACAAAGGAGTTGTTCCTCTGTGCAAACGATGCAACCGTCATCATTCAAACCTCATACCCTGCTCCAAATGTGCCTACTGTGGACGGCGGGGACATTTGTTTAACATATGCCACTTTGCTATCCAAAACAAAGTTGTTATAAACCTTGCTACTGCTCAACCTCCTGCTAGGAAACCTTATGCCGGTACTGCACCAATATGCGACAAATGTAATGGGCATCACCAAGCTCACTTACAATGTCGTCTGTGTGTATCATGTGGGAGAATTGGTCACCTGGCAAGTGCTTGTCGATGTAACCCGAACCAAGGTGGTCCAAATCAACGACAAGCCAATCCTGCTCAAGCTTGCTTTCAGCCTGGATCGTGCTACAACTGTGGCAAGATGGGTCATTTCGTGAATAAATGCCCGAAGCTTGCTAAGGCAAATCCAACCCATGGATGAGCAGTTGGCTGATTAGAAGATGTTGTTGTCTTATGCTTTTGTTTCTTCTATTTCTTGTAATGTGAAACAATCTGTTTTGATTATAAATAAATTGTTGTTCACAATTCTGATATACAAGTGTAGTTACATGAGTAAATGGAAATTCTCTATGATACCTGTATTAAGGAACTATGTTCCTTACAAACTACTCTTGTGATTCGCCCTTCCAAGTGATCGCTCATGATTTCCTTGGAAAAATTCTAAGTACTCGTTTCACTCTAAGAAACAAAGTACAGAAAATAAAGTGACATTATGAGTAATCGTGCTTTTGCACATCTGTGCCTTTGAATCCTTGGTTAGATAACCAAGGATATTTTTCAAATCTCATACCCATTACGTTCTGATTTCTTCAACATGCATAACATAAGTTTTCAAAACAACCTACATGATTTCAAAACATTCTATATATAGTTCGAAAACATTTTTAATATAGTGTATTTACTTAACATAACAAATGCACAAAGCTTTGTCTATGTTTTCAAAAACAACCCTCATGATTTCAAAATATTTCATATAGTTTGAAAACAATTTTAAGTAATATATCAAGTGCACGATTTCAAAAGCAACATTCATGTTTTCAAAAACCTTATACATAATTTCAAAATTCATCTCGCATGATTTTAAAACATTTTTATAAATATACATACCTAATACACCTACTTTATGATTTCAAAACTATTATGCGTAAGGTTTCAAAAAAAAAAAACATTGAACACATTTTTTTAAGAACCCCATGCATAGTTTTCAAAAATATTTATCCTCATACATTGACTTAACCTTCAAATTCTGCTTCATATGTCGCCTTGACATATCTAGCATCTCAACTACATAAGCATTTTTTTTTACTTCATGTTTTGACATAAGCACATCCAGTGCAAGGTTTCAAAACATCTTCAACTTCTAAAATCCATATGGGATCTTTTTATCTTCACATTTAGACCCTTGTGGATGATTATCATTCAAATCAGAGTCCTTAGTTGGATTCCTTATGTACCTAAATTCGAACATTTCGGTTCCTTATAATCGAAATCGATTTTTTCCTTTAAAAATCTTTCTAAATTTATAGTTAGATTCTTGATAATGTTTAAAGTACCAAATGAAATCCACGAGATGGATTCCTAGTGTGCTTTAAATACATGTGCTCTGTTAGCAAAACAAATTAACAAATTAAAGATCTAGATAAACAATCTTTATGGTTATATGACTATGTGTTTATGCATCTTGTGTTTTCTTTTATACATTTTGTGTTTTTGTATACTCTGGATATTCGTTATCCAAATCCTCATAGAATCTTTCATATTTTCATATGAGGGAATTCGTAGTAGGATATCCAAAGGTACTACCTTAAATCCTTAATGGGCTTCTATGTAATAGTTAAGACCCTTGGATTATATCGTACCACTCCATGATTCATAAGAGACCCTTTTAGGGGTCTAGTCAAAAGGATTGATTCAAAAATCTGGTTAAGAATGACATGTGATGATATAAGCTGAAAAGACTCCTTGGTTGTCTATTAAAATCATTTATTGATTTAATAAAAGGGACCCTATGGTGGTCTAGTCACACTCATCACAGGTTTTATTCATTTGGTTTTCCCCTACACATTATAAAATAGACTGTGTGGACTATGCAAGGAATTGTGTAAATATGGACGCGTACGTAATTATAAAATTCAGTGCACAGAAACCCAGTAAAACTTATTATGTGTAAGAACCGATAGCGACCACAATAACAAAATGTTAACGATGTAATGGAGGTACGGTGGACGCACCAATAACGCTTAATAGACTATTATATAAGTGTCCCTCCTACATTATAAGCATGATGTTATTTAAAGATACTAGAAGTTCAAGAACTCTAACCAGTGTTGTTCAATCTTTTCAAATTCATGTTTCAAGACCTCACAAGTTTCCTCTAAATAAAATTTCGGGACGAAATTTCCTAAAGTAGGGGAGACTGTGACACCTGGGTCACTGTGACCATCAAACAAATACCAAACCAATGAAATATTGTATTTCATACTTAGGATTTGTACAAATATGTGTATCATTTGCACATATCAACTCTTGTTCGATTTCGGGCTCTAAATCGCTTTCTGGAAGGTTATACGCGCACTGATGCGTAAATATAACCATTTTAATGCAACGAACACTCTAGAATAGTGAAATAGGCTTCACATACCTTAAATAACCTTTAAATAACTTAGAAATAAGTTTTGAAGGCTTTGGTATGGCAAAATCGAGTTAATTCGCTTACAGGGACTAAATTTGACAAACTGCGAAAGTATGCCAATTCGAACTGTAACAGACATTCCGGAACGTGACCATAAGTTAAACAAACCATAAATATCCTTTACATAGCTTAGAAATAGGCTTTGAGGGGTTCGGTATGCTAAAATAAACTTTATGCTCATTCAGGGACTAAAAGCGTCAAAAAGTGCATAAGTTTGCATTTTCGCGCATAACTTACGTTCTGAATACATCCGGACTTCCAAAAATTTATGTAAGCACTAAAATATTTTATTTTAGTGTTTGGCAAGAGAAAAATCCATCCGTCGCGCAATTTGGATCGTTTTTCGCGCTTATGCGCATTCCGTCGTAATTAAGCGAACATCGCGATCGTACGACCAAACGAACCGACATCCGGGATATTTTTTAGCATGTTTCATGTCCAAAATGTTTAGGCATCATTTTAGGGCCTTGAAAATGGCTTAACGAGCCTTAAACATGTCGGAAATGTCCTTAATACACAACGGGGACTGAATTGGAAACTTTGGAAACTGGTTGCTGATCAGAAGGACCTTAGCGTGACACCTAGCCCCCTTGGCGTCACGCGAGGCCCCTTCTGATCAGCAAAAGCCATTTTTAACAGCTGTTAACAGCTGTTTAGCACTCCCAATCCAATTCCAAGTGTTGTTTCCTGCTTATGGGGGGCCAATTTGATGTACATGAGCTTGCCAACAAGTGTAGGGATGTGATTAAAGCACGTTATTCGATAAACGATCCTAACGGTCTTGCATATCCTATAAATACCCATCCATCCATCCCAACCCCAAAAACCCACACCTTTGAAATCTGAACTTGCTCTCTAAGTTGTTGTGTTTAACACTTCATACCTGAGAGTGTTCGGATTCAAACCTTCCATTCTTGGACCCTTTGTAAGTGTTTCTTCGTTCTTTTATTCTTTTAGCGTTAAAGTCAAACTTTGTTTGACTTTCTGCATTGACCAGTTTATGGTCAATGCGAAGTTCGTTTGAACTTCATAACGTGAGCGTAATCACGATGGTTATAGTCCCTAGTGATTATACCTACTGATTACCACGTTATCTAGGCTCAGTGACGAGCCGTAGCTTCGGCCAAAATGCGCATTCTTGCGTGTTTTGTAACCAAACTACTCTTAGGTATCAAAACCGTTTGTTTTGATACCAAACCTGTTTTCTAAACTTAGTTAAGCATGTTTTAACATGCTTAGCTCGTCACTTTTAGTTTAGTGCTTATATAGGGTCGTAAGGTAAGCGATCTAAACAATCGCTTATACTTTCGAACCCGACCCGTTTGGTCGATCATTAGGATCCGACCAAAGACATTATGTGACCATAGTAGATAGGGAATAACCTTCCGAGGTTATACCTTATGGTCACGAAGTTTAGTTAGTTGTATGATAGGTAGTTTATATGCTTTAGGTAAATTACCAAAATATCCCTTTGACGCCAAAATTCATTTTTAACATATGTAACGTAACTTTTGACATCTAAACTGATTTGACAACAATATTAGACATGTTAAGGCATATATTACTTGTCATAGGACTAGTTAAGCGGTCCGAACGCGTTTCACGCGAACGACGCGTTAAAGTAGCATAAGCTACCTAAACGGGTCGTAATGGGTCGTAAGCACTTAGGTTAGGTTTCATTTAGTATGTAGGCTTTGTTAAACCATATTACATGAGTTCTCATACTCATTTGATTTACAAGCCCTCATTCTATCCGATCTTCCGATTTAGGCCCGGTATATTAACATAGTTACCTATATTAGGTGCAGTTTGATATCCGTGATCTCTACCATTGTTTGGTTGTTACTCAAGGACTACTAAGCAATCTCAAGTGAGTACATAGACCCCTCTTTTACTGTTTTCCAAACCTTTTGGGGTGAAACACATGTGCCTACTTGTTACTTTCATGCTTTCCTGTTTTCACATCATATACTTGCTATGTTCATTAGTACATTTATAGTACATGATTTCATTGTGTTTTATGCAATGTATGCCCATTGTGTGCGTACTTAGTACATTGTTTTATATTACATTTTATGCTATGTATGCCCATTGTGTGCGTACTTAGTACATTGTTTTACATTACATTTTATGCTATATATGCCCATTGTGTGCGTACTTAGTACGTTGTTTTACATTACATTTTATGCTATGTATGCCCATTGTGTGCGTACTTAGTACATTTGTTATTCATCACATGCTTACATTTTGGTATGACATTTGGTTTGTTCAAATGAGACAATGTACATTCATTAACATTAGCTACGCCGCTCGTTAGTAGGTAATGGTACCATAGGAATTGACAACTCCCATTCCTGAAATCTCGGGTTTGTTTGGATTGAAAGGAATGACCGAATCCGATTACATTTCTAGGTGGACCTTAGACTTTGTGCTAGGGTTTATTCTACAATCACAAGGCTTGGATGTATGAATTTTCACAATACCGCATAAATGTTTATATCAGTATAGCATGCATTTATTACACAAAACATAACTTTGATTTAAACCATGTTCTACTTCAATACCTTGTTTTTGTGCATTTTACATATGGTTTAGTTGATATATTTCACTTACCATACATAAACATTTTGACATTTACATACACAATTCATGATTTACATTAGACACAAACATTAGACATAGACATTAGACATGGTTTTCACATCAACATTTTGACATTTGATTATACATAAACATTTTACTTTGGTGGTTTGGTTTGAGTAAGTGATTTAAGAAACGAGGCGTGTGTAATATGATACAAGCATGGTGGATACGCCGCTGGTACTTCCTATATATAAGTGTTTGTATGGTATTACATATCGTAGCGTTATTTGAATCATTTCAATTTGAGACATATAAAATTTTATACAAATAACATACTTTTCACAAGACATTGTTTTACAAAAAACTTATCTTATACAAACTCATTTTACTTGGTTATTCATTTAACCATACATTATTCTCTTATTTATACATATCATCTAAACTTATTGTTTTTCAAACGATTTACAAAACAAAACAAATTAATTTACAAGGTTCATGACTGACTTTTGCTAAACAACTTTTTCTAAACTTACAAGTCATGAATCCTATTTTCACAAAACCTATGTATCTCACAGGCATTTTTATGCTGACGTACCTATTTTCACATGTGTTTCAGGATATGATGCATAGGATTTATCAAGATACACTTAGGCGGACTTGGGCCTTAGTGACAATAAAAGATGCAAGACTAGTTATTTATGTTATGTTTCTTTGATTGTCAAGACATTGTTACTCTTTTAATCAATAAAACAATATTTCAATTTCCAAGTGTTATGAAACAATGATTCTGTTACAACACTCCCCGACATTTCCGCTACGTTTTGTTGTTTTACGTGGTCGGGGTGTGACAGTTAGTATGGGATGACGAATGTATTAAATATTATCGCAATATAGTTGTAATGGATTCTCTTGAGCAATCTGATTCGCCTAGTGCCGCGCCCCGATAATTCCGCCATCGGTTGGGGTGTGACAGATTGGTATCAGAGCCATAACTATTGGGAATTAGGCCAGACTCGACCTAGTCCGGGTCGACGTCTTAGAAATTGACCTAGTCTATAGTCTAAGTACCAACAGGCCGACTCGTACGAACCCAGTAGGGTTTGTATCGGGCCTACTTGATACTCTCGATCGAAATTGCTAAAAGCTACAACTTTGTGTGAACACCGCGTACTACAACGTCACACGAAGAAGCCTTTCCTAAGGCTGAAATACTACTTAGCCTTTCCTAAGGCCGACACAATACACATGTTTTCGAAAATACTCGCATAACAAAACCGAGCGATCCAGTCGAGATCAGGTGTGAAAACCAAGAACTCTCGATAGGATTGCTCACTCAGCGCATTTTTCTAGCACGAGAACCTTTCATCGAGTTAGGAGTGACATCCACATCTCGACGAAAGTCTCCATTTCGAAATCTAATGGAGCTCGCGAATTTATTCGAAGAGCATAACCACAATTAGGAACGAAACTGTTAAGTCAGGGGTGAAACCCGTACCTTAATAAGACGTTCCACTCTCTATAAATTGGTTTCCAAAAAGCTCTCACCAAGGACTCGACTATCACGATAAATCGAGCCACGCAATGACTAGGAAGATAAATGCCATGAGCTACATCCCAGTGGGAGCATGAAGTCTTCTAGGTCAACGCGCATGCTCGAACTTGTTGAATATAGTTGGGTTACCTTGGGTAGTCGACGCCTAAACACCCAAGGCACTCTAACATACGAACCGCCGATCTTACAAATGGTTGGGACTTATTTACGTTTTGAAACATTACGCTTTATCGATTTCTCGATTTAACGATTTCCACTCCCTGCTTTATAAACGCACAATTCACACAGCCATCACAATCTAAAACGAAACCCGAATGTTCGAAACAAAACTAATGCATCATCTATCGCCTTCGCTATCGTTTTCTCACCTCAACGCGTCCTCGCTTATTCTAAATCGACCTGTACGTGTATGATTACAAACTACAATTATATAGGTATATAAATACGTATAAACAAACAAGTCAATGTGTGAGAACTTAGGGATTTCGTGTCTCCTATGTGGCTCCTATGTGATTCGCATTACTAATATACTATCGCATCAAGTTTTGAACGCGCTCAATCGCAACGCGAAACTCAAAAATCATTATGATCGAATCTCATTCCAAGTCTCTTCCTGTCTAGATGCCTTCCAACAACTCTACCTCGAGACGAGTAGCCAGGAGAAGAGCCAAACGAAGCGCCGATAAGAGGATTGCATCACTTGTGACTAAGGAAGTGGTTAAGCTTATTCCTCAAATTGCCGCTCGAGTGCACTCTCTCAGCCACTCTCGAGCCTCGGAAGACTCCAAGACGGAAGCGCCGCAATCTACTTTTCTCTACAAACACTTCAAAGCCTGTGGCCCGATGGAGTTCACGGGTGAAGGAGGTGTATCTCAACTTCTCCAGTGGTTCAATTCTATCGAAGTTACCCTTCGTCAAAGTGGGTGTCCCGATAGTTTCCGTACTACTTGTGCTACCGGAGTATTTCAATCACGAGCACTCGACTGGTGGACCGCCGAACGTAACAAACGAGGAATCTCTGCAGCTTATGCTCTCTCTTGGGAAGAGCTGAAGGAGCTCATCAAGAAGGAGTACTGTCCTCCTTACGAAATACAGAAGCTGGAAGACGAATTCTGGAAAATCAAGCAAGTCGAAAGTGACAACGCTGGCCACACCGCAAGGTTCAAACAGCTTAGCATAATCTGCCCAAGTCAAGTCAACACACCAGAAAGAGCCATTTCGAAGTACATTCGTGGCTTGCCTGAGTGTGTGGGTGATTTTGTCGAAGCTGCAAGACCAGCTACCATCGAAGAAACCTACCGCTTAGCCGCAGAAATCAACAACAAACGACTCAGGGAAGGGTTCTTCTCAAAGAATCCTGTCAAGCAAGCTTATCATGCAATCGCCATTAATCCTTCAGACGATCCTGTTGAAAATTCTCCTGACGAATCTGCTAACGATTCTTCTAACGAATCAGCTGACGATTCTTCTCCTGACGAATCTGCTAACGATTCTTCTGGCGAATCTGCTAATGGTTCTTCTGACAAATCTGCCGACGGTTCTTCTGACAAATCTGCCGACGGATCTTCCGACAACTCGGCCAAAGATTCTGCAAGTGAGTCCTCAGACGAATCCTCCAACGACGACACCTCTTCGCAAGACACCGACAAATCCAACCGCAAACGAAAGACTTCAAGCCCGAACTCATCAACCACCGAACTGCCACAGCCGAAGCCTCTCCAAGCAGTTCCGATGTTTCCAAAACGAGCCTACACTGGAGCTCATCCCCAGTGTTACTCATGTACCTATCATCACCCAGTTGGGGCTGACTGTCGCTATTGCAATAACTGCAACTGTTACGGTCACTTCACCCACAACTGCCGCATCGAACCGCGAACTTGAGTACAACAACAACAGCTCCAGCGAAAGTCTTCAGCATCAAGCACCTAGCAAGCGCAGGATGAAATTGTAATGACATGATTTTCGCTCCCGTGTTCTCTTCCACTCTCTAGTCATCACACTTAGACTAGATCCACACACATAGTATATACTATATCACGAAATAATGTGTTTTACCCTCACTACACTCTTAGAACGAGGTACGATAAACGTGCAAGGAACGACTAATCACGGGTGCACACGGGATTATTTGGGTCAGTGCACAGAGATCGTAGTAAATTCTAAGGTGCCACAAGCGTTACGACGAAGTATGACACCAAACCACGGGATCTAAGTAGTAGGGGTCAAGCAAGGTGTGCTTTATCATACTACCGAAATTCTGTGAAGAAAGTGCCACGTGGAGTTGAACGTTATTAGACCTATTATACTATTGTGATTATTTTCAACACACTACACTCAATCGCAAGGCGTAACAAACCATATCATCGCGAGACTTGTCGTAAGTCTGCAAACGCAGTGCAATCGCCTCATCGATGGACTCTGGGGAGTCTACCTCACAGGGCAATCGCATCAACGCAAGACTGGTCGTAAGTCTGTTGCAACGAATCTCATCAAGTACGTTAACGCTCATGGTACTGTTGAGTGAGGACCTACTCTACCCTCCTCAACAGCCGTGATGCAACGCAACGCAACGTAACGTTAAGCTTATTCGAAACAAAACTCGACTAATCACAATCGCTTGTCATGTGTATCTCGCAATCTCTATCGCTTATTATGTGAACCTATATCGCTTGCTGTGTATCAATCTATCGCTGTCACCTACCGTTATCTGTGGTGTTTGTGATAAGTTAGCACACATGACCTCGCTTCAAAAGATGAAGCTCATATGATTAAAGCAAGGTGTTTTAGTCATATCGGCGGCCTTTCGTGGAAAAAGGCCATGTGGGGTCTGATGTCAGTTAACCTCTGTGATGTAAATCAATCGAATCGAACCGCATAAATCGCGTATACCTCCAACGCTTGCAACGCAACAACTGCCTCTCATCGTAACTCGTTCATCATCGCCGTCATTGTTGGTGTTGCGGTATCCGCTAAATCACCTAATCGCTTATCGCTTATCGTGTATAATCTACCGCTTATTCACTCGTTTGCTACAACCTATGTGGTAATAACACGCATGACATTGCTTCACGAGGCAAAACAAGCCTGGTTAAACGTGGTGTTTTACCATGTTAGCAAACTCTCGTGGAAACGTGCCAAGCGGGTTCAATGTGGAATCTAATCGACATCGCGCTAATCGCTTATCGCCTACCGTTCGATGCCTAACCAGACACGACGCATAAGCATTTCGTGTCACCAGGCTATTCGCGCACGCTGTTATAGCAACGTTCGCAATTCAACTCGCTTGTTTAACCTATTCGATTCTATCATCAACTTGGTCTGACTTCCTATCGATTGGACCGAGGTAGCGAAATTCTATCTGTGTCACAACGGCCCACATGACACCGCCTCACGAAACGGAAGTGATATGGAGAAACATGGTGGATACGCCGTTGGTACTTCCTATATATAAGTGTTTTAACCATATTACCAAACTTTCGTGAGGAATTGCCAAGTGGGGCTCGATGTTAATTAACTTTTCAAACTGTTAAAAACTGATTTTTATAATTTTTTTATTAAAACCACTGGACAAGTGAAATTTCCTCACAATGTGGAGGTAACATCGAATCAGCTTAACTCCATGCCCAAGGGAAGTCTCATAAGTCCAGTTTTTCTTTAAAAACTTTTGTAATATCAAAACGAAATCTTTCTTAAGACGTTGGGTCGACATCGAGTTCAGCATTTAACCCAGGTCCTAGGAGAGTTTCCGTAACCCCAGTTTTCATTTTCGAATTCCTTAAAATGTTTGAAACCTAAAATTTCTTGCAACATTGGTTAACAATCGACTCAGTTAACCCTACGTTATGAGGAACCTTTCAAAGTTCTTTAAAATCTCAATCGCATCGAACTTACAAATTCTTCGCGACTCGAGGTACTCTTGAAACGCCAACTCGTGGGATGCTCCTTTGGTCATTACGTCGCTTCTCACTATCGCAATCGATCTCTCTTATTCGAAACACTCTCGCCCGATTAACTCGTTGTATCGCTATTTATCCTGGATCAATTCTCAAAGGTCTATCTATTGGATTAATTTCGGGATGAAATTTCCTAAAGTAGGGGAGACTGTAACAACCCGCACTTTTGTGCGTTGTTACTACTCGATATACTCGTTACGCCTAGCACCAGAGATTCAGATCATAATGTAAGTATATCGCATATACCGCTATTTGAAGGATAATCGCAAATTTTCGAAATACAATATCGCTATACTATACCACACCACAAACACTAACACTCACGAAGGCATTGAGTGAGGACCTATTCTACCCTCCTCGGTGACCATGATGCGTCAAAACGCAGACAATTAACGCTAACAAAGACTCGCGGGTGAGTGCTATAGCTCCAGTCGTCGTGACGATGATGACAATACGAGTAAGTGGTACCCTGTCAGTCTTTGTGGCACAAAACACAATAACGTTCATGATGACATCAAGAAGGGACCTATACTACCCCCCCCCCCCCTTGATGGCCGTGAAACGTCGCTAATAATCGCATACTCGAAACGAAAACCGATTGTTAATTATCGAAACTTTGAATTATGGATATGTAAATATGACCCCTAGTGATATATATACATATATAATAATAATATAAATTTACTATGAAAAGCGCGCACTTCAAAGTCGATTGCAACGCTCAAAAACAGAGAAATCCATCGCGTCGGAGTGGCCGGACGGATGGGCCATCCGGACCCAAAACCCCCTTCAGCCTTCTCTGTGCCTATAAATAGCATGTCACACCACTGTTTGAGTGATGTGACAGCTCCCACTCGACCAGGCACGCTCCAGGACCCTTTTCTCTCGATTCCTCGCGATTCCGGTAAGATTTCAGCCTAAAACTTGTACTTCTACGATCTACACTCAATTCTACATCATTCTATCTTTCAAAACACCATTTTTAACCGTGAAATCTACTAATTTGAGGTGTTTTAAGGTGATGTCACCAAGAGTTCATATGAACTTCAAGTTGTGACCTCATCCCACCATAAACGACTCAGAACTGGGTGATTTCCACATGTTTTGATAACAAATCTCGCCTAAATCTATGTATTTACCCAAGGAACTGTGCGATTTCGAGTTAATCATGAAGAACCATCAAGAACGGCCAGATCTGATGGAACGGGGTGATTCCCGACCGTCAGAACGGGTCGGAACTAATGGGATTTCGATTGTTAATGTGAAGTTACACTGCCCTAGTAAAACCGCATGCATTCCATCCAAAAACACTCGAAAACAGTCGTTCAGAACGCTAAAACAGACATGCCATCCGGACGGATCACATGTCATCCGGACGGATCACATGTCATCCGGACGGATAACATGTCATCCGGACGGATCACATGTCATCCGGACGGATAACATGTCATCCGGACGGATGAGCACCATCCGATCCATGTGTCATCCGATCGGATGAGCCCATCCGAACGGATGAACACCATCCGACCGGATAACTAACTTTTCTACGCCATTCTCGCTTAACCGTGCATCATTTACTATATCCTTCAATGATTAACGCAGACGTACTCGCAACCGACCCAATCATGTTGTATTCCCGCTAAATACGCACTGTGAGTATACTTGAACCCTTTTTAATCGTATTTTGGGTGTAACATACGTTTCTAACAAATCGAACTTATCAAACGAAATATTCAATCAATCGAATTATCACTTGCGAATAATTGTTATGCATAGATATACGTGATGCTAGTTGCATATGTGCTAGGGCTTATACTCGCGACGTCCCACCATGACTAGTATAGTACTATTGCGCCCGACGGGGTCTAGTTTGCCATCGCATATTCGAGCATCGAGGACTTAGTTGGTAGTATCAGCTTTTGAGTATTTATGTCGTGTGTTACGTTCTTGCATATGGAAATTCGCTACACTTTTTATCTATTACGCTATACATATCAAACCTGTATACTCGCCAATACTTTTGTATTGACAAATATTTTTAACGTATGTTGCAGGTTAGATCGCAGACTATATCAAATCAAGCTAGGAGGTCTAGAAACTCAACTAAAATCTAGGTTGTCGGATTTGTATTGTTCGAGAGGACAAGAAATCTGTGATAACTTATGTGATTGTATTATTTGTTAGTATGGGATAACGAATGTATTAAATATTATCGCAATATAGTTGTTATGGATTCTCTTGAGCAATCTGATTCGCCTAGTGCCGCGCCCCGATGATTCCGCCATCGGTTGGGGTGTGACATCCAGGCAACCAGTAAAACATATTTTTTTCTTTTTAATACCTTTTTACACATTCAATCAACCTAAAAACTTATTTTTGGGACACATTGAGGACAATGTGTAATTTAAGTGTGGGGGGATGCTAAAACCTTGAATCTTGCAAGTCCTAACTACAAGCCTTACACAAAACTCTATTGGAACCGCTAATCACCCCAAATTTTTTCAAAAATTTTCATTTTTTTTACTTGTCTAGGTTTAACTTGGGAATTTCAAGTTCTAAAAAGGTTATATTTTTATAAATTTACAACCGATAGCGTCGTGATAAAAAGAACCAACATAAGAAAATTATGAAACGACATGACAAGCTTAGTTAAAATTTGATTATATATACTTGATCACATAAAAACCCATTCCCACAAAAGTGAGTTTTGAGCCTTTATTGAGCATACAAATATATATCTTTAAACTAAATGCTCATTTTTCGTTTCTTGTGTGAAAAGCCGCTTGGTTCTTACGACTCTAGAACTTGCCACGACGATACATTCCCGGTCCTTACCAACTTAAACCCGAGTAAGTAAATGATGGAGGCATTAGGACTAACCCTTTTTTATTTCTACACCATTAGTTTTTTTTACCACCTACCCAAAATCCCTCTAGTTAGCCCATTTGAGCTTAAACCTTTTCGTTTCATAACCCAAACCAAACACCCCTTTCACCCACCAAAACCCTTTTTATTTTTAACCTTTTGTTTTAGTAACAAGCTCGGTTTTTCGTATGATTTTTCAAAAAAATATATATATATATATATAGTGATGAAGCAAAAGAGAAATAAACAAACAAGTTTATCAAAAATAACTTTGTTTGAATAAAAGCTTCATCAAAATAAAAGTTGCAAAAATAAAAAGTCTTACGAAAACCGACGCTTGTTACGCTTTTCGCCCTTTCACTAACCACTAACCCAACCACCTACCTTTAACCCAAGCCTAACCCTTCACCCCAAAAGTCCTCTTGATATTTACAAAGGTATATAGTTAAAAAGGAGGAGGATTGATTGCTTGGCAAGCCTATGGTAGGAGTAAGTTCCATGCCGCTCTCGAGTGATTCACTAAAATACATTTTCGGCCGAGTGTTGAGTGATCTCCGTGAGGTATGTGAACTTGTATATAACTGGAATTTTAAAGAGGCATGTTATGCCCTAATAAGTAATTTATCTTATGAAAAGTTTTAAATAAATCATGACGAATAGGATTGTAAATAAATAAAAAAATAAAACTTAATAAAGAATCTTGGAAATCCCGACACTCTATGACAAGCCCAAAAAACCTTCTCTTCTACCCATTTCATTTGGGAGTGTAAAGCCACATTATAAAGAGTTTTGCTTGAGGACAAGCAAAGATTCAAGTGTGGGGGTATTTGATGTGTGCAAAATGCAACATATAAATTACATCAATTGTGGCATAAAACCACTACAAGAAAATGAAGCTATGGCAACCCCTAAAAAATGTTGCATTAAGCCTTGAAAAAGTTGCATTAGGCCTAATGCAACTTTTTATTGGGGGCTACATTAGAAGCAGTTGCATTAGATCTAATGCAACTTTTTTAGGGCCTAATGCAACTTTTTTCTTAAGTGTTGCTTTTAGTATACAAATGCAACTTTTTTTCTATGCAACTTTTATAACACTCAAATGCAACTTTTTTTATATTTTTGTTACAAAAATGTAACCCTTTTTTAGAGTTAATGCAACTATTATTTTATTTTTATTAGGAAAAATGCAACCTTTTTTTACACTAAATGCAACATTTTTTTTACGAATTTTAGTAGCAACAAATGCAACTTTTTATACCCAAATGCAACTTTGTACTATAAATTATATTGCTATTATTCGATATACATTGAATCGTAATTACGCTAGAACAAATAATGACAAATATCATTGATAGAGAAATAGTGTACTTTAACATACTTGTTCAAACATAAATAACAATATGGTCAACACAAAGTTTCAATACAATAATAAAAAGAAATGGAAACATTCTACTCATCTCGCTCTCCAACAGGAAGTCATTTCATAACTTTCTGCATCATAGCTTCCAAGTTATGTCGTTGGTTGTCAATGTCTTTTTGCATAGCTTCCAGCTCAGCCTTTTTTTCTTTCATGATCCTCTTCAATCTCTTTACGCATTTCCAGCAACTGGTTTTTCTCAACTTCAACGTTTGCTTTAATTGATTCCATCAGCCCTTCCGGAATCATGTATGATATGCAAGCACCATCGACCTTTTTCACTAATGTATTTGTAACGCCTCTACCATAAAGTCGACGGTATCCATTGTTTTCTTTATTCATTACAACCAAAATAGGATCTACCGTAGCATTGTCATCCTCTATAGGCTTGTAGTTCTTCATTTGTTCCTTCAATATTATAAAAAAAAAATTATTGTCAAAATAATTTTATAATCGCATACCCAAACAAAGAGATAGATAATTTTATAATCATATCAAACAAAGAGACTGACCATTTAGGCAGGTTAATTTGATTAAAATTAGATCATATGAGTATAAATGTGTGATTAATAGTTCTTTTGTTCAAGTAGTGTTAAAACTGTCGTGTAATTCAATATTAATATTATGATCATTGGACTGTTGACATGGCTCTTAGTTTAGTAAAACATCTAAATACCCTTAAATGAAAACAAATAAAAAATTCATGTCCGCCCTAATCAACAACTTCTGCAAACAAATAATGTGCATACCTTTGTACCGTTGTCACATCTCTCGGTTATTCTGTATTCTTGCATCACCCAATCCGTCTTTCGTCCATGAGAGGCTCGCCCCTCGTAAAACTGAAGTATAGTTCTCGAACCAAGGATGGAAGAGTTTGAATATATCTCACAAGCATCCCCAACTTGCACCCATAATCCACACTCTGCATCCTTTTTTACCCCAGAGCACATGTACCACAAGTCAGCTGCAAGTTACATTTTCATTTGTTAAGATTTAAAAAAAAACATTAAATACACACAAATCTTGATTATGTCCTTAACCCCTTGAACGTCGCCTGCACAACGTAAGTTGCGCTTTATCTGGTCCCACTGGTTAGCAGAGTATTGGTGGGGCCCGAGAGTTTTATTATGTCAGTTGTGAAATCGAATATTTAATTATTAATTAATGCAAAATAGAAATTGTATTGATACTAACCGGGTAGAACAGAGGGTTTATATTGGTATGGATTTACATCAGAAGTTACATTTAAAGGGAGAGGTTTTCCCCTTTTGAAATCGAGCAATGACATAAATATTGCCTCATCGGTCCAATATTCATTTTCGGCTGCAAATGGTATGCATGATGAAGTACGCATTGGAGATTCCACCCAAGATGAACAAAAACTTTGATTCAAAATTGGTTGCTGCATAAAAGAACAAAAAGGTTACTAGATTTATCCCTAAAAAAGAAAGGTAAACAAGGCAATTTTGACTCAAAAGTCAAAATCAAATCTTGATTTGAACAAATTACAAACTAGTAATCAATAATCATTATTTTGAGCACATCCGAAACAAGATTAACAAGACTGATGAATCTAAACCCATCCTACTTGACTTATAAATGACTACCTAACCGCGATAACTGAATCAAATGGTGACTTCCAGCATTGACTTTTATGGCCAAACTGACCATTTCATGGACCATGATCAAAGAGACAACTATACAATATACACAATGATCAACAATTATCCTGTTTCAAATCATCACTTTTAAAGGTGCACAAACCGGGTTTTTTTAGAACCAGAACCGGGTCCGGGTTTGGTCAACAACCAGTTCTGGGTACGTTCGGGTTTGACCAGTTTGGCAGGGTTTTTTTTCCCGTGTTTTGGCTGTTTCAGGTCCGGGTTTTGACCGGGTAGAGGTGGTTCCGGTTCAGTTCCTTTTTCTAAACCCGGGTTTGGAACTGGGTCGGGTAGGGTAGGAACGGGTTCCAGGTTGGGTCTGGAACCGAGTTTTTTTGTGTGCATACTCTAAAACTAAAGAATAACAATAACAAACATTATCAAATTTCGTTTCTCAAATTCAATTACTAACAAAAACAGAAAGACCAAATTCATGAATCATGATAAAATATTCAAATTACTTTCATCACATTATCATAGCAATATGAAACACAAGGCCCAAACCCACAAACAATCAAAACCCAGATCATAAATTAACAAACATATTATTATTATTAAATACACCACAATTCAGAAAGTAACAAACAGGATTAAACACACACACACAAATATATATACATACATGATGTTAATGAAACTTTATGTGTATCAGCATTCATTAAATTAAATTTAACTTATTAGTAAAACGACCATTTAGTCCATTTTTTCTAGCAAGGTTAACTTTCTATTATGACGTACAGATAGAAATAATGAACATGTAAACAAAAATGGACATAGATATACTCTACTCCATGTTGAAACCTAGGAAGTGCCACTAGAAAGACTACACAATTTTCAAAAATGACATCAAACCCACTCGGAATTAAGAGATATGTAAAGTCAAATAATGACAATTTCAGAACAGAAACAAACATCACAGTTCACAAAGATCCAATTCATATACGAAGTCAAAGAATGTTAATTTTGGAACAAAAAAGTCAAAGTTGGAAGTAATTCTTCCTTCGAAGATCTGAACTGTCAACAACCCATACTAATCCATCAGTTTGCTCAAAGTAGTTTCTCCAGTAAAATCGTATCGTCTTTTGACCTCCAACATCCCATATGTTAAGGGTGTACCTGCCATTATATTTTCGTTAATGCTAAAAAACAAGTTCCACCGTAACACCGGCAAAGATAATGAATGATCAATAATAAAACCAAGTGGGTCATTACAATCCTTAGATTGTGAGTTTAGATCTCTATAAAGAAATCAGTAAATCAGTTTTAGTTGCTGACCATCTAAAATATGAACAAGAAAAACACACGAAAGTGTCTATACACGCAAAAAACACTTGTGTACAGTACACAACAAACTTGAGCAATTATTTAATTTCAAAACAAATGAGTCAAAATTGACTATACTAACACATGGATCAGTTAATCTCATGGATGGATTATAGGTATTTGATATTAATCCTAGACTCAGAAGAAAACCCAAAAATATAACTTGACATTCTGAATATGATTACCGATTTACAAATATAACACAAACGTGTTCATTTCTGCACCATTTTGACATATATTTTCCCTAAAAAATGAAGATTTCTTATCAAGTATGGTCTTTTATGCTGCAAATAATCCATTTCAGTCCTCAAACATTTATCTAAGATCTAGAGATGGTATGTTGTGAAGAAGCAAATTATCTGGTACAAATCACAAGTGCAAAATATATGCATCTTTCTCAAATAATGAAAAGAAATTAGAACTTTACATTGATGAATGAATGCCTTGAAGTGCAGAAGAGGGGTAGTGAGATTAAGCAACATGATGGTATTCCGAACAAAATTAAAACAGGGATTCATTATGGTTTTAAATTTTTAGAATTGTAACTTTGTTTAATAACATACTTCAATTTATTATGGTTTTAAATTTTTAATAGTAGGAATGATAAATCATATCACAAATTTAGCATACCATAAGCGAATATGATGATGATTAGATTAGAGACCATTATTAATGAAGTGTTTTTTAATATTCAGGTAATAAAAATGTAAAATTTTCAAGGATGTTTTTTATTACACGTGGCAAAACGGGTGGTTTGGACCGCCGAGGTGGCGGGCCAGGATGGGTTCGGGTTAGAATAGGGATGAGCGTTACCAAAAAGCGCCAAAAATGGGTGTTGGTACCGAAAATGTTCGGTACGGTACCGATATCACATCGAACGGATAGTAAAGTACTGGTACCGAAAACGACAAAATGTGGCTATCGAATTGGTACTGAAAATATTTTAGTACGAGAAATTCAGTGCCGGCACCCAATACCAGATGCTTATCACTAGGTTAGAACATGTTTTATTAAGGGCCATTTTGGTTCGGGTCAAAACACGTTTGACCAAAATGGGTACGGGTCAAAACCTGCAATGCTTTTGTTGTAAGATCACAAAAGCTCATAAATAGATAGGTTACGAAAAGGGGATGGTTTTATTAGATATTTCACTAACAAACTTTAGTATGTGTAAGTGTGAAAATGTTTTTTTGTTTATTAATGGAGATTGTTAACAATCCCGGGAGGAACCATACGTGAGTCTGGATGCAGATCAAGATTTATTTATCTTTCCACTCTCTTATGTTAATTTACTCTACATTTGACAGTTCATATACATTTTATTAGGCTTTTTGAATTATATAAATTTGGAATTGTAATATTTTAAAAGGAGAATCACTTGAACAATAATGTACCAAGGTTTTAAGGTTGAGATGTTTCTCTATGTCAATTGGTTGATTTTATTATCTTTTATTATTACATGTGTATAACATCTGAATAAATATAACAAATGTAGGACCATTTATTCTCAATGCAACATTTCTAACAAAAGTTGCAAATTCCAACAACAATTGTAACCTTTTGTGAAAAAAGTTGCATTTTTAGTAAAATTTGCAACTTTTTAATAAAAAGGTTGCATTAAATCTCCTAATGCAACCTTTGTGTTCAACGAAGTTGCATTAGAGTCAAATGCAACTCATTCGAAAAAGGTTGCTTATAAAAAGTTGTTTTAGGCCTATTTTCTAGCACTGAACTAACCTTTTTTTAGTACTAATGTTGGAAAAAGTGTGTTTTTGTCTTCCTTTTGTATTTTCAGGATTAAATGAGCTCAAATTAACAAAAGAAGCAAAAAGACAGCTAAATCTAACATAAATACAAGAAAAGGAACAAACATGACATGCCCGACCCCACGACAGCATCTTCCCAAGCAAAACAAGAAAACAGAAGGCTGAACACGCCCCGTACTCAGTGAACACGGGGGCGTGCCCAAGTGCCAGCATAAAAGACAAAGCTGTAGAAGCTTCTATCGCCCACCACGGGGTCGTGCTCAGCGGACACGGGGCCGTGGTCAACTCTAAGATTCGTAGAATCTGGGAAATCTCGATAGTACAAATTTGCTTCTGCACACGGGGGCGTGCCCAGTCGACACGGGGGCGTGGTTAACTATTGCAGACAAACTGCAATTAATGAAGAAAGAGATGAAGGATGGACACGGGGCCATGTCCGAGCTTCTGTTCAGCCTATAAATAGGAGTGCTTGGCTCAAGTGCAAACCATCCCTTGGCACACCACCTCTCTCACACTTCACCCACCACCCACCACCACCATAACACCATCATCCTCCACCATCATCCATTGTCCATCATAGAGTGTGTGAGTCGTCTCGGGATCCAAGATTGATCGTAAGAGTTCTTGACAATCAAGGCCATGTTTGCCTAAGTCTCTTACATAACTTGGTGAAGACAAAGTGTCTAGTGTAATACTTTTTATTTTTAATCTTTTCGCACTTTTTACTTGGTTATGTATTCATGACTTTAATAACTAGTTTCTTCTGTTGAAGGTGATTTTTCCTTATCGTTTGTGCGTGGTGTCTTGGCATTATTTTACTGTCTATATAAAATAAAAGATTTTCACCATTCATATCTCCACGGTCTATATGGAGGTATGTTGGCTACCTGGTCGAGGGTTAAGGGAATTGTTTGGTAAGAGTCTTGCCTTGTTCAGTGTATAGATCCTGCAAGGACCTGGGTCAAATTTAGTAGGACCTCCTTCAATACTTAACGATATTGGATGGCGGGGGTCCAAACTCTTTGACCCCCTCATATGTAAGCTACTATTAATACTTTAACCCGGCTACTTAGGACTATATCCCTGCTGACTCAGACTACTTAGCCGAGGGTAACGTCACCTTCAAAAGAGGGGCCTACCATAATATGCATTAATAACTTAATTAATTATCTTTCAATAATCCGACCCTTTAGGATTGTATCCTTGCTGACTCAAACTACTGGGTTGAGGGTAACGTCACCTTCAAAAGAGGGGCCTACTACAATAACTAAGATAATCTCTTAAAAAGTGCAAAAGTGCGGAATTAATCAAAGGTTACACTATACACGAGTCGGAGCCAAGTGATTCATCTTGTCTATCTGTTTTTACTTTTATTTTATTTTCAGCATTTTAGTTAGTTTTTATTTTTCTAGTTTAAAACTTTTTTCTAACTTTTTGATTTGATTAGACGTTGAGGATAAACCGGTACTAAAAGCTCTTGTGTCCTTGGACGACCTCGGTATCTTACCAACACTATACTACGCTCACGATGGGTGCACTTGCCCATATGTGTGTTTAGTGTTAGTAAATATCGTGTTTTATAAATTTAAAACTTGGCTAAAAATAGTGTAAAAGGGCTTAAAATAAACATTAAAACCATAACACACTTCACGCACATCATCTTGGTACCGAAATTTCGTTTGATAGATTGCCGAGGTTCTGAGATACGTGGTCTTTATGCTGTTTATCATCTGGGTATCATGGTTGTTTCTTTTACCGAAAAATAACAGGGATGCAAGTCTAGAACTTCCATGATACCATACAAACGTGTACATACGATACATACATGTATATAATACATGTTGCATACAACCATCAATAAGTGATAAAAATATAACATTCACCCCTGAATAAGTGTTTCTAAATCACATCTATCATCCGAGAGTCAAGTTCGTTTCTTTGTCGGTACGATGGTACTAACCTGTTCACAGACTTGCTCTCGTGCCCTGCATGCATCGAATATCAAATTCCTCATTAATAAGTGATTTTATCACATAGGGCTTGTATTCATCGTCGAATAAGTGAGTATCTGTCACACCCTGTCTTTTGCGGAAGCGTATGATGTGTGACTGGTTTAATATCATTGCATTCAATCATAATAAACAACTACATGATTAAAACGATGTTCATCCATTCATAAAATTTAAGTATTACAAACACCGGTTATTTAAGTTTTAAAGCACAACCTTCGACTAGGTTACAAACCAACAAAAGTGGATGACATCTAAACTTGGAGTCTACTTCTAGAAAAAACACCCGCGCCCAAGATCCAACCTGTCACCTGAAATACATGTAATTTTGGAAAACATCAACAAAAGTTGAGCGAGTTCATGCATTTTGTGTGAGTACTGACAACCTTGTAATCCTTCGAGAGACTCCTTTGAAAACAGGTATGAAAAGCATTTATGAACATATCAAATTAATGTTTTACAAGGACATTAAGGCATGTGAGGACATAGGGAGCACTCGAAATGAGTAGGCTTATACCCTTGTCGATTTCCCTCGACTATGTCAAATTCCCCTTCGACTATGTCAATTTACCTTGACTATGTCGATTCACCTTGACCATGTCGATTCACCTTGACTATGTCGATTCACCTTGACTATGTCGATTCACCTCGACTAATGTCGATTCACCTCGACTGGGACACCGAAGCACTCAAGTGGTCACAAGTACCATGAGTGGGGTTCGGCCGTACCCGTTAGATCTAACCTTCGTTCCTAATTATGAGTTAATGGCATTTCAAATTTAGTCTATGCTCACATGATCTAATAGTTCAGTTCATAGTCAAATCATGCTGTTTAAACATTCGTAATATGTATTCCACCCCCGAGAGTTATAAAACCAAAAACAGTTAAGAGAAAAGGGGGATATGAACTCACTGTTTTGCGTTCTTCAATCCGACGTAACTCGCGCTGCTACTAGTGTGCACGACTACCTACAACGTACTATAGTCTATTAGCCGAGCGGGTCGTGCCTTGACTTTTGTATTAATTAGTGTCTTTGAGTTACGTATCTTTATGTCTTTAATATTATTCCAAGTATTTATACATGCATATCCTTCCCAAGGATAGGTATATTTCTATTTGTATTCGTATACTTGTATATTTTTGCCATGCATTAGTGTCGTATTCCGATGTGTATTTATACGTGTGAGAATACGTATTTTATTGTATTCATTAAGTATTCATATACTTAAATTTATATTAAACTTTCCGGAATATTATTTCTAATAAAAGCCCACCAATATATATCCAAGAAATTTTACTCAGAAAATTTATTTATAATTTTTCACTTGACAAAAATATTTGTATTTTCATATAAGTTCCAAAAATAATATATTTTCAAGTCCCACTTGATAAATATATATATAAACTTTTTTTTTATCCAAAAATAATGTATTCTAAGTCTTCTCAAGAAAATATATATTTTTCCCAAAAATAATATATCTTCTAAAAATTCCAAGAAAATATATTTTACTTCCAAAAATAATATATTTTCTCTTTGTCAGAAATATGATATAAATTTGCAATAATTGTAAAAATCATATTTTTGTTCCTTTAATGTCCAAAATATTATTTACCAAAAATATACTTATGAGTAAATGTTCCGGAATATTTTGTAAGTTACATTCTTTTGTTCGGTTTCACCAATATTTTGTGTGTAACTTGTATATTCATATTCTTGGAATTTTGGTAATATTTTGGATTGAAATTTTTGGGTATTATGATGAGTTATATTGTTTCAAGTTTTAAATAATATAACTAATACACATAATATACAAATAATCACACTAGTTGTGACATCAATATATATATATATATATATATATATATATATTTTCCTCAATATATACTTAGTCACTTTTATTTATCAAAAACCAACCTCCAATATTTGTAATTTTTGTAATAAAACTTATGGCAACTTTTATGTGAAAACCATTCTCAAGATTTACTTATAAACACTTGTTTTAAAAATATTTTTCTAAGTGTTTAATTTCTACAAAAATTTTACCATAGTTTCCCCTTAAAAATAGAGGTTTCCATGCTTTCAAAGCATATCATTTTCTTTTAAAATCATCATCAATCATCAACAATATGAACAAAACTTACCATATGCTTAAATATGCAAATTTACGCTTTGACATGAACTTGAAATTTCGTAAAAAGTTGTAGTAACTTAGTATGTTATTTAGTAGGTTTAGTTACCCTCCAAAACATGGTTGTTTATTTATAAATCACCTCCTTGTAAAATTTAGTCCTTTACAACTTACTTGAAGATTTTCCAAAAATGATTTTTCTTGTATTCTTCTTGTTAACAATATGCTTCTAGTCTTGATTTACCACTAAAAATGTGACTAGTTTCCTTAGAACTCATGACTTTGTAAATATTGTAAATAAATTTGGTTTTTTGGGAAAACTATTTTTGAAATCATCCCTTTATAAGTCTTGTAACAAGTATTCATCATCATCATACACTAAAACATCTTTATTTTTCAAGTTCATGTTCACATAAAGGATGATCATTATAAAAATCCTCAAGATCTATCCTTACACTTGCTAGATCATGTGTTTAATCATCATCTAGCAAGGGTCTTATGATGATCAACATCATAAACACAAGAAATTAACAAACAAGTTTCATACATACACCAAAACAACTTGATCTTCATGTTATTAAGCTTTATGTTCAAGTTCACCATTATGTTTTCTTGAGTTTCTTTAGTTTACCAAGTTACTTCATACTTTAACCACTAAAATTATGAGTAAAAAAACAAGATCAAAGAGACTTACTACTAGCACTATGGCTAGGGAAGAACTCAAGATGATGAAGGTGATAAACTAGGTGGTTAAAAGCAAATGGTGAAGGTCCTTCAATCCCCAAGGCTTCCAAGCTTCCTAACTTAGCTTCTTACACCTCTAGATCACCTTAGAATGCTTGATATTGGACTAGAAATGGAGGTGTATGTATGTATGGTGGTGGCTGTAGGTATGGTAGTAGAAGAAGAGGGTGTTTGTAAATTTTGAGTGTTGGTGAATGATAAGAATTAGTGTTTAGTGGTTTATAACAACTAGCTTCCAACATTGTTTTACCCAAAGTATCTTGTGTTCCATATCTAGTTAGCAAATATAATAAAATAATCAAAGAAAATCCCAAGTGGGACCCTCTTTGTAACCGGCCCTAAAGTGGGGGGAGGGGTATTAGTTGAGTTTCAACTTCAAGTTAGGGATCCTAGTTAGATATTATGTGCAACATTTATATTTAAAGTTTCATAGTGTTTGAGGGTGTAATATGGTGTTTGATGATCATAACTAGCTTTGTAACACTAAAACAATGCTTCTAGTAAAATTTTGATGTTTCGGGTAGTGTCCGGTTGTTCGTTTCGTTACTGTTCGTTAAAGTGCTAAATTGCGCAGTTTAGTGTGCTTTATGTAGTCTTTTATGACAGTTTCGATTCCTGACACTTAGGAAAGTATTCTGGACCATTATATCACAATTCTGCATTTTATTTTGTTGTTAAAAAGCTTAAAATAGCTGAATTTGTCTATTTACTGCAGAATTTTGCAGTTTTAGTGTGTTTCTGGCACTTTCTGGCACCTATGTCATCACTAGGAAGGCGGTTTCGTAATCCCTACTTCCCTACACACTATACTAGTATAACACTTGGTCCTGGGGCTTATTTTGTGTCTCAACATCATGTCCGTCTAAGTACTGAACTCCCGTCAGTGCTTCTAGTTTGTCTGATAATGGTGCCAATTCTGTTCTGTGCATTAATAGAACTATATTGTGTTGCATGTAGTAATGATAAAAGTCTTGCAACATGAAATGCCATTGTATGTATATAACAGTAATCAGAAATTCATTCGTCTTCTAAACTATACCATGCACAGTTATTAAAGCACATATTACTGTTCAATTATTGTACGGAATGTGCGAAAAAGTGCCAGTTGTCACAGTATCTCACATCATATACGTTGAAAACAGATGATAAATAGTATACTCACCAGTAAGATGAACTCTCATGCATACCTTGATATGGGAATGTGTCGTGAGTTGATGAACACCGGTCGGTAAGTATAAATCATACCTTAACGTATCCCCAAGTCATATGATTATATCTGATTGTTGAGTTTAAGTGGACAACAATACCGATAATCGTTATAGGATGCTTATCTAAATGTTAACTAATTAAACAACAAGAGCGTTTTGGCATGACCGTACACTTATATGATTCTCTTACCCTCGAAACTCGCAAAAAGAATGTCTGTAAATATTTATTTATTGCTTTCCGCCTTTACATTTAAAAAATTCAAAAATACCAAAAAGATTTTAGGTGTGTTTTAATATAAACTTTATAAAAGCCAAAAAGATTTTATTTCTATTTTATTTTTGATTGCCCGATGATGGAACTCGAGTCTATCCTACCTAAAATCCTGATTGTAAGCCGGAAAACAATTGCATCTTCATAAACGGTCGAAGTTAACAATTTTTGAAAGTTAAAATTTTAAATTGATCAAATTTTTAAACTTTCAAACTATTGTCGGTTGATAGTTGATTGAGAGTTGGTTGCATGTGTGTCATGTGCTTATATTGTTTAAAATCAACTCTTAGTGAGGTTTTCGTTCGAAAACTCTATGATTGATTATATTCTTAGTGGTTGTTCTCATTACGCGTTTAGCTCTGTTTGTGTGCAGATGCGGCATCCGAACCAGCTAAAGGTGAAAACAACGTGTTAGATGACAAGCTGTGGAATGAAGACATAATATGAATGCAAGCCGTGCATCAAGATGATCAAGTTGTACCTGACCACTCATCAACACCACAAGGATCTAAAGTATTAAAGATCAAAATATTCACGAGCATCATTCAAGGGTTAGTTTGTTGATACACTCCCTGTTTGTGACACGTGAAGACTTTGAAGATCATACAGCGTGAAGAACGAACCATCACCAGCAACATCCAAGGGGGAGTTTGTTGATGCAGTTTTGTGTGGATGTGGCTCGGTTCGGTTCGGTTCGGTTAGGCTCAGTTCGGCTCGATTCGAGACCGAAGTTGACGACGTTCCTCCGTCGTACGACCCGACATTCGCGATACGAGAACGAAGTTCATGTGAGATGACACCATCATGATATCATCATGATGTTGTCATGATGATGTCACATAGATAAAATAAACCAAACATGAACTAAACTTTGCATGAGTTGAACTGACCATGCATGTCCATGAAAGTTGGAGGTTAGCCATTCTAAACTCACGAAGAATCTCTTGTACATGCAATTATGACAGCCACGAAGAACCAAACATGCATGTGACGAAGAATAGATTGTTTCGTGTTGTTTTTTTCGTCTATGTATCCATGAAAGATTGTATACTTCGTGGGCTTTGGAATTATTTCTAGGCCCAATAACATCTTTCGTAAGGTTGCTGGATTTTACCTATAAATAGTCATACAGATCACAGTTTCAGACTAGAGAGCACACCCAGTAAAGTTTGAGAGTTTTCTTATATTATCTTTATAACCAAACTCTACTGGTTAATACACTTGAGCTTTAATCTTTGAATCTTTTATGTGTTTGTGTGTTCTTGGCTTGATTTGCATACACACTTGGATTCTGCACTCGTGTGTGTGTTACATAACAAGGGAGTTGTTTTATCTTGATCCTCCGAGTGTACCTACAGGGACCAACTTTGCAATATCTGCAAACCACAAGGACCGGCTAGGCATTTAACTCTACTATAAACGATTTACGCTTTTGACCTGTTTAATTTCCTTAAAATTTATTTTTCTCTAATAATGTACATTCGTTAACTTTAAAAAAATACACAGTGTAACTTTTATTTAAAACTTGTGTTTCTGTGTAATAATCTACAAGTCATCCATGGATAAACGTACAAGTTGATTAAAAAACGAGTTGTTTTTCCGCTTACAACTTCTAAAGTATGATATTTTCAAATTTCAGCTTTGCCATTGCAACATGATTATGTTTTATCAACCTTTTGTTGTTTCAAAATTTTGGATTTGCCATTGCGACCTAATTATTAAGGGTTCCTAGATTTTATCACTCCTAACTATTGGTTATTGTTCGTTGCCACCCCCAACAATCACTCTGACGCCCGCCACCCCCAACTTAACACTTATTTTTATTAATGTTTCGATGCTAATTTTTCCGGTGAATACCAATATACAAATCGTCAAAACCAAGCCTTACCAAATTTAACATCCTTGTCGCAGAGCGCGAGTTTTGCCCACTAATATATAATAGTAAGGGTCAGGATTTAGAGAAAACGGTGGAAAGTGTGAGAACGGTGAGAACCCTTATGGATCATCCGATCAAAACAATCTATGGACTAGATTGGCGCGGTGGCGTTTTCGTAAATAACACGAATTCTATTAAGTGGACGCGCTTCATTAACGGTAAAAGGGTCTTTACACTTCTATACCAAAACGCCAAACTAAAGAATAAAACGCCATTACGGGCAAAAACACATCCCTATATAAACAACACATCTCAAACATAAAAACACCCCCCCCCCCCGAACCTGAAACGCCATATTTTTTACTATATACCATTCATATTACAAACACCAAAATCCCTAAAACATCAAACACACCTACTCAAAACGCCATATTTTACTATATACCAATCATCTTAGAAAACGCCAAAACACTCAAACATCAAAGATTCCAAAAAATCGACGTTTCTTTCAAATACACTATTTCCTCAGTAAAACGCCAAAAATGGCAAATATCGTTTCTTGTATATTCAATATTGTTCTACGCGAAGTTTCGAAGAATGTATTCTTCCCTGAGGTGCTGTGACTCAATTAACATTTTGCTGCATGAGATGGACAAATCATAAACAAAAAGATGCTGGTGTCAGACTTATGTCATTTTTTTGTGTTTTGTTATTGATGAATATTATAATGGCATGAAGACACGAATGAAACTGGTGAGTGGTTTGAAGATAAATATTCAAACAAAAAACTCATGTCATTTTGTCTTTCCAAACGACCACAAAAATGTCACACCCTGACTTTTACGGAAGCGTATGATGTGTGACTTGTTTAATATTATTGCATTCAATTATAATAAACAACTATATGATCAAAATTATGTGCATCCATTCATAAAGATTAAAATATTACAAACACCAGTCATTTAAGTTTCAAACGACACAACCTCTGGTTAAGTTACAAACCAACAAAAGTGGATGACATCTAAACTTGTTATCCATATCCCGAAACAACACCAGCGCCCAATATCCAATTTGCTTCCTGAAATACATGTAATTTTGAAAACATCAACAAAAGTTGAGCGAGTTCATGCGTTTTGTATAAGTACTGATAAACTTGTAAACATTTGAGAGACTCCTTTGAAAACAGGTATGAAAAGCGTCTATGAACAGATCAATTAATGTTTTGCAAGGACATTAATGTATGTGAAGACATAGGGAGCACTCAATACGAGTAGGCTTTTGTCTTTGTCAAATCTCCTCGACTGTGTCGAATTCCCCTCGACTGTGTCAAATTCACCTTGACTGTGTCAAATTCCCTTGACCGTATCAAATCACCTTGACTGTGTCAAATCCCCTTGACCGTTGTCGAATCACCTCGACTAGGACACTAAAGCACTCTAAGTGGTCACATAAGGACCATGAGTGGGACTCGGCCGTACCCGTTAGATCTAACCTTTGTCCATGATTCTTATGAGAGTTAATAGCATTTCAATTTCTGTCTATGCTCACATGATCTAATAGTTCATTTCATAGCCAAATCATACCATTGTAACATATGTAACATGTTTCCACCCCCGAGAGTTATAAATCCGAAAACAGTTAAGAGAAAAGGGGGACATGAACTCACAAGTTTGCGTCCAGCTGTCTTGTACATTCAAAGGTCCTCCTACGAGTCGTACAACTACCTACACACGTCCCATGTTTTATTAGACGTTTAGGTTGTGTAACGACTATTTGTCTTAGTTGTTCATTAAGACTTGTTTTGGAAATCTTGGTGTATTTTAAGTTACATCATTGATGTATATTATAAAATTCCAAAGTATATAATTATCAGTTAAAATAATAATATTTTAACTTAAATTATTTTCATCCATTTATTTGGAATATTGTCAAATAATATATGTTTTCCTTAGTTTGTGTTGTAATTCTTTTCATTGATATTTCCCAGGTATGGGTATAATTATACTTGTGTATTTTGCCAAGTATTTGTGGTGTATTCCGGTGTATATTAGTACGAACTTTAATACGTATTTTCTTGTATTTATTAAGTATTCTTATACTTAATTTTTGTATTTACATGTTCCGGAATATTATTTTTAACCAATAAAAATCACCAATTTGTATTATTAAAATATATATATTTTAAGAAAACTTTAATAGAAAATTAGTCATAATTCTTCCTTGGCAAAAATAATTATATTTTCATATAAACATTCTTGCAAAATCTGGTCCTTTACAACTTATAAGATGATTTTTCTAAAAATTATTCCTTTGTATTTTTCTTGTTACAAACATATTTCTAGTCTTGATTTAGCACTAAAAATATGATTAGTTTCCTTAGAAATTATGACTTTGTAAATCTTGTAAATAAACTTGGTTTCTTGAGAAAATTATTTTTGATATCATCCATTTACAAGACTTTTAACATGTATCAATCATCATCATACTCTAAAACAACTTCATTCTCAAGTTCATGATTCACATAAAGGATGATCATTATGATTTCTTCAAGATCCATCCTTATACTTGCTTGATCATGTGTTTAATCATCATCTAGCAAGTTTATTATGATGATCAACATCATAAATACAAGAAATCAATCATCAAGATTCACACATACACTAAAACAACTTAGATTCCTATGTTATTTAGCTTTATGTTCATGTTCATGTTTATGCTTATGTTTTCTTGAGATTCTTTAGATTAACATGATATATAACACTTTAACCATCAAAATCATGAGTAAAAATAGGATCAAAGAGTCTTACTACTAGCATTAAGGCTAGGAAGGAACAAGAAGCAAGACGATGAAGAAATTAGGTGGTTAATAGCTCCTTGTGAAGGTCCTTCAAGTTTCAATGCTTCCACCCTTCTTAAATGTGCTTGATACACCTTAATGTATGCTTAGATTACTTGAGAATGGATTGAAAATAGAAATATTAGAAGGGGGTGCTTGGGTCGTGAGTTTAGGGGAAGAAGAAGGAGGTTTGGTTGTATTGATGAAGGTGAATGATGATTATGTTTAAGTCTTGTGGTTATATGAAAATTACTTCCAACATTCTCTTACACATGGTAGAATATGCTTAGGATCATTCCAACAAATCTAATAAAATAATCAAAGGAAATCTCTTATGTGGGGCCCTTGTCATGACCGGTTATTGGGGGGAAGGGGGTGTATAGTTGTGTTTCAATTCTAGTTACTTTAATTAACTAGATGTTAAATGGTGAATTTTGATGTTTAAGTGTGTTATAATGTTTTAAGTAGCAATTTGGTGTATAATGATCATAACTAGCTTCATAACACTAAAACGATGCTTCTAGTGAAATTTAGATATTTCGGGTAGTGTCCGGTTGTTCGGTTGGTTACCAGTTCGTTAAAGTGCTATATAGCGCAGTTTAGTGTGCTTTATGTTTTCTTTTATGACAGTTTTGATTCCTGACACTTAGGAAGGTATTCTGGACCATTAAACCATAATTCTGCATCATATTTAGATGTTAAAAAGCTGAATTTTGCTGATTTGTGTTGTTTTCTGCAGAATTCTGCAGTTTTGGTGTGTTTCTGGCACTCTCCGGCACCTAAATCATCACTAGGAAGGCAGTTTTGTAACCCCTACTTTCCTACACACTATTCTAGTGTAACACTTGGTTCTGAGGCTTATTTTGTGTCTTAACATCATGTCTGCCTAAGTACTGAACTCCCGTCAGTACTTCTAGTTTGTCTGATAACTGTGCTAACTTTGCTTCGTGCAGTAATTGTACCATGTTGTGTTGCATGTAATAAAGATAAATAATATTGCAACATGAAATGCCTTTGTATGTATATGACAGTAATCAGGAAATCATTTGTCTTATTAATATAATCACGCATAGTCATTAAAGCACATACTACTGTTCATTATTGTACGGAACGCATGGAAAAATGCCAGTTGTCACATTCTCCCCCGTTAAAAGAATTTCGTCCCGAAATTCAGGCTATGTTATCAGTCGCAGGGGAGTTGTGAATCCATGTGGTTACTCAGACTTAATTTGGTCTTCATGTTCCCAAGTAAATTCTGGGCCATGATGTGAATTCCAACGAACTTTAACAAATTTAATATGACTTATCCTTGTTTTGTGGACTTCCAGTTCGTAACCTTAACAGGTTCTTTAGTAAATTGGAGTTTGTCGTGGATGTGAATCTTGTTTGCAGAAATAATGACTATTTCATGAGTCAGACTCTTCTAAAGACTAGATACGTGAAACATGTCGTGAACATTGCTAAGTTCTTCTGGAAGTTTCAGCTTGTAAGCAATGGTTCCGGTCCTTTCCAGGATCTCGAAAAGTCTAATATACCGTGGGTTGAACCTCCCACGCTTTCCAAATCGTACCATGCCTTTCCAAGGCGAGACTTTCATTAAAACCATATCCCCGAACTCAAATTCCAACGGTTTCCGTTGCTTGCCGGCGTAGCTTTTCTGTATATCACATGCTGACTAGATATGATCACGTATCCGAACGATCTTGCCTATAGTTTTCCTGAACCAATTTGGGGCCAGTAAATCGTTTATCTCCGGTCTCCGTCACAACGGGGACCGACACTTACGTTTCATATAAAGCTTCACACGAGACGGCCTAAATGACGGTGTGATAAATATTATTGTAGGAAAACTCCACTAAGGGCAAGTGAGTATTCCAACTTTTCATCAATGTTCATCACACAAGCACGTAACATGCCCACCATAGTCTGTATCGTTCGTTCACTCTGGCCGTTCGTCTGAGGGTGAAATGTAGTACTAAGGTTCAACCGTGACCCATACGCCTTCTGAAATGTCTGCCATATCCTTGGCACAAAACGACCATCTTGGTTGGATAAAATAGAAACAGGCACTCCATAACGTGCCACAATCTCTCTAAAATAAATCTCTGTTAATTCCCTGGTGCTGTCTTCCTCACTATTCGGTAGGAAATGTGCAGACTTGGTGAGTTGATCAATAGTCACCCATATCATATCGTGACCTCTTTGGGTTCTTGGTAGCTTTGTAATCAAAATTCCATTGAGATTCGTTCCCACTTCCACATGGGGATCTCAGGCTGTTACAGCAGCCCTGATGGTTTCTGGTATTATGTCTTAACTTCGGCACAGGTAAGACAGTTACCCACTTAGGGAGCTATATCAGCTTCCGACTTGGGCCACCCATACTAATCCTTCAAGTCTTAGTACATCTTGTCGGATCCAGGATGGATCGATTGCCTTGATCTATGAGCCTTGTCCCAAAATAAGCATACGTAAATTGTCGTGAAATGGAACCCAAAGTCGTTCCATGAAGTGTAATGTTCCGTTTACCTTAGGCAATAATTGCACTCCCATTCCACGTAATGCTTCAGCTCGTAGGTTCTCTGGTTTGAGTGCCTCTTACTTAGCTTCACGAATCCGAGTAGCGGGATTCGTCTGAATGGTCATCTTTAAGGCTCGCGCCCTTTGAGGCTTTGCGTGATCCTTGTGTCGCAAGGCGTCTGCTACAACGCTCGCCTTGTCCAGGTGATACTTAATCTCACAGTCGTACTCATTCAGTAGCTCATTCCATCTTCATTATCTCATGTTTAAGTCCTTCTAATCAAAGATGTGCTGCAAACCCTTGTGATTAGTAAAGATCGTGCAGCGTTTACCACACGAGTAATGATGCCAAATCTTCAACGCGCAATTACTGCACCTAGTTCAAGGTCTTTTCTCATGATCCTTTAATCAATGTGATGCGTACGCGATGACTTGGTCTCGTTGCATCAACACGCAATCGAGATCTGGTCGAGAAGCGTCACAAGAACCGCAATTTTATTGGTACTGTCAGGTGAAGACAAGATAGGTATCGTCTGGGTTAGGGTTGTCAGCGGCTGAGCAATCCTTGAAAAGTTTTCTAGGAGTCGTCTGATATAGCCTACAATCCCCAAAATTTCTTAGTTGTGTCTTTGGGACTCCTTAGTTCCTGATTGCAGGGTCGACATGAATCTCATTCTTATTCACCATGTGACCTAAGAATCTTGCCTTGCGAATCCAAGGTTCGCACTTAAACATCCTAGCACACATCTGTTCTTTCTCCAAGAGTCCCAAAATAAATTGCAGGTGTTGATCATGACCTTCCTTGGTCTTTGAGCATACAAGAATGTAGTCAATAAATATAATCACGATCTTATCCAGGTACGGCTTACACACCCGATTCATGAGGTCCATGAATATTTCCGGTACATTTGTTAAGCCAAACGGCATGACAAGGAACTCGTGATGCTCAAAGCGAGTCATAAAGGTCGTTTTAGGGATACTTTCTTCTCGTGTCCTCAACTAGTGACATCCTGTCCTTAAGTCCATCTTGGAATAGTAGCTGGGACCTTGTAGTTGGTCGACAAGTCATCAATTCTCGGTTAGGGGTACCGATTCTTGATGGTTAGTTGTCTATCTCCCTGTAACCTATGTGTAATACTTTTTGCACATTAATTCTTCTGAGTTCCTCTTAGATTAGGCTGTGTACATGTATAAAAACTGTTATCCTTCTTCCTAACGAATAATATTGGGGCTTCCCAAGGTGAGAAGCTTGGCCTGGTAGATTTCCTCTGCCTAGCAGCTCTTGCAGTTGCATCGGAGGCTCCTGTATCTCGGACGGAGCTAGTTGGTAAGGCGTCATCCGTCACTGGTGCCGCTCCTGGCACTAGGTTTATCCTAAACTCCTCTTGTCGCAGTGGAGGTAACCCAGGCAAGGATTCGGGAAAGGCTTCTGGAAATTCCTTCACAATGGGGATGTCTTCTGGCTTTGGCTTCTTGGTCTCTTTATAGAAAACATGAGCAAGGAAGGCTATACAGCCTATTCGGAGGCGCTTCCATGTCTCTATGGCCAATGTGAGATGTCGCAAATCCACCGCCTTATGGGTCCTAGTTCCCTCGAATCTATTGCAAGAAGGTTGTGTACTATAAGTGTCTCATCATTCGCAAGAGGGATGCGAATGATTTTCCTTATGACGAACAACTTCAGCTCTATCCTTGGATATCCAATCCAAGCTGACTACAATATCATGACTTCCCAAGTCAACGGTAATAGAAGGTTCCCGCTCTCTAAGTTTCAAAACACAATCTTTAATCACCTCATCAGCTTTAACTAACCTTCTATTTGCCAATTCTAAAGAATACGGGGCGTCTATCCTACTTGAAACTAGGCCAAGTAGGGTCTTAATTCCTAAGGATACAAGGTTAAAGTCGGCGCCAGTATCAATCAAAATGGATGCATAGTGTTGGTTAATAGGGAACGTACCCGTAATCGCATTTGGATCCTTGCGTGCTTCTCGTTTGGTTTTCCTAGGGAAGTCTTTCCTAAAGTACCCCACATCCCCACATTTGAAGCAAACTGGAACTCTACCATTTTTGTTTCCGTCTTGGTTGCTGTCATCATTTCCTCCTTGTTTGGGATACTTCGCCCAACAGGCATCCTTGTTGTGTCCTTCTTTTCCACACCTATCATACTTAGGCCTCAGACAGCGACCTTCATGGTGAAACTTTGCATTCCTCGCATCTCGGCTTAGTCCCCAAATAAACTTTACCACCGGCCTTATTGGTGGCTCCATAAGCTCGCATGCCACAAGGTGGGTCCACTTCCCTTCTTTTGTTTGCTTTAGAGCTTTCATAACTGACTTGGGTGCCTATCTTTAGGTTCGAAGACTTTCTTTTGTTATTTCCCGAAGACTCCACATGAGTTTCTTTCTTGTTTGTCTCAGTTCCCGAAAACTTTCCAATACAAAGAGCTTCTTCAGTAAGTGTAACACTCAAATCGATAGCCTCTATGATGGTTGGAGGCTTTGAGGCAGTAACCATGCTCAAGATTTGAGGTGCAAGTCCCCAAATGAATCGTTCAATCCTCTTGAATTCAAGCTTGACTAAGTAGGGAACAACCCTAGACAAGTCGTGAAAGCGTTGGATGTACTCAGTAATCATCGGCCCATCCATTTTCAAATCCCAGAACTCAGTCTCAAGCTTCTAGATTTCGGCCCTGGCGCAGTATTTCTTCCGCATCAATTCCTTGAGCTCGTCCCGACTTAGTGCATAAGCAGTAGCTTCACCAAGGGTCTGAACCTGAAGGTTCCACCAGGAGAGTGCGCCATCCAAAAACAACCCTGAAATATAGGTAACTCTCTGCTCGGGAGAACATTTACTCATTCTCAGAATGGAGTCAGTCTTTTCTGCCCTACGAACAAAAGCAACGGCACCTCATGTGCCATCAAAATTCAATGGCTTGCAGTCCAAGAACTATTTATAGGTGCAACCAGTTGGAGGGTTATTTCCAGAGGTGCCACCGCTGTGTTCAGTGTGGAAGGCTTCATGCTGCGCTATAGCTTTGGAAATGCGCTCATTGAGTTCGGCCTTAGTTCTTGGTAACGTATTTTCTTCTGGCAAAACGTATGAGATAGGTTAGACAAAATTCAATAATCATCTATGAGGTATATATCACCACAAGCAAACATGTAATATCCTAATATCACATGCATGTATAATCAACAATGTATAAGTAAGAAAACAACCACTGAGCTTTCATATATGCTTGATAACTTGACTTATTGTTTGTATCAGGGAAAACAAAATGAACTCGAGGTTACATCACCTCGGTCATACAAGTTCCATAATATGAAAGTAGTAGTTATTTTCCTTCTACATTGGTTTTCTTAGGTCTTTAGCTTAACAAAGACAGATATACTTCCCAAGACATGGGGGTTGTGCATTTCTACCACATATACGGGTGATAAAGAGTGTAAAGTTGCTGAATCTTTCTCGAGTGTTAGCCATCCTTACATGCTTAGATATCGATTCCCAAACGACTCGTATATGGGTAGAAGTGTCAGACACGAAGTAGGCAAAGACAGGTTTCCTACTCCGTAGAGTGCTATAGCAACTGTCTAGGTATTGTTCTACTAGATGAAGGTGTGAACACTTAGAAATTATTTTTGGATGGGTGGTGATCATTATCTCGACCCGCAGAGTCCACCAGGATTTCCATGCACTACAAGTCGTTATTACGTGGGCCCCCGTAATAATAAATTGCCTTACATGGTCACCCTAATTTTCCCTCGTTCAAAGCAGATGGTCAACTAGAGAGGGGACACTACTGTCCTTATACCTCCGATATGGAAAGGACCATTGTTGTGGTACTCGCGCTAACATCCGTTATCGTTACGCGCGAATAGGCACAATGCTTAGACGTAATAGGAACAAGGAGAATTCCTAGTAATTGGAGGGGCACCTTCAAGATGAGTGTCTCATCTTCCTTGTCTGGACAAGAGTGTCGTCAATCTTGTTTCACAAAAGCCACAAGGACCTCGTCCTGCTGATAAGGTTGTTATCCAAGGTTGCCTCATCCTCCTCGTCGTGAATATCGTAGTCAGGCACCTCCTCATTCGAGAGGGAAGAACAACCATCTTCTACGGAACCAGCTCAGGATCTCGTTTGGTAATTACTCCAGCCATGAGCTTCGCAATAAATGCGAGGTCGATAGTCTCATTGTGCGAGTCAAGAACAATAATAGGATTCGGAGTCGAAGGTATCTCGTTCACGTCAATAATTATTCCGTACACTTATACGCATATACATTAATGAATAAATATGTTACTTAGTATAAACATGCACATAGATGCATCATGTCACATATAACTCTCGTTTGTCCTTTTGGGGGGGGGGGGCATTTTGTCTTTGGCAAGTCTATCTCACGTAGACTATACCTTAATTGGCACTTCAATTTGGGGTATTCTCCTCCCTACTAATGTCCTTGCCTTGTCTTTTCTTTGAAAAATGTTTGACTCATGGATCTTGGCGCTTTCATGAATGCAATGAAAAACCTTTTTGTGAAAATGTTTTCGTGAGAGAGTCCTAGTGATTGTAGTCTAGACTCAAGAAGGAATCCTAGTTCACTACAATCGAAGCTCTGATACCAAACTGTCACACACTGACTTTTGCGGAAGCGTATGATGTGTGACTTGTTCAATATCATTGCATTCAATTATAATAAACAACTATATGATCAAAATGATGTTCATCCATTCATAAAGTTTAAAATATTACAAACACCAGTCATTTAAGTTTCAAACGACACAACCTCTGGTTAAGTTACAAACCAACAAAAGTGGATGACATCTAAACTTGTTATTCATATCCCGAAACAACACCAGCGCCCAAGATCCAACTTGCTTCCTGAAATACATGTACTTTTGAAAACATCAACAAAAGTTGAGCGAGTTCATGCGTTTTGTATGAGTACTGATAAACTTGTAAACATTTGAGAGACTCCTTTGAAAACAGGTATGAAAAGCGTCTATGAGAAGATCAATTAATGTTTTGCAAGGACATTACTGTATGTGAAGATATAGGGAGCACTCAATACGAGTAGGCTTTTGTCTTTGTCGAATCTCCTCTACTGTGTCGAATTCCCCTCGACTGTGTCAAATTCACCTTGACTGTGTCAAATTCCCTTGACCGTATCAAATCACCTTGACTGTGTCAAATCCCCTTGACCATTGTCGAATCACCTCGACTGGGACACTAAAGAACTCTAAGTGGTCAAATAAGGACCATGAGTGGGGCTCGGCCGTACCCGTTAGATCTAACCTTTGTCCATGATTCTTATGAGAGTTAATAGCATTTCAATTTCCCTCTATGCTCACATGATCTAATAGTTCATTTCATAGCCAAATCATACCATTGTAACATATGTAACATGTATTCAACCCCTGAGAGTTATAAATCCGAAAACAGTTAAGAGAAAAGGGGGACATGAACTCACAAGTTTGCGTCCAGTTGTCTTGTATATTCAAAGGTCCTCCTATGAGTCGTACAACTACCTACACACGTGCCATGTTTTATTAGACGTTTAGGTCGTGTAACGACTCTTTGTCTTAGTTGTTCATTAAGACTTGTTTTGGAAATCTTGGTGTATTTTGAGTTACATCATTGATGTATATTATAATATTCCAAAGTATATAATTATCAGTTAAAATAATAATATTTTAACTTAAATTATTTTCATCCATTTATTTGGAATATTGTCAAAATAATATATGTTTGCCTTAGTTTGTGTTGTAATTCTTTTCATGGATATTTCCCATGTATGGGTATAATTATACTTGTGTATTTTACCAAGTATTTGTAGTGTATTCCAGTGTATATTCGTACGTAGGAGAATACGTATTTTCTTGTATTTATTAAGTATTCTTATACTTAATTTTTGTATTTACATTTTCTGGAATATTATTTTTAACCAATAAAAATCAACAATTTTTATTCTTAAAATATATATATTTTAAGAAAACTTTTATAGAAAATTAGTCATAATTCTTCCTTGGCAAAAATAATTATATTTTCATATAAACCTCAAAAATAATATATTTTCAAGATTAACTTAGAACAGATATATAAATCCATTTTCACCCCAAGAATAATATATTCTTAATTTGTTTAAGAAAATATATATTTTCTCCAAAAATAGTATATCTTGTAATTGTTCAAGAAAATGTATTTATTTTTCTCCTCTCAAAATAATGTATTTTCTACTTGACAAAGATATGATATATTTTGTAACACTTGTAAAAATTATAATTTCCGTTCTTCCGGTTTCCAAAATACCGTTTAACTCGTTTGTCAAATTATATATCTATTTCCGGAATATATATGTAAGTGTAGTTCATACGTCCGTGTTCGGTTTGTCCAATATTCGGGTATAAATTATATATTTGTTTTCTTGGAATTCTAGTATTACTTTGCATTATAATTTTTTGGTATTTTGGTAGGTTATATTATTTCAAGTCCTAAAATAATATAACTAATATACATAATATACAAGTAATCACACAAATTGTGACATCTAAATATATATTTTCCTAAATGTATACTTAGTCACTTTTATTTATCAAAAACCCACCTCCAATATTTGTAATTTTTGTAACAAAAATTATGGAAAATTTTATATGAAAAACCATGATTAAAATTTACTTATATACACTTGTTTAAAAATATTTTGCTAAGTGTTTAAATTCTACAAAAATTTTGCCAATGTTTCCCCTTAAAAATGGAGGTTTCCATGCTTTCAAAGCATATCATTTTCTTTTAAAATCATCACCAATCAACAAAAAATCACTCAAGACTTACCATGAGCCAAAATCATGCAATTTACACTACATCATGAACTTGAAATTTTGTAAAAACTTGTAGTAACTTAGTATGTTATTTAGTAGACTTAGTTACCCTTTAAAACATGGTTATTTGTTTAATAATCACATTCTTGCAAAATCTAGTCCTTTACAACTTACAAGATGATTTTTCTAAAAATAATTCCTTTGTATTTTTCTTGTTACAAACATATTTCTAGTCTTGATTTAGCACTAAAAATATGATAAGTTTCCTTAGAAATTATGACTTTGTAAATCTTGTAAATAAACTTGGTTTCTTGAGAAAATTATTTTTATATCATCCATTTACAAGACTTTTAACATGTATCAATCATCATCATACTCTAAAACAACTTCTTTCTCAAGTTCATGATTCACATAAAGGATGATCATTATGATTTCTTCAAGATCCATCCTTATACTTGCTAGATCATGTGTTTAATCATCATCTAGCAAGGTTATTATGATGATTAACATCATAAATACAAGAAATCAATCATCAAGATTCACATATACACTAAAACAACTTTGATTCTTATGTTATTTAGCTTTATGTTCATGTTTATGCTTATGTTTTCTTGAGATTCTTTAGATTAACATGATACATAACACTTTAACCATCAAAATCATGAGTAAAAATAGGATCAAAGAGTCTTACTACTAGCACTAAGGCTAGGGAAGAACAAAAAGCAAGATGATGAAGAAATTAGGTGGTTAATAGCTCCTTGTGAAGGTCCTTCAAGTTTCAATGCTTCCACCTTTCTTAAATGTGCTTGATACACCTTAATGTATGCTTAGATTACTTGAGAATGGGTTGAAAATAGAATTATTAGAAGGGGGTGCTTGCACCGTGAGTTTAGGGGAAGAAGAAGGAGGTTTGGTTGTGTTGATGAAGGTGAATGATGATTATGTTTAAGTCTTGTGGTTATATGAAAATTACTTCCAACATTCACTTACACATGGTAGAATATGCTTAGGATCATTCCAAAAAATCTAATAAAATAATCAAAGGAAATCTCTTATGTGGGGCCCTTGTCATGATCGGTTATTGGGGGGGGGGGGGTGTATAGTTGTGTTTCAATTCTAGTTAATTGAATTAACTAGATGTTAAATGGGGAATTTTGATGTTTAAGTGTGTTATAATGTTTTAAGTAGCAATATGGTGTATAATGATCATAACTAGCTTCATAACACTAAAACGATGCTTCTAGTGAAATTTAGATGTTTCGGGTAGTGTCCGGTTGTTCGGTTGGTTACCAGTTCGTTAAACTGCTAAATAGCGCAGTTTAGTGTGCTTTATGTTTTCTTTTATGACAGTTTTGATTCCCGACACCTAGGAAGGTATTCTGGACCATTAAACCATAATTTTTCATCATATTTAGATGTTAAAAAGCTGAATTTTGCTGATTTGTGTTGTTTTCTGCAGAATTCTGCAGTTTTGGTGAGTTTCTGGCACTTTTCGGCACCTAAATCATCACTAGGAAGGCAGTTTTGTAACCCCTACTTTCCTACACACTATTCTAGTGTAACACTTGGTTCCGGGGCTTATTTTGTGTCTTAACATCATGACTGTCTAAGTACTGAACTCTCGTCAGTTCTTCTAGTTTGTCTGATAACTGTGCTAACTTTGCTTCGTGCACTAACGGTACCATGTTGTGTTGCATGTAATAAAGATAAATAATCTTGCAACATGAAATGCCTTTGTATGTATGTGACAGTAATCAGGAAATCATTCATCTTGTTAATATAATCACGCACAGTCATTAAAGCACAGACTACTGTTCATTATTGTACGGAACGCATAGAAAAATGCCAGTTGTCACAAAAAACACAAGCATGAAAAAGCCAAACCGCCAGTGAACATGTTTCAAAGAAGAAAGAGACTAATGACAGTAAAGATTTGGAAGATGAATTGTTTCTAATTTGTAACACCACGTAAAAACGTGTCCATTTGTGTGAAGACACGTGTCCTAAAGCCTAATCATGTGAAAGATTGAGTTTGAAGGACTAAAGTTAACAAACGATAAAAATATGAAACCAAAGGGACTAAATGTGTCAACATGCCAAACTTGTGCCTCTGAATGACCACACATGAAGAATATATCCCTAAATGAGTAATAAATTGGATATAAGAAGCCGTTTATGAAAATAATCAAAAGATTATAAACTACAGGGGTTAAACGTGTCAACATGTTAATTCTTACCTCTGAGTGACCTTTTAATGAACCCGAGGATTAGTAATATTCAAATATACTCCCAAGGATAAGTGATATCAGTTTCACATGGTTTCGAGATCGTTATGTAAGTTTTCAAGACTTTGGGTGAAAAGTGTCAATGTGATGAAACTAGTGTTTCGGTGACCATTTAACGAAACCGGACCTAACGGAGTTTGGATACACTTCCATGATCCTTTACAAACTAACTCCAAGAGCCCCTTATGCCAAAAATGGAGTTAAACAAAGTTACAAAGGACTAGGGACTAAAACTGTCAAAGTTAAAACATTTTTAACCTGAATTCAAGTTTGTCGCGGCCCGCGTAGACTCCCCTTGAGTCTTACGTGGCCCGAGAGGGACTGCCCAGTGCAGCAGATTGTTGCCAGCTGCAGGTTTCAGCTCAGAACCGACTTAAACACCTCCAAACTGATACCAGGGGCTGATTGTCGGATTTTTAATACCACTAGGACACCAGGGGTGATCCTAGACACCTCCAAAACACCTGCTTTGATCTTGTTCCTTGGCAATGATCTATAGTTACTTTGTTCATATGCTCATTCACTTGCAACATTCACTACACTCTCATCTGGTGGTTTCTGATTAAGAAGGGAGCTCAAGTTTGTAGAAAAGATAGCTAGGACCCTTTGTAAGTGCCTTAGCCCCCTTCCTTTGTTCAGTTTTTAGTCTAAAAACCGAAAAGTCAAAGTTATCGTAATCTGACTTTGACTTTCGGTTTAAATACAAATGGTCCAGCCACTGTCCGAATTGAAACTGGTTATGTGACCATAATTAGGTAGGTGATTAACCCCTAAAAGGGCACCTCCTAATTATTTCGTTTGCCTAGTTAATTATCGGGTCAAACCATTAAGATAAAAATTCAAACTGACCAAAATTTGAAATAAAAATTACAACTAACAATGCAGAGGTTAAAAATTATATTTTAACACTTTAATGACTTAGTAATTATTATTAGCACATGTTCAAACAGGTCCAACCCGACAATTCTAAGTCTAAGGTCGGTTCACAACCGAAAGTCGCAAAAGCTTGACTTTTGCTTTGACTTTCAGTTCTGACCCAATTGAGCTTAATTCTTCCATGTTTTAAGCTTCCATTAGGACCACCTTATGTTGTAGTATAACCCTCTGGAGTTATAGTACCTGGTCATGTATATTATGAATTATATGCTAAGTTTCGTTATTAAGCTTATAAATGCCAATTTTTCCCTTTTGACATATAAACGAGATTTTTGAAAATGTGAGAGGACAAAAACCTTTATTACTGAAATATAAGTATATCCTAAAAATTTGACATCAGTTTCTGATCTTAAACAGAAGTTATGCTCGATATCGTAAATTGAAAGTTTTTATTAATTAAATTACGCTATCTTGCATAAGACATGTTTAAACATGGATTTTGACCCAAAACTCATTACCTACTGTTAAGATATTATTTTTAGGGATTTTAGGTCAGATTATAAAATGACCATATCATTGAGTTCTTGTATAATTCGGTAAATGCGATAATACCCTTTTCATACATAAAATGAGATTAACAAATGATTTGAATGCCAAACCTTTTTCCTACTGATCTTATATATTAAATAAATTATTTTGAGCATTTAAGACTGATCAAAAACTCATATTTCAATAAACATCTTGATTATCGTCAATTAGCGATTTTTACGCAAATTAGGTGCATAGTCTGGTTTAAAACCATACTTAACACCCAAGACTTGTTACCTACTGAATTTTTAAATAAATTTTAATATTATCATAGTAGGTATAAGTCATGAACTTAGACTTCCAAAAATGTCCTTAAAAGCATGTGTGAAATGACCAAAGTACCCTTTCGGGGCATAGTTTGGCCATAATTGGTAAACCTCACATATGTATAATATCTTACTGATGTAATGTGATAAAATAAATATTTGTACTGAATGTTTTAGGCCAGAACCTTAGCTTACCATTAAATCTCTTTTATAAACATTAAAATGACCAAAATGCCCCTACGGGACTTAAATTGGTTTTAAATACTTTTTGGGCATATATATTAACATCCTACTGATGTATTAGCATATTCAAAGCATAATAACATATGAGACCTATATATAATTCACTTGGCTACCCGTTATGCATTTATGCATTCGGATCGGTTATGTAACTAGTTTACACAAAATAACCGAAACGGGTTTAACCTTATCATTAAATCTCCAAAATCTAGAATGTGTTTAGTTTACCCATGTAATACAAGTATCCAAACTTGTTGGGTCTAAATCACATTCCATTCCGGTCTCCGCTTAATCTAGCGTTTAGAACTGTAAAGTAACTTTCAAACTAACCGGTTTAAGTCTTTGACTTAAATAAAGACCCGTTAGTATCCTACTAGGTTAATAAACCTTCTATTCAGATTGAGTAGCTTTGGTAGAAGATACTTTCATAAGGCTTAGGAATATACGACTGAGTTACTTCTTTCATCTAGCTCAGGTAAATACTTTTAACTTATTTTCCGTTATGCGGGCTTGGGATACGGTATTATAATAATACCGCTTGGTCGGGTATGAAATCATTTAATCGGATTGTGATTAATAAATTTACATAACCCATTTTAATCTGTTTTGTTTGATAACATAAACATTGGGGGTTAATACGACCGTGTCCTGGATATCCTTGGCTCATTTCATTTGTAAATGACCACGCCCTATGCACGGGGTGTAGGCATACACCTGCAGATGCAAATGCTAAATAACCCACATGATGGGGATAACTCCTTTGTGGGTTCTATAGTGGTGAGTCGGTTAATCATGACCGGCTTCCAAACCGGCCCCATATGTATAACAAACATGTAAAACGGCATACAAGAATATCTTAAATAATTATCCCAAGTATAAATGATTTGTGCTTGTGCACTTAAATCAATTTTTCATAAACTCTTTTCAAACGAGTCGGTTAATTGTATTTACCAGTGTAAACTAACGTATTTTCCAAAGACTAAGTTACAGGTAACTCACGTAAATAGGCTGGAGCTACTCGGTGTCAATAAGAGGATCTTGCAAATCATTAGATGCCTGGAGTCTGTTATTTCAGTTTCTTGTATTTTATTTTATGATCCGCCTGCGGATCTCTATTACAACCAAGTCTGTATATTCTTTTATTTGGACATTCGGACACTATGGTTTGTAATAGTATTTATTCACCAAGCCTTCCGCTGTGCTATTATATTGTGTGTATTGACAATGATGATATCAACTACGTCACGATACTCCCCACCGGGCCCACCGGTAATATGTGGAAATATCGGGGTGTGACAGGTTGGTATCATAGCCAACATTGAGTCAATTAAACACTAACCTTTTGTGTTTAATCTCGATGACACAATAAGCACATTCCTTAGACTTCCGAGTCTAGGCATATGACCTAGGATTTATTCTTAACTTTCCCTTTTGTCGTTTATATATTGTTTTATTGTTTTGACAGGTTAATTAAAATGCCACCACGCGTACGAGGTAAGGGAAAAGGTCCGATGCGGGGAGGACCATCAAGCAATGCAGGACCCTCCCTTAGGCGCACTCCGTCAGCATCTTTTTCTAGCTCTGATTCTCGGGATAACTGGAGACATTCTTTTGAACCAGCGAGACACTCCGTTTCGCTAGGTTCCTCACCTTCAGATCCCCCACATTTTGGGCTACCTATTCAGGACGAGCCCCAACATTCGTACCATTCCCACCAATCGCATCATTCACACCACTCTTTACATTCTCATTCCTTTCACCATTCTAGTTCTCATGATCTTTATTCCCCAGGTCAATTTAACCCAAATGATTATTTAAATGAACCTCTAGGTTATAATCCTTTAGGACCCGAGGACCATTTCTCCCAAGATATGGAAATGGATGATGACCCCAATCCAGCGCCGCCAACCGGGACACCAACTCATCCTTTCAGCATCTCCAGCGGTTCTCCTTACCAAGGATCGCCATACCAATGCCCCGACCCATGGGCCGAATGGTGGAACAAGTTCGAATGGGAATTCACTCCTTCTTTTCATAATTCTCCACAACTTCCATTGGAGGAACCATACCTTCAAGCGGTTTCTCCACCGCCTTTACCCGTTGAGGAACCACCTCAACCACCTCCCGAGCCACCTAGGCGAAGGAGGAACGCACGGATGTCCGTGCGAGGGGGACCTAGGTTCAGTTCCCCTCAAGCTTCGAGCACATACCCTCCAATCCCTGAGGATCCACAAATGGGTGGACCCTCTCATGCGGTACCGGATGATGATCCCCCGCCAGTTACACTTGCACCACCGCCACCGCCAGTGGGTTATGATAACCCCATACCGACTTACCAACGTTCATCTGGGTATAACCCATTTGAATATCCAAATCCTATGGATTATGGATATCAGGCCCCTGCCCAAGATCCATATCTTGAGGCAGCTCAGTTTAATGCACTTTACCCCTCACCCTTTCCTCCATCATACCCAACAGGGTATCCAGTGCATGGGTATCAATACCCTCCTTACCAACAACAACCCCCACCTTCACAAATGCAAACACAAGAAATTCTGCATAGGTTGGATCAGGTAGAGGAGGAACGCGAGAAAAAGCATAACAAATTTCTTAAGGGCTTCGCGAACTTCATAAAAGGCAAAAAGAAGTAGAAGTTTATTTTATTTTATTTTATTTTGTATTGTATTTTCAATCAAGTCCCTGCGAGGACATTTTTATTTCCGTACTTGGTCCCTGCGTGGACTTATTTTCTTTTCCGTAGTCCCTACGTGGACAGTTTGTTATTTCAAGACCCGTTTAGGGCATATCTTGTAATCGCTTAGTATTTTAATGAAATTTCTTTTGGAAAATTTTTATATGTATTTTATTACATCATTTTGTCAATATCATTTCAATTTTTAAATTGATCTGCCAAAACAATACCAAAAGAAATTCTTAAAGGTATAACCTAGCCAATATTAATGGCTATTATGGTACAACCTTTCTAAGAAAATGATTCCTTGTTAACATCTGAAAACATGTTAACATTCTTGGCTGTGTGACTTTAGAGACCACACTAGCTTCCAAAGGTATTTGGATTCTTCCAAGCCACCTTCATAGCCTATATGATCAATGCGAATCATGGCTATTAAACATCAATATGATGTATAAAACATCCAATTGAGATGTAAGCCTTTGGGCGAATGTGTATTCGTGACGGTGATAGTATATTTTATAAACTTCTGTCAGAAGGGCGATGAACTAATGTTCGACCCTTAAAGATCACCTATCCAAGAGATCATGTTTTAATCGTCCTTGTGGCAAGGCCTTTGTGCCATCTAATTGTCCTTCGAGACGAGCCATGTGCTATATGAAAAATGTCTCTATGACATTGACATATGTGACTTATGTCCTTTGTCTGATAAATATGCAGGATTATATCCTATTGATTGCTTATAATGGTTCAATTGTAGCCTAGGAAAATCTTGACTTGTTATTTAAAATGGTATATATGGTTTATTAATACCATGGCCATTTAATCATCAATACGATGATTCATTATATAATTTAAATAAATCATTATTGTTTGATTCTAGTATTTAGACCATGGCTGGCTCTGACGAAGCAAACAGTCATCATGTGGAAGGAAACAATAATGAAGCCAGGATAAATGTTACTGGTGCGGAATTAAAAGCAATGATTGACACAGCAGTTGCTCAAGCTGTGGATAAAATATTCAAAGAACCGAGTCATGTTCCGTCCAAAACTCATACAAAATCCTTATCACATTCGCATGCATCGAAAAAGGATGAATCTCAGCATTCATCCAACCAGAGATCTAAATCTCAGAAAGTTGTGTTGAATCAAACTCCCAAGTACAACAAAGGTTGTACCTACAAATACTTCGTCTCGTGTAAGCCAAGAGACTTCACGGGAGAAAAGAGAGCAATAGATTATATAAAGTGGTTAGATGAAATGGAAACGGTGATTGATATCAGTGGGTGTGCAAAGGTGGACATCGTTAAGTTTGTATCTCAGTCCTTCAAGGGTGATTCCATAACATGGTGGAAGGCCTTGGTGCAATCCACTGGGAAGGTTTCTCTGTATAACCTTTCCTGGAACAAATTTGTTGATCTTATGAAGGACACTTACTGTCCTCGGCATGAAGTGGAAAGGATAGAGACTGACTTCCTCACTCTGGTGATGAAGGATTTGGATTGCAGGTCCTATGTGACCAGTTTTAACTCTATGTCGAGGCTTGTGCCGTATTTGGTCACCCCAGAACCCAAACACATTGCGCGTTTTATCGGTGGATTAGCCCCAGAGGTTAAATGAAATGTCAAGGTTTCTAAGCCTGCTACCTATAGATCTGCTGTAGATCTATCTTTGTCACTTACTCTCGATGTTGTAAGGAGTAAGGCAAAGAAAGCCACCAAGAAAGGGAAGAGAAAAAGGGAAGATGACCAGTCCCATCATTCAAACAAAAAGAAGATGGAAACTCTGGTTTCAAAAAGGGACAGTCGGATGACAAGCCCAGATGTAAAACATGTAACAAGAGGCACTTTGGAAAGTGCAATCAGGACCCACAAGCTAAACCTTGTGGGATCCGCAAGAAGAAAGGGCACAAGACTGTGGAGTGCCGAAACATCAAGGATGCAACCTGATATGGTTGCAACAAAAAGGGGTTCATTAAGACTAATTGCCCTAAGAATGCTAAGAAGCCTGAAGAGGCAAAGAAGACCAATGTAAGGGTCTTTCAGATGAACGCCAGGGAGGCGGTGAACGACAATAACGTTATAACAGGTACCTTCCTCATTAATGATATTTATGCTAGAGTTTTATTTGATTTAGGTGCTGATAAGTCTTTTATAGACCATAAGTTTAGTAAATTACTGAATCTGCCTATTAAAACTCTAGACATAAAATACGAGGTAGAACTCGTAGACGGTACCTTAGAAACAGCTTCAACTCTTCTTGATGGATGCTGTATATCCATTAAGAATCTTTCTATCCCGCTATCCCTTTTGCCAATGAAATTGGCTGGGTTAGATGTAGTTTTAGGCATGGATTGGTTATTGCATAACCAAGCCCAAATAGCCTGCGATAAAAAGCTAGTTAACATCAAAACCCCTTCTGGTGAATTAGTCACCATTCATGGAGACACGCAATATGGTTTGCCCGATAATGTGTCTATTCTCAAAGCATCAAAATGCCTGAAAATGGATGTGCCATTTACATGGAACAGGTGACTATTGATGAACCAAAACCCAGGATTGAAGATATTACAATCGTATCCGAGTATCCTGATGAATTACCTGGATTACCTCCTGAGAGGCAAGTTGAATTCAGGATAGACATTCTGCCAGGATCTGCACCAATTGCATGATCTCCTTACCATCTAACGCCTACTAAAATGAAAGAGCTCAGAACTCAATTGGATGACTTACTAAAAAAGGGTTTCATTCAACCCAGCTCTTCACCTTGGGGAGCTCCTATTTTGTTTGTGAAGAAGAAGGATGGATCAATGCGTTTATGCTTTGATTATCGTGAATTAAATAAGGTAACGATAAAAAATCGTTTTCCTTTGCCCAGGATCGACGACTTGTTCGACCAACTTCAAGCGGCAAGCTTCTTCTCGAAGATCGACTTGAGATATGGATATCATCAACTCAAGGTTAGAACTGAAGATGTACCTAAGACAGCGTTCAGAACAAGGTGTGACATCTGTGCCTCTTCAACCATCAAACAAATACCAAATCAATGAAATATTGTGTTTCATACTTAGGATTTGTATAAACATGTGTATCATTTGCACATATCAATTCTTGTTCGATTTCGAGCTTTAAATCACTTTCTAGAAGGTTATACGCGAACTGATGTGTAAATATAACCAGTTTAATGCAACAAACACTCCGAAACAGTGACATGGGCTTAACATACCTTAAATATCCTTTACATAACTTAGAAATAAGTTTTGGATGGTTTGGTGTGTCGAAATCAAGTTTATTCGATCGCATGGGACTATTTGCGTCAAACTACAAAAGTCTACTGATTCGTATGGTATCGAACCTTCCAGAACATGATCATAAGTTAAACATGCCCTAAATATCCTTTACATAGCTTAGAAATAGGCTTTGAGGTGTTTGGTGCGCAAAAATAAACTTTTTGATCAATAGGGACTAAAAGCGTCAAAAAGTGCATAAGTTTGCATTTACGCGCATATCTTACGTTCTGAAGATATCCGGACACCCAAAAATTTATGTAATCATTAAAATATTTTATTTTAGTGATTGGCATGATAAAATTCCATTCGTCGCTTAATTTGGATCGTTTCTGCGTCCGTTACGACTTCCGTCGTAATTAACCGAATAACGTAACCGTACGACCAAACGAACCGACATCCGAGATATTTTTGAGCATATTTTAAGTTCCCTATACTTTAACTTCATTTTAGAGCCTTGAAATGGGGTTAACGGGGCTTAAACGTTTCAAAAATGCATCGAAAACCAAGTTTTGGGCATTCAGGGACTAAAATTGTAAATCTGTGAAACTTGCTAGGCCTGGGGCGTAAGCTTAAGCTTATTCTTACGCGGCCCGTGTCAGACCTTCAGCACAGAAACATTGAATCTGGTCATTGGGCTGGTTTTGATGGTTTTTAACCCCAAGTTTTGGATACTATGGGCTAGATTTTGATGGTTTTTAGTGGTCCCATTGTATTGAAAACCATGTGCCCAAGTGTAAGGCCAAGATCGAAGCACGGATTGCGAGGAACGATCCTAACGGTTGTGGGATTCCTATAAACACCCAACTTGGTTTCATTCTTTCCTCATAAATCTGATTCAATTGCTCTAAGTTGGGGTTTAGCACTTCATACCTGAGCAACTTGAATCAAGATCTTCCTAGCTTGGGCCCTTTGTAAGTTTCTTTCGTGCTTTTATCGTTTTTCAAGCATAAAAGTCAAACAGTGTTTGACTTTCTGCTTTGACCGGTCAATGGTCAACACAAAGTCCGTTTGAACTTTGCAACGTGAGCGTAATCACGATGGTTATAGTCCCGTGTGACTATACCTACTGATTACCACGTTGATTAGGTATAGTGACGAGTTATAGTTTCAGTCAAAATGCGTATTGATGCGTATTTTGCAACCAAACTATTCTTGGGTATCAAAACCATTTGTTTTGATATCAAACTTGTTTTCAAACTTCGTTAAACATGTTTTAGCATGTTTAACTCGTTACTTTTAGTTTAGTGCTTATATAGGGTCGTAAGATAAGCGGTCTAAACAACCGCTTAGGCTTTCAAACCCGACTCGTTTGGTCGATCATTAGGATCCGACCAAGCATTTTTAGTGACCATAGATGTATAGGGAATAACCTTCCGAGGTTATACCTTATGGTCACTTAGTTTAATTAGTTGTATGATGTAGGTACAGGTTCGGATCGTAAACGATCACTAGATCTGCGGTGGATTCGATTTAACGTGCGGAATCCGTTAAATCGAACCGTAATCGTGCACGAAGACGTAATTAAACAACGTTTTATTACGTAACGACGACAACCGAACAGAGTTTCGACTCGATCTCTACAAAGAACACTCAAAATCTGATAAACATGACGTAATCCAGCAGCAGTTTGGTACAAGAACAATGGGAATGTTTCCTATTCTAACCGCTTGAAATAAACACATAACACATATATATAGTGGAGCTAGACCGCTTGAAATGACACATACACATTCAAGCGGTCACAATTTCAAGCGATCACACTAGTTCAAGCGGTCACACTAAATTACATTTCAAGCGAACATGCCTAGTATTTTGTCTTCAAGCGAACATGCATGCAATTCAAGCGAATTAGCCAATCTGCTACATGTATGCATTTAATTTCATGTGATAATGCACTTGATGATGTTATTGGTATGATGTCATCATCAATAATGATGACATCATGCTTGATCCGAACTGCAACGTATCCAAAACTCGATATAAGACGAAGTCAACAGACATGTGCACCAACATATGATAGGTTGTTTATATGCCTTAGGTAAAATGACCAAAATGCCCTTTTCATGCATAATTGGTATTTAAGCATATGTAACTCAAACTTTTGTCACTTAACTGATTATGCAACATATTTAAACATGTTTAGGCATATGATACTTGTCATAGGACTAGTTAGGCATTCCGAACGTGTTTTATGCGAACGACGCGTTAAAGTAGCGTAAGCTACCTAAACGGGTCGTAATGGGTCGTAAGCACTTAGGATAGGTTTTGATTTAGTGTGTAGGCTTTGTTAAACCATATCATATGAGTTCCAATACTCATTTGGTTTACAAAACCTCATCCTATCCGATCTTCCGATTTAGGTCCGGTTTATTAACATAGTTACCTATATTAGGTGTCGTTGGATTCCGTGATCCCTCTAGCTTTGCTTGGTTGTTATTAAAGACTTCTAAGCATCTTCAAGTGAGTACATAGTCCCCTCTTTTACTGTTTTCAAACATTTTGGGGTGAAACACTTGTGCCTACTTGTTACTTTCGTGTTTTTCACACTTTTATAACATATACTTGCTATGTTCATTAGTACACTTATAGCACATGATTTCATTATGTTTTGCCATGTATGTTCATTGAGCATGCTAGCACATTGATTTTCATGTATTATATTTTGTTGCATATGCTCATCCAGCATATGGACACATTGTTTTTCATTTCATTTTGTTGCATATGTTCATCCAGCATATGGACACATTATTTTACATTTTGAACTGTTTAAACCGTTTGGAACTGTTTGATTTATGTGAACCGTTTGGAACTGTTTGATCCTAGTGAACCGTTTGGAAATTTTTTATTTATGTGAACCTTTTTTAACTGTTTGATCCTTGTGAACCATTTGGAACTGTTTGATTTATGTGAACCTTTTGGAACTGATTGATTGATGTGAACCATTTGGAACTGTTTGAACTGTTGGGTTAAGGAAGTGATTAGGTAACGGGGCGGGTGTAATGTGTTAAAAGCATGGTGGATACGCCGCTGGTACTTCCTATATATAAGTGCTTTTAACACATTATACATCGTTGCGTTATCTAGATTACTTGGGCAAATGTCATCAAAACAAAGTTATATTACAAGGTTTTTCTAACAATATAAACCATTCGAGTTTTATTACAAAAATGTTTTACAATCTGGGTTTACATAGACAAATGTTTTTACGTTAAGATTCATGTCATCGAGGTTTTATAAATTATAACAAATCTGTCTTGACTTGGTTATTTCAATTTACAATAAAACATTTTACAAAACCTGGTTTTCTAATATCAATTAACAAAGTTGTTCAAGTTATTTCAAAATGTAAACGAGCTATGAATCTGACACTCACATAAAACCTATGTACTCGCCGACATTTTTATGCTGACGTATTTTCACATATGTTTTAGGTATCATAGTTGGTGATGATTAATGATGATATTGATGCATGCGCACATAGGAATGGATGAGGCCTTAGTGACTTAATAATAATGGAAGTTAATTTGTTCATGTTTTGTTTCAAGTTTCAATTCAATGTAATAAACTTAATTAAATAAAACAGAACTTTTATCCATGTGTTGTGAAACAATGATTCTGTTACGACACTCCCCGACGTTTCCGCCGCGGTTTGTTGTTTTAACGTGGTCGGGGTGTGACAGAAAAGTTGGTATCAGAGCTCATGGTTATAGGGAATTAGGTTATTAGTAATGCTTTAACCTAACTATAACCTTCCTAGGACCCTAAAGCGAGTTTACTTGCGTTTAGATCTTAAAACAATACCGTCACTTATCCTTAGGTGACAACCACAACAAGAACACAAATTTCAAATCCGCTTTGAAAACCAATCATCTGTTCTAGGATGGTTTATTATAAGGTTTTGAACCTTCAAAGTTTTCAAAATCTCGTCAAAGTTGGGTCTTATAATGTGAACACGTGCAATCTGGAAGGGTGGATGCCTGTACTCTGGGCTTTCTGTCTAAGGCTAGAGTGTTCGTACAAATCCACATAATCGGACCAGTCACTCTTACCTGGGAACTCTTGGGGTGAGTGTCCACTTATAGGCTAAAGCATGTCTTCGCGATACATTAATATGACCCACTTACTTTGATTAGTCACCATCTCATTTGTTTGCCTTAGGTAACAAACAAATTATCACAATTTTTATGCGTTGTCATCATATTATCACAAATTATCACAATTTTTATCCGATAACATCTCGCTTGCTTCCTCCCATGCCTTCCATTACCTTCAAGATGCCTCTTCATCGCAATAACACTCAAATGTCCGAACTAGGTGCTACAAATTGCCCAGCAAATAGGCGTCGTACTGCAGAAGACCGTTGATTTAGCTATCACTATGACTCGCCTCAGGGATGAAGCCGTACAAGGGAACTGCTCCTTGGTGCAATCAATGCAACCGTCATCATCCGAATCAAATATCCTGTTTCAAATGTACCCACTGTGGACGATGGGGACATTTGGTTAACATGTGCCGCTTTGCTATCCAAAACAAAGTTATTGCAAATCCTGCTGCTACTCAACCTCCTGCAAGGAAACCTTATGCCGGTACTGCACCGATGTGCAACAAATGTAATGCACCTCACCGAGCTTACCTGCAGTGTCATCCGTGTGCATCATATGGACGACTCGGTCACCTGGAAAATGCTTGTCAATTCAACCCAAGCCAAGGTGGTCCAAACCAACCCCAAGTCAACCCTGCTCGTATGATTGACTTAACATACGTAGTACCCAACCTCCAAATTTTGTTTCATTTGTCGCCTTGGAATATTTAGCACCTCAACTTCATGAACTTTCTACCTTGTGTATCGACTTAAGCATGTCTAGTGTAAGGTTTCGAAACACCTCTCGTTACACAAATTCGAAAATCCATATAGGATCTTTCAATCCACATAATTAGATCCTTGTGGATGATTATCGCTCATCGGAGCTCTTAATTGAATTCTTTGTATGCTTTAATACGTACATTACGATTCAATAAGGACAAAAGCCGAATTCCTATTAAGATCTTCCTATCTTCATATATAGATTCTTGAAAATGTTTAAAGTGCCAAATGAAATCCACGGATTGGATTCCTGGTGTGCTTTAAATACCCGTGTCCAAAGATAACAAATTAAGGTTCAATTTAAACAATTATGTGATTATGTGCTTATCTATTTTCTTTTATGTTTTTGTGTGATCCGAATTTTCGTTATCCAAATACTCGTAGAATCTTCCATATCTTCGTATAAGGGATTCATAGTAGGATATCCAAAGGTACTACCTCAAATCCTTAATGAGCTTCTACGTAATAGTTAAGACCCTTGGATTATATAGTACCATTTCATAGTTCAAAAGAGACCCCTCGAGTGGTCTAGTCAAAAAGATTGATTCAAATCTAGCTGGGAATGTCATGTGATGATATAGCTGAAAAGACTCCTTGGTGGTCTATTTAAAAATCTCATTTGTTGATTTAATTAAAAGGACCCTATGGTGGTCTAGTCACACTCATCACAGGTTTGTTCATTTGATTTTTCTTCCCCTACACATTATGAAATGCACTGTGCGGACTGTGCAAGGAATTACGTAATCATGGATGCATACATAATTATGGAATTTAGTGCACAGAAACCACAACAAGTTTTGTCAAGTATCCAGAGTTAACTCTATTCATTTCCAATTCTGATGAAGCACCCATTGAGGAAAAATGAACTAGCTATTCATTTTTCACTTCTGAAAGAATATCCGTTGAGGGAAATGAATATCCTTTCGATTATTCCTTCATTTCCATTTCTGAAGAATACCTGTTGAGGAAAATGACTCAATCCGTTCATTTTCGTTTCTGAAGAATATCCATTGAGGGAAATGAATATCCTTTTGATTTTTCCTTCATTTCCATTTCTGAAGAATACCCGTTGAGGAAAATGACTCAATCCATTCATTTTCGTTTCTGAAGAATATCCGTTGAGGGAAATGAATATCCTTTTGATTATTCCTTCATTTCCACTTCTGAAGAATACCCGTTGAGGAAAATGACTCAATCCGTTCATTTTCGTTTCTGAAGAATATTCGTTGAGGGAAATGAATATCCTTTTGATTATTCCTTCATTTCCATTTCTGAAGAATACCCATTGAGGAAAATGACTCAATCCGTTCATTTTCGTTTCTGAAGAATATCCGTTGAGGGAAATGAATATCCTTTTGATTATTCCTTCATTTCCATTTCTGAAGAATACCCGTTGAGGAAAATGACTCAATCCGTTCATTTTCATTTCTGAAGAATATCCGTTGAGGGAAATGAATATCCTTTTGATTATTCCTTCATTTCCATTTCTGAAGAATACCCGTTGAGGAAAATGACTCAATCCGTTCATTTTCATTTCTGAAGAATATCCGTTGAGGGAAATGAATATCCTTTTGATTATTCCTTCATTTCCATTTCTGAAGAATACCCGTTGAGGAAAATGACTTAATCCGTTCATTTTCGTTTCTGAAGAATATCCGTTGAGGGAAATGAATATCCTTTTGATTATTCCTTCATTTCCATTTCTGACGAAGAACCCGTTGAGGAAAATGAATCGTCCATTCATTTTCGCTTCTGAAGAATAACCGTCAAGGGAAATGAATATCCTTTCGACACCTGACAAAGAACCCATTGGAGAAAGTGAATCGTCCATTCATTTTCACTTTGAAGTATATCCAATGGGGAATGACAGGGTTATGCCTTGCTGTAGGATCGTTTACACGACCAAACGAGTCGTTCAGAAGAGATCTCTTCCAATACGAAAGGCGGAAACAGACGAATCGGAGTTATTTCAGCTGATTTGCACTTAGATTCACTTAAACTGTCTCTTGTTTAGATATCAGATCGTTTTACAATGCTGGAGACACTTCGGCAGCACCTCGGCACCGGAATCAGAAAGTTACAAATGAAATGACAAGACCCATATATATAGGAGTACCATTTCGCACGAAATAGCCACATGCCAGTTCGCACGAAATGAGCCTAGTCCATTTCGCACGAAATGGCCATTTCATGTGAAGTGACTATTTCATGCCATTTTCCTATTTTCCTCAAACAACGTGTCTAGTTCTATCATTTCTATTACAAGACTCGATAAAAGACGAAGTCGACAGACATATGCACCAACACTTGCATATCGTGTTTCATACTTGGGATTTGTATAAATGTGTGTATCATTTGCACATATCAATGAAATATCGTGTTTCATTCTTGGGATTTGTATAAACATGTGTATCATTTGCACATATCAATTCTTGTTTGATTTCGAGCTTTAAATCACTTTCTGGAAGGCTATACGCGAACTGATGCGTAAATATAACCAGTTTAATGCAATAAACACTCCGGAACAGTGACATGGGCTTAACATACCTTAAATATCCTTTACATAACTTAAAAATAAGTTTTGGATGGTTTAGTGTGTCGAAATCAAGTTTATTCGATCACAGGGACTATTTGCGTCAAACTGCAAAAGTCTACTGATTCGTATGGTATCAAACCTTCCGGAACATGATCATAAGTTAAACATGCCCTAAATATCCTTTACATAGCTTAGAAATAGGCTTTGAGGTGTTTGGTGGGCAAAACTAAACTTTTTGACAATAGGGACTAAAAGCGTCAAAAAGTGCATAAGTTTGCATTTACGCGCATATCTTACGTTCTGAAGATATCCGGATATCCAAAAATTTATGTATTCATTAAAATATTTTATTTTAGTGATTGGCATGATAAAATTCCATTCGTCGCTTAATTTGGATCGTTTCTGCATCCGTTACGACTTCCTTCGTAATTAACCGAATAACGCAACCGTACGACCAAACGAACCGACATCCGAGATATTTTTGAGCATATTTTAAGTTCCCTATACTTTAACTTCATTTTAGAGCCTTGAAATGGGGTTAATGGGGCTTAAACGTGTCAAAAATGCATCGAAAACCAAGTTTTGGGCATTCAGGGACTAAAATTGTAAATCTGTGAAACTTGCTAGGACTGGGGCGTAATCCTAAGCTTATTCTTATGCGGCCCGCGTCAGACCTTCAGCACAGAAACATTGAATCTGGTCATTGGGCTGGTTTTGATGGTTTTTAACCCTAAGTTTTGGATACTATGGGCTTGATTTTGATGGTTTTTAGTGTTCCCATTGTATTGAAAACTATGTGCCCAAGTGTAAGGTCAAGATCGAAGCACAAATTGCGAGGAATGATCCTAAAGGTTGTGGGATTCCTATAAATACCCAACTTGGTTTCATTCTTTCCTCACAAATTTGATTTAATTGCTCTAAGTTGGGGTTTAGCACTTCATACCTGAGCAACTTGAATCAAGATCTTCCTAGCTTGGACCCTTTGTAAGTTTCTTTCGTGCGTTTATCGTTTTTCAAGCATAAAAGTCAAACAGTGTTTGACTTTCTGCTTTGACCGGTCAATGGTCAACACCAAGTCCGTTTGAACTTTGCAACGTGAGCGTAATCACGATGGTTATAGTCCCGTGTGACTATACCTACTGATTACCACGTTGATTAGGTATAGTGACGAGTCATAGTTTTGGTCAAAATGCGTATTGATGCGTATTTTGCAACCAAACTATTCTTGGGTATCAAAACCGTTTGTTTTTATATCAAACTTGTTTTCAAACTTCGTTAAACATGTTTTAGCATGTTTAACTCGTTACTTTTAGTATAGTGCTTATATAGGGTCATAAGATAAGCGGTCTAAACAACCGCTTAGGCTTTCGAACCTGACCCGTTTGGTCGATCATTAGGATCCGACCAAGCATGTTTAGTGACCATAGATGTATAGGGAATAACCTTCCGAGGTTATACCTTATGGTCACTTAGTTTAATTAGTTGTATGATAGGTTGTTTATATGCCTTAGGTAAAATGACCAAAATGCCCTTTTCATGCATAATTGGTATTTAAGCATATGTAACTCAAAATTTTATCACTTAACTGATTAGGCAACATATTTAAACATGTTTAGGCATATGATACTTGTCATAGGACTAGTTAGGCGTTTCGACGCGTTTTACTCGAACGACGCGTTAAAGTAGCGTAAGCTACCTAAATGGGTCGTAATGGGTCGTAAGCACTTAGGATAGGTTTCGATTTAGTGTGTAGGCTTTTTTAAACCATATCACATGAGTTCCAATACTCATTTGGTTTACAAAACCTCATCCTATCCGATCTTCCGATTTAGGTCCGGTTTATGAACATAGTTACCTATATTAGGTGTCGTTGGATTCCGTGATCCCTCTAGCTTTGCTTGGTTGTTATTAAAGACTTCTAAGCATCTTCAAGTGAGTACATAGTCCCCTCATTTACTATTTTCAAACATTTTGGGGTGAAACACATGTGCCTACTTGTTACTTTCGTGTTTTTCATACTTTTATAACATATACTTGCTATGTTCATTAGTACACTTATAGTACATGATTTCATTATGTTTTGCCATGTATGTTCATTGAGCATGCTAGCACATTGATTTTCATATATTATATTTTGTTGCATATGCTCATCCAGCATATGGACACATTGTTTTTCATTGCATTTTGTTGCATATGTTCATCCAGCATATGGACACATTGTTTTACATTTTGAACTGTTTGAACCGTTTGGAACTGTTTGATTTATGTGAACCGTGTGGAACTGTTTGAACCTTGTGAACCGTTTGGAACTGTTTGATTTATATGAACCATTTGGAACTGTTTGATCCTTGTGAACCGTTTGGAACTGTTTAATTTATGTGAACCGTTTGGAACTGATTGATTGATGTGAACCGTTTGGAACTGTTTGAACCATTGGGTTAAGGAAGTGATTAGGTAACGGGGCGGGTGTAATGTGTTAAAAGGATGGTGGATACGCCGCTGGTACTTCCTATATATAAGTGCTTTTAACACATTATACATCGTTGCGTTATCTAGATCACTTGAGAAAATGTTATCAAAACAAAGTTATATTACAAGGTTTTTCTAACAATATAAACCATTCGAGTTTTATTATAAAAACAATTTACAATCTGGGTTTACATAAACAAATGTTTTTACGTTAAGATTCATGGCGTCGAGGTTTTATAAATGGTAACAAATCTGTCTTGACTTGGTTATTTCAATTTACAATAAAACATTTTACAAAACCTGGTTTTCTAATATCAATTATCAAAGTTGTTCAAGTTATTTCAAAATGTAAACAAGCCATGAATCTGACACTCACATAAAACCTATGTACTCGCCGACATTTTTGTGCTGACGTATTTTCACATATGTTTCAAGTATCATAGTTGGTGATGATTAATGATGATATTGATGCATACTCACATAGGAATGGATGAGGCCTTAGTGACTTAATAATAATGGAAGTTAATTTGTTCATGTTTTGTTTCTAGTTTCAATTCAATGTAATAAACTTAATTCTGTTACGACACTCCCCGACATTTCCGCCGCGGTTTGTTGTTTTAACGCGGTCGAGGTGTGACACAAGGTATGGAGATTATGAGTTCTTAGTGATGCCTTTCGGGCTCACTAATGCACCCGCAGCATTCATGGATCTCATGAACCGAGTCTGCAAGCCATACTTAGATAAGTTTGTCATCGTCTTTATAGAAGACATACTTATTTATTCTCGTAGCCAAGTCGACCACGAGAAACACCTTCGGTGTATCTTAGGATTGCTACAAAAGGAGAAACTATATGCTAAGTTTTCAAAATGCGAGTTCTGGCTTTGCGAAGTCCAATTCCTTGGACATCTTGTCAGTGAGCGAGGTATCCAAGTAGACCCCGCTAAGATAGAAGCCATAATAAACTGGGAAGCACCAAAGACTCCAACCGAAATTCACAACTTTCTGGGTTTAGCTGGTTATTATAGAAGATTCATTGAGAACTTCTCAAGGATAGCTGCACCATTAACTACTCTAACCCGCAAGAATGTGAAGTTTGATTGGGGTCCGAAACAACAAAAATCATTTGAAATTCTTAAACAGAAATTGAGCAATGCTCCGATATTGGCATTACCCGAAGGAATAGAAGAGTTTGTCGGGTACTGTGATGCGTCACACACCAGTATGGGTTGTGTACTTATGCAGAGAGGCAATGTGATTGCCTATGCATCACCACAGTTAAAAGTGCATGAAAAGAATTACACCACCCACGATTTGGAGTTGGGTGTCGTTGTATTTGCACTAAAGTTGTGGAGACATTATCTATACGGAACTAAATGTGTGATATATTCGGATCACAAAAGTCTCCAACACCTATTCAATCAAAAAGAGCTTAATATGAGACAACGCCGATGGATGGAGACTCTAAATGACTACGATTGTGAAATTCGCTACCATCCTGGCAAAGCGAATGTAGTCACTGATGCTCTAAGCCGAAAGGAAAGAGTCAAACCTATAAGAATTAATGCCAAAAGCATCGAACTTAAGAATAGCCTGAATGAAAGGTTGTTAGTCGCTCAAAAGGAAGCTACTTTAGAAAATAACTTTCCAAGTGAGAAGTTAGGTGTAACTGTAGAACAGTTAGCACCCGGCAAGGATGGAATCCTTAAAATGAATGGAAGAATCTGGGTTCCTATTCATGGAGGGCTTCGAGATATAATCCTCCAGGAAGCTCACAATTCCAAATATTCAGTTCACCCTGGAGGTGACAAAATATATCAAGATTTAAAAGCTAATTATTGGTGGATAGGTTTGAAGAAATCTATAGCCACACATGTAGCAAAATGTCTGACATGCGCTCAGATTAAAGCGGAACATCAAAAGCCGCCAGGTCTGCTACAACAGCCAGAACTTCCCACATGCAAGTGGGAGATGGTAACCATGGATTTTATAACCAAGTTACCTAAAACAAGGCATGGAAATGATACTATATGGGTTATAGTTGATAGACTGACTAAGTCAGCACATTTCTTACCCATCAAGGAGACTCATAGCTCCGACAAGCAAGCTCAGCTGTACGTGGATAAGATTGTATCTCTCCACGGAGTGCCGGTATCTATTATATCCGATAGAGATACTAGATACACCTCTCACTTTTGGAAAAGTTTCCAACAATCATTAGGCACTCGTTTAAATTTTAGTACTGCTTACCATCCTCAAGCAGATGGACAAAGTGAGCGTACAATTCAAACCTTGGAAGACATGCTTCGTGCATGCGTTATTGATTTAGGTGGTAGCTGGGATGACCAACTACCGTTGATCGAGTTCTCCTATAATAATAGTTACCATACTAGCATTCAGGCTGCGCCTGTTGAGGCATTGTATGGAAGAAAATGCAGAACGCCTGTTTGTTGGGCATAAGTAGGAGAAGCTCAGTTATCATGACCTGATATAGTTCTTGAAACAACGGACAAGATTGTCCAGATCCGTGATCGCCTGAAAGCTACCAGGGATAGGCAGAAAAGTTATGCTGATAAGAGGCGAAAACCTCTAAAATCCGAAGTAGGCGACAAAGTCTTACTGAAAGTATCACCCTAGAAAGGTGTGATGCGTTTTGGTAAGAAGGGCAAGCTAAGCCCAAGGTATATTGGACCATTCGAAATCATCAAATGTGTCGGTAGTGTAGCTTATAAGCTAAACTTGCCTGAGGAGCTGAGTGGAATTCACAATGTGTTCCACATCAGTAATTTAAAGAAATGTCTAGCTGATGAATCGCTAGCAATGTCTCATAAAGACGTACAAATTGATGAAAGCCTGAGGTTTGTTGAAAGACCAATATCGATCGAGGATCGACAGGTTAAGTATCTCTGCAGGAAACACGTGCCTATAGTAAAAGTCAAATGGGATGCCCGTAGAGGCCCTAAATATACGTGGGAAGTTGAGTCCACTATGCGACAGAAGTACCCTCACTTATTCCAGTAAATCTCGGGGTCGAGATTTCTTATAAGGGGGTGAGGATCTAACACCACGTAAAAACGTGTCCATTTGTGTGAAGACACGTGTCCTAAACCCTAATCATGTGAAAGATTGAGTTTGAAGGACTAAAGTTGACAAACAATAAAAATATGAAACCAAAGGGACTAAATGTGTCAACATGCCAAACTTGTGCCTCTGAATGACCACACACGAAGAATATATCCCTAAATGAGTAATAAATTGGATACAAGAAGCCGTTTATAAAAATAATCAAAAGATTATAAACTACAGGGGTTAAATGTGTCAACATGTTAATTCTTACCTCTGAGTGACCTTTTAACGAACCCGAGGCTTCGTAATATTCAAATATACTCCCAAGGATAAGTGTTATCAGTTTCACATGGTTTCGAGATCGTTATGTAAGTTTTCAAGACTTTGGGTGAAAAGTGCCAATGTGATGAAACTAGTGTTTCGGTGACCATTTAACGAAACCGGACCTAACGGAGTTTGAATACACTTCCATGATCCTTTACAAACTAAATCCAAGAGCCCCTTATGCCAAAAATGGAGTTAAACAAAGTTACAAAGGACCAGGGACTGAAACTGTCAAAGTTGAAACATTTTTAACCTGAATTCAAGGTTGTCGCGGCCCGCGTAGACTCCCCTTGAGTCTTACGCAGCCCGCGAGAGACTGCCCAGCGCAGAAGATTGTTGCCGGCTGCAGGTTTTAGCTCAGAACCGACTTAAACACCTCCAAACTGATACCAGGGGCTGATTGTCGGATTTGTAATACCATTAGGACATCTGGGGTGATCCTAGACACCTCCAAAATACCTGCTTTGATCTTGTTCCTTGGCAATGATCTATATAAAGGCACTTAAGTTACTTTGTTTATTTGCTCATTCACTTGTAACATTCACTACACTCTCATCTGGTGGTTTCTGATTAAGAAGGGAGCTCAAGTTTGTAGAAAAGATAGCTAGGACCCTTTGTAAGTGCCTTAGCCCCCTTCCTTAGTTCAGTTTTTAGTCTAAAAACCGAAAAGTCAAAGTTATCGTAATCTGACTTTGACTTTCGGTTTAAATACAAATGGTCCAGCCACTGTCCGAATTGAAAGTGGTTATGTGACCATAATTAGGTAGGTGATTAACCCTTAAAAGGGCACCTCCTAATTATTTCGTTTGCCTAGTTAATTGTCGGGTCAAACCATTAAGATAAAAAGTCAAACTGACCAGAATTTGAAATAATAATTACAACTAACAATGCAGAGGTTAAAAATTATATTTTAACACTCTAATGACTTAGTAATTATTATTAGAACATGTTCAAATAGGTCCAACCCGACAATTCTAAGTCTAAGGTCGGTTCACAACCGAAAGTCGCAAAAGCTTGACTTTTGCTTTGACTTTCAGTTCTGACCCGATTGAACTTAATTATTCCATGTTTTAAGCTTCCATTAGGACCACCTTATATTGTAGTATAACCCTCTGGAGTATAGTACCTGGTCATGTATATTCTGAATTATATGCTAAGTTTCGTTATTTAGCTTATAAATGCCCATTTTTCCCTTTTGACATATAAACGAGATTTTTGAAAATGTGAGAGGACAAAAACCTTTATTACTGAAATATAAGTATGTCCCGAAAATTTGACATCAGTTTCTGATATTAAACAGAAGTTATGCTCGATATCGTAAATTGAAAGTTTTTATTAATTAAATTACGCTATCTTGCATAAGACATGTTTAAACATGGATTTTCACCCAAAACTCACTACCTACTGTTAAGATATTATTTTTAGGATTTTTGGTCAGATTATAAACTGACCATATCATTGAGTTCTTGTATAATTCGGTAAATGACAATAATACCCTTTTCATACATAAAATGAGATTAACAAATGATTTGAATGCCAAACCTTTTCCTACTGATCTTATATATTAAATAAATTATTTTGAGAATTTAAGACTGATCAAAATCTCAGATTTCTATAAACATCTTGATTATCGTCAACTAGCGATTTTTACGCTAATTAGGTGCATAGTATGGTTTAAAACCATACTTAACACCCAAGACTTGTTACCTACTGAATTTTTAAGTAAATTTTAATATTATTACAGTAGGCATAAGTCATGAACTCAGACTTCCAAAAATGTCCTTAAAAGCATGTATGAAATGAACAAAATACCCTTTCGGGGCATAGTTTGGACATAATTGGTAAACCTCACATATGTATAATATCTTACTGATGTAATGTGATAAAATAAATATTTTTACTGAATGTTTTAGGCCAGAACCTTAGCTTACCATTAAATCTCTTTTATAAACATTAAAATGACTAAAATGCCCCTACGGGACTTAAATTGGTTTTAATTACTTTTTGGGCACATATGTTAACATCCTACTGATGTGTTAGCATATTCTAAGCATAATACCATATGAGACCTGTATATAATTCACTTGGCTACCCGTTATGCATTTATGCATTTGGATCGGTTATGTAACTAGTTTACACAAAATAACTGAAACGGGTTTAACCTTATCATTAAACCTCCAAAATCTAGAATGTGTTTAGTTTACCCATATAATACAAGTATCCAAACTTATCGGGTCTAAATCACATTCCATTCACGTCTCCGCTTAATCTAGCATTTAGAACCGTAAAGTAACTTTCAAACTAACCGGACTAAGTCTTTGACTTAAATATAGACCCGTTAGTATCCTAATAGGTTAATAAACCTTCTATACAGATTGAGTAGCTTTGGTAGAAGATACTTTCATAAGGCTTAGGAATATATGGCTGAGTTACTTCTTTCATCTAGCTCAGGTAAATACTTTTAACTTATTTTCCGTTATACGGACTTGGGATACGGTATTATAATAATACCGTTAGGTCGGGTATGAAATCATTTAATCGCATTGTGATTAATAAATTTACATAACTCGTTTTAATCTGTTTTGTTTGATAACATAAACATTGGGGTTAATACGACCGTGTCCTGCATATCCTTGGCTCATTTCATTTGTAAATGACCACGCCCTATGCACGGGGTGTAGGCATACACCTGACAGATGCAAATGCTAAATAACCCACATGATGGGGATAACTCCTTTGTGGGTTCTATAATGGTGAGTCGGTTAATCATGACCGGCTTCCAAACCAGCCCCATATGTATGACAAATATGTAAAACGGCATACAAGATTATCTTAAATAATTGTCCGAAGTATAAATGATTTGTGCTTGTGCACTTAAATCAATTTTTCATAAACTCTTTTCAAACGAGTCGGTTAATTGTATTTACCAGTGTAAACTGACGTATCTTCCAAAGACTAAGTGACAGGTACCTCACGTAAATAGGCTGGAGCTACTCGGTGTCAATAAGAGGATCTTGCAAATCCTTAGATGCCTGGAGTCTGTTATTTCAGTTTCTTGTATTTTGTTTTATGATCCGCCTGTGGATCTCTGTTACAACCAAGTCTGTATATTCTTTTATTTGGACATTCGGACACTATGGTTTGTAATAGTATTTATTCACCAAGCCTTCCGCTGTGCTATTATATTGTGTGTATTGACAATGATGATATCAACTACGTCACGATACTCCCCACCGGGCCCACCGGTAATATGTGGAAATATCAGGGTGTGAAATAATTTTATTTTTTTAATTTTCTTTTTATGTTGTTTGTTATGTATTTTTCAACTTAGAATAAAAAATACATTATGTTAATAAAACGCCAAACAGTCATAATTCTTGTGAAACGCCATAATGCAGTAAAACGCTAAAAACTCCCAAACTATAATAAAAGTAATTTTGAGAAGTATTATTAAAAGCTAAAAATGGAAAAAAAATGCCAAAAACTACTTAAAGCCATTAAAAACGCCAAACTTGAAAGATGGAACGTCTATGACCCTAAAAACACATAAAAAAAGGTGAACAAAAACAGTAAAATACACACAGTAACTGAAAAGACGACTACTTTATTAATATCATTTATTATAAATAAAATCCCGCCTAAACTACGCGTCAAAAACATCCTATAAGAGAGACATCTCTGCACAATCAACTGATCAAAAACCAAAACCAACGCCATGTTTCCAAGAAACCATTCACTTTAAAACGCCAAAAAAATAGTTAAAAAAGCCACAGATGTGGAACCTCGTTTCTTCTATGTTGAGTATTGTTCTGAATCAAGTTTCACTGAATGGATTCTTCTCTGAGGTGGGTATCTCTATAAGCTTTTGCTGAATGAGATGGACAAATATTCATGAAAAAGAGACTGATAACACTGATATGTCATCATGTCACTTTGTTCTTGATGGATATATTGATGGCATGAAGGGATAAATACATTCGAGCATGCATTGATCTTCAACATCTCACCAAACAAGTATATATCAAAACACAAAAAAAGATGCCACAAAAAATAAGCATCTTTTAAAGACGGACGAAAAGGATGCCACAAAAATTAAGCATCTTTTAAAGACGGACATTATGTAGGAAAATAAGGATCTACATAAGATATTCAAAACAGGTTCAAAACGCAAAAAATGTTAAAGTAGAAGAGGCTGATGACAGTGAAGATTTGGATGAGAAATTAGATTATAACTTTTAATTTTTTTTTTCATTTTCTATTGTTTGTTATCTAATTCTCTGTTTTTATTATCTAATTCTCTACTAATAAAAAAAATTGAGTATAAAACGACAAAAACTACAAACACCAAAACGCCTGACAGTTGAAAACTGTGAGAACGGATGCTAGCAAAACACGATGTTGCTATATAAAACGCCAAACAACGTATTACTGGAAAAAACAACACTAATTGATAAATGAAATTGAACGAAACAGTAATTGCAAAACAGTAAAATCAAGAGACGGTAACATTATTGCCAAACATTTATTATATTAAAAGCCACTACATGAAAAATTGAATTTATTTATCTTTTCAAAATGTCATAATTGTCTGTCACATTATAGGCCTGCATCCTACATGGCACAACACTTGATAGAAAAAAAAAATAAACAACAAGAAAAAAATTACTGATGTTTTTTATAATATAGGTCTGCATCCTACTTAGCACAACAATCAAAGCCATACTTAATTAAAAAACCAAAATATTTACTATGATCATGATCTAAAAACAATAAAAACGCCGCGTATTTGTTAAACGGCAAAAAATTAAAAGGTGATGTGACACGCGTTTAAAAAAATATGAAAGGACAAAAAAGCCCCCCCGTCCTTCTCTATGTCGCGTGACACGTGTTGGGCCAGGATACGTTCTCACCGTTCTCACACTTTTGTACGTTTTTTCCTGATCCCGTTTCATAATAGTAAAAAGTGAACTAATTTGTAAGTAATATAAGTATGTTAAAAGTTTATAAGGTTAATGAATTTTACGATAGACATCAGACCTTTGTAGATCGAACTTAGAACACAAAAGTTCCACTAATTGTCGATGACACAATTACTTTTCATCATTTTCTAGCCAACATATATAATATTTTGGGACACAAATTTTTAGCTTAATTTACATCATATAAATTAGCAACAAATGGAGGCATTAGATGTTGTACCCTATGTTTTGAGGGTTTTAAAAAAAAAAAAAAATTGTTGATATTTCAATTTAAATCCAAATCTACTTGATATTGTAGATTTAATCCAAAAGTTTTTAGTTTCCCCAATTTAACCTCACAACTTTTTTACTTTCAATTTTGATCCCCTATTTTTTTTTTCATATTTTGCAAAATTTTTCGTTTTACGTCTGGTTCTAAATTTTGCGAGTTAACACGACACAATGTGTGTGTGGTTCAACGATTTTACGTTTTGTTATACGCTTCGTTCTAAATTTTGCAAGTTAACATGGCGCAACGTACGTGTGTTGTTCAGTGCATTTACATCGTCTATTTGTTTCCCGTTTAATAAGTTCATCACAACGCGCGAGTTATAAATCGACTTAGTTATTATTTTCTATGTTTTATATGTCGGTCTAATTTCTCCACGTTAAAACGCCACAACTTCAATGTTGGTGGTCGTTGGCTATAGTGTGGCATTGGTGCTGTGTGTCACCGTTTTACGCTCCCGCCGCAACGCAGGGGCTTAATACGATAAGTTATTTGCATGGATACAAGTCATGTAACGTAGTATTTATGATACTATTAATTGTATTAAGCATATTTGGTGAATTACTTATTTGTATAAGATAGTTATAGAGACTTAACCGACAAAACATCTTAAACGCATTGTAAATGTAAATCTGATAAACAGCATGTCAATTTCGTTGGCCGCAGTGCTACGCGCGTGAGTCAATTTCTAGTTAAACTTTAATGTTGTTACATTCTACTAAAGAAACCGAAATTGTATCACTAAACGTTAAATGATAAAACAATATTATACAATTTGTTGTAGGGATGAGCATCTAGTATCGGGCACCCGTACTGAACCGGTACCGTATTGGTACCAAATCGTACCGGGTATATTTGGTACCGGTACTGGTACCTATTTTCCTCGTATTTTTGTACCGGTATCGGTATTTACGGGTAAAACACCGGTAAATACCGGTACCAAATTTTCTCGTTTTTCGGTACATGTACTGGTTCGATATCGAACAGGTACCATACTCATCCCGAATTTGTTGCAGGTTTATTTATGCTATTAGCTTTTTGTTCTATTGGGAACCATAAATTTTTATTAGGCTATAGGGTGTGGGGTCATGGTTGGGACAAGATTTGCCACCTAGGAACATGAATGGAATGCTACACCATCCTGTTGTTTGATCCACCATGGTTTGCATGGATTAAACCATGGCAACCATGGTCCTTCTTTCCATTTTTCAACAAATCATTTCCTTTTTCTTTAGATAAAGAAAAATTAAAATAAATAAGGGCTAGTGGTTTGGATAATGACCACACCCTTAGGGTAGTGGTTTTGGATGGTGGATTTGAGGTGGGTTACATGACATTGACGTGGAGGTTTATAGTGGTCATGAGGGTTATGACCACCCCTATAGCCTTACGTAAAACATATTGTATTTATGGGCCAATCAGTGAAATTATGGGTGGAAGCTTGTATTCATGTCCAATATCAAGTACTAGGATCATTAATGAAGTTACCTTTTACATATAAACTCCAAAAGTCATCCTTTGATTGTTTACTTCCAGCTATATGAAAGTTTACATACTTTCAACCAAAAAATAAATGTTCTTTTTTCTCACTTACCAGCTATATGAAAGTTTACATACTTTCAACCAAAAAAATAAATGTTCTTTTTTTCTCACTTAGTCTATCACGGTGAATTGATCTTGCTTTTGTTAGATATCATGCATTTATCTCTTCCTAGATACATGCTAAGATTAGATAACGTTTTTGAATTTATTTATTTTGGCTATAAACAAAGTACTCTACCCAAAACACATCAAGATTCATGCTGAGAAACATTAAATAAACAAATAGGAGTATTTAAATGTTTGCAAATAAGAGCACTAGCATTCAATAAATGTGTTGCATAAATTTATCGATTTTGGATACTTACTTTAGGACTATAACAAGATAAAGAATGTACTTTATTATCTTAATATGAAGACTTCAAATACAAATTTAACAAAACGTAAAAAATTAATGTCTAATAACCCTTTCGAGTTGTGAAAACTTAGAACTCAGTCTTCTCATGCGAGTTTTGCTTCCATTTTCTTCACACCCCTAAATTAAAATGTTACAAAACACTGCCGTAAAAAAATTAAAAAAAAATCGAAATGGTATTTTTCAACCCCTTACAGCAGCTGTAAAAAGCTGATGACATAAGCATAACATCACTATTTATATTATTTACGGCTTCCGTAAATGAAAAAAAAATACTAGTTTTTTTTTTTGGAAAAGTTGATTTTTTTTGGATTTTTTGTAAAACAAAATTGAAAAAACATTTCATAAGGCCGAGTTCTCTAAGTTCTCACAACTCGTATAAGTTTTCATTTTACCCTAACGCTATATATATCAAAATTTGTAAAATCTAACGAAGACTCATAATCATATTCATGAGTTAATAAAGTAGAGCCTGAAAAGTTTTTTAGTTTCTAGTTATTTGCTCACAAACACTAATCAATAATATTGATACTTCAAAAACATATTTAATGGTTTAGGTAGAAAATCAATCTAAGAATAATATAACTAAATTTGTTTGTGAGGTAGAGTGCTTGATGGAATGAAATGACAATAGAACAAAAAATGTAAATAATGCACAATGATTTATACAAGGAAAAGCTCTTAATCATTAGTAGATCGCTGGCAGAAAAACCTTGGGTGGTGAAAACTATCAACCACCGAGTATATTAACTAATGGAATCAAATACAACTTTGGATGTTGATCAGGTGTTGTACAATGAACGTATATTTGCTAAGCGTGTTTGAGTGTGAGCTCTTAGTTTTATGTGTATGTGTATGCGAATATGTGTTAACTAAATCATTTGATCAACCCCTTTGAATATAATAATAACTAAATCCGAAAGAGTCGCTGGAGCCACTCTTCGTTCATAACTGTTTGAAAAATAGTCATGTGCTAGCTCCCAGCAACTTATCACCAATATTCCAGCTTAGACTTGGTCCACCACGTTGCTTCCCTGCATATAAATATAAGAAAACATCAAGAACAATCGTTAGAAACCATAATAAATATTAAGGATCCTTGATCCTCCGAGGTCCCGTACTACCCATTAAAGATAATTTATCCAAAAGGCGCCTCAGAATATGGGATTCATAACAGTTAAAACTTTGGCCCTAACAATTTCCCTCAATATGGTAGTTGTAATAAGTGACCACAGCTGTCATATTGCCACAATATTCAAACTAGCCGTTATACTCTGAACAATGGGACTTGGCAGGCTATAACCATCATTGCGAGTGTTACGGATTAGATAACTTCTGATTTCCTTTAAAGATCAGAAAACCCTTTATATATCTTCATCTCAGAGACTAATATTCAGGTATTCTTCTCTCTATTCCTCTAACTTCTTCTCTAAATTCTTCATCTTCTTCTTCTCCCCTTATCCATGGCGAAGATGGGCACAAGATCTTCTCCCGGAGTTAGCCCAGATAAGGATGATAAACACAAGTCTCATAACCTCCTGATGAGTCCTTCATTAGAGATTTGCAAATTTACCGACCCTAAAATCAAGAACCTTGCTCCTTGCTTCCCCTCGGAGACTGTTTTCCAGCCATTCGACCCCTCCGCTCGCAGTGATGCGATTTCCCGGACATGGTTTTGTTTTCCAATGCTTCCATTCTAGGTTTCTCATACCCCTTCCCTGACCTCACTCAATGATTCTTCACCCTAACCGGTATTAGCTACAGTCAGGCTATACCGATGTTATGGATGGAACTTTTCACCATTAAAGAGCTCCTGGAAAAAGAAGACCTTGAGTTTGGACTATTGGAGCTTGCATACCTCTATTCCTTGGTTACCCATGGTTCTAGTCGTTTCTTATTTAAAGCAAAACCCCATCAGCCACTTCCGATCCTCAAAACCACCCAGAATAACTCCACTTGGAAGAAACAATTCTTCTTTTTGAGAAGGGATTCAATCCCTAATGGGGATTCTTTACCCAAAATTAGATTCTGGAGGATAGGATATAGGATCCCCAAATATCTTGTATATAACTTATATTATTTCCGACTTATCTTTTTCTTTTTACTTGTAGTCACGAACTTTGCTCATTTGGCTGAGCTCCCTGGGACTGAAGAGAGAGTTGAGGATTCCTTGGCTCTTGATCCACTTATGAGGATTCCTTGGCTCTTCAAGTTTAGAATCAAGGATTCTCAAGAAAAAGAAGAAGAATAATACACTTCATCCTCCTACAACATGTCAAGTAAGTAATCACAGGAATTGTAGTTTAGATTGAATAAAATGTAAAAAATGGGATACTTATCTGTTTGTTTGTTGCACAGGTGCTCAGAAATCCGCCAACAAGTCGGCTACCAAGTTTGGCCTAGACAACATCGACAGCATCCTCTCCCCTAGGTCCACCAAGAAGGAGGCTTCCAAGGGCCCAAGCCTCCCGTAGCCAAGGGCGACCACCAGAGCCAAGGCTGGCTCTAAGAGGAATAAGCTTGTTGAGCCTAAAGGTGATGCCTTCGAAGCGGAGAGGCAGCTCCATGAGTATGTGACTCAGGTAAGGATCCTTCATCCTGGATTGGTGACATTATTTTTTTTTCAAGGATCCTGTATCCTGACTTTTTATGTTGTTGTATAAAGGACTTTGCTCATGTGAAGGCTCACTATGAGAGAAGTATGGCCTAGCTGGAAGAGAATCTTGCTGGCATGAGGTCTATTGCTACTGCCAAGGATAGGGCCATATCCAAGCTTGAAAAAGAGAAAAAGGGCCTTGAGTAGCTGCTACTCTTCTCTGAAGTGGGCCGTCACGAGGCTGTCGCGGTGGCTACAGATGAGGCCAAAGTCTCTGCTGCTAGGATTGTGCTGCAGGAAAGGATCAAAATGGCTAAGGAGGCCATTGATCCTAACTTCGATAGGTCTGCCTGGGATCTGGCTTCGTAGGAGCAAACTCTAATCAAGCTCGGAGGCGACGAAGAGGTGGAGCCTGCGGTGGAGAAGACAACTGAGGCGGGGATGAGTGGAGCGAATGAGGTTGTTGGTGGAGCTGATGGTGGTGAAGTTGCAACAATGGGCGATGAAGGATGTTGATGCCTAGGCCTGAGCCCACTTCTTATTGTTTTTTGATGATGTTTTTCGTTGAACAATTTGGTCTGTAATAACTTTAGACAATAGCTACTAGGGTAAGGATCCTTGATCCTTAAGACAATTTGGAGGGTGAAAAAGGTGGATGGGTCTTCCTATTTTGGGGATGAAGCCTTTGTCACCCTTCTTCCTTTATTTTTCCTGCATAGACATTAACAACTGATAACACTCCAATCCAGCCCGGGTGGATGGTCCATGTACTGCTGGTGAAGCCTGGGCTGATGATTTTGATAATTATGGTGGTGTTTAAATAAATCTTTAAGGTTTTAACTATGCCTTGTGTTGTTTGTTCTTTTCAAAGTTTTATTTAATATATATGTTTTTCAAAATCAAGTATACTATTTGCTAAAATTAGGTTGTTGTACAATCGTATAAAATCACTAATCCTTGTTTATAAAAGCTTAGAACGAAATTGACTGATGAAACAAATGAGTTAAACATAAGACAAACCATAGAATCCAAGTTAGGATCAAACATCTTAGATCAATACCATATGGTAGGTAGGTTAGTCATGAAAAAGCAAACCTCTAGGATCTTTGATCCTTCTCGAAAAATTTGTAAACCTTCAATACTCTTGTAAACCTGTTAAGAACAACTTGGTACTAAGCCAAAAAATATGGGGATAAGCCCATAACAACTGGGGACAAGCCCAAAGATATCGGGATAAGCCTAAACATACTAGGGACAAGCCCAAACCTAAGTGACATGAAAATGCCAAAACCTTAGCTAACATGAAAATGTTAGAAACCTTAGGATAACGGAAGTATGGTACGTCTACCATTATACTTACGATCCTACATATGTCCGACAACAATGAAATTGTCAACCACTAAACGTCTACTGGTCCCATTGCCTCAACCATACTTGGATAGCGTGCACTACTGGCGTGGTCTCAAAACACAATTCGTGTGAAAGGTGAAAACCTTTAAACCTTAGAAGTTATTAGATACCCATAGGAGAGAGGTGGCCAACCCCTTAAACCTCTGTTGATCTAGATGATGTCAAAGACTTCTGTAGAAATTTAAAACTTGGTGAAAGTATATGTTATATGTATTAACATCTGTTTCTAATAGTAAATAAAGTAAGTATGAAATAAGACAAATAATAAAGTTAAATGTTACCAACATTAGGATCTATGATCCTTTAAGGATCCTTGATCCCTATTACATAAAATATTTTTTAAGATGGATGGCATTCCAAGCTCTTGGTAGCCGATCACCTTCCATGGTTAACAAACGATATGCCCCTTTCCAGCTTCCGATTCTATCAAGTTGAGACCTTTCCATTTAGGTGCTAACTTACCATCAGCCGGGTTAGTAGTATTTTGGAATGCTTTCCTTAATACTAAGTCTCCTACTTGATATCTTCTGAGTCTGACATTCTTATTATATGCCCCAGCCATCCTTTACTGATAGCTAGCCATTCTTATCCTTACTAGGTCTCTAAACTCATCAACGGTATCCAGATCCTGGATCAGATTTTCACTATTTGATTCAGGATCACAGATGCTTGTTCTGGCTCACTGTAGGAACCACCATTTCTGTAGGGATCACATGTGACAACTGGCACCAAACCGGTAATTTCCGTACACTTTAATTATTTTTTAATGACTGCAATTATGTGCTTAAATGTCAACATAGTCTGATTACATACTATACATGTGAATTCATGCACGTTTTATACTACAAGAATTACTTTATGCATTAATGAACAGCGTTGCGTCAGAAATACTAGTAAACTCACCGGTAAGACACAATATGCCAACAACTCTGCAGAAAGCAGTTAGACAAAAGAATTGGAGCCTAGGTGTGGGTCCAACGTCAAAAATACATTAAAACCCAAGCGTATATACAAGGGTTAACATATAGACTTTTCGGAAGCTAAAATACGCACTAAAAACCACCTGAAACGCACTTTAAGTGCAAAATTTTAGTAAATTCAGCTATAATCAACATTATGACACTGAAATATTATGCAGAAATTATGATTTATCATCCACAATACTTCCCTAAGTGTCGGGAATTAAAAGTGTCACAAAAAGATACTTGAAAGACACTAAACGGTGCAATTTACCACTTTAACGAACCGGTATCTAGCCGAACAACCGGACATTACCCGGAACTTCAAAATATTATTAGAAGCATTGTTTTTATTTTCCTGAACTAGTTATGATCACCGAACATTATATTACATCTCCTAAACATTAAATACACAAATTACCTAACCAACACCAATACATGCTAACTAAATAATGTAACTAAAGTTGAAACTAAACCATATACCCCCCCCCCCCTTCAAAATCGGCTACAACCATGTGACCCCACTTGTGATTTGTTTGAATTGTTTAAGGGATCATGTATGGTACTTATGGGACACAAAAACTTATGGTTAAAGACTTGATGGGAGATTATAAGACTAACCACTAGACATTCATGCTCATTACCATCTTCACAACTTCAACACTTTCCTTTCTTCCTCCCTTGATGGGAGATTATAAGACTAACCACTAGACATTCATGCTCATTACCATCTTCACAACTTCAACACTTTCCTTTCTTCCTCCCTTGGTTCGGTCGAGATCAACAACCCCACAACCACCATTATCACTTCATCTTACATACATTCCACACATATACAAGGGTGTTAGAAGGTGCACAAGGAAGCTTCGAGCTTTCGGAAGTTCAAGGACCTTCTTCGTTTGCTATTAACCACCACTTTTCTTCTCTTGAACATCCCTAGCCTTGAGCCAGTGGTAAGAACTTGAATCCCTTCATTTTTCATCATATGAAAGTGGTTAAAGTAGGTTCATAATGTTAATCTTGAAGAACACCAAGAACACTAAAGAACATAAAGATGAAACATAAACATAATGCTTTAAATATAAAGAAATCATGTTGTTTTAGTGTTGATATACTTGTTGATTATTGTTTGTTTGTAGAAATGATGTTGATCATCATGTAGTCTTGCTAGATCATGATTAAAAACCCCATCTAGCAAGATGAGAGGATGAACATGTTAAAGGTTATGAATCATCCTCACAAAAAGTCATGAACTTGAATAAATGTGATGTTTCTTGTAAAACAATGAACAAGTAAGTTTAAAGTCTTGTAAAATCTAACTGTTTCAAGTATTATTATCCAAGAAACCATGTTAAAAATACAAGTTTTACTAAATCTTGGTTCTTACTTAAATAAACATCATTTTTAGTGGTTAACAAAGTAAAGAAGCACATGTGTAACAAGAAAAATACATGAAGAAATATTTTTAGAAAAACCGTCTTACAAGTTGTAAAAGACTAAATCTTTCAAGAAAGTGATTTACAAACAAATAACCATGTTTTTTTAAGGGTAACTAAACCTACTAAATAACATGGTAAGTTACTACAAGTTTTTACATGAACTTCAAGTTTATGATGTAGTGTGAACAACATGATTTAGGCTTATGGTGAGACTTGATTGTGTTGTTGATGTTGATGATGATGTTAAAAGAAAATAAACACATGTTTTGAAAACATGGGAAACCTCCATTTTTAGGGGAAACTCTGTCAAAATTTCTATAAATTTTGACACTTAGAAAAATATAAGTTTTTGAAGAAACTTATCCCCTAAAAATGTATCTAAAAATATTTACCAAGGTTTCCCTAATTTTTGTGTTAAGAAATGATGATTTCTTCAAGAATAAAATAGATATTAAGTATCTATATTTTTGAGAAAATATATATATTTATTGATCACAAAATTTTGTGCTAAGTGTATGTAGTATGTATTACATGTACTAGTGTGTTAGGACTTGAAAATGCACTAAATACTCAAAAGGAGTGAAAATACCAAAATACACCTACAACATGCTTAGACACATACAAGAAGATATATTTACGAAAATATATTACTTGAACAAAATACATAATTCGGGTGAAAGATACAAGCTACTTATATTTATTTGTGAGAAAATAATATAAGTAAGATACGTAGTTAAAAATATAAGTTATTTTTAACACACAAAGAACACGTACATAAAAGATGGTGACTTGTACTTGTACGATACAAGTCTAGTGACTAACGATAATAAAACGCGTTTAGGTCACGACGCTCTATAAGCAAAATCCAGTGAAGTTTACGACGCAAGGAACGCAAAGTAGTGAGTTCATGCTCCCCCTTTTCTTTTAAGTGTTTTCAGTTTTATAATTTCGGGGGTGAAATACATGTTACAAATATTACAATGTTTATAAATGGTATGATACGAAAACAAGAAGCACTCTTGGTGATAACTAGTACCAAGTATGATGCGTTTTGAGAAATGATACGAGAAAGGATACGAGAAATCGTGTCACGAATAGGGTACCATAAGCACCATTAATCGTGTACATACTTAGACCGCAGAACAAAAGGTTAGATCTAATGGGTACCAGGGCAGCCCCACTCTTGGTGATAACTAGTACCGAGTAGTGTTTTTGTGTCTCCGTCGTGAATTGACAACTAGAAAAATGCCTATGGTTTGCTTGCTTCCTATGTCGTGTTACATGTTAGTGGCCTTGCAACCCATTAACAACTTGATACATACATGAATACTTGATTTATACATGAATACTTGATTTACACAAGATACATACCATGTTTTTCATTCAAAGTATACAAACGTTCAATACAAGAACTGCATGAATTCACACCAACATTATGTTGATGTTTTTCCAAAACTCACTTGTATTTCAGGAAACTAAAAGTGGATGTGCGTGCGGTCTTACTCATGCTCGTGGATGTCATTTATGTTTGTCTTAAATAAGTTGTGAACTTTCAGACAATATGTTGTTTCGTGATGTAAACACTTAATCTATGTTTCCGTTATGTAATGGTAATGGCGTTTGATGTTATTTTTATGAGCATGTAGTATGTTTACCTTTCGTATGCAATGAGAACCTTTCATGATCACACCTCGTGCTTCCGCCGCAGAAAGGGGTGTGACAGATTGGTATCAGAGCTGCGATTGTAGTGAACCAGGATTCCTTCTCGAGTCTAGTCTACAATCTCTAGGATCCTTTCACGAAAACAATTTTTCAAAATGTTTTCATTGCATAAAACTTTACGCGACATCCACTACCTGAAACTGTTTGCAAGAGTCAAGAAAAGACACTACGAGACTTAGGGTGCATTGGAATAGCACTTATCCGTGATTAAGAATTACTTGCAATTATGTGTGATACTTGATATATACAAATACTAGAAGTAGAGTACCACAAGTATACGTAACTTTACCTGAGAACAATGGCCTATCTGAAGGAAGAGATACGGGGATGAAACGAACTGTGCGGACTGTGCAAGGAGTTACGTAATTATGGATGCATACATAATTATGGAATTCAGTGCACAGAAACCACAGCAAGTCTTGTCACGTATAGATTCCCTCAGTGCAAGAAAAAGGTCAAACGTGAACACCCCTCCCCCAGCCTATTAAGTACTCTGCTGGAGTAATTGTTTGATGTCACTTATGTAGTATATGCCTGTGTATATATATACTACTACTGTCTCGTAAGACGATATCAAACAAATATCTAACCCTGATGTGTTATGTTCTGATAGAACATGGCGCCCAGGAAAGCTGTGAATGCTCGCATTGATGATCAACCCCCTCCTCCTCTTCTACCGAGGACTGCTGAAGAGCTGAACGCTCTACTGGAAGAAAGGATCTCCGCTGCTATCGCCCAATACTAGGTGAACCATACTGCAGACAGTGGAGGACCAAGCAATGCTAGGCGTAATGGGAATGGAGATTCGTCTGGAGGAAATGCAGCTCCAGGTAACCTTAAGACGATTTGCTAAACATGGAGAAATTTATGAACGGTCCTTGTTTCATTATTTCTTCGATTGCTCACATGTGAGTTGGTTGGATCAATTACAGGCTGCACTTTCAAGCAGTTTCTCGACTGCAAACCGATGAACTACGATGGCACAGGAGGTGCAGTAGCATTTGTACGCTGGACGGAGAAGACTGAAGCTACTATCCGCATGAGCAAGTGTACCCCGGATCAGCAAGTCACTTTTGCTACTGGGTTGTTTGTCGATGAAGCTTTGACTTGGTGGAACTTGCAGGTCCAAACCTTGGGTGATGATGCCGCTTATGGCTTGACTTGGGATGAACTAAAGGAAAGAATGAGAGAGAAGTATTGCTCTCGTGCTGAACTCCAAAGGTTGGAGACTGAATTCTGGCACTTAACCATGGAAGGTGCTGATATTACTGGTTATACTCGAAGGTTCCACGATCTGTCAAGGGTGATCCCCTACATGGTAACACCTGAATTTAAGCGCGTTGAACGCTTCATTTGGGGACTGGCCTCAGAATTTCGCGGCATGGTAACTTCGGCCAAACCTCAAACTATCACTGAGGCTGTATCTCTGGCTGTCAGCCTTACTGAAGATTGTGTTCGGATGAAGAAGCTATCACTGAACCCAACAGAAAAGACCGAGACACATGCTGAGTCGTCCGGCGACAAGAAAAGGAAACATGCAAACCTGAATCAAGCAACTCGTAACAACAAGGGTTCCAACAAGAAGCGTGACACTAACCCGCCTCAGGAGGCGAAACTTCTTGCAGCCATGAATGACGCTCCAGCTAAGGGATACCTGGGCACTCTGCCCAAATGCAATCAGTGCAAGCGTCATCACGAGGGAGTTTGTCGAATTCCAAAATGCGATAAGTGTGGAAAGTTGGGTCACCGCACTGAAGACTATTGGGGAAAAGGGAATAGAAACGGGAATGGGAACCGCAACGGTGCTGGTAATAGGAACGACGGTGGAAATGGAAATGGCAATGGTAACAGGAATGGTAACGGGAATGGGCGGAACCAAGGATGCTTCAGTTGTGGAAGCAATGATCATTTCGTGAAAGATTGCCCAGGGGAAACAACGCTCGAGCATTTGTGATTGGAGCAAGGGACGCACGCGAGGACCCTAACGAGGTCACCGGTACGTTTCTCGTTAACAATCACTTTGCATCCATATTATTTGACACTGGTGCCGATTATAGTTTCATGTCTGTGGAATTTAAACATATGCTTGGGATAGAGTCTAGTAGATTGAATATTCCTTACTCCATAGAACTAGCTAATGGTAAACTTGTCAAATCGGGCGAAGTTGTTAGAGGCTGCACATTAGAACTTGGTGAACAAAATTTTAGCATCGACCTCTTACCTATTCAATTGGGTAGCTTCGATGTGGTGGTCGGAATGGACTGGTTGTCCAAGAACAAAGCTGAAGTTATTTGTCATGAGAAAATCATTCGTATCCCTTTGGCGAATGATGAAACTCTCATCGTGCATGGAGAAAAACGAGACGCGCCTCTGCGAATCATCAGTTGTATGAAGGCACATAAGTGCTTAAGGAAAGGATGTGTTGCTTTCCTTGCGCACGTTGTAGATAAGAAGGCTGAGGAGCTGAAACTCGAAGACATTCCTGTGGTGAAGGAATTCCCTGATGTTTTCCCGAAGATCTGCCAGGACTACCTCCGCAACGACAAGTCGAATTCCGTATAGACTTGGTTCCAGGAGCCGCTCCTGTAGCCAAGGCACCCTATCGGCTTGCACCATCCGAAATGCAAGAATTATCTACACAACTCCAGGAGTTGTTGGATAAAGGATTCATAAGGCCAAGCTTCTCGCCTTGGGGAGCTCCAGTATTGTTCGTGAAGAAAAAGGATGGAACACTGCGGATGTGTATCGATTACAGAGAACTGAACAAGCTCCCAATCAAGAATTGATACCCACTACCAAGGATTGATGACTTATTTGATCAATTGCAAGGGTCAAGCTACTATTCCAAGATCGATCTTCGATCTGGATACCATCAGTTAAGGATACAAGAAGAAAGCATACCAATGCTTGCATTCCGAACGCGTTATGGGCACTACGAGTTTCTTGTGATGCCATTTGGATTGACGAACGCGTCAGCGGTATTTATGGACCTGATGAACCGCGTATGCAAACCATATCTCGATAAATTCGTGATTGTATTTATCGATGATATCCTGATTTATTCCCAAACGAAACAAGAACACGAGCAACACCTCAGAACCATTTTGGAACTATTGAAGAAAGAGAAACTTTATGCAAAATTCTCAAAATGCGAGTTCTGGATTCGCGAAGTACAATTTCTTGGTCATGTTATGAACGAGAAGGGCATTCATGTAGACCCGTCCAAGATTGAAGCAATAAAGAATTGGGAAGCCCCCAAAAACGCAACTGAAGTTCGACAGTTTTTGGGCTTAGCGGGCTATTATCGACGGTTTATTGAGAATTTCTCCAAGATAGCTCAACCGCTAACTACCCTTACACAGAAAGACAAGAAATACGACTGGGGTTACAAATAGGAAGAAGCCTTCCAGCTACTTAAAAACAAGCTATGCGATGCACCAATACTATCATTACCCGAAGGCACTGAAGACTTTGTGGTATACTGCGACGCTTCACGACAAGGTTTGGGTTGCGTGCTTATGCAGCGCCAAAAAGTCATCGCTTACGCTTCAAGACAACTGAAGGTTCATGAAAGAAACTATACCACTCACGATTTGGAACTCGGTGCGGTGGTATTCGCCTTGAAAATTTGGCGACATTATCTATATGGTACTCGGTGTACAATCTTCACAGATCACAAAAGCTTACAACACATATTTGATCAGAAGGAATTAAACATGAGACAGCGGCGATGGGTCGAGCTGCTAAACGACTATGACTGTGAAATTAAGTACCATCCTGGAAAAGCAAACGTTGTAGCAGATGCGCTAAGTCGAAAAGAAAGGGTTAAGACCCTAAGAGTTCGAGCATTGGAAATGACTATTCGAACGAACCTCACTACACGTATTCGTGACGCACAACAAGAAGCTCTTAAGGGAGAAAACCGTAAAGCTGAATATCTCCGGGGTATGTTGAAATATATGGTGCCAAATGAAGAGGGAGCCTTATACTTTAAGAAGCGTATCTGGGTTCCGCTCTATGGTGGCATACGTGAAGTCATCCTTGAGGAAGCGCATAAATCGAGATACTCGATCCATCCAGGATCGGACAAGATGTATCAAGACTTAAAAGAATACTACTGGTGGCTGAGACTCAAAAGTGATGTTGCTGTCTATGTTGGAAAGTGCCTAACCTGTGCCAAGGTTAAGGCTGAATATCAGAAACCGTCCGGCCTACTGCAACAACCAGAGATACCCATGTGGAAGTGGGAGCAAATCTCGATGGACTTCATAACAAAATTACCCAAGAGCCCTAGAGGGCACGATATGATATGGGTGATAGTCGATCGGTTAACGAAGTCTGCGCACTTCTTACCGATCCGAGAAAAAGACAGCACTGGAAAGCTTGCTGAGATATACTTAAAAGAAATTGTGGCACGTCATGGAGTGCCAATCTCAATTATTTCAGACAGGGATGGACGCTTTGTCTCAAGAATCTGGCAATCCTTTCAGGAAGCCTTTGGGTCTCAGCTAGATCTAAGCACGTCATTCCATCCACAAACAGACGGCCAGAGCGAACGGACTATACAAACGCTAGAAGATATGCTTCGCGCATGTGTCATGGATCTAGGCGGCAGCTGGGATACTCATCTACCTTTAGTTGAGTTTTCTTACAATAATAGTTATCATACAAGCATAAAAGCCGCACCGTTCGAAGCTCTATATGACCGCAAGTGCCGTTCGCCCTTATATTGGGAGACGCTGGAGACAAACGTATGGTTGGTCCTGAACTTGTACAAGAGACAACCGACAAGATTATACAGATCTGAGAGCGCATTAAGGCGGCTCGAGATCGACAAAAGAGCTACGCTGATAGTAGACGAAAACCATTAGAATTCGAGGTGGGAGACAAAGTTTTGTTGAATGTCTCACCTTGGAAGGGCGTAGTAAGATTCAGAAAACGTGGAAAGCTGAATCCACGATACATCGGACCATTCAAGATTTTGGAAAGAATTGACACCGTGGCATACAAGTTGGAATTACCGGAAGAACTTAATGGAGTACATGATACGTTCCATGTATCCAACCTCAAGAAGAGTCCAACAAAAGAAAACGTGATCATCCCTGCGGATGAAGTGCATATTGATGACACCCTCCGATTTACAGAACAACCCGTTGAGGTTACAGATTGGAAAGTCAACAAGACCAGGAGGAGCACTGTCAAACTTGTCTAGGTACGTTGGAACTCTAAGCACGGACCCGAGTACACGTGGGAACGTGAAGACCAGTTCAAAGAAAAGTACCCCCACCTGTTCAAGAAGACTCCTGCAAGAGTCAGCTCAGCCTGAATTTCGGGACGAAATTCTTTTAACGGGGGGAGACTGTGACAACTGGAACCAAACCGGAAATTTCCGTACACTTTAATTATTATTTAATGACTGCAATTATGTGCTTAAATGTCAACATAGTCTGATTACATACTATACATGTGAATTCATGCACGTTTTATACTACAAGAATTACTTTATGCATTAATGAACAGCGTTGCGTCAGAAATACTAGTAAACTCACCGGTAAGACACAATATGCCAACAACTCTGCAGAAAGCAGTTAGACAAAAGAATTGGAGCCTAGGTGTGGGTCCAACGTCAAAAATACATTAAAACCCAAGCGTATATACAAGGGTTAACATATAGACTTTTCGGAAGCTAAAATACGCACTAAAAACCACCCGAAACGCACTTTAAGTGCAGAATTTTAGTAAATTCAGCTATAATCAGCATTATGACACTGAAATATTATGCAGAAATTATGATTTATCATCCAGAATACTTCCCTAAGTGTCGGGAATTAAAAGTGTCACAAAAAGATACTTGAAAGACACTAAACGGTGCAATTTAGCACTTTAACGAACCGGTATCTAGCCGAACAACCGGACATTACCCGGAACTTCAAAATATTATTAGAAGCATTGTTTTTATTTTCCTGAACAAGTTATGATCACCGAACATTATATTACATCTCCTAAACATTAAATACACAAATTACCTAACCAACACCAGTACATGCTAACTAAATCATGTAACTAAAGTTGAAACTAAACCATATACCCCCCCCCCCCCTTCAAAATCGGTTACAACCATGAGACCCCACTTGTAATTTGTTTGAATTGTTTAAGGGATCATGTATGGTACTTATGGGACACAAAAACTTATGGTTAAAGACTTGATGGGAGATTATAAGACTAACCACTAGACATTCATGCTCATTACCATCTTCACAACTTCAACACTTTCCTTTCTTCCTCCCTTGGTTCGGCCGAGATTAACAACCCCACAACCACCATTATCACTTCATCTTACATACATTCCACACATATACAAGGGTGTTAGAAGGTGCACAAGGAAGCTTGGAGCTTTCGGAAGTTCAAGGACCTTCTTCGTTTGCTATTAACCACCACTTTTCTTCTCTTGAACATCCCTAGCCTTGAGCTAGTGGTAGGAACTTGAAACCCTTCATTTTTCATCATATGAAAGTGGGTAATGTAGGTTCATGATGTTAATCTTGAAGAACACCAAGAACACTAAAGAACATAAAGATGAAACTTAAACATAATGCTTTAAATATAAAGAAATCATGTTGTTTTAGTGTTGATTATTGTTTGTTTGTAGAAATGATGTTGATCATCATGTAGTCTTGCTAGATCATGATTAAAAACCCCATCTAGCAAGATGAGAGGATGAACATGTTAAAGGTTATGAATCATCCTCACAAAAAGTCATGAATTTGAATAAATGTGATGTTTCTTCTAAAACAATGAACAAGTAAGTTTAAAGTCTTGTAAAATCTAACTGTTTCAAGTATGATTATCCAAGAAACCAAGTTAAAAATACAAGTTTTACTAAATCTTGGTTCTTACTTAAATAAACATCATTTTTAGTGGTTAACAAAGTAAAGCAACACATGTGTAACAAGAAAAATACATGAAGAAATATTTTTAGAAAAACCGTCTTACAAGTTGTAAAATACTAAATCTTTCAAGAAAGTGATTTACAAACAAATAACCATGTTTTTTTAAGGGTAACTAAACCTACTAAATAACATGGTAAGTTACTACAAGTTTTTACAAGAACTTCAAGTTCATGATGTAGTGTGAACTACATGATTTAGGCTTATGGTGAGACTTGATTGTGTTGTTGATGTTGATGACGATGTTAAAAGAAAATAAACACATGTTTTGAAAACATGGGAAACCTCCATTTTTAGGGGAAACTCTGTCAAAATTTCTATAAATTTTGACACTTCGAAAAAAATATAAGTTTTTGAAGAAACTTATCCCCTAAAAATGTATCTAAAAATATTTACCAAGGTTTCACTAATTTTTTTGTTAAGAAATGATGATTTCTTCAAGAATAAAATTGATATTAAGTATGTATATTTTTTGAGAAAATATATATATTTATTGATCACAAAAATTTGTGCTAAGTGTTTGTAGTATGTATTACATGTACTAGTGTGTTAGGACTTGAAAATGCAATAAATACTCCCAAGGAGTGAAAATACCAAAATACGCCTACAACATGCTTAGACACATACAAGAAGATATATTTACGAAAATATATTACTTGAACAAAATACATAATTCGGGTGAAAGATACAAGCTACTTATATTTATTTGTGAGAAAATAATATAAGTAAGATACGTAGTTAAAAATATAAGTTATTTTTAACACACAAAGAACACGTACATAAAAGATGGTGACTTGTACTTGTGCGATACAAGTCTAGTGACTAACGATAATAAAACACGTTTAAGTCACGACGCTCTATAAGCAAAATCCGGTGAAGTTTACGACGCAAGGAACGCAAAGTAGTGAGTTCCTGCTCCCCCTTTTCTTTTAACTGTTTTCAGTTTTATAATTTTGGGGGTGAAATACATGTTACAAATATTACAATGTTTATAAATGGCATGATACGAAAACAAGAAGCACTCTTGGTGATAACTAGTACCAAGTATGATGCGTTCTGAGAAATGATACGAGAAAGGATACGAGAAATCGTGTCACGAATAGGGTACCATAAGCACCATTAATCGTGTACATACTTAGACCGCAGAACAAAAGGTTAGATCTAATGGGTACCAGGGCAGCCCCACTCTTGGTGATAACTACTGAGTAGTGTTTTTGTGTCTCCGTCGTGAATCGACAACTAGAAAAATTCCTATGGTTTGGTTGCTTCCTATGTCGTGTCACAGGTTAATGGCCTTGCAACCCTTTAACAACTTGATACATACATAAATACTTGATTTATACATGAATACTTGATTTACACAAGATACATACCATGTTTTTCATACAAAGTATACAAACGTTCAATACAAGAACTGCATGAATTCACACCAACATTATATTGACGTTTTTCCAAAACTCACATGTATTTCAGGAAACTAAAAGTGGATGTGCGCACTGTCTTACTCATGCTCGTGGATGTCATTTATGTTTGTCTTAAATAAGTTGTGAATTTTCAGACAATATATTGTTTCGTGATGTAAACACTTAATCTATGTTTCCGTTATGTAATGGTAATGGCGTTTGATGTTATTTTTATGAGCATGTAGTATGTTTACCTTTCGTATGCAATGAGAACCTTTCATGCTCACACCTCGTGCTTCCGCCGCAGAAAGGGGTGTGACATCACAACTTCAGCTCCAAAGACTAAAGAGAATAGCGTTTGGCCTATGGCATTCTTTGGAGTTGTTCTATCAGCCCACTTTCCTTTTTTGGATCCTAGTTTCTTCTTCAAGTTGTTGATAATAATCTTGTTTCTTGATTTCGCTTGACCATTAGCTTGTCGATGAACTGGTGTAGAAGTGATCATTTTGACCCCCCCCCCAACTGCCACACAAAAATTATTCGTTCTTTTCCCAATAAACTGGGATCTTTTATCACATATAATTTTGGAGGGAATGCCATATCTAGTTATAATGTTTCTTTTAATAAAGGATATCACTTCCTTTTCCCTTTCTTGAACGAATGCTTCTGCCTCAATCCATTTGGAGAAGTAGTCAGTCATTGCAAGCTTGAAAACTTTTTTCACTTGGTGCCTTTGGTAACTTGCTCACTATATCCATTCCCCATTTCATAAATGGCCAAGGATAGATAATAGGATATAGAGGCTCCGCTGGCTGGTGTAGAACATTGTTGTGCCTTTGACAAGTATCACATTTCCTTGAGTAGTTGATCGCATCTTTCTTCATTGTGGTCCAGAAGTAACCTGTCCTAAGTATTCTAGAGAACAATGCCCTGCCCCCTGTGTGGTTTCTGTAATCTCCTTCGTGGAAGTCTTTTAACACTTCTTGAATTTAAGGATCCTCGATGCATCGTAAGTAGGGACCTACAAAAGACTTTTTATATAAAGTGTCATGTAACATAATAAATTGAGATACCTTGGCTCTGAAGGCTCTAGGATTTTCTCCTGTAGGGATTTCTCCATTTTGGATGAATTTCATGATTGGAATGATCCATGATCCTGAATCTAATTGTAAATATTTGGATGTTGTTGGAGTATCCTTTTCCACCTCCATTGCTTCATGTTCTCCAATTGCAGGAAAGAGGATGTGAATGATAGGTATCTTTATATCCTCTGGGATTTTCAGGGACTCCTAAATTTGCTAAGGCATCTGCCCCTGCATTCTCCTCTCTTGGTACATGTATTATGCTAAAAGAATTGAAGGATTTTGTAAGTTCTTTTACTACTTCTTAGTATTTGATTGGTTTTTCACCTTTTACAGCATATGAACCATTAAAATGGTTAATAATTAGCAATTAATCTATATAAACCTGAAGGTACCTGATCCTCATTTGTCTGGCTAATTGCAAACCCGCTATTAATGCTTCATATATTGCCTCGTTATTAGTGGTCTGAAATTCACAACTATAGATTGGGGTATTATGTCCTCCTATGGTGATTTTAGTAGTATACCTAATACAGTTCCTTTGACATTTGAAGCTCCATCAGTGAAGAGTATCCAAGGATCCTTGGTTTCTCCAAGTTGTTTGACCTCCAGTTCAGCTTCTTTCTGCAAGTCACTACTAAAATATGCCACAAAGTCAACAAGTGCTTGTGATTTGATGGCGGTCCTGGGCTCATATCTTATATCATGGGCACTGAGTTTCACTACCCATTTTGCCATCCTTTTCTGACATTTCTGGTTTTCTAAGAAACTCTTTATTGGAGAGTTAGTTTTGACATTAATAGTATGAGTTTCAAAATAATGTCTTAGCTTAGTTGAAGCAAGAATTAATTTTTCTAAGTGAGAATACCTAGCTTCAGCATCAAGAAGGCTCTTACTTACATAATAGACAGGATGTTGTTGACCTTCATGATCCTTAACTAATACAGCACTTACCGCATTACCTGAGACGACTAGGTATAAGGATAAGGGTTCCTGGTTTCATCAATGGGGGTGCTGGGGATAGGTAATCCTTAAGAGATTTAAGTGCAGCTTCATGCTTTTCGGTCCATTAAAATTTCTTATTCTTCCTTAAGATGTCATAGAAATCTTTGCATTTCTCGGAAGACTTTGAGATGAACCTATTTAGAGCTGCGATTCTTCTTGTTAGCCTTTAGACCTCCTTTGCACTTGTCGGGGACTTTAAGTTTATAATTGCCTTAATTTGTTCAGGACTAGCTTCTATTCCTCTCTTTATCACCATGTATCCAAGGAATTTTCCAGCTTCAACACCATAGTAGCATTTCGAAGGATTCAGCTTCATGTTTTATCGATCAAGTATGTTGAATGCTACTTCAAGATCATTGAGGTGATCCTTCACCTTCCTTCAGTTGACTACCATGTCATCTATGTAGACCTCCATGGTATCACCAAACTGATCTTTGAACATCTAGTTAACCAACCTTTGATATGGCACCTGCATTTCTTAGTCCAAAGGGCATAGCAATGTAATAGTAGATACCGGTAGGGGTCATGAATGCAGTATCCTCTTGATCAGATTGTTCCATCTGTATTTGTTGAAATCTAGATGAAGCATCCATAAAGGTAAGCAAATCATGACCAGTCGTTGCACCTACCATGGAGTCAATGTGTGGGAGTGGGAAATGATCCTTGGGCCATTCCTTATTTAAATCAGTAAAAACTAACACATACCCTCCACTTTACATTTTTCTTTTGTATTACCACTACATTGGCTAACCATCTTGGATATTATACCTCCCTAATCATACTTTCTTTTAGAAGTTTATTTACCTCTTCTTGGATGATAGCATTTTTCTCAGGTGTGAATTTCCTTTTCTTTTGATGGATGGGCCTGAAAGATTTATCTATACCCAACTTATGTGTAATAATATCTCTAGAAATACCTATCATGTCTTCATGTCTCCATGCAAAGGTAGACTTTCTTCTTCTAAGGAAGGATATGAGATCTTGTTCTATGGTATCAAGGATCCCTGATCCTACTAACACCTTGACGTCAGGATCCTCAGGTTCCAAAATTACTTCTTTAATATCATGGTGCCTTGCCTCCATGACATCTCTTGGAGGCTTCTGTAATTGCTATGTTGCCCTTGTTTTTTAGGATGGCTTCATCGACGAAGTGTAGCAGTTCTTAGCCTCTTGCTGATCACTGTCTATCTTCACCACTCCCCAAGGGTTGGAAGCTTCACACACTGATGATAGATTAATGGAACAACCTTCATCTCATGTATCCAAGGCCTGCCAAGAATTACATTACAACAAGATAAACTATTAGTAACACAAATTTTTTTGGATATAATTAACTCCCTTTATGTATATTTAAAGTTTGATGTCCCCTATCGTGTTCTTGGTTTCAGCACTAAACCCGACAAGGACTGAGGATCTTGGTATAATTTTAGATTCTAGGATGTTCATCTTCTTGAATACATCAAGTTGAACAATGTTCATAGAGCTTCCTCCATCTATGAGAATCTTGCGAACAAAATGATTAGCAATAAACAATGTAATAACCAAACCGTCATGGTGAGGATCCTGTATATTGACTCGATCATCCTCTTCAAATGATATAATTGTTTGATCCGTCAACGTGGAGGTTCTGATAGGTCTGTCACCATTCTCTAACTTGGTTTCCTTAGTATGTCTTTTAGCTGCTGAGAAGGAAGTACCACAGATATCAAATCCTTCAGAAATGTAACTGATAACTTGAGCATCCTATGGTGGTGGATAGACTCTTTCTAGTGTGTTCTCAGGACCCTGGATTCTTGATTTCTTTCTTCCTAGCAGTTCATTTAAGTGACCTTTGCTGAGGAGGTAGCCTGTCTCTCTTCTTAATGTAATGCATTCATCTGTTAGATGACCGAAGTCCTCATGGTATGCACACCATTTGGGTTTGTCTTTGAAGGAGGTTGATTTGTAATTCTTCCTTGGCCAGCTTGCTTTCTCACCTAAATTTTGCATGGCAAGCATTAGTCCACTAGTATCAACAGAGAAACAATATTCAGATATCTTAGGATATTCTCCTTCGTCTTCATCTTGTTCCACTGCATGGACATTTAGGTTATCCATTCTTATGTAGGGTTTGGATCTATTGTTCTTGGAGGAGGATCCTTTCTTCTTATCATAATAATCATACTTTGTGGAACCACTGAGTCTATCTTGGATCCTCTTATCATCTTCCAGCCTGATGAACCTCAAGGCTCTATTCCTGACTTCATCTAAGTTTCTGCATTTCACAAGATCATCATACAAGGGAGAATCCTTTTGTAATCCCATCTTGAATGCTTCTACAACAGTTGCAATGTCAAGTGTTGGGTTTCCAAGGATTCTCTCCCGAATTTAGTGACATAATCCCCAAAGGATTCGTCACGAGCTTGGGTAATCCTATATAAGTCACTAGTTAACCATTCAAAGGTTCTACTACAAGAAAATTGATTATTTAAAAGATTAACTAAGTGCGAAAAAGAAGTTATAGAGTAAGGAGGAGGACTTAGTAGTAATTTTAGTGCAGATCCAGTCAGTGTGGATCCAAAACCCTTGCATAAGAAAGCTTCTTTTAGTCTGTCAGGGATGGGGTTTATCTCTATCCTTTCCCTGTATTAGGCTACATGTTCCTCTGGATCGGTTGTGCCATCATACAACTTCATATTGGGGGTTTGAAAGCGTTTAGGTATCTCCGCATTACAAATTGGTGGAGCAAAACCAGATATCCTATGGCTTCCGTCTGGGATTTCCGGAATAGGTTTGACTACCCCTAGGACACTAGATATCATGTCCTTAAGCTTTTGTAATTCCTTAGCTATGGCCTGATTAATTCATGTATCCTGCACATAGCCATAATTAGTATCTAAGGATATAATATTGAAATTGTTATCTCCTGGTTGATTCAAAAGTGGTATCCCGAAAGAGAATCTAAAATAAGATATCTCTGTTGTTATGGCAGGGCCAGAAGAAGCAATAGTTTTCATCGGGATGAAATCTCCTTCGAGGACTTCAGAAGTTCTTATTGATTGTCTCCCCAAGGATCCTTGATCCTTGATCCAGAAAGACACCAGACCAAGGAAAGGTCTGCGTTGAAGATCTTGTCGGATAATCCATGGATCCTTGAAGTTGAGCTGATGATCCTTGTTGATGGAAATAGGATCCTTGAGGCTGGAACATTTCTACATATCCTTCTGTGCAGAAGGAGGATCCTTGAGGCTAGGACACCGCCACATATCCTTTTTGTAGGATAAAGGATCCTTGTGGTTGAGAGGAGGATCCTTTGGATTGTTGAGTTGTTGATGCCGGAATGACAAAATCTAGCACCCTGGGCATTAGTGGAGACTGATCCTCTACTGGCTTCTTTTGCTTCTTGATGTCTTGGATCTTGCAAAGGATCTTTTGATTAGTCTTGTTCTGCTGCTCCATGTAACTTTTCACCTGTGAATACAAAATAGAAATATCATTGTCAGTATTTATAGAGGAGGAAGTAGCAGAAGGCATAAATCCTTGGAAAACAGAAGTTGTCTTCTTTTGAGCAGTTTCATTGTTCTTCTGGAATTGTGGGGAATAGGAGGCAATGACATGGAGCTTTGTGACAAGGTTGTCGTTGGCATGGCAGTTGAAACAGATTTTCTTTGAGAGGCCATAGTGTTATGGTATTATTGAAAATAGGCTGAAACTGATAGAAATCTTTAGAATTGAAGCACCACTTGCCCCACGGTGGCCGCCTTTTAGTCAAAAAATGATCTAAGGATAATGTAACCAAATTTGTTTATCAGGTAGAGTGTTTAATGGAATGAAATGTCAACAGAACAAAAAATGTAAACAATGCACGATGATTTATATGAGGAAAAAACCTTGATCACTAGTAGATTGCCGGCATAAAAACCTCGGTGGTGAAACTATCAACCACCGAGTATATTAACTAATGGAATCAAATACAACTTCGGATGCTGATCAAATGTTGTACAATGAACGTATATTTGCTACGCGTGTTTGAGTGTGAGCTCTCAGTTTTATGTGTATGTGTACGCGAATATGTGTTAACAAATCACTTGATCAACCCCTTTGATATAATAATAACAACAACTAAATCCGAAATAGTCGCTAGAACCACGTCTTCGTTCATAACCTTTCGAAAAATAGTCACATGCTTGCTCCCAACAACTTATCAACTATATTCCAGCTTAGACTTGGTCCACCATGTTGCTTCCTTGCATATAAATATAAGAAAACATAGAGAACAATTGTCACACACCGATATTTCCACGTATTACCGGTGGGCCCGGTGGGGAGTATCGTGACGTAGTTGATATCATCATGGACAATTAATCACAGTTTAATGCACAGCGGAAGTCTAAAAGTAATAATACAAACCGAATTGAAAAGTATAATAAAATATTACACAACGGTTGTAAGTGGATCCATAGGCGGATCCAAAACAAAAAGTAAATATTGTTCAACAGACTTTAAGTATTAAAAGCTTGCAATACTCTTTATTTAATACTCAGGAGTTTCCAGCCCATTTCGTGTAGTACCTGCACTTAATCTTTTTGAAAAATACGTCAGTTTACACTGGTAAATACAATTAACTGACTCTTTTGAAAATATTTAAGAAAATTGATTTAAATGCACAAGGCACAAATATTCTTTTATAACTTGGGATAATTATTTAAAATAATCTTGTATACAGATTTATATGTTTGTCGTATGTTCAGAGCCCGGGTTAGAAGAGCCGGGTTAAGATTAATAGACACACCACTAGTATAAGCCCACAAGAAGTTTCCTCACGAGTGAGATACCATTTTACATGCGCAACTGTCAGGTGTATGCCTACACCCCGTGCTTAAGTCGTGGCCATTTCAAATGAATGAGCCGAGGATATCCAGGACACGGTCATACTGTAACATCTGTGTCTGAAATCATTGTAAACAATTCAGTTATCAATAAAACAAAGTTATTTGATCCCAATGTTTGTTTGGTTATGTTTTACATTTTTCATGTTTTAACTTTTGTTCAATTTTAAACTTTACATCGCCTTCTGGAGAGTTATACGCAAACTGGTGCGTAAACGTAATCAGTTTAATGCGACAAATACTTCGGAACATCAATTTATTCTTAACATACCTTAAATAGCCTTTACATAACTTAGAAATAAGTTTTGAAGGCATTGGTATGGCATAATCAAGTTTATACGCTTACAGGGACTAAAATTGACAAACTGCGAAAGTATGCCGATTTGAACTGTAACGGACATTCCGGAACATGGCCATAAGTTAAACACACCCTAAATATCCTTTACATGGCTTAGAAATAGGCTTTGAGGGGTTCGGTGTGCTAAAATAAACTTTATGCTCATTCAGGGACTAAAAGCGTCAAAAAGTGCACAAGTTTGCATTTTCGCGCATAACCTACGTTCTGAATACATCCGGACATCCAAAAATTTATGTAAGCACTAAAATATTTTATTTTAGTGTTTGGCATGAGAAAAATCCATTCGTCGCGTCATTTGGATAATTTTTCGCGCTTATGCGCATTCCGTCGTAATTAAGCGAACATCGTGTTCGTACGACCAAACGAACCAACATCCGGCATATTTTTGAGCATGTTTCATGTCCACAATGTTTAGGCAACATTTTAGGGCCTTAAAGTTGGCTTTACGGGCCTTAGAAGTGTCGAAAATGGCTTAAAACACATGCAGGGACTGAAACTGTAATTCTGCAAACTATATCTGATCTGTGAAGCCCAGGCGGCCCGCCTCAATTTCTGTACATCCCCACGCGGGCCGCGTCAGCCTCTCTGATGTGCAGAATTGTTGCAAACAGCTGTTTGCAGCTGTTTAGCACCTCAAAACCACTTGCAAACGGTTTTTACAATACCATGGGCCATTTCTATGGGTTCTAATGGTTTAGTAAAACCAGGGGCACACTTAGACGGTTGAGATCGAGGCACGTTTCCCAATAAACGATCCTATCGGTTCCATGTTTCCTATAAATACCCCCCCCCCATGTTTGCTCATTTCCCTCACACCTAAATCTGATCATAACTCTCTAAGTGGAAGTGTTTGTGCTTCCTACCTAAGAGTGAATCGGGTTTAATACTTGTGGGGACCTTCTGTAAGTACTCCTTCGTTCTTTTCCTTCGTTTTTATGCTTTAAAGTCAAACTGTGTTTGACTTTCTGCATTGACCAGTTTATGGTCAATGCGAAGTTCGTTTGAACTTCATAACGTGAGTGTAATCATGATGGTTATAGTCCCTAGTGACTATACCTACTGATTACCACGTTGTCTAGGCTCAGTGACGAGTCGTAGTTTCGGGCAAAATGCGTGTACTCGCGTATTTTGTAACCAAACTACTCTAGGGTATCAAAACCGTTTGTTTTGATACCAAACCTGTTTTCTAACTTAACTAAACATGTCCTAGCATGTTTAGCTCGTCACTTTTAGAATTGTGCTTGTTTAGGGTCGTAAGGGTAAGCGATCTAATCAATCGCTTATGCTTTCGAACCCGACCCATTTGGTCGATCATTAGGATCCGACCAAATACATTAGGTGACCATAGTAGTATAGGGAATAACCTTCCGAGGTTATACCTTATGGTTACATCGTTTGAGTAGTTGTATGATAAGTATTTCTTATGCCTTAGGTAAATTACCAAAATACCCTTTTTGAACTAAAATTCATTTTAAGCCTATGTAACATAACTTTTTCCATCTAAACTGATTTAATAACAATATTAAACATGTTAAGGCATATCTTACTTGTCATAGGGCTAGTTAGGCGATCCAAACGCGTTTTACGCGAACGACGCATTAAAGTAGCATAAGCTACCTAAACGGGTCATAACGGGTCAGAAGCACTTAGAATAAGTTTCGTTTAGTATGTAGGCTTGTTAAACCATATTACATGAGTTCCTACACCCATTTGGTTTACAAACCCTCATACTACCCGATCCTCCGTTCAGGTCCGTTTATTAATGTAGTTACCTATATTAGGTGCCGTTTGATTCCGTAATCTTCTAGCTTTGCTTGGTGGATATCTAAAGTCTATTGAGCAATCTCAAGTGAGTACATAGACCCCTCTTTTACTGTTTTCCAAACATTTTGGGGTGAAACACATGTGCCTACTTGTTACTTTCATGCTTTCCATGTTTTTCATATCATATGCTTGTTATGTTCAATAGTACACTTATAGTACATGATTTCCTTGTGTCTTATGCTATGTATGTCCATTGTGTGCATACTTAGTACATCGTTTTACATTACATTTTATGCTATGTATGTTCATCATACTTAGTACATCATTTTACATTACATTCTATGCTATGTATGTCCATTTTGTGCATACTTAGTACATTATTTTACATGACATTTCACGCTATGTGTGTACATTTGATTACATACTTAGTGCATTGTTTTTCACATGCTTACATGTTGGTATGACATTTGGTTTGTTTCAATGGGGACAAAAATACATTCATTAACATTAGCTACGCCGCTCGTTAGTAGGCAGTGGTACCATAGGAATTGACAACTCCCGTTCCTGACATCCTAGGTATGTTTGGATGGAAGGAATGACCGAAATCGAATACATAACTCAGATGAACCTTTAATTTGTTTAAAGGTTTATCACCACAGTCTCAAGGCTTGAATGTATGCATTTTTACAATACCGCATAGATGTTCGTATCAGTATAGCATGCAGTTTTCTACAAAACATAACTTTGATTTACTTCAATACCTTGTTTTGTACATTTTACCTATGGTATTTGATATATTTCACTGGCCATACATGACATTTTGTTTACACATTACATGATTGACATCTGACATAGACATTTTGATATTGATATACTTATTTTATAAACTACATTTTGACATAAACATTTTGACATAGTTACACAAAGACATTTAACAAATGGTTTAGACATGGGCAATTTACATTGGTGGTTTATTTGAATCATTTCAGTTCAGACATATAACATTTTACACAAATAACATGTTTTTCACAAGACATTATTTTACAAACAACTTATTTTATACAAAACTCATTTTACTTGGTTATTCACTTAACCTTACATTTTTCCTTTACATATCATCTACTTTATTATCGTTTTTCAACAGATTTATAAAACAAAACAATTAAAAAGGTTCATGACTAACTTTTATTAAACATTTCTTTAAACTCAAGTCATGAATCCTATTTTCATAAAACCTATGTATCTCACAGGCATTTTTATGCTGACATACCTATTTTCACATGTGTTTCAGGTAATGGTGCATAGGTTTGAGCTGGACATACTAGGGCGGACCTGTGCCTTAGAGACTTAAAATGAAGATAGAACTAGTTTAAATAACGTTATGTACTCTTTGTTCCGTTGTTTTAAGACAGTATACTCCTTTTGTTTCTGAATAAAACATAACTTTAATTGCCATGGTTGTGAAACAATTAATTCTGTTACAACACTCCCCGACGTTTCCGCCGCGGTCGCATGTTATACGCGGTCGGGGTGTGACACATATTAACCCCCAAATGCTTTGTATCAAATTAGACAGATTAAAACTGGTTATCTCAATGATTTAACCACTAATCGATTAAATATTCAATACCCGACCAAGCGGTAATAATTTACCGTATCCCAAGCCCGTATAAGGGAAAATAAGTTAAAATTATTTACCTGAGCTAAATGTAATTTATTCTCAGTCGTATATTCTAATCAGCAAGTGCAGGGAGCTTTTACTGGGCTCCTAATCTAGAACGAAGGTTTTAATAACCTATTAGATTCCTAACGGGTCTTATTTAAGTTATAACTTTGACCGGTTAGTTTTAAAGGAAAGTTTACGGCACGAAACGCAAGATTAAGCGGTGACCGGATTGGAATGTGATTTAGACCCGACAAGTATGAAGACTTGTATACAATGGGTAAACTAAACACATTCTGGATTTTGAAGTAAAAAATGATAAGGTTTGACCCGTTTCGGCTAATTTATGCAAACTAGTTACATAAACTGTACCGAACGCGTATATGCGTAACGGGTAACCGGATGAGTCATGTACAAGTTCCAATAGTTATTATGCTTAAAATATGTTGTGATATCAGTAGGATATCAATAATTATGCCCCAATTGTATTTATGACCACTTTAAGTCCCGAAAGGGTATTTTGGTCATTTTTAAAGTTTATAAAAGAGGGTTAAACATAAACTGAGGTTCTGGTCTAAAACATTTTTTAAAAATATTTATTTTATGATGTTATATCAGCAAGATATCATATATATGTGTGTTTAATCATTTATAGCCAAACTGTGCACCGTAGGGCCATTTTGGTCATTTCACATGTGCTTTTAAGGTTAAATTTTGAAATCTGAGTTCAAGACTTATACTTACTGTTAAAGTATAAACATTTATTTATAAAATCAGTAGGTAACAAGTCTTAGGCGTTAAATATGGTTTTAAACCATACCATGCGCCTAATTAGCGTAAAAGTCGGTAATTGACGGTATTCAAGGTTTTTATAAAATTCTGAAGTTTTGATTAGTCTCTAATACTTAAAATATTTTATTTAACATATGTTATCAGTAGTAAAAGGTTTGGTATGCAAATCATATGTTAAACTCATTTTATTAACAAAAAGGGCATTATCGTCAATTACCGAATTTATGCTAGAACTCTATATTATCTTCAGTATAAAATTTGACAAAAATTTCGAAAAATCCCTAAATATTATATCATAACAGTGGGTAGCAAGTTTTGTGCCAAAAATTGGGTTTAAATATGATTTATGCCGAAAATGCATTTTAATTAACAAAAAGTTTTTGTTTTACGATATCTTGCATAACTTTTATTTTAGACCAGAAACTGATGTCAAATTTTTAGGACATACTTATATTTCAGTAATAAAGATTTTTGTCCTCTCACATTTTCAAAAATCTCGTTTTTATAACATAAGGGCATAGTGGTCAATTTTAAGCATTTAACCGAAACATGCAATGAACTATGATTTCTATGGGACCATGTAATATAAGCTCAGAGGGTTATGCTTACATATAATATGGTCACAAAGGAACCCTAAGGCACAAAGGAACTGAACTTAATCGGGTCAGAACTGAAAGTCAAAGCAAAAGTCTACTTTTGCGACTTTCGGTTGCGAACCGAGCCTAATACTCAGAATTGTCGGGTTGAACATGCCTAAACATGTTCTTATATTATTTACCAAGTTGTTTAAGTGATAAAATGTATTTTATAACTTCTACATTATCAATTATGGGTTATTTTGTAAAAACTGACTCGTTTGACTTTTATGTTAATTAGTTTAACCCGACAATTGACTGAGATAACGTGATAATTAGAAGGTGCCCTTTTAAGGGTTTATCACCTACTTAATTACCAACACATAGACACTTTCAATTCGAATAATGGCTGGACCGTTAGTGATTAATCACAAAGTCAAAGCATCATTACGATATCTTGGACTTTCGGTTATTAAGCTAATAAAACCTTAACTATAGAAGCTAAGAACGCTTACAATGGTCCTTAGCACGAATATTAAACTTGAGAAAGCTTCCTAGATGACCAGGATGCTTCAGAGATCAATTGGGAGTAAAAACTTGAAGTGTGCAAGTGAAGAACTCAAAGCAAGGGCCTTTATATAGGATTTTGGATGTTCTAGGATCACTCCAGCTGTTAATGGAGGTCACCAGATTTTCACAAGTGTCTTTGTGTCAGGGAAAACCATTAACACAGTCCCTAGTATCAAAAACTTGCATGAAAAGGTGGTGGACAGGTCTGTACATGCAGCTTCCAGTCTTCAGGTCGCTGGCAGCTGAGTCGCGGCCCGCGAAGACATCAGCGGGAGCTTACGCGCCCCACGAGGAACCCCTAATCCGGTTAAAAACTTTCCCAGCTTTGCATTTTCAGTCCCTGGTCCATATTTAGTTTAAATAACTTTCTTTTATTGCACTAATAACCCCCAAATTTAACTTTTAAGAGTTATGGGTCATAATTTAACATCGTTAGGCTCCCCGTTAGTTATAAAACCACCTGAAACGTAATTACTTGCATCGAAACTCCATGAAATCAACATCCGACATCCGTGAGAGTATAATAAAATATTACAAAGCTTCGGGATTGTTAAAAGATCACTCAGAGGTAAAGATTTAACATGTAGACACATTTAACCCCTACGCTTCGTAAACTCTTGATTTTTACGCACAAACGACTTTTGGGTCCGACAATATATTCAATAAAGAACATGAACACTATGTGAGGTCATTCAGAGGCACAAGTTGGCATGTTGACACTTTTGATCCTTCTATACACATACTTTCTTTGTTTGTCAACTTTAGTCCCTCGGAATCAATTTATTATACGTTTAAAGTCCATGACACGTGTCTTTATTATATTGGACATGATTTTTGCGAGGTGTTACATCCTCACTCCCTTAAAAGAAATCTCAACCTCGAGATTTACTGAAATAAATGAGGTTATTTTTGTTTCATCATGGATTCAACTTCCCACATATATTCTGGGCCTCTACGGGCATCCCATTTTACCTTCACAATTGGCACATTCTTTCTTCGAAGCTTCTTAACCTGTCGATCCTCGATCGACAATGGTTTCTCAACGAACTTCAAGCTTTCGTCAATCTGCACGTCCTTATGAGACATTGCTAGCGACTCATCGGCTAGACATTTCTTTAAATTGCAGATGTGGAACACATTATGAATTCCACTAAGCTCTTCAGGTAGATTCAGTGTATAAGCTACACTCCCAATACATTCGATAATCTCGAATGGTCTGATATACCTTGGGCTTAGCTTGCCCTTTTTACCAAATCTCATCACCCCTTTCCAAGGCGACACTTTGAGTAGCACTTTATCACCTATCTCGAATTTCAGAGGTTTACGTCTTTTATCCGCGTAGCTTTTCTGCCTATCCCTGGCAACTTTGAGATGATCACGGATCTGGAAACTCTTGTCTGTCGTCTCCAGGACTATATTAGGTCCTGATAGTTGGGTTTCTCCAACTTCCGCCCAACAAACTGGCGTTCTGCACTTTCTTCCATACAAGGCCTCGAAAGGCGCGACTTGGATGCTCGAATGATAGCTATTGTTGTATGAAAATTCGATCAATGGAAGATGGTTGTCCCAACTTCCACCCAAGTCAATAACACAAGCCCTGAGTATATCCTCAAGTGTTTGATTTGTACGCTCACTTCGCCCATCCGTCTGAGGATGATATGCAGTGCTAAAATTTAAACGAGTACCTAGAGATTGTTGAAAGCTCTTCCATAAATGAGATATGTATCTTGTATCCCTATCAGAGATAATAGATACTGGCACTCCGTGGAGAGATACTATCTTATCCACGTACAGCTGAGCTAGCTTATCGGAGCTGTGTGTTTCTTTAATAGGCAATAAGTGAGCTAACTTGGTTAGCCTGTCGACTATAACCCAAATCGTATCATTCCTGTGCTTCGTCCTTGGTAACTTAGTGATGAAATCCATAGTTACCATTTCCCACTTCCAAGTGGGAAGTTCAGGCTGTTGTAGCAAACCTGACGGCTTTTGATATTCGGCTTTAACCTGTGAACACATCAGACAGTTAGCCACATAAATGGCTATAGATTTCTTCAAACCTATCCACCAATAATTTGCCTTAAAATCCTGGTACATCTTATCACTGCCTGGATGGACTGAATATTTTGAACTATGAGCTTCTTGAAGAATCACATCTCTAAGCCCTCCATGGATTGGAACCCAGATTCAACCATTTAATCTAAGGATTCCATCCTTGCCATATGATAATTGATCAGTAGTTACACCTAACTTCTCATTCGGATAGTTAGTTTCTAATACAGCTTCCTTTTGAGCGGCCAACAACCTTTCATTCAAGCTGTTCTTTTGTTGAATGCTTTTGGAATTGATCCTGATAGGTTTGATCATTTCCTTCCCGCTCAAAGCATCAGCGACTACATTCGCTTTGCCTGGATGATATCGGATTTCGCAATCATAGTCGTTTAATGTTTCCATCCAGCGTTGTTGCCTCATGTTAAGATCCTGCTGGTTAAACAAGTGTTGAAGGCTTTTGTGAACTGAATAAATTATACACTTGGTTCCATATAAATAATGCCTCTAAAGCTTTAGTGCAAATACAACGACACCCAATTCTAAATCGTGGGTGGTGTAATTCTTTTCGTACACCTTCAATTGACGGGATGCATAGGCAATGACCTTGCCTTTTTGCATAAGCACACATCCCATTCATGTGTGTGATGCGTCACAATAAACCACAAACTCTTCGACTACTTCTGGCAATGTCAACACAGGAGCATTGCTTAATTTCTATTTAAGAATCTCAAAAGATTCTTGTTGCTTGGGACCCCAATCAAACTTTACATTCTTGCGAGTTAACGAAGTTAGAGGTGCAGCAATCCTTGAAAAGTTTTCAATGTAACGTCTGTAGTATCCTGCTAGACCCAAGAAGCTGCGAATTTTTGTAGGTGTTTTAGGCGCTTGCCAATTCATAATTGCTTCAATCTTAGCGGGATCCACCTGGATACCACTCTCGCTTACCAAATGTCCAAGAAATTGGACTTCACGAAGCCAAAACTCACATTTGGAAAACTTGGCGTAGAGCTTCTCTTGCTGCAGAAGTTTAAGGATACATCGGAGATGTTTTTCATAATCGGCTTGACTTTTTGAATAAATAAGTATGGCATCAATGAAAACAGTGACAAACTTGTCTAGATACGGTTTGCAAACGCGATTCATGAGGTCCATGAATGCTGCAGGTGCATTAGTGAGTCCGAAAGGCATCACTAAGAACTCATAGTGGCCATAACGTGTTCTGAATGCGGTCTTGTGCACATCTTCGGTTCTGACCTTCAACTGATGATAAACTAACCTTAGATCGGTCTTTGAAAAGTAACTTGCTCCTTGGAGCTGGTCGAACAAATCGTCGATCCTGGGCAACGGATATCTGTTCTTGATTGTAACTTTGTTCAGCTCGCGATAATCGATGCATAGACGTATCGAGCCATCTTTCTTCTTCACAAATAGAATGGGCGCTCCCCAAGGAAATGAGCTTGGTTGAATAAAACCTTTCTCTAACAAATCATCCAACTGTGTTCTTAATTCCTTCATTTCTGTCGGTGCTAATCGATAAGGAGCTCGTGCTACAGGGGTTGCTCCTGGAATAATATCGATCCTGAATTCCACTTCTCTGTCTAGGGGTAAACCAGGTAACTCTTTCGGAAAAACGTTTGGAAAATCAGAAATAACAGGAATGTCTTCGATCTTGGGCTTTGGCTTATCAACGGTCACCTGTGCCATATAAATGATACAACCTTTCTTCAAACACTTCGATGCCTTAAGCATAGATACTTGGTTAGGCAATCCATACTGTGTATCTCCTTGAATTGTAAGTGGTTTACCATAATGGGTCTTAATGATAACTTGTTTCTTGTCGCAAGCAATTTGGGCCTGGTTGCGTGACAACCAATCCATGCCTATAACTATATCGAATCCTGCCAATTTCAACAGAAGCAAAGACAGCAGAAAAGAATAATTCCTAATGGATATAAAACATCTATATAAGATTGTTGAAGCAGTCTCTATGGTACCATCGGCCAATTCTACTTCATACTTTATGTTTAGAGTTTTAACAGGCAGATTTAACAGTTTACAAAATTTATTGTCTACAAAAGACTTATCTGTACCAGAATCAAATAAAACCCTAGCATATACATCATTGATGAGGAATGTACCTGTTATACCATTATCATTCTGAACTGCTTCCTGAGAATTCATCTGGAAGACACGAGCATTGGTCTTTTTAGCCTCCTCAGGCTTCTTTGGATTTTTCGGGCAGTTAGTCTTTATGTGCCCCTTCTCGTTGCAACCATAATAGGTTGCATCCTTCATTTTCTTGCAATCCAAAGTTCTATGCTCTTTGGAATTGTAGATCCCACAAACTTTAGGCTGTGAATGCGATTGCGACTGCGATTCGAATTTGCACTTTCCAAAATGGTTTTTCTTGCAGACTTTACACTTGGGCTTCTACCTAAACCCAGAACCCTTTTTATGCTCAAAGTTCCCTTTTCGTTTCTTATCGGAGCGATGAGAATTCTCATCCTCCCGCTTCCGCTTTCCTTCATCAGAAGTCTTTACAGACTTATTCCTTATTGCATCGAGTGTGAGAGACAAGGACAGATCAACCACGGACCTAAAGGTGGTAGGCCTGGAAGCTTTAACGTTTCCTTTTATTTCTGGGGCCAGGCCTCCAATGAAGCGCGCTATGCGCTTAGGTTCAGGTGTAACCAAATAGGGAACAAGTCTGGACATCGTGTTAAAGCTCATAAGATAAGCTTGTCAATCCAAATTTTTCACGACCAGAGTCAAGAAGTCTGTTTCAATTTTCTCTACCTCATGCTGAGGACAGAAGTTTTCCTTGATCAGTGCAACAAATTGATCCCAAGACAAGTTATACAATGGGATCTTCCCTGTGGCTTGGATTAACGACCTCCACCAAGCCAAAGCTTCACCATTAAATGATTGTGAAACAAACTTTACAATATACTGTTCCGCACAACCACTGATATCAACCACAGTATCCATCTCATCGAGCCATGTCATACAATCACTGGCTCATTTTTCTCCTGTAAAGTCCCTTAGTTTGCAAGAGAAGAAATATTTATAAGAGCAAGTCTTGACACGTGGCCCCTGATTAAGCACAATTTGTTTAGACGAGAGACTCTTCTGATTCGATGAGTGACGAGAGTTGTCCTTATTTGACTCATGGGTTTTTGAAGGGGGCTTACTATGAGCCACAGTTTGAGTCTTTGTGCGAGTATTACTTGGTTCCTTGAACTGCCTGTCAATGGCTCTAGTAACAACATTGTCTATCAATGCTTGAAGATCTACACCCGCTACATTTATTCTGGTGGTATCATTTCTCTCCCTTGGATGATTGTTAACCTCTTCTGATTCAGACATGCTGAAGCTTGATTGCTATAAAACAAATTGACAATAGTTTGTTCAGAGGTTTATTATGGAATCATCATTTTCGATGATTCATTAACCATGGTAAGCATAGACCATTGTGGTTAATTTATTATCAGGTTTATTTTAAAATTTACCTTATAACTAATCCCAGTTATAAATTATTAGGGATATTAATGTTGGCACAAAAGGCCTAGTCACGAGGACAAGCCATGATCTTACAAGATCGAGGCATTAAGGTTTGAACATAGTTCATCACCTTCCTTGACAGGGAGTCATAGATTACAACTGCCATTTGTCTCTAAAGGACAATAAGTATGGCCAGCAGGCACTTCATCACTAATGGATGTTTAAATCACCAGGTAAGAAATCGGAAAAAATCCAATATAAGGATGACTAGTGTGACTTTCTCGAATCACATTTGCTAAGAGTGCTAACATGTTTTCAGTTGTTAACAAAGATTTATCATCTTAAAAAGGTTTTACCATCATGTCCATGTCTAGAGTGACATATAGGCTAGGTTACACATTTAAGATTTTCTTTTAATATATAATGGCAGATCAATTTAAAAATTGAATTAATGTTTTGATTTTGTGATTTTAATATATATGTATATTCTAATGCCAAATGTAATTTCAAAAAGGAAACTTCATAATAAGTCCTACAATTACAATAATGCCCTAAACGGGTCTTAAAAGAAATAACATTGTCCACGCAGGGACTAAAATAAGAAAGACAAGTCCACGCAGGGACTAAATACATAAATAAATGTACACGCAGGGACTTAATTGAAATTTCAAAAATTACATAACAATAAATAGGGATTTCTAATAGTCCCTCTTCTTCTTCCCCTTAATAAGGTTTGCCAAACCCTTTAGTAGACCGCGGCTGTCACACCCCGACCACGTAAAACAACAAAACGTGGCGGAAACGTCGGGGAGTGTTGTAACAGAATCATTGTTTCACAACCATGGATTAAACAGTTTTGTTTTATTAAATTAAACGTATTACATTACATTGGAATTAGAAACAAAACAAGAACAAATAGACTTTCATTGTTATTAAGTCACTAAGGCCTCGTCCATTCCTATGTTAGCGTACACAAAAATCATCATCAAACATCATCAACTATGGTACCTGAAACACACGTGAAAATACATCAGCATAAAAATGCGGGCGAGTACATAGGTTTTATATGAGTGTCAGATTCATGGCTCGTTTTACATGTTGCAATACTTATTTATAAACCTTGTTTTGAAAAGTATAATATTGCGACATAATTAACCAACTCAAATCAAGTTGGTTATAATTTGCAAAATCTCGTAGCCATGATTCTTAACTCCAAAACATTTGTTTTATTAAATCAAATTGTAAAAATATCTCATAAAAACTCGTTAATAAAACTCGTATAGTTTATATTATTCAGAAAACATCCTTGTGTTACATTGTTTCGAAATCGTTTACCCAAGTGATCTAGATAACGCAACGATATATAATGTGTTAAAAGCACTTATATATGGGAAGTACCAGCGGCGTATCCGCCATGCTTTTAACACATTACACCCGCCCCGTTACCTAATCACTTCCCTAACCCAATGGCTCAAACAGTTACAAATGGTTCACATAAATCAAATGGTTACAAACGGTTCACATAAATCCATGATTACAAATGGTTCATATACATCAAATGGTTACAAATGGTTCACATACATCCAATGATTACAAATGGTTCACATACATCCAATGATTACAAATGGTTCTCATACATCCAACGATTTCAAATGGTTCAAAACGTAAAACAATTGTGCTAGCATGTTAAGTGAACATACATAGCAAAACATAATGAAATCATGTACTAATAATGTACAAATGAACATAGCAAGTATATGATATGAAAACATGGAATGCACGAAAATAACAAGTAGGCACATGTGTTTCACCCCAAAACGTTTGGAAAACAGTAAAAGAGGGGTCTATGTACTCACCTGAGATTGCTTAATAGTCTTTAGATAACCACCAAGCAACGCTAGAAGGATCACGGAATCAAACAGCACCTAATATAGGTAACTATGTTAATAAACGGACCTAAATTAGAGGATCGGATAAAATGTGGTTTTGTAAACCAAATGAGTGTAAGAACTCATGTAATATGGTTTAACAAAGCTCACATTCTAAAACGGAACCTATCCTAAATGCTTAAGACCCATTACGACTCATTTAGGTAACTTATGCTACTTTAATGCGTCGTTCGCGTAAAAGGCGTTCAGACCGCCTAACTAGTCCTATGACAAGTAAAATATGCCTTATCATGTCTAATATTGTTGCCAAATCAGTTTAGATATCAAAAATTATGTTACATATGCTTAAAATGAATTTTGGCGTAAAAAGGGCATTTTGGTAATTTTCCTAAGGCATATAAACTACCTATCATACAACTAACTAAACGACGTGACCATAAGGTATAACCTCGGAAGGTTATTCTTTATACAACTATGGTTACCTAATGTGTTTGGTCGGATCCTAATGATCGACCAAACAGGTCGAGTTCGAAAGTCTAAGCGATTGTTTAGATCGCTTACCTTACGACCCTATATAAGCACAAAACCTAAAGTGACGAGCTAAAAATGTTAAAACATGTTTAACGAATTTAGAAAACAGGTTTGGTATCAAAACAAACGGTCTTGATACCTAAAAGTAGTTTGGTTACAAAATACGTAAGAATACGCATTTTGGCCGAAACTACGACTCGCCACTATGCCTAAATAACGTGGTAATCAGTAGGTATAGTCACAAGGGACTAGTACCATTGTGATTACACTCACGTTACGAAGTTCAAACGAACTTTGTGTTGACCATAAACTGGTCAAGCCTGAAAGCCAAAAAATGTTTGACTTTCATGCTAAAACGCGTAAAAGAATGAAAGAGGACTTACAACGGGTCCAAGCTATGGAGTTTTGATCCGATTACTCTCAGGCATGAAGTGTATAACTTCAACTTAGAGAGCCAAATCAGATCAAAGTGTGAGTTTTAAAGCAAGAGGGTGGGGGTATTTATAGGAAAACCAAGACCGTTAGGATCATTCATCGAAAACCGAGCTTCGATCTGGACCATACATGTGTGCCCATGGTTTTGGGCCTGGTTGTGTGATAACCAATCCATGCCGAGCTTCGATTTGGACCATACATCTTGTCGCAGGCAATTTGGGCCTGGTTGCGTGATAACCAATCCATGCCTATAACTATATCGAATTCTGCCAATTTCAACAGAAGCAAAGACAGCAGAAAAGAATAATTCCTAATGGATATAAAACATCCATCTAAGATTGTTGAACCAGTCTCTATGGTACCATCGACCAATTCGACTTCATACTTTATGTTTAGAATTTTAACAGGCAGATTTAACAGTTTACAAAATTTATTGTCTACAAAAGACTTAACTGTACCAGAATCAAATAAAACCCTAGCATATACATCATTGATGAGGAATGTACCTGTTATAACATTATCATTCTGAACTGCTTCCTGAGCATTCATCTAGAAGACACGAGCATTGGTCTTTTTAGCCTCCTTAGGCTTCTTTTGATTTTTCGGGCAGTTAGTCTTTATGTGCCCCTTCTCGTTGCAACCATAACAGGTTGCATCCTTCATTTTCTTGCAATCCAAAGTTCTATGCTCTTTGGAATTGTAGATCCCACAAACTTTAGGCTGTGAATGCGATTGCGACTGCGATTCGAATTTGCACTTTCCAAAATGGTTTTTCTTGCAGACTTTACACTTGGGCTTCTACCTAAACCCAGAACCCTTCTTATGCTCAAAGTTCCCTTTTCGTTTCTTATCGGAGCGATGAGAATTCTCATCCTCCTGCTTCCGCTTTCCTTCATCAGAAGTCTTTACAGACTTATTCCTTATTGCATCGAGTGTGAGAGACAAGGACAGATCAACCACGGACCTAAAGGTGGTAGGCCTGGAAGCTTTAACGTTTCCTTTTATTTCTGGGGCCAGGCCTCCAATGAAGCGCGCTATGCGCTTAGGTTCAGGTGTAACCAAATAGGGAACAAGTCTGGACATCGTGTTAAAGCTCATAAGATAAGCTTGGCAATCCAAATTTTTCATGACCAGAGTCAAGAAGTCTGTTTCAATTTTCTCTACCTCATGCTGAGGACAGAAGTTTTCCTTGACCAGTGCAACAAATTGATCCCAAGATAAGTTATACAATGGGATCTTCCCTGTGGCTTGGATTAACGACCTCCACCAAGCCAAAGCTTCACCTTTAAATGATTGTGAAACAAACTTTACAATATACTGTTCCGCACAACCACTGATATCAACCACAGTATCCATCTCATCGAGCCATGTCATACAATCACTGGCTCATTTTTCTCCTGTAAAGTCCCTTAGTTTGCAAGAGAAGAAATATTTATAAGAGCAAGTCTTGACACGTGGCTCCTGATTCAGCACAATTTGTTTAGACGAGAGACTCTTCAGATTCGATGAGTGATGAGAGTTGTCCTTATTTGACTCATGGGTTTTAGAAGGGGGCTTACTATGAGCCACAGTTTGAGTCTTTTTGCCAGTATTACTTGGTTCCTTGAACTGCTTGTCAATGGCTCTAGTAACAACATTGTCTATCAATGCTTGAAGATCTGCACCCGCTACATTTATTCTGGTGGTATCATTTCTCTCCCTTGGATGATTGTTAACCTCTTCTAATTCAGACATGCTGAAGCTTGATTGCTATAAAACAAATTGACAATAGTTTGTTCAGAGGTTTATTATGGAATCATCATTTTCGATGATTCATTAACCATGGTAAGCATAGACCATTGTGGTTAATTTATTATCAGGTTTATTTTAAAATTTACCTTATAACTAATCCCAGTTATAAATTATTAAGGATATTAATGTTGGCACAAAAGGCCTAGTCACGAGGACAAGCCATGATCTTACAAGATCGAGGCATTAAGGTTTGAACATAGTTCATCACCTTCCTTGACAGGGAGTCATAGACTACAACTGCCATTTGTCTCTAAAGGACAATAAGTATGGCCAGCAGTCACTTCATCACTAATGGATGTTTAAATCATCAGGTAAGAAATCGGAAAAAATCCAATATAAGGATGACTAGTGTGACTTTATCGAATCACATTTGCTAGGAGTGCTAACATGTTTTTAGATGTTAACAAAGATTTATCATCTTAAAAAGGTTTTACCATCATGTCCATGTATAGAGTGACATATAGGCTAGGTTACACATTTAAGATTTTCTTTTAATATATAATGGCAGATCAATTTAAAAATTGAATTAATGTTTTGATTTTGTGATTTTAATATATATGTATATTTTAATGCCAAATGTAATTTCAAAAAGGAAACTTCATAATAAGTCCTACAATTACAATAATGCCCTAAACGGGTCTTAAAAGAAATAACATTGTCCACGCAGGGACTAAAATAAGAAAGACAAGTCCACGCAGGGACTAAATACATAAATAAATGTACACGCAGGGACTTAATTGAAATTTCAAAAATTACATAACAATAAATAGGGATTTCTAATAGTCCCTCTTCTTCTTCCCCTTAATAAGGTTTGCCAAACCCTTTAGTAGACCGCGGCTGTCACACCCCGACCACGTAAAACAACAAAACGTGGCGGAAACGTCGGGGAGTGTTGTAACAGAATCATTGTTTCACAACCATGGATTAAACAGTTTTGTTTTATTAAATTAAACGTATTACATTACATTAGAATTAGAAACAAAACAAGAACAAATAGACTTTCATTGTTATTAAGTCACTAAGGCCTCGTCCATTTCTATGTGAGCGTACACAAAAATCATCATCAAACATCATCAACTATGGTACCTGAAACACACGTGAAAATACGTCAGCATAAAAATGCGGGCGAGTACATAGGTTTTATATGAGTGTCAGATTCATGGCTCGTTTTACATGTTGCAATACTTATTTATAAACCTTGTTTTGAAAAGTATAATATTGTGACATAATTAACCAACTCAAATCAAGTTGGTTATAATTTGCAAAATCTCGTAGCCATGATTCTTAACTCCAAAATATTTGTTTTATTAAATCAAATTGTAAAAATATCTCATAAAAACTCGTTAATAAAACTCGTATGGTTTATATTATTCAGAAAACATCCTTGTGTGACATTGTTTCGAAATCGTTTACCCAAGTGATCTAGATAACGCAACGATATATAATGTGTTAAAAGCACTTATATATAGGAAGTACCAGCGGCGTATCCACCATGCTTTTAACACATTACACCCTCCCCGTTACCTAATCACTTCCCTAACCCAATGGATCAAACAGTTACAAATGGTTCACATAAATCAAATGGTTACAAACGGTTCACATAAATCCACGATTACAAACGGTTCACATAAATCCACGATTACAAATGGTTCATATACATCAAATGGTTACAAATGGTTCACATACATCCAATGATTACAAATGGTTCACATAGATCCAATGATTACAAATGGTTCTCATACATCCAACGATTTCAAATGGTTCAAAACGTAAAACAATTGTGCTAGCATGTTAAGTGAACATACATAGCAAAACATAATGAAATCATGTACTAATAATGTACTAATGAACATAGCAAGTATATGATATGAAAACATGGAAAGCACGAAAATAACAAGTAGGCACATGTGTTTCACCCCAAAACATTTGGAAAACAGTAAAAGAGGGGTCTATGTACTCACCTGAGATTGCTTAATAGTCTTTAGATAACCACCAAGCAACGGTAGAAGGATCACGGAATCAAACGGCACCTAATATAGGTAACTATGTTAATAAACGGACCTAAATTAGAGGATCGGATAAAATGTGGTTTTGTAAACCAAATGAGTGTAAGAACTCATGTAATATGGTTTAACAAAGCTCACATTCTAAAACGGAACCTATCCTAAATGCTTACGACCCATTACGACTCATTTAGGTAGCTTATGCTACTTTAACGCGTCGTTCGTGTAAAAGGCATTCGGACCGCCTAACTAGTCCTATGACAAGTAAAATATGCCTTACCATGTCTAATATTGTTGCCAAATCTATTTAGATATAAAAAATTATGGTACATATGCTTAAAATGAATTTTGGCGTAAAAAGGGCATTTTGGTAATTTTCCTAACGCATATAAACTACCTATCATACAACTAACTAAACGACGTGGCCATAAGGTATAACCTCGGAAGGTTATTCCCTATACAACTATGGTCACCTAATGTGTTTGGTCGGATCCTAATGATCGACCAAACATGTCGAGTTCGAAAGTCTAAGCGATTGTTTAGATCGCTTACCTTACGACCCTATATAAGCACAAAACCTAAAGTGACGAGCTAAATATGTTAAAACATGTTTAACGAATTTAGAAAACAGGTTTGGTATCAAAACAAACGGTCTTGATACCTAAAAGTAGTTTGGTTACAAAATACGTAAGAATACGCATTTTGGCCGAAACTACGACTCGCCACTATACCTAAATAACGTGGTAATCAGTAGGTATAGTCACAAGGGACTAGTACCATTGTGATTACACTCACGTTACGAAGTTCAAACGAACTTTGTGTTGACCATAAACTGGTCAAGCCTGAAAGCCAAAAAATGTTTGACTTTCATGTTAAAACGCGTAAAAGAATGAAAGAGGACTTACAACGGGTCCAAGCTATGGAGTTTTGATCCGATTACTCTCAGGCATGAAGTGTATAACTTCAACTTAGAGAGCCAAATCAAATCATAGTGTGAGTTTTAAAGCAAGAGGGTGGGGGTATTTATAAGAAAACCAAGACCGTTAGGATCATTCATCGAAAACCGAGCTTCGATCTGGACCATACATGTGTGCCCATGGTTTTGGGCCTGGTTGTGTGATAACCAATCCATGCCGAGCTTCAATCTAGACCATACATCTTGTCGCAGGCAATTTGATCCTGGTTGCGTGACAACCAATCCATGCCTATAACTATATCGAATCCTGCCAATTTCAATAGAAGCAAAGACAGCAGAAAAGAATAATTCCTAATGGATATAAAACATCCATCTAAGTTTGTTGAACCAGTCTCTATGGTACCATCGACCAATTTGACTTCATACTTTATGTTTAGAATTTTCACAGGCAGATTTAACAGTTTACAAAATTTATTGTCTACAAAAGACTTATCTGTACCAGAATCAAATAAAACCCTAGCATATACATCATTGATGAGGAATGTACCTGTTATAACATTATCATTCTGAACTGCTTCCTGAGCATTCATCTGGAAGACACGAGCATTGGTCTTTTTAGCCTCCTTAGGCTTCTTTGGATTTTTCGGGTCGTTAGTCTTTATGTGCCCCTTCTCGTTGCAACCATAACAGGTTGCATCCTTCATTTTCTTGCAATCCAAAGTTCTATGCTCTTTGGAATTGTAGATCCCACAAACTTTAGGCTGTGAATGCGATTGCGACTGCGATTCGAATTTGCACTTTCCAAAATGGTTTTTCTTGCAGACTTTACACTTGGGCTTCTCCCCTGTTTGCTGGGTATCCTTTCTAAACCTAGAACCCTTCTTATGCTCAAAGTTCCCTTTTCGTTTCTTATCGGAGCGATGAGAATTCTCATCCTCCCGCTTCCGCTTTTCTTCATCAGAAGTCTTTACAAACTTATTCCTTATTGCATCTAGTGTGAGAGATAAGGACAGATCAACCACGGACCTAAAGGTGGTAGGCCTGGAAGCTTTAACGTTTCCTTTTATTTCTGGGTCCAGACCTCCAATGAAGCGCGCTATGCGCTTAGGTTCAGTTGTAACCAAATAGGGAACAAGTCTGGACATCGTGTTAAAGCTCGTAAGATAAGCTTGGCAATCCAAATTTTTCATGACCAGAGTCAAGAAGTCTGTTTCAATTTTCTCTACCTCATGCTGAGGACAGAAGTTTTCCTTGATCAGTGCAACAAATTGATCCCAAGACAAGTTATACAATGGGATCTTCCCTGTGGCTTGGATTAACGACCTCCACCAAGCCAAAGCTTCACCATTAAATGATTGTGAAACAAACTTTACAATATACTGTTCCGCACAACCACTGATATCAACCACAGTATCCATCTCATCGAGCCATGTCATACAATCACTGGCTCATTTTTCTCCTGTAAAGTCCCTTAGTTTGCAAGAGAAGAAATATTTATAAGAGCAAGTCTTGACACGTGGCCCCTGATTAAGCACAATTTGTTTAGACGAGAGACTCTTCTGATTCGATGAGTGACGAGAGTTGTCCTTATTTGACTCATGGGTTTTAGAAGGGGGCTTACTATGAGCCACATTTTGAGTCTTTGTGCAAGTATTACTTGGTTCCTTGAACTGCCTGTCAATGGCTCTAGTAACAACATTGTCTATCAATGCTTGAAGATCTGCACCCGCTACATTTATTCTGGTGGTATCATTTCTCTCCCTTGGATGATTGTTAACCTCTTCTAATTCAGACATGCTGAAGCTTGATTGCTATAAAACAAATTGACACTAGTTTGTTCAGAGGTTTATTATGGAATCATCATTTTCGATGATTCATTAACCATGGTAAGCATAGACCATTGTGGTTAATTTATTATCAGGTTTATTTTAAAATTTACCTTATAACTAATCCCAGTTATAAATTATTAGGGATATTAATGTTGGCACAAAAGGCCTAGTCACGAGGACAAGCCATGATCTTACAAGATCGAGGCATTAAGGTTTGAACATAGTTCATCACCTTCCTTGACAGGGAGTCATAGACTACAACTGCCATTTGTCTCTAAAGGACAATAAGTATGGCCAGCAGTCACTTCATCACTAATGGATGTTTAAATCATCAGGTAAGAAATCGGAAAAAATCCAATATAAGGATGACTAGTGTGACTTTATCGAATCACATTTGCTAGGAGTGCTAACATGTTTTTAGATGTTAACAAAGATTTATCATCTTAAAAAGGTTTTACCATCATGTCCATGTCTAGAGTGACATATAGGCTAGGTTACTCATTTAAGATTTTCTTTTAATATATAATGGCGGATCAATTTAAAAATTGAATTAATGCTTTGATTTTGTGATTTTAATATATATGTATATTTTAATGCCAAATGTAATTTCAAAAAGGAAACTTCATAATAAGTCCAACAATTACAATAATGCCCTAAACGGGTCTTAAAAGAAATAACATTGTCCACGCAGGGACTAAAATAAGAAAGACAAGTCCACACAGGGACTAAATACATAAATAAAAGTACACGCAGGGACTTAATTGAAATTTCAAAAATTACATAACAATAAATAGGGATTTCTAATAGTCCCTCTTCTTCTTCCCCTTAATAAGGTTTGCCAAACCCTTTAGTAGACCGCGGCTGTCACACCCCGACCACGTAAAACAACAAAACGTGGCGGAAACGTCGGGGAGTGTTGTAACAGAATCATTGTTTCACAACCATGGATTAAACAGTTTTGTTTTATTAAATTAAACGTATTACATTACATTGGAATTAGAAACAAAACAAGAACAAATAGACTTTCATTGTTATTAAGTCACTAAGGCCTCGTCCATTCCTATGTGAGCGTACACAAAAATCATCATCAAACATCATCAACTATGGTACCTGAAACACACGTGAAAATACGTCAGCATAAAAATGCGGGCGAGTACATAGGTTTTATATGAGTGTCAGATTCATGGCTCGTTTTACATGTTGCAATACTTATTTATAAACCTTGTTTTGAAAAGTATAATATTGCGACATAATTAACCAACTCAAATCAAGTTGGTTATAATTTGCAAAATCTCGTAGCCACGATTCTTAACTCCAAAACATTTGTTTTATTAAATCAAATTGTAAAAATATCTCATAAAAACTCGTTAATAAAACTCGTATGGTTTATATTATTCAGAAAACATCCTAGTGTGACATTGTTTCGAAATCGTTTACCCAAGTGATCTAGATAACGCAACGATATATAATGTGTTAAAAGCACTTATATATAGGAAGTACCAGCGGCGTATCCACCATGCTTTTAACACATTACACCCGCCCCGTTACCTAATCACTTCCCTAACCCAATGGCTTAAACAGTTACAAATGGTTCACATAAATCAAATGGTTACAAATGGTTCACATAAATCCAACGATTACAAATGGTTCATATACATCAAATGGTTACAAATGGTTCACATACATCCAATGATTACAAATGGTTCACATACATCCAATGATTACAAATGGTTCTCATACATCCAACGATTTCAAATGGTTTAAAACGTAAAACAATTGTGCTAGCATGTTAAGTGAACATACATAGCAAAACATAATGAAATCATGTACTAATAATGTACTAATGAACATAGCAAGTATATGATATGAAAACATGGAAAGCACGAAAATAACAAGTAGGCACATGTGTTTCACCCCCAAAACGTTTGGAAAACACTAAAAGAGGGGTCTATGTACTCACCTGAGATTGCTTAATAGTCTTTAGATAACCACCAAGCAACGCTAGAAGGATCACGGAATCAAACGGCACCTAATATAGGTAACTATGTTAATAAACGGACCTAAATTAGAGGATCGGATAAAATGTGGTTTTGTAAACCAAATGAGTGTAAGAACTCATGTAATATGGTTTAACAAAGCTCACATTCTACAACGGAACCTATCCTAAATGCTTACGACCCATTACGACTCATTTAGGTAGCTTATGCTACCTTAACGCGTCGTTCGCGTAAAAGGCGTTCGGACCGCCTAACTAGTCCTATGACAAGTAAAATATGCCTTGTCATGTCTAATATTGTTGCCAAATCAGTTTAGATATCAAAAATTATGTTACATATGCTTAAAATGAATTTCGGCGTAAAAAGGGCATTTTGGTAATTTTCCTAAGGCATATAAACTACCTATCATACAACTAACTAAACGACGTGACCATAAGGTATAACCTCGGAAGGTTATTCCCTATACAACTATGGTCACCTAATGTGTTTGGTCGGATCCTAATGATCGACCAAACGGGTCGAGTTCGAAAGTCTAAGCGATTGTTTAGATCGCTTACCTTACGACCCTATATAAGCACAAAACCTAAAGTGACGAGCTAAAAATGTTAAAACATGTTTAACGAATTTAGAAAACAGGTTTGGTATCAAAACAAACGGTCTTGATACCTAAAAGTAGTTTGGTTACAAAATACGCAAGAATACGCATTTTGGCCAAAACTACGACTCGCCACTATGCCTAAATAACGTGGTAATCAGTAGGTATAGTCACAAGGGACTAGAACCATCGTGATTACGCTCACATTACGAAGTTCAAATGAACTTTGTGTTGACCATAAACTGGTCAAACCTGAAAGCCAAAAAATGTTTGACTTTCACGCTAAAACGCGTAAAAGAACGAAAGAGGACTTACAACGGGTCCAAGCTATGGAGTTTTGATCCGATTACTCTCAGGCATGAAGTGTATAACTTCAACTTAGAGAGCCAAATCAGATCAAAGTGTGAGTTTTAAAGCAAGAGGGTGGGGGTATTTATAGGAAAACCAAGACCGTTAGGATCGTTCATCGAAAACCGAGCTTCATCGAATACCATGGGTACCCCAAAACAAGCCCCTAGTTTCATTAAAACCATGTGCAAATGAGGCGAACAGCTGGAACAAGCTGGAAATCAGATTTTCAACTTTGGTCCCTTCCTAAGATAACTATGGCAGATTGTCAATTTTGGTCCCTGAATGTGCAAAACATGGTTTTTGATGCATTTTTGACACGTTTAAGCCCCGTTAATCCAATTTCAAGGCTCTAAAATGAAGTTAAAGTATAGGGAACATGAAACATGCTCAAAACTATCTCGGATGTCGGTTCGTTTGGCCGTACGGTTGTGTTGTTCGGTTAATTATGACGAAACACGAACGAACGCGAAAAACGGTCCAAATTACGCGACGAATGGATTTTTATCAAGCCAATCACTAAAATAAAATATTTTAATGATTACATAATTTTTTGGATGTCCGGATGTATTCAGAACGTAAGATATGCGCGAAAATGCAAACTTATGCACTTTTTGACGCTTTTAGTCCCTATTGATCAAGAAAGTTTATTTTTTGCGCACCAAACACCCCAAAGTGCATACATTGACAAAGTCTTGAATAGGTTCCAAATGGAGAACTCTAAGAAAGGTTTTGTACCTATTCAAAAGGGGACAATATTGAATACATCTCAATGTCCAAGCTCAAAGGATGAGCAAGAGAAAATGAAAGGAGTCCCATATGCGTCTGCTATAGGATCCATCATGTATGCAATGATATGCACTAGACCGGACGTGTCATGCGCCTTGAGCATGACGAGTAGATACCAGCAAAATCCAGGTAACAGTCATTGAAAGGCTGTTAAGAGTATATTAAAATACCTTAGAAGGACTAAGGATATGTTTTTAATATATGGATCTGGTGAGGAGGAACTCGTTGTAAAGGGTTACACGGACGCGAGTTTCCAAACCGATCGAAGTGATTCTCGATCGCAATCGGGGTATGTCTTCATTTTAAATGGAGGAGTAGTCTCTTGGAAGAGCTCAAAACAACACGTGGTAGCATTGTCCACTACAGAATCAGAATACATCGCCGCTTCATTGGCAGCCCAAGAAGCTGCATGGTTGAAGAAATTCATAGCCGACCTAGGGGTGCTCCCTACCATTCAAGACCCCCTAGAGATCTTTTGTGATAACGAGGGTGCGATTTCTCAAATCAAGGAACCTCGTGCACACAAAAAGACTAGACATATCGAGCGGAGATTCAACTACATAAGGGATGAAGTTGAAAAAGGAAAGATATGTATCCGTCAAGTTCACACCGATAAAAACATTGCGGATCAACTCACGAAGCTCCTTGACATGGCAAAACATGAGGGTCATACATGTTCCTTAGGACTTCGATATTCTAGTGATTGGATTTGATCTATTTTGTATTTGGATATTGAAACAATTGTTAATTTAACTCTTTTATGGTATTTTGAGTTACGTTTCATATTAGCATGTTTAAATCCATGAATAAGTTAATTATTCTAAATGTCCGTAGTCGATCATAATTGTGGGAACAAATATGAATGTAAGACTATTATGAACTTGGATTGGTAGATATTCATTTAGTATGAATATAGAGCAAAGTGTTGCTGCCGAAGTTCATAGATATTTGTGGGATACAAATATTGGACTGACTCGCTCTCAAATATTACTGCCTGGAATCATTTGTGGTTGATCATAAGTAAATTTGAGTAAAGGCGAATATCATAGTATCCTCTGACCTGAGATACATATTGGGTCTTGATATTCACCAAGTACTATACCTTGACCTAATTCTTCGTTGTCTGTAATAAGGCAGTACATAGGGCTAAACTCAGGTGTGGTACAAGGTGATTGTGAGAGACGTAAGTAGTCAAGAAGGGATTTGTTCCTCTTATTCGTTGAGAGTAAGATGTCTAAAGCCTGATAAAGTTAAATCAACAGAGAGTGATCACTCTATGTCTCTGGATTTAACATGACATCTGTAACGAAAGGATAAATGATAGATTCACCTAAATTGTCACACCCCTTTCTGCGGCGGAAGCACGAGGTGTGATCATGAAAGGTTCTCATTGCATACGAAAGGTAAACATACTACATGCTCATAAAATAACTTCAAAATGCCAAACATTACATAACCGAAAACATGGTTTAAGCGTTTACATCACAAGACAACATTTTGTCTGATAAGTTTACAACTTTATTCAAAGATAAACAAAAGCGACATCCAAGAGCATGAGTAAAACCGCGCGCACATCCACTAGTTACCTGAAATACATGTGAGTTTTGGAAAAACGTCAACATAATGTTGGTGTGAATTCATGCAATTTTTGTATTTCACGTTTGTATACTTTGTATGAAACATAATTTGTATCTTGTATAAATCAAGTCTTTTGTGTACACCTCGTACTCATGTATAAATCAAGTATTCTTGTATAAATCATGTATTTCTGTATGTATCAAGTGTTAATGGGTTGCAAAGCCATTAACATGTGACACGACATAGGAAGTCACCAAACCATAGGCATTTTTCTAGTAGTCGATTCACGACTGAGACACAAAAACACTACTCGGTTCTAGTGGTCACCAAGAGTGGGGCTGCCCTGAACCCATTAGATCTAACCTTTTGTTCTGCGGTCTTAGTATGTACACGATTAATGGTGCTTATGGTACCCTATTCGTGACACGAATTCTCGTATCATTTCTCGTGACACGATTAACTAAGTGTCTTACTTATATTATTTTCTCAAAAATAAATATAAGTTTCTTGTATTTTGCACTTTGCACCCAAGTTATGTATCTTGTATGTTGTATGTATATTTTTGTTACAAAAATTATGGCGAGGTTTATATTCGAAAAGCATAGTTTAGAACACACTAGCAAACATTTGTCTAGAAAATATTTACTAAGTGTTAGGATTTTCAGAAAATTTCGCCATAGTCTCATTTGTAAATGGAGGTGTCCATGCTAAGTAGCATATTATTTTCTTTAACATATACACGTTAGATCGTTCTCAAATAATCAACCCGACAATCTGACATGCAAGATACTACTTTTGTCGTTTCAGTTTTAATATATAAAACTGGACTGTTTTCGGACATTTTAATAAAATGGTTAACTTATTCCAATAATTCCCAAATTTTTACAGAATGTCTTATACGAATCATATACTATTGTGTAAAATATCGGGGTCCAGTTCATCATCAATATTTTATAGAAAATCATTTACCGAACTGCGATCAGATTTGTTACTTTCTGACCACAACCTACGGAATAATTCGTTTAAAATTTATCGTATATCCGTTTTACGAAATTCCAGTTGGAGGGTCACACTGACATCAGTGATCATCTACGGTATAAATTTCAGGGGCTGGTTATACTCAGGTTTCAAGTTATGATGAAAAATATAACACATGTTTTTGGCAGTAAAAATGCAGCTTGAGCTGCTGTCCAAAAATAGCCCTTTAAAAATAGTAAACGACTTCGAAAAATTACGATTCTAGTGCCATTTGATCCGTTTTTCGAAAATACATAGTTTAGGATTCAGAAATTCTGTTTTTCGATTTATTATGGTCAGTTTACAGCCCTTTGAAGTTGGGTGAAAATGCAAATCAGCATGTTTCTTTATAGTTAAATCGTTACTAAATCGTATTAACAAATGTCCGAACAACGGGTTTATCAAGAAACCAACGATCAAGTATCATGTATGATTTAACCAACCCTCATCCAACAAGATTTCATCTTCAAGTAAACTTTTATGTTCAAGTTTCATGTAAAGTTTCATATTCATCATCTTAGTGTTCTTGTTCTTGTGATTTACATATAAACATCATACTACAACTTTGGATCACAAAAACAAGATGAACAAGGGTGTACAAGTAACTTACTACTAGCACAAGGCTAGGGTAGGGTAGGATCTAGTGATGAATGATGATAAGAAAAAGATGAAGAACAAGCAAGAAACAAGCCCTTTTGAAGCACCACAAGTTCAAGCTCCTTTGATCCTTCTTCTACCCTTGAACGAAGCTCAAAAATGGATGAATGTGGTGGTTATGTGGTGGTGATGGTGGCGGTTTGGGGAGAGCCGAAAGAGGGAGAGAGAGACACTGAAGTTGGGAGGGTGATCTTGTGAAATGATGAATATCTAGGCAACCATACATATATAGATAACTTCATATATTATGGCAAGATCTTCAAGCAGCAATCTACTAAATAATTGAAATATAATCTAAGGTAAGATTGTGAGCATGGTGGATGATCTTTGTGGGTCCACTTAGGACCGATTTCGGTCATGGGGAGGGGGGTTGGGTGTAAATTTCCAATGTCTAGTAAATCTTCCAAGAACCACCATATCACACAATATCTAAATGGAATCAAACTGAATCCAAGTAATATCCAAATGTATCTTGTAGGATTTGGCAAATCTTAGGTGGGGTCCATCATGTGACCGTCCATGTGTGATGGGGGGGGGGGGGGGTTAAGTGCAACTTTCCAATCTCTAATTTTGATAACAAGTTAGTTTACAAGTGTAACTTTTTGGGACTTGTGTGTTATTATGTTATAAGGGTGTCATGGTGTTTGGGGACCATAACTAGCTCAGAAACATTAAAACAATGCTGCTAGTAATATTTTTATGTTCCGGGTAATGTCTGGTTGTTCGGTTAAATACCGTTCCGTTAAAGTGCTAAATTGCACCGTTTAGTGTCTTTTATGTACCATTTCAATTCCCGACACTTAGGGAAATATTCCGGATGATAAAACGTAAATTCTGCATGGTATTTTATTGTTTAAAAGCTGGTTATAGCTGAATTTAGAAAAATTCCGCACTTAAAGTGCGTTTCGGGTGCTTTTTAGTGCGTATTTTAGCTTTCGGAGCGTCTATATGTTAACCCTTGTATGTACCCTTGGGTTTTAATGCATTCTTGTCGTTGGACCTACACCTAGGCCTCAGTTCTAATGTCTGACTGCTTTCTGCAGAGTTGTTGACATATTGTGTTTTACCGGTGAGTTTACTAGTATTTTTGACGCAACGCTCTAGTTAATGCATAAAGCAATATTTTGTAGTATTAAACGTGCATGAATTCACTTGTATAGTATGTAATTAGACAATGTTGACGTTTAAGCACATAATTATAGTCATTAAATAATAATTAAAGTGTACGGAAATTACCGGTTTGGTGCCAGTTGTCACTGTCTCCCCTCGTTAAAAGAATTTCGTCCTGAAATTCAGGCTGAGGTAACTCTCGCAGGAGTCTTCTTGAACATGTGGGGATACTTTTCTTTGAACAGGTCTTCACGTTCCCATGTGTACTCGGGTTCGTGCTTAGAGTTCCAACGTACTTTGACAAGTTTAACAGTGCTCCTCCTGGTCTTGTTGACTTTCCAGTCGGTAACCTCAACGGGTTGTTCTGTAAATCGGAGGGCGTCATCAATATGTACTTCATCCGCAGGGATGATCACGTCTTCTTGTGTTGGACTCTTCTTGAGGTTGGATACATGAAACGTATCATGTACTCCGTTAAGTTCTTCTGGTAATTCCAATTTGTATGCCACGGTACCAATTCTTTCCAAAATCTTGAATGGTCCGATGTATCGTGGATTCAACTTTCCACGCTTGCCAAATCTGACTACGCCCTTCCAAGGTGAGACCTTTAGCAACACTTTGTCTCCCACCTCGAAATCTAATGGCTTTCGTTTTTTATCAGCGTAGCTCTTTTGTCGATCTCGAGCCACCTTAATGCGCTCTCGGATCTGCGTGATCTTGTCGGTTGTCTCTTGTACAAGTTCAGGACCAATCATGCGTTTATCTCCAGCGTATGCCCAACATAAGGGCGATCGGCACTAACGGCCATACAGAGCTTCAAACGGTGTGGCTTTTATACTCGTATGATAACTGTTATTGTAGGAAAACTCAACTAAAGGTAGATGAGTATCCCAGCTGCCGCCTAGATCCATGACACATGTGCGAAGCATATCTTCTAACGTTTGTATGGTTCGTTCGCTCTGGCCGTCTGTTTGTGGATGGAATGCCGTGCTTAGATCTAGCAGAGATCCAAAGGCTTCCTGAAAGGATTGCCAGATTCTTGAGACAAAACGTCCATCTCTGTCTGAAATGATTGAGATTGGCACTCCATGACGTGCCACAATTTCTTTTAAGTATATCTCAGCAAGCTTTCCAGTGCTATCATTTTCTCGAATTGGTAGGAAATGCGCAGATTTCGTCAATCAATCAACTATCACCCATATCATATCGTGCCCTCTCGTGGTCCTGGGTAATTTTGTTATAAAATCCATAGAGATTTGCTCCCACTTCCACATGGGTATCTCTGGTTATTGTAGTAGGCCGGACGGTTTCTGATATTCAGCCTTAACCTTGGCACAGGTTAAGCATTTTCCAACATAAACAGAAACATCGCTTTTAAGTCTCGGCCACCAATAGTATTCTTTTAAGTCTTGATACATTTTGTCCGATCCTGGATGGATCGAGTATCTTGACTTGTGCGCTTCATCAAGGATGACTTCTCGTATGCCACCATAGAGTGGAACCCAGATACGTTTCTCAAAGTATAAGGCTCCCTCTTCATTTGGCACCATATATTTCAATGCACCCCGGAGGTATTCAGTTTTACGATTTTCTACCATGAGAGCTTCTTGTTGTGTGTCACGAATGCGCGTAGTGAGGTTCGTTCGAATAGTCATTTCCACTTAGCGCGTCTGCTACAACGTTTGCTTTTCCAGGATGGTACTTAATCTCACAGTCATAATCGTTCAGCAACTCGACCCAACGTCGTTGACGCATATTTAATTCCTTCTGATCAAATATGTGTTGTAGGCTTTTGTGATCTGTGAAGATTGTATATCGAGTACCATATAAATAATGTCGCCAAATCTTCAAGGCGAATACCACCGCACCAAGTTCCAAGTCGTGAGTGGTATAGTTTCTTTCGTGAACCTTCAATTGTCTTGAAGCATAAGCGATGACTTTTTGGCGTTGCATGAGCACGCAACCCAAACCTTGTCGTGAAGCGTCGCAGTATACCACGAAGTCCTCTATGCCTTCGGGTAATGATAGTATTGGTGCATAGTTTAGAACACACTAGCAAACATTTGTCTAGAAAATATTTACTAAGTGTTAGGATTTTCAGAAAATTTCGCCATAGTCTCCTTTGTAAATGGAGGTGTCCATGCTAAGTAGCATATTATTTTCTTTAACATATACACGTTAGATCGTTCTCAAATAATCAACCCGACATTCTGACATGCAAGATACTACTTTTGTCGTTTCAGTTTTAATATATAAAACTGGACTGTTTTCGGACATTTTAATAAAATGGTTAACTTATTCCAATAATTCCCAAATTTTTACAGAATGTCTTATACGAATCAAATATTATTGTGTAAAAATATCGGGGTCCAGTTCGTCATCAATATTTTATAGAAAATCATTTACCGAACTGCGATCAGATTTGTTACTTTCTGACCACAGCCTACGGAATAATTCGTTTAAAATTTATCGTAAGTCCGTTATACGAAATTCTAGTTGGAGGGTCTCACTGACATCAGTGATCATCTACGGTATAAATTTCATGGGCTGGTTATACTCAGGTTTCAAGTTATGATGAAAAATATAACACATGTTTTTGGCAGTAAAAATGCAGCTTGAGCTGCAGTCCAAAAATAGCCCTTTAAAAATAGTAAACGACTTCGAAAAATTACGATTCCAGTGCCATTTGATCCGTTTTTCGAAAATACATAATTTAGGCTTCAAAAATTCTGTTTTTCGATTTATTATGGTCCTTTTACAGCCCTTTGAAGTTGGCTGAAAATGCAAATCAGCATGTTTCTTTATAGTTAAATCGTTACTAAATCATATTAACAAATGTCCGAACAACGGGTTTATCAAGAAACCAACGATCAAGTATCATGTATGATTTAACCAACCCTCATCCAACAAGATTTCATCTTCAAGTAAACTTTTATGTTCAAGTTTCATGTAAAGTTTCATATTCATCATCTTACTGTTCTTGTTCTTGTGATTTACATATAATTATCATACTACAACTTTGGATCACAAAAACAAGATGAACAAGGGTGTACAAGTAACTTAGTACTAGCACAAGGCTAGGGTAGGATCTAGTGATGAATGATGATGAGAAAAAGATGAAGAACAAGCAAGAAACAAGCCCTTTTGAAGCACCACAAGTTCAAGCTCCTTTGATCGTTCTTCTACCCTTGAAGGAAGCTCAAAAATGGATGAATGTGGTGGTTATGTGGTGGTGATGGTGGCGGTTTGGGGAGAGCCGAAAGAGGGAGAGAGAGAGTGAAGTTGGGAGGGTGATCTTGTGAAATGATGAATATCTAGGCAACCATACATATATAGATCACTTCATATATTATGGCAAGATCTTCAAGCAACAATCTACTAAATAATTGAAATATAATCTAAGGTAAGATTGTGAGCATGGTGGATGATCTTTGTGGGTCCACTTAGGACCGATTTTGGTCATGGGGAGGGGGGTTGGGTGTAAATTTCCAATGTCTAGTAAATCTTCCAAGAACCACCATATCACACAATATCTAAATGGAATCAAACTAAATCCAAGTAATATCCAAATGTATCTTGTAGGATTTGGCAAATATTAGGTGGGGTCCATCATGTGACCGTCCATGTGTGATGGTGGGGGGGGGGGGTTAAGTGTAACTTTCCAATCTCTAATTTTGATAACAAGTTAGTTTACAAGTGTAACTTTTAGGGACTTGTGTGTTGCTATGTTATAAGGGGTGTCATGGTGTTTGGGGATCATAACTAGCTCAGAAACATTAAAACATTGCTGCTAGTAATACTTTTATGTTCCGGGTAATGTCCGGTTGTTCGGTTAAATATCGTTCCGTTAAAGTGCTAAATTGCACCGTTTAGTGTCTTTTATGTACCATTTCAATTCCCGACACTTAGGGAAATATTCCAGACGATAAAACGTAAATTCTGCATGGTATTTTATTGTTTAAAAGCTGGTTATAGCTTAATTTAGAAAAATTCCACACTTAAAGTGCGTTTCGGGTGCATTTTAGTGCTTATTTTAGCTTTCGGAGCGTCTATATGTGAACCCTTGTATGCACCCTTGGGTTTTAATGCATTCTTATCGTTGGACCTACACCTAGGCCTCAGTTCTAATGTCTGACTGCTTTCTACAGAGTTGTTGACATATTGTGTTTTACCGGTGAGTTTACTAGTATTTTTGACGCAACGCTCTAGTTAATGCATAAAGCAATCTTTTGTAGTATTAAACGTGTATGAATTCACTTGTATAGTATGTAATCAGACAATGTTGACGTTTAAGCACATAATTATAGTCATTAAATAATAATTAAAGTGTACGGAAATTACCGGTTTGGTGCCAGTTGTCACATAAATCATGTTCAATTAAGGGACTTGAAGGGGATGATGTTATTGAATGGGACATATAGTCATACGTATTAGGGGTAGTAAACTATAGTTAGGTGGTCTTTACTACTTGCATCATTCTTCTATGTATCTTGTGCAAGTGGGAGATTGTTGGAGTCTGTATGCCCAAGACACATATCAGATTGATGTGGCTAGTACGTTAAGATCCAAGTCGAGTCATACCCAAATACAATCTGGACAAACACTTAAATATTTATTTGTGATATGATCAAACAAATAAATATTAACACTTACAATATTTAGAAATTGGTTTTCTAAATAATTACACTTGAGAAACCAATAAATAATATGGATAATTTATTTTGATAGAATATTTTATTTTGTTATTTAATGGGTTAAATGACATTATAAAAGATTACATAAAGTCTTGTAAACATATGGTGTAATATTTTATAAAAGTTATAAAATAAACAAGACTTAAAATTGTTAAAAGAATTTTTTTTTTAAACACCCTCTAAAAATCGGCCAACATGGGGTCTTCCCAAGACCAAGAGTGGTCCAATGAGCTTGCATGCATTTGCATGTTGTAAGATGGGTCTTGATTGGGTGGTCTTCCCAAGCACATTTTGGTCCAATAATAATACATGCATTTGCATGTGTTAGATGGGCTTTCATTGGTTGATGAGGGAGGCCATGTCTTCCACAAGTTTTAATAAGAATTTTGTGTGACAAAATAGATTAGATGAACTTGGAAGACTTGCATTTTTCTCTCAAAAATTTCGGCCATAAGGGGTTCCAAGGGAGTTTCGGTTTTTGATCATAAGTGTTAAAAATCCTAGCTAATCTAAAAGTGTTTGTTGGAAGCTTGGGGTATACAAGTTTGAGGCCTTCTACTCTTGAAGGCAACCGTTCAAGAAACATCATCTATTTCATTTCTTATTATTCCAAGAAGGTAGTTTTCTAAACATCCTATGGTTGTGCTTGATAGTATGCAAGTTCATATATGGATCTGGGTTTTGGGATTTTTCATATAAAAGGAATTTATATCTTAAAAGTAACATGTTTTAAATATTATTTCCGCTGCGTTTTTATTTCATATGGATGAAATTACTTTGATAAACATGTTAAAATCCCTTCAATGGTATCAGAGCCGCTTATATGAGTGCATGCTTCAATAGATTAAAAATTTCGGGTTTCGGGTTTGAATAAAACCCTATGGCCGAAAATTTTAACATGGTTATCCCATTTATTTTTCAAGATTATTTTCTTACATGCATAAGGAAATCTTGAAAAATTATTTCATATGGATGATTTGTTTGTTTGGTCAAAAATTACCTTTTCGGTTTTTTATACATAACCGAAAATGGTTAAAAAAGGGAACCAATTTTGCTTCTTGATTTTAATGTATATATTTGGATATATATTTTGGTGCATATGACCTAGCCATGACCTTGTGTTGAATGATTGTGTTGTGATTTATTTTATTAATTATTCAATGGGTTGTAATAATAATTATTTTGTTCTTCCATTTGTAAGATATATAATTTATTTATTTTTCATTTGGCATGTAAAATAAATAGATTAGGTGCATTTTATTTTACTAGAAAAAATGTATTAGGATATATTTTGTAAAAGAAGATGCATAAAATGGGTTTTGGTTTGGACTATAATATTCGGTCCAAAGAACTTCATCGTTCTCAATGGGATTTTAACCCGATAACCAAAACACATTTTTGAAGTCAAAAGGAGTTTGGAGCTGAAAATAAAAGACTTTTGGAAGCTCAAAAAAGGTGGACAAATCACAACACAAGAAGGAGACTTGAAGCATTTGGATGCGGGATCAAGTGGGATTTCGACGACACATTACTTGTGTCAATCATCACCCCTTAGGAAGGACCTTTTGGCACACTTGTTTCGGCTAACAAGTGTTGTCAAAATAGTTGGCTATGGTTATGCACCTATTGTTATGTATGATATGCTTGTTTGGTTGCTTATTTTGTTATTTTAGATGATATGTCGATATGCATGACTAAACCAACTAATAATCAACAATAAGCATAAAAATGGTTCTTAACAAAATCATTAAAATGGTTAATAAAGGTTTTATTAAAAATTAATGATTTTATAATAAAATGGGTTTTATTAAAAAGAACCTTGAAAATTAGTTTTCACTAAAGTACCATTGATTTGAATGCATGCAAATGTATGGTACATAATATTTTCTAAACTAGAATTTTGAAATATTAAAAACCCTTTTATAAAAGAAGTCAAACACCATCTTTTTACACAACACTCGAAACACTTGGGAACTCTTATTGTGGGATAAAGGTCACCTAACTACATTTGAGGGAACTTGTATGTTCGAGGTGGATTTACCATGTTTGTGGAATAAAGGTCACCTAACCACTTATGTGTATAAACTCACACGTGTGTGTAAGTTGGACGACTTGATTTGGAAACCATGAACTTAGGGTCACCGAAGAATGGGGAACAAAGGTGTTGATGGGATTAAACATGCCAACTAAACATATAGATCTTTAACCGATCCCATATGGCTAGAAATTGCAAAGAGTTGCAATTGTCAAACGTTGACTACCTTGTTAATTTAAATAGAGGGATAAAGGTCACCTAAACAATATTTAAATGTAACGTTGGATTCTAAATTTTAATTATTAATTGTCTTTGAGACACAAAAGGGTATTAATAATTAAAATATAATAATATCGAAAATACTAAATTGAACTTGTTAAATTTTGTAGATGGCCACTAACAATGCAAACCCGATTAACCAAACCGTCCTAAACCTATCACTAAGAACCATCCTTGAAAATGATCATCTCAACCATAGCAACTTCATGGATTGGTTTCGAAACTTGAGAATCATTCTCAAACAAGAGAAGATATCCTATGTGTTGGACGATCCTATTCCCGATGAACGTAACGTGGAAGATGTGGAAGCCTACAATGATTGGGTTAAGTATACCGAGGACTCCATGCAACCCTCATGCCTCATGTTGGGAACTATGATTCCCGAAATTCAAAAGGATTTTGAACATCACGGGGCATACGACATGATTACCCAGTTAAAGTAAATGTTCCTACAACAAGCAAGGGTAGAACGCTTCGAAACTGTTCGGGCGCTTCATGCATGTCGAATAGAGGAAACCCAATCGGTATCATCTTATGTCCTTAAGATGAAAAGCCACATTGATCGCCTCGAAACGCTAAATTGTCCCGTCTCTAAAGAGTTGGCTACTGATTTGATCCTCAACTCTTTAACAAAGAAATTTGAAAGCTTTGTAATGAATTACAACATGAATGGATGGGACAAGAGCATTGGTGAACTTCATGCAATGCTCAAGACGGCCGAAGCAGGAATGGGCAAAATGGCTTTACCCGTCCTAGCGATCAATGAAGGAGGCAACAAGAAGAGGCCTCACCCCGACTCTAAAACAACCTATGCAAAAAGAAAGGGACACGTCAAGGGAAAGGGAAAGGGGAAAACTAAAGCAGAACCCGCCAAACCAAAAGAGAAGAAGCAAAAGGTTGCTACGAATGACCCATGTTTTGAATGTGGTGAGATAGGACATTGGAAGAGAAATTGTCCGACCTATCTCAAAGAGTTGAAAAACAAGAGGGATGCAGGGCAAACCTCAGGTACTATCTTTATGATACATGTTGAGCTTAATGTTATTTCTTCTAGCACATGGGTACTTGATACCGGATGTGGAACTCATATTTGCAATTCGTTGCAGGGGTTCAAAAGAAATAGACATTACAAGAAGGGAGACGCTAGTCTCTTCATGGGAATTGGAGCAAAGGTTGATGTCGAAGCTCAAGGAGACTACATTTTAGAACTTCCAAGTGGTTTGGAAGTTATTTTGAAGAATGTTTTATATGCTCCTAGTTTGACTAGGAACATAATTTATGTTTCCCTTTTGAGACAATGTGGTTTTAAATTTGAATTTGTTAACCAAGACATTTATGTTTCTATGAATGATGTGTTTTATTTTAAAGCTATGTCTTTAAATGGTATTTATGAATTAGATCATGATAACGCATCATACAATAGCTCAATGTACCAAGTAACCAACAAGAAACTCAAAATGGATTTGAGTGATTCCTACCTTTGGCATTGTCGCCTTGGACATATAAGCAAGAATCGCATGCATACACTTCAGAAAAATGGTCTTTTGAATACAAATGAAGATAATTCATTTGATGTATGTGAATCTTGTTTACAAGGAAAAATGACCAAGACACCCTTTAGTGGAACTTTTGAAAGGGCTAAAGACTTACTAGGTATCATACATTCAGATGTATGTGGTCCTTTTAAGCCGATGACTAGGAATGGTGAAAGATACTTCATTACCTTTACCGACGACTATAGTCGTTATGGTTATGTGTATTTACTAAAACACAAGGATGAAGTATTTGAAATGTTCAAAGACTTCAAAAGTGAAGTAGAAAATCAACTCAAGAAAACAATCAAAGTCCTTCGCACCGATAGAGGAGGTGAATACCTTAGTGGTGCTTTTCAAGATCATCTTAAGAGTTGTGGGATTATCTCACAACTTACTCCACCTGGAACACCACAACACAATGGTGTGTCCGAAAGGAGAAATTGAACTCTATTAGATATGGTTCGATCTATGATGGCTAGAAGCACATTACCTCTATCATTTTGGGGTTACGCTTTGCTCTCCGCAGTCCGTATACTAAATATGGCCCCAACCAAGAAAGTGGAAAAGACACCTTTTAAAATATGGCATGGAAACCCTCCATCATTATCATTCTTAAGGGTTTGGGGTTGTGAAGCTTATGTTAAGCAATACACTCCAAATAAATTGGAAGTCCGATCTACTAAGTGTATCTTTGTAGGATATCCTAAAGATGATATAGGATATTATTTCTATGACCCAACCGAGCAAAAGGTATTTGTTGCTCGAAAGGGAAAGTTCTTAGAAGCTAAGTTCCTTATGGAAGGAACTAGTGGTAGAACAGTGGAACTTGAGGAGGATCAAGAACCACAAGACGATACACGTTTGGTTGATACTAGCACTCAACACGAGGTTGTTGAAAACGATCAAGAGGTTGATCAGAACACACAAAATGTTCGCAGATCTGGTAGAATTAGTAATCCACCTGAAAGATATGGATTTTTCATGGATGGATGCTACGTGGTAGATTCAGATGAACCAACCACATACCATGATGCAATGTCAAAATCCGATTGTGAAAAATGGCTTGAAGCCAAGAACATAGAGATGCAATCCATGTATGACAACCAAGTTTGGGAATTGGTTGTGCCACCACTCAACTCCAAAGTAGTTGGAAGTAAGTGGGTTTTCAAGAAGAAAACAGATATGCATGGTAACTTGGATACTTACAAAGCAAGACTTGTAGCAAAAGGTTTCACTCAAACTCAAGGGATTGATTATGATGAGACCTTCTCGCCTGTGGCGATGCAAAAGTCAATCAGGATATTATTTGCCATAGCTGCATATTATGACTATGAGATCTGGCAATTGGATGTCAAAACGGCTTTTCTTAATGGATATCTTGATGAAGATGTCTATATGGTTCATCCTGAAGGTTTTGTCGATCCAAAACATCCTGACAAAGTATGCAAGTTAAAGAAATCAATCTATGGATTGAAACAAGCATCTAGAATTTGGAATCATCGTTTTGATGAAGAAATTAAGAATTTTGGATTCATCAAGAACGGAGATGAAGCATGTGTGTACAAGAAAGCTAGTGGGAGCTTCATCACTTTCCTAGTACTGTATGTCGATGACATTCTACTATTTGGTAATGACATTCCAACCATGGAAGGTGTCAAAACCTGGCTTGGAAGTTGTTTTTCCATTAAGGATCCTGGTGAAGTCGCCTACATTCTGGGAATAAAGGTCTATAGGGATAGATCAAGGCGCTTGATAGGTTTAAACCAAAGTGCATACATTGACAAAGTCTTGAATAGGTTCCAAATGGAGAACTCTAAGAAAGGTTTTGTACCAATTCAAAAGGGGGCAATATTGAATACATCTCAATGTCCAAGCTCAAAGGATGAGCAAGAGAAAATGAAAGGAGTCCCATATGCGTCTGCTATAGGATCCATCATGTATGCAATGATATGCACTAGACCGGACGTGTCATGCGCCTTGAGCATGACGAGTAGATACCAGCAAAATCCAGGTAATAGTCATTGGAAGGCTGTTAAGAGTATATTAAAATACCTTAGAAGGACTAAGGATATGTTTTTAATTTATGGATCTGGTGAGGAGGGACTCGTTGTAAAGGGTTACACGGACGCGAGTTTCCAAACCGATCGAAGTGATTCTCGATCGCAATTGGGGTATGTCTTCATTTTAAATGGAGGAGCAGTCTCTTGGAAGAGCTCAAAACAAGACGTGGTAGCATTGTCCACTACAGAATCAGAATACATCGCCACTTCAATGGAAGCCCAAGAAGCTGCATGGTTGAAGAAATTCATAGCCGACCTAGGGGTGGTCCCTACCATTCAAGACCCCTAGAGATCTTTTGTGATAACGAGGGTGCAATTGCTCAAATGAAGGAACCTCGTGCACACCAAAAGACTAGACATATCGAGCGGAGATTCAACTACATAAGGGATGAAGTTGAAAAAGGAAAGATATGTATCCGTCAAGTTCACACCGATCAAAACATTGCGGATCCACTCACGAAGCTCCTTGACAGGGCAAAACATGAGGGTCATACATGTTCCTTAGGACTTCGATATTCTAGTGATTGGATTTGATCTATTTTGTATTTGGATATTGAAACAATTGTTAATTTAACTCTTTTATGGTATTTTGAGTTACGTTTCATATGAGCATGTTTAAATCCGTGAATAAGTTAATTATTCTAAATGTCCGTAGTCGATCATAATTGTGTGAACAAATATGAATGTAAGACTATTATGAACTTGGATTGGTGGATATTCATTTAGTATGAATATAGAGCAAAGTGTTGCTGTCGAAGTTCATAGATATTTGTGGGATACAAATATTGGACTGACTCGCTCTCAAATATTACTGCATGGAATCATTTGTGGTTGATCATAAGTAAATTTGAGTAAAGGCGAATATCATAGTATCCTCTGACCTGAGATACATATTGGGTCTTGATATTCACCAAGTACTATACCTTGACCTAATTCTTCGTTGTCTGTAATAAGGCAGTACATAAGGCTAAACTCAGGTGTGGTACAAGGTGATTGTGAGAGACGTATGTAGTCAAGAAGGGATTTGTTCCTCTTATTCGTTGAGAGTAAGATGTCTAAGGCCTGATAAAGTTAAATCAACAGAGAGTGATCACTCTATGTCTCTGGATTTAACATGACATCTGTAACGAAAGGATAAATGATAGATTCACCTAAATCATGTTCAAGTAAGGGACTTGAAGGGGATGATGTTATTGAATGGGACATATAGTCATACGTATTAGGGGTAGTAAACTATAGTTAGGTGGTCTTTACTACTTGCATCAATCTTCTATGTATCTTGTGCAAGTGGGAGATTGTTGGAGTCTGTATGCCCAAGACACATATTAGATTGATGTGGCTAGTACGTTATGATCCAAGTCGAGTCATACCCAAATACAAGCTGGACAAACACTTAAATATTTATTTGTGATATGATCAAACAAATAAATATTAACACTTACAATATTTAGAAATTGGTTTTCTAAATAATTACACTTGAGAAACCAATAAATTATATGGATAATTTATTTTGAGAGAATATTTTATTTTGTTATTTAATGGGTTAAATGACATTATAAAAGATTACATAAAGTCTTGTAAACATATGGTGTAATATTTTATAAAAGTTATAAAATAAACAAGACTTAAAATTGTTAAAAGAATTTTTTTTTAAACACCCTCTAAAAATCGGCCAACATGGGGTCTTCCCAAGACCAACAGTGGTCCAATGAGCTTGCATGCATTTGCATGTTGTAAGATGTGTCTTGATTGGGTGGTCTTCCTAAGCACATTTTGGTCCAATAATAATACATGCATTTGCATGTGTTAGATGGGCTTTCATTGGTTGATGAGGGAGGCCATGTCTTCCACAAGTTTTAATAAGAATTTTGTGTGACAAAATAGATTAGATGAACTTTGAAGACTTGCATTTTTCTCTCAAAAATTTCGGCCATAAGGGGTTTCAAGGGAGTTTCGGTTTTTTATCATAAGTGTTAAAAATCCTAGCTAATCTAAAAGTGTTTGTTGGAAGCTTGGGGTATACAAGCTTGAGGCCTTCTACTTTTGAAGGCAACCGTTCAAGAAACATCATCCGTTTCATTTCTTATTACTCCAAGAAGGTAGTTTTCTAAACATCCTATGGTTGTGCTTGATAGTATGCATGTTCATATATGGATCCGGGTTTTGGGATTTTTCATATAAAAGGAATTTATATCTTAAAAGTAACATGTTTTAAATATTATTTCCGCTGCGTTTTTATTTCATATGGATAAAATATTTTAACGATTACATAAATTTTTGGATGTCCGGATGTATTCAGAACGTAAGATATGCGCGAAAATGCAAACTTATGCACTTTTTGACGCTTTTAGTCCCTATTGATCAAGAAAGTTTATTTTTGCGCACCAAACACCTCAAAGCCTATTTCTAAGCTATGTAAAGGATATTTAGGGCATATTTAACTTATGATAAAGTTTCGGAATGTTCGTTACAGTATAAATCGGCATACTTTCGCAGTTTGTCGAATAGTCCCTGTAAGCGAATAAACTTGATTTCGCCACACCATACCCTCCAAAACTTATTTCTAGGTTATGTAAAGCTTATTTAAGGTATGTTAAGCCTATTTCACTATTCCGGAGTGTTCGTTGCATTAAACTGGTTATATTTACGCATCAGTGCGCGTATAACCTTCCAGAAAGCGATTTAAAGCTTGAAATAGAACATGAATAGATATGTGCAAACAATACACGTATTTTTACAAATCCCAAGTATGAAACACAATATTTCATAAATTTGGTATTTGTTTGATGGTCACAGAGGCACAGGTGTCACAGTCTCTCCTACTTTAGGAAATTTCGTCTCGAAATTTATTCGTAGGAGTCTGTCTGTGACGCTATGTTAAATAATTGCCTTGCATGGAATCTATGGTGTTTATCTATTTGCGTAGAATAACCCATCAAAGATTATGCAAGGCATAATCCTGTCATTTCTCTCAACGGACAATCTTTAAAAATGAAAATGATGGAAAAATCAAGGATATTCATTTCCCTCGATGGATATTCTTCAGAAACGAAAATGAACGGAATGAGTCATTTTCCTCAATGGTATTCTTCAGAAATGAAAATGAACGAATAATCAAGAATATTCAGTTCCCTCGATGGATATTCTTCAGAAACGAAAATGAATGGAATGAGTCATTTTCCTCAATGGGTATTCTTCAGAAACGAAAATGAAGGAATAATCAAGAATATTCATTTCCCTCGATGGATATTCTTCAGAAATGAAAATGAACGGAATGAGTCATTTTCCTCAATGGGTATTCTTCAGAAATGGAAATGAAGGAAAAATCAAGAATATTCATTTCCCTCGATGGATATTCTTCAGAAATGAAAATGAACGGAATGAGTCATTTTCATCAATGGGTATTCTTCAGAAACGGAAATGAAGGAAAAAGAAAAATCAGGGATATTCATTTCCCTCGATGGATATTCTTCAGAAACGAAAATGAACGGAATGAGTCATTTTCCTCAATGGGTTTTCTTCAGAAACGGAAATGAACTGAGTCAACTCTAGACACATGACAAAACTTGCTGTGGTTTCTGTGCACTGAATTCCATAATTATGTATGCATCCATAATTACGTAATTCCTTACACAGTCCGCACAGTTTGTTTTGTAATGTGAAGGGGAAGAAAATCAAACATGTGATGAGTGTGACTAGACTATCATAGGGTCCTTTTAATTAGATCGACAAATGATCTCTTTAATTAGACCCCCAAGGAGTCTTTTCAGCTATATCATCACATGATATTCCTAACTAGATTTTTGGATCAATCTGTTTAACTAGACTACTCAAGGGGTCTAATTATGGAATAGTGCATTATAATCCAAGGGTCTTTACTATTACGTAGAAGCCCATTAAGGATTTAAGGTAGTACCTTTGGATATCCTACTATGAATCCCTTATACGAAGATATGGAAGATTCTATGAGGATTTGGATAACAAAAACTTGGATCACACAAAAACATAAAAGGGAACACATAAGCACATAATCACATATTTATTTAATTTGACCTTTAGTTTGTTATCTTTGGACACGGATATTTAAAGCACACCAGGAATCCAATCCGTGGATTTCATTTGGCACTTTAATCATTTCAAGAATCTATCTATGAAGATAGGATGATCTTCCGAAAATTCGATTTTGTTTTCAAAGAAACGTAATATTCGAATTAAGGTACACAACAATTTTAGGATTTACGGAAATACCCTTAGGTACCCTATTAAGGATTTATAGTGGTACTTTGGGTATTCGTCCAGAGTTGTAACTTGCGCCTTGTACTTCGTTTCTTTGGAAGAAACGGGTACTTAGGATTTTCGTGGAAAACGCAAGAGATCATAAAATGGAAGAATTTTGGGGGTAGTCTGTTCTTCAAGGAATACGATTCCCTGATTGTCGGTATTGTAGGGGATATGTTGTTTATACATGCAACCACATAAATGCATTGCAATGTAAATAAAAGATTTATTTATAAACAACGATAACAACTGTTTCATGGACCTTGACAACAAATGAAAATAATACATAAGACGTGATTATTTCTAAACGGTGTTGTCTTCTAGTCGGTCAGATGCTCATCCCTGTGCTGGATTTGCATTAGCAAGCTTTGGGCAATTTCTTCGGAAATGACCCATCTCGCCACAGTTGTAGCAAGAACCTGGTGGAAAACGAGCTTGAGCAGGATTGTTGTCAGCTTGATTTGGTGCAACTACAGCTCGGCAAACTCTTGCTGTATGACCTATACGTCCACAAATTTGGCATTTGTGGCACTTCACACTAGCATGATGATGAAGGTTACATTGGTTGCACAAGGGTGCAGTTCCGTTGTATGGCTTCCTAGCAGGGGGTTGAGCTGGTTGGTTGGGGGCAGCTTGATCATTGTGAGCAACCACGGCGAAGTTCTGGGAAGCTTTTCGCTTCCTTGACTTCTTGGAGGATTCAGTCTGTTCATCTTTGGGTTTCGATTCCTCGATTGGTTTCTTATCACCTTTTCGGAAAAGTTTACCTTTCCTGATTTGAGATTCAGTCAAGGTAGCAGATAGCTCAATGGCCTGCCTAACCGTAGTGGGGTTACTACCAGTCACAATGTCTTGTACTGGGTCAGGGAGGCCATCAATGTACTTTTCGATTGCCTTATCCAAAGGCGTAACCATATTCGGGCATAACAGACTTAACTCCTCATAACGATCCGTGTAGGCTCGATGCTCACTGCTATCTTGCTTAAGATAATCGAATTCCCTTTCCAAGGCCCTGATCTCATGACCAGGACAAAATTCCTTCATCATCAGAGCTCGAAGTTCTTCCTACGTTTGAGCCAGTGCCACATCGGCACCCCTATCTCTCATCACACCATTCCACCATGTCAAAGCTCGTTTCTCAGAGACACTAGATGCGAATTCTACCTTTCGCTCATTTAGACATTGAACATGCCTGAAGGTGCTCTCTAGACTCTCGAACCATTGCAGAAGTGCAGTCGCTCCTTGAGACCCAGAAAACTTTGATGGCTTAGCCGAGTTGAACGTCTTGAAGTTGTAGGGGGCATTATTGTTGTTGAGAGCTTGGTTACATTGAGCAACGATGTTCGGGATTGCAGCAGTTATTTGCTGCGTAATGACAGCTGCCAGCTCTTCAATAGGTACCTGATTTTCGCGTCGTGGAGGTATTCTAAAAAAGGGAAACAAGAGAGAAAACAAATGAAATGGCATTGGGTAAGAATAGGATGTTACAATTACCGACCAAAAATCATGGGTGACGGTCATTTGTTTGAACCATGAAGCAAACAAACGACACACAAAGGCTGAATCAAAGTAAATAGGTCCTCATAATGTATCACGAAGACATGCTCGCCTATAAGTGGACACTCACCTCAAGAGTTCCCAGGTAAGAGTGGCTGGTCCGATACTGCGGATTTGTACGAACACTCTAGCCTTAGACAGAAACTTAGGGTACAGGCACCCACACTTCCAGTTTGCACGTGTTCACATTATGTAGCCCCAAATTTTGACGAGAATTTGAAAATTTTGAAGGTTCGTAACCTTATAATAAATCATCCTAGAACAGATGATTAACTTTCAAAGCAGATTTGAATTTTGTGTTCTTATTGTGGTTGATGCCTAAAGATAGGCAACGGTATTATTTTATGACTAAACGCAAGTAAACTCGCGTTAGGGTCCTAGGAAGGTTATAGTCTAGGTCAAAGCATTACTAATAACCTAATTCCCTATAACCATTGGCTTTGATACCAACTTTTCTGTCACACCCCGACCACGTAAAACAACAAAACGTGGCGGAAATGTCAGGGAGTGTTGTAACAGAATCATTGTTTCACAACCATGGATTAAACAGTTTTGTTTTGTTTTATTAAATTAAATTTATTACATTACATTGGAATTAGAAACAAAACAAGAACAAATAGACTTTCATTGTTATTAAGTCACTAAGGCCTCGTCCATTCCTATGTGAGCGTACACAAAAATCATCATCAAACATCATCAACTATGGTACCTGAAACACACGTGAAAATACGTCAGCATAAAAATGCCGGCGAGTACATAGGTTTTATATGAGTGTCAGATTCATGGCTCTTTTTACATGTTGCAATACTTATTTAAAAACCTTGTTTTGAAATGTATAATATTGCGACATAATTAACCAACTCAAATCAAGTTGGTTATAATTTGTAAAATCTCGTAGCCATGATTCTTAACTCCAAAACATTTGTTTTATTAAATCAAATTGTAAAAATATCTTATAAAAACTCGTTAATAAAACTCGTATGGTTTATATTATTCAGAAAACATCCTTGTGTGACATTGTTTCGAAATCGTTTACCCAAGTGATCTAGATAACGCAACGATATATAATGTGTTAAAAGAACTTATATATAGGAAGTACCGGCGGCGTATCCACCATGCTTTTAACACATTACACCCGCCCCGTTACCTAATCACTTCCCTAACCCAATGGCTCAAACAGTTACAAATGGTTCACATAAATCAGATGGTTACAAACGGTTCACATAAATCCAACGATTACAAATGGTTCATATACATCAAATGGTTACAAATGGTTCACATACATCCAATGATTACAAATGGTTCACATACATCCAATGATTACAAATGGTTCTCATACATCCAACGATTTCAAATGGTTCAAATCGTAAAACAATTGTGCTAGCATGTTAAGTGAACATACATAGCAAAACATAATGAAATCATGTACTAATAGTGTACTAATGAACATAGCAAGTATATGATATGAAAACATGGAAAGCACGAAAATAACAAGTAGGCACATGTGTTTCACCCCAAAATGTTTGGAAAACAGTAAAAGAGGGGTCTATGTACTCACCTGAGATTGCTTAATCGTCTTTAGATAACCACCAAGCAACGCTAGAAGGATCACGGAATCAAACGACACCTAATATAGGTAACTATGTTAATAAACGGACCTAAATCGGAGGATCAGATAAAATGTGGTTTTATAAACCAAATGAGTGTAAGAACTCATGTAATATGGTTTAACAAAGCTCACATTCTAAAACGGAACCTATCCTAAGTGCTTTCGACCCATTACGACTCATTTAGGTAGCTTATGCTACTTTAACGCGTCGTTCGCGTAAAATGCGTTCGGACAGCCTAACTAGTCCTATGACAAGTAAAATATGCCTTATCATGTCTAATATTGTTTCCAAATCTGTTTAGATATCAAAAATTATGTTACATATGCTTAAAATGAATTTTGGCGTAAAAAAGGCATTTTGGTAATTTTCCTAAGGCATATAAACTACCTATCATACAACTAACTAAACGACGTGACCATAAGGTATAACCTCAGAAGGTTATTCCCTATACAACTATGGTCACCTAATGTGTTTGGTCGGATCCTAATGATCGACCAAACGGGTCAAGTTCGAAAGTCTAAGCGATTGTTTAGATCGCTTACCTTACGACCCTATATAAGCACAAAACCTAAAGTGACGAGCTAAACATGTTAAACGAATTTAGAAACCAGGTTTGGTATCAAAACAAACGGTCTTGATACCTAAAAGTAGTTTGGTTACAAAATACGCAAGAATACGCATTTTGGCCGAAACTACGACTCGCCACTATGACTAAATAACGTGGTAATCAGTATGTATAGTCACAAGGGACTAGAACCATTGTGATTACGCTCATGTTACGAAGTTCAAATGAACTTCGTGTTGACCATAAACTGGTCAAACCTGAAAGCCAAACAATGTTTGACTTTCACGCTAAAACGCGTAAAAGAACGAAAGAGGACTTACAACGGGTCCATGCTATGGAGTTTTGATCCGATTACTCTCAGGCATGAAGTGTATAACTTCAACTTAGAGAGCCAAATCAGATCAAAGTGTGAGTTTTAAAGCAAGAGGGTGTGGGTCTTTATAGGAAAATCAAGACCGTTAGGATCGTTCATCGAAAACCGAGCTTCGATCTGGACCATACATGTGTGCCCATGGTTTTAGAATATCATGGATACCCCAAAACAAGCCCCTAGTTTCATTAAAACCATGTGAAAATGAGGGGAACAGCTGGAAAAAGCTGGAAATCAGATTTTCAACTTTGGTCCCTTCCTAAGATAACTATGGCAGATTGTCAATTTTGGTCCCTAAATGTGCAAAACATGGTTTTTGATGCATTTTTGACACGTTTAAGCCCTGTTAATCCCATTTCAAGGCTCTAAAATGAAGTTAAAGTATAGGGAATCTGAAACATGCTCAAAAATATCTCGGATGTCGGTTCGTTTGGCCGTACGGTTGCGTTGTTCGGTTAATTACGACGAAACACGAACGAACGCGAAAAACGGTCCAAATTACGCGACGAATGGATTTTTATCAAGCCAATCACTAAAATAAATTATTTTAATGATTAAATAAATTTTTGGATGTCCGGATGTATTCAGAACGTAAGATATGCGCGAAAAAAGCAAACTTGTGCACTTTTTGACGCTTTTAGTCCCTATTGACCAAGAAAGTTTATTTTTGCGCACCAAAAACCTCAAAGCCAATTTCTAAGCTATGTAAAGGATATTTAGGGCATATTTAACTTATGATCAAGTTCCAGAATGTTCGTTACAGTACAAATCGGCATACTTTCACAGCTTGTCGAAATTAGTCCCTGTAAGCGAATAAACTTGATTTCGCCACACCAAACCCTCCAAAACTTATTTCTAAGTTATGTAAAGGTTATTTAAGGTATGTTAAGCCTATTTCACTATTCCAGAGTGTTCGTTGCACTAAACTGGTTATATTTACGCATCAGTGCGCGTATAACCTTCCAGAAAGCGATTTAAAGCTTGAAATAGAACATGAATTGATATGTGCAAACAATACATGTATTTTTACAAATCCCAAGTATGAAACACAATATTTCATAAATTTGGTATTTGTTTGATGGTCACAGAGGCACAGGTGTCACAGTGGCGGCTCCTACGTTCTTCGTCTACCCTTTGTTCCACCTCGTGCAACCTTTGGAGGATTTCCGGCTGTTGTGGTGGTTGAATTTGTGGCAGCTGCGGCGGCTTCTGCTGCTGAGGTTGAGGAGGCAGTGGGTATTGATACCCATATGCTGGGTACCCAGTTGGGTACGTAGCTGGAAAGGGTCCAGGGTAGAGAGCATTGTAGTTTGCTGCCTCGATGTACGGGTCAACGGCATGGGCATTGTTGTAGTTATAACCCGAATAAGCTTGTTGCTCGAACGGGTTGTACCCAGCTACACCTGGGTAAGATGGAATTGGGTTTTCATAACCCATGGGTGGTGCTGGTGTGACTGGTGCAGAGTCGACTTCAGAAACTGCATTTGAAGGTCCACCCATTTGCGGGTCTTCATACAGCGGCGGGTAGTTGCTATTGCTGGAGTGTTGTGGGGTGCTGAAATGGAAACCCCCACGCACTGACATCTGTGCGCCTCTTCTTCGCCTCGGTGGTTCGGGAGGCAGTTGCTGCTCTGGTGCTGGCGGTGGCGGCGACTTGACCGCCTGAAAATGCGAGTCTTCAGAAGGGACTTGTTGGTGTGGTGGCGAGTTGCGGTGAGGGGGAGTGTACTCCCACTTGTATGAAGCCCACATTTCGGCCCAAATATCAGGGCCCCTGTAAGGCGAACCATGGAAGAATGATCCGCTAGATATATCAATGGGATGCGTCGGCGTCCCAATCGGTGGTAGCTCGGGATCTGGATCCTCGTCCATATCCATGTTCTGGTATTCCGGAAAGTGATACGCCGGTCCCAAAGGGTTTTGACCCTCTGGTTCTTCTATCTGGTTCATCGGGTTGAACCGGCATTGAAAATAAGGGGTCGAGTTCTGGAAGGAGTGGTGTGTACCCGATCGTTGCAGAGGAATGTAAGAGTGGTGAGAATTGTTAGGCTCGTCCTCCTGCTGCGGCCCAAAGGAATGATGATAGGACGGTGAGGAGCTGAGCGAGACAGAGCGTCTCGCAGGCTCAAGGTATATCCTCCAGTCTTCATGAGGACTTGATCTGAATGATGCGGATGGTGTATGCCGGTGAGATGGCCAGGCTTCATGGTCGTTCCTAGCAGTAATTGGAGCTTTTCTTCTTCCTCCTTAGCCTCTCACTCTTGGTGGCATTTTTGCTTTTGATCCTCTCAAAATAAAAGAAACGACAAAAGACAAAAACCAATTAAGATTAGGATTAATCCTAAGACCTTTGCCTAGACTCGGAAGTCAAGGAATGTGCAACTGTGTCATTGAGATTAAACACAAAAGACTAGTGTTTAATTCCCTCAATGTTGGCTCTGATACCAACCTCACACCCCGATATTTCCACGTATTACCGGTGGGCCCGGTGGGGAGTATCGTCACATAGTTGATATCATCATAGACAATTAATCACAGTTTAATGCATAACGGAAGTCTAAAAGTAATAATACAAACCGAATTGAAAAGTATAATTAAATATTACATAACGGTTGTAAGTGGATCCATAGGCGGATCTAAAACAAAAAGTAAATATTGTTCAACAGAATTTAAGTATTAAAAGCTTGCAAGACGCTTTATTTAATACTCAGGAGTTTCCAGCCCATTTTGTGTAGTACCTGCACTTAATCTTTTTGAAAAATACGTCAGTTTACACTGGTAAATACAATTAACCGACTCTTTTGGAAACATTTAAGAAAAATGATTTAAATACACAAGGCACAAATATTCTTTTATAACTTGGGACAATTATTTAAAATAATCTTGTATATAGATTTATATGTTTGTCGTACGTTAAGAGCCCGTGTTAGAAGAGTCGGGTTAAGAATAATAGACACACCACTAGTATAAGCCCACAAGAAGTTTCCTCACGAGTGAGACACCGTTTTACATACGCAACTGTCAGGTGTATGCCTACACCTCGTGCTTAAATCGTGGCCATTTCAAATGAATGAGCCGAGGATATCCAGGACATGGTCATATTAACCCCCAAATGCTTTGTATCAAACAAGAAAGATTAAAACGGGTTATCTCAATGATTTAACCACTAATCGATTAAATATTCAATACCCGACCAAGCGGTAATAATTTACCGTATCCCAAGCCCGTATAAGAGAAAATAAGTTAAAAGTATTTACTTGAGCTAAATGTAATTTATTCTCAGTCGTATATTCTAATCAGCAAGTGCAGGGAGCCTTTACTGGGCTCCTAATCTGGAACGAAGGTTTTAATAACCTATTAGATTCCTAACGGGTCTTATTTAAGTTATAACTTTGACCGGTTAGTTTTAAAGGAAAGTTTACGACACGAAACGCAAGATTAAGCGGTGACCGGATTGGAATGTGATTTAGACCTGACAAGTACGAAGACTTGTATACAATGGGTAAACTAAACACATTCTGGATTTTGAAGTAAAAATGATAAGGTTTGATCCGTTTCGGCTAATTTATGCAAACTAGTTACATAAACCGTACCAACGCATATATGCATAACAGGTAACCGGATGAGTCATATACAAGTTCCAATAGTTATCATGCTTAAAATATGTTGTGATATCAGTAGGATATCAACAATATGCCCCAATTGTATTTAAGACCAATTTAAGTCCCGAAAGGGTATTTTGGTCATTTTTAAAGTTTATAAAAGAGGGTTAAACATAAACTGAGGTTTTGGTCTAAAACATTCTGTAAAAATATTTATTTTATGTTGTTATATCAACAAGATATCATATATATGTGTGTTTAATCATTTATGGCCAAACTATGTACCGTAGGGGCATTTTGGTCATTTCACATATGCTTTTAAGGTTAAATTTTGAAATCTGAGTTCAAGACTTATACTTACTATTAAAGTATAAAAATTATTTATAAAATCAGTAGGTAACAAGTCTTAGGCATTAAATATAGTTTTAAACCATACCATGCGCCTAATTAGCGTAAAAGTCGGTAATTGACGGTATTCAAGATTTTTTATAAAATTCTGAAGTTTTGATCAGTTTCTAATACTTAAAATATTTTATTTAACATATGTTATCAGTAGTAAAAGGTTTGGTATGCAAATCATATGTTAAACTCATTTTATTAACAAAAAGGGCATTATCGTCAATACCGAATTTATGCTATAACTCTATGTTATGGTCAGTATAAAATTTGACAAAAATTTCCAAAAATCTCTAAATATTATATCATAACAGTGGGTAGCAAGTTTGGTGCCAAAAATTGGGTTTAAATATGATTTATGCCGAAAATGCAATTTAATTAACAAAAAGTTTTTGTTTTACGATATCTTGCATAACTTTTATTTTAGACCAGAAACTGATGTCAAAGTTTTAGGACATACTTATATTTCAGTATTAAATATTTTTGTCCTCTCACATTTTCAAAAATATCGTTTTTATAACATAAGGGCATAATGGTCAATTTTAAGCATTTAACGGAAACATGCAATGAGCTATGATTTCTATGGGACCATGTAACATAACCTCAGAGGGTTATGCTTACATATAATATGGTCACAAAGGAACCCTAAGATACAAAGGAACTGAACTAAATCGGGTCAGAACTGAAAGTCAAAGCAAAAGTCTACTTTTGCGACTTTCGGTTGCGAACCGAGCCTAATACTCAGAACTGTCGGGTTGAACATGCCTAAACATGTTCTTATATTATTTACCAAGTTGTTTAAGTGATAAAATGTATTTTATAACTTCTACATTATCAGTTTTGGGTTATTTTCTAAAAACTGACTCGTTTGACTTTTCTGTTAAGTAGTTTGACCCGACAATTGACTGAGATAACGTGATAATTAGAAGGTGCCCTTTTAAGGGTTTATCACCTACTTAATTACCAACACATAGCCACTTTCAATTCGAATAATGGCTGGACCGTTAGTGATTAATCACAAAGTCAAAGCATCATTACGATATCTTTGACTTTCGGTCATTAAGCTAATAAAACCTTAACTATAGAAGCTAAGAACGCTTACAATGGTCCTTAGCACGAATATTAAACTTGAGAAAGCTTCCTAGATCACCAGGATGCTTCAGAGATCAATTAGGAGTAAAATCTTGAAGTGTGCAAGTGAAGAAATCAAAGCAAGGGCCTTTATATAGGATTTTGGATGTTCTAGGATCACTCCAGCTGTTAATGGAGGTCACTAGATGTTCACAAGTGTCTTTGTGTCAGGGAAAACCATTAACATAGTCCCAAGTATCAAAAACTCGCATGAAAAGGCGGTGGATAGGTCTGTACATGCACCTGACAGTCTTCAGGTCGCTGGCAGCTGAGACGCGGCCAGCCAAGACCTCAGCGGGAGCTAACGCGCCCCGCGAGGAACCCCTAATCCGGTTAAAAACTTTCCCAGCTTTACATTTTCAGTCCCTGGTCCATATTTAGTTTAAATAACTTTCTTTTATTGCATTAATAATCCCCAAAGTTAACTTTTAAGAGTTATGGGTCATAAATTAACATCGTTAGGCTCCCGGTTAGTTATAAAACCACCTGAAACGTAATTACTTGCATCGAAACTGCATGAAATCAACATCCGACATCCGTGAGAGTATAATAAAATATTACAAAGCTTCGGGATTGTTAAAAGATCACTCAGAGGTAAAGATTTAACATGTTGACACGTTTAACCCCTACGCTTCGTAAACTCTTGATTTTTAAGCACAAACGGTTTTGGGTCCGACAATATATTCAATAAAGAACATGGACACTATGTGAGGTCATTCAGAGGCACAAGTTGGCATGTTGACACTTTTGATCCTTCTATACACATACTTTCTTTGTTTGTCAACTTTAGTCCCTCGAAATCAATTTATTATACGTTTAAAGTCCATGATACGTGTCTTTATTATATTGGACATGATTTTTGCGAGGTGTTACAACAATCGTTAGAAATCATAATAAATATTAAGGATCCTTGATCCTCCGAGGTCCCGTATAACCCATTAAGGATAATTTATCCAGAAGGCGCCTCAGAATATGGGATCCATAACAGTTAAAACTTAGGCCCTAACATTTAAGATGTGTCATATTTGAGATGTGTTAAGTGATGATTGTCTAATCTAATGTTTTTCTTTTAAATAATCTTATCTCAACATAAAATCACTCGAGAAGTAATTACTCCATTCATTATGTTTGTTTGTCTAACGTCACTCAACCTCGTTCAAATCAATAATGTTTTTAAGAAAGTCTCACATCTTCGGTGTTACATTTTCACTCTAGATTATTTAAGAAAACCGGGGTTTGTAAGTAAGTTTATAGTCTTTAATGAGAATAATAATAAATATAAAATTTTGGTCATTTTGTTGTTTTATTCAAAATTAACTATATAAATAGTTGGAAAATGTAGAAAAATTGCATTCCACTTTTGAACCGGTTTCGGCTCGTCATTTCAATGATTTTATTAACTCAAATGGTCTTTTGGAGTTCGCCATGAAAGGGGCCAGGTTCACTTACTTTAAGAAAAAAAGAAGGAAATTTAGTAAGCTGGATAGAATGTTGGTAAACCCGGGATTCCTTGGTAAAGGGTCTTATGCCTGCTTATCGGCCCTCCCGAGATTTGTATTGGTGACAAATCCATTGAATTTTGGCTCGACCCCTTCCGGTTTTAACTCGTGATTGGGTGTAAATGGTTTTGAGGCAATTATTGTCAAAGCATTGGAAGAGTTTCCAGCTTCGGGTGGAACGTCGGATGCTGAGCTGGCTGGAAAGTTAAAATTTATCAGGGAACAGATTAAAGTGTGGGTCAAGGAAAACAATATAAAACTGGGAGAAGTTAAAAATTTCCAATATGTCTGACTTGGCGGAGATGGACACAATTCTAGAAAGTAGAGAATTATCGGAAGAAGAGGAGTACGTTAGGGCTGAACGCTTGAAAAACTTGGCGGAGATTGAAGCTAAGACCTCGAAAGACCTCTAGTAGAAATCTCGTGCCACCTGGGCCTCATTTGGGGATGATAACTCGACCTTTTTCACTTGTCACTAAATATTAAGTCAGCAAGCTTCATGGATTATCAATCGACGGCCGTTGGTGATCTTCTCCGAGACGCATCAAGAAAGTGGTTCACCATTTTTTAGGGTCTGTTTCAAAGAACCGCTGCATGATAGACCAAGACTGGGAAGTTTGCCTTTCAACTCTCTCATGGGGGAGGAGGCAAACAGTCTGATTATTCCATTCTCCAAAGATGAAGTTAAAAAAGCCATTTGGGATTGTGGAGACGACTAAGCCCCCGGGTCTGACGGTTTTGATTTTAAATTTTTTAAACACTTTGGCATTTTTTGAAGAGGATTTCACTAAGACTATGGAGCATTTCTACGAGGCGGGAGAGTTGCATGATAAAGTTTGTGCTTCTTTCATCGCCCTCATCCCCAAGCTCAGAGATCCTAATTCGCTACAGGACTATCGTCCAATTAATCTCTTGGGTTCTATAGGCAAGGTGGTGTCAAAGGTGCTAGCAAATCGGCTGACAAATGTGCTGAACTCGGTCATTTCTCCCAACCAATCGACTTTCATCCAAGGTCAATCCATCTTGGATGGTCCGCTCATGGTGAATGAAATCGCTACTTGGATACAAAAAATACAAAAAAGAAAGGTATGTTTTTTAAAATCGATTTCAAAAAGGCAAACAACCACCTAAATTGGATTTTTTTGGATGATGTTATGGAAAATATGCGGTTTTTCGCAATGTGGAGACTTTGGATTTTGGGCATAATCGGATCCGTTCGATCATCCGTGCTCGTTAATGGCATGCCCACCTTCGAATTCTGTTGTGAACGCAGAATAAGGCAAGGGGATCCGATCTCCCCCTTCTTGTTCATTATTGCTATGGAGGCCTTTACGGCTCCCTTGAATGAAGCTTGATGACGGGGGTAGACCAAGACCAAATAAAGTGACTTAAATACATGAATGTTCAAAAGGTTAAAGGGTTCAAGGGTTAAAAACCCGGGAGCCAAGATAAAGCAACACGTGAACAGTAAATGGTCACATCTCTGATTGCCTCACCAACTCTCCCAGCCACAAAAGTAAGACAAGTCCACATAATACAGTCTTTTATCTGCAGGTCAAAAGGCTTCAACCCCTAAAAGGGTAAGTCCCCTACTGCAAGCATGTTCACTAGTCAGTGGTTTCTTCTTTGAATGATAACCTTCCCTATAAATGTGACACTTCATTTAGTGCTCAGGACATTCAGGATCAGCTCTGATTCTACGCGAAAATCTGGTCATTGCTCTTGAGTACTTGCTCTATGCAAGTCACTCTCCATCACATTCAACACACACATTCTTATTGCTCCCACATCCAAGACTGAGCACATTTCAGTGGAGGATCCCGAGCAAACAACAAAATCAAACTAATGAACCTCTCTCCATGTCTTGCAAACGTGGGGGGACCCCACGACCTGCGTTAGGCAAAACTAAACCCTTCAACCCTTTTGCCTAACCAGCCACGCTGCTAACACTGGTCTATTATTTGTTGCATCAACAAGTTGGCGCCCACCGTGCGGCTACGCCACTAATTTTCTTCAAAAAGACCTAGTTGTGTAGCTCCATTCTCTTAAAACTACCATGTCGGAAAGTGAATCTCTGAGAGAGGTAAATCAAGTCCCAAATACCTCTACCCCAAGCACTAGCCAAGCTCATGTGGCTATACCAACGTCCTTCTCGACACCGGGGAGCACCACCACTGGAGCCTCATACCCGGAGTTTCTCACTTTCCAAACACCAACTCCGTCCAGATCAGGGGTCCCATCCCCTAATGTCGGTGTCTCTAGCACCCCCCTCATGTGTTGAACTCACCCCTGAAGGGGTCGCCAACAATTTCCTAGAGTTGAGGTCTCTCCTCAACCAATATGTGAGTAGGGACAGAGATAAGGGAGTGAGGATTCGTTTGGATTATGACGAACCAGAAGTGTCACTGTCTCCTGGACCTCCCATTCCTCCGTTTGCAAACTCACAACCCTTTGCATCTAGGGATGAGGCTGGTCCCAGCAATCCTCCTCCAAATCCTAACCCATACCTGTACACGAGGCCAAATCCAACATTTCCTCTTTTCTCTTCCAAACCAGCCACAGCCGGTGCTCCACTAGGGCACGAGCTGAATTTGGACCAGCTCCTACAATCTCCAGTAGCAAGCCTTCCACCCTCAACAACAACTACATGGTAACAAGCTTTGTCTGTGCTTCCCTTGGCACGAAGTGCCGTTATGAGCACTCCCCTGGGGGTAAACTGTCCAGCTGCACCTGGAAGCCTTCAAGGCTTCAACCTTATAGCCCAGATGATGGCAAGCGTCTCGTGGCAACACTTTATCAATCAAGTGTTGGCCACCCAAGGGAACAACAATAACAACAACAACACAGGTGCAAGAGCGGAGGATGATTTGGCCAAGCCTTATAAGCCAAGTAACCTCTCGTGCTTCTCACAGCAAATAGCCGATTATGATTTTCAAACGAAGATCAAGATGCCATCCCATATCAAGATATATGACGGGACTGAGGATCCAGAAGATCACCTTCAGATCTTCACCGGTGCCGCTTGAATCGAGAAATGGTCAAATGCTTAATGCTGCCTCATGTTTATGCAAACTCTCGTTGGTTCAACCCGGATATGGTTCAATGATTTACCCACTAGAAGCATTCGAAGCTTCGATGATCTGAGCAAAGGGTTTTTGGCCAACTTCTCACAGCAAAGGCGGTACGTCAAAGATGCTACAGTAATCTTTCAGATAAAACAAAGGGATGACGAAAGCCTTCGAGAGTTCATCGAAAGGTACAAGAAGGAAGGTCTCACATATGTAGGGGAAGACGAAAAAATGAGAGTGGCCGGTTTTATGAACGCCATTACATCCAAATATCTCACAAGAGATTTCAACAAATCCCTACCCAAGACCTTGGAAAAACCTCTCAAAAGGGCTGAAGCCCACATCAGAGGAGAGGAGGCCGTAGACATTAAAGTGCAAAGAAAAAGGGGATCAAGCTGGCGAGGCAACAGCCTGGCTAGAAAAAGGGGAAACTTCCATTCCTATGACAGACGCCAAAAGGGTTCAGAGCAGCGAAGGCCTGAAGGTCGGAACCCTTCCAGTAGGGAAAAAGGCATGAGCTTCACACCCCTCACCAAGACCCCTCAAGAGATTCTTGCTACAGAGGAAGTAAAACAAACCTTTCGACCTCCAAGACCTCTCCCCAAAGGCAAGAGGAATGAGAATTCCACCCAATTCTGTGAATTTCATGAAGAAAATGGCCACCATACTAATGATTGCTTTCAATTGAAAAAGCGGATTGAAGAGGCCGTCAAACCCGGGGAACTTGCTCACTTAGTAAAGGGGGTATGGGACAAGATGGCTGAAGGAAAGGGCAAGGAAGTTAACATGGTGGATTTTGATGGAAAGGTTCCTCACAAACGATAGAGGTTGGAAGCTTGGGAGCTTCAGTGTGTTTGTTTCCCTCCAACAGAAAAGAACCCACTTTCAAACCCCCTTGTAGTTGAAGCAACTGTGGGTACACTACAAACAAACAAACAAAGCATACATAGACACTGGAGCAGCCACTGAAATCATGTTTGAGAAGTTCTTCAACTGTTTGAGCAATGAGGAACGTTCAAAGTTTCAACCCTTAGGAACCTCCATAAAAGGTATTGCAGACATTCCCCTCAAGCCTTTAGGGCAACTAACCCTTGATGTCTGTTTCAGCGAACGCAAGATGGAAAGAGTTCAACCTCTCACTTTCGTGGTCATCAATATACCCTCAAACTATGATGTGATCACAGAAAGGCCGGGGCAGTGTGCATTCTACATGGCTGTTTTCGTTGGTCATGGCACTGTCAAGTTTCCTACCGAGAGGGGAATTACAACCCTTCAACCTACTCAAGAGGCCTACATGGTTGAAGGAGAATGCTCCAAGAGTGAAGAATACAAGCAAAGGTTGATCATAAACCCTAAGTATCCTGACCAAAGGATAAGGATAAATCCAATCCTTTCACAAGAAACCCTCTCATATCTCGAAAAGCTGCTGGTGCACTATAGTGATGTCTTTGCTTGGTGACCGGAAGATATGACGGGTATCCCTCGAAGCATTGTTGAACACGAGTTGAAAATACCGCCCGATGTCAAGCCTGTTGTCCAGAAGAAGCGGAGTCTAGCACCTGAAAGAATCTTGGCTGCATGCCAAGAGGTTGAAAAGCTTGTGTCAGCCGGCATTCTCCGGGAAGTCAAGTATCAATCCAGGGTTGCAAACCCAGTCATGGTTCGAAAGCCCGAAAACTCTTGGAGAATGTGCATAGACTTCAAGGACTTGATCAAGGCTTGTCCTAAAGATTCTTACCCGTTGCCAGAAATTGATCTCAAGGTTGACTCCCTCACCGGTTACCCTTTCAAGTGTTTTCTAGATGCTTACAAGGGTTACCACCAAATTCTTATGAAGGAAGAAGGTGAAGAGAAAACAGCCTTTCACAATTCACACGGATAAAGGAATCTTTTGCTACCAAAAGATGCCCTTTGATCTCAAAAATGCGGGTGCAACCTACCAACGCCTAGTTGACAAGGCTTTTGCCAGTCAAATTGGCAGAAACATGGAAGCATATGTCGATGATTTGGTAATCAAAAGCAAAACGGAATATCAATTGCTTGATGACATCCAAGAAACATTCAAGAACCTAAGGAAGGTCAACATGAAGCTCAACCACGAAAAATGCTCGTTTGGGTTCGAAGAAGGAAAGTTTCTGGGTCACATTGTGGGAAAACAAAGTATAAAAGCCAATCCAAACAAGGTGAAAGTTGTTCTTGAAACCAAGCCACCACGAAGCACAAAAGAGGTAGAAAGCTTAAATGGGAAGCTTACAGCCCTGAAGCGTTTTACCTCAAATTGGCTGAAAGGTCTTTACCTTTCTTCAAAATGCTCAAGGGATGCTTTGACAAGAAGGACTTCAAATGGACTGATGAGGCTGAAGAAGCCTTCAACCAGATGAAGCGACACCTAGCTTCTCTACCTGACATTGCAGCCCCGGAAACGGGAGAACTGATCTCGGTATACCTTTCAGTTGCTGAAGAAGCAATAAGTGCTGTCCTCACCATTGAACGAGACAAAGTTCAGGTACCCGTTTATTTCTTCAGCAAAACTCTAAAATTGGAAGAAATCAAGTATCCTCCCCTGGAAAAACTTGCTCTAGCCCTAGTCCAAACGGCTAGGAGGCTTCGAAGGTATTTCCAAGCACACCCCATACAGGTGGTCACCGACCAACCAATAAAAAGTGTGCTTGAAAAACCGGAGAATTCAGGGCGATTAGCCAAGTGGGCTGTTGAACTCGGTGAACACAACATCACCTATGTTCCCAGAAAAGCCATCAAAGCCCAGGTCTTGGCTGATTTCATTGTAGAAGTCCCAAAACAAACAACCGCTGAAGTAAACACAGCTGCCACTGAACCTTCAGACCTTGAAGCCTGGAAGCTTTTCACTGATGGGGCTTCAAGCGTTGAAGGGTCAGGGGCCGGTCTTATTCTAATCAACCCGGAAGGGTTAGAATTCACGTATGCTCTTCGATTTGATTTTCAGACCACCAACAATGAAGATGAATACGAAGCACTGATAGCTGGCTTAAGGTTGGCTAAGGAAATGAAGGTTCAAAAGCTTGAAGTCTTCACGGACGCGTTGTTGGTGTCAAGCCAAGTGAACGACAGTTATGTTGCAAAAGAACCTAACATGAAGAGGTACAAGGAAAAATCCAAAGAGCTGATGAATACATTCCAAACGTGTACCATCAAGCAAATTCCCAGGTCTTAAAACAAGAAAGCTGATTCCTTGAGTAAACTCACTTCCCTCACCTTTGCCCACCTCACTAAAAAGGTGTTGGTAGAAGTGTTGAAAATGCCATCAATTGAAGAATTGGAAGTTCAAGACGTAATCACCGAAGGAGGTCACAATTGGATGACTCCAACTAAGAAATTCCTTAAAAATGTTGAATTATCTGCTGATCAAACAGAGGCTGAAAGGGTTAAAATCAAGTCTAGACAGTATGTGTTGCAAGGTGAAATCCTCTACAAAAGGGTTACCTTGCACCCTTGTTGAGATGTGTTGGTCCCGAACAAAGCCAGTACTTGGTCAAAGAGGTTCATGAAGGGATATGCGGAGCCCATTTTGGAGCAAGAATGGTGGTTGCTAAACTAATGAATCTTGGGTATTTTTGGCCCTCAATGCACCGAGATACCGCTGAACAACTGAGAAAATGTGATTCTTGTTAAATCCATGCACCGGTACCAAAGAACCCCAAGCATAATCTTGTCCTAATATCCTCAGCATGGCCGTTTCATAAATGGGGAATGGACATTGTCGGCACATTCCCACCAGCAAAAGGTGGAGTGAAGTTCTTATTAGTTGCCATAGACTACTTCACCAAGTGGCCGGAGGTTAAACCGCTTGCAAAAATTACGGGCAAGCAGGTCATTGACTTCGTTTGAGAAAACATCATTTGTCGCTATGGATTGCCAGGGGTACTTGTCACCGATAATGGAAAGCAATTCGCCGAGAAGCCTTTTAGCGTTTGGTGCAAAGAGTTCAAAATAACACAGGTTTTCAGCTCAGTGGCATATCCACAATCAAACGGTCAGGTTGAAAGGATGAATCGAAGCATAGTTGAAGGGATTAAAGCCAAATTGGGAAGGCATGAAAGCAATTGGTTTGAAGAGTTGCCAAGTGTTCTATGGGCTATAAGAACAACCGAAAAAACAAGCCACAAAAGAACACCTTACAGCTTGGTGTTTGGATCTGAATCCGTGATTCCAGCCGAAGTAGGAGTTGTAACTCAAAGAACGGTCAACATGGATCCTGAAGAAAACCACAAAGAGGCCATGTTTAACTTCCAACTCCTAGAGGAAGCACGAGACCAAACTGCAATTCAAGAAGCCAAGTATAAACAAATGATGGAAGCCTATTACAACAAAAGAGTCAAGCACGAACGCTTCAAGCCATGAGACCTGGTGCTTAGAAACAATGAGGCTAGTAAAAAAGAGAACCATGTAAAGCTTGGCCCAAAATGGGAGGGGCCATATACAATCCTTGAAGCACATAAGGGTGGATCCTATAAGCTAGCAGACTCAGAAGGTAAAAAGCTTTCAAGACACTGGAATGGAAAAACCCTGAAGAGGTTCCATGCCTGATCAAGAAAGATTGGTTTGTATTTCACAAAGTTGTACTTCAAGAGTTGTCCTATGATCACCTTTTGTAACACAATATCTCTTGAATGAATGATGATATTTTATCAAATTTGTCTTTCTATCCTAAAATCAGGTTGAGAACCTAGCAAAAAACTCTATGGCAAGGGCCATGTAAGGGGATGAGCTCCCAGGCCATATGGCTCAATAGGTTCAAGGGTTGAATGAACCTATATAAGGGGTGAGTTCCTAAATCAATACAACTCCATGAGGCTTATAATTGAAAACAAAGTTGTCTGATAGACGGGTTCGAACAGCCTACACTAAATGTTCCTTAAGCCTTAGAAAAATTATAAAAAACAGGCTTACAAATTGAAATCAAACTAAGGAAAATAATAGGATAGGTGCTATGTCTTCTTGGTAAAAATACCAAGTCTAAGTGACTGCAGCACTGAACCCTTTATGGTATGAAAAACATAAAGACAACACAAACCCAACAAAGGCAAAACCACTAAGAAAAGAAATAATTCAAGGAACAATGCAACAACACATGTGAAAAAGTTGCACACAACCCAAACTCAAAAATACAAACCAGGATATCAAGTCATAAAACTAAAGTAGTAACCGGAAGCCTAGAAGGTTTCAAGCTACATACATTTGAGCAGCTAAAAGCCTTGAAGGCTTCAAGACAACCAAACTGCCTTACCAAAACAGGTACAAGCACGAAAACCATAACACAGGGCAAATAGTAGAAACTCAATAACATAAGAAAAGAGCCTTAAAATCTCCCAAGCGTTCAAACAAGTTAAAACAAGCCCTAACGACTTGTAAACCTAGAAATTGTCCAAATGGCCATCAAGGCCAAACCATAACCACAAAATAGGAACCTTAAGGGTTCCTGCAAAACCTAAGATTATTTAAGTTAACATACAAACCATAAATTGTTTTCAGGGGTGCTAAGAAATCTACAATGTTTATCAAGCATCAATAGAAGGCTTAGAAGCCCCAGAACCACTACCTTTAGCCTTTTTGATCTTCGACTTCTTAGCCTTCGAACCCCCATCACCACCAACTGCCGAACCTTCCAAACTCGCATCCTTGGAAGCAGCAGGTTCTCCCGAAAAGGTGTCCTTGCTGTCTCCGGAATAAGATCGCTTTCTTGAAAGGGAACTGAGCACTTCGGCACAAACCTTTTCGTTAAGACCATCCGGTTTTAGTTCCTGCAAGACTGAAAGGGGCTTACCAAAACAAGCTGCAACTTGATTAACATACGGGTAGGTCAGCCTTTCCATCTGCTCAACGGAACCCATGAAGACCTCAGAAGCTTCAGGACGATACAAAGGAGACTTTTCCAAGGGATGACCAGATTCATGAAGCTTGTAACCGGCAATGAGACCTTGATATTTCCCCAAGTTGAGCAGTTTGGTATAAACTTCACCAAGAGCAGAATTGAACTCTTTAGAGTGAAGAAGGTAGGTAACAACTTGGTTAAAGCCTTGCTCAATAAGCCACTGGTTATCACCAGTGGCTTGAGCAATCGAAGCCTTCAGGCCATCTTTTTCTTCATCAAAGGACTTCTGTTGAACAGCCAAGGCCTCCCTATCAGCTTTTAGCTTCAACCGGTCACCTTCGAAGCTTTTCTTGAGATCGTTTATCTCAATCTCGTGCCTTCTTGTCAACTCACCCACCTTCTTAGCCCAAGCTAACTCCTTCTCTGAAAAACCATCAATCTCCTTCTTCATGTCGGCCATGGAGGCTTTCATCTTGTCTTTCTTCTTGGAAGCATCTTCATACTCCTGCATAACCTTGGTAAAACGGGTAACACCTTCGGCTAATAAGGCCTGAAGATTGCAGGAGCTTAACATCAGTCTCGAGATGAAGTTATCAGCCTCCATTTCAGAAATGGCACTTCGGACACCGGGAGGAGCAAAATGAGCCAGTACCTCAGCACAAACAGCCGGATCTTTGAAGTTATCTCCAACTTTTACTCCCCAGCTGGGAACATACACCTCTTCAGCCTCTGGACCCTCGAAGCTCTCAACACTTTTGGCAGACGAACCCTGGATGGTACGAGTGCTACCTTTCTTAACCAACATATTCTTCTTGCCGGAAACAACCAACTCTTTCTCCTTACCCTTTGATATATCAACCTCAATAGCCTGCTCTGCTGATACTTCAATATCGTCACTAATATCAATGGCCTCCGAGCCAGATGGTTGATCAGCACCTTTCAAATAACGTTTGGAACGACGAACAGAAACCTTGGAACCTGGAGCCTTTGTAAAACCCTTGACGTTGGGGACGTTCACATAGCCGGAACCCTTGAACCTATGATCGGATCCCCTGACAATTGCATCTTCACCCAGAGTAGCAGCAACATCATCAAAAGCAAGATCGAAAGTATCATCACTCTTGATAAAATCGAGTGGAGACATGACTACAAAACAAACAAAAACAAAACATATAAGCAAGCGAAAACAAGAACATAACAGTACAACAAGAATAAATGCATACCCTGCCCATCTCTCAAAAGCACCGGGTCTCGATCGCGTTTTTACCATAACTTACTAAGACCCAACAACACCAATAAATGCTCGGGAAAGGGACGAAGCCTTGAAGGGCATTCCATAAGAGTTTCTAGAAAACGAGCATTTATATCAGAGGCAGAAGGCTCAGGTTTATTCAAAACGGCATCTGGGTGCCTCCAAACAAGTTTAAAAGGAACAATTTCCTCGGACACCCAGAAAAAACGGTCCTTCCAGACACCAAGGCTAGAAACCATAGATGAAATCAAACAAGTGTTAACTTGAGACGTCTCGAAGGTAAACCAGTCACCATTGTTAGCCAGTCGGAAAAAACGGCGGAACGATAAAAGGGTTGGATCATACCCAGAAGCCCGACACAAAACTTCAATTGTAAAACCCTAGCCAAACCATGAGGATGAATCTGGCTGAAAGATATACGATAATACTCCAGGATATTCAAAACAAAGTTCGAAAACGGGTGACGAAGGTTAGAAAACTCGAAATGGCGACAGTAGAGTGCAATGGAACCAGGGGGACATTTATCGATCGAAACGTCACAAGCCGGTGCAACCGGTTTAAACTTCTGCCCAATCCCCCATTCCATACAAAACAATTCGACCTCCTCTTGAGTTAATCGAGAAAACGATTTTGCTAAATCTTTACGAGCACCCATGATATAAGAAAATAAGCAGAAAGTAAGCAATCGGAACTAACCTGATTTGAAAAAGGGGGAAACTTGAGAGAAAGAGAGCAAATGGTGATTCTTCAGTGAAAGTTAATGAAAATCAATGAAAAGAAAAATGATATAATTAAACGGAGGAATTAAAACCGCCGTCTGACACAAAAGAGAATTGGCACAAGTCATATCAACTATCTTATCAAAATTCAAAAATCAAAAAGCTCAACCGTTTTCAACCCTTCAAGCTTCGAAGCCTTCAAGCCTTCAAGCAAAATAAAACACATGTACTAAAGTCAGAAACATTTGTGTTTACGCCCAAAAGCCTCTGACTTGGGGGGCTGATGACGGGGGTAGCCCAAGACCAAATAAAGTGACTTAAATACATGAATGCTCAAAAGGTTAAAGGGTTAAAGGGTTAAAAACCCGGGTGCCAAGATAAAGCAACACGTGAACAGTAAATGGTCACATCTCTGATTGCCTCACCAACTCTCCCAGCCGCAAAAGTAAGACAAGACCACAGAATACAATCTTTTATCCGCAGGTCAAAAGGCTTCAACCCCTAAATGGGTAAGTCCCCTACTACAAGCATGTTCACTAGTCAATGGTTTCCTCTTTGAGCGATAACCTTCCCTATAAATGTGACACTTCATTTAGTGCTCAGGACATTCGGGATCAGCTCTGATTCTACGCGAATCTCTGGTCATTGCTCTTGAGTACTTGCTCTATGAAAGTCACTCTCCATCACATTCAACACACACATTCTTATTGCTCCCACATCTGAGACTGAGCACATTTCAGTGGAGGATCCCGAGCAAACAACAAAATCAAACTAGTGAACCTCTCTCCACGTCTTGCAAATGTGGGGGGACCCCACGAAATGCGTTAGGCAAAACTAAACCCTTCAACCCTTTTGCCTAACCAGCCTCGCTGCTAACACTGGTCTATTATTTGTTGCATCAACAAAACTGAAAGAAAGGACCCTTTTAAGGGCTTTTTGACGCCAAACAATGGTCCCATTATTTATCTTCTCTTCGCGGATGACGCCCTCATTTTTGGGGATTGGTCTTTGGAAAATGCCTACTCGCTTGCAAGGTTGTTAAGGTGTTTTAATATGCTGTCTGGATTAAATATCAACCTTCATAAATCGTCTTTAGTGGGTATGGGGATGTCTTTGGAAGAGTGTCATAATGCAGCATAAATTTCACATTGCAAAGTGGAGAAGTTTCCTTTTTCCTATTTGAGTTTGAAGGTGGGAGTTCAAATAAGTAGGGTGAATAGTTGGCGACTGGTGCTTGATATGTTCGACAGCCGGTTGGCGGGATGGAAAGTGAACTCCCTTTCTACGGGAGGCCGCCTCACTATCCTCAAATCGGTGTTGGAATGCCTTCCAACATACTACTTTTCTTTATACAAAATGCCAGAAAAGATTATAAGGATGTTGGAAGCGAAATGACAGAAATTCTTTGGGTCAAGACGGGGGAGAAAAAGAAAACGAGTTGTTTAGCTTGGGAGAGGTGATGTACTAAAAGTGGTCTAAATAAATTAACTAAATTAAACCCTAAATTAGACTCTCTAAGTTTTAAATTTATAAAACTAAGACTCTCTAAAACCTAGACCACACAACCAGCAAGTGTACCGGTCAATGTAGTATAGCCTAAGTAAGTCCGAGTATCGAACCCACGAGACTCTCTAATTACGTTTACGACTCTATCTAGACTTAGACTGACACAGACTCTAACTGTTTTTATAATTGAGGGGGGGGGGGGGGTTCTAAAAATCCTAAATTTGCAATTAAAAAAAATTAAACTAAATTAACTAGACTAACTAGACGCGACTTGGGACGAAGACTTAACTCATGTTTAACTAGGAATGGATTTCTATTCGAAATTAACGTGGTATGGAACCGGGATCTTTTAATACTAAACCCTAAGAAATCCCTACTAAGACCTCCCGACCCTTCTCAGGAAGAAACTTGTGAGACTCTACAAGGCTGTTACGACTACCGGTTGTTAGATTTCCTTACAGTCCTCTAACTTCTTGAAAAGTGCCCTAATATGACAATCTACCTTACAGCGCGAAAATCTAAGGCAACTACGGATTTTAACTTGGTTTAATAGACACGAGAATGATTAGGGAACTAAGACCGATTTCTTACAAAACCTAATCCTAGCTATATACCAAGCCGAGACCTATTAATAACCTCGAGCCTTACAGCGACAAGATTAGTAGAACACTTGATTTTATAAGATTACCGAATATTACTTCTAAGGTTAGTTACGTAATTTCACCTTAAAGAGTTAAAGATTTATTATGTGATATAGACACTCACCTAAATCTAGAACCCTAACATGACTCTATTATGTGATAAAGACCGTCACCAAGAATCATACAAAGTAATAATTAAAATTCAAACAATATCAAGCACGCATACACACCAAATTAAAAGTTCCAAAGTTCTTTACTTTCCAAAAAACCCATAACCAACATTAATAACGAATAAAAATCCAATCTTTATTAAACAATCATCATAACCTAGGTAGTTTGAGAAAATTAGCCAAGAAACATAGTCTAAAAAACAATCAAATAAGGTTTAGAACAAGAATTCATCGATGACAAACAAGAAAAATAGAAAACTAAAGAAATCGAGTAGACAAAACCCGTTAATCTCTTGCTTCCCAAGCTTCCTGCTCGATCCCAATGATTCCCACAAAACAAGCTTCAACTTTCGTCCCCTTCTGATCTGATGTAATTACGTCCAGCCGTTTTCGTGCGTCTGACCTTGCGTCTCATGTTGATATTGTATTAATATTAATCCCCTCCTAAGTTGCGGCTGTCTTTCCAAAATAATAGGGATCTCCCCAAATTCCTTTTCATCGATCACATGATGGGCTCTATTGTCATACAAGATCCAACAAGCAAGTGGCCTTCCTCAAGAATTAGTGTATCACGATCCATAGATGGGTCTGTTGTCATGTGAGGCTCCAATTCAGCCCAAAACAATTAATATGATATCCAATGGTCAAAATCCTTTAAGCTCGGTCAACTGATGGCTTTTTTTTTTATTTCATGTCATGGATTTAATTTCCACTTTCATCTTTTGTGCACTTATTTCCAACTTCCATGTATTGCCATTCAGGTATCTCTAGTTTTATTTTATAGAGATAGCGGCCTCATCCCAATCAAGGAAAATAGCGGCAATTTTAGTTCAGTCACTGGCGCCACACCCTGCCCAACTGGCTGGTCATTTCCATATTACTCGTTTTTGCTCCATTTGCACCAGGATCTGTCCCAACACAAAATAATATAATATAATACTAAAACTAAATAAAAAACTATACAAAAATCATACAATCTACACCGGACAAATTACCCTACATCAAGAGGGTAACAACGCCTAAGAAAAATGGAGGATTAGGCCTATGTCCTCTTAAAACGTCTAACTTGGCTCTCCTCTCAAAATGGTGGTGGCGATATAAGTGCAAAGACAATGCCCTTTGGAAACAATTGATTTCAGCCATCCATTTCACTCCAAGAACTTGGCCTGCCTGCCTCTAAATAAGTGTCTAACTGGTACTTGGGCAACCATAGCCAACCTGGATAATTGCCTAGCTCAGGAAAATACTTCGGTTGCAAAGGTGATAATATGAAAGCTGGGAGATGGGTCTAACATTCAGTTTTGGCTAGATATTTGGGCTTCAAAGCAGCCATTAAGGGACCAGTTCCCTGAGTTGTTTGCTCTGTAAGATTAAATATATTATGTATTAATATTTAATCTATAGCCATTATAATCATTTACATAATATAGATCAAAATATATAATAACCTATTAAATAATTAGTTGGTAATTGTTGATGGACTATATTACCCTTATTAACTAATTAGGTTTCCTCCTGGGTGCTTATATAAGGGGAATTATGTAGAGGTCAAAAGGTTACACAGTTACATAACCTAATCATAACATCATCATCACAATCGACCTCCCTCTCCCATAACTGATTCCCTTGTCGGTTTTCTTAGTCACCGTCATCAGTTAGCACCCTAAGGAGGAACCAGATCACACTAACACATATATGCCGAACACTATGGGATCATCTCTGACTGGATTCTCCACTGCACTGTCTGCTGTAACAGGTATGTTTTAATGTTTTCCCTAATGTATAAACAGAACTGAACCAACATGTGGTATCAGAGCATATGTTGATTAGTCAGTTCTGTTTTGTATCCGTAAATCTAGATTAAAAAAACTGGAAAACATGATTTGAAAACCATAATAAAATTCGGTTTTATCATCCGAGATGCCATCTCGGATCTGTTCAATTCATCTCGGATCATATATTGATTCGTTATAACTGTTCCGAAATCATTAGTTTGAGAAACATGTTTAAATGTGTAATTATTTCCAGATTTCGGATACAGGATTAAGGTGATTTTATTTAGGGTTCATCATGTTCTTAGTTAAAATTCGAAATTTCCTTTATGTTTTGGAATGTGTTTTGAATTGTGGAATGTTTTCCTAATTTTGATCTAATTTTATCTAATAAGTTTTTCGAAATCTGTTAATAGGATAAACAGATTATGATTTCGAAATTTCTCTGATAAAAATAGATCAATGTTAAAATAGGAAACTCTATCACAATTCTTAATTTTTGAATTTTCAGTTATGTTTTCGGATTAACAGCTGTAACAGCTTGCAGAACACATTTCAGATGATCATTACGGATGATCATTCCGGATGAACAACGTTTGCCCATTACGGATCAGCAACTGTCTGATCATTTCGGATGAACATTGTTCGCCCATTACGGATCAGCAAATGACCATTTCGGACTAAGCATCACGGATGATCAAAAGGACTGACCATTTTGGATGAATCTCGGACTAAGCATTACCATCCGAAATCATCTGAAATGCATCACGGATCATCAAGAACTGACTATTTCGGATGAATCTTGGACTAAGCATCACCATCCGAAATCATCCGAAATCAACCGAAATGACTCGACTTACACGTCTTGGACACATCTGAAATCATTCGAAATCATCCATTTCAGATAATCCGAAATGATTCGAAATTATTCATTTCGGATGAATCCAAGACATGATTCATCCGAAATCATGAGTGTTCATAAAATTTGGCAGTTAATGTGAACTAAAATTTGATCCGCGCTAACGGGTGGTTTGCTATTAAATAATTGGTTTCGTAATTACTTAGTTAATTAATCAGAATCAGATAATGTTTTACAAAACCAAAATGGCTTACCTTGAATGAGTTTTGATGTATCATTTCTAGCCAAAGCTGATTTGATACATCTACTTATCATTCAAGTATTACGAAAGCTATGTTAAGTGTGCATCATAAACATGAACGTCTTAATATCTGGCCAAAGCTGATTTAATTCTTTCATAGATGGCATACTTAACAAGTGCATAACTAAAGTGATTGTCTCAATTTCTGGCCAAAGCTGATTTGTTACAACCACTTTGCACATATGCTTATATGATTACACTTCTGGCCAAAGCTGATTTGTCTTCGTTTAAGTAGAATTTTAACCAAGTCTATTATTTTGATGTTAGTAATAGACAATATCACAGCTTCATAATGTAAAATGGTCATTATTTATGCCTGCCTTAGTTTAACATGCCCTTAGATCACATTAGAACTTCTTCCTTAGTATCATAACTTGCTCATCTTATTTCCACTATCAGCACCAAATCAGGGGATTCCACCTTTGACTGGTGATAACTTTGCTGCATGGAAGGATGCCCTCATGCTTACACTTGGATTGCTGGACTTCGATTATGCTCTAAGAGAGAATAAGCCAGCGGACCTTACTGCTACAAGTACTGCTGCTGAGCAGATAGTTCATGAAAAATGGACTAGGTGTAACCGCATGTCTCTCATGTTCATGAAGCAGTCCATCAGTAATGCAATCAGAGGAGCCATTCCTGATTCTGAAGATGCTAAAACCTAGTTGGAACATGTGGAGGCGCAGTTCAAAGGGACGTCTAAAGCACACGCTAGTACCCTTATCCTCAAGCTGGTGACAACTAAGTATGATGGGAGGAGCGGCATTCGCGAGCACATCATGATGATGAATGACATGGCCAATAAGCTGAAGGGGCTGGAAATGGAGATCAGTGATGGTTTCCTTGTTCATTTTATCATCACTTCACTTCCTTCATCCTTTGAAGCATTCAAGATCAATTACAACACTCAGAAGGACAAATGGACGATGAGTGAGCTGGTCGCTATGTGCGTACAGGAGGAAGAGCGTATGAGGATGGATCGCCCTATTGATGTTGCTAAATTCACCACCTCCAACTCTAAGAAAAGGAAGAACAATCATCAGAGGAAGGATGCTTCAAAAGTCCAAAGGCCTAATCCTAATACAAGTGCACCCTCCAGCTCTAAGAACTCCTTAGGCAGAATCCGCTGCAAGTTCTGTAAAAAGACAGGACATATGCAGAAGGAATGCCCTGACTTTAAGGAGTGGCTGGCTAAGAAAGGTAACGATTATTTTATGATACTTGAGTCCTATAATTTAAGTGTTCCTGCTAGTTCTTGGTGGTTTAATTATGGTTCTATGGTTCATGTTACCAATTCAACTCAGGGATTCCTTTCAATCTGGAAGCTGGAAAGAAACCAAAGAACACTTAAGGTTGGGATGATCGAGAATTAGAAGTGAAGGCCATTGGAACATTACAATTAGTTATGAAAACTGGTTTATGTATTAAACTTTATGATACCTTATATGTTCCTGAGGTAACTCGGAACCTTGTATCAGGACCAAAGTTAGACATGGACAGTTTTATTGTTTCCCATGGTCATCGCAAACTCTTTATCCTCTATGATTCTGCTCTTTATGGTACTGGTATTCTGGATGGTGGTCTCTATAGATTAGAACTAGATGATGGCTTTTCCAAATCTTTGTTGTCATATAACATTAATGAATCACTCACAAAGATGAAAGAGAAACGAGACTTAGAGACTTCATCCATGTTGTGGCATCAGCGTTTAGGCCACATTTCAAAAGAACGATTAAATCGTCTTGTAAAGGATGAAGTCTTACCTCCTCTCGATTTCTCTGATTTTGGAACATGTGTCAATTGTCTCAAAGGTAAAATGACATTAGCGAATAAGAAAGGTGCCACTAGGAGTTCTAATTTATTAGAACTCATTCATATTGACATTAGTGGTCCCTACCAAATCGCTGGCATAACAGTACATACTTCATTTATCACCTTCATTGATGATTATTCTCGTTACATGTACTTGTATCTTATTAAGGAAAAATCTGAATCTCTTACAACTTTTAAAGATTATAAGGCTGAAGTTGAAAAGCAATTAGATCGTCAGATTAAAGTTGTGAGATCAGATAGTGGCGGTGAATATTATGGAAGACATACTGATGTGGGTCAAGCTCCTGGTCCATTTTATGAGTTTTGTAAGGGCCAGGGGATTATGAACCAATACACCATGCCTGGTACACCTCAGCAGAATGGTGTCGCTGAAAGAAGAAACCGTACCCTTATGAACATGGTGCGCAGTATGTTAGCCAACACTAATTTACCATTATTCCTATGGACTGAAGCGTTAAAAGCAGCTGTTCATATACTCAATAGAGTTCCTTCTAAGTCTGTCCCTAAAACTCCTTATGAACTTTGGACAGGAAGGAAACCGAGTCTTAAATATATGAAAGTATGGGGCTGCATTGCTGAAGCAAAACTTTACAATCCTTTCCTAAGGAAACTTGACCCTAAAAACAGTTACCTGTTTCTTTATCGGGTATCCTGATAATTCAAAGGGTTATCGTTTATATTGTCCTTCCCATGTCACCCGTATTGTTGAAACCAAGCGTGCTGCGTTCCTGGAGGATTTCAAGGTTAGTGGGAGCAGTACCAACCCTTACGAAGAATTGAAAGAAGTACAAGACGCGGGGGGGAGAGACTCGTCGCCTACCATTACTCTGATTACTCCTCTTGTACCCAATGCAACTACTGTACCTGAAGCTACTGCACCAACTCCAAATTCACCTCTACAATCAGAACCCATTATACCTCATGACGAAGGCACATCAAACGCTCAAAACCAAGACAACGTTGAACCCGATAATCCACTCAGGAGGTCATCTAGGCAAAGAAGGCCTACTAATTGGGATGATTATGTTACCTACCTGACTGAAATGGATCCCGGAAAGCTCAATGATCCTATCTCTTACAATGAAGCCATTAGCAGTGATCAGTCTTCTGAATGGAATAAAGCAATGATTGAAGAGCTTGAATCCATGAAGAAAAATGACGTTTGGGATTTGGTAGAATTACCCAATGGTGTCAAACCAGTAGGATGTAAATGGGTGTTCAAAACAAAACTGGATCCGAATGGTAATGTTGAACGCTACAAAGCGAGATTGGTTGCAAAGGGCTACACTCAGAAAGAGGGAATTGATTATCAAGAGACGTTTTCACCTGTCTCTCGTAAAGATTCATTAAGGATCGTCATGGCCCTAGTAGCTCATTTTGATTTAGAGTTACATCAGATGGACGTTAAAACCGCTTTCCTTAACGGAGACTTAGACGAAGATGTTTACATGAAACAACCTAAAGGCTTTAAACCTGAAGGTCAGGAGCATCTAGTTTGTAAGCTGAAGAAATCCATTTACGGGTTGAAACAAGCTTCGTGTCAGTGTTACCTCAAGTTTGATGAAGTCATGAAGAAGCAAGGTTTTATGAAGAATCAAGTGGATCAATGCACCTACCTCAAGATGAGTGGGAGCAACTTTACTATACTTGTCCTTTACGTAGATGATATTCTATTGGCAAGTAATAGTTTAGACATGTTGCATGAGTCGAAGCGGTTACTCTCGTATAACTTCGACATGAAGGATCTCAGAGATGCTTCTTACGTCATTGGCATCGAAATTCACCGAGATAGACACAAAGGGATCTTAGGATTGTCCCAAAAGGCTTACATAGATCGTGTTCTTACACATTACAACATGCAACAGTGCAAACCCTCCGTCGCTCCAGTAGTTAAGGGAGATGTTTTCGGTTCATTCCAGTGTCCGACGACAGAGGTTGAGAAGGAGCAAATGAGCCAGATACCTTACGCGTCAGTAGTCGGGAGCTTGATGTATGCTCAAGTCTGTACTCGCCCAGATATCGCTTATATTGCTGGAATGCTAGGCCGTTATCAGACTAATCCTGGCCTAGATCACTGGAAAGCAGCTAAGAAGGTACTTCGATATCTGCAAGGGATGAAAGACTATAAATTGACTTATAGAAGAAGTGATCATTTAGAAGTGGTTGGCTATTCTGATTCTGACTTTGCCAAATGCAAAGATGACAAGAAATCCACTTCGGGCTATATCTTTATGTTAGCAGGCGGCCCTATCTCTTGGAAGAGTCATAAACAACAGTTGACCACAACTTCCACAATGATGGCAGAATACATTGCTGTTTATAACGCAACCTGTCATGGAATGTTGCTTAGAAATCTAATCACTGGACTCAAAGTCGTTAATTCCATTTCTAGACCATTGAAGCTTTATTGTGATAATTCAGCTGTCGTTAGTTTCTCGAACAGTAACAGTTCGACTGGAGCTGGTTTATATCTCGATATAAAATATCTGTTCGTACGAGAACGAGTTGAGGATAATAATCTTTGTATTGAGTATATTAGTACTAAAGATATGCTTGCGGATTCGATGACTAAAGGTCTCCCTCCTAAGGTTTACGAAGAACATGTTCGGAATATGGGATTTAGTAAAGACCTTATTTAAGCATATTGTACTAGCTTATGTTTTATGATTAATGAAATTTCTTCAGTTTGATTTTGTATGTCTCTTAGAATATGTTCAACCGGTATAATGGCATATTGACAAATAAAGTTACAAATCAAACAAAGAGCTTATGCGTATTTTGATCATGACGATTAGGTTTTAAATTAAGGCTATAGTATGATTAATGGGGGTCCTGAGTCGCATAATGATTCAACGGCTATATTTCTCTGCTATAGTACTTGTTTAAGGCTAAAATGAGTGTTAACTCCTGATCAGGCTTATCTAATACTCATAGTAAATGATTACTCAGCTAAGTGGGAGAATGTAAGATTAAATATATTATGTATTAATATTTAATCTATAGCCATTATAATCATTTACATAATATAGATCAAAATATATAATAACCTATTAAATAATTAGTTGGTAATTGTTGATGGACCATATTACCCTTATTAACTAATTAGGTTTCCTCCTGGGTGCTTATATAAGGGGAATTATGTAGAGGTCAAAAGGTTACACAGTTACATAACCTAATCATAACATCATCATCACAATCGACCTCCCTCTCCCATAACCGATTCCCTTGTCAGTTTTCTTAGTCACCATCATCAGTTAGCACCCTAAAGAGGAACCAGATCACACTGACACATATATGTCGAACACTATGGGATCATCTCTGACTGGACTCTCCACTGCACTGTCTGCTGTAACAGGTATGTTTTAATGTTTTCCCTAATGTATAAACAGAACTGAACCAACATGCTCTTGAATCCATAAAAGCATGTTATGTGGTTGAGCGGTTGAAGGAGACGAGGGTCGTTAAGGCTTGCGAGTGGGATTATAAGAAAAATATAAGCGACGACAATCTAAATCTCCAAGTGGCAGAGCTGGAAGAAACTATTAAAAAGATATCCTTTAGCAACTCAGCGGACAAGTGGCATTGGAACTCCGATGCGAGTGGGTCGTTTCCGTATCCTCCATGAAATCGCTTATCTCGGACTCCCCGACTGTTTTACAAAACGAGATTTGGGAGTGGAATTCTTGGGTTCCCCTTAAGTGAATACTTTCGGGTGGAGATTATTTTTAAATCGGCTGCCAACTTCAGAGGTTTTAAGAAGACGAGGCATTTTAATCGGTCGGTCTGTGTGTCCCATGTGCAAGATGGCAAATGAAACAACTGATCACATGTTCGTGTCGTGTTATGTGGCCTCTATAATTTGGAACGGTATTACCAGGTGGTGTGGCCTAGATCCCTTTGGAGGCGCGACGGTCCAAGACTTGTTCAAGATGCGTAAATCTGTGACGAGTTCGCATCAGAGAAGGAAAGTTATTCATTCGATCATCACTGTGACATGCTGGGTGATTTGCAAAATCCGCAACAACCTCTTTCTCAATAATGGCATCCTCAAAGTGGAGGACATTAGTGGCGATGTATACTTTTGTTTCCTGTCTGTACTGTTTTCCCTCGCCTAGCTTCTTGCTAGCAGGGAGTGTTTGAATTGTAATTGTCGTTAAAAAAAATAGTGGGAAAAACAGAACCTTTTTAATAAGAGGGCCACAAAACTGAAATAGCTTTTTTTATAATTGTAACTGAACATTAGTAAAAAAAATTTTTTGATCCATGTGGCATATGAAAAAAAGATGATTTGTTGTTTTGCTTGGTATTACTTTTGTCATTAAAGAATTAAATTAATATTTTTTATTTATATAAAATATCTAATAAAGAAAACATCTCTACTTAACTAAAAGAATGTTTATAAATTATAAAACTGGTGGGAAAAATAAGAAAGACTTAAAAAAATTAATAAATCAAAATGTCGAAGAAGGTCAAATTAAAAAGAAACAAATATAACAAAACATTAAGACATTTTATGTATTGATGTGTGAAAATTATATTTCAGAAAGTTTTAGATTTAGGACTCACAGAATAAACCACACACGTATGGCAAGTATATCGATCGCAGTGTAGTATACCTGATAAGATCGGATATCGAACCTAAGGACTATATGCAAGTACTCTCAATAAACAACCATCGTTGAATTAATGTCAATTTTTAAAATATATTTTTGGGGTTTTAATTATCTAATTATTAACTAATATTCTTAACTAATAACCTATCATGAATACTAAAACGAACTAAACTGGGTCGAAATCAAATGGTGGAAAGCAACTACCTAGGCGTAGGATCCTACTAGTAAACTCGCACACTCTCAGAATTGGATATGTTTTTCTAAAAATACGTCTAATAAGGGTTTGCTAAGACACACTAGATCTCCTCCAGGTCCCACTACTGCTACCCGACAATCCCAAACAAGGCGTTTAAAATATAACGGTTTAATGGTTTCGGTTCATCTCCCAATCTCACCTACTAATATGTTAAGGTACCCAAGAAAGATCTCCTTTCGGTCTCACTAATCACAATTCATCCGAAGATGAAAAGAGGTAATCTACCAATTTATGGTTTTAACTTGGAATGCTAGAAACTAAAGGCTACTAGTTCGGATCTACTCTCGGTCTCACCTAAACTCGTATACCATAGAGCTAGACAAACCAATACCCTATCTCATCCCGATCTCGAACACTTGTTTTAGGTAAGACAGTACTCGTTCCTAGGGTTTTTCATAGACAAGAAACCACGAGCTCGGTTCACAATCACGAAGTAAGTGATAAACATATGAAACTTATACAAAATAATGCAGATTCAATTAACAAAATTCATGCAAAACTAATATATAATCCGAGTCAAGCAAAGCACGCATACGTATTAAAGCCGAACAATAAAATAATTCTTTACCAAAGCATTAAATATATAAAAACCAAATAATAAAAACCGAGAGTATAATACGAGTCTAACTAATATTCACCATGACCCCAAATAGTTCAAGAAAATTAGCAGCTCATGGTGAGTAAAAGCGAATAAACAAAGTTTAATAAATTCGAGTACATCATGTTTAATAAACGAATAAACAAACTTTTAATGTTAATATCTAACCGTTTGCAAACTTGTATCTTCAAATAATCTTCAATCTCGATCCCAGATTTCGTTCCTCGTTCACAGCCTTCGTAACAGTAGGTTCTTCCTCTTTTTCTTTTTTTTTCACAAATATATATCGCATATATATATATATATAGAAACGGGATCGGGAGAGAACGATGAAAAGTGTGAGAACAGTGAGAACGGATCCTGGCCCAACACGTGGCAGGGGGCCCTAATTGTTATGCGGGGGTACGATTGTCCTTTTATACGTTCCCTCCTTATTCTCGTTATAAATCTCTTTCTATTAAAACTCCAAATATTTATTGTTAGCTGTTACCTCCTTTGCAAGCTTTCTATCTATGGCATTTTTTTGTATTATTATTTCTATAATGTGTTGTATGATTTTCAATAGCGTTATTCAATTATGCAATTTAATCGCGTTTTAATTGATATTTAATCTATTATTAAGAACTGCAATTGGAGTTTTCGATATTAATTTTAATTGTCGTTTACGTTCTAGTGTATTTCTTATGTTTTTACGATCATTGGCGTTTTTCGTCTATTTGATTAGTTTTGAAATTTATTTAGTAGTATTAGTGAATATCAGTTATTACTATTTTGTTAATTTGTGTAAACATTAGTTTTGTTAATTTTGGCGTTTTCATTATGATGTTATATTTTGTTAATTATTTATGTTCTTAAGTGTTTTTAATTATTCATCTCATGGCTTTTTTATCATGTCGTTTTTAAATTATGTGTTTATTATGTTTTTTTATTATTCAATTAATGACGTTTTAATGTACAATGTTATTACGAGACATCACTCTGTTTTTCTGATTTTTCTGTTCCTCCCTGCGTTTTCTCAGACGAAGTCTCTTCCTCGAGTCAAAGGCATTGCCCCAAAACTGGATTTCCATTTATCATTCCTGACGTCAGTGAAGAATTAAAGCCCAGAAAGGACATGTTATTCTCCAGCCTTGATTATTGTTATTCTATGTTAAGTATGCCAAGGAGTGTGGGTTTTCAGTCCAGAAAGGGACTACAAAGACAAACTCTAAAGGTGTCTTACATATTAAGTATTTATTGTGTACGAGAGCTGGGGTATATAAGGACAAGAAGGTTGATACGTTGGACCCCAATCAAAAGGAGCGAGTAGTGCGATCTAACTTTTCAAAGAGGACTGATTGTGGTGCACTGTTATGGGTACTTTTTGAGGATGGATTTTGGAAGGTGTATAAGTTTGTCGAGGAGCACAATCATGAACTTGTTGAACGTCCTGATAAGCATTTTCTTCCAACTGAACGACACCTCACTCAGCTCCAGAAGCATGTTAAACACAACATGTCTAAGCTGAATTTGGGTCCTGTCAAGGCGTTTAATGTTATGAAGACTTGTTTTGGCGGTTTTGAAGACGTGGGTGGAAGCAAAGTTGAATTTAAAAACTATAAGAGGCAAATTAACTTGTTTATAGGGGAATATGATGCCGATATGGTTGTGAAACATTTGAATGAAAAAAAAAACATACCCAGCCTAATTTCTCGTATGATTACATCACAGATGAAGAGAATCATTTGAAGGGTCTTTTTTTGTCACACCCCGACCACGTAAAACAACAAAACGTGGCGGAAACATCGAGGCGCGTTGCAACAGAATCATTGTTTCATAACCATGGATACCAAAAAGTGTTTCGTTTTATTAAACATTGAATAATTACATCGTCTGGAAATCTAAATACACAATTTAAACATAGTCTATCATTGTTATTGAGTCACTAAGGCCTTGTCCAGTCTTATGTGAGCATGCATCCTATTAATCGATATCTTTCAACAATACCTGAAACACATGTGAAAACGAGGTCAGCAAAGGAATGCTGGCGAATACATTAGTTTTGTAGGAGTGTCGAAATCATGGCTAGTTTAGATGTTGCAATACTTTATTAAAAACCTTGTTTTGAAAAGAGTATAATATTGCAACTTAATTAACCAACTCAAATCAAGCGGGTTATAGTTTATAAAACCTCGTAGCCATGACTCTTAACCCAAAAATCTTTGTTTTAGTACAGCAAATTGTGAAAAGTATGTTATTTGTATAAAATGTTATATGTCCAAATTGAAATGATTCAAATAACGCTACGATATGTAATACCATACAAACACTTATATATAGGAAGTACCAGCGGCGTATCCACCATCCTTGTATCATATTACACACGCCTCGTTACTTAATCACTTACTCAAACCAAACCAACAATGTAAGATGTCTATGTTTAAACCAACTTCCAAATGTATTGAAATAATATGTAAAAATGTTTATGTCAAGATGTAAATCATGTAATGTATAACCAATGTCAAAAGTGTTTATATGTCAAATGTAAACCATGTAATATGTAACCAAAATGATATGTATGGCTAGTGAAATGCATCAACTAAACCATGGATGAAATGCACAAAACAAAGCGTTGAAGTAAAACTTGGTTTAAATCAAAGCTATGTTTTGTGTAAATGCATGATCAATGTAAATCATGTAATATGTAACCAAAACCCAATCGTATATCGCTTTGAAGCCAATCGTTTACCCAAATCGTTAAATTCGTTTTAGGTCGTGAAACTACTTATATGGTCGTCTCGCTAATAACATTCAAACCTTCGTGACTCATCACTCATCGCTTCTCGTTTTCGTCGCTTCTCGTTTTCGCATTAACAAACCCTTACCAAAGAGTAAGTTAACAATTTCAGATTCAGTCGCTACCCACCACACCCACACATAACCACGGGTGTAGTAAATAACGGGATTAGTAAGATCCTATGGTACCATAACCTAATACTGGTCGGCTTGATCATTGCTAATGAATGTCATTTGTTATGTAACCCAACCAACAAGTTCGTTCACATTATCGAAATCGTTATTAGTTTTGTATAAATCGTCTTAATCGTTTTTGATACCATCGTTAAAACCTTGAAAACATTTAGCACATATGAGTCACCCCAAAACAATTGAAAGTAGTAAAATAGGGGAATAATGTACTCGCCTGTGATTGCTTAGAGGTCTTGAACAACAACCAAACAAAGCTAGAGGGAGCACGGAATCAGTCGGCAATCTAAAACTATATAAATAAACCGGACTTAAATCGGGAGATCGGATAGGATGAGGCTTGGTAAACCAAATGAGTATTGGAACTCATATGATATGGTTTAACATATGAGTTCCAATACTCATATGTTAAACATCGAGCCGGGGGTCTCATTGGAAGCAGCCTCTCTATTCCTACGGGGTAGAGGTAAGGCTGTCTACATCTTACCCTCCTCAGACCCTACCTTAGCTTTTGCTATTGGTGGGATATACTGAGTATGATGATGATGATATGGTTTAACAAGGCCTACATACTACATGAAACCTAACCTAAGTGCTTTCGACCCATCGCGACCCATTAAGGTAGCTTATGCTACTTTAACGTGTCGTGCGCGTGAAACGCGTTCGGACCGCCTAACTAGTCCTATGACAAGTAGAATATGCCTAAACATGTTACATAATCAGTTATGTGACAAAGGTTTAGGTTACATATGCTTAATTACCAATTATACATGAAAAGGGTATTCTAGTAATTTACCTAAGGCATATAGACTACCTATCATACAACTACTCAAACGATGTGACCATAGGGTATAACCTCGGAAGGTTATTCCCTACCTACTATGGTCACCTAATGTGTTTGGTCGGATCCTAATGATCGACCAAATGGGTCGGGTTCGAGGTATAAGTGATTTATTAGATCGCTTACCCTACGACCCTAGACAACGTGGTAATCAGTAGGCATAGTCCCAAGGGACTATAACCAACGTGATTACACTCACGTTGCGAAGTTCAAACGAACTTCGCATTGACCATAAACTGGTCAATGCAGAAAGTCAAACAAAGTTTGACTTTCAGACTCGAAAGACTCGAAAAGCAATAAAAGAACGAAAGAATACTTACGAAGGTTCCCCGAATGCTAATCTTGATTCAAAAATCTCAGGTATGAAACAAAGGTTTCAACTTAGAGTTTCTCAAATCAAAATTCTTGTGATTTTAAAGCATGGGGGGTGGGGTATTTATAGTAAAAGGTCCACCGTTAAGATCGTTTCATGGAAAACGTGCCATGATCTTGCCCGTACATTTGTCGTAAAGTTGTGGTGGCTAAATATCATCCTTATCATCTGACTAAGCATGTGAGAATGTGTGGGTGTGAATCAACCAGCTGCAATCTGCTGTTAGATGCATTTAATCTGGTCAGAAGGTGCCATGCGGGCCGCGTGAGGATGTTCAGAAACTGAGGCGGGCCGCCTGGCCTGCACAGATCAGAATTAAGTTTGCAGAATGACAGTTTCAGTCCCTGCACGTGTTTAAGGCCATTTCTGACACTTCTAAGGCCCGTAAAGCCAACTTTAAGGCCCTAAAATGATGCCTAAACATTGTGGACATGAAACATGCTCAAAAATATGTCGGATGTTGGTTCGTTTGGTCGTACGAACGCGATGTTCGCTTAATTACGACGGAATGCGCATAAGCACAAAAAACGATCCAAATGACGCGACGAATGGATTTTTCTTATGCCAAACACTAAAATAAAATATTATAGTGCTTACATAAATTTTTGGATGTCCAGATGTATTCAGAACGTAAGATATGCGCGAAAATGCAAACTTGTGCACTTTTTGACACTTTTAGTCCCTGAATGACACAAAAGTTTATTTTAGCATACCGAACACCTCAAAGCCTATTTCTAAGCTATGTAAAGGATATTTATGGTATGTTTAACTTATGTTCATGTTCCGGAATGTCTGTTACAGTTCAAATTGGCATACTTTCGCAGTTTGTCAACTTTAGTCCCTGTAAGCGATATAACTTGATTTCGGCATACCAAACCTTCCAAAACTTATTTCTAAGTTATGTAGAGGTTATTTAAGGTATGTTAAGCCTATTTCACTATTCCGGAGTGTTTGTTGCATTAAACTGGTTATATTTACGCATCAGTGCGTGTATAACCTTCCAGAAAGTGATTTAGAGCTTGAAATTGAACTAGAGTTGATTTGTGCAAATGATACACATATTTTTAACAAATCCCAAGTATGAAATACAATATTTCATTGGTTTGGTATTTGTTTGTTGGCCGTGGAGGCACAGGTGTTACAGTCTCCCCTACTTTAGGAAATTTCGTCCCGAAATTTATTTAGAGGAAACTTGTGAGAGTTTAAAACATGAAGTTGAAAAGATCGAACAACATTGGTTAGGGTTCTGAACTTCTAGTAACCTTAATAACATTATGCTTGCAATGTAAGAGGGATACTTATATACAAGTATATGAAGCGTCATTGATGCGTCCACCATACCTCCATTACATCGTTCTCATTTTGTTGTTGTTGTTACTATCGGTTCTTACACATAATAAATATTACTGGGTTTCTGTGCACTAAATTTCATAATTATGTACGCGTCCATAATTAGACAATTCCTTGCATAGTTCACACAGTCTATTTTATAATGTGTAGGGGAAAACCAAATGAACAATCCTGTGATGAGTGTGACTAGGCCGCCATAGAGTCCGTTTAATTAAATCAATAAATGATCTAAATAGACTATCAAGGAGTCTGTCCAGCTACATCACTAGATGTCGTTCTTTAACCAAATTGCGAATCAATCTTTTAGACTAGACCACTAAAAGGATCTCTTAAGAATCATGGAATGGTACAATATAACCCAAGGGTCTTAACTACCACGTAGAAGCCCATGAGGATTTAAGGTAGTACCTTTTGAATATCCTACTATGAATCCCTCATATGAAGATATGAAAGATTCTATGAGGATTTGAAAATCGGATCACACAAAAACATAGAGGAGAAACACATAAACACATATCACATAATCGCATACTCGCATAATTGTTTAATTTGACCTTTAAATTTATTATCTTTGGACACGGGTATTTAAAGCATACAAGGAATCAAATCCTTAATTACAGCAATTTGGATGGATCCACATGAATACCCTGCTTGTTGACTACATGGCCCAAAAACTGAACTCCTTTAAGCCAAAATTTCCTCTTGGAGGATTTAGCGAAAAGTTTGTTCTTTCTTTAAGTGTTCTAGTGTCAATGAAGGTGTTGATCGTTATCGGCTCGAGACATGAATAGATCAAGATGTTATTAATAACAACAATGACGAACTGATCCAAATAAGGCTTGCAGACTCTATTTATTAAGTCCATGTAGATGGCTGGAGCATTTGTCTACCCAAAAGGCATGACTATAAACTAGTAATGGCCATACTTCGTGCAGAAAACCGTTTTGGGAATATCTTCTTTGAGAATACAAAGTTGATGATACCCAAAACGCAAATCGACCTTGGAAAAGCATGAAACGCTATGCAGTTGATCGGAGAAATCGTTGATTTAAGGTAGGGGATATCGATTCTTGATGGTAAGCTTACTAGGCTTACGTTAATCGATATACATTAGAAAAGATCCATTTTTTTCCTTTTCACAAAGAGGACATGAGTTTCTCCAAGGTGAAAAGTTCGGACGGATGAATCCTTTATCAGACAACTCTTGAAGCTGTTTTGATAATTCTTGCATCTCGAACGGTGCAAGACGATAAGATACTTTAGATTTAAAAGAAACAAGTGTTTGAGGTTCTTAGGGAGGTCACAAGTGATCATAAAAATGATAGAACCACACGAGTAATTTGTCTTTGTGTTGACATCATAAGGTTGGATCAAACATTCATACAATTGCATTAGTTGAAAAAATAAAAACCACAAATTTTTATTTATATAACAACCGCATTGTCTTTAAATGTTACATGATAACAACCAGAGGAATTTCAAAATACTAATTGTTCTTCATCATTGATTGCCTCATTGATGTTATACACTCGTCCACGTGCTGGATTCACATTGACGTTGGCGTTCGCATTTGGGTTTGCGTTAGCATTTGCATTCATCAGTCTCGGACAGTTGTGGCGGAAGTGACCAATCTCCCCGCAGTTGAAACATGACCCCCAGTGGGAATCTCGCAGCATTCCCTTGAACCGGAGCTTGAACCTGAGCAGCCTGATTTAGTCCCAGACGACAAACATTGGCCAAATGCCCAAGTCTACCACACATTGTGCATTTCTTGCAATCTTGTTGTGCAACGTGATGACCGTTGCAACGGGCACAGTGTGGTGCGTACCAGCATATGCCTTCTTTGCAGATGGCTGTGCCGGTGGGTTTTGCAAGTTCTGAGCAGTCTGTGCTGTAACAGCAAAATTTTGGGCACCCTTTCGCTTCTTTGATTTCTTCGAAGTCTCACCTTCCTTACCCTTCTTGTTTTGACCTTTCTTGCTATCCTCCTTGTCAGACCCCTGCTTCTGACCCTTGTCACCCTTTCTGTGTAACTTATTCTTCCGAATCTGCAACTCAGTCAATGTCGCAGCTAACTCGATCGCCTGACGGAGTGTGGTAGGGCTACTACCAGTAAGGATGTCTTGTACCGTGTCAGGTAGGCCTTCAATGTACCTTTCGATAGCCTTATCGAGTGGGGTAACCATTGTCGGGCAAAGCAGACTCAACTCCTCAAACCTATCAGTATACGCCCTGTGCTCACCACTATCTTGCTTCAACTCATCAAACTCCTTCTCCAAAGCTCGCTGCTCATGACGAGGACAGAATTCCCTCATCATAAGGGCCCTAAGTTCAGCCCACGTCTGTGCTAGAGCAACTTCTGCACCACGATCCCTCATAACCCCGTTCCACCATGTGAGAGCCCTCTTCTGAAACACACTTGAAGAAAACTCGACCCTGCGATTGTCAGGACACTGTACGTGGCGGAAAGTATTCTCAATGCTCTCGAACCATTGAAGAAGCCCAGTCCCTCCTTCAGAACCACTAAACTTGAGTGGTTTAGCCTGGTTAAAATCCTTGTATTTACACTGTGCGTTATTGTTGTTGTTATTATTGCCGTTGTTGTATATCTCGTGGACTTGGGTTACAACCCCGGGAAGCACAGCAGCCACCTGCTGAGAGATCAGGGCTGCGAGTTCTTCAATAGTAAAAGTCCGAGCATCGGTTCGAGCATCGCGTCGAGGAGGCATTGTCTAAAAGAGGAAACATGAAATGAAACGAGTGAGAGAATTAGATGAAAAGAATGAGATGAACAAATCTGATGAAAGCAAGGATAGTGGTCATTTGTTTGTTACTACAAAGCAACAAACGACCCCGGATGATAATTCAAAGTAATTAGGTCAAAAACAATGTATCGCGAAGACATGCTCGCCTATAAGTGAACACTCATCCCAAGAATTCCCAGGTAAGCACAACTGGTCTCGCGTCTGATGAGATATATACGAAGTGCTTGCCTAGACAGAAAACCCAGAATACAGGCATTCACCCTTCCAGTTTGCACGTGTTCACATTATTTAAGACTCAAAACTTTGGCAAGAGTTTGAAAATTCAAAAGGGGTTCAAAACCTTATAACTGAGGGTTCAAAACCTTGTAATCAATCATCCTAGAACAGATGATTAGTTTTCAAAGCGGTTTTGAAATTTATGTTCTTGTTGTGGTCGTCGCCTAAGGATAGGTGACGGTATTGTTTTATGACTAAACCCAAGTAAACTCGCGTTAGGGTCCTAAGAAGGTTATAGACTAGGTCAAAGCATTACTAATAACCTAATTCCCTATAACCATTGGCTCTGATACCAACTTTTCTGTCACACCCCGACCACGTAAAACAACAAAACGTGGCGGAAACATCGAGGCGCGTTGCAACAGAATCATTGTTTCATAACCATGGATACCAAAAAGTGTTTCATTTTATTAAACATTGAATAATTACATCGTCTGGAAATCTAAATACACAATTTAAACATAGTCTATCATTGTTATTGAGTCACTAAGGCCTTGTCCAGTCTTATGTGAGCATGCATCCTATTAATCGATATCTTTCAACAATACCTGAAACACATGTGAAAACGAGGTCAGCAAAGGAATGCTGGCGAATACATTAGTTTTGTAGGAGTGTCGAAATCATGGCTAGTTTAGATGTTGCAATACTTTATTAAAAACCTTGTTTTGAAAAGAGTATAATATTGCAACTTAATTAACCAACTCAAATCAAGCGGGTTATAGTTTATAAAACCTCGTAGCCATGACTCTTAACCCAAAAATCTTTGTTTTAGTACAGCAAATTGTGAAAAGTATGTTATTTGTATAAAATGTTATATGTCCAAATTGAAATGATTCAAATAACGCTACGATATGTAATACCATACAAACACTTATATATAGGAAGTACCAGCGGCGTATCCACCATGCTTGTATCATATTACACACGCCTCGTTACTTAATCACTTACTCAAACCAAACCAACAATGTAAGATGTCTATGTTTAAACCAACTTCCAAATGTATTGAAATAATATGTAAAAATGTTTATGTCAAGATGTAAATCATGTAATGTATAACCAATGTCAAAAGTGTTTATGTGTCAAATGTAAACCATGTAATATGTAACCAAAATGATATGTATGGCTAGTGAAATGCATCAACTAAACCATGGATGAAATGCACAAAACAAAGCGTTGAAGTAAAACTTGGTTTAAATCAAAGCTATGTTTTGTGTAAATGCATGATCAATGTAAATCATGTAATATGTAACCAAAACCCAATCGTATATCGCTTTGAAGCCAATCGTTTACCCAAATCGTTAAATTCGTTTTAGGTCGTGAAACTACTTATATGGTCGTCTCGCTAATAACATTCAAACCTTCGTGACTCATCACTCATCGCTTCTCGTTTTCGTCGCTTCTCGTTTTCGCATTAACAAACCCTTACCAAAGAGTAAGTTAACAATTTCAGATTCAGTCGCTACCCACCACACCCACACATAACCATGGGTGTAGTAAATAACGGGATTAGTCAGATCCTATGGTACCATAACCTAATACTGGTCGGCTTGATCATTGCTAATGAATGTCATTTGTTATGTAACCCAACCAACAAGTTCGTTCACATTATTGAAATCGTTATTAGTTTTGTATAAATCGTCTTAATCGTTTTTGATACCATCGTTAAAACCTTGAAAACATTTAGCACATATGAGTCACCCCAAAACAATTGAAAGCAGTAAAATAGGGGAATAATGTACTCGCCTGTGAATGCTTAGAGGTCTTGAACAACAACCAAACAAAGCTAGAGGGAGCACGGAATCAGTCGGCAATCTAAAACTATATAAATAAACCGGACTTAAATCGGGAGATCGGATAGGATGAGGCTTGGTAAACCAAATGAGTATTGGAACTCATATGATATGGTTTAACAAGGCCTACATACTACATGAAACCTAACCTAAGTGCTTTCGACCCATCGCGACCCATTAAGGTAGCTTATGCTACTTTAACGCGTCGTGCGCGTGAAACGCGTTCGGACCTCCTAACTAGTCCTATGACAAGTAGAATATGCCTAAACATGTTACATAATCAGTTATGTGACAAAGGTTTAGGTTACATATGCTTAATTACCAATTATACATGAAAAGGGTATTCTAGTAATTTACCTAAGGCATATAGACTACCTATCATACAACTACTCAAAAGATGTGACCATAGGGTATAACCTCGGAAGGTTATTCCCTACCTACTATGGTCACCTAATGTGTTTGGTCGGATCCTAATGATCGACCAAATGGGTCGGGTTCGAGGTATAAGCGATTTATTAGATCGCTTACCCTACGACCCTAGACAACGTGGTAATCAGTAGGCATAGTCCCAAGGGACTATAACCAACGTGATTACACTCACGTTGCGAAGTTCAAACGAACTTCGCATTGACCATAAACTGGTCAATGCAGAAAGTCAAACAAAGTTTGACTCGAAAGACTTGAAAAGCAATAAAAGAACGAAAGAATACTTACGAAGGGTCCCCGAATGCTAATCTTGATTCAAAAATCTCAGGTATGAAACAAAGGTTTCAACTTAGAGTTTCTCAAATCAAAATTCTTGTGATTTTAAAGCATGGGGGGTGGGGTATTTATAGTAAAAGGTCCACCGTTAAGATCGTTTCATGGAAAACGTGCCATGATCTTGCCCGTACATTTGTCGTAAAGTTGTGGTGGCTAAATATCATCCTTATCATCTGACTAAGCATGTGAGAATGTGTGGGTGTGAATCAACCAGCTGCAATATGCTGTTAGATGCATTTAATCTGGTCAGAAGGTGCCACGCGGGCCGCGTGAGGATGTTCAGAAACTGAGGCGGGCCGCCTGGCCTGCACAGATCAGAATTAAGTTTGCAGAATGATAGTTTCAGTCCCTGCACGTGTTTAAGGCCATTTCCGACACTTCTAAGGCCCGTAAAGCCAACTTTAAGGCCCTAAAATGATGCCTAAACATTGTGGACATGAAACATGCTCAAAAATATGTCGGATGTTGGTTCGTTTTGTCGTACGAACGCGATGTTCGCTTAATTACGACGGAATGCGCATAAGCACGAAAAACGATCCAAATGACGCGACGAATAGATTTTTCTTATGCCAAACACTAAAATAAAATATTATAGTGCTTACATAAATTTTTGGATGTCCAGATGTATTCAGAACGTAAGATATGCGCGAAAATGCAAACTTGTGCACTTTTTGACACTTTTAGTCCCTGAATGACACAAAAGTTTATTTTAGCATACCGAACACCTCAAAGCCTATTTCTAAGCTATGTAAAGGATATTTATGGTATGTTTAACTTATGGTCATGTTCCGGAATGTCTGTTACAGTTCAAATTGGCATACTTTCGCAGTTTGTCAACTTTAGTCCCTGTAAGCGATATAACTTGATTTCGGCATACCAAACCTTCCAAAACTTATTTCTAAGTTATGTAGAGGTTATTTAAGGTATGTTAAGCCTATTTCACTATTCTGGAGTGTTTGTTGCATTAAACTGGTTATATTTACGCATCAGTGCGTGTATAACCTTCCAGAAAGTGATTTAGAGCTTGAAATTGAACTAGAGTTGATATGTGCAAATGATACACATATTTTTAACAAATCCCAAGTATGAAATACAATATTTCATTGGTTTGGTATTTGTTTGTTTGCCGTGGAGGCACAGGTGTTACATTTTTGGTGTGACGATCAAGCCAAACGTAATTACCACGTGTTTGGTTATGTGATTTCGTTTGACGCCACGTATCGTTCTGTAGGATCGTTTTCACGACCGAAACGAGTCATTCAGAAGAGTTCTTTTTAATACGAATGGCGGAAACAAACGTATCGAAGTCGTTTCAGCTGAATTGCACAGAATATCACTTTAAACTGTCTCTGTATTGATATCAAGTCGATTTACACTACTGGAGACACTTCGGCAGAAAAAGCACTTCTCATTTCGTGCAAAATCAATCTTATCCCACATCTTTCACATTTTCTCGTACTACGTGGCCTGATCTATCTAGACAAATACAAGACTCGATACAAGACGAAGTCGACAGACATATGCACGAACAGCCTCCCCCTTGGATGTTGACGAAGTCTTCGATGTCGAGTCTTCGGTTGTCAAACCTTCAGTCTTTATCAGTCTTCTGCTCTCTCCAAAGATTCTCCATTGTAAGCGACTTCAATCAATCTCTTTCTCTCTTTCTCTTTCTTCCAGAATTACAACCTGGCTCTATACACTTCTTGAACAGGTCTCTTGATTCCTTAAGTTCATCAGCATCATCAGTTTGAATGAACCTCAGGTTTCGAATCTGGCTTTTACATCTTCAAACTTCCACTTGATGTCTTCAGACTTCCCCTTTCAATCAGCGAGGATCGCAGTCTGGAATCTTTGAATCCACAGGATCTGGAACCTGGTTCTAATCTGCCTATCTACAAAAAACTTAACCTGGCTTTCTCCAATCTTCAATCCTGCACAGACTCTACCTCACAATAAATTTCTCAAATTTAAAACTTTTACAAATTAAACATCACATGCAAGTATCGTCTTAAAAATGATTTAATCTCTGATGACCACTTGTAAGAGTTTCTTCATAAACATTCTCCCAAACCTGTTCATTATGTTTAGCACTTGGAATTTTGAAAATCAGCTATTCAACATCAGTTGTCGAAAATCTTTTTGAATTTTCTAAAATTATGCTAAAACACTCTGAAAATCTTTTTGGACTTTTGAAATTAAAGAAATGTAGTAAAGAAATATTTACAAACAATATTTTTGCGAGTTTGTGTAAGAGGATCATATCAGTTTTTGAGACAAATCACCTACACCGTTAAGCTTTTAAACATTTTAAGTTCTAAACGATACACTTAGATTGTCAGTATACTGATCCACTTAAATTTTCACACAAAGTTCAATAGTTTCGAGATACGAGATTAATGTTTTAGAGACTTAAACTTATACGCGTGTCCCACCTCAAAATATACTCTCGTATCCAGATCCCAATATTCAGTCTTACAGGTGAGTATACCTAAATGATATCTGTAAAGGGTTAAATGCGAGGGCCATGAGAGCTCAGGCTATTGCTTCCACAAAATCAGAGAGATGATAGTTTCGACTTTAGGTGTGTTCCCTTTAGAGAATCTTTTCTTCAACAGCACATGATTAGCATTTTGCAATGTTTCATCATTTTTTTATGCTGAGGGGGGTGCTATTATTTCAAGCAAGCGAAAAGTATTATACGGGGACTAGGCCATTGCTTCCGTAAACTCAGAAGTCCCGGGATAATACCCCAGATATCACTAAGCATAAAGACCTAGTATCTCAGAAAGAGGGATCTTTCAAACAAGATTTCGGGGGTTACCCATATATCCGAGATATGTTCCCCACGAGATAAGTAAGCATTTGATATTTATGTTTATATCTCGAAAACAATCTACTGAATGTGCAAAAACCTACTGGCATATCATCAGTGAGACCGTTTATCACATTTGACTTTCCAATTCTTTAGCGTGCTGTGAAAGTCTACTGATGTACTATCATATCCTCTTTTTCACAACAAAACTCGTTTTTGATTTTATCACGTTTTTTACATTTTCAAATTTTCAAATGTTTTTGGATTTTCTGAAATTTCTTACTCCCCCTAAAATTAAAAATCATTTAAAGAAGATTTGAAAACAAACTGTACAAAGTAAAGTCACAAAACTGATATCGAATTGCTTCAACTCGCCATCCACTTGGCATAAACAATCAGAACTCCCCCTTACAACAAACTATTTTCCCATTATGATTTCAAAACACTTAAGTTTGTTTTAATTAAAATGACTTTTCCAGAAAATTAGTTTTGTTGAAATCACTAGTAAGATCGGGGTTTTGTTCATCATTTTGTCTTCCAAAACTCATATGTATGAAAGTTAAATCAAGTTCAATTTAATGACCTTGACTAACCACTTGTAAGATTAACCAATAACCACTTGTAGGTTTTTCACAAAACACACCACTTGTAGATCGAAATATCACAAACATGAATTTCTCAAGAAATATGTCGATTCCTGCTCCACGATTACCAACTTGGGAGCTCCGGCAAGTCCAGAGTTTAGTTGTAATAGGTTCTATCCCAGTTACTAATCCGGGATAAACCATCGTCATCTGGTTTCTTTGTTTTCTTCTCATAAAATTCTTTAACCCCCTTTACCTTCCAATCAATCATTTTTCCAAAAATGTTTTGAACAGTGGGGTTAAAAGCCTTTTCAACATCAAATTCTTTCTTTTTGGGAAAAAATTGATTTGAAATTTCAACTTGGCCAACTTTTTGCTTAAAATTCTCAGCCCACAATGGTGGAAAGTTTGCATCATCCATTGGTGGTACTGATGTTTCAATTTTTAGCTCAACTTGTGGCTCTTCTGACTTTGACGAGTCAGATTCATCGCCAAGATTGTCTTCTGAGTTCTTAACAATCCACTTACGATTGTCAAGATTAACTTTTCTGTTGTAAACCCTTTTTGAACATTCTCCAACCTCAAATGTTGAGTTTTCAAAAACTTTAAATCTTTTGGTTGGTGGTTTACTTTTCTCAACAACTTTTTCTTTCAGTTTAAGAGACACTCCATGTTGTGTGTTGATTGCCTTTGAACAATTTATGGCAATATGACCTACTTTATGACAGCTAAAACAGGTTCTTGTCTCCTTCTTCTTCTGAGCAATTACATTCTTCATTGCTTCTTGCTTCTCCGCAAGGAATTCTTTGTTCGTCTGCTTCCAGAATGAACTCTTTTCTTCCTCCTCTGCGCTTGATCCTGAAACAAATACAGTTTTTGGTTTATAAGTTTTCTCATTTTTATAATTTTTTGGTGGAATAAAACCAAGACCTTTCTTTTTGAAATTACCGTTATGGTTTGGTTTCTTTCGATAACCTAAACCAGAACTGTAACCCTTTTTCTTGTTTAAACGTTGTTGAACTCTTGAGGTGTAAGAATTAGGTTTTTAAGAAAGATTTTCATCTTTTATTTCAGAAATATGAATTTCTATTAGTTTGAAAACCTTTTTTATCATTTATGGTTTAACACATTTTATTGGAAATTCCTTATCAGAATATAATTTTTCTGAATCATTCAAAGTATATGCCACTTTGATCGGTTCATCATTCAAATTAGATTTTGATAATAGAAATTCTTTATTGTAAACCCTTTTGCCCTGTTTCTCTTTTGAACTTGACATGTCAGACTCAGACTTTGACTCTGATTTTGAATCCAACTTTGACTCCTCTGATTCATCTTTATCCAACACCTGATCGACCACTTTCTTTATTAACTCGGACTCATGATCAGTGTCGGACGATGTGAAAGTGACATCAATATTTTCTGGCAAATTATCTGAAGACTCGGATTCCCACTGTAAATTGGTTGCCTTTTTGACTCTTTCTGAATTTGGATTTCGTGGGGAATATCCATTTTCAAGCGGGGGTGGACACTTGTTATATCGAACACATGATTTCTTACCAGAATTCTTCTTTTCAGTTTCTTCTTTTGTTTCAGACTTCTTCACTTTAGATGTCTTTTCTTCAAACGTCTTCATGCTGTCAACTGTGGGATAAATCCTGTCAATAACATAAGAAGCACATGAGTAGCTTTTCAATAATCTTTCAACCCTTTCAGTCTCTATTCTCTGGGTTTCCAATTTTTGTTCAAGTTCTGCACATTTATTAATGTAATGATTGATGCCTAACTGCTTCGTCATGAACACTCCTTGAAGTGTCTTCATGGCTGTAGCTTGTTCACTGCTTGACTCGTTGTATTGATTCATTGCTTTGTTTAAAACATCATATAATTCTTTCAGCCTGTTCATGTTGTGAATCAATTCACTGTTTTACTTCTTCATAGTCTCACAGTTTTCACAATTCTCAGACACTTTTTCTGCAACAGCTTCCTTTTTAACCTCAAACACTGGAATTTCTTTATCCTGCTTCTTTATCACACGAACCTCTTCTACAACTTTCTCATCTTTCTTTTCTAAACGCTTTCTTATTTTTTCTGCCCAATAATCAGCAGTAGTATATTTTTCACCATTATCTTTAACAACTTGAGCAACAAAAGCTTTATGACCAAAAGTTTTGTTAGGATCATAATCATCCCAACTGAAATCTTTCCACCTGAAACCCTCTGGAAGCCTTTCATCATCTTGATCTATCATTTTGATCATCACACATGCTTTACTTTCTGCTGAAATATATTTATCCCAACTATCTTCTTTTGATGAACTTTCATTATCTTGATTAACAAGACAAACTTTCTTTGAATCTTCAATCACTTTCTGAGCATGTGCAGTTTGTGGTTGTTGTTGATATGGTTGTTGAGCAACTTGATGATAAATCGCTTTTCGATAGTAGTCATTGTTTCCGAAAGGATTTTGAGCTCCACTTGCTTCGCGGTTTGTGCATTCTCGCTTAAAATGCCCTTTTTCCCTGCAACGAAAACAAGTAACTTTAGATTTATCAAATCCTAAAGTAGAAACATTTGCATCACGGAAATCATCTCTTCCCGTAATTTGTTTAAACTTTTCAGCTCTTCTCAACACGCTTGCCAAACACCACTTTATATCCATCAATTCCATCTCCTCAGCATCGACCTGATCGTAATCCTTCTTAGTCAGCATTGGATTTCTGATCTTTCCTGCAACCAAACTTCCATACGACTCTAATACAGTTACCAACAGAGACATATGACTTTTAGCAACTTCTTCCGAGTAATTTTGATCATTTTCTAGATTTAAAGCAATGTTGCACTGAAGAACTTTCCCACTCTTTGTTGCCGAAAAAATTGGATCAAACGATGGATACGAAGAGAATCCCATTTTGCTACTTGATCCTTGAGATGAACTTTCAGAAGAACTTTTTGCATTCAAAGCAGTTTCAACCTTTTGTGAAAAATTGGTTTTATCACTAACTCCACCTTTGTAATACAAACCAATGTCTTATTCTCCATCATAGTTCTTCATTCTTGCTATCTTTTGTTGTTCCATCTCTTAAGCTTCAAGTTGTTTAATAAATTCACTCAGTGTTAGCTTGTTAATATCCGGTTTATTTTTCAACATCATAAGATACGTGACCCAAACATCATGTGGCAACGCATCAGCCAACTTTTCAATCAATTCATCTGTATCCTTTTGGATGTTTAATCTTTTCATATTCTTCAATAAATTGCAATATCTTTCAATAATCTGCTTGGTGTTTTCAGTTCTCAATCCACGGAATAAATTAAATTCTTTCTTCATAAGTGACTTTTTGTTCTTGATCATATCATCACTTCCAAGAAACTTTGATTCTAATTCTACCCATATCGAATGTGCACTTCTGTTGTGTTGAAGTAAAATCAAGATGTCTTCTTTAATAGCTTGCTGCAAAAGACTCACCATCATTTTTTCATCTTTGTATTTCTTTTTCTCCTCAACACTCAAATTTCTAATTTCAATTTTCACTCCATTATCCCCAACTGGTCTACTATATTGAAATTCAGTATGTTCCCAAGCATCTAAGTAATATGCTTGAACCCAGTTTGCAAAACGTTCGACCCATCCACTGTATTCCTCGATACTCATGAGCTTAGGCGGTTTTTGTGTTGTCCCCGTTTCATTTTATAGCATAGTACTCTTAGTAATAGTCATTGGACCAGCAAAAGCATTATAGAACTCGTTTTCCATGATTCAGTTTTCAAAGTTCCACAAACACAACTTTCAAACGAAATGAATCTTCAAACAAAAAAGACTTTCACGCGGAATGACTTTTCACACGAAATGAACTTCTTTTAAACGAAATACTCCTCTGGTGCGAAATGAATGATGGTTTCGTACGAAATGACAGACTTTCAAACGAAATAGGTGATTTCGTACGAAATGACGATTTGAAGAACAACTTTTCAAGCGAAATGGCTGTTTCGTGCGAAATCAAATGCTGATTTCGTATGAAATGATAAACTGATGAACTGCTTCACACGAAATAGCGGTTTCATGCGAAATGAAGTCTGATTTCGTGCGAAATCAAAGCAATGTTCAAACGAAAGGATATCAGCTTTCGTGCGAAATGAAAGTTTCGGACAGTTTTTGTAAAAATTGAACCAGTTTTAAGCCGAATTAAGATTTGATTCTTTCTAGGGTTTGTTAAAACACTGTTTCACACAATATATTTGAAAATCAAGCCGTTTTAACCGTGACAATTTGTTAATTTTGAAAAAGAAGGTGTAGAAAACAGAAATTGCAGCTGAAATGGTAAGAACTCCTCCTCCTGAGCTCTGATACCACTTGTAGGATCGTTTTCACGACCGAAACGAGTCGTTCAGAAGAGTTCTTTTCAATACGAATGGCGGAAACAAACGTATCGAAGTCGTTTCAGCTGAATTGCACAGAATATCACTTTAAACTGTCTCTGTATTGATATCAAGTCGATTTACACTGTTGGAGACACTTCGGCAGAGCTTCGCTACCGGAATTGAATCGTTACAAATGAAATCATCAAGACACCTATTTATAGACAAGCTATTTCGCACGAAACTGTTCAAGCGAAATGAACTTGCTATTTCGTTACTATTTCGTGCGAAAAAGCACTTCTCATTTCGTGCGAAATCAATCTTATCCCACATCTTTCACATTTTCTCGTACTACGTGCCCTGATCTATCTAGACAAATACAAGACTCGATACAAGACGAAGTCGACAGACATATGCACCAACACGTTCCAACAAGTATTTTTTTGTAATTCAACTTCTTTGTTTTTGGCGTTTTATTAATTTACATGCAATGGCGTTTTATATTTTACATGCAATGGAGTTTTATTAGCTTACATGCAATGGCGTTTTACTAGTTTACATTCAATGGTGTTTTACTAGTTTACATTCAATGGCGTTTTATTATTGTTTCATTTCTCATGGCGTTTTCATATGCAGATACTCTTTGGTGTTTGTACCATTCACTGGTATAGACAATCATCACTGCAATGTTACATTTGGTGCAGCATTGTTGGCGTCGGAAACTGTTGATATGTATATTTGGTTGTTAAAAGTTTTTCTAAAAGTTGTTGGTTCTCAACCAAAAGTTGTTGTCACTGACCAAGATCCAGCGATGAAGAAGGCTATTTCTGTTGTATTTGTTGACACGAGGCATCGGTTATGCATGTGGCATGTGATGCATAAACTTTCTCTAAAGGTTTTTATGCTTTTTTTACCTTTGGCGTTTTAGGATACAATGCGTTTTAAAATACATGGCGTTTTGTACCTTGTTACTGTTTTTTTAATTAAGTTTTGTCTTTTGTATTTTTTTATTTATGCATGGCGTTTTCGTGTTATTTATAGGTTGGTGTTAGGCTATGCAATTCCACCAATTTTAAAGAATCTATTTGTGGTGTTGTCTGCACGAATATTCTCACACCTGAAGAGTTTGAATCAGAATGGGAAGCGGTTATCGCAGAATTCAATTTAGAAGATAACGACTGGCTATCTGATATTTTTGCACTTAGGGAATCTTGGATCCCTGCATACTATAGAATGGAGCATATGTCCGGTCTTATGCGAACGACATCCAGCTCGGAGAGTGAGAATCATTTTTTTGGTCAAGTGTGCAATTCAAAAGGTACTCTTGTTGAGTTCATGACGCATTATGAGACTGCAATAGAAGCACAGCATCACACACATCGTAAAAATGATCATGAATCTCGATACAAAAGACCCTAGTTGAAGAGTAGTTACAAATTGTTGGAAGGGCAAGCTGTTGATATATACTCAAAAAGTATTTTTTGTGAGGTTCAAGCAGAGCTTATTGGAGTTGCGGATTGCATAAATCAACGTTACGAAGATCAGCCTGATTGGTTTGTTAAGTTTTACGTAAATGACTTCCAACAGCTTTGTACATCCTTATTTGAGGTAAATAATGGCGTTTTGGTTTTTATAGTGTTTTCTGTTAATGGCATTTTATCATATGCAATGTGTTTTTTCCTTTTTTAGACACACATTCTATGCATGGCGTTATAGAGATATTGTTTTTTGCGTTTTTCAGGTAATGTTCCGTAAGTCTGATTGCACATGCAGTTACTCATGCAGGCGTTTTAAACAGTTTGGTTTGCTATGTAGACATATATTCTATGTTTTGAGACTTATGGACATTAGAGAATTTCCAAAACAATACATTCTGAATAGATGGCGCAAAGAGGCCTCCCCAAACTGCTCTCCTGAATTCTCAATTAGTCATGAATATATGACCGAGCTTGATCCTGATGTCCAAAGTATGATGCGAGATATTATTTATTCAACGAATACACTTTGAATCGTTTATATGGTAATAAAGAGGAGCTATCCTTATACAAGGATCATGTTCAATCTTATATGAAGAAGGTTCAAGATATGCAGATTGTTGCTCTCCCGCTAGTTCTTGGGATAGATTTGTCGAGATAACGGGTCAATATAAAAACGACAAGAATCTGATAAGAGTCCCTGTAGGTTATAAATCCAAAGGTTCTGGTTCTCGAAAGCGCCTGAAATCTAAACAGGAGATAGCAATCGACAAAAAGAAATCAAAGTCGAAACCCGGGTCCAAAGAAAGACAGTGTCAGAACTGCAAAGCCTATGGACACTACGCATCAACATGCAAACAGGCCGTAATTAAAAGAAGATCAACAAGGTCTTCGAGAGCCAGTGAAGAGTAGTTTGGCGTTTTGTATTTGTCAGTCTTACAGAACACATACAGATAGTCTTTGAGAGCCAGTGTAGAGTATTTTGGCTTTTTTTTATTTCAATCCTATAGAACACAGACATTTCTCAGTTTGGCGTTTTAAATTTTTTTTTTTTTTTTTTTTTTGCATCTTTTTCCTTTTTCTATCTCTTTATTCATAACATGCTACTTCAAAGTTAACTAACAAACAATATAAGATCGGGCAAGGAAAGCAAACGCCAAAAAAAAACAATAACGCCACTAAATAAAACTTCCATAAACTTCTAATTTTGGTCGTGCTAAACTCAATAATGTTTTGCTGAACGAAATGGATAACATTGTTAATCCTCAGTCAAGAAAGATGTGTAACAATGTTATCCATCCCGTTTAGCTAAACTTTATAGAGAACAAAAACAGAATCTCCATGAAATAGCTTTTTTGAAGTTTTGTGGTTTTTGTATGTTTTGGCGTTTATATTGAGGATCTTGCTCATTACATAGAGCGAAAGTTTATTGAGAAAATAGTGTATATCAAAGAAACATGGATTTGAATCTTTGATATTTTGGTTTTTTTTTTGCGTTTATAAGATGAATGGTATAGAGGAAAATATAGGTTTTTGTCGTTTTGGTGTGGATTTTAGTAATTCTGAGAGTTTGTTTATATAGGAAGTTTTTGGCGCGTAATTTAGGCGCCATTTTTATTGCAGTAAATGCTAGTAATATAGTTCTGTCGTTTTAGTACTGTTTGTTCATCTTTATCGGTTAAAAAAAAGTTTGGCGTTTTATATCTATGGCGTTATATTATGATGAAGTGTGCTATGTGTGTTGAGGCGGGATTTTAGTTTGGCGTTTTATGTTAAATCAAAAGACCCTTTTACCCTTAATGAAGCGCGTCAGATTAATAAAAGTGATTTTATTTACGAAAATGCCACCGCGTCATCTAGTCCATAGATTGTTTTGATCTGACGATCCATAAGCGTTCTCTCCGTTCTCATACTTTTGAGCGTTTTCTCTAAATCTTGACCCTATATATATATATATATATATATATATATAGTTTTTAGGAGTTTCGGTATCTATCTATACTTTCTATAAAAGGAGAAAATGCAGTGACATAAGAAAAGCTTACTTGGCAGCCATAGAGGCTGTCCAACAAGGCTTTTCTTATGTCATTATTACATCATAAAGGTTAATTTAAAATACATTTAAAATTCAAATCTCTGCCATCAAACCACTGCCTATATCCAAAATTCAACCTATGTTATAAGTTCAAACCTCTGCAATCAAAACCACTGCCCATATTCAAAATTATGGCTCCAAATTCAAAATTTAAACCGTATACATATATAACCTGCATTATTCTGGCTCCACATTCAAAATTCAATCCAATCTCTCTCCCTTCTTGAACATCCATTCTCTCTCACGCCTCTGAGTAGAACCAGCCACACCACCACCACCACTATAAACACCTAAATCACCATCGCTAGGGTTTCTAGACACGGACCGTGACCGCCGTTGAGACAACGTTGGGCTTATCTCTGACTTCACATCAACACATCGAGTGTAGCAACGTCATTTAAGATTTCTAATGACACATCGAGTGTAGCAGCAATATACAAACACCTAAATCACCACCGCTACGAAGCTGATTCTGATGACACTAAAGCCTCGTCTTCTTTGAGCGATATCACGAGCTTTTTGTTAGAGGAAATCGGTAACTTCACAGTTTTTTAGTTGATTCGGTATCATTTTGTAAATTAGAGCTTATCATTATGTTTATATGTTGCTGTTTATACATGCTTTTTATAGTAGAATACCCTAAATTATAATAAATAGGTGTCTCATAATGAAAAATCATTAGATTAGGTGTTTGGAGTTCATAAATCTTACTCTCCTACGCCAACTTAGTTTGGTTGCGAATGCCAATTATGAAGGAGAAGTTGAACCATATTGTTTGCTCACCAGGTGTTTGATGAAATGCCTGAATTGATTAGAAGTGAAAGGAAACATAAGGAAGTTATATATTTGTTTTAGTTAGAATATAAGTTACCTGCGTAACATGAAAACGTAAGCTTAAATTTCAAAATACACCTAATTCTATAATACTATAACAGCATTAACTTGAAATTTTTGTAGTTCGTTTGTTTTAGATGATATTTTAGAGACGGTGAAGACGCAATGGGTAGGAGAGAGATCTGAGCATCCAGGGATAAAGTTTTATCGAGATATGGAGGGTGATGGAGTCGGAGGCTACTTCGACGAGGTAACATATGTGAAGCAGTTGTCTGATTATATCATACCAGCTTTAGTAGATGCTTTACACAAGGTTATTTTCAACTTTATCTTATACTTTTAGAACTCAAGTGATGTTTTATTCCAAAATAATGAAATAAATCATTCATTATTCGTCGAATTCTTAGTTTTAGGAACCAGAGACTGAAATTTGCTCTAACATGCTGGAGGCAATAAAGGAGTGTGTATAGGTGTGATTCATTATTTTTTGTTTCTGATTTATTTTTTATTTCTGATTTATTTTTTGTTTCAGATTTGTGGATTTATATTTGTCATCTCTCTGTCACATGATTTGAGTTATACAATGGCCAATGATTCTTCAATGGCCACTTGAAATCATAATTCACAAGGCAAAATTTAAACATGAAAGATGAGACCGGTACTCAGGCTGAAATCACAAATTAGAACTTGCAAAATGGTACCTATTGTTTTTGCAGCAGGTAAGTTCAACTTGCCTGAATTAAACAACTTACTTTTTCCAATTTGATCATATAATAGCTATGCTTTGGTAAGCAACTTTGCTTACATATGTTTTTCTTAGGTTAAAAGTAGCGATCTCTTGGTTACGAACTGATTCCTATTGAACAAATGCAGTTATGTGAGGGAAATGATCATGTGCATCACTGGTATATGTAATGCAGTTATGAGAGGGAAAAATGATCATGTGCATCACTGGTACTGGTATGAGATTCTTTGTCAATGCTTTCTAAATTAATGCAAAAATTCATAAGTAATATGTTTTCTTAAAATGGAATTTACCTTATGGAATTAAATAGGATATTTGATATTATAATCAGACACAAAGAAAAGAAAATAAATTTTGTTTTGGATTTTAAAAGGGATTTGATATGGAAAATGAAAGAATATTTATATGTATGGCACTATGGGTTCCTGTTTTAAGTACCATGGGAAAATATGTGATTGGGTTTGTAATATACCAGAATATAAACACATAAACACTTATATAACTTGATGTATTATAAATGAACATATAAATTATCTATAGTATATAATAAAAATATTTAATAGAGAGGATACAAACTTATGACATATTTACAAAAGTTGGGTTAAAAATGGGCAATTAAATAATAAAAGAATGTGGATGCTGAAGATAAGGAAAGTATTAAATGTATCCAATAGATTTTTAAATTGATCCTTGCTTTATATCATCGTTTCATAAATCATAGTTTCTTTGTTCAACTGGTCAAGTTTTGATTTGATGCATACTTTCGAATTGGTTTAGCATGTATGATTTGGCGGTGGACCTCTTGCAAAGTATCAATGGGTTGGAACTATCTACGAATAGGAACAAGGTTACACATGCAGTTTTTTAGTAATGCTATGGAGTATTTGGAAAGCGCATAACGAGAAAGTGTAAATGGCTGAAACATCTACATCTATAACTATAAGCTGCTTGAAGAGATAATCCGCTAAGAAAGAAAATAGTTCAATATGGTCAAACAGGTCAAAAGGACTCTTAAGTTGTTTATCATTGATGAGGTTGTCAAGCCACTTTGAGATTTTGCTTTTACCATCAGGTTAACTACTTATTTTACTCTTAATTTCTTATTCTAGTGGTTTAATGCAAAATATTTTTACTCTTAATTTCTTATTCCAGTGGTTTAATGCAAAAATTAGGAAATTTGGATGCTTATTTTTATGTACGTGGGTCAAACAGTAAGTTAAACCACCCTCTAGTTTTACGTGCTTATTTTATGTATGTGGGTCAAACAGTGAGTTAAACCACTCTGGGTTAAAACAGTGAGTTAAACCACTGTTGGGTTAAAACAGGATGCTCGATCTTATCTGCTGGCCTTCAATTGTTGAAACCATTGTTGGGTTAAAAACAGTGAGTTAAATCACTGTTGGGTTAAAACAGTGAGTTAAACCACTGTTGGGTTAAAACAGTGAGTTAAACCACTGTTGGGTAAAAACAGTGCTTGAAATCATTGTTGGGTTAAATCAGTGAGTTAAACCACTGTTGGGTTAAAACAGTGGTTGAAACCACTGTTGGTTTCGAATCCAATATTTTAATGCATTACAATCTACTTTTATCCAGTTTTGGTACATTTTCATACATAAGTTTTATTGATTTTTAATGGGTTGTGGTTAAGTTTGCTAAAGTTTTAATCTTTTTTATGTTACAGGAATTTTTTATTAGACATACGGATGGGACCGCAATAAGTTAAGAAGCCGAAAAGCAACGTGTGACTCTATGCTTAAAATCCGCCATCGAGAGAAGAACATCTGGGGGTGTTAGGCTGGAGTTATGCAAGGACGATAAACCAGGACTATTAGCAGAAGTGACACAAGCATTCAGAGAGAACGCGCTAAACGTTACAAGAGATGAATTATCTACAACAAAGGGCAAAGCGGAGAACATATTCTACGTGATGGATGCACATGGAAAGCACGTTGATTCAAAAACTATAGAATCGGTTCGACAAAGAATCGGGTTAGATTACTTGAGAGTAAAGGAATTGCCATTAGCATTTAGGAATAATGAAAAGGGAGAGAATGTGTAGGGTGGGGCAGTGTTGTTAACATCCTCAAAGAAGTAGCTGCTTATTGAATAACAATTAAAAAATGTATAATCATTCGTCATTTAATGAAATGTGGTATGCATGGTTTTCTAAGAAACCACTCGTGTTTGCACACGGGTCTTACCGCTAGTGTACTATAATAAAAGAAACCTGATTTGGGACACGTGTTGTTCCCTAATAACTCCTCAATTTTGTTTTCCCACTCAATACCCATATACCTAATAGTGAAAAAGATCGGATATTTATGATCCCCTTCTTATCACCGTCTTCTAAACAAAACCCTAATTCATCTGCCATTCATCTCAACCTGCATCTCTTCGTTCAATTCTCTATCTTATTCCTTCAAGCGACACCAAAACAGGCATACATTGCGATATGCACAGCCATACGTATCAAATTAATACCTATGTTGATCGTCGCTCTCTGATACGTATCAAATTAATACCTATCTTGATCCTCTCTTTTTATTTTATCCATTAGCGCTCGGTGTTTCTTGATAAGGAAAGAATGGCAACAACAAAGCAACCTAAGGCAGCGAGTGAAGAAGCTAAATTGATATGTTTGGAGATGATGATGAATTTGAGGACTTTGATATCAATCGAGGTGATTTGTTATCCCTAACTTGAACATCAATTTTTCTATTTATCACACAATTTCTTAGTAAGTCGTTAGAGGAAAAACATCGATCCTTTGGAAATAGATAATGGATAGCCTCCTTTGAGGTTTCAATGTAATTCGATTAATTATTTCATGTAGTAACCTAACTGGAAACTGATTACTCTTTTCATTGTTTGATACTTTTTTTGTTATCTTCTCTGTTTAAGGTGTGGCAAGCCTTGAGAAAATTGTAAAGAAGGTCACATGCTTGATAGTTTGAGTCATGGGTATTAGAAAGACCTCTTACATGGAAAGGTTTTTTTTTTTGTTTTACAATCTTGACGTACTAGGATAGGATTAGATGAAGAATTTGTTAGGTGAGGGATTAGCTTTAAAAATGGCATCACTATATAGCCATTTATTCTTCAGCCATTCATTAATCTAACCTAGATTAAAAGGATGCATTTTTTAATAATCCTCAAGTCTCCAATGTCATGGTTCTTAGTTATGTGTTTAGACTAACCAACTAGGCTGTTTTATTCAAGATTAAGATCGAGTAATCATTCATTTATCTTTGTTTCCAGTTGTGGATTATTTGTTATTGTTTCATTATGTTTGTTATATAATTGATATTCATGGTTTTGTTTCTAAATCTTGGAATGCTTCTCCATGTGGTCTATATCTTGGAATGGGGTGTTAATAGGAGAATATAACAGAGCGAGGTGAATTGTTAAGTGCATGTTTGATATCATAGTGCTTTCTGAATTTGTCACTAACTTGTGTTCTTTGTTTTAAATTCTCAATGGACGAAAAATTATATGTAGGACTGAAAGCTGAACTATTGTAAGACCCTTACTATTATTTAACAGATTTTGTATAATAAACAACTTAAAGTGTGTAATTATGATCACACATACATATGGAAATATGGGTTTGTTAAAACGTTTACACGTGACGATAAAATATAGTGCGGAAGCTTAATTCTTTATCGTGTTCGGTTCTCCGTAAGGCTTGATCGTCATCCGGCACTTCATATATACCTACATTTTATAAACCATCATAAACATTAGTTTTGATAGTTATACAATACAACAAGCCAAGTTCTCTAGACCAATTTGCAACAAAACAACAATTTGCAACTTTTACACTCGTCGCGTGCCGCGACGGGTTTGATCAAGTCTTGTCGCGTGCCGCGACGATGATCGCATGCCACGACGATGATATCGTTTGGATGTCGCACGACGCGACGACCCTATTTCGACAGCAAATTTGTTTCTGCTGCTGCATTTCTTGCCCAGCTATATTTTCATTAACTTTCAACTTGAAACAATCATAACTTTTGATCTACAAACCCGTTTTACGTAATTCTTTTTTCCTATACGACCGTAATTAAATTCCGGATCCATTTAACATCTTTGTTCGCACCGAAATCCGATTTATAAGCTAATGACTTATAAATCCTTCGTGTCGTTATTTGACCCGTTTAGTTTCTAAGTTAACTACATGTTTCCTATCAATAATGTTTCCAAACATTTTTACCTGTCCCCGGGCTTATCAACCATTGACATTTTCGCTCCCATCACAAAGTTTGTGTAGGCGTTTACATTCACCGATTCATTTGTATCTTTCTAAGCATTTAATCCACAAATAACTTCTTAGTCTATTTTGACCCGTTTAGGGGACTTTTGAACATTTAAGCATTAAACTCATTCTTTTCACTTCGCACCTTGTATTCCCATATTAAACAACTACTTATATTCCACCACAACTATTTTTGTGGTGGATTTAACATAAGGAACCCATAAATCCCAAATTTTACCCTTCGGTTAGTCATTACACGCACATGACCCATTTTTTTTAACATTAGACCCACAAATGTTATTACCTATAACTTTTAAACGTATCTAAGGACTTCATAATCAATATACAAGTTCCTAAACAACCCATGAGGATCGTTTGCCCGATTCACCCATCAAGGGAGCTTTGGTCAACTTAGTCCCTCATTTTACGACAAAGGACTTTCGCTACTTATTTGACCAATATTGTACATTTAACTATAATAGTCACATGCTAGCTCCCAACAACTTATCAACTACATTCTAGCTTAGACTTGGTCCACCTTGTTGCTTCCTTGCATATAAATATAAGAAAACATAGAGAACAATCGTTAGAAACCATAATAAATATTAAGTATCCTTGATCCTCCGAGGTCCCGTACAACCCATTAAGGATAATTTATCCAGAAGGCGCCTCAGAATATGGGATCCATAACAGTTAAAACTTAGGCCCTAACATTTAAGATGTGTCATATTTGAGATGTGTTAAGTGATGATTGTCTTATCTAATGTTTTTCTTTTAAATACTCTTATCTCAACATAATATCACTCAAGAAGTAATTACTCCATTCATTATGTTTGTTTGTCTAACATCACTCAACCTCGTTCAAATCAATAATGTTTTTAAGAAAGTCTCACATCTTCGGTGTTACATTTTCACACTAGATTATTTAAGAAAACAGGGGTTTGTAAGTATGTTTATAGTCTTTAATGAGAATAATAATAAATATAAAATTTTGGTCATTTTGTTGTTTTATTCAAAATTAACTATATAAATAGTAGGAAAATGTAGAAAAATTGCACTCCACTTTTGAACCGGTTTCGGCTCGTCATTTCAATGATTTTATTAACTCAAATGGTCTTTTGGAGTTTGCCATGAAAGGGGCCAGGTTCACTTACTTTATGAAAAAAAAGAAGGAAATTTAGTGAGCTGGATAGAATGTTGGTAAACCCGGGATTCCTTGGTAAAGGGTCTTATGCCTGCTTATCGGCCCTCCCGAGATTTGTATCGGTGACAAATCCATTGAATTTTGGCTCGACCCCTTCTGATTTTAACTCGTGGTTGGGTGTAAATGGTTTTGAGGCAATTATTGTCAAAGCATTGGAAGAGTTTCCAGCTTCGGGTGGAACGTCGGATGCTGACCTGGCTGGAAAGTTAATATTTATCATGGAACGGATTAAAGTGTGGGTCAAGGAAAACAATATAAAACTGGGAGAAGTTAAAAATTTCCAATATGTCCGACTTGGCGGAGATGGATAGAATTCTAGAAAGTAGAGAATTATCGGAAGAAGAGGAGTGCGTTAGGGTGGAATGCTTGAAAAACTTGGCGGAGATTGAAGCTAAGACCTCGAAAGACCTCTAGTAGAAATCTCGTGCTACCTGGGCCTCATTTGGGGATGGTAACTTGACCTTTTTCACTTTTCACTAAAGATTAAGTTAGCAAGCAGCAAGCTTCATGGATTATCATTCGACGACCGTTGGTGTTCTTTTCCGAGACGCATCAAGAAAGTGGTTCACCATTTTTTAGGGTCCGTTTCAAAGAACCGTTGCATGATAGACCAAGACTGGGAAGTTTGCCTTTCAAATCCCTCACGGGGGAGGAGGCAAACAGTCTGATTATTCCATTCTCCAAAGATGAAGTTAAAAAAGCCGTTTGGGATTGTGGAGACGACTAAGCCCCCGGGCCAGACGGTTTTCATTTTAAAATTTTTAAACACTTTGGCATTTTTTGAAGAGGATTTCACCAAGACTATGGAGCATTTTTACGAGGTGGGAGAGTTGGATGATAAAGTTTGTGCTTCTTTCATCACCCTCATCCCCAAGCTCAGAGATCCTAATTCGCTACAGGACTATCGTCCAATTAATCTCTTGGGTTCTATAGGCAAGGTGTTGTCAAAGGTGCTAGCGAATCGGCTGACAAATGTGCTGAACTCGGTCATTTCTCCCAACCAATCGACTTTCATCCAAGGTCGATCCATCTTGGATGGTCCGCTCATGGTGAATGAAATTGCTACTTGGATACAAAAAATACAAAAAAGAAAGGTATGTTTTTTAAAATCGATTTCAAAAAGGCAAACGACCAGCTAAATTGGAATTTTTTGGATGATGTTATGGAAAATTTGCGGTTTTCGGCAATGTGGAGACTTTGGATTTTGGGCATAATCGGATCCGTTCGATCATTCGTGCTCGTTAATGGCACGCCCACCTTCGAATTCCGTTGTGAACGCGGAATAAGGCAAGGGGATCCGATCTCCCCCTTCTTGTTCATTATTGCTATGGAGGCCTTTACGGCTCTCTTGAATGAAGCTGAAAGAAGGGACCCTTTTAAGGGCTTTTCGACGCCAAACAATGGTTTGCAAGGTTGTTAAGGTGTTTTAATATGTTGTCTGGATTAAATATTAACCTTCATAAATCATCTTTAGTGGGTATGGGAATATCTTTGGAAGAGTGTCATAATGCAGCACAAATTTCACATTGCAAAGTGGAGAAGTTTCCTTTTTCCTATTTGGGTTTGAAGGTGGGAGCTCAAATGAGTAGGGTGAATAGTTAGCGACCGGTGCTCGATATATTTGATAGCCAGTTGGCGGGATGGAAAGTGAACTCCCTTTCTATAGGAGGCCGCCTCACTATCCTCAAATCGGTGTTGGAATGCCTTCCAATGTACTTCTTTTCTTTATACAAAATGCTAGAAAAGATTATAAGGATGTTGGAAGCGAAATGACGGAAATTCTTTGGGTTAAGACATGGGAGAAAAAGAAAACGAGTTGTTTAGCTTGGGAGAGGGTGACAACGCCTAAGAAAAATGGAGGATTAGGCCTATGTCCTCTTAAAACGTCTAACTTGGATCTCCTCTCAAAATGGTGGTGGCGATATAAGTGCGAAGACAATGCCTTTTGGAAACAATTGATTTCGGCCATCCATTTCACTCCAAGAACTTGGTCTGCGCTGCCTCTAAATAAGCGTCTAACTGGTACTTAGGCAACCATAGCCAACCTGGATAATTGCCTAGATTGGGAACATACTTCGGTTGCAAAGGAGATAATAGGAAAGCTGGGAGACGGGTCTAACATTCGGTTTTAGCTACATATTTGGGCTTCAAATCAGCCCTTAAGGGACCAGTTCCCTGAGTTGTTTGCTCTTGAATCCAAGAAAGCATGTTATGTGGTTGAGCGGTTGAAGGGGACGAGGGGCGTTAAGGCTTGTGAGTGGGTTTGGAAGCAAAATATAATGGAAAACAATCTAAATCTCCAACTGGCAGAGCTGGAAGAAACTATTAAAATGATTTCATTTTCCGTATCCTCCATGAAATCGCTTATCTCGGGCTCCCTGACGGTCGTACAAAACGAGATTTGGGAGTGGAATTCTTGGGTTCCCCTTAAAGTGAATACTTTCGGTGAAGATTATTTTTGAATCGGCTGTTAACTTCAGAGGTTTTAAGAAGACGAGGCATTTTAATCGGTCCGTGTGTGTGTCCCATGTGCAAGATGGCAAACGAAACAACCGATCACCTGTTCGTGTCGTGTTATGTAGCCTCCATAATTTGGAAAGACATTACCAGGTGGTGTGGCCTAGATCCCTTTGGAGGCGCGACAGTCCAACACTTGTTCCAGATGCATAAATTTGTGACAGGTTCGCACCAGAGAAGGAAAGTCATTCATTCGATCATCACGGTGGCGTGTTGGGTGATTTGGAAAACCGCAACAACCTCTTATTCAATAATGGCATCCTCAAAGTGGACGACATCAGTGGTGAGGTGAAATCTTATAGTTTCATGTGGGTGACAAACCGGGCGAAAAGACTTGTTATGGACTGGAATAGATGAACGATTTTCGATGTATAATTTTGTTTCATATCCGTACTGTTTTCCCTCGCCTAGCTTCTTGCTAGTAGGGAGTGTTTGAACTGAAATTGTCGTTCAAAAAAAATAGTGGAAAAACAAGAATCTTTTTAATAAGAGGGCCACAAAACAGAATTAGCTTTCTTTATAATTGTAAGGCCTAGGGGAATGGTATACCGCCCTTGGCCAACTTGGACACTTTAGTGCCCTCTGGCGCCCCACCCCGAGCCCGCCAAAGTAGGGGCGCTATGGTTGCCTCGCCAACCCAGTAACGACCAATTTAACGGATGGAACGAGGTTGTGGTCAAATCTGACCATTGTGAATGGTCATATTATAAAAAAAAGTTTTTAAAATCTAATATATATACAAACTCAAACACACACCAATCGCAAACTCAAACACACACCAGTCACAAAAAACACATAAATTCTCTCCAATCATTTTTTAAAATGTCATCTCACGCTTCATTCAATTCGTCCAGCTCTTCATCTGACGTTGTTGTCGACGATATGCTTATTCAGTGATGCAGGAGGCGATTAATTATTTCTAAGAAGAAGGCCAATCGTCTACAATGCGTACCAGATGATGACGGGGGTAGCCCAAAACCAAATAAAATGACTTAGACACAATAAAGCTTAAAGGGTTAAAAGGTTCAAAGGTTGAAAATCTGGGAGTTTAGATAAAACAATACGTGAACAGTAAATAGTCACATCTCTGATAGCTTCACCAACTTTCCCAGCCGCAAAAGTAACACAAGATCACATAACACAGTCTTTTATCCGCAGGTCAAAAGGCTTTAACCCCCAAAAGGGTAAGTCCCCCACTGCAAGCATGTTCACTAGTCAACAGCTTCCTCTTTGAGCTAAGGCTTTCCCTAAAAATGTGACACTTCATTTAGTGCTGAGGGCATTCTCGATCAGCTCTGATACCAGCCGAATCTCTGGTCATTGTTCTCGAGTACTTGTTCTATGCAAGTCACTCTCCATCACATTCAACACACACATTCTTATTGCTCCCACATCCGAAACTGAACACGTTTCAGTGGAGGATCCCGAGCAAACAACAAAATCAAACTAGTGAACCTCTCTCCATGTCTTGCAAACGTGGGGGGACCCCACGACCTGCGTTAGGAAAAATCGAACCCTTCAACCCTTTTGCCTAACCAGCCTCGCTACTAGCACTGGTCTATTATCTGTTGCATCAACAAGTTGGCGCCCACCGTGGGGCTATGCCACTAATTTTCTTTAAAAGAGCTAGTAGTGTAGCTCCATTCTGTTGAAATCAGCATGTCGGAAAGTAAATCTCCGGGAGAGGTGAATTAGGTTCCAAATACCTCTACCCCAAGCACTGGCCAAGCTCACGTGGCTATACCAACGTCTTTCTCGACACCGGGGAGCACTCCCGAGTTTCTCACTTTCCACACTCCAACTCCATCTAGATCAAGGGTCCCTTTCCCTAATGTCGGTGTCTCAAACACCCCCTCACATGTCGAACTTACCCCTAAAGGGGTCGCCAACAATTTCCTGGGGTTGAGGTCTCTCCTCAACCAATATGTGAGTAGAGATAGAGACAAGGGAGTGAGGATTCGTTTGGACTATGACGAACCAGAACTGACACTATCTCCTGGACCACCCATCCCTCCTTTTGCAAACTCACAAACTTCTGCATCTAGGGATGAGGCTGGTCCCAGTAATCCTCTTCCAAATCCTAACCCATACCTGTACACGAGGCCAAATCCAACAACATTTCCTATTTTCTCTTCCCAACCAGCTACAGCCGGTGCTCCACTAGGGCACGAGCTGACTTTGGACCAGCTCCTACAATCTCCAGCAGCAAGCCTTCCACCCTCAACAACAACTGCATGGGAACAAGCTTTGTCTGTACTCCCCTTGGCATGAAGTGCCGTTATGAGCACTCCTTTGGGAGTTAGTTGCCCGGTTTCACCTAGAAGCCTTAAAGGCTTCAACCTTATTCCCCAGATGATGGCCAGCTTCCCGTGGCACCACTTTATTAATCAGGTGTTGGCCACTCAAGGGAACAATAATAACAGTAGCAACATGGGTGCAAGGCTTGAGGAAGATTTGGCCAAGTCTTACAAGCCAAGTAATCTCTCGTGCTTCTCACAGCAAATAGCCGATTATGATTTTCAAACGAAGATCAAGATGCCATCCCATATCAAGACGTATGATGGGACTGAGGATCCGGAAGATCACCTTCAGATCTTCATTGGTGCCACCAGAATCGAGAAATGGTCAAATGCTGAATGCTGCCTTATGTTTATGCAAACTCTAGTTGGTTCAGCCCGGATATGGTTCAACGATTTGCCTGCCAGAAGCGTTCGAAGCTTCGATGACCTAAGTAAAGGGTTTTTGGCCAATTTCTCACAGCAAAGGCGATACGTCAAAGATGCTACATTAATCTTTCAGATAAAACAAAGGGATGACGAAAGCCTTCGAGAGTTCATTGAAAGGTACAAGAAGGAAGGTCTCACATATGTAGGGGCAGACGAAAAAATGAGAGTGGCCGGGTTTATGAACGCCATTACATCCAAATATCTCACAAGAGATTTCAACAAATCCCTGCCCAAGACCTTGGAAGAAGCTCTCGAAAGGGCTGAAGCCCACATCAGAGCAGAGGAGGCCGTAGACATTAAAGAGCAAAGAAAAAGGGGATCAAGCTGGCGAGGCAACAGCCCGGCTAGGAAAAGGGGAAGCTTCCATTCTGATGACAGACGCCAAAAGGGTTCAGATCAGCGAAGGCCTGAAGGCCAGAACCCTTCCAGCAGGGAAATGGCATGAGCTTCACACCCCTCACCAAGACCCTTCAAGAGATTCTTGCCACAGAGGAAGTAAAGCAATGCTTTCGACCTCCAAGACCTCTCCCCAAAAGCAAGGGGAATGAGAATTCCACCCAATTCTGTGAATTTCATGAAGAAAAGGGCCACCATACTAATGATTGCTTTCAATTAAAGAAGAGGATTGAAGAGGCCATCAAATCCGGGGAACTTGCTCACTTGGTGAAGGGGGTGAGGGATAAGATGGCCGAAGGAAAGGGCAAGGAAGTTAACATGGTGGATTTTGATGGAAAGTTTCCTCACAAACGACAGAGGTTGGAAGCTTGGGAGCTTCAGTGTGTTTGTTTCCATCCAACAGAAAAGAACCCACTTTCAAACCCCCTTGTTGTTGAAGCAACTGTGGGTACACTACAAACAAACAAAGCATACATAGATACTGGTGCAGCCACGGAAATCATGTTTGAAAAGTTCTTCAACCGTTTGAGCAATGAGGAACGTTCGAAGCTTCAACCCTCAGGAACCTCCATAAAAGGTATTGCAGACATACCTCTTAAGCCTTTAGGGAAACTAACCCTTGATGTTCGTTTCAACGTAGGCAAGATGGAAAGAGTTCAACCTCTCACTTTTGTGGTCATCAATATACCTTCAAACTATGATGTGTTCATAGGAAGGCCAGGGCAGTGTGCCTTCTACATGGTTGTTTCTGTTGATCATGGCACTGTCAAGTTTCCTACCGAGAGGGGGAATGCAACCCTTCAACCTACTCAAGAGGCCTACATGGTTGAAGGTGAAAGCTCCAAGAATGAAGAAGACAGGCAAAGGCTGATCATAAACCCTAAGTATCCTGAGCAAAGGATAAGGGTAAATCCAAGCCTTTCACAAGAAACCCTCTCATATCTCGAAAAATTGTTGGTACACTATAGTGATGTCTTTGCCTGGTGCCCGGAAGATATGACGGGTATCCCTCGAAGCATTGCTGAGCATGAGTTAAGAATACCACCTGATGTCAAGCCTGTTGTCCAAAAGAAGCGGAGTCTAGCACTTCAAAGAAGCTTGGCTGCATGCCAAGAGGTTGAAAAGCTTGTGTCGGCCGGCATTCTCCGGGAAGTTAAGTATCAATCCTGGGTTGCAACCCAGTCATGGTTCGAAAGCCTGGCAACTCTTGGAGAATGTGCATAGACTTCAAAGACTTGAACAAGGCTTGCCCTAAAGATTGTTACCCGTTGCCATAAATTAATCTCAAGGTTGACTCCCTCACTGGTTACCCTTTCAAGTGTTTCCTTGATGCTTACAAGGGTTACCACCAAATTCTCATGAAGGAAGAAGATGAAGAGAAAACCGCCTTTCACACGGATAAAAGAATCTTTTGCTACCAAAAGATGCCTTTTGGTCTCAAAAACGCGGGTGCAACCTACCAACGCCTAGTTGACAAGGCTTTTGCTAGTCAAATTGGCAGGAACATGGAAGCATATGTTGATGATTTGGTCATCAAGAGCAAAACGGAATACCAAATGCTTGATGACATCCAAGAAACCTTCAAGAACCTAAGGAAGGTCAACATGAAGCTCAACCCTGAAAAATGCTCATTTAGGTTCGAGGAAGGAAAGTTTCTAGGACACATTGTGGGTAAACAAAGTATAAAAGCCAATCCAAACAAGGTGAAAGCTGTTCTTGAAACCAAGCCACCAAGAAGCAAAAAAGAGGTAGAAAGCCTAAATGGGAAGCTTGCAGCCCTGAAGCGTTTCACCTCAAAATTGGCTGAAAGGTCTTTACCTTTCTTCAAAACGCTCATGGGATGCTCTGACAAGAAGGACTTCAAATGGACTGATGAGGCTGAAGAAGCCTTCAACCAGATGAAGAAACACCTAGCTTCTCTACCTGACATTGCAGCCCCGGAAACGGGCGAATTGATCTCGGTATACCTTTCAGTTACTGAAGAAGCAATAAGTGCGGTCCTCACCATTGAACGAGACAAAGTTCAGGTACCCGTTTATTTCTTCAGCAAAACTCTAAAATTGGCTGAAATCAAGTATCCTCCCTTGGAAAAACTTGCTCTAGCCCTAGTCCAAACGGCTAGAAGGCTTCGAAGGTATTTCCAAGCACACCCCATACAGTTGGTCACCGACCAACCAATAAAAAGTGTGCTTGAAAAACCGGAGAATTCAGGACTATTAGCCAAATGGGCTGTTGAACTCGGTGAACATAACATCACCTATGTTCCCAGAAAAGCCATCAAAGCCTAGGTCTTGGCTGATTTCATAGTAGAAGTCCCAAAACAAACAACTGCTGAAGTAAACACAGCTGTCACTGAACCTTCAGACCTTGAAGCCTAGAAGGTTTTCACCGATGGGGCTTCAAGCGTTGAAGGGTTAGGGGCCGGTCTCATTCTAATAAACCCGGAAGGGTTAGAATTCACGTATGCTCTTCGATTTCATTTTCAGACCACCAATAACGAAGCTGAATACAAAGCACTGATAGCCGGTTTAAGATTAGCCGAGGAAATGAAGGTCCAAAAGCTTGAAGTCTTCATGGACTCGTTGTTGGTGTCAAGCCAAGTGAATGACAGTTATGTTGCAAAGGAACCTAACATGAAGAGGTACAAGGAAAAATCCAAAGAACTGATGAACACGTTCCAAACGTGTACCGTCAAGCAAATTCGCAGGTCTCAAAATAAGAAAGCCGATGCTTTGAGTAAACTCGCTTCCCTCACTTTTACCCACCTCACTAAAAAGGTGTTGGTAGAAGTATTGAAAACTCCATCAATTGAAGAATTGGAAGTTCAAGACGTAATCACCGAAGAAGGTCCCAATTGGATGACTCCAATTAAGAAATTCCTCAAAAATGGTGATTACTTGCTGATCAAAAAGAGGCTGAAAGGGTTAAAATCAAGTCTAGACAGTACGTGTTGCAAGGTGAAATTATCTACAAGAAGGGTTACCTTGCACCCTTCCTGAGATGTGTTGGTCCCGAACAAAGCCAGTATTTAGTCAAAGAGGTTCATGAAGGGATATGCGGAGCCCATTTTGGAGCAAGAATGGTGGTTGCCAAACTTATGAACCTTGGGTATTTTTGGCCCTCCATGCACCGAGACACCACTGAGCAACTAAGAAAGTGTGATTCCTGCCAAATTCATGCACCAGTCCCAAAAAGTCCCAAGCATGATCTTGTCCCGATAACCTCGGCATCGCCATTTTATAAATGGGGAATGGACATCATTGGCCCATTCCCACCAGCCAAAGGTGGAGTAAAATTCTTGTTAGTGGCCATAGACTACTTCACCAAGTGGCCTGAGGTTAAACCACTTGCAAAAATCACGGGCAAGCAAGTCATTGACTTCGTTTAGGAAAACATCATTTGTCGCTATGGATTGCCAGGAGTGCTTGTCACCGATAATGGAAAGTAATTCGCTGAGAAGCCTTTTAGCGTTTGGTGCAAAGAGTTCAGAATAACCCAGGCTTTCAGCTCAGTGGCATATCCACAATCAAACGGTCAGGTTGAAAGGATGAACCGAAGCATAGTTGAAGGAATCAAAGCCAGATTGGGAAGATATGAAAGTAATTGGCTCGAAGAATTGCCAAGTGTTCTATGATCCATAAGAACAACAGAAAAAACAAGCCACAAAAGAACACCTTACAGCTTAGTGTTTGGATCTGAGGCCGTGATTCCAGCTGAAGTAGGAGTTGTAACACAAAGAACGGTCAACATGGATCCCGAAGCAAACCAAAAAGAGACCATGTTGAACTTACAAATCCTAGAGGAAGCACGAGACCAAGCTGCAATTCAAGAAGCCAAGTACAAGCAAACGATGGAAGCCTATTACAACAAAAGAGTCAAATATGAACGCTTCAAGCCAGGAGACCTGGTGCTTAGAAACAATGAGGCTAGTAAGAAAGAAAACAAAGGAAAACTTGGCCCAAAATGGGAGGGGCCATATACAATCCTTGAAGCACACAAGGGTGGATCCTATAAACTAGCAGACTCAGAAGGTAAAAGGCTTCCAAGACACTGGAATGGAAAACCCTTGAGAGGTTCCATGTGTAATCAAGAAAGATTGGTTTGTATTTCACAAAGTTGTATTTCAAGAGTTGATCGCCTTTTGTAACACAATATCTCTTGAATGAATGATGATGTTTTATCAAATTTGTCTTTCTATCCTAAAATCAGGTTGAGAACCTAGCAAGAAACTCCATGGCAAGGGCCATGTAAGGGGATGAGCTCCCAGGCCATATTGCTCAATAGGTTCAAGGGTTAAATGAACCTATATAAGGGGTGAGTTCCTAAATCAATACAACTCCATGAGACTTATTATTGAAAACAAAGTTGTCTCATAGACGGGTTTGAACAGCCTACATCAAATGTTCCTTAAGCCTCAGAAAAAGTATCAAAAAACAGGCTTACGAAATAAAACCAAACTAAGAAAGATGATGAATAGGATAGGTGCTATGTCTTCTTGTTAAAAATACCAAGGATAAGTGACTGCAGCACTGAACCCTTTAAGGTATGAAAAACATAAAGACAACACAAACCCAACAAAGACAATACAATAAAGATAAGAATAATCCAAGGGACAATGCAACAACATGAGTAAAAAGGTTACACACAATACAAAACTCAAACATACAAACCAAGATATCAAGTCAAAGAAGTAGCCGGAAGCCTTGAAGGCTTCAAGCTATACACATCCAAACAGACAGAAGCCTTGAAGGCTTGAAACCAACCAAGTTGCCTTATCAAAACAGGCACAAGCACAAAAAACACGACACAAGGCAAATAGTAGAAACTTAGTAGCATAATAAAGGAAGCCTGAACCGGCTTCCAAGCATCCAAACGATTTAAAACAAGCCTTAGTGGCTTGCAAATCTAGGAAATTATTCAAATGGCCATCAAGGCCTAACCACAACCACATAACAGGAACCTTAAGGGATCCTACAAAACCTAAGATTATTTAAGTTAACATACAAACCACAAATTGTTTTCAAGGGTGCTAAGAAAGCTAAGAATGTCCATCAAGCATCAGCAGGAGGCTTGGAAGCCCCGGAACCATCACTTTTAACCTTCTTTGATTTCTTTGACTTGTTAGCTTTCAAGCCACCATCACCACCTACTGCTGAACCTTCCAAGCTCGCATCCTTAGAAGCATCAAGTCCTCCTGAAAGGGTATCTTCACTATCTCCTGAATAAGATCGCTTTCTTGAAAGGGAACCGAGGCACAAACTTTTTCGTTAAGACCATCCGGTTTTAGCTCCTGCAAGACAGAGAGGGGCTTACCAAAACAAGTAGAAACCTGATTAACATACGGGTAGGTCAGCCTTTCCATCTGTTCAACATAACCCTTGAAGACCTCAGAAGCTTCAGGACGATATATGGGAGACTTTTCTAAAGGATGACCAGACTCACGAAGCTTGTAACCGGCAATGAGACCTTGATGTTTCCCCAAGTTGAGCAATTTGGCATAAACTTCTCCAAGGGAAGAATTAAACTCCTTGGAGTGAAGAAGGTAAGTAACAACTTGCTGGAAACCTTGCTCAATAAGCCATTGGTTATCACTGGTGGCTTGAGAAACTGAAGCCTTCAGGCCTTCCTTCTCTTCTTCAAAGGCTCTCTATTGAACAATCAAAGCCTCCCTATCAGCCTTTAGCTTCAACCGATCGGCTTCGAAGCTTTTCTTGAGATCATTTATCTCAATTTCATGCCTTCTAGTCAATTCACCAACCTTTTTGACCCAGGCCTCTTCTTTCTTGGCAAACCCATCAATTTCTTTCTTCATTGCAGCCATCGAAGACTTCATTTTCTCCTTCTTCTTAGAAAAATCCTCATACTTCTGCATGCCCTTCTGAAAATGGGTAACACCCTCAGCAACCAAGGCAGAAAGGTTGCAGGAGCTAAGCATCAATCTTGATATGAAATGGTCACTTTCCATTTCAGAGATGGCACCACGAATGCCAGGAGGAGCAAAGTGAGCTAGCACATTAGCACAAACAGTAGGATCTTTAAAACTATCACCAACCTTCACAGTCCAATCATGCACATAAACCTCATCCTCGTTCAACCATTCAACGTCCCTGCTCGATGAACCTTGAACAGGAGTAGTCATAACCTTCTTGGCTGAAGCCTTCTTCTTGCCATGAACAACCAACTTCTTCTTCTTCTCAACATCCACATCAACATCTCGACCTTCGGAAGCCTCAATATCATCACTCAATTCCACTGGTTCAGAAGAAGTGGATTGAGGTGCACCCTTCAACAAACGGCGAGTAGATCGACGGGTTGAAGCCTTGGGAGCAGCAGGCTTAGAAAAATCCTTAACGTTGGAAACACTAACATAGCCAGCATCCTCAAACCTCTGTTCTATACCCCTAGCAACAGCACCATCCCCTTCAGCGGCTTGGACATCCGTAAAAGCAATGTCAGATGTATCATCACTCTTGATAAAGTCCAAAGCAGACATGACTGCAAAATGTTTCAAAAACAAAAAACAAATAAGTCACCAAATAAAGACGTTCCAAAAAGACAAAACAAGAAAAAAGCATACTCTGGCCATTCCTCATAAGAACCGGATCCCGATTGGCCTTTTCCCACAATTTACTAACCCCTAACAGAACTAGCAAATGTTCAGGGAAAGGACGAACCCTTGAAGGGCACTCTCGGATGGCTTTAAGAAAAACTCCATTCAAATCGGATTCGGAAGGTTCTGGTTCATTGAGAACGGCATCCGGGTGCCTCCACACCATTTTGAAGGGGATAATAGAATCAGAAACCCAGAAAAAACGATCGTTTCAAGTACCAAGTGTGGTAACCATGGAAGAGATCAAACAAGTATCAACCTTGGATGTTTCAAAGGTGAACCAATCACCGTTTTTTACCAAACGAAAAAACCGGCGGAACAATAACAGCGAAGGGTTATAACCACAGGCACGGCATAAAACCTCGAAGTGTAAAACCCTAGTCATGCCCTTCGGATGAATTTGACCAAAAGAAACCCGATAATACTCCAAAACATTCAATACAAAGAGCGAAAAAGGATGACGAAGGTTGGAAAATTCAAAGTGACGACAATATAAAGCAATCGAACCAGGGGACATTGATCAACAGATTTATCACAACCCGGTGCAACCGGATTAAACTTAAGGCCAATGCCCCAATCAATACAAAAGTTCTCCACTTCCTCTTGGGTGAGGCATGAAAAACTAACGGAAAGATCCTTCCGTGCACCCATGATCAAAATAAAGAACAAGTAAAGCAAACAAAAGAAACCGGAACTAACCTGGAAAACGGAAGATGGAATATGGAGGAAACTTGAGAGAAAATGAAAGATTGTTGTTTGTCTTAAACAATAAATGAAAAATAAAAACTAATAGAAGTTATGATTACATAACAGTTATTAACCTGCCCTCTGTAAAAACCACCGACCAATAAACTGCCACACATCAATCAAATCAGTTGTCAGTTTTGAAATTCAAAAAATTCTCAACTGTTCTCAAGCCTTCAAGCCTTTAAGCAATAAAAACAAATGTGCAAAAGTCAGAAGTCTTTGAGCTCAGTTCCCAAAAACCTCTGACTTGGAGGGCTGATGACGGGGGTAGCCCAAGACCAAATAAAATGACTTAGACACAATAAAGCTTAAAGGGTTAAAAGGTTCAAAGGTTGAAAATCCAGAAGTTTAGATAAAACAATACGTGAACAGTAAATAGTCACATCTCTGATTGCTTCACCAATTTTCCCAGCCGCAAAAGTAACACAAGATCACAGAACACAGTCTTTTATCCGCAGGTCAAAAGTGTCACACCCCCAAAATACCACAAGCGGAATCACCACGGGGCGTGTGACGTACCAGGATCCAAGCCACCAATCACGTTGAACTCATAAATATAATTAAAGAAAACTTCCATTCATTACGTAAAGTGTTATAAACATTACATATCATTCATTGAATACAGCGGAAGCATAACCCATTTGTTAAGTGTTTCGTAAACCATGTGTACATAAACCAGTAAGTTTGTATTGAGGTTCCCTACATTTCGACCCATGACCACTCCAGCCTCCCAGACAGCAAGTTCCAACAATATGCACCTAAAGGCCTGTAAGGCATGTAAGAATGAGTCAACAACAAAGTTGAGCGAGTTCACAATTGGTTGTCCATTTTAAAGTTGTTCCAAAAACCACGAGTTCATTCAAAAACCATGAGTTATCCAATTCATTGTTTCCCAAACCATAACCAGTGGGGGCTACCCCATGTTATCCACTAGACCCGTTACCATATCGACTACTGACTGAAGTAAGTTGGTGCCCTAGCGTCAATGTCTATCATCATTGACGTGCCCAGATCCATTAGTTCACGCCCGTCCTCTACGGCACGGTGTGAGGCTTGTCAAACCTAAATAGCGCTATCTAACTAATGACACGCTCGCCATTGGCCCGGTGATTAAGTCGATACAAAAATGAGGGACTTCATGATAGAGATTTTGGTCTAGTATCAATGTTATCACCCTTCAATAAAGAGGATGTGGTACGTGTCCCCAAACCAGGAGATCAAGCAGGTTCCGATTATATCCTTAGTACATGTTATCACCCTTCAATAAAGAGGATGTAGTACGTGTTCTAAACCAGGAGGTCACGCAGTTTTCGATTAAATCCTTTACCCATTCCCAACCACCGGGAATCCCATGCCTTGTAGAAAATGTGAACTCACCTTGGTTTGCTCGGTAAGAGTATCTACTTGTTTACCAGTTGATCAAACACGTCCTAACATGGTTACCGACACAATCAGTTTCGGGTGCACATAATCCACATACTACACGTACAAATAGTTCATGCATCCCCTATTCACATAACACGCCATTAAGTTACATATAGCACACACGTGTAATTCGTGTCATAACAGTTAATCTATCAACCAGTGTCACCAAATAATCACTTAGCATGAACTCGGTTCATAAGGGGATTCATCTCATGGTTTCATATTTACAAGACATTTAGCACTTAACTCTTCAACAAAAGGACACATCAACTAATCAAGTTAATATTTCACCTAGGCTTGGTGTGGCCTGTGACAATATTATACCCATTATGATTTGCTTGCGGCCCATTCCCTTAATACCCAAACCAACCGATCATAACTGGGTCCACTACCGTTAACAGTTAGTTATTCAACCGATTGTAAATCATAAAGTCATCACTTAATTCACAATATTCATGTGGGCTACCTACAATCTCGTATCACTAGCATACAAGACAAGCAACAACCTAATCAGCCCATCAAAACATGGTGCGGCCCAGCACCAAATTCAGAAAGTGTGTACGTGTGTGCACGTGGCCCATCAAAGCCCAAACAGTATGCTATAACTCAAATAATATACGACGAAACTCCCATGTTTCGTCTTTACCGGCTCCGAAGAAACCCCCGTGTTTCGTCTCACAAGTTCCGATGAAACCCCCCCCCCCCATGTTTCGTTGCAACCAGCTCCGGCGAAACTCCCTCTGGTTCACGTAACCGACAGTGAACAATTCCACAATTTCAACAAACATCAATCATTATACGATTATGCCTATTAATCACATATTTTTGTTAATCATTCAAGATCCTTGTTCAACACAAATCGAAACATATTGTGACTCAGCATTCACTCAACATTATACCCGTTTGAATCATCACATATCAATTTATCAAGTTTATATCAATTTATCAGGTTTATACTAACAAGCAACCCTACATTCTAATTTAGTTTCCTCGATAACACAATAACATCAACAAGTATAACACAATCCACAGTTATAAAGACGATCAACGTAGGATTTAGGATTAACACACATACCATGAAATAGAGGGTGCACGAAAAGGAGATCTTCTGATCCGCAAAAAGCTTCGACAAGGAGAGGGGGTGTCTATCGTCGCAAATCAGGGAAGGGGTAGGGTTTGTTATATTATGATTGTTTGAGATGTAGGGAAGTTACGTACCATCCACATATAATACCAATTTCTAAACAAGTGGGCCGATCCCACTATAAGGCTCAATGTAGTATTTGGGCTCCAAGAAAACTGGCCCGAGGAGGAGAACTGGGCCGAAGCCCTTATGACGAAACTAACCCTCGACGAAATACCAAACCTTTCGTCGCACTAGTCTTGGTGAAAGACTTTAACTTTCGTCGAGTATTGTGACATGGAAATAATCAAATATAACACACATAAGTTTAACATGGAAATACTTGATAAGTAACTTTAATTAAATTATCCAAACACTACACAATTCCTAATCTTTCATTCACTCATCAAACATTAAAATAATTCATTTATCATAACCCAAGGGTGCACATTTTACAACACAATGAATCATGAAAATACAGTTCCACAGTTCGTCAAATATGCATCAACAGTTCATCAAATATGTATCAACAGTTAATCAAATATGCATCAGTTACAACACAAACAATTATGAGAAGATAGTGTGGAACAAGTAACGTGTCAAGGAAAGGCCTTGAAAGTTCGGGTTGTCACATCATCCCCAACTTGAAAGAAATTTCGTCCCGAAATTTAGCACGTAGTTACTGAGGAAGCTAGTTAGGTTGTGTGGTTTTCTGGTTTTCCTGGGGTGTCACAAAAAGGCTTTAACCCCCAAAAGGGTAAGTCCCCCACTGCAAGCATGTTCACTAGTCAACAGCTTCCTCTTTGAGCTAAGGCTTTCCCTATAAATGTGACACTTCATTTAGTGCTGAGGGCATTATCGATCAGCTCTGATACTAGGTGAATCTCTGGTCATTGTTCTCGAGTACTTGTTCTATGCAAGTCACTCTCCATCACATTCAACACACACATTCTTATTGCTCCCACATCCGAAACTGAACACGTTTCAGTGGAGGATCCCGAGCAAACAACAAAATCAAACTAGTGAACCTCTCTCCACGTCTTGCAAACGTGGGGGACCCCACGACCTGCGTTAGGCAAAATCGAACCCTTCAACCCTTTTGCCTAACTAGCCTCGCTAATAGCACTGGTCTATTATCTGTTGCATCAACACCAGACAAGAGCCTCTAGAACGATATCGGTTAGGTGCTCATGAACATTTACTGCACGATTATTTTTGTGAAAATCCGTTGTACGATGATGCACAGTTTAGGTGTTGGTTTCGTATGAGCCGTCGTCTTTTCTTAAGAATTTCTAATGATCTTGCGGCCGAATTCCATTTTTTCACACAAAGAGAAAGTGCTAGTCAGAAAATTGGTTTCTCTGGAATACAAAAGTGTACTGCCGCGATTCGGCAACTTGCGTACGGCACAGCGAGTGATGCGTGGGATGCATATTTAAGGATGTCGGCCAGAAGTTGTCGTGATTGTCTTGAAAATTTCTGTGAAGGTATTTTATTTTTATTATTATTATTGTTATTGTTATTATTATTATTTTTATTATTATTATTATTATTATTATTATTATTATTATTATTATTATTATTATTATTATTATTATTGTTGTTGTTTTTGTTATTATTATTGTTATTGTTATTGTTATTATTATTATTTTTATTATTTATAGTTTATTAACACTATTATATTAGGTGTTAACTTTCTTTACCGGAGGCGATATTTGAGGATGCCAACCGCTACCGACGTTCCACTTTTATTCGAGGCCCATCAGCGGATACACAGGTTTCCTGGGATGTTGGGTAGTCTTGATTGCACGCACTGGGAGTGGGCGAAGTTCCACTATTAAAAAAGAGATGGTCTATCATTGCCCAGCCGTCGAGTATACTTGAAAAAAAGAGTAAAATGAGAAACATCATGTATACGTGCATCATCTTGCATAACATGATATTGGAGGTTTCGGGCTGAGCGTTTTGTGGAGAAAGTTACGATGAAGGTAACCATCCGACGAACCCACTACTCATATACGACGAACCCACTACTCATATACGCTCAAAAAGAAGTTATCCGAGCGAGGATACGTGACAGGGACACACACCATAACCTTCGAGTTGATCTGACCGAGCACCTATGGTTTTATCGTGAACAAGGAGGAGACGACGAGTGATTTTTTTTAGTGACATTGTATTTTTTATTTAAATTATGACATTGTATTTTTTTTATTTAAATTATGAGTTTTATATTTTTTTTCTTGTTATTTAAATTTAAATAAAAATAATTAGGTAATAATAATGGGGGCTTTAAACCATTGCATGCAAACTAAAGGGAAGGGCTTTAAAGCCTTCTATGTGACATGGCGCTAATATGGATCTAACGTGGCGTAATAAAGCCCATAGGGGCTTTAAACCACATCCCCTAGCCTAATTGAATATCAATAATTTTTGTTTTTATCCGTGTTGCATATGAAAAAAAAAATGATTGTTGTTTTGCTTGGTATTACTTTTGTCATTAAAGAATTAAGTTAATATTTTTTATTTATATAAAATATCTAATAAAGAAAACATCTCTACTTAATTAAAAAAATGTTTATAAATTATAAAATTGGTGGGAAAAATAGAAAGACTTGAAAGAATTAATAAATCAAAAGGTCGAAGAAGGTCAAATTAAAAAGAAACAAATATAACAAAACATTAAGACATTTTATGTATTGATGTGTGAAAATTGCATTTCAGAAAGTTTTAAATTTAGGACTCAACAAATAAATCACATACATATGGTAAGTATACCGATCGCAATGTAGTATATCCGATAAGATTGGATATCGAACCTAAGGACTCTATGCAAGCACTCTCAATAAACAACCATCTTCGAATAAATGTCAATTTTTAAAATATATTTTTGGGGTTTTAATTATCTAATTATTAACTAATATTCTTAACTAATAACCTGCCACGAATACTAAGATGAACTAAACTGGGTCGAAATCAAATGGTGTAAAGAAATTACCTAGGCGTACGATCCTACTAGTAAACTCGCACACTCTCGGAATTTGATATGTTTTTTTAAAAATACGTCTAATAAGGGTTTGCTAACACACACTAGATCTCCTCCAGGTCTCACTAATGCTACCCGACAATCCCAAACTAAGGATTTAAAATATAACGGTTTAATGGTTTTGGTTCATCTCCCGGTCTCACCTACTAATATGTTAAGGTACCCAAGAAAAGATCTCCTTACGGTCTCACTAATCACAATTCATCAGGATGAAAAGAGGTAATCTATCAATTTATGGTGTTAACTTGTAATGCTAGGATCTAAAGGCTAATAGTTCGGATCTTCTCCCGGTCTCACCTAAACTCGTATACTATAGAGCTAGACAAACCAATACCCTATCTCCTCCCAATCTCGAAGGCAACAAAGCACTATTTTAGCTAAGACAGTACTCGTTCCTAGGGTTTTTCATAGACAAGAAACCACGAGCTCGGTTCACAAACACGAAGTAAGTGATAAACATATGAAACTTATATAAAATAATACGGAACTAATTAATAAAAATTCATGAGAAACTAATATATAATCCGAGTCAAACAAAGCACGCATACGTATTAAAGTCGAACAATAAAATAATTCTTTACCAAAGCATTAAATATATAAAAATCAAATAATACAAACCGAGAGTATAATACGAGTCTAACTAATATTCACCATGACCCAAAGTAGTTCAAGAAAATTACCAAGCTCATGGTGATTAAAAATGAATAAACAAAGTTTAATAAATTCGAGAACATCATGTTTAATAAACGAATAAACAAACTTTTAACGTTAATATTTAACCGTTTGCAAACTTGTATCTTCAAATAATCTTCAATATCGATCCCAAATTTCGTTCCTCGTTCACAACCTTCGTAACAGTAGGTTCTTCCTCTTTTTTTTTCAAATATGTATATATATATATATAGTTTTTAGGAGTTTCAGTATTATATTATACATATTAAACTAAAGTTGCCATGAATAGTGATTTTTTTATTTTTAAGCAATTGTTTTAATTTTCTTAATAATATTTTATTTATCATATATTTTTATTATTTTTCTAACAACTTGCGTTCTATGTTTATTTTTTAACATTGCAGTATAAATCTATTGAAAACGGATAATGTGCCACTATCGTACTAAATCGAACCAAAACTGATTGTTTTTCTTTCAACATTGCAGTATAAATTTTATTGAAACGGATATTGTGCCCCTATATGTATTGGTACTAATATTTATTTATATTGTGTTTGCTTCCGATAAACCAATATTTATTTATGTTGTTTTTGCTTTTGATAAATTGACATCGTATCGTTACCACATCATACCGAACAACATCGGTACCTGTACATGTACTCATTTGTATGGTTTCTGTTTGGTAATGAGTTTTATGCCGCTACTGTAGTTAACCAAATCGAAACCGACCAAACCACATCGGTATCGGTACCGGTACTTATTTTTATTGCTTTTGCTTGCTATAAACTGACGTATCCTACCGAACAAGATTGGTATATGTACCTGTATTCATTGTTATGGTTCCCGGTTCTGATATTTTTATTTATACAACTCCGTTTGCGATTATAAACGGATATCATTACAATACCGTGACGATCTGAAGTGATTGATACCGTGCGGACAACATCGTTGTCGGTACCAGTGTTCGTTTTTTTCGTTTTCGATAGATGTAAAACATTGTTGATTTATATACCGAGTGCATGTATCGTACCAGTACTATAACGAACCTAAACAACACTGATCAAATGTCCGCGATAACGAACCGCCGCAACGCGCGAGGAAACAACCTAGTTGTATATTAAATCAAATATAACTTCCTAAGATTGGGCTTGTTTAGGTGAATTGCTAAAGAGATTAATGGGCTGCTCTCATTCATCATAGGGCCGGGCTTGTTTAAAGGCTTTGTGTCTCTTGGGGAGTGATCAAGGTTCAATTCCTGACATGTGGTAAAATTTGGTGTAATTTAAGAGTAGTGTTATGTAACTTTTGTCGTTCACAAAAAAAAATATAAATAAAGTAACAATGGCACTATGGTAATTACCCTTATTTCATTCAGGGTAATACTGTAATTTCGCATGCACATTGATTGACCATACCTCTGCTCTCTCTTTTCACATGTGTGCGGTCAAAATTAAGTCAACCACAAAATATATATATATATATATATAAATAAATAAAGTAACAATGGCACTATGGTAATTACCGTTATTTCATTCAGGGTAATACCGTAATTTCGCATGCACATTGATTGACCATCCTCTGCTCTCTCTTTTCACAGCAAGTGCCCATCAAAAACTTTAAGAAAATTACACTTTCAGTCCCTTGACTTCTATGTCCAGCTCTCAGGTGCTCCTTTTTTTGTAAATGGTTACCCCGGTGAATTTTATACCAACCAAAACCAAATAAAACAAGTGAAAGGCAGAAAAACCTCTCAGTTCTCAAGTATGACATGCCATACCAGAGTCAACAAAGCAACCCCCACAACGGGTAAACACATACATAGACTAGACAAGGTGAAAAATCATCACCAACTCATTAAAAAAAAACAATTAATTATTAGCCGCAATCGTTATCAGCAACCAAGAAGCCACGAGGCAGAGCCCACTCTTGCAAAACTTGCATCGTGCTTGAGGAAGTCTTGAATCTCATAGAATGAAGTTTGAACCGCACCGTCGAAAGAATGACTTCGACCAATAAGCTAGACTTTCTTTTCTTGGATGAAAACAACCTTCTATTTCTTTCTTCCCATACAAAGTAAGCTGATGAACTCACAACTATCTTTGTTATAACATGCTTAGCTATATCCGATGCAGAAATCCCCAACAAATATTGAAAAATTGAGTTCCAATCATCACTTATATCAGCCATACCTACTTTCCCTTTAACACCATTCCAAATTTCCTTAGAATAACTACACTCGAAGAACAGATGGTCGTGCGAGTCCGGACAAGATGAACACAATGAACAACACATAAGGTTAAAGTTTGCATTACCCGAAGAGTTCCATCTACTTATAATATCTTGCGTCTTCAACTTTTTTTGCACCAGAAGCCACATTAGAAACGAGTGACGGGGTATAGCCTGCGGAAACCAAACGAGCTTGGCCCAAGGAACCTCAATCTGCCTGAACCGAATAGCATCCCAAACCGTCGCTGTGTTAAACTCCACAATTTGACCTGAACTTGTTTTCCATTCCAGTCTATCTTGTCTCGTCTGATCCATTGTAACAATCTGAAGCTGAGCAAGAGCAGGATATCGAGCCGTCCACACGTCTGGCCAAAGCCATTCTCCATGTTCACAAACCTCCGCAAATTTAGTAGTCATACTGAATCCAGCATTAGCTATCATCCTCGGCGTAATCATTCTCGCTATCGGACATATGTCATCCCATTTGTCAAACCAAGCAAACGTTCTCACACCATTTCCCACGTTTATCCATATATGATCTCTAAGTAAATGTCTAAGCCCAAGCATTTTCCTCCAGCTCCAAGCAATATTGCTTCCAACCGGAATATCCCAAAAACTTCTACTACGAATACGATACGAGTGGATCCATTTGACCCATAAGGATTCTCGAAGAGATAACAAACTCCATATGTGATTGACCATGAGAGCATTATTCATATCTCCGACTCTTCTCACACCTAGCCCGCCTTCACACTTTGGCAAGCACACAGACTTCCACTTAACTTTAGCTTTACCTCTAATGTTATTACCTTGAGCCCAAAGAAAACGTCGCATCTTATCCTTAATCTCCTGAATAATACGCTTCGGAAGGATAAACACCGAAGCACAATAAACATGCATCGAAGAGAGGACCGATCTAATCAGTTGCAACCTCCCCGCAAACGACAAACATTTGTTTTTCCAATCAGTAATACGAGACTCTAATCTTTCAATAAGTCTTTTACAATCTTTATAATGCAACCGAGTGGATATCAAAGGAACTCCAAGATACCGAACAGGCAGTTTACCCTCCTCAAATTGCGTGATACTCTTAATCTGCGCCTTCACCCCATCTGACACATTCCCAAAATATACTGTGCTCTTCGACATGCTTGGCACAAGCCCCGACATATTTTTGAATAAGTTTAACACATCCATGACAACTCTAGCTGATCTATGATCCCCTCTAGCGAATAAAAAAAGATCATCCGCAAAGCATAGATTTATGATTCTAAGTTTATCACATTTATTGTGAAACCTGTATTCCGCCGATAAATCCACCTGCTTTTGAAGGATGAGAGAAAGCACCTCCATAACTAACGTAAACAAGTATGGAGACATAGTATCACCCTGTCTTAATCCCCGTTTTCCTTTAAAATACCCCTGCAGATTCCCGTTTATAGCCAAAGAAAAGGAGGTAGAAGACACACAAGCCATGATCCACTGAACCATCTTCGGATGAAAACGAAATCCCAATAATGTTTTTTCTAAGAAGCTCCACTCCACCGTATCATATACCTTTTGAATGTCAACTTTAAAGGCACACCTCGGGGGGCCAGTCATACGGTGATAATTATGCATAATCTCTTGTGTTAACAAAATATTATCCGATATTCTTCTCCCCGGGACAAAAGCCGACTGATTTATACTTACAATCTCAGTCAGATCTTCCTTAATACGATTTGTAATAATCTTACTAATACACTTATATAAAGTGTTACAACAAGATATTGGTCTATAATCCATAATCAGCGAAGGAGTAGTTACCTTGGGAATAAGCGAGATTATTGTGTGATTAAGTTGATGTAACATCTTACCATTACGGAAGAAATCCTTCATAGCACGACAAACATCATCACCTACAACACTCCATGCTTCTTTAAAGAAAGTAGACGTAAACCCATCCGGTCCAGGAGCTTTATTTCCATCAATAGAAAACATGGCTTTCTTGACTTCCTCATTCGTGACCTCCCTAACCATATTATCAGCTCTTTCCGAATTTAGAACTTTACTAAACAGATCAGGAGTCGGATGCACATTAATAGAGTCCACTGATCCGAAAAAATTCAAGAAATGGTTCACCATAGTTTGCGTCGCCATACCCCCCTCAAACAGATTTCCGTTTACATCCCGGATAGCAAAAATTCTACTCCGATGGTTCTTTGCTTTAACAACATTATGAAAAAACTTAGTATTGGAATCACTTAGAGAAAGCCAATCCACCTTCGACTTTTGTTGAAGGAACAAAGCTTCATCATACAATACATCCTTATACGTTTGAAGTAATTGTTCATTCTGCGCCATTAACTCATCATTGCCCGGGTCCGAATCAATCAGACGCTGACAATCATCCAGATGTCCTCTCAACATCTTAACCTTTTCATGAACATTCCCTTGTTGATAAAGAAGTTTACGCATTGGAGTCTTCAATAACTTAAGCTTTTTAACAACCTGGAACATGCAATACCCATCCACCTCAGTCTCCCAGATCCTTTTAACCTCATCCAAGAACCCCGTTTTTCGAGCCAAAAAATTAACAAACTTAAACGGCTTAGGCTTGTCTCTTTGAATGTTTGGCAAAACTAGAATGCACGGGGTATGATCTGAAATTCTATACGGATGAAAACACGCAGCGGCTTCTGGAAACACATCGATAAACTTCATATTACCCAATATACGATCAATCTTTTTGAAAACTGCATGCGCTTTTTGCTGTTTATTCGACCATGTGTAATGCATACCAGAACTATTAACGTCCAACACCTCAATATTGTTAACACAATCCCTAAACTCCGTCATCCCAATATCAACTCTTGAAGAACTCGAACGGTTATCCTCCAGAAATAACGACGTATTAAAATCCCCCATTATGACCCACGGCTTATCATGAACAAAAGTGTTATGTAATTTTAAACTTTCCCACAACCGTCTCCGATTCATATACTGGTTTTCCGCATACACAAACGAGCAAAACATAGATTTTTGATCAAGCTTAAAAACAATTTGAGTATGCATGACCTGATCTGATTGAGCAAGAATCATAACGTCTACTAAGTTAGCATCCCATCCTACAATAATCTGCGTACCCTTAGTGCAACAACTAGCATTATTTACCCAACTCCATGTCCGACAAACTTTTTTACATACATCATAAACCTTAGTAGCTTCCACATGCGTCTCAGTAATAGCACATACCTGAATATGATTATCCGTTGGTATTTGGCGAACCTCCTTTTGTTTAAGGGAGCGGTAAAAACCCCTTATGTTCCAGGTAGCGACACTACCCATTGGCACCCTTGTTACCGGGTGTGCTTGCACCCTCAGACTCATTCTTCTCACTTTTCCGCTCCAAATACCCTGGAATATCAGACAACATCGCATCTATCTCAATGATACCCGGTAGAATCTCACCCGGGTGTAACACCCTTATTATTATTTAACGATTTTCGTATAATTTACGAAAATAAACGGGTAATTAGAATTTCAATACATTGAAAATACGGGTTTCATTAAACTTTATTTACAGAATTAAAACTATACAAAATAACATGTTTGAGTTCGTCATTTAACAAAACAACGATACATAGTGCGGAAGCTTATTTCTTGATCGTGTTCGGTTCTTCGTTGTGCTTGATCGTCCGCCGGTGCTAAAATAATACCTGAAACTCATAAAACATGAGTTGGATTAGTCATGCGTAACTTAGAACGTATTTAAACGAGTCCGGGAAGCGAAACTGATTAAAATAAAAAAATTTCGCCAAAAATCAGGGCTCCGTCGCGCCACGCGACGGCGCCACGTTGCTCCCTCGCGCCACGCGGGGGAGACCAGTTTCCAGCAGGCTGCAGCTCAGTTCAGCTATGCCAGTTTTTACGGAAACGGCCATAACTTCTTCGTTATTGATCCGTTTTACCCGATTCTTTTTCCTACGCGTCCGTAATTTAATCCTCCATCTTATGGAGTTAAAATCCTACATCCAATATAAGAAATTTTGAGACTTCTAAGCCTTTGACTCGTTACCTTTTTACCGAATTTTAACCCATTTATGCATTTTATCAAACAAACGTATTTGTTTGATTCCTATATCACATACACTTCTTCAAATTAATGTTACCTACCATATTAGGTTCTAATCATGGGTTTATTACACAATTTAAACCCGTTTTCGCTCGTATGTTTATTTTGACCCGTTAAGGGTATTTAAGCACTTTAAAGCTTGAAATCGCTTTCATTCATTTCTAGCATCTTATTCCTTCATTTCTTATCAAGTAATCTTCCATTACAACTATAAGTGTGTTGGATCTAATGTGGATATCTATATGTTCCGAGTTTTACCCCTCGGATTATTATTTTACGGCAAGACTCAAATAGAGCCATTTGACTAATCGTATTACATCTTTCAACTTCTACACTTATTCAAAGTATTTATCTAATCATGAAACTCGTTTCCAAACAACCTTTAATGGTTGTTTGTTCAATTTAGCCTACAAGGGCGTTTTGGTCAATTTTGGTCCTTCTTTTACGACAAAGGACTTTCAGATACTTGTTTGACCCAAAAATCCGGTCTTCTAACTATGACCTTGTTTAGAAACCATTATGTTTCTAAAACACTACATTTATAACTTGAATTATTCGGTTTATCTTTAAGATAACCAAATATCCAATTTGACCTTATTTAACTCTTAGAGAACCTCAAATTCTATATGATGAGTTGAATCATTACGCAAACCTGGCTCGGATCAATGTATTGACCCGTTACGATACCTTGCCTTAGTGGCGCTAAGTAATAGCGATGTCATCATTCAATCGATATTTATTCCTGTAATCATGCAACTCGACAAAACATTTGCCGATATTGTCAAAGGGTGATATTTTCACCTTTTGACCCGTTTGGTCTATATGACCGTTTAACTATGCGAGATGGTATTTATCATCATCTCATATACATGACTCGTTGCGTTTAATACCGTACGGTCATTTTACTTATAAACCGTTTATTACCACTTTCGACTCTTTATGTCTTACGCGGAAAAGCGTCTTTTTGAAACCAACGGTTATTGTCAACGGGTGACCATATTACCGTTTTACCCTTATTAATTGTATTGATTTACATTACAAGGTAATCATTCAAAACTCGTTATTTATTAGTCATTGCATGACTAAATGATCTTATTAGCTCTTTTTAATCATTCAACATGGTTTATCGTTATTGTCTTTTGTTCCGAACCGCACATATCGGGTCGAAACGTCATAAGTCAAATATGACTTTAGATTATTCATAATCTATAAATCCAATAGATATTAATAAAAGGTGTAAGCTTTAACTTACCTAGCATCCAAGCAACGTTTTCTTTTCGTAGTTGCTCCGTTTGACCCGCTCCCTCCTCTAAGCTTTCACCTAGCTTGTTACGCGTCAAACTATTGTCAATCATTTACAAGGCGGTTAAATTAGTCATTAACAATCACGACTATTCCACCTCACTTATTTTCTATGTCAAAGCTACTGTTCGACTTCATGCTTAGTTAACTTAGTTTATCAAAATTAACTACTTTCAATCACATGGTTTACATCATTAAGTCTAAATCAACATAGTATTTAGAACCCTTTTTTTATAAGCTTTAACGCATAATTCTTTATAATAATCAAATCTGCGTTTTTACCCAACTTTTATCATTTTAATCCTCACTTAGGCGTTTCATCAAACACCTAGCGGGTCAGATTTTTATATCATCAAAACAAAGTTTATGACTTGTAATTATCATCTAAATTAACTTTGATTAGACAATTCTACACATGTCTTAGCATCCATATTTCTGAAATTTACTCTTAAATTCAGATTATGCTAGAACAAGATCATAGTTCTAGGGTTTATCAAGTTTTCTTCAAGTTCACTAATCACCTACAATGGTGATTATGAACTCTATAATTAACATGAAATCTTTTAACAAGATTTCACCTAGGGTTCATCCCTAGACACCATATCCCTTCTAATTTCATTCATGCATGACACAATCAAGCTCAATTTCGATTTTTCATCATTAACCTAGAATTTAAGATGAATCAAAACATCAAATTTTTGCATACCTTATGATCTTTTCAGCGAGGTGATCACTAATCCATGCTTGGATTTCGATTTGGGACTGATTTGGCCTCTCAATTTCTTGGATTTAGACAAGTTAGGGTTGAACAAAGGAGTTCCTTTGCTCCTGTGGGAAATATCGACCAGAACACACACTTAGAGTGTGTGTTTTGGTGTTAATGTTTTATTAAATAAAACTGGTTTCCATCTTCTCACCTTTAGTCCCTCTACTTCACACAAGTTTGCATAAAAGGGTGTTTTAACCCTGCTTTTCTTATTATTCCAAGACTTATTACTAACTAGGTTATTTATTTCCTAGTTACTTTATCTTGTTCTCAACCCGTTTTATTTTAAGTCCCGTTAAATCTCGGGCCTTTTATATACTTTGCTTTTCTCAAAGTATTTCTCATCCTTTTAAATAAATATTAAATTTATTTATTTAATTCCTAAAGTTTACCGGGTAAGTTTTACCACTAACTGTATTTTACACGTCCTGTAGTATTAACGTGGTTTGATTTCCAAACCCGTTTTCGGGGTGTTACAAGTCTACCCCCCTTAAAGAGGTTTCATCCTCGAAACCTTTTCTTACATAATTCATTGAGTTTAAACTCAATGTATTCGATCCGAGAAATATTTTAAACATTACTTATACTTTTTAACCAATCGTTAGTATTACCCGAAAAGTACGGTAACATCTTTTTGGTTACTAATTGTCTACAAATCTCATACGACATAGTGTAACTTCGAAATAACGTAATCTTGTTATTTCCACTAGTTTAGTTACTTAGCGATATTCATCACTTTCATATACTATCGAATCCTTTATGGATCTGTTACTTTGACCCGTTTAAAGGTCTTTAGTGTAATCTTTCACTTTTAGCAACAATTTCTTTTGTTTTCAAATTCATTTATTCGGTTCAGTTATACCGAATCCACCGCTTACAAACAACCAAATTTACTTAAATGACCTTAACCGGTCTCACTAACTAGACTTATTAGTCCAGTTGCTTTTTACCGCTCGCTTGGTGATAATGTGATTCCACTTCACATTGCATTTCTTGACCGTGATCGTGTCATGTCTTGTTTAATTTATATCAACCTTTCATTTTCGAAAATACCACTTTTTCGAATATATCGTCTTGCACCTATCGATGTTAAGACCCATACTCCTTGATATTTGTTATTTCCAAATTCGTCTTATAGTATTCATATTTGTTAAAACGTTGTTTCTTACTAAAACTGAATTTTAGTTTAACGTTTTTCCTTTTAACTATCTCAATTACTCATATTAAGGAAATTGACAACCCATAATTTATTCTTTTCCGTTCTCATTTTACGCGGGGAATCATAACTAGTTCCCTTGCTTTACACTATTGACCCGTAGGTTCTTTCACTTAGCCTCATAGGCTATTTCTTTAAATTTTTCACATTTTTAAGGTGGGACATTAACAACTCGTTTCCTTCTTTTTTATGACCCGAGGGTCTTTTTGGTCCCGTAGACCTTAACACTGTGTTTAATCCCGTAGGTTATGATGATCCCATAGATCATCTTTTATTCTTGTCTATATTCAAATGTATATATACATATATAGCTTCAAGGCATCTCTTATTATGTTTGGAATCGTTTATTTTCGCTCTTGAACTTCAATTGACCTTGACCGTAGTCTAAGGCTTCATTTGTTTACTTCCGGACTAATCCTCCGACTTTATGACTTCTGACGTTAATTACGCGTCAGTTTGTTCTACGCTTACCGTTTCCCGGTTCATACTTATACTTCTATACAACCCATTACCCGGGTTCTTTTATCTTAACGTTCTTAACGCCCATAACCCTTTACATAGGTTAGTTAACATCTCACACTTTTACTTATTCAGTCCGCGCCTACTTACATTAGCAAGCATCATCATTTATTTAATTCGTTTGACTTGTTCGTGTGAAATTTCATCACTGGTGAACGTCAAATTTCATTCTTTGTTCGACCCGTTCGACTTTTAACTAGTCGAATGTAATTTTTTATCAAAATTTATGTTTGCGAAAATTCTTGTCATCTTTTAGTCATGACTCATATTCCGAGTCTTTTGACTTTCTATTTCGCGTTCCTGTTTCCCAGTCTACGCATGCGTTTAAATCCTTACCCACCAACCGGGTGTTTTACCGAATTCGTTATTATTGCAACCCTTACGGTATGCATTATGACTTCGTTTCGCTTTTATATTCCTACTTTGTTCTCAAATTTGGTGTTTTCCAAAATCGGCCCGTTAAGAGTCATATTTGCATTCTCCGGGTTCGAGTGTAAGCACACCCCTCCCAATTGCATACCTTAATCCTTTTACATTAATTTTTGTCCCTTCACTCGGGCTCATCATCCTAATGTAATACGCTTCCGTCACCCGGCTGTGCATTTACATTATTATCAAATATTTTGCTCATTTGATTCATTTGGGTACTTTTAAGTTAGTCCCATTCACCCCGCCCTTACTACATCGGATGTAAACGTGTCCGCCATAAGAAGTTCATGGTATCATATGCCACTACTTACTTGGCCAGAGTAAGCGATTAACACATGACACACATGACCTTTTTATAGTTTTCACATCACGCCCTATGTAAGTAACACCTCTATTTGTTTCTCTTGGAAACAATATCCCGAATACATTTTCTATTCGGGTTTTTCCAAGTTTTTAATCTACATATGCAACTTTCAATTTCTTCTTATTTGTTGCATATTACTATTTGTGCGATTATTTAAAATGTGCACCTGGTAATGCTTGCCTTAACGGGCTTTCTTGCCATTACTTATTTGCGATCGTTACGCGATTTAGGTCCTTGATGAGTATGCTCTTCTTGTCATATCTCGGACCGTTCCATCATCATATCCACAATTCGTTTGACTCTCGTCGTCTTCAAACGCGAGTGTCCTTCAATTAAAACATTCACAAAAGTTAGTAACGTCAACTTCAATAATCGCCCGTATTATAATACAAGGCTTTTTCTACTATACGCGTCAACGCGCGTATTTTCGTCAACTATATCAATCATTTTAATTGGGGTAACGTGTATCACACGATAGCCCTATGTGTTGTTTACAACACTTTAGCATGCTAAACTATTAACATAAATGTACTTACCGGATTTGCGATCAAGCCTCGAACCGAACACATTTGTCAACAACCTTGAGCTCTGATTACCAACTTGTAACACCCTTATTATTATTTAACGATTTTCGTATAATTTACGAAAATAAACGGGTAATTAGAATTTCAATACATTGAAAATACGGTTTCATTAAACTTTATTTACAGAATTAAAACTATACAAAATAACATGTTTGAGTTCGTCATTTAACAAAACAACGATACATAGTGCGGAAGCTTATTTCTTGATCGTGTTCGGTTCTTCGTTGTGCTTGATCGTCCGCCGGTGCTAAAATAATACCTGAAACTCATAAAACATGAGTTGGATTTGTCACACCCCTTTCTACGGCGGAAGCACGAGGTGTGATCATGAAAGGTTCTCATTGCACACGAAGAGTTGCTTGGCCCTCCACTGTCTTGAGTTCGGTTCGCCTCGTAGTGGGCGATAGCAGCGGAGATCCTTTCCTCCAGTAGAGCGTTCAGCTCATCAGCAGTTCTTGGCAGTGGGGGAGGAGGAGGTTGATCGTCATTGCGAGCATTCACAGCTTTCCTGGGTGCCATGTTCTGACAGAACATAACACAACAGGGTTAGGCATTTGTTTGCTATCTTCCTACTAGGCAGTAGTAGTATATATATATATTCACAGGTATATATCACATAAGTGACATCAAACAATTATTACTCTAGCAGAGTACTTAGTAGGCTTGCACTGAGGGAATCCACACGTGACAAGACTTGCTGTGATTTTTGTGCACTGAATTCCATAATTATGTATGCATCCATAATTACGTCACTCCTTGCACAGTCCGCACAGTTCGTTTCATCCTCGTGTCTCTTCCTTCAGGTAGGCCATTGCTTTCAGGTAAAGTCACATATACTTGTGACATTCTACTTCTAGTACATGCTAATTTCACGCATAATTGCAAGTAGTTTCTAGTCAACGACAAGTGCTACTCAAGTGCACTCTAATTCTCGTAGTGTCTTTTCTAGACTCATGTAAACAGTTTCAGGTAGTGGATGTCGCGGGACGTTTTATGCAATGAAAACTCTTTGAAAATTGTTTTCGTGATAGGATCCTAGAGATTGTAGACTAGACTCGAGAAGGAATCCTGGTTCACTACAATCACAGCTCTGATACCAATCTGTCACACCCCTTTCTGCGGCGGAAGCACGAGGTGTGATCATGAAAGGTTCTCATTGCACACGAAGAGTAAACATACTACATGCTCAAAAATACCTTCAAATATTACATTACTGAAAACATATGTCAAGTGTTTACAACACGAGATAACATATTGTCTTAAAAGTCACAACTTTATTTAAAGATAAACAAAGCGACATCCACGAGCATGAGTAAGACCACGCGCACATCCATCCTAGTTACCTGAAATACATGTGAGTTTTGGAAAAAAAACGTCAACATAAAGTTGGTGTGAATTCATGCAATTTTTGTATTTCACGTTTGTATACTTTGTATGAAAACTTAATTTGTCTTTTGTATAAATCAAGTCTTTTGTGTACACCACGTACTCATGTATAAGTCAAATATTTCTGTATGTATCAAGTGTTAATGGGTTGCAAAGCCATTAACATGTGACACGACATAGGAAGTCACCAAACCATAGGCATTTTTCTGTAGTCGATTTACGACTGAGACACAAAAACACTACTTGGTAAAAGAGTGGCCAAGAGTGGGGCTGCCCGGAACCCATTAGATCTAACCTTTTGTTCTGCGGTCTAAGTATGTACACGATTAATGGTGCTTATGGTACCCTATTCGTGACACGATTTCTCATAACGCATCCTACTTGGTTCTCGTTCTCACCAAGCGCGTTTCTTGTTATCATTTCTCATAGCGCCTCATACTTGGTTCTCGTTCTCACCAAGTGCGCTTCTTGTATTTATATCATACCAATTATAAATTTTGTACATTTGTACATGTATTTCACCCCCGTAGTTATAAAAACTGAAAACAGTTAAAGAGAAAAGGGGGAGCATGAACTCACAACTTTGCGTTCCTGTGCGTCGTAAACTTCACCGGATTTGCTTAATTAACGTCGTAACCTATACGCGTTTTCTTAATGTTAGTCACTAGACTTGTATCGCACAAGTACAGTCACTCTCTTTTGTATTTGTATTGTTGTGTTAAAAATATTTCATATTTTTAACTACGTATCTTACTTATATTATTTCCTCTAAAATAAATATAAGTCTTTTGTGTTTTGCACTTCGCACCCGAATTATGTATCTTGTATTTTGTATGTGTATTTTTATGTTTATACTCCTCACGAGTATTTAGTGTATTTTTAAGTCTTAATACGCTAGCACGTATAACACATACTATATACACTTAGCACAATAGTTGGTGATCAAATAATATATACTTTTCTTTCAAAAATATATACTTAATATCCATTTTTATTCTCGAAAAATCACCATTTCTTATCACCAAAAATTAGGGAAACCTTAGTAATACTTTTAAACACATTTTTAGGGAATAAGTTTCTCAAAAACTTATATTTTCTAAGTGTCAAAATTTATAAAAATTTTGACAGAGTTTCCCCTAAAAATGGAGGTTTCCCATGTTTTCAAAACATGTGTTTATTTTCTTTTAAATCGTCAACAATCATCAACAACAGTTATCAACAATAATCATCAACAATAATCACTAGTTTCTCCATTTCTTGAACTTGAATATTTACAAAAATGTGTAGTAACTTACTAGCATATTTAGTAAGTCTTGTTATCCTTAAAAATAAGTTTAGTTTCTTAAAAACTTTATTTTTAAAGAATATGAAGTTTCACAACTTCTAGTCAAGATTCGCAAAAATATTTCTTTGTTAAATTTTTCTTGTGACACAAGTGTCTACACACTTGTTTATTTACTAAAAATGCTTTTAGTTCGGATAAGATCCGGGTTTTAAACAAGACTAATATTTTTGCTTGGTTCTTCCGAAAAACCACTTGTAGATCTTTAGATCTACTAGTTTAGAACTTCATTTCATAAGAAAAATTGTTTTTACACAAGTTCATGTTTAGTGTGTAGTAGTGTTTCATCATTTAACCCTTTTTACACTTGAACATACTCTATGTCATGTTTCGTGAACATAACCAATCCGGGTTAGATGATGATCCGAGCTACCACAACATAGATCGGCACTAAATAGTTACACAAAACAAGTCTTACAAGTTTTACACAACATCATAGCTTTTAACCATCATTTTTAACATTTTAGTAGGCTTTTAACACTTCATCTTGTAAGTTCATGAGTTTTAACCGTCATATCTTATTTTAACCACTTTAAAATAGATCGAGAGGGCGTTTAAAGCAACTTACTACTAGCTCGAGGCTAGGGAAGAAACTAGTCAAAAATCGAGTGGATAAAAGCAAACGGTTGAGGTTCTTCAACTTCCGAAAGCTCCTAGCTCCTTTGTACACTTTCTAACATCCTTGCATGTGTATGGAATAGAAGGGACTTGATTGGATGATGATGTTGGTGGTGTTGTGGGTCACGGCCGAAGCCAAGAAGAAGAAGGAGAGAGGGAGCAATTGTTTTAGTGGGTGATGAAATGAAATGTGGAACTAATGTGCATTCTTATAGTCCAAGCTCTTGCATTATCCTATGTATAAAATGTTTCCATTGTGCCAACAAGATCCAATAAATAAATAGAATAAATCCCCATGTGGGGCTCCATGTTGGTAACCGTATGGTTAATGGGGGAGGGGTATTAGTTGGATCTTAATTATTGGTTACTAAGTCTAGTTAGGAAATAAATGAATTAATATGTGTGTTGTAATATATAATGGGTGTTAGGGTATTCGGGGACCCTAACTGGCTTAGAAAAATAAAAACAATGCTTCTAGCATTATTTTGGTGTTCCGGGTATTGTCCGGTTGTTCGGTTAGATACCGATTCGTTAAAGTGCTAAATTACACTTTTTAGTGTCTTTTAAGTGCCTTTCTTGTACCCTTTCAATTCCCAACACTTAGGGAAATATTCTGGATGATAAAACGAAATTTCTGCAAAATATTCGTGTGCTAAAAGCTGATTTATAGCTGATTTATGTAAATTTCAGCACTTAAAGTGCGTTTCGGGTGCTTTTTAGTGCTTATTTTTGCTTTCGCAATGTCTATAAATTAAACCCTTATATGTACTCTTGGGTTTTAATCTATTCTTGTCGTTGGACCTAGACCTAGGCTCCACTTTTATTGTCTGACTGCTTTCTGCGGTTCTGCTGACACAGTGTGTCTTACCGGTGAGTTTACTATTATTTCTGACGCAACGCTCTCGTTTATGCATAAAGAAATATTTTGTAGTATACAACATGCATGAATTCACTTGTTTAGTATGTAATTAGACATGGCTGACAATTAAGCACATAATTGCAGTCATTAAGCACTAATTAAAGTGTACGGAAATTACCGGTTTGGGCCAGTTGTCACAGTCTCCCCCCGTTAAAAGAATTTCGTCCCGAAATTCAGGCTGAACTCACTCTCGCAGGAGTCTTCTTGAATAGGTGGGGATACTTTTTCTTGAACTGGTCTTCACGTTCCCATGTGTACTCGGGTCCGTGCTTAGAGCTCCAACGTACTTTGACAAGCTTCACACTGCTCCTCCTGGTCTTGTTGACTTTCCAGTCAGTAACCTCAACGGGTTGCTCTGTAAATCGGAGGGCTTCATCAATATGCACTTCATCCATCGGGATGATCACGTTTTCTTGCGTTGGACTCTTCTTCAGGTTGGATACATGAAACGTATCATGTACTCCGTTAAGTTCTTCCGGTAACTCCAACTTGTATGCCACGGTACCAATTCTTTTCAGTATTCTGAATGGTCCGATATATCGTGGATTCAGCTTTCCACGCTTTCCAAATCTGACTACGCCCTTCCATGGTGAGACTTTTAACAACACTTTGTCTCCCACCTTGAATTCTACCGATTTCCTATTCGGATCCGCGTAGCTCTTTTGTCGCTCTCGAGCCGCCTTAATGCGCTCTCGGATCTGCGCAATCTTGTCGGTTGTCTCTTGTACAAGTTCAGGACCAACCATACGTTTATCTCCGGCATCTGCCCAACATAAGGGCGATCGGCATTTGCGGCCATACAGAGCTTCGAACGGCGCGGCTTTTATGCTCGTATGATAGCTGTTATTGTAGGAAAACTCAACTAAAGGTAGATGAGTATCCCAGCTGCCGCCTAGATCCATGACACATGCGCGAAGCATATCTTCTAACGTTTGTATAGTCCGTTCGCTCTGGCCGTCTGTTTGTGGATGGAATGCCGTGCTTAGATCTAATTGAGATCCAAAGGCTTCCTGAAATGATTGCCAGATTCTCGAGACAAAGCGTCCATCTCTGTCTGAAATGATTGAGATAGGCACTCCATGACGTGCCACAATTTCCCTTAAGTATATCTCTGCAAGCTTTCCAGTGCTATCCTTCTCTCGGATTGGTAGGAAATGCGCAGACTTCGTCAATCGATCAACTATTACCCATATCATATCGTGCCCTCTCGGGGTCCTGGGTAATTTCGTTATGAAGTCTATCGAGATTTGTTCCCACTTCCACACGGGAATCTCTGGTTGTTGTAATAGGCCGGATGGTTTCTGATATTCCGCCTTAACCTTAGCACAGGTTAGGCATTTTCCAACATAGACAGCAACGTCGCTCTTGAGTCTCGGCCACCAATAATATTCCTTCAAGTCTTGATACATCTTGTCCGACCCTGGGTGGATCGAGTATCTTGACTTGTGCGCTTCATCAAGGATGACTTCTCGTAGGCCACCATAGAGCGGAACCCAAATGCGCTTTTTAAAGTATAAGGCTCCCTCTTCATTTGGCGCCATGTACTTCAATGCACCCCGGAGGTATTCAGCTTTACGATTCTCTTCTTTAAGAGCTTCTTGTTGTGCATCTCGAATGCGTGCAGTGAGGTTCGTTCGAATCGTCATTTCCAATGCTCGAACCCTTAGGGTCTTAACCCTTTCTTTTCGGCTCAACGCGTCTGCTACAACGTTTGCCTTTCCAGGATGGTACTTAATCTCACAGTCGTAATCATTCAGCAGCTCAACCCAACGTCGCTGGCGCATATTCAATTCCTTCTGATCAAATATGTGTTGTAAGCTTTTGTGATCTGTGAAGATTGTACATCGGGTACCATATAAATAATGTCGCCAAATCTTCAAGGCGAATACCACTGCACCCAACTCCAGGTCGTGAGTGGTATAATTTCTCTCGTGAACCTTCAGTTGTCTTGAAGCATAAGCGATGACTTTTTGGCGTTGCATGAGCACGCAACCCAAGCCTTGTCGTGAGGCGTCGCAGTATACCACGAAGTCTTCAGTGCCTTCAGGTAATGATAGTATTGGTGCATCGCAGAGCTTGTTCTTAAGTAGCTGAAAGGCTTCTTCCTGTTTGTGACCCCAGTCGTACTTCTTGTCTTTCTGGGTAAGGGTCGTTAACGGTTGAGCTATCTTTGAGAAATTCTCGATGAATCGCCGATAATAGCCCGCTAAACCCAAAAATTGTCGAACTTCAGTTGGGGTCTTGGGAGCTTCCCAATTCTTTATTGCTTCTATCTTGGACGGGTCTACATGAATGCCCTTCTCATTCACCACGTGACCAAGAAATTGTACTTCGCGAATCCAGAATTCGCATTTCGAGAACTTTGCATAAAGTTTCTCTTTCTTCAGTAGCTCCAAGATGGTTCTGAGATGTTGCTCATGCTCTTCTTTCGTTCGCGAGTAAATCAGGATATCATCGATAAATACAATCACGAATTTATCGAGATATGGTTTGCATACGCGGTTCATCAGATCCATAAAGATTGATGGCGCGTTCGTCAATCCAAATGGCATCACAAGAAATTCGTAGTGCCCATAGCGTGTTCTGAATGCAGTCTTTGGCACGCTTTCATCTTGGATTCTCAGCTGATGGTATCCAGATCGAAGGTCGATCTTGGAATAGTAGCTTGATCCTTGCAGTTGATCAAATAAGTCATCAATCCTCGGTAGCGGATACCGATTCTTGATTGTGAGCTTGTTCAGTTCCCTGTAATCGATACACATCCGCAGTGATCCATCCTTCTTCTTCACGAATAATACTGGAGCTCCCCAGGGTGAGAAGCTTGGCCTTATGAATCCTTTATCCAACAACTCCTGAAGTTGTGTAGATAATTCTTGCATTTCGGATGGTGCAAGTCGATATGGAGCCTTGGCTACAGGAGCGGCTCCTGGAACCAAGTCTATGTGGAATTCGACTTGTCGTTGCGGAGGTAGTCCTGGCAGATCCTCAGGGAACACATCAGGAAATTCCTTCACTACAGGAATGTCTTCAAGTTTTGGCTCCACAGCCTTCTTATCTACAACGTGTGCTAGGAAAGCAACACATCATTTCCTTAAGCACTTCTGTGCCTTCATACAACTGATGATTCGTAGAGGCGTGTTTCGTCTTTCTCCATGCACGATGAGAGTTTCACCATTCGCTAAAGGGATGCGAATGATTTTCTCATGACAAATAACTTCAGCTTTGTTCTTGGACAACCAGTCCATTCCGACTACTACATCGAAGCTACCTAATTGAATAGGTAAGAGGTCGATGCTAAATCTTCGTTCACCAAGTTCTAGCGTGCAGCCTCTAACAACTTCGCCCGATTCAACAAGTTTACCATTGGCTAGTTCTATGGAATAAGGAATTTCTAATCTACTAGATTCTATTCCAAGTATGCGTTTAAATTCCACAGACATGAAGCTATAATCGGCGCCAGTGTCGAATAATATGGATGCAAAGTGATTGTTAATGAGGAACGTACCGTTGACCACATTAGGGTCCTCGCGTGCGTCCCTTGCTCCAATCACAAATGCTCGGGCCTGAGCATTGTTTCTCTCTGGGCAGTCCTTCATGAAATGATCCTTGCTTCCACATCTGAAGCATCCTTGGTTTCGCCCATTCCCGTTACCAGCACCATTTCCATTTCCACCATTGTTCCTATCATCAGCCCCATTACGATTTCCATTTCCGTTCCTCTTACTCCAGCAGTCTTCAGTGCGATGACCCAACTTTCCACATTTGTCACATCTTGGAATGCGACAAGCTCCTTCATGATGGTGTTTACACCGATGGCATTTGGGCAAGATGCCCCGGTATCCCCTTGCTGGTGCGTCGTTCATGGCTGCAAGAGGTTTCGCCCCTTGAGGCGGGTTAGGGTCACGCTTCTTGTTGGAACCTTTGTTGTTACGAGTTGCTTGATTTAAGTTTGCATATTTCCTTTTCTTGTCACCGGACGACTCAGCATGCGTCTCGTCATTTTATGTTGGGTTCAGTGATAGCTTCTTCATCCGAACACAGTCTTCAGTAAGGCTGACAGCCAGAGTTACAGCCTCGATGATTGTTTGTGGTTTGGCCGACGTCACCATGCCACGAAACTCTGAGGCCAGTCCCCAAATGTAACGTTCAACACGCTTGAATTCGGGAGTCACCATGTAGGGAAGCACTCTGGACAAATCGTGGAACCTTCGAGTATAGCCATTAATGTCAGCACCTTCCATGGTCAAGTGCCAGAACTCTGTCTCCAGCCTTTGGAGTTCAGCACGAGAGCAGTACTTCTCTCTCATTCTTTCCTTCAGTTCATCCCAAGTTAGGCCATAAGCGGCATCATCACCCAAGGTTTGGACTTGCAGGTTCCACCAAGTCAGAGCTTCATCGACAAATAACCCAGTAGCAAAGGTGACTTGTTGATCCGCGGTACACTTGCTCATGCGGAAGGTAGCTTCATTCTTCTCCGTCCAGCGCACAAATGCTACTGCACCTCCTGTGCCATCATAGTTCATCGGCTTGCAGTCGAGGAACTGCTTGAAAGTGCAGCCTGGAATTGATTCAACCGTTCATAAATTTCCTCATGCTTAGCACAGTGTCTTAAGGTTACCTTGAGCTGCATTGCCTCCAGACGAATCTCAATTCCCATTACGTCTAGCGTTGCTTGGTCCTCCACTGTCTTGAGTTCGGTTCGCCTCGTAGTGGGCGATAGCAGCGGAGATCCTTTCCTCCAGTAGAGCGTTCAGCTCATCAGCAGTTCTTGGCAGTGGGGGAGGAGGAGGTTGATCGTCATTGCGAGCATTCACAGCTTTCCTGGGTGCCATGTTCTGACAGAACATAACACAACAGGGTTAGGCATTTGTTTGCTATCTTCCTACTAGGCAGTAGTAGTATATATATATATTCACAGGTATATATCACATAAGTGACATCAAACAATTATTACTCTAGCAGAGTACTTAGTAGGCTTGCACTGAGGGAATCCACACGTGACAAGACTTGCTGTGATTTTTGTGCACTGAATTCCATAATTATGTATGCATCCATAATTACGTCACTCCTTGCACAGTCCGCACAGTTCGTTTCATCCTCGTGTCTCTTCCTTCAGGTAGGCCATTGCTTTCAGGTAAAGTCACATATACTTGTGACATTCTACTTCTAGTACATGCTAATTTCACGCATAATTGCAAGTAGTTTCTAGTCAACGACAAGTGCTACTCAAGTGCACTCTAAGTCTCGTAGTGTCTTTTCTAGACTCATGTAAACAGTTTCAGGTAGTGGATGTCGCGGGACGTTTTATGCAATGAAAACTCTTTGAAAATTGTTTTCGTGATAGGATCCTAGAGATTGTAGACTAGACTCGAGAAGGAATCCTGGTTCACTACAATCACAGCTCTGATACCAATCTGTCACACCCCTTTCTGCGGCGGAAGCACGAGGTGTGATCATGAAAGGTTCTCATTGCACACGAAGAGTAAACATACTACATGCTCAAAAATACCTTCAAATATTACATTACTGAAAACATATGTCAAGTGTTTACAACACGAGATAACATATTGTCTTAAAAGTCACAACTTTATTTAAAGATAAACAAAGCGACATCCACGAGCATGAGTAAGACCACGCGCACATCCATCCTAGTTACCTGAAATACATGTGAGTTTTGGAAAAAAAACGTCAACATAAAGTTGGTGTGAATTCATGCAATTTTTGTATTTCACGTTTGTATACTTTGTATGAAAACATAATTTGTCTTTTGTATAAATCAAGTCTTTTGTGTACACCACGTACTCATGTATAAGTCAAATATTTCTGTATGTATCAAGTGTTAATGGGTTGCAAAGCCATTAACATGTGACACGACATAGGAAGTCACCAAACCATAGGCATTTTTCTGTAGTCGATTTACGACTGAGACACAAAAACACTACTTGGTAAAAGAGTGGCCAAGAGTGGGGCTGCCCGGAACCCATTAGATCTAACCTTTTGTTCTGCGGTCTAAGTATGTACACGATTAATGGTGCTTATGGTACCCTATTCGTGACACGATTTCTCATAACGCATCCTACTTGGTTCTCGTTCTCACCAAGCGCGTTTCTTGTTATCATTTCTCATAGCGCCTCATACTTGGTTCTCGTTCTCACCAAGTGCGCTTCTTGTATTTATATCATACCAATTATAAATTTTGTACATTTGTACATGTATTTCACCCCCGTAGTTATAAAAACTGAAAACAGTTAAAGAGAAAAGGGGGAGCATGAACTCACAACTTTGCGTTCCTGTGCGTCGTAAACTTCACCGGATTTGCTTAATTAACGTCGTAACCTATACGCGTTTTCTTAATGTTAGTCACTAGACTTGTATCGCACAAGTACAGTCACTCTCTTTTGTATTTGTATTGTTGTGTTAAAAATATTTCATATTTTTAACTACGTATCTTACTTATATTATTTCCTCTAAAATAAATATAAGTCTTTTGTGTTTTGCACTTCGCACCCGAATTATGTATCTTGTATTTTGTATGTGTATTTTTATGTTTATACTCCTCACGAGTATTTAGTGTATTTTTAAGTCTTAATACGCTAGCACGTATAACACATACTATATACACTTAGCACAATAGTTGGTGATCAAATAATATATACTTTTCTTTCAAAAATATATACTTAATATCCATTTTTATTCTCGAAAAATCACCATTTCTTATCACCAAAAATTAGGGAAACCTTAGTAATACTTTTAAACACATTTTTAGGGAATAAGTTTCTCAAAAACTTATATTTTCTAAGTGTCAAAATTTATAAAAATTTTGACAGAGTTTCCCCTAAAAATGGAGGTTTCCCATGTTTTCAAAACATGTGTTTATTTTCTTTTAAATCGTCAACAATCATCAACAACAGTTATCAACAATAATCATCAACAATAATCACTAGTTTCTCCATTTCTTGAACTTGAATATTTACAAAAATGTGTAGTAACTTACTAGCATATTTAGTAAGTCTTGTTATCCTTAAAAATAAGTTTAGTTTCTTAAAAACTTTATTTTTAAAGAATATGAAGTTTCACAACTTCTAGTCAAGATTCGCAAAAATATTTCTTTGTTAAATTTTTCTTGTGACACAAGTGTCTACACACTTGTTTATTTACTAAAAATGCTTTTAGTTCGGATAAGATCCGGGTTTTAAACAAGACTAATATTTTTGCTTGGTTCTTCCGAAAAACCACTTGTAGATCTTTAGATCTACTAGTTTAGAACTTCATTTCATAAGAAAAATTGTTTTTACACAAGTTCATGTTTAGTGTGTAGTAGTGTTTCATCATTTAACCCTTTTTACACTTGAACATACTCTATGTCATGTTTCGTGAACATAACCAATCCGGGTTAGATGATGATCCGAGCTACCACAACATAGATCGGCACTAAATAGTTACACAAAACAAGTCTTACAAGTTTTACACAACATCATAGCTTTTAACCATCATTTTTAACATTTTAGTAGGCTTTTAACACTTCATCTTGTAAGTTCATGAGTTTTAACCGTCATATCTTATTTTAACCACTTTAAAATAGATCGAGAGGGCGTTTAAAGCAACTTACTACTAGCTCGAGGCTAGGGAAGAAACTAGTCAAAAATCGAGTGGATAAAAGCAAACGGTTGAGGTTCTTCAACTTCCGAAAGCTCCTAGCTCCTTTGTACACTTTCTAACATCCTTGCATGTGTATGGAATAGAAGGGACTTGATTGGATGATGATGTTGGTGGTGTTGTGGGTCACGGCCGAAGCCAAGAAGAAGAAGGAGAGAGGGAGCAATTGTTTTAGTGGGTGATGAAATGAAATGTGGAACTAATGTGCATTCTTATAGTCCAAGCTCTTGCATTATCCTATGTATAAAATGTTTCCATTGTGCCAACAAGATCCAATAAATAAATAGAATAAATCCCCATGTGGGGCTCCATGTTGGTAACCGTATGGTTAATGGGGGAGGGGTATTAGTTGGATCTTAATTATTGGTTACTAAGTCTAGTTAGGAAATAAATAAATTAATATGTGTGTTGTAATATATAATGGGTGTTAGGGTATTCGGGGACCCTAACTGGCTTAGAAAAATAAAAACAATGCTTCTAGCATTATTTTGGTGTTCCGGGTATTGTCCGGTTGTTCGGTTAGATACCGATTCGTTAAAGTGCTAAATTACACTTTTTAGTGTCTTTTAAGTGCCTTTCTTGTACCCTTTCAATTCCCAACACTTAGGGAAATATTCTGGATGATAAAACGAAATTTCTGCAAAATATTCGTGTGCTAAAAGCTGATTTATAGCTGATTTATGTAAATTTCAGCACTTAAAGTGCGTTTCGGGTGCTTTTTAGTGCTTATTTTTGCTTTCGCAATGTCTATAAATTAAACCCTTATATGTACTTTTGGGTTTTAATCTATTCTTGTCGTTGGACCTAGACCTAGGCTCCACTTTTATTGTCTGACTGCTTTCTGCGGTTCTGCTGACACAGTGTGTCTTACCGGTGAGTTTACTATTATTTCTGACGCAACGCTCTCGTTTATGCATAAAGAAATATTTTGTAGTATACAACATGCATGAATTCACTTGTTTAGTATGTAATTAGACATGGCTGACAATTAAGCACATAATTGCAGTCATTAAGCACTAATTAAAGTGTACGGAAATTACCGGTTTGGGCCAGTTGTCACAGGATTAGTCATACGTAACTTAGAACGTATTTAAACGAGTCCGGGAAGCGAAACTGATTAAAATAAAAAAATTTCGCCAAAAAACAGGGCTCCGTCGCGCCACGCGACGGCGCCACGTTGCTCCCTCGCGCCACGCGGGGGAGACCAGTTTCCAGCAGGCTGCAGCTCAGTTCAGCTATGCCAGTTTTTACGGAAACGGCCATAACTTCTTCGTTATTGATCCGTTTTACCCGATTCTTTTTCCTACGCGTCCGTAATTTAATCCTCCATCTTATGGAGTTAAAATCCTACATCCAACATAAGAAATTTTGAGACTTCTAAGCCTTTGACTCGTTACCTTTTTACCGAATTTTAACCCGTTTATGCATTTTATCAAACAAACGTATTTGTTTGATTCCTATATCACATACACTTCTTCAAATTAATGTTACCTACCATATTAGGTTCTAATCATGGGTTTATTACACAATTTAAACCCGTTTTCGCTCGTATGCTTATTTTGACCCGTTAAGGGTATTTAAGCACTTTAAAGCTTGAAATCGCTTTCATTCATTTCTAGCATCTTATTCCTTCATTTCTTATCAAGTAATCTTCCATTACAACTATTAGTGTGTTGGATCTAATGTGGATATCTATATGTTCCGAGTTTTACCCCTCGGATTATTATTTTACGGCAAGACTCAAATAGAGCCATTTGACTAATCGTATTACATCTTTCAACTTCTACACTTATTCTAAGTATTTATCTAATCATGAAACTCGTTTCCAAACAACCTTTAAGGGTTGTTTGTTCAATTTAGCCTACAAAGGCGTTTTGGTCAATTTTGGTCCTTCTTTTACGACAAAGGACTTTCAGATACTTGTTTGACCCAAAAATCCGGTCTTCTAACTATGACCTTGTTTAGAAACCATTATGTTTCTAAAACACTACATTTATAACTTGAATTATTCGGTTTATCTTTAAGATAACCAAATATCCAATTTGACCTTATTTAACTCTTAGAGAACCTCAAATTCTATATGATGAGTTGAATCATTACGCAAACCTGGCTCGGATAAATGTATTGACCCGTTACGATACCTTGCCTTAATGGCGCTAAGTATTAGCGATGTCATCATTCAATCGATATTTATTCCTGTAATCATGCAACTCGACAAAACATTAGCGAGATGGTATTTATCATCATCTCATATACATGACTCGTTGCGTTTAATACCGTACGGTCATTTTACTTATAAACCGTTTATTACCACTTTCGACTCTTTATGTCTTACGCAGAAAAGCGTCTTTTTGAAACCAGCGGTTATTGTCAACGTGTGACCATATTACCATTTTACCCTTATTAATTGTATTGATTTACCTTACAAGGTAATCATTCAAAACTCGTTATTTATTAGTCATTGCATGACTAAATGATCTTATTAGCTGTTTTTAATCATTCAACATGGTTTATCGTTATTGTCTTTTGTTCCGAACCGCACATATCGGGTCGAAACGTCATAAGTCAAATATGACTTTAGATTATTCATAATCTATAAATCCAATAGATATTAATAAAAGGTGTAAGCTTTAACTTACCTAGCATCCAAGCAACGTTTTCTTTTCGTACTTGCTCCGTTTGACCCGCTCCCTCCTCTAAGCTTTCACCTAGCTTGTTACGCGTCAAACTATTGTCAATCATTTACAAGGCGGTTAAATTAGTCATTAACAATCACGACTATTCCACCTCACTTATTTTCTATGTCAAAGCTACTGTTCGACTTCATGCTTAGTTAACTTAGTTTATCAAAGTTAACTACTTTCAATCACATGGTTTACATCATTAAGTCTAAATCAACATAGTATTTAGAACCCTTTTTTTATAAGCTTTAACGCATAATTCTTTATAATAATCAAATCTGCGTTTTTACCCAACTTTTAGCATTTTAATCCTCAAAACCAAGTTTATGACTTGTAATTATCATCTAAATTAACTTCGATTAGACAATTCTACACATGTCTTAGCATCCATATTTCTGAAATTTACTCTTAAATTCAGATTATGCTAGAACAAGATCATAGTTCTAGGGTTTATCAAGTTTTCTTCAAGTTCACTAATCACCTACAATGGTGATTATGAACTCTATAATTAACATGAAATCTTTTAACAAGATTTCACCTAGGGTTCATCCCTAGACACCATATCCCTTCTAATTTCATTCATGCATGACACAATCAAGCTCAATTTCGATTTTTCATCATTAACCTAGAATTTAAGATGAATCAAAACATCAAATTTTTGCATACCTTATGATCTTTTCAGCGAGGTGATCACTAATCCATGCTTGGATTTCGATTTGGGACTGATTTGGCCTCTCAATTTCTTGGATTTAGACAAGTTAGGGTTGAACAAAGGAGTTCCTTTGCTCCTGTGGGAAATATCGACCAGAACACACACTTAGAGTGTGTGTTTTGGTGTTAATGTTTTATTAAATAAATCTGGTTTCCATCTTCTCACCTTTAGTCCCTCTACTTCACACAAGTTTGCATAAAAGGGTGTTTTAACCCTGCTTTTCTTATTATTCCAAGACTTATTACTAACTAGGTTATTTATTTCCTAGTTACTTTATCTTGTTCTCAACCCGTTTTATTTTAAGTCCCGTTAAATCTCGGGCCTTTTATATACTTTGCTTTTCTCAAAGTATTTCTCATCCTTTTAAATAAATATTAAATTTATTTATTTAATTCCTAAAGTTTACCGGGTAAGTTTTACCACTAACTGTATTTTACCCGTCCTGTAGTATTAACGTGGTTTGATTTCCAAACCCGTTTTCGGGGTGTTACACCGGGTCTCCCTTTACTCCTTTGGCATCTACTGTTCGTTCACTCTCCCGTTGAGACTCCACTAAATCCTCCACTACTGGTTGTTTTTGTTCCGCACCATCATCTTGAAGCACATCAAAAGGGTTTGAAACCGGCACACTTGAAGACGATTCCACATCCCCATTAGACTTTGGTTTAGAGACTGGCCGATACATCATCTTAGATTTTTGGTTTTTCATAGGAAAACCTTGTTGCCCACCTTTTCTATTTTTTCCTCTCGGCTCCTGAAACCCATCTGAACTAGCTTTAGACACACCAGTAGCAGCTACCTTCGGCTTTCTAGGACATCCATTATCGTCATGTCCAAAAACACAACACTCCGAGCATCTTAACGGTTCCAGTCATATTCTATTTTAATTTCAGCTTTAGCATAACCATTACCTTCCAACGTTGGCACCGCAACCCTAATACTTCTCATTAGATCCCTATTTGCCTGAATTTCAATGAGAGCCCTTGCAAAGCTACTCCTTCCCCGTGACTCCGCACACATAGTCGACGTAAAGGAATCTAGCATTTTTGGCACCCCTATCTTAGATGCAAGCAAACTCAACCCATCCTCCGTAAATGCTGGTAGCGGTACATCATGCAATTTTACCCATACTGGTACGGCTGTAATCTCTTCCTTAACCAATGTCGTCGATGGAGTCCATTCATTTAGAATAATTGGAACATTACGAATCGTCCATGGCCCATCTTCCAGTAATTGATCAAGACCCCTCTTCGTTTTAAACTTGAAAAAGAAGAAGCCTTTCGCATTCATCATCATCTTCAATAAACCATACTTCGACCAATTATTCTTTACAAAGTAATCAACAACTGGAAATGCAAGCCTTTTCCCAAGAAAGTAACCATATAACGTGTTAGCAAATCTATCACTCACCTCTTTCACCGATGATAGCGGTATGACCACATCCACACCATCCATCTTTTCAATATTCTCCATAGAACGAAAATTCACTTTAGTTACCTCTGGTTGTTTCTGGACAGCATTCACAAATGACATCGGTTTGCCAACGTCACTACCTTTGCCTGCCGTTTGGTTCAGTCCACCCATATTCAACCCTCCATTACCCAAATTAGGGTTTGCATGATTGTCTTCCGGGTAGTTTACATCTACCTGTTCCTCACCGTTTCCCCATTTGAACTCCGACTCCACCAGTTTAGAGATTTCAAACAAACCATCGATAACCGATGTGTTATTCGTCATAAACATTCCTCTTCTCGGCATCAACGGGTTACCTTCTATGTTCGTAACTCTCAAACCAATTCCCCTTACAGGACTTACACTAGCCTCACCTTGTACAGGGGGAGTCCCCCCTTTATCCTGAACATGATCGACGCCCATATTCCTCCCCATGCAGCTTCACTATCACGTAACCAGATTACCACTTCCCCACAGAATCTATAAAACCCTAACTCCTAAAACCCTAGGATCAATCTTCGATCCTTAACTGATTAGACTGGCGTATCAATCTAGCTAAATTAAACTCAGTTAACCGCAATCAATAACAGCCAATATAATGAATCCGGATTTCGAATTGATACCTAAAGCGGCGATTGAAAAAAAAAACAAAAATAAAACCCTAGATTCAAATCGTTCACTATTGCTAACGAGTTCGTAGTAGACGTTTGACGAATCAAACCTCTAATAACAGACTGTTATACAAAAGATCACAAAAAAAAATTAGGGTTTCAAGAAGAAACAGAAAATCGCCATAGGAGAGAGAGAGAATAGGAACTTCATTCAACTACTTTACAATGCTCAATTTTCAGGTGCTCGTTTATTAACCGTTTAAGGTTATTTTCGATGTCTTTGATTTTGAAGAACCGACGGAGTTGCCATGACCGTCCGGTAGAGATAAATGCAAGGCTGCGACGAGAGGCCGAGCAACCTCCTGCTCGTCTACATCTACACTGAACCCCAAGGTGAAATCGCACATTGAAAGTTTTGAAGAAAAAGTTTATTGATTTCTTTCACTCAAAAGAACAAGAACAACTTGAAAAACGACTATAAATGCAAAGGCAGATAGAAAAAACACTTCAATCCCTCTAGAAATACCTCTCGCATCTTTTGCCAGAGGAATGGGAGATTTTCAAAAACCAAAAAAATGAAATCCGAACTCAAGAAAAAATAAATTTAGTAGCTTCTATATTATTATTTTTTTCAATTGCAGTAGGTTTTTTTTATTTAAAATTTGGTTTGTAATTCTTTCTATATAGTTTTAGTTGAAGTTGTAGATTTTGTTTTTATATTCAAAAAAATTAGTTTGTAATCTTTTTATGTAATTTAAATTTAATACAACTATTACGAAATCGTTGAACATCAGTAAAGTCAACTTTTATTTACGATATTTGACTTAACTTATAGTCGAATAAGGTGTTAATGATTTAAAAGAGAATACACTTATATATAATATATAAACTTAAAAACTTTTAAATTTAGAAAATACTGATTATTGTAAAAGCCATAGGTAATATTGATATGTCTGATTTACGAAGGTCGTAAAAATCAATTTCACCTTCAAGTTTTAGATGAATTCTTGAGATGTTCTAGGTTATAACCCCGTGTATTACACGGGGTTGAATAAATAAATTTTATATACTAAATAATAAAACAATATATCTTTAAAATCTCATTTATTGTACGGTTTGAATAAATATAATTTTGAGTTAACTGCCATTTTCGTCCCTGTGGTTTGGTCACTTTGGCCATTTCAGTCCATTTTTCAAAAATGCGCCATTTTCGTCCCCCACGTTCTGGAAAGGTGCCATTTCAGTCCAAAAATCATAACCCAGTTAAGTCAGTTTGTAAATAAGGACTGATTGTGTAAATTTGTAACATAAATGACTGATTGTGTAAATTTGAAAAATGGACTGAAATGGCAGTTAACACCACCACCACTAGCCCTGCCACCACCACCACTCCGCTGCCACCACCACCACCACCACCGCCACCACCGCCACCACAGCCACCACAGCCCTGCCACCACCACCACTCCGCTGCCACCACCACCGCCACCACCGCCACCACAGCCACCACCGCCACCACAGCCACTGCCACCACCACCACCACCGCCGCCGCCGCCGGAACCACCACCATCAACGTCATGGCAAGACCCATATTTTCAGACGTTTGTATGTAATATAAAGTCAGAATTTATTGTATTTAATCCGAAAAGTAAACGAGCAAAACAAAGGAACGAGAACGGTATACCGAAACGAAAAGCTTGCGGGTTACGGGGACGTCTTCGTCTTCTCTGGTCGTCGGAAGCTTGCGGGTAAGGTAAGGTTCAATCAGCCAGCAAGCAGGTAAGCTTTGATTAGCCACCATTTCTTCTCTATTACATTTGAATTGTTGCCATTATGGTCGTCGGAAACGCGATCCCGAGCGAACCCGGATCGCGAATTGGATCGGACGAACCAAAACGAAAATCGTGCCATGAGTAGCGAATTATGTGACTATGGTTGAAACAAATGATCAAAAAGGCGAAAACCGATTATAGGCTGTAAAAATATTAATGTCATCTGGTTTTGGGCTCTTTAGATGGGTTAATTACTTTATTTGCAGATAATAGAACAACCATTTGCTCATTATTTGTCATCATATTTTCTGCCAAAAGTTTCACCATTGATTGCAAACCGTTAAATGGATGTTTGACTAGATATACATTTGTGGAATTATTAACTTATATATGTTTGAAAACATGCATAGTTCATAGCTTTGAAATGAAACCAAGAAATAAGTATTATTTTCATAATTACATCATCGATATAGAAGCAGTTCATTTGGCGTTTTGATGTAAATATTGTATCATGGGAACTATATCTTGTCTACAAGTCTTTTTATTCATTTCTTCTCTCAAGAATCAAGATTCATATGTACTTTATGTTATTGTGTTAATTTTGATGGTAATCAAAGTTTATTATCATTTTATGACATGGTTATCTATCAAAAGATCAAACCAATCACTTGTTGACCACTACTTGATAATTAAATTAGTTATAAAAAGACAATGGTTTTGAAGAACTCAGAGGACACAGTGGCAGCGAAAGGTTCAAATGAAAATGGGAATTCATCTTCTGCTATCGTTGATGGTGGTGGTTCCGGCGGCGGCGGTGGTGGTGGTGGTGGCAGTGGCTGTGGTGGCGGTGGTGGCGGTGGTGGCTGTGGTGGCGGCAGCGGAGTGGTGGTGGTGGCAGCGGAGTGGTGGTGGTGGCAGGGCTGTGGTGGCTGTGGTGGCTGTGGTGGCGGTGGTGGCGGTGGTGGCGGTGGTGGTGGCAGCGGAGTGGTGGTGGTGGCAAGGCTAGTGGTGGTGGTGTTAACTGCCATGCCATTTCAGTCCATTTTTCAAATTTACACAATCAGTCCTTTATGTTACAAATTTACACAATCAGTCCTTATTTACAAACTGACTTAACTGGGTTATGATTTTTGGACTGAAATGGCACCTTTCCAGAACGTGGGGGACGAAAATGGCACATTTTTGAAAAATGGACTGAAATGGCCAAAGTGACCAAACCACAGGGACGAAAATGGCAGTTAACTCTATAATTTTATATATTAAATAATAAAAAGTTATATCTATAAGAACCATATTGTACAAGTTGAATAAATGTAATTATATATATCAAATAAAAAAAATTATATCTTTAAAACCGCGTGTATTACACAGTTTGAATAAATGTAATATTGTTTACCAAACAATAAAATAATACATCTTTAAAAAACCTCATTTATTACACGGGTTGAATAAATGTAATTTTATATACCAAACAATAAAAAAATACATCTTAAAAAATATGCGCATTACACAGTTTGAATAAATGTAATTTTATGTACTAAATAATAAAACATATATATCCTTAAAAATCCCCGTGTATTGAACGAATTGAATCAATCTAATTTTATATATCAAGTAATAAAAAGTTATATCCTAAAAAACCTCATTTGTTACATGGGTCGAGTAAATGTAATTTTGTATAGTGAAAATAAAAATATTTAATACATTAATACAAAGTTTGGTTTTCGTGATAAAAATAAATTATTTTGTTGGTGCAAAATTTGTTAACGAAGTCTCAATAAATGTAACCCTTAGTAGGAGAGTTATCTATAATTAATTAAAAGAGGTTAAATTAAAAGAATAATTATCTATAGATAGAAAGATCTCTTGTTCTTATTATAAGATCGTGATTGGATCCGCATATGTTTGGTAAATAGAATAATCAAAAGCGGAAAGTGTTCAATTGGAACATGAAAACGTGACTAAATTGGTCCTAGTTACTCTTCGGGACGGAGTGGAAGAAGGGAGAGGATTCTCGAACGCGGAAGAGGATCCAAGAACTCCGATGGTTTTTTTTATTATATAGTATAGAAGATTGGTTTTACTTTCTAACTCTTTCTTCTACGCTCTAGACTCCTAGTTTTCATTAACACTTGTCCATATACATTTAGGTTGTTCGTCCATAACCATGGACAATACCATAAAAATAAAAACCGTATGCACGCATGATGGGTATGGATTTAAAGCCCACAACACATAGGGGAAATCAACATAATTCGTTTATTTTCTTTTCTGAATATTTTTTTTATAAAGTAAGAAAATCTTTTATATAAGATATTAAATTAAATAATATTTAATAGGAGAGTTATCTATAATTAATTAAAAGAGATTAAATTAAAAGAATAATTGTCTATAAGAGATGGCCTAATATGATGGCAAGTGTCCCTAAAGTGGTTTCTTTTATTATATAGTATAGATTTTTTTATTGTTATGTGACTCATGTGAAAAAAAAAAAAAAAACAGAAAGTGCAATGTTTTTTTATGTGCAAAAAATTGTTGAGTGACTTTGCGAGAAAAAAAAACACAAAGTACAATGTTTTTATGTGAAAAAAATGTGGAGTGACGTCTGTGAAAAAAATAAAACTGAAAGTATAATGTTTTTTATGATATTTGACTTTTATTATTTTATAGGATTTTTGTTGTTTATTTTTTAGAGCCAAATTGGATTTAAATAATCGCAGCTTTCTCAATTTGGCTGATAATAATCCCAACTTAGTTATTGGCCGATAATAATCTGAACTGATCCACTTTTGGCCGATAATAGTCTGCCTAAAAATAGCTTAACGGAGTTATGCTTTTTTTCCGAATTACAAACTGATGTTTTATGGATTTTGATCAGAACGAGGATACGAGTCGATTTATGTAAAACTTACCTCGAAACAATGCTTCAAACGGCTTGAGTTTTGTTAATTAAAAGTTTAAACACCCGAATTGAAGCACCATTTTCTTCGTGTGGGATTTAGAAGTAAATTTTACATCAATCAATTTGTATCCTCGTTCTAATCAAAAGTCCTAAAACATCAGTTTATAATTCGGAAAAAAACTTAACTCGGTTAAGCTATATTTAACGCAGACTATTATCGGCCAAAAGTGGACCAGTTCGGATTATTATCGGCCAATAACTGAGTTGGGATTATTATCGGCAAAAATTGAGAAAGCTGAGATTATTTAAATCCAATTTGTCTTTTTTAAATGATTGATGGGGTTTCAAACCTTCAAAACACACCACGCTAGTAAATGAGTGGCGTGGCGCTTTATTGGCTTTAACTAGCATAGGGGTTTCAAACCACACCGTCCAGCTTAATTATCGTATTAAAATAAGATTAATCGCTTTTAAAAACCGGTCTACTTAGTTGAGCTAGTAGGTCTATGTTTCAAAAACCAATCAATTAACAAAAAACCGGTCGACTGTGATTTGTTTAATTCTCTCAAATCCAATTGTTTCATTTGTGCCTCTGACTTATTTACTCGTAAGCAAACCGTCTACACCAGCAGTTCTAATCCAGTTTTTATAACCTTATTAGCTACCATATTTTAAGATTTCTGTTTATTTATAATTGTACATGTAAATGTAAATTGTCATTATATAAATAGAAATTATGAATATTATAAGTTTGTTAGAGATGGATCCAGTAAGACGTCGTGTTGCGTGTGGATTTCCATGACACAAACACGCAACAAAGATTGTTCTAAAGACACAATGTGGCATGTGGGCAGTGGGCACCCAAAAGCGCATGACTTGTCGTTTCCAACTCACTTTTACTTACGCGCCCTTATGGCCTTATCTATTTTCCAATACTACATTTAACTAAATCAACAAATTTTTTTTTATTAAGAAACATAACTAAATCAACTAATTTTTCTTGTTAAAATTTTTAATTTTAAGGGTACCTGACTTCGTCGTTTTAATGCCATTTGAGTGTATTTTTTCTATTAAAATTGTCGCCAAAAAACAAGATTCACTCTAGCATATGTTTGAGGTTTGAATCCCGTTTACTGATTTCCTATTATAAACTCCTGAAAGCAATCTATTTATATATGTGGCTATTTACCAAATCTCCTTGGTTTGCAGCGCATTGGCGAACATGCTCTCATGGTTATAGAAAGTTGATATAAAAATACCTTTGTTGTTCTCATTCTTTCGGTTTTTTCCCAGTCTTTTGGAAACAAGGTGTTGTTGTTACAATTCATTTACGAGCTAGTAGAATCGACAAACATATACGGTGAAAAGTTTTTTTTATTTTAAAAATTAGTAACAAGTTTTTATTAACATTTTACTAGGTTATTAACCTATGTATTATATGGGTTAAATAAATAAAATATCTTATGTAAGTTAAAGATGATAAATATCATATAAAAATTGCTTAAAACCATCCATAATCAAGAAAATGTCAATTTTTTTCTTTGAAAGTTAGAGAAAAATATAATAATTTTGAAATAAATTTACACATATTAAGAGGCCAATATATAACGGATAATTATTGCTAATTATTATTAAATATGTAAGTTAAAACTTACAATTTAGACAACTTGAATTATAAATAATTTGAAATGGAACACTAAGATGAAGAATATGCTAGTACTTCTAACTGCTAAACATTAGCTTGAGCATAGATTTCATTAACGGTTTTCACTTTAATTTAATATTTTTATTTCTTTTGTGTTTTTGTGATAAGAACATCAAATTTTATACATCTTTTAAAATCACCACAAATTTTGTATACTCTGAAGCTTAACGACTTTATTTCTTTGGTTTTTTCTTTCGGTTGTTATATAAAGTGTCATTAACGTTATGAACCAGAACCGATATCGATCGAAACTGAATTCCCGCCGAATCGCATAGGGGATTTCAATAATTATTACTTCAAATTATATATTTGTTATTTTTAATAACTAAAACAAATCAAAACCGTCACACTAGTTTATCCCACTAATCAAATGTAATCTCAAAATGCTATATAAATATCCTCTACAATAATTAGAAATAACTCAATTATTATTTATCATAAATTAAAAAATAAGTTAAAGATTATACAAAATTTAATTTAAATACTCATTTTATTATTTATCTAATTTAATTGAAATACTCATTTAATTATTTATCTGTTTATAATTTAGATACTTTAAAGAAAAAAAAAAAAGAAAAACAAAGACAAAATCCATGTAATCTTTAAAAAAATTCTTTTACGAAATTTACGCAAAGATGAATCGTGATAATGTATAACAATTATTTATATTTATATATTATTAAATATATCAATAATTAATAATATTAGAGATTAATTTAGTATACTAATATAGTATTAATTTAATATAAAATTTAAATACTTATTTAATTATTTATATGTTTATAATTTAAATATTTTAATAAAAAACAGACAAAATCTATATAATAATTGTTATGGGTGAAATTCTGAGCCCATATCCTGACACTATATCTTGATTTTATGATAGCTAATTACAATCAGGATACCGGACCAGGATATTGGTAACATCTTGAGGCAGTATCCTGGTAGTTACTAACAATTTGCTTGTAAACGTTGGTTACAAGGGACTAACATTCATGAGGACCAAGTCATCCTGAAAACTCGCTCAAATTGGTTACGATAAGGACGTTGATGGCGGAAGAATGGGTCTTGTAGCGGTCAGCATTGAAGAAAGGCATATTCTGCGAGAATTTCGGATACTAATCAATGCTATTGATGTTGTAACGGCTATGTGAGCTAAAGACCCGGAGTTATAGTTAATATGCACGTGGAAAACAAGTTGAAACAGCCCCATAACGTTCAGAAGGGAATATTCCATGTATCCCAGATTTTTAGCATAGTTAGTTAATTCTTGTAACTATAAATAAGGATGGCCAGATCATAGGAAATACACACAATTCGAGCTCTCTAACTCTCACACTCTTCTTTCCAGCAACAATTACACATTAACACTCATCACTTGTAATCATTGTAACACTTAGCATCGATCTGAGCCATATCCTACACTGTATCCTGAATTTTGAAGTAATAAGAAGAATAAAGCAGCCGACGATTGTCAGCTCCCGAGGTTTTATGCCAGAGATCTAGATTGATCAAGGGCTTTTCTCGTATATCTCGTGTCAACCTTTACATTTCTGCTCATTGTTTGATTGTTGGTATAGATTGGTATCCTGAGCTATATCCTAAAACTGTTTTTGCAAACTAACGAACCAACATATTTTTCACAAGTATTACTAGCACACTACCTCACTTAACTAATTTGATCACTAAATTGCTTCGGTAATTTTTGACCAAAAAAATTTGGCGCCCACTGTTATGGGTGAAATTCTGAGCCCATATCCTGGAAAATATCTTGATTTATATCTTGGTTATATAGTATCTGTTTACATCCGGGATGCTGGTTCGAGATATTGGTAACATCCTGAATGGTATCCTCAGGATTACTAACGGATTATATGCAGGTACGTGGGTTAGAAGCTAGCAATGTTCACAAGGACTCATTCCGCGGAAGACTCGGTCCAAGTTGTTCAAGGAAAGACGTTAAGCCCGCTTTATTTGGTTCCAAACGGCTATTTATGGAATATTCGGGAGCATCCCATATTTATAGGAATTTTAGTTTTTATTTAGTAACTATAAATAGGTGGGTATACCAGATCGAATAGGACATCACATTTTCACTGCATATACTCTAACACTCGCTCTCTAGCAATTTTCACTTTCATACAAAAGCATTGTAACACTTAGCGATCTGGTCTATATCCTGCACTGTATCCTGACGTTTGAAGCAATAAGAAGAACAAGGCAGCTGCGATTGTCAGCTCCCGAGGTTTTATGCCGGCGATCTAGATTGATCAAGGGCTTTCCTCGTACATCTCGTGTCATTTCCTTTACTTTTTACTCATTGTTTGATCGTAGATACAGCTCAATATCCTGAGCCGTATCCTGAATACTGATTTTCCAAATAACTTAACCGGCATATTTTCAACACACTTTCTAGCACACTACCTCACTTTACTAATTTGATCACTTAATTGCCTCGGTAATTTTTGACCAAAACAATTTGGTGCCCACCGTGGGGCAAGTGGTGCTCTCTTTGCTAAAAATCTTTGGGAAATCGTTAATCGGTTTTCTATTTTCAAAACTTTTTGCCACATTATTTACAATGGCCTCAAGATCAAACATGAGTTCCTCCACTGTGTCTGCTATGACTTCTGCTACTACCGGTTCGGTGCTTCCACCACCTCCTACAAGGATGCCAGCCTCTTCACGACCTCAGGATATTATCCCTACTCGCAGTGTTCAGGAATCTGCTCCCGTTTTAGCTTCTAATGATGAAATTCTAACCTTATTTGGAAGTGTGCAGGAACAAATGAGGCAGCAACAGGAAACAAACCAAATGCTGTTGAGGGAAATACAACTCCTGAAGTCTGGCTCGAGCAGATCTGCTGAGGATATTGTCACTCCATTACAACCCAGAACTTTGAACTTCAGTTCAGCTGTGTATACTGAGGATAACAGGGGGAATATTGTCCCCAGCCTTCCTCAGAATCACGCTCCTGAAATACCCTCCTCGATCAGGATGTCAACCATGAGGAGCTCAGGATATGCTTCAGGATATGGGCAAAATCCTCCGACGGGTAACGTGTCAAATAATAATAATACTCATGCTGCTAACAGTAGTGGATCATTGCAGGATACAGGTGTAACATCCGCATTTACTAGGGAACTTCAAAAGTTGAAGGACATGATATCCAGTGTACCTGGAGTGGTCCAGCCAATCCCGGAGGTGTCCCAAGACAGCCACAGGATATCTCGCTTTGCATATCCTATTTGTGATGCTGAGATTCCAAAGAGATTTCAAACCCCCAACATGAAGCTTTATGATGGAACCACGGATCCTGAAGAGCATATTGCCCAGTATAGGGAAAGAATGGAGATTAACCCTATCCCTCCGGAGCTCAAAGAAGCATGCTTATGCAAGGGTTTTGGTTCTACCCTAACAGGATCAGCCTTGAAATGGCTCTTGAATGTTCCTCCACATTCAATTACATCTTTTGCTCACTTAGTGAATTTATTTAATAGTCAGTTTTCTTGTAGTCGGAGTTTTGAAAAACTAACAAGTGACCTTTACAGGATAACACAAGGGCATCAAGAATCCCTAAGGGATTATGTGAACAAGTTCAGCCGAGAATCCTTAGACATTCCGCATCTTGATATTGCAACAGCTGTGCAAGCTTTCAAGATGGGGCTGCAAAAGGATTCTCAATTTTACCAAGACCTTGTAATGAACCCATGCAGGAACTTAGATGAAGCTCGGAACAGGGCCCTAAGATATATTCGATTGGAAGATGACAGAAAGATGCAAGAAAGGATGAACTCATCTAACACTTATGAGTCAACTAACAGGAAGTCAGAATCCTCATTTAAGCCATATCGCTCTAAGCCATATGGTAGAAATGAAAACAAGAAAGTGAACGCTATTGAAGACGAGGATCCTGAAGAATATCCTGAACTATCTGAGTATTGCTTTTCTGTTAACATTCCTGAATTAATGTATGCCATGCAGGGTTTAGGAGACAAGGCTAGGTGGCCTCGAAAGAATCAACAAAAGGCCGATTGGAAAGATAAGTCAAAATGGTGTGCTTTCCACGAAGATTTCGGACATGTAACTGAGGATTGCATTGCTCTAAGGAAAGAAATAAGCTATCTTCTAAGCAAGGGATATCTGAAAGATCTCTTAGGAAGAAAGAAGAATAAGAGTCAGGATACTGAGAAAGATCCTGAGTGAGCAGCATCACCTCCCGCTGATGCCAAGATAATCAACTTCATTTCGGGAGGATCGGACATTTGTGGGACTTCGTATTCGGCGGCAAAGAGACATGCAAAAGAAGCTAAGGCCGAAAGGGGAGACAGACCTGTCAGGATGACTACGCTTACAACTGACAAAGTGATCACGTTTGATGCTGATGACAGGGATACTGTCCAGGATCCTCACCATGATGCTCTGGTAATAACATTATATGTGGCTAACCATTTTGTACGCAGGATATTGGTTGATAATGGCAGCTCCGTTAACATAATCCAACTAGAGACTCTGAAGAGAATGAATGTATCTCCAATGGATATCACTTCAAAGTCTACCGTGCTTGTTGGGTTCAGTGGGGAGGCTAGAAACACAGTGGGAGAGATAAAGTTACCAGTATACGTTGAAGGAGTCAACTCGATACAACGTTTCTGTGTGATGGATTCTCTATCCTGCTATAACATCATACTGGGAAGACCATGGATTCACGATATGAAGGCTGTGCCATCAACGTATCACCAATGCATCAAGATCCCTACCCCTTGGGGAGTTGTCAAAGTTGATAGTGATCAGCAGGAGGCGAAAGAATGCTACTCATCCTCGATGAAATCCTCAACCAAGCCTAGTACAACATAGCAATTAAAGATGCGGGTCCAGGATATTGTGGAGGATTCGGAGCAGGATGTGAAGAAAATTATCCTGGATCAGGATAATCCTGATATCTCGGTGCTCGTAGGAACCAATATCCCTCAGGATATTGAAGAACAGTTAACTAACTTTTTGAAGTGCAGGATGTCGACGTTTGCATGGAAGCATGAGGATATGACAGGCATATCCAAAGACATTATCACTCACAAGCTTGGAATTGATAAATCATTCAAGCCTGTTCAGCAAAAAAGAAGGAAGTTTGCTCCTGAGCGGAATACGATTATCCAAGAGGAAGTTAAGAGATTATTGAAGTCCAGGATGATCAGAGAGGTTAAGTTCCCAAGGTGGCTAGCAAACGTGGTTGTGGTACAGAAGAAAAATGGGAAATGGAGAGTTTGTGTAGACTACACAGACTTGAACAAGGCTTGTCCTAAAGACCCATTTCCTCTTCCCCACATTGATGCAATGGTAGATGCCACTGCCGGGCATGAAATGTTGACCTTCATGGACGCATCCTCAGGATTTCAGCAGATCCAAATGGAACCTTCTGACCAGGAGGATACTGCCTTCATGACACCAACATGTATTTATTGTTATACAGCTATGCCTTTTGGTTTGAAAAATGCAGGTGCAACATACCAAAGATTGGTAAACATGATGTTCAAAGACAAACTGGGGGACACCATGGAGGTGTACATTGACGATATGCTGGTAAAATCAAAGAAAGCTCAGGATCACCTCCAGGATATTAAAGGAGCATTCGATATCCTGGATCAGTATAACATGAAGCTAAATCCTGCTAAGTGCCATTTTGGAGTGGGGGCATGAAAATTTCTAGGATATATGGTGACCAAAAAAGGAATAGTGGCGAGCCCGGAGCAGATTAAAGCCATCTTGGATATTAAATCGCCCTAAAATATGAAGGATGTTCAACGATTAACAGGGCGAGTGGCAGCATTAAACAGATTTATCTCAAGATCCTCAGAGAAATGCAAAGATTTTTATGATATCGTGAAGAAGAACAAGAAATTCGAATGGGGTGAGAAGCATGAAGCGGCCCTACAGGATCTAAAGCAATATCTCTCAACCGCACCTCTACTGATGAAGCCTGAGAATGGTGAACCATTATCCCTATACCTCGCAGTATCAGGGAATGCTGTAAGTGCCGTCCTTGTAAAGGACCATGAAGGTCAGCAATATCCTGTTTATTATGTTAGTAAAAGCTTGTTAAATGCTGAAACTAGATATTCTCATTTAGAAAAATTGATACTAGCATTAGTTATGGCATCAACGAAACTTAGACATTACTTTGAGACACATAGGATTCATGTTAAAACAAATTATCCTGTCAAAAATGTGCTTAGGAAACCAGAGATGTCAGGCAGGATGGCTAAGTGGTCAGTAAAGTTGAGTGCTTATGATTTAGTGTATGAACCTAGAAATGCCATAAAGTCTCAGGCTTTAGCTGACTTTGTGGCTGATTTTAGTAGTGACATTCAGGATGAGGTAGACCTAGAAGTTCAACAGTTAGGAGAATCCTCAGGATCCTGGACATTATATACTGATGGTGCATCTAATATAAGAGGAGTAGGATTGGGAATAATACTAAAATCGCCACAGGGGGACATATTACCCAAGGCTATTAGATGTGAATTTCCTGCTACTAATAATGAAGCAGAATATGAGGCTTTAATTGCATGATTAGAGTTGGCTAAGAGCATGAGTATCAAAAATTTACAAGTATATGTTGATTCTTTGTTAATTACTAACCATTTTAATGGATCCTATGCAGTTAAGGGTGAGAAATTAATCGAATACCTCGGTATTCTCAAAAAATCAGCAAGATATTTCGATATTTTTACACTTGAACAGGTACCAAGGGAGGATAATGCTGAAGCAGATGCCTTAGCAAATCTGGGATCGTTGATCAGGATACCAGAAGGGACCCAAATACCGATATTACATATCTTGTATCCTGCAACGAATCCTCAGGATAAAGAAGTAGTGGGTATTCAGGATCCTGATGCAGAGTATCCTGAAAAGTATCCCAAATCTTGGACGGCTCCAATCATGAGATATCTCAAGGAGGGACACATCCCTGGGGAGGAAAATCCTAAGGCATTTAGGATGAAGGTATCACGATTTACTATTATAAATGATGTGTTATACAAGAAATCTCTTGCAGGACCATATTTGAGGTGCTTGGAGGATCCTGAAGCCAAAGAAGTACTTCAGGATATACATGAAGGGGATTGTGGTAATCACACTGGGGGCAGATCATTGTTCTCAAAAGTATTAAGGACAGGATATTATTGGCCAACGATGAGGAAAGATGCTGCAGAATATGCTCGAAGATGTGATGCATGTCAAATACATAGTAACATACTACATCAACCAGCTGAACCATTATATCCTGTAGTTTCCCCTTGGCCATTCATGAAATGGGGGATGGATATAGTAGGGAAGTTGCCAAAAGCTCCGGGAGGAAAAGTCTTTATGTTAGCAATGACGGATTATTTCTCTAAGTGGGTTGAGGCTGAAGCGTTTGTTCAAGTTAGAGACCAAGAAGTAGTATCCTTCATAAAGAGGAATATCCTGACTAGGTTTGGGGTACCAGCTGAGATCATTTGTGATAATGGGTCCCAGTTTATAAGCAAAAGGACTACCGACTTTTGCAAGAGTTGGGGAATCAAAATGATCACATCTACTCCGGTACATCCTCAAGCAAATGGACAAGCTGAATCCTCAAACAAGATATTAGTCAATAACTTAAAGAAGAGGCTTGGAGCCAAAAAAGGAAGATGGGCGGAAGAGTTACCCTTTGTTTTGTAGGCTGATAGGACAACGGTAAAGAATGCAACCGGCCAAACCCCGTTTTCCTTGGTATTTGGGGCAGAAGCAGTGATTCCAACAGAAATGACGATACCTACTGCAAGATCTGTCCTACAGGATCCTGAACAGAATCCTGAAGTCTTATGTCAAGATTTGGATACTATAGATGAAAAAAGAGACGCATCAAGACTAAGAATGGCAGCATATCAACAAAGAATATCCAGAGCATATAACAAGAACATAAGGACTAGAAGATTTCGAGTTGGTGATTGGGTGCTAAGAAAGGCTTTTCAAAATACCACTAATCCTGCCGATGGCAAGCTAGCTCCTAAATGGGAAGGACCATATGAAGTCGAGTCAGAAGCAGGGAAAGGAGCATATCGACTCAAGAATGTGGAAGGGGATATGCTACCAAGATCCTGGAATGCAATACATTTAAAGCTTTATTTCAAGTAAGAGTATTATTTAATTTCTGTCTCAGAATGGTATGTATTCTATCTATTTTAACTATATTTATTTATTATCTTGAACCCAATACTGACTTAGGCATCGGAGGGGTGTTAGCCAAGCTAACACCCACCTTAGTTTACAATTGTTTTGCAGCATGTGTTTCAGGATATAGCTCCAGGATATGTACTCAAGATAACTCGAAAGATTAGAGGATTGGCCCCCTCTCTCACGTTTAAGGGATCCTGGTCCCTTCAAAGGTTTAAAGGTATTCACCTTTCTTTCGAATTGGGTTTAAACACCTCGCCTGGAGCGCAAGTTATCTAGGTATAGTTCAAGGTAGCGGGACCAATTCATGTAAAAGTGGCTGACAATTTCGTTACTGTTGGCTATATCCTGGATCCTGAAGGTATATGAGGATTGATCACCCTCTCTCACGAAAGAGTATTTTCATACTCTCTAAGGTTTAAAGGTTTTCACCTTTCTAAGATTTAGAGTTTATACACTCTCTCCTGTAGCGCATGAGAATCAGGGTTTATCCCCAGGATATTAAGGGTTTATCCCAAGTATGCTAAGGATTCATTTCAGAATATCAGGGTTTTGCCCTGGGGTATCCAGAATTTATTCGAGTCAAGGTGTGAATACATTTGTGTTTCTGTATTGAATACAGGGGACATACGTTATACTGTTCAAAGGATGGATCCAAGTTTATACGTGTGCACTGGGGACATATTTATAATGCAGGATTGAAATTGATTCTCTAAGAATCTCTGGTATGATTTCTTCTTTTTTGGATAATTTATAGGTTGTATTTCAGTATCCTGATCAGGATATCTCTCAGGATATCTCTCAGGGTATGTTTATAATATATTCAAACAAAACAGTTTTCATAAGTAAAGTTTATACACCAATAACAACAATAATAAAGTCAAAAGAGAAGTTATATTACCATAGCAAAAGTTTGTGCTTTTGGTTTCATCTCAAACCGAGATCCATCCACCAAAAGCACGATTAGTTTTTAAGCATATTTACCCAACAGTTGAAGGTTTCGTCTAAAACCGAGACCCATCCACCTCCAACTATTGTATTGTTCAAAAAGCATGCAGGAAATGTAAATTGTTCAAGTGCAGAAAAGTAAAGTGCGGAAAAGTAAATTGTTTTGGGATTACAGACCAACATTCAAATTCGAAAAGGTGGGCTCCGGCCTTGGCACGTATATCCATCATCGCCCACCTGAATGCCCTCACACAGCGGCATCTTCTCCAACCTTCTCCAACTTCCCAGCACCAGCATCCTGAGCAGCATCCTCACCAGCATCCATCCCAGCATCCGCTTTAGCGTCCTTCTTGTCTCCAACCTGGATCACCACCTCCGCTGACTTGGAAGTTTCACCGGCTTCAGCAGGGAGTGGCACAGCTTTGCCTCCGAGCTCCTTCAGCTTGGCCACCCACGATTCAACCGGCCAGGATGGACATACAAGACCCGTCTCCTTGGCCTCGTAGGCCATCTTGATGCGTGCTTGTAGCAGAGAGACAATAGCGGAAGCCTTGATTCCCTCCCAGAAAGAGACCATGGCTTGTTCATGGTCCATTTGAACGGTGGCAAGTTTGAGCTCAGCATCCTGGGTGACCTTCTTCAGCATGCCCTCGTAGTGCCGGGTCTTCGCTTCAGCAATGGCACCTTGGTCAGCAACAGTGCTTTCAAGCTGTTTGATCCTGGCCTCATGGAGTGCAGCGGTACCACAAGTGTCATTGTATAGGTGGAGCAAATGCTGAAGGCCCTGCACATCAATTTCAGGTATAAGCCAGAATATATTAACCAGGATATCCTATTAGGATATCCTATCAGGATATATATGCAGGATGTATGTGCAGGATATATATGAGGATATTACCTTGTTGAGAAAAGATGTCATTGGCTCTAAGGAGTCGGAGAAGCTAAGTTCATCATAGGAGAACCCTTCTGAACCTGGGGCGCTGATTTCTAGGCCTTTCCTCTTTTTTGCCGTGGAAGCACGAGTTCTTGGATTAGCCTTGGGAGCCGGGAGCGGTTTGGAGCTGGTAGCAGCAGGGGTCTCTTTCTTGACTGTGGCTGGAGTTGGGTAGCTGTCGAGTTCGTCGAGGTCTAGATAGACTGGAACTTTGCTGGAGTCTGCACACAGGGAGTAAAATTCTAAATATCTCCTAAGGATATCAAATGAAAACATATATGTACAGGATATTTTGCAGGATCCTTACCAGACATGTTTGCACTTGAGAGAGGACTTGGAGTTGGTGGGGATGGATTAAAACTTCTTTCAGCCTCTGGGAGGAGTCTGATGGCGTCTATCCTTTTTTGAGAATCAGCAAGAGGAGGTGCAATTTTCTTGAAATCAGCTGCATAAAAAAGAAAATTTATTAGTTCAGGATATGAAGCAGGATAAGAGACATGATCATTCTTAAACCCTAAGTCCTACCCTTTCTCAACCACTTCACCGGATATTCCGTTCCACCAGGAATGGAGTCTCTTTTTACAAAGAAGTACTTAGATTGCCAACCCTCTTCGTTCCTGGTGGCACGAAGTATCGGTGGGTCACCGGAAGTAGAATAGAATAGAAATCTAGATGATCCATGGCATCTAAGCTTGTAAGCTAGGGGGAGATCATGGACAAAAAGATCAGGGATGTGGTTTTTCTTGATGTGGTCAAGAACAGACAAAACACGCCAAAGCATTGGCATTGTTTGACTAAAAGAAATTTTGGTAATGGTAAAGAATTCCATGATGAGATCCGGAAAGGGGAATTGTAGCCCTAAGGTGAAGGGGAAGGCATTGAAGCATATCCACTCGTTGGAAACCATATCTGACCGGATTTCTCGGTCAAAAGGTAGAAATACAGTTCCTTCTGGGAAGATGACTGTTATGGGTGAAATTCTGCCATATCCTGGAAAATATCTTGATTTATATCTTGGTTATATAGTATCTGTTTACATCCGGGATGCTGGTTCAGGATATTGGTAACATCCTGAATGGTATCCTCAGGATTAATAACGGATTATGTGCAGGTACGTGGGTTAGAAGCTAGCAACGTTCACAAGGACTCATTCCGCGGAAGACTCGGTCCAAGTTGTTCGAAGAAAGACGTTAGGCCCGATTTATTTGGCTCCAAACGGCTACTTATGGAATATTCGGGAGCATCCCATATTTATAGGAATTTTAGTTTCTAATTTGTAACTATAAATAGGTGGGTATACCAGATCGAATAGGACATCACATTCACACTCGCTACACTCTAACACTCGCTTTCAAGCAATTCTCACTTTCATACAAAGGCATTGTAACACTTAGCGATCTGGTCTATATCCTGCACTGTATACTGACATTTGAAGTAATAAGAAGAACAAGGCAGCTGCGATTGTCAACTCCCGAGGTTTTATGCCGGCGATCTAGATTGATCAAGGGCTTTCCTCGTACATCTCGTGTCGTTTACTTTACTTTTGCTCATAGTTTGATCATAGATACAGCTCAATATCCTGAGCCGTATCCTGAATACTGATTTTCTAAATAACTTAACAAGCATATTTTCAATACACTTTCTAGCACACTACCTCACTTTACTAATTTGATCACTAAATTGCTTCGGTAATTTTTGACCAAAACAATTTGGCGCCCACCGTGGGGCAAGTGGTGCTCTTTTTACTAAAAATTTTTGTGAAATCGTTAATCGGCTTTCTATTTTCAAAACTTTTTGAAACATTGTCCACAATGGCTTCAAGATCAAACATGAGCTCCTCCACTGTGTCTGCTATGACTTCTGCTACTACCGGTTCGGTGCTTCCACCACCTCCGCCAAGGATGCCAGCCTCTTCACGACCTCAGGATATTATCCCTACTCGCAGTGTTCAGGAATCTGCTCCCGTTTTAGCTTCTAATGATGAAATTCTAACCTTATTTGGAAGTGTGCAGGAACAAATGAGGCAGCAACAAGAAACAAACCAAATGCTATTGAGGGAAATACAACTCCTGAAGTCTGGCTCGAGCAGATCTGCTGAGGATATTGTCACTCCATTACATCCCAGAACTTTGAACTTCAGTTCAGCTGTGTATACTGAGGATAACAGGGGGAATATTGTGCCCAACCTTCCTCAGAATCATACTCCTGAAATACCCTCCTCGGTCAGGATGTCAACCATGAGGAGCTCAGGATATGCTTCAGAATATGGCCAAAACCCTCCAACGGGTAACGTGTCAAATAACAATAATACTCATGCTACTAACAATAGTGGATCTTTGCAGGATACAGGTGTGACATCAACGCTTACTAGGGAACTTCAGAAGTTGAAGGACATGATATCTAGTGTACCCGGGGTGGTCCAGCCGATCCCGGAAGTGTCCCAAGACAGCCACAAGATATCTCGTTTTGCATATCCTATCTGTGATGCTGAGATCCCAAATAGATTCCAAACCCCCAACATGAAGCTTTACGACGGAACTACGGATCCTGAGGAGCATATTGCTCAGTATAGGGAAAGAATGGAGAGTAACCCTATCCCTCCGGATCTCAAGGAAGCATGCTTGTGCAAGGGTTTTGGTTCAACCTTAACAGGATCAGCCTTGAAATGGCTCCTGAATGTTCCTCCGCATTCGATTACTTCTTTTGCTCACTTAGTAAATTTATTTAATAGTCAGTTTTCTTGTAGTAGAAGCTTTGAAAAATTAACAAGTGATCTCTACAGGATAACACAGGGACCTCAAGAATCCCTTAGGGATTATGTGAACAAGTTCAGCCGGGAATCCCTAGATATTCCTCATCTTGATGTTGCAACAGCTGTGCAAGCTTTCAAGATGGGGCTGCAAAAAGATTCTCAATTTTATCAAGACTTTGTAATGAACCCATGCAGGAACTTGGATGAAGCTCGAAACAGGGCCCTAAGATATATTCGATTGGAGGATGACAGAAAGATGCAAGAAAGGATGAACTCATCCAACACCTATGAGTCGACCAACAGGAAGTCTGAATCCTCATTCAAGCCATATCGGCCTAAGCCATATGGTAGAAATGAAAATAAGAGAGTGAATGCTGTCGAAGATGAGGATCCTGAAGAGTATCCTGAGTTGTCTGAATATTGCTTTTCTGTTAACATTCCTGAATTGATGCATGCCATGCAGGGTCTAGGAGACAAGGCTAGGTGGCCTCGAAAGAGTCAACAGAAAGCTGACTGGAAAGATAAGTCAAAATGGTGCGCTTTCCACGAAGATTTCGGACATGTGACTGAGGATTGCATTGCTCTAAGGAAAGAAATAAGCTATCTTCTAAGCAAGGGATATCTGAAAGATCTCTTAGGAAGAAAGAAGAATAAGGTTCAGGATACTGAGAAGGATCCTGAGCGAGCAGCATCACCTCCCGCGGATGCCAAGATAATCAACTTCATTTCGGGAGGATCCGACATTTGTGGGACTTCGTATTCGGCAGCAAAGAGACATGCAAAAGAAGCTAAGGCCGAAAGGGGAGATAAACCTGTCAGGATGACTACCCTCACAACTGACAAAGTGATCACATTTGATGCTGATGACAGGGATACTGTCCAGGATCCTCACCATGATGCTCTGGTAATAACATTATATGTGGCTAACCATTATGTATGCAGGATATTGGTTGATAATGGCAGCTCCGTCAACATAATCCAACTAGAGACGCTGAAGAGAATGAATGTATCTCCAATGGATATCACTTCAAAGTCTACCGTGCTTGTTGGGTTCAGTGGAGAGGCTAGAAACACAGTGGGAGAGATAAAGTTGCCAGTATACGTTGAAGGAGTCAACTCGATACAACGTTTCTGTGTGATGGATTCTCTATCCTGCTATAACATCATACTGGGAAGACCGTGGATTCACGATATGAAGGCTGTACCATCAACATATCACCAATGCATCAAGATACCTACCCCTTGGGGAGTTGTCAAAGTTGATAGTGATCAGCAGGAGGCGAAAGAATGCTACTCATCCTCGATGAAATCCTCAACCAAGCCTAGTGCAGCATAGCAATTAAAGACGCGGGCCCAGGATATCGTGGAGGATCCGGAGCAGGATGTGAAGAAAATTATCTTGGACCAGGATAACCCCGATATTTCGGTGCTCGTAGGAACCAATATCCCTCAGGATATTGAAGAACAGTTAATTAACTTTTTGAAATGCAGGATGTCAACGTTTACATGGAAGCATGAGGATATGACAGGCATATCCAAAGACGTCATCACTCACAAGCTTGGAATTGATAAATCATTCAAGCCTGTTCAACAAAAAAGAAGGAAGTTTGCTCCTGAGCGGAATACGATTATTCAAGAGGAAGTTGAGAGATTATTGAAGTCCAGGATGATCAGAGAGGTTAAGTTCCCAAGGTGGCTAGCAAACGTAGTTGTGGTACAGAAGAAAAATGGGAAATGGAGAGTTTGTGTAAACTATACAGACTTGAACAAAGCTTGTCCTAAAGACCCATTTCCTCTTCCCCACATTGATGCGATGGTAGATGCCACTGCCGGGCATGAAATGCTGACCTTCATGGACGCATCCTCAGGATTTCAACAGATCCAAATGGAGCCTTCTGACCAGGAGGATACTGCCTTCATGACACCAACAGGTATTTATTGTTATACAGCTATGCCTTTTGGTTTGAAAAATGCAGGTGCAACATACCAAAGATTGGTAAACATGATGTTCAAAGACAAACTGGGGGACACCATGGAGGTGTACATCGACGATATGGTGGTAAAATCAAAGAAAGCTCAGGATCACCTCCAGGATATTAAAGAAGCGTTTGATATCCTGGATCAGTATAACATGAAGCTGAATCCTGCTAAGTGCCATTTTGGAGTGGAGGCAGGAAAATTTCTAGGATATATGGTGACCAAAAGAGGAATAGAAGCGAGCCCGGAGCAGATTAAAGCCATCTTGGATATTAAATCGCCCTCAAATATGAAGGATGTTCAACGATTAACGGGGCGAGTGGCAACATTAAACAGATTTATCTCAAGATCCTCAGAGAAATGCAAAGATTTTTATGATATCCTGAAGAAGAACAAGAAATTCGAATGGGGTGAGAAGCATGAAGCGGCCCTACAGGATTTAAAGAAATATCTTTCAACCGCACCTCTACTGATGAAGCCCGAGAATGGTGAACCATTATCCCTATACCTCGCAGTGTCAGGGAATGCTGTAAGTGCCGTCCTTGTAAAGGACCATGAAGGTCAGCAATATCCTGTTTATTATGTTAGTAAAAGCTTGTTAAATGCCGAAACTAGATATTCTCATTTAGAAAAATTGATACTAGCATTAGTCATGGCATCAACGAAACTTAGACATTACTTTGAGACACATAGGATTCATGTTAAAACAAATTATCCTGTTAAAAGTGTGCTTAGGAAACCAGAAATGTCAGGCAGGATGGCTAAGTGGTCGGTAAAGTTGAGTGCTTATGATTTAGTATATGAACCTAGGAATGCCATAAAGTCTCAGGCTTTAGCTGACTTTGTGGCTGATTTTAGTAGTGACATTCAGGATGAGGTAGACCTAGAAGTTCAACAGTTAGGAGAATCCTCAGGATCCTGGACATTATATACTGATGGTGCATCTAATATAAGAGGAGTAGGATTAGGAATACTACTAAAATCGCCACAGGGGGACATATTACCCCAGGCTATTAGGTGTGAATTTCCTGCTACTAATAATGAAGCAGAGTATGAGGCTTTAATTGCAGGATTAGAGTTGGCTAAGAGCATGAGTATCAAAAATTTACAAGTATATGTTGACTCCTTGTTAATTACTAACCATTTTAATGGATCCTATGCAGTTAAGGGTGAGAAGTTAATCGAATATCTCGATATTCTCAAAAAAATTAGCAGGATATTTCGATGTTTTTATACTTGAACAGGTACCAAGGGAGGATAATGCTGAAGCGGATGCCATAGAAAATTTGGGATCATCGATCAGGATACCTGAAGGGACCCAAATACCAATATTACATGTCTTATATCCTGCAACGAATCCTCAGGATAAAGAAGTAGCGGGTATTCGGGATCCTGGAGCGGAATATCCTGAACAGGATCCTAAATCCTGGACGGCTCCAATTGTGAGATATCTTAAAGAGGGACACATCCCCGGAAATGAAAATCCTAAGGCATTTAGGATGAAGGTATCACGATTCACTATTATAAATAATGTTTTATACAAGAAATCTCTTGCAGGACCGTATTTGAGGTGCTTGGAGGATCCTGAAGCCAAAGAAGTACTTCAGGATATACATGAAAGGGATTGTGGTAGTCACACTGGGGGCAGATCATTGTTCTCGAAAGTATTAAGGACAGGATATTATTGGCCAACGATGAGGAAAGATGCTGCAGAAAATGCTCGAAGATGTGATGCATGCCAAAGGCATAGTAACGTACTACATCAACCAGCTGAACCACTATATCCTGTAGTTTCCCCTTGGCCATTCATGAAATGGGGGATGGATATAGTAGGGAAGTTACCAAAAGCTCCGGGAGGAAAAGTCTTTATGTAAGCTATGACGGATTATTTCTCCAAGTGGGTTGAGGCTGAAGCATTTGTCCAAGTTAGAGACCAAGAAGTAGTATCCTTCATAAAGAGGAATATCCTGACTAGGTTTGGGGTACCAGCTGAGATCATTTGTGATAATGGGTCCCAGTTTATAAGCAAAAGGACTACTGACTTTTGCAAAAGTTGGGGAATCAAAATGATCACATCTACTCCGGTACATCCTCAAGAGAACGGACAAGCTGAATCTTCAAACAAGATAATAGTCAATAACTTAAAGAAGAGACTTGGAGCCAAAAAAGGAAGATGTGCGGAAGAGTTACCCTTTGTTTTGTGGGCTGATAGGACAACGGTAAAGAATGCAACCGGCCAAACCCCGTTTTCCTTGGTATTTGGAGCAGAAGCAATGATTCCAACAGAAATGACGATACCTACTGCAGGATCTATGCTACAGGATCCAGAACAAAATCCCGAAGTCTTGTGCCAAGATTTGGATACTATAGATGAAAAAAGAGACGCAGCAAGACTAAGGATAGCAGCATATCAACAAAGAATATCCAGAGCATATAATAAGAACATAAGGACTAGAAGATTTCGAGTTGGTGAATGGGTGCTAAGAAAGGCTTTTCAAAATACCACTAATCCTGCCGATGGGAAGTTAGCTCCGAAATGGGAAGGACCATATGAAGTCGAGTCAGAAGCAGGGAAAGGAGCATATCGACTCAAAAATATGGAAGGGGATATGCTACCAAGATCCTGGAATGCAATACATTTAAAGCTCTATTTCAAGTAAGAGTAGAATTTGTTTTCTATCTTGGAATGGTATGTATCCTATTTTAATATATTTGTTTATTATCTTGAACCCAATACTGACTTAAGCATCGGAGGGGTGTTAGCCAAGCTAACACCCACCTTAGTTTACAATTGTTTTGCAGGATATGTTTCAGGATATAGCTCCAGGATATATACTTAGGATAAGTCGAAAGATTAGAGGATTGGCCCCCTCTCTCACGTTTAAGGGATCCTGGTCCCTTCAAAGGTTTAAAGGTATTCACCTTTCTTACGAATTGGGTTTAAACACCTCGCCTGGAGCGCAAGTTATCTAGGTATAGTTCAAGGTAGCGGGACCAGTTCATGTAAAAGTGGCTGACAATTTCGTTACTGTTGGCTATATCCTGGATCCTGAAGGTATATGAGGATTGATCACCCTCTCTCACGAAATAGTATTTTCATACTCTCTAAGGTTTAAAGGTTTTCACCTTTCTAAGAATTGGAGTTTATACACTCTCGCCTGTAGCACATGAAATTTAGGGTTTATCCCCAGATATCAGGGTTTATCCCCAGGATATTAAAGGTTTATCCCAAGTATGCTAAGGATTCATTTCAGGATATCATGGGTTTTGCCCCGGGGTATTCGGAATTTATTTGAGTCAAAATATAAATACATTTGCGTTTCTGTGTCAAACACAGGGGACATACATTATACTGTTCAAAGGATGGATCCAAGTTTATAAGTATGCACTGGGGACAAACTTATAATGGAGGATTGGAATTGATTCTCTAAGAATCTCTGGTATGATCTCTCCTTTTTATTTGGACAATTTATAGGTTGTATTTTAATATCCTTATCAAGATATCTTTCAGGATATCTCCCAGGATACATTTATAATATATATTTCTAAAAATGTACAAACCAAACAGTTTTCACAAGTACACATTTCATATCAATGACAACAATGATAAAGTCAAAAGAGAAGTTATATTATTAACATACCAAAAGATGTGCTCTTAGTTTCACCTCAAAACAAGGCCCATCCACTAAGAGCACTAATAGTTCTTTACCATATTTATCCAACAGTTGAAGGTTTCATCTCAAACCGAGACCCATCCACCTCTAACTGTTGTATTGTTCAAAAAGCATGCAGGAAATGTAAATTGTTCAGGTGCAGAAAAGTAAAGTGCAGAAAAGTAAATTGTTTAAGGGGTTACAGACCAACATTCAAATTTAATAAGGTGGGCTCTGGCCTTGGCATGTATATCCGTCATCGCCCACCTAAATGCCCTCACACAGCGGCATCCTCTCCAACCTTCTCAGACTTCTCAGCACCAGCATCCTGAGCAGCATCCTCACCAGCATCCATCCCAGCATCTGCTCCAGCATCCTTCTTGTCTCCAGCTTGGATCACCACCTCTGCTGACTTAGAAGACTCACCAGCTTCAACAGGAAGCGGCACAACTTTGCCTCCGAGCTCCTTTAGTTTGGCCACCCAGGATTCAACTGGCCAAGATGGACAAACAAGGCTCGTCTCCTTGGCCTCGTAGGCCATCTTAATGCGTGCTTGTAACAGGGAGACGATAGCAGAAGCCTTGATTCCCTCCCGGAAGTTGACCAAGGCTTGATCATGATCCATTTGAACGGTGGCGAGTTTGACCTCAGCGTCTTGGGTGACCTTCTTCAGCAGGCTTTCGTAGTGCCGGGTCTTCGCTTCGGCAATGGCACCTTGGTCAGCGACGGTGCTTTCTAGCTGTTTGATCCTGGCTTCATGAAGTGCAACAGTACCACTGTGACAACTGGCACAAACCGGTAATTTCCGTACACTATAATTATTGCTTAATGACTGCAATTATGAGTTTAATTGTCAGCAATGTCTGAACACATGATTAAACAAGTGAATTCATGCATGTTGTATACTACAAAATATTGCGTTATGCATAAACAAGAGCGTTGCGTCAGAAAAATAGTAAACTCACCGGTAAGACACAATGTGTCAACAGAACTGCAGAAAGCAGTCAGACATCAGAATTGAGGCCTAGGTGTAGGTCCGACAACAAGAATGCATTAAAACCCGAGAGTACATACAAGGGTTTAATTTATATACATTGCAAAAGCAAATATAAGCACTAAAAAGCACCCGAAACGCACTTTAAGTGCAGAATTTATAAAATTCAGCAATAATTCAGCATTTAAGCATATAAATATTATGCAGAAATGTCATTTTATTATCCAGAATATTTCCCTAAGTGTTGGGAATTGAAAGAGCACAAGAAAGGTACTTAATCGACACTAAAAAGTGTGGTTTAGCACTTTAACGAATCGGTATGTAACCGAACAACCGGACTATACCCGAAACATGAAAATATTGTTATTTTCATTATTCATCTTTTTCTGAGCTAGTCATGATCCCCGAACACCCTAATACACACTAGAATATCTAGTAACTAACTACACTAGCTAGATACTTGGCATATGATTACAAGTAACTACATGGTTCACAATTTACACTTTACCCCCCCCCCCCCATATGCTTACCTACGGCCTAAAGAGGTGGCCCCCACCTCAAGATTTCCATGATCTCCTCAAATCCTTTTAAGATCTAATAAGATCTCTAGTAAATTTGGTGTAAGGATTTGCATGTACTCTTGGAGACATAATAACCAATAGGTAAAAGAACTTGTGGTTATAAGTTAGACAAGATCCTCCATCCTCTTCAACACCATCTCACTCCTCCCTTGGCCTCCCATTCACGGCCGTAACCCCCTCCCCTCATACCACCACCTTCACTTCAAGTTCATCCAATTCCAAGCTTGATACAAGGTGTAAGAAGGCCACTAACGAAGCTCGGAGCAAGCGGAACGCGAAGGACCTCTCTACCTTGCTTTTATCCACTCGATTTGTGCTTAGATTCTTTCCTAGCCTTGAGCTAGAGGTATAACACTTAAAACTCATATTTGAACTTATCTAAAGTGGTTGAAAGGATTTGTGTTGGTTAAATCTCGTTAAAATGCGAAAAGATGCACAAAAGTCTACTAAAAGCATGAAAAATGGTGGTTAATAGCACATAAGTTGTGTAAATGATGTAGTATTCGAAATATATGGTTATCTAGACCCGATCTACGATGTGGTAGCTCGGATCATCGTTTAACCCGGTTTGGTAAGATCATGGATCTTAACATAAAGCTATTTTAGAAGAAACAAGGGTTAAAAGGTGAAACCCTACCACACATAAACCATGAACTTGTGTAAAAATGTTTTAACTTGTACAAAAATGTTTAGAACTAGTAGATCTATGTATCTACAAGTGGTATTTTCAAAAGACCAAGCATCAAAAGAAATCACATGTTCTAAACCGGATCTTACACAAACAAAAGTGGTTTTTGTGAACAAACAAGTGTGTGGATACTTGTGTAACAAAAGTTTTAACGAAGAAATAGTTTTCGTAAAAACCGACTAGAAGTTGTAGAACTTCATGTTCTTTAAAAATAAAGTTTTAAGAAGTTAAACTTATTTTTAAAGATAACAAGACTTACTAAATGTGCTAGTAAGTTACTACACATTTTTGTAAATATTCAAGTTCATGAAATTAGTGATTATTGTTGATGATGATTGTTGGTAATTGTTGTTGATGATTGATAATGATTTAAAAGAAAATAAACACACGTTTTGAAAACGTGGGAAACCTCCATTTTTAGGGGAAACTCTGTCAAAATTTTTATAAATTTTGACACTTAGAAAAATATAAATTTTGAGAAACTTATTCCCTAAAAATGTGTTTAAAAGTATTACTAAGGTTTCCCTAATTTTTGATGATAAGAAATGGTGATTTCTTGAAGAATAAAATGGATATTATGTATATATATTTTTGAGAGAAAAATATATATTATTTTATCACCAATTTTTGTGCTAAGTGTATATAGTATGTGTTATACGTGCTAGTGTATTAAGACTTAAAAATACACTGATTACTCATGAGGAGTAGAAATATAAAAATACACATACAACATACAAGATACACAATTCGGGTGCAAAGTGCAAAACACAAAAGACTTATATTTATTTTTGGAGAAAATAATATAAGTAAGATACGTAGTTAAAAATATAAGAATATTTTTAACACAAGAAAGTATACACAAAAGAGAGTGACTGTACTTGTGCGACGCAAGTCTAGTGACTAACGTTAAGAAAACGCGTATAGGTTACGACGTTAATTAAGCAAATCCGGTGGAGTTTACGACGCTAGGAACGCAAAGTTGTGAGTTCATGCTCCCCCTTTTCTCTTTAACTGTTTTCAGTTTTTATAACTTCGGGGGTGAAATACATGTACAAAAGTACAATATTTATAAATGGTATGATATAAATACAAGAAGCGCATTTGGTGAGACGAGAACCAAGTGTAAGGCGCTATGAGAAATGATAACAAGAAACGCGCTTGGTGAGAACGAGAACCAAGTAGGAGGCGTTATGAGAAATAGTGTCACGAATAGGGTACAGAAGCACCATTAATCAACAATATACCTAGACCGCAGAACAAAAGGTTAGATCTAACGGGTGCCTGGCAGCCACACTCCTGGTCGGGGCGAGAATCGAGGAGTGCTTTTGTGTCTCAGAATATACCAATTAAATGCCTTAGGTTTGGTGACTTCCTATGACGTGCCACAGGTTAATGGCTTTGCAACCCATTAACAATCTGATAATTACAGAAATACTGTATTTACATAAAATTCATACCATACAAAATTGATATATAACTTGAAGTACGTGGGGTACTCAAGAAGATTGAATTATACTTGAAGTACGTGGGGTACTCAAGAGAATGAGAATTAAACTTGAGTACGTGGGGTACTCAAGAAGAAATTGAATTATACAGATGTACGTGGTGTACACATGAAACTGGATTTACATATGAAAACTTGATTTACTCACAAACTATGTTTTCATACAAAGTATACAAACATGAAATACAAAACAGCATGAATTCACACCAACATTATGTTGACGTTTTTCCAAAAACTCACATGTATTTCAGGTAACTAGGATGGATGTGCGCGTGGTCTAGCTTATGCTCGTGGATGTCGCTTGTGTTTAATTTTGAATAAAGTTGTAAACTTTTAAGACAATGTTTTATGCGACTTAGCGATGTAAACGCTAACGTATGTTTTCAAATTATGGTATTTGAATGTTATTTTACGAGCATGTAGCATGTTTACTCTTCGTATGCAATGAGAACCTTTCATGATCACACCTCGTGCTTCCGCCGCAGAAAGGGGTGTGACAGATTGGTATCAGAGCTGCGATTGTAGTGAACCAGGATTCATTCTCGAGTCTAGTCTACAATCTCTAGGATCCATTCACGAAAACAATTTTCAAAGAGTTTTCATTGCATAAAACGTCCCGCGACATCCACTACCTGAAACTGTCTACATGAGTCTAGAAAAGACACTACAAGACTTAGAGTGCACTAGAGTAGCACTTGTCGTTGACTAGAAATTACTTGCAATTATTTGTGATAATTAGCATGTACTAGAAGGGGAATGTCACAAGTATATGTGACCTTACCTGAAAGCGATGGCCCATCTGAAGGGAGAAATACGAGGATGAAACGAACTGTGCGGACTGTCCAAGGAGTTACGTAATTATAGATGCATACGTAATTATGGAATTCAGTGCACAGAAATCACAGCAAGTCTTGTCACGTATAGATTCCCTCAGTACAAGCCTAATAAGTACTCTGCTAGAGTAATAAATGTTTGATGTCACTTATGTGGTATATATACCTGTGAATATATGATACTACTGTCTAGTGTGACGATATCAAACAAATACCTAACCCTGCTGTGTTATGTTCTGTCAGAACATGACACCCAGGAAAGCTGTGAACGCTCGTGACCAACCTCCTCCTCCCCCACTGCCAAGAATTGCCGAAGAGCTGGAGGCTCTACTGGAAGAACGGGTCTCCGCTGCTATCGCCCAGTACGAGGCAAACCGTACTCAAGACAGTGAAAGACCAAGCAACGCTAGACATAATGGGAATGGAGATTCATCTGGAGACAGCGCAGTTCGAAGCTGCACATTTAAGCAGTTCCTCGACTGCAAGCCGATGAACTATGATGGCACAGGAGGTGCAGTAGCATTTGTGCGCTGGACGGAGAAGACTGAAGCTACTTTTCGCATGAGCAAGTGTACCGCGGATCAACAAGTCACCTTTGCTACCGGGTTGTTTGTCGATGAAGCTCTGACTTGGTGGAATTTGCAAGCCCAAACCTTGCTCAATAATGCCGCGTATGGTCTAACCTGGGAGGAACTAAAGGAAAGGATGAGAGAGAAGTATTGCTCTCGTGCTGAACTCCAAAGACTGGAAACGGAGTTCTGGCACTTGACTATGGAAGGTGCTCATATTGATAGTTATACTCGAAGATTCCACGATCTGTCCAGAGTGCTTCCCTACATGGTGACTCCCGAATTCAAGCGTGTCGAACGCTACATTTGGGGACTGGCCTCAGAGTTTCGTGGCATGGTGACGTCAGCCAAACCACAAACAATCACTGAGGCTGTAACTCTGGCTGTCAGCCTGACCAAAGATTGTGTTCGTAAGAAGAAGTTATCGTTGAACCCAACAAAGAAGACCGAGACACATGATGAGTCATCCGGTGACAAGAAGAGAAAGCGTTCGAATCTGAATCAAGCGACTCGCAACAACGAAGGTTTCAACAAAAAGCGTGACACTAACCCGTCTCAGGAGGCGAAGACCCTTTCAACCAAGGCATACCAAGGCTCCATGCCTGAATGCCAAAAATGTAAGTTTCATCATAAAGGAGCTTGTCGCATTCCAAGGTGCGACAAATGTGGTAGATTGGGTCACCAAGCAGAAAACTGTTGGGGAAACGGAAGGAATGGGAATGAGAATGGCAATGGTAACCGGAATAGCCGTGGAGCTGGGCAAAGCCAAGGATGCTTTGGTTGTGGAGGCATGGATCATTTCAAGAAAAATTGCCCAAGGGGAAACAATGCTCAGACCCGAGCATTTGTAATTAGAGCAAGGGACGCACGCAAGGACCCTAATGTGGTCAACGGTACGTTCCTCATTAACAATCACATTGCATCCATATTATTCGACACTGGCACCGATTATAGTTTCATGTCTGTGGAATTTAAACGCATACTTGGAATAGAATCTAGTAGATTAGAAATTCCTTATTCCATAGAACTAGCCAATGGTAGACTCGTTGAATCAGGAGAAGTTGTTAGAGGCTGCACACTGGAACTTGGCGAACGAAATTTTAGCATCGACCTCTTACCTATTCAATTGGGTAGCTTCGATGTAGTGGTCAGAATGGACTGGTTGTCCAAAAACAGAGCTGAAGTTATTTGTCATGAGAAAATCATTCGCATCCCTCTAGCGAATGATGAAACTCTCATTGTACATGGGGAAAGACGAAACGCGCCTCTACGAATCATCAGTTGCATGAAGGCACAGAAGTGCTTGAGGAAAGGATGTGTCGCTTTCCTAGCACACGTTATAGACAAGAAGGCTGTGGAGCCAAAACTCGAAGACATTCCTGTGGTGAAGGAATTTCCTGATGTGTTCCCTGAAGATCTGCCAGGACTACCTCCGCAACGACAAGTCGAATTCCGTATAGATTTGGTTCCAGGAGCTGCTCCTGTAGCCAAGGCACCCTATCGACTTGCGCCATCCGAGATGCAAGAGTTATCTACACAACTCCAGGAGTTGTTGGATAAGGGATTTATAAGGCCAAGCTTCTCACCCTGGGGAGCTCCGGTATTATTCGTGAAGAAGAAGGATGGAACATTGCGGATGTGTATCGATTACAGGGAACTGAGCAAGCTCACAATCAAGAATCGGTATCCGCTACCGAGGATTGATGACCTATTTGATCAACTGCAAGGATCAAGCTACTATTCCAAGATCGACCTTCGGTCTGGATACCATCAGCTGAAAATCCAAGATGAAAGCGTGCCAAAGACTGCATTCAGAACACGCTATGGGCACTACGAATTTCTTGTGATGCCATTTGGATTGACGAATGCACCAGCGGTCTTTATGGACCTAATGAACCGCGTATGCAAACCATATCTCGATAAATTCGTGATTGTATTTATCGATGATATCCTGATTTACTCGCGAACGAAAGAAGAACATGAGCAACATCTCAAAACCATCTTGGAGCTACTGAAGAAAGAGAAACTTTATGCAAAGTTCTCGAAATGCGAATTCTGGATTCGCGAAGTACAATTTCTTGGTCACGTGGTGAATGAGAAAGGCATTCATGTAGACCCGTCCAAGATTGAAGCAATAAAGAATTGGGAAGCTCCCAAGACCCCAACTGAAGTTCGTCAATTTTTGGGCTTAGCGGGCTACTATCGTCGATTCATTGAGAATTTCTCGAAGATAGCCCAACCGCTAACGACCCTTACACAGGAAGACAAGAAATACGACTGGGGTCACAAACAAGAAGAAGCCTTCCAGTTACTAAAGAGCAAGCTATGCGATACACCGATACTATCGTTACCCGAAGGCACTGAAGACTTCGTGGTATACTGCGACGCCTCACGACAAGGCTTGGGTTGCGTGCTCATGCAACGCCAAAAAGTCATCGCTTATGCTTCAAGACAACTGAAGGTTCACGAGAGAAATTATACCACTCACGACCTAGAGCTGGGTGCAGTGGTATTCGCCTTGAAGATTTGGCGACATTATTTATATGGTACTCAATGTACAATCTTCACAGATCACAAAAGCTTACAACACATATTTGATCAGAAGGAATTAAATATGCGCCAGCGACGTTGGGTCGAGCTGCTGAATGATTATGACTGTGAGATTAAGTACCATCCTGGAAAGGCAAACGTTGTAGCAGACGCGTTGAGCCGAAAGGAAAGGGTTAAGACCCTAAGGGTTCGAGCATTGGAAATGACGATTCGAACGAACCTCACTGCACGCATTCGGGATGCACAACAAGAAGCTCTTAAAGAAGAGAACCGTAAAGCTGAATACCTCCAGGGTGCATTGAAATACATGGTGCCAAATGAAGAGGGAGCCTTATACTTTAAGAAGCGTATTTGGGTTCCACTCTATGGTGGCATACGAGAAGTCATCCTTAATGAAGCCCACAAATCGAGATATTCGATCCACCCAGGATCGGACAAGATGTACCAAGACTTGAAAGAGTACTATTGGTGGCCGAGACTCAAAAGCGACGTTGCTGTTTATGTTGGAAAATGCCTAACCTGTGCGAAGGTTAAGGCCGAATATCAGAAACCGTCCGGCCTACTACAACAACCAGAGATCCCCGTGTGGAAGTGGGAACAAATCTCGATGGACTTCATAACAAAATTACCCAGGACCCCGAGAGGGCACGATATGATATGGGTAATAGTTGATCGATTGACGAAGTCTGCGCATTTCCTACCAATCCGAGAGAAGGATAGCACTGGAAAGCTTGCAGAGATATACTTAAGAGAAATTGTGGCACGTCATGGAGTGCCAATCTCAATCATTTCAGACAGAGATGGACGCTTTGTCTCAAGAATCTGGCAATCATTTCAGGAAGCCTTTGGATCTCAGTTAGATCTGAGCACGGCATTCCATCCGCAAACAGACGGCCAGAGCGAACGGACTATACAAACATTAGAAGATATGCTTCGCGCATGTGTCATGGATCTAGGCGGCAGCTGGGATACTCATCTACCTTTAGTTGAGTTTTCCTACAATAACAGTTATCATACGAGCATAAAAGCCGCGTCGTTCGAAGCTCTGTATGGCCGCAAATGCCGATCGCCCTTATGTTGGGCAGATGCCGGAGATAAACGTATGGTTGGTCCTGAACTTGTACAAGAGACAACCGACAAGATTGCGCAGATCCGAGAGCGCATTAGGGCGGCTCGAGAGCGACAAAAGAGCTACGCGGATCCAAATAGAAAATCGGTAGATTTCAAGGTGGGAGACAAAGTGTTGTTAAAAGTCTCACCATGGAAGGGCGTAGTCAGATTTGGAAAGCGTGGAAAGTTGAATCCACGATACATCGGACCATTCAGAATATTGAGAAGAATTGGTACCGTGGCATACAAGTTGGAGTTACCGGAAGAACTTAATGGAGTACATGATACGTTTCATGTATCCAACCTGAAGAAGAGTCCAACGCAAGAAAACGTGACCATCCCGTTGGATGAAGTGCATATTGATGAAGCCCTCCGATTTACAGAACAACCCGTTGAGGTTACTGACTGGAAAGTCAACAAGACCAGGAGGAGCAGTGTGAAACTTGTCAAAGTACGTTGGAGCTCTAAGCACGGACCCGAGTACACATGGGAACGTGAAGACCAGTTCAAGAAAAAGTATCCCCACCTATTCAAGAAGACTCCAGCGAGAGTTAGTTCAGTCTGAATTTCGGGACGAAATTCTTTTAACGGGGGGAGACTGTGACAACTGGCACAAACCGGTAATTTCCGTACACTATAATTATTGCTTAATGACTGCAATTATGAGTTTAATTGTCAGCAATGTCTGAACACATGATTAAACAAGTGAATTCATGCATGTTGTATACTACAAAATATTGCGTTATGCATAAACAAGAGCGTTGCGTCAGAAAAATAGTAAACTCACCGGTAAGACACAATGTGTCAACAGAACTGCAGAAAGCAGTCAGACATCAGAATTGAGGCCTAGGTGTAGGTCCGACAACAAGAATGCATTAAAACCCGAGAGTACATACAAGGGTTTAATTTATATACATTGCAAAAGCAAATATAAGCACTAAAAAGCACCCGAAACGCACTTTAAGTGCAGAATTTATAAAATTCAGCAATAATTCAGCATTTAAGCATATAAATATTATGCAGAAATGTCATTTTATTATCCAGAATATTTCCCTAAGTGTTGGGAATTGAAAGAGCACAAGAAAGGTACTTAATCGACACTAAAAAGTGTGGTTTAGCACTTTAACGAATCGGTATGTAACCGAACAACCGGACTATACCCGAAACATGAAAATATTGTTATTTTCATTATTCATCTTTTTCTGAGCTAGTCATGATCCCCGAACACCCTAATACACACTAGAATATCTAGTAACTAACTACACTAGCTAGATACTTGGCATATGATTACAAGTAACTACATGGTTCACAATTTACACTTTACCCCCCCCCCCATATGCTTACCTACGGCCTAAAGAGGTGGCCCCCACCTCAAGATTTCCATGATCTCCTCAAATCCTTTTAAGATCTAATAAGATCTCTAGTAAATTTGGTGTAAGGATTTGCATGTACTCTTGGAGACATAATAACCAATAGGTAAAAGAACTTGTGGTTATAAGTTAGACAAGATCCTCCATCCTCTTCAACACCATCTCACTCCTCCCTTGGCCTCCCATTCACGGCCGTAACCCCCTCCCCTCATACCACCACCTTCACTTCAAGTTCATCCAATTCCAAGCTTGATACAAGGTGTAAGAAGGCCACTAACGAAGCTCGGAGCAAGCGGAACGCGAAGGACCTCTCTACCTTGCTTTTATCCACTCGATTTGTGCTTAGATTCTTTCCTAGCCTTGAGCTAGAGGTATAACACTTAAAACTCATATTTGAACTTATCTAAAGTGGTTGAAAGGATTTGTGTTGGTTAAATCTCGTTAAAATGCGAAAAGATGCACAAAAGTCTACTAAAAGCATGAAAAATGGTGGTTAATAGCACATAAGTTGTGTAAATGATGTAGTATTCGAAATATATGGTTATCTAGACCCGATCTACGATGTGGTAGCTCGGATCATCGTTTAACCCGGTTTGGTAAGATCATGGATCTTAACATAAAGCTATTTTAGAAGAAACAAGGGTTAAAAGGTGAAACCCTACCACACATAAACCATGAACTTGTGTAAAAATGTTTTAACTTGTACAAAAATGTTTAGAACTAGTAGATCTATGTATCTACAAGTGGTATTTTCAAAAGACCAAGCATCAAAAGAAATCACATGTTCTAAACCGGATCTTACACAAACAAAAGTGGTTTTTGTGAACAAACAAGTGTGTGGATACTTGTGTAACAAAAGTTTTAACGAAGAAATAGTTTTCGTAAAAACCGACTAGAAGTTGTAGAACTTCATGTTCTTTAAAAATAAAGTTTTAAGAAGTTAAACTTATTTTTAAAGATAACAAGACTTACTAAATGTGCTAGTAAGTTACTACACATTTTTGTAAATATTCAAGTTCATGAAATTAGTGATTATTGTTGATGATGATTGTTGGTAATTGTTGTTGATGATTGATAATGATTTAAAAGAAAATAAACACACGTTTTGAAAACGTGGGAAACCTCCATTTTTAGGGGAAACTCTGTCAAAATTTTTATAAATTTTGACACTTAGAAAAATATAAATTTTGAGAAACTTATTCCCTAAAAATGTGTTTAAAAGTATTACTAAGGTTTCCCTAATTTTTGATGATAAGAAATGGTGATTTCTTGAAGAATAAAATGGATATTATGTATATATATTTTTGAGAGAAAAATATATATTATTTTATCACCAATTTTTGTGCTAAGTGTATATAGTATGTGTTATACGTGCTAGTGTATTAAGACTTAAAAATACACTGATTACTCATGAGGAGTAGAAATATAAAAATACACATACAACATACAAGATACACAATTCGGGTGCAAAGTGCAAAACACAAAAGACTTATATTTATTTTTGGAGAAAATAATATAAGTAAGATACGTAGTTAAAAATATAAGAATATTTTTAACACAAGAAAGTATACACAAAAGAGAGTGACTGTACTTGTGCGACGCAAGTCTAGTGACTAACGTTAAGAAAACGCGTATAGGTTACGACGTTAATTAAGCAAATCCGGTGGAGTTTACGACGCTAGGAACGCAAAGTTGTGAGTTCATGCTCCCCCTTTTCTCTTTAACTGTTTTCAGTTTTTATAACTTCGGGGGTGAAATACATGTACAAAAGTACAATATTTATAAATGGTATGATATAAATACAAGAAGCGCATTTGGTGAGACGAGAACCAAGTGTAAGGCGCTATGAGAAATGATAACAAGAAACGCGCTTGGTGAGAACGAGAACCAAGTAGGAGGCGTTATGAGAAATAGTGTCACGAATAGGGTACAGAAGCACCATTAATCAACAATATACCTAGACCGCAGAACAAAAGGTTAGATCTAACGGGTGCCTGGCAGCCACACTCCTGGTCGGGGCGAGAATCGAGGAGTGCTTTTGTGTCTCAGAATATACCAATTAAATGCCTTAGGTTTGGTGACTTCCTATGACGTGCCACAGGTTAATGGCTTTGCAACCCATTAACAATCTGATAATTACAGAAATACTGTATTTACATAAAATTCATACCATACAAAATTGATATATAACTTGAAGTACGTGGGGTACTCAAGAAGATTGAATTATACTTGAAGTACGTGGGGTACTCAAGAGAATGAGAATTAAACTTGAGTACGTGGGGTACTCAAGAAGAAATTGAATTATACAGATGTACGTGGTGTACACATGAAACTGGATTTACATATGAAAACTTGATTTACTCACAAACTATGTTTTCATACAAAGTATACAAACATGAAATACAAAACAGCATGAATTCACACCAACATTATGTTGACGTTTTTCCAAAAACTCACATGTATTTCAGGTAACTAGGATGGATGTGCGCGTGGTCTAGCTTATGCTCGTGGATGTCGCTTGTGTTTAATTTTGAATAAAGTTGTAAACTTTTAAGACAATGTTTTATGCGACTTAGCGATGTAAACGCTAACGTATGTTTTCAAATTATGGTATTTGAATGTTATTTTACGAGCATGTAGCATGTTTACTCTTCGTATGCAATGAGAACCTTTCATGATCACACCTCGTGCTTCCGCCGCAGAAAGGGGTGTGACAACCACATGCATCATTATACAAATGGAGCAAATGCTGGAGGCCCTGCACATCAATTACAGGTATAAGTTAGAATATATATTGACCAGGATATCCTGTCAGGATATCCTATTAGGATATACGTGCAGGATATACGTGCAGGATATGAGTTAGGATGTTACCTTGTTGAGGAAGGATGTCATTGTCTCTAAGGAATCAGAGAAGCTGAGTTCGTCATTGGAGAACCCTTCTGAACCTGGAGCAGTGACTTCAAGACCTTTCCTCTTTTTTGCTGTGGAAGAACGAGTTCTTGGATTGGCCTTGGGAGCCGGGAGTGGCTTGGAGCTAGTAGCAGCAGGAGTCTCCTTCTTGACTGTGGCTGGAGTTGGGTAGCTGTCGAGTTCATCAAGGTCTAGATAGACTGGAACTTTGCTGGAATCTGCACACAGGGAGTAAAATTCTAAATCTCTCCTAAAAATATCAAATAAAAACATGTATGTACAGGATATCTTGCAGGATCCTTACCAGACATGTTTGCGCTTGAAAGAGGGCTTGGAGTTGGTGGAGATGGGTTGAAGCTTCTCTCTGCCTCTGAAAGGAGTCTGATGGCGTCTATTCTTTTTTGAGAATCAGCAAGAGGAGGTGCAATCTTCCTAAAATCAGCTGCATACACAACAGAGAAAATAAAATTGGTCAGTTCAGGATATAAAGCAGGATAAGAGGCAGGATCATCTTTAAACCCCAAATCCTACCCTTCTTCAACCATCTCATCGGATAATCCGTTCCACCAGGGATTGAGTCCCTTTTTACAAAGAAAAACTTGGATTGCCAACCATCCTCGTTCCTGGTGGCACGAAGTATCAATGGGTCACCAGAAGTAGAGTAAAACAGAAATCTGCATGATCCGTGGCATCTAAGTTTGTAAGCTAGGGGCAGATCATGGACAGAAAGATCAGGAATGTGGTTTCTCTTGATTTGGTCAAGAACAGACAAAACACGCTAGAGCATTGGCATGGTTTGGCTGAAAGAGATTTTGGTGATATTAAAGAATTCGGTGATGAAATCCGGAAAGGGGAATTGTAGCCCTAGGGTAAAAGGGAAAGCATTGAAGCATATCCACTCACTGGAAACCATATCTGACCGGATTTCCCGGTCAAAGGGTCTAAATACGGTTCCTACCGGGAAGATGCCGGAGGATTTCAAGGCCGACAGGTGGGCACTATCGAAGGTACATGCTTCCTTCTCCGGTTCTTGGAGAAGGTTCTGTTGGATGAATGTGGGAGCCGAGTCACCTGAACTGGACCTTGTTTGCCTGGGCATTTGGTCGCCTGAATTTTTCGCCGGAGAAAGATGATAAAGAAGAATATGAAGATGAGGGAGAGAATATTACCTTTTTCCTTTTCGATTATGATTAAAAAAGAGATGAGGATGAGAAGATATAGGGCATGATGAGTAAATATAAGCTGGGTAGTTGAAAACGGTCACATCATTAGTCTTATCTATTAATTACCTCGGCCACCGTGAAAAATGTAACCGTTAGGGCAGGATATCAAACGGTAACATTTTTGGGGACAATTGTTATGGGTGAAATTCTGAGCCCATATCCTGGAAAATATCTTGATTTATATCTTGGTTATATAGTATCTGTTTACATCCGGGATGCTGGTTCAGGATATTGGTAACATCCTGAATGGTATCCTCAGGATTACTAACGGATTATGTGCAGGTACGTGGGTTAGAAGCTAGCAACGTTCACAAGGACTCATTCCGCGGAAGACTCGGTCCAAGTTGTTCGAAGAAAGACGTTAGGCCCGATTTATTTGGCTCCAAACGGCTACTTATGGAATATTCGGGAGCATCCCATATTTATAGGAATTTTAGTTTCTAATTTGTAACTATAAATAGGTGGGTATACCAGATCGAATAGGACATCACATTCACACTCGCTACACTCTAACACTCGCTTTCAAGCAATTCTCACTTTCATACAAAGGCATTGTAATACTTAGCGATCTGGTCTATATCCTGCACTGTATCCTAACTTTTGAAGTAATAAGAAGAACAAGGCAGCTGCGATTGTCAGCTCCCGAGGTTTTATGCCGGCGATCTAGATTGATCAAGGGCTTTCCTCGTACTTCTCGTGTCGTTTACTTTACTTTTGCTCATAGTTTGATCATAGATACAGCTCAATATCCTGAGCCGTATCCTGAATACTGATTTTCTAAATAACTTAACAAGCATATTTTCAATACACTTTCTAGCACACTACCTCACTTTATAATTTGATCACTAAATTGCTTCGGTAATTTTTGACCAAAACAATGCCGAAGGATTTTAAGGCCGACAGGTGGGCACTGTCAAAGGTGCATATCTCCTTCTCCGGTTCTTGGAGAAGGTTCTGTTGGATAAACGTGGGAGCCGAGTCGCCTGAACTAGATCTTGTTTGTCTAGGCATTCGGTCACCTGAGTTTTTCACCGGAGAATGAAGATGAATATGAAGATGAGAGAGAGAATGTTACCTTTTCCTTGTCGATTATGATTAAAAAAGAGATGACGATGAGAAGATATAGGGTATGATGAGTAAATATAGGCCGGGTAGTTGAAAACGGTCACATCATTGGTCTTATCTATTAATTACCTCGGTCTTCGTGAAAAATGTAACCGTTAGTGCAGGATAACAAATGGTAACATTTTTGGGGACAATTGTTGTGGGTGAAATTCTGAGTCCATATCCTGGAAAATATCTTGATTTATATCTTGGTTATATAGTATCTGTTTACATCCGGGATGCTGGTTCGGGATATCGGTAACATCCTGAATGGTATCCTCAGGATTACTAACGGATTATGTGCAGGTACGTGGGTTAGAAGCTAGCAACGTTCACAAGGACTCATTCCGCGGAAGACTCGGTCCAAGTTGTTCAAGGAAAGACGTTAAGCCCGCTTTATTTGGTTCCAAACGGCTATTTATGGAATATTCGGGAGCATCCCATATTTATAGGAATTTTAGTTTTTATTTAGTAACTATAAATAGGTGGGTATACCATATCGAATAGGACATCACATTTTCACTGCATACACTCTAACACTCGCTCTCTAGCAATTTTCACTTTCATACAAAAGCATTGTAACACTTAGCGATCTGGTCTATATCCTGCACTGTATCCTGATGTTTGAAGCAATAAGAAGAACAAGGCAGCTGCGATTGTCAGCTCCTGAGGTTTTATGCCGGCGATCTAGATTGATCAAGGGCTTTCCTCGTACATCTCGTGTCATTTCCTTTACTTTTTACTCATTGTTTGATCGTAGATACAGCTCAATATCCTGAGCCGTATCCTGAATACTGATTTTCCAAATAACTTAACCGGCATATTTTCAACACACTTTCTAGCACACTACCTCACTTTACTAATTTGATCACTTAATTGCCTCGGTAATTTTTGACCAAAACACCCACCGTGGGGCAAGTGGTGCTATTTCTACTAAAAGCTTTGTTAAAATCAATACTTGGCTTTTTATTTTCAAAACTCTTTACACAACTATTTTCAATGGCTTCGAAATCAAACATGAGCTCTTCTTCCATGCCTGCTACAACCTCTGCCAGAACTGGTTCGGTGCTTCCTCCACCCCCACAAGTTCAAGCTCCTCCAAGGATAAGTGAAAGCCAAATATCCCGAGACACTCCTCCTGCTCAGAATGTCAACAGATCTGGTGTTCCAGGGAGAACTCCTGTTATGGCTTCTAATGATGAAATTTTAACTTTGTTTGGTAATATACAGGATCAGATGAAGCAACAACAGGAAACTAACCAGATGCTGATAAAAGAAATACAACTCTTGAAGTCTAACTCCAAGAGACCTGCTGAGGATACCGTCACTCCCTTGCAGCCCAGAATGCTGAACCTTAGTTCAGCGGTGTATACTGAGGATAGTCATGGCAATGTTGTACCAAGTCATTCATAGGGCAATACTCCTGAAATACCCTCAACAGCCAAGATATCGACTGTCAGGGGACCAAGATATGCTCCAGGATATGGCCAGAATCCTCAAACTGGTAACTTACCTAATAATGTTAATACTCTTGCTACTAACAATCTTGGATCTTCGCAGGATACAGGTGTGACGTCGGCACTCTCTAGAGAGCTTCAAAAGCTGAAGGATATGATATCAAATGTGCCTGGGATAGTGCAGCCTATACCGGAAGTATCCCAAGATAGTCACAACATATCCCGCTTTGCTCACCCCATTTGTGATGCAGAAATCCCAAAGAGATTCCAAACTCCCAACATGAAGCTGTATAATGGGACGACGGATCCTGAGGAGCATATTGCCCAGTATAGGGAGAGAATGGAGATTAACCCTATCCCGTTGGATCTTAAAGAAGCATGCTTGTGCAAGGGTTTTGGTTCTACCCTAACAGGATCAGCCTTGAAATGGCTTCTAAATGTTCCACCTCATTCAATTATATAGTTTGCTCATTTAGTTAATTTGTTTAACAGTCAATTTTCTTGCAGTAGAAGCTATGAAAAACTAACAAGTGATCTTTACAGGATAACACAGGGTCCTCAAGAATCCCTAAGGGATTATGTAAAGAAATTCAGCAGGGAATCCTTGGATATTCCACACCTTGATGTTGCTATAGCAGTACAAGCATTCAATATGGGACTACAAAAGGATTCCCAGTTTTATCATGATCTTGTAATGAATCCTTGTAGGAACTTGGACGAAGCTCGAAACAGGGCTTTGAGATATATCAGGCTTGAAGATGATAAGAAAATGCAAGAGAGGATGAATGCATCCTCAACATATGAGTCAATTAACAGGAAGTCAGAATCCTCATACAAGCCATATCGCTCTAAGCCATATGGCAGGAATGACAGCAAGAAAGTGAATGCTGTTGAGGATGAGGATCTTGAAGAATATCCTGAATTGTCAGAATATTGTTTTTTTGTTAATATACCCGAACTAATGTATGCTATGCAGGTTTGGGAGATAAAGCGAGGTGGCCAAGAAAGAACCAACAAAAGGCCGATTGGAAGGATAAATCCAAATGGTGTGCTTTGCATGAGGATTTTGGACATGTGACGGAAGATTGCATTGCCCTGAGGAAGGAAATAAGCTATCTGCTAAGCAAAGGATACCTGAAGGATCTTCTGGGCAGAAAAAAGAATAAGGGTCAGGATGCTAAGAAGGGTCCTGAACGAGCAGCATCACCTCCTCCAGATGCCAAGATAATTAACTTTATTTCAGGAGGATCCGACATTTGTGGAACCTCTTACTCTGCAGTAAAAAGACATGCAAAGGAGGCTAAGGCAGAACGGGGAGACAAGCCGACCAGGATGACACCTCTTACAACTGACAAAGTGATAATGTTTGATCGTGATGACCGGGATAGCGTCCAGGATCCTCATCACGATGGTTTGGTAATCACTTTATATATTGCTAATCATTTTGTGCGCAGGATACTGGTGGACAATGGCAGCTCCGTTAACATTATCCAGCTGGAAACGTTGAAGAGAATGAACATCCCCCAGATGGAAATCACTTTGAAGTCCACTGTACTTGTAGGATTCAGTGGGGAAGCAAAGAATACTGTGGGAGAAATAAAGCTGCTCGTATATGTTGAAGGAGTAAATTCAAGGCAACGATTTTGTGTCATGGATTCATTATCCTGCTTTAATATTATATTAGGCAGACCACGGATCCATGATATGAAGGCTGTCACATCAACCTATCATCAGTGTATCGAGATTCCTACCCCTTGGGGGGTTGTTAAAGTAGAAAGCGATCAACAGGAGGCAAAAGAATGTTATTCCTCCTCAATGAAGTCTTCAACAAAGTCCAAAGCAGGATAGCAATTAAAGATACGAGCCCAGGATATCGCGGAAGCCTCAGAGCAGGACGTTAAGAAAATTATCCTGGATCAGGATAATCCAGATATCTCGGTGCTCGTAAGAGCTAATATCCCTCAGGATATTGAGAATCAGCTAACTAATTTTTTGAAATGCAGGATGTCCACATTTGCATGGAAGCACGAGGATATAACAGGTATTTCAAAAGATATTATAACTCATAAGCTTGGGATTGACAGGTCTTTCAAGCCCCGTTCAGCAAAAGAGAAGGAAGTTTGCTCTTGAAAGAAACGTAATCATACAGGAAGAGGTTGAAAGATTATTGAAGTCCAAGATGATTAGGGAAGTCAAATTCCCCAAGTGGCTAGCAAATGTGGTTGTGGTTCAAAAGAAGAATGGGAAATGGAGAGTTTGTGTAGATTACACAGACCTAAACAAAGCATGTCCTAAAGACCTATTTCCTTTGCCTCATATAGATTCAATGGTGGATGCAACTGCTGGTCATGAAATGCTGACCTTTATGGATGCATCCTCAGGATTCTAGCAAATCCAAATGGAGCCATCCTATCAGGAGGATACTGCTTTAATAACACCAACAAGTATTTATTGTTATACTGCCATGCCTTTCGGTTTGAAAAATGCAGGTGCAACGTACCAGAGATTGGTGAATATGATGTTTAAAGACAAACTGGGGGACACCATGGAGGTGTATATTGATGATATGGTGGTAAAGTCCAAAAAGGCTGAGGATCATCTCCATGATATTGAAGGGGCATTTGATATCTTGGACCAATACAATATGAAGCTGAATCCTGCCAAATGCCATTTCAGAGTGGGGGCAGGAAAGTTTTTAGGATACATGGTGACTAAAAGGGGGATAGAAGCAAGCCCAGAACAGATCAAAGCTATCCTGGATATCAAATCACCATCCAATATGAAAGATGTGCAAAGATTAACAGGATGAGTAGCGGCGTTGAACATGTTTATTTCAAGATCCTCAGAGAAATGCAAGGAATTCTACGATATCTGGAAGAAGAATAAGAAATTCGAATGGGGAGATAAGCATGAAGCAGCCCTACAAGAATTAAAGCAATATCTTTCAACTGCACCTCTGTTGATGAAGCCCGGGGATGGTGAACCATTATCCCTGTATCTCGCAGTATCAGAGAATGCAGTAAGTGCCGTTCTGGTAAAGGATCATGAAGGTCAGCAGTATCCTGTCTATTATGTTAGTAAAAGTTTGTTAGATGCTGAAACTAAATACTCACACTTAGAAAAATTGATATTAGCCCTAGTTATGGCATCGACCAAGCTTAGACATTATTTCGAGACACATAGGATTCTTGTTAAAACTAATTATCCTGTTAAAAATGTGCTTAGGAAACCTGAGATGTCAGGTAGGATGGCTAAATGGTCCATAAAGTTAAGTGCCTATGATTTAGTATATGAACCTAGGAATGCTATAAAGTCTCAGGCTTTAGCAGACTTTGTGGCTGATTTTTTCACACCCCAACCGATGGCGGAAACATCGGGGCGTGGCAATGAGTGAAACAGATTGTCCAGAAGTTTCAATAACAACTATAATTACCAATTATTTAAAGCGTCACGTCCCATACCATGACATAAAAAGTAACATAATTATTACAGACAAAATCCAGTCAAATTGTTCTGTTCCGACAACTCAGATTTCAAATACAGATAATTCGTTTATTTGTTTCTAGACCTTTCCTAGCCTCGGTTTCACAGTAAGCCAAGCATTTAAACATCTCAAGCACCTGCCACATACGTTAAAGTAAAAGTCAAAACACATAGTGTAAAGGTGAGCATACAAGTTTGATAGATATAATAGAGTTCGAAAATCGTTTACGCATAACCAGCACGTGCACAGTGTGAAATGAAGCACATTAGTTATCGACATGAACCTATCGATACCAATGACTGCGGGTTGACTGCCCAAGGCAGTTTGTAATACACACTCACCACTCTGAGCCATGTAGTTAATTGTCCTTAACAACCCCTGAGTGAACAGGTGCTGAGTCCAAACTATAGTACTATCGTTGCTAAGGCAGGTAGACAACATTCCATGTGTAAACATAACAAACAAGCATTCATTAAGTCACGTATATCATGTGGAAATGGTTAGCGTTAAAGTATTGCGTAGTGTGTTCGATGTGACTTAGTATAAGTAACGTATGTAACACCCAAAAGTTCATAAAGTAAAAAGGGTTCGAGTATACTCATAGCGATGATGGATTGAAGGGAGCCCTTAGAGTGAGATTAGCCTAATCAGAATGAAAGCAATAATGATAAGCGACGCGTAAAATGGTGTGAAGTGTCAATGGATCGGACGATAATCCGATCGGGTGGCAATCCGATCGGGAGGCCGGTCGATCGGGCGACAATCCATTCGGATGGTCATCCGATCGGGTGACCATGCGAGTGGATTGTTACCTCGTTTGGGATGGATGTGTTTGTGTATGATGGCTTGTCTTTTGAAGTTTTCGTTGTAGCATTTTGAAAATAGAGAAGTATCTCTACCTTTCAGGTCGGTCGATCGAACGACCGTTCGATCGGGTAGCAATCTGATTGGCGAGACTACTCAAACTGAGAATAAGTTCACAACAGGACGGTCACTCGATCGGATGGCTATCCGATCGGGTGGCAATCCGTACGTACTGAACAGGTTGAAAATTGTTTAAGTGTTGAAGTCAAACATCACATGGTCGGGTGACAATTCGATCGGATGGCAATCCGATTGGACGACAATCCGTTCGATGTTCAAACCTCACAAGTTGAAATAATGGTTAAGTGTGGGACCCAAGGTGCAAGCCGATCGGGTGGCTGTCCGGTCGGGTGGCAATCCGATCGGACGGCAATCCATCCCAGTTGACCTGATCGTCTTCATACTTGGTTGTTTTGATAGTTTGAAGTTTTCTCGAGACTGCACGATAACGTGTCAAGCAATTGAAACCTCGTCAAGACTTATTGACCCGATCGGACAGGAACCACCCTAGTTCGACCAGTTAACTATTCGAGACGGTGTTTCATGTTCAACCCGAAATCAGTATTCTCGTGGATAGAATCCAGATCTTGAACCAACACATCAACAAGAAGGAGTTGAAGGTTAGAACAAGCTCCGATTCTATCAGTTTTTGAGTGCATTGAGTGTAAAAGAGTTGAAAGAAAGCTTGAAAACCATCTTTCAATCCTTTTCACCATGAATATGTTTAGACCTATGAAAGATCTTTGTTTCTTCATGTGGAATTCGTTCAGATCTAAGTTGTTCTTGGCGGACTGAGGCCAAAACATGAAGTTCTTATGAACACCATGATGACATCATCCTTGAACACCTCAAATCTAGTGATTCCATGGTTAAAATTTAAGATTCAAAAGATAGAAAGGTGTAGGAGTGCGTGTAGATCAAGAAAGTACAAGATTTAGGTTGAAAACTTACAAGATTCGCGAGAAATCGGAAGAAAAGTAGGCTGGAGTGAGTGGATAGGGAGAGAGCTGTCAACATCATGAGATGTTGACATATGAGGGTATTTATAGGCTTTCCATAAATGGAAAGGGGGAAAGGTGGCTGGTCGATTGAGTGGCAACTCGATCGGGTGGTTGATCGAGTAGCACTTCAATCGGGTGGCAGCTCGATCGAGTGGCACTTCGATCGGGTGGCAGCTCGATCGGCTGACCACTCGATTGGAGTGATTCACGCGACGAGTTTTGCAGTTTCGATTTGTGTGCTGAGCGTTGCGATGCGATAGAGTTTCTTATCAAATTACTTTTAATTCCAACTACTATATCTAACATACAATCACTATAATCACTGCGTTTAGCGTTTCGATTCGATTGCGATGCGATAGATTGTGATTTCGATTAACACCTCAACATAAACATAACATGCACAGGTAACACATAAATGGCACACACACGTAACACAATATCAACACATATAATTTGAGTTGCGAATGCCATAGCGATAAGCAATAAATTGATTAAACATACGATAAACATCGATTAAACCTCGATTAGTAATAAATACTCCACATCATACAACTAACGTAAAAGCATAAAAGACTATCTACAAGTCAAAGAAGCCAAAACAAGAATTGAGCAAGGAGTGACAGATCGCAATTAGCAATCTTGTCTCCCTTTGACTTCAATCTTGACTTTGACTTTGACTTTTGAAACACGGGGTGTTACAGCCTCCCCTACTTAAGGGAATTTCGTCCCGCAATTTGGCCGAAGCCGTAACAAACAACTACGGATACTTCGCCTTCATGTCACTTTCGAGTTCCCAAGTGAACTCTGTGCCTCGTTTGCCTTCCCATCGAACCTTCACAATGGGAATGTGCGAGTGTCTGAGCTGCTTGGTTTGGTGATCCATGATCTCGACAGGCTTCTCCATGAAGTGTAGTGTTTCGTTTACTTGAAGGTCTTCAAGAGGTACATACAGATCATCTTCAGCCAGGCACTTTCTGAGGTTAGACACGTGGAAAGTCGGGTGGACGTTACTAAGTTCCTCCGGTAGTTCGAGTCCATAGGCCACTTTTCCGATCCTTTCCAGAACCTTAAAGGGTCAAACATATCGAGGCGCGAGCTTTCCTTTCTTGCCGAATCTGACCACACCCTTCCAAGGTGATACCTTTAGGAGTACATGGTCACCAACGTCAAATTCAAGGGGCTTGCGTCGTCTATCGGCGTAACTTTTCTGACGACTACCAGCTTTCAGCAGATTGTCTCAAATTTGGAGGATTTTGTCAGTCGTTTCTTGCAATAGCTCAGGACCGGTTAATTGCGAGTGCCCGATCTCGTGCTATACAATAGGCGATCGACATCTTCTTCCATGCAAGGCCTCAAATGATGCCATTTGAATGCTGGAATGTTAACTATTATTGTACGAGAATTCGACTAAAGGCAAGTATGAGTCCCAATTACCACCGAAATCTATGACACACGAATGAAGCATGTCTTCAAGGGTACGAATCGTTCTCTCAGTCTGACCATCGGTTTGGGGATGAAAAGCGGTACTTAGATTAAGCGTAGTACCGAGAGCCGTTTGAAACGTTTCCCATAGACGCGAGGTAAACCGAGCATCACGGTCAGAGATGATGTCGCGAGGCGTCCCATGTCGACAAATGATCTCATCGGTGTAGATTCGGGCTAATCTTTCTACCTTGTAATCTTCTCGTATTGGCAAAAAATAAGCAGATTTTGTCAAACGATCAATGACAACCCAGATACTGTCGTGACTTGATGGCGTATGCGGAAGTTTCGTTATGAAATCCATAGCTATACTTTCCCACTTCCACATAGGGATCGGGGGTTGTTCAAGTAAGCCAGAGGGTCTTTGATGCTCGGCCTTGACTTTCAAGCAAGTCAGGCACTTCCCAACATAGAGGGCGATATCTCTCTTCATGCCCGGCCACCAATACTTGTAGCGAAGGTCCTGGTACATTTTATCGGCACCAGGATGAATGGAATACCGAGATTTGTGGGCTTCGTCCATCAAAATCTGCCGCAAGTTGGTCCATTTAGGGATCCAAATTCGGTCCAGATAATGGAATATCCCATTCGACCTATTCACAAGATGGGCTCCATCGTGGTAGATCCTTTCCTTCTTCAAAGTGCAATCGGTAAAACACGCGTGCTGAGCTTCGCGGATGAGGGTTTCGAGGTGATGCTGGGCTGGAACATTACAAGCGCTATGCAAATAGCTTCGTCGTCTTAGAGCGTCGGCAACGACATTTGCTTTGCCTGGATGATAACAGATCTCACAGTCGTAATCGTTGAGAAGTTCTACCCATCGGCGTTGACGCATATTAAGTTCTTTCTGGTCGAAGATATGTTGTTGGCTCCTATAATCGGTGAAGATTATACACTTAGTACTATAAGGTAGTGTCGCTAAATCTTTAACGCAAAAACAACTGCGCCTAGCTTGAGGTCGTGGGTTGTATAGTTCTTCTTGTGGATCTTGAGCTGACGAGATGCGTAAGCGATAACCTTGTCCCGTTGCATGAGAACACAACAAAGTCCAAGGTTTGAGGCATCACAATAGACAATGAAGTCGTTGTTTCCGTCGGGTAAAGTGAGGACGGGAGCATTGCAAAGCATATGCTTGAGAGTTTGGAAAGCAGACTCTTGTTCAGTTCCCCAAACAAAAGGCTTGTCTTTATGCGTGAGAGAGGTTAATGGCACAGCGATTTTAGAGAACCCTTCGATAAATCATCGATAATAGCCCGCTAGTCCGAGAAAAGAATGGACTTCAGACGGGTTCTTCGGTGTAACCCAACTCTTAACAGCTTCAATCTTCACGGGATCGACGTGAATACCTTGACTATTGACAATATGACCGAGGAATTTAACCTCCTCCAGCCAGAATTCACACTTGGAGAACTTGGCATAGAGTCGATTCCCCTGGAGTAGCTCGAGAACCAAACGTAGATGTTGCGCGTGTTCGGTTTTCGATTTGGAATAGATCAAGACATCATCGATGAACACGATGACGAAGCGGTCGAGATAAGGTTTACACACGCGATTCATCAGATCCATACTGCGGGTGCGTTAGTTAAATCAAATGGCATAACAATGAATTCATAATGGTCGTATGGCGTTAGGAAAGAGGTTTTGGGAATATCCTCTTCTTGAATGCGTAGTTGGTGATAGCCTGAGCGTAGATCGATCTTCGAGAAACACGTAGCACCTTGTAGCTGGTCAAACAAATCATCAATTCGAGGCAGGGGATAGCGATTCTTGATAGCCAACTTATTCAATTCCCAATAGTCGATGCACATCCTGAACGTCCCATCCTTCTTTTTGACGAAAAGGACTGGCGCGCCCCAAGGAGAGGTGCTCGGGCGAATGAAGCCTTTATCAAGCAATTCCTGGAGCTGACTCGAGAGTTCGCGCATTTCAGATGGAGCGAGTCGATAAAGAGCTCTGGCAATAGGGTTTGCTCCAGGAATGAGGTCGAAACGAAAATCGATATCACGACTTGGCAGTAGACCAGGAAGATCATCAGGAAACACATTAGGAAATTCACGAACCACAGGAACATCTTTCACTTTTTTCTTTCCTTTCTTTTCCTTCTCCGCTACTACCATGTTAGCCAAGAAAGCTCTGTATTTCTTGCGGAGATACTTGCTAGCTTGGATACATGACATGATCTTTAGACCCTTCGAAGCAGTCTCGCCATAAACACATAACAAATCACCATTCGCGAGCGAGAATCGAATTATCTTATCAAAGCATACAACTTCAGCATGGTTTTCACGAAGAAAGTCCATGCCTACTATGATGTCAAAACTTCCGAGTTGCATCGGAATAAGGCCGATCGGAAAGATGTGATTGTTGAGTTCAAGAGTACAATCACGGAGAACGGAATTGACAGTGACGGTTCTTCCAGTGGCAACTTTGACATCGAACGTTGAGGGGAGATGGGAGCGCTTACGATTAAGGAGCTTCTCGAATTCAAATGATACAAAACAGTTATTGGCTCTAGTATTAAACAAACACGAAGCATATAAACCATTCACGAGAAACGTACCAATAACCACATTGTTGTCAGCCTGGGCTTGGCGCGCATTGATGTTGAAAGTTCTGGCGCGGGCGGCTTATTGTTGTTGCTGCTGAGGCTGTTGCTGCTGTTGTTGCTGAGGCTGCTGCTGCTGGGGCTCTTGTTTCACAACCCTGTTCGGGCACATGTTCGCGAAATGGTTGGGATCACCACACGCGAAGCAGACTCTGGCGTTGATCGCGGGTGCCTGAGCCACTTGTTGGCCTTGAGGAGCTGGAAGTAGAGCTTGATGAGCAGTAGCTTGAGCTGGTGCTTGTCGAGGACCTGTACGGCAGTTGGAGGTGAAGTGGCCGTACATGTTGCAGTGCACACAAAATCTGCAGGCAATACCCACCGGATGATGATAAGTACATGTCGGGCAAGCAGGGTGAGGGCCAGTGTATGCACACTTTGCGGGCGGTGCATAGGTAACTGGTGCTGGAGCTGATCGGTGCTAAGATTGCTGCTGAGCCGGTACGGCTTGAAGCAGGGCAGCATTGGTAGTGACAGCACAGTTCTTGTTGCTGGAGTTGATGTTGTTGTTCTTCCTCTTGTGACGAGAGGACTTTGATGATTGAGAAGCGGCGGCAGTTTCAACGGTTGGTGCGGCGGTGGCTTGGTGCAGGTTCTTGGTAGCTTTATCCCACAATCCAGCTTTGACTCACTTGGCATTGATTTCAGCGACAAGCAGGTAGGTCTCTTTGATTGTTGCTGGCTTTGAAGCATGCACAAAATCTGCAACACAATCCGGGAGAGCTCGGATGTACTTCTTGATCGCCATTTCAGCAGTCTTGACTTGATCAGGACAGATAATACTGAGCTGCTTGAAGCGAGCAGTTAAAGCAGCGTTGTCACCATCCTTCTGCTTTAGATGCCAGAATTCGTCCTCCAGCTTTTGGCGCTCATGGGGAGGGCAAAACTCTTCTAGCATGACGTTCTTCAACTCATCCCATGACACACCATAAGTTGTGTTATTTTCGCGTTTGTTTCTCTTGGCCGTCCACCAGTCTAATGCGTGGGCTGGAAGACGCCGGTAGCATTCAGAGTGCGGAGATTGTCAGGACATCCACTCTGACGCAGGGTGACTTCGATTGAATCAAACCATTGAAACAAAGCCGTAGGGCCATCTTCACCAGTGAATTCTTTCGGTCCGCACGCTTTGAACTGTTTGAAGCTAAAAGCAGCTTTAGAGGTAGCTTTGGGAGCTTCGGTCCTGGACTCCTCAGAAAATTTGCTCACGTTCTTGTATAGTTCACTCACGATCTGAGGAACAACTTTCGCCACTTGCTTAGCGACGAGAGCAGCAAGGCGTTTATCTCTCTGTTCTTGGCGAGTAACTCGGGGGTGACGGGGTCCAGATGACGATGACATTGTCTGCAATAGACATCGTCGGGGGACCCAGACAAAATATAATCGAATCTCACCTCACACGTCTAATACCACTAAAGCTTAGGAACACAGCGAAACATGTAGCACATAAACACATAGGCACATAATCACAGATTCACATAGGCATAGAAGCACATAAGCACGTAAGGCACAGAACACAGAAGCACATAAGCACAAGAGGCAGTCAGAATACAGAAACCTAACTATATGTTGCACGTATTCCCTATCCTTCACAGCGCATATAGCGATTACTTATAGCGATTGCGAGTATCAAGCAGCGATTGCGAACAATGACCAGCGATTTGGTTGCGTTTGTGTAGTGTGTTGTGCGTGTTGATCAAATAGATAGCGAAAACAAATAAATCACCAAAAATCATAACCCATAATCATATAATCAGCACATAAAACACATAAAATCCACATAAAACGACATATATCAGAGTCGGCGATAGCGAACTCAGAATCGAAACACATAAAAATCGAGAATGGATTGTCTACGGCTATTAGACGTCGGCTACCCAAAGTGATTCAACCATTCACAAGGACTGTCAGTGCACACTTTGACCTTCGGGATTGTGCTCTCGCCTCGCTTTTGGGTGATCGACACGCATCCTTTTAGTCATATCATGACTTCAAGTCCTTGGAGTCTGTCGAGACTTTGGTGAGAGTTTTGTAAAACAAAAATAGAGATCGGAACAAGTCATCAAGGTTCGGGTTTCACCCCTGACTTAACAGCCTCATTCCTGTCTTGATAAAATAAGGAAGAATCATGCGTCCAAGTATGGATTTCACTCCTGATTCAACACAAATTCTCCTGTTTATAGATAAAAATGCGGGTTGAACAATCAATTCAGTCAAGAGTTTGAGGTTTTCACACCTAATTGTCACACCCCGACCGCGTAAAACAACAAACCGCGGCGGAAACATCGGGGCGTGTTGCGACAGAATTAATTGTTTCATAACCATGGCATACAAAGTTGTATTTTATTTATTTAACAAGGGTGTTACATTGTCTTAAACAGGAATTTAAAGAGTTCAGAACATAATTAAACATAGTCTATCTTCTTTTAAAGTCTCTAAGGCACAGGACCGCCCTAGTATCATGATCAACATCCTATGGAAAAGCACCTGAAAACACATGTGAAAATAGGTACGTCAGCATAAAAATGCCTGTGAGATACATAGGTTTTGTGAAAATAGGATTCATGACTTATGTTTAAGAAAAGTGTTTAGTCATGAACCTTGTAATTTACTTTGTTATGTAAATCATTTGAAAACAATAAGATCAAATGATATGTATAAGTAAATGTCAGGTTTAAATAAATAACCATGTAAAAATGTGTTTGTATAAGATAAGTTGTTTGTAAATCAATGTCTTGTGAAAAATATGATATTTGTATAAAATGTTCTATGTCTCAATATTGAAATGATTCAAATAACGTTACGACATGTAATACCATACAAACACTTATATATAGGAAGTACCAGCGGCGTATCCACCATGCTTGTATTATATTACACACGCATCGTTACTTAATCACTTAATCAACCAAACCAACCAATGTAAGAAGTCTATGTTTAAACCAATTGACAAAATGTATTGAATAATATGTCAAAGTGTTCATGTCAAGATGTAAATCATGTAGTATGTAAAACCAATGTCAAAAGTGTTTGTGTCAAAGGTAAATCATGTCAAAATGTCTATGTCAAATATCCATGTCAAATGTCTATGTCGAATATCCATGTCAAATGTCTATGTCAAATATCAATGTCAAATGTCTATGTCAAATATCCATGTCAAATGTCTATGTCAAATATCCATGTCAAATGTCTATGTCAAAATGTCATGTATGGCAAGTGAAATGTCTCACTAAACCATATGCACAAAAACAAAGTATTGAAGTAAAACTTGGTTTAAATCAAAGTTATGTTTTGTGTAAATGCATGCAACTATTTAATATGAACATTTATGCGGTATTGTGAAAATGCATACATCCAAGCCTTGCGACTGTGGTGATAAACCCTTTAAACAAATTAAAGGTCTATCTGTCTTATATCAACGAATTCGGTCATTCCTTTCTGTCCCCTTTCCCTGGGATGTCCGGAACGGGAGTTGTCAATTCCTATGGTACCACTACCTACTAACGAACGGCGTAGCTAATGTTAATGAATGTATTGTCCCATGTAAACAAACCAAATGTCATACCAAAATGTAAACATGTGAAAACAATGCACTAAGTATGAAATTCAAATGAACATACGAAGCGTGAAAAGTCATGTAAAACGATGTACTAAGTAATGCACACAATGGGCACACCTAGCATGAAATGTAATGTAAAACAATGTACTAAGTAATGCACACAATGGGCACACCTAGCATGAAATGTAATGTAAAACAATGTACTAAGTAATGCACACAATGGGCACACCTAGCATGAAATGTCATGTAAAACAATGTACTAAGTAATGCACACAATGGGCACACCTAGCAGGAAATGTCATGTAAAACAATGTACTAAGTAATGCACACAATGGGCACACCTAGCATAAGATGAAATGAAATCATGTACTATAATGTACTAACGAACATAGCATGTATATGATGTGAAAACAGGAAAGCTTGAAAGTAACAAGTAGGCACATGTGTTCCACCCCAAAACAGTTTGGAAAACAGTAAAAGAGGGGTTTATGTACTCACTTGAGATTGCTCAGTTGTCTAAAGATAATCACCAAGCAAAGCTAGAGATCGCGGAATATCAAACGGCACCTAATATAGGTAACTACATTAATAAACCGGACCTAAATCGGAAGACTGGGTAGCATTAGGGTTTGTAAACCAAATGAGTGTAAGAACTCATATGATATGGTTTAACAAAGCCTACATACTAAATGAAACTTAACCTAAGTGCTTTCGACCCATTACGACCCGTTTAGGTAGATTATGCTACTTTAACGCGTCGTGCGCGTGAAACGCGTTCGGACCGCCTAACTAGTCCTATGATAAGTGTTATATGCCTAAACATGTTACATAATCAGTTACATGACAAAAGTTTAGGTTACATATGCTAAATTACCAATTATGTATGAAAAGGGTATTCTGGTAATTTACCTAAGGCATATAAACTACCTATCATACAACTACTTAAACGATGTGACCATAGGGTATAACCTCGGAAGGTTATTCCCTACCTACTATGGTCACCTACTGTGTTTGGTCGGATCTTAATGATCGACCAAATGGGTCGAGTTCGAAGGTATAGGCGATTTATTAGATCGCCTACCCTACGACTCTAGACAACGTGGTAATCAGTAGGCATAGTCCCAAGGGACTATGACCATCGTGATTACAATCACGTTGCGAAGTTCAACCGAACTTCGCATTGACCATTACTGGTCAACGCTGAAAGTCAAACAAAGTTTGACTTTCTGACTCGAAAAGCAGTAAAAATAAGGAAAAGAACGAAAGAATACTTACGAAGGGTCCCCGAATGCTAAACTCGATTCGAAAATCTCAGGTATGAAACTAATGTTTCAACTTAGAGTTTCTCAAATCAAATTTCTAGTAATTTTTGCAAAGGGGTGATGGGGTATTTATAGTTTTCGGTCCACCGTTGAGATCGTTTCTTGGAAAAGGGGAAATGATCTCGCCCGAACACTTGTCGGAAAGTTATGGAGCCACATATGCTCCTTATCTTAGTGATTAAGCAACTTAGAACATGTGGTGGTGGTTAAATCTGCTGAAAACAGGCTGTTAAAAACTCTGAATCTGGTCAGAACACCCCATACGCATCGTAGGGTATAAACACCATACGCATCGTATGGGTGTACTTTGGCAGATTTACACTTTTGGTCCCTAAACTGTATTTAGGTCATTTTTGACACGTTTAAGGCCCGTTAACCCCATTTCAAAGCTCTAAAATGAAGTTAAAGTATAGGGAACTTAAAACATGTTCAAAAATATCTCGGATGTCGGTTCGTTTGGCCGTACGATCGCGATGTTCGCTTAATTACGATGGAACGCGCACAAGCGCGAAAAACGATCCAAATGACGCGACGAATGGATTTTTCTTATGGCGAACACTAAAATATAATATAGTCATGCTTACATAAATTTTTGGATGTCCGGATGTATTCAGAACGTAAGTTATGCGCGAAAATGCAAACTTGTGCACTTTTTGACACTTTTAGTCCCTGAATGACCCAAAAGTTTATTTTAGCACACCGAACCCCTCAAAGCCTATTTCTAAGCTATGTAAAGGATATTTAAGGTGTTTTTAACTTATGGTTATGTTCCGGAATGTTCGTTACAGTTCAAATTGACATACTTTCGCAGTTTGTCATATTTAGTCCCTGTAAGCGAATTAACTTGTTTTTGCCATACCAAAGCCTTCAAAACTTATTTCTAAGTTATGTAAAGGTTATTTAAGGTATGTTGAGTATATGTTGATGTTCCGGAGTATTTCTCGCATTAAACTGAGTACGTTTACGCACTAGTTTGCGTATAACTCTCCAGAAAGTGATGTAGAGTTTGGAATTACATAAAAGTCAAAACATGAAAAATGTCAAACATAACAAAACAAACATTGGGATCAAATAACATCGTTTTATTGTTAATAGAACTGTTCATAGTGATTACAAGCACAGTTGTTACAGTCTCCCCTACTTGTGGAAATTTCGTCCCGAAATTTATTTAGAGGAAACTCGTGGAAAAAGATGTGGATATTTCGCCTTCATTTGATCTTCGCGTTCCCAAGTAAACTCAGGTCCACGTTTAGCTTCCCAGCGAACTTTGACCAAAGGAATGCGCTTGCGTTTTAGCCACTTGACTTCACGTTCCATGATTTCCACTGGTTTCTCAACAAATTTCAGTGTTTTGCCAACACGAATTTCGTCAAGTGGTATGGAGAAGTTCTCATCAGCTGTACACTTCTTGAGATTGGACACGTGAAAAGTTGGATGAACATTTCCAAGTTCAGGAGGTAACTCAAGTCTGTAGGCTACCTTTCCGATTCTTTCGACAATCTTGAATGGTCCAACATATCTAGGTGCAAGTTTTCCTTTCTTTCCAAATCTGATCACACCTTTCCAAGGTGAGACCTTAAGTAATACTCGATCACCGACTTGAAATTCAAAGGCTTTGCGTTTTGGGTCCGCGTAAATCTTCTGACGGCTTCTAGCTGCCTGAAGGTTATCACGAACTTTCTTGACCTTGTCAGTTGTCTCTAAAATGAGGGCAGGTCCAGTAAGTTGAGCCTCGCCAATCTCATTCCAGCAGACTGGTGAACGACATTTTCGACCATAGAGAGCCTCAAAAGGAGCCATTTTGATGCTAGTGTGATAACTGTTGTTGTAGGAGAATTCAATCAATTTAAGATGTGAATCCCAACTACCCCCAAAATCGATCACACAAGCTCTTAGCATATCCTCCAGAGTCTGGATTGTTCTCTCAGATTGACCATCCGTTTGCGGATGATAAGCTGTGCTCAGATTAAGTTGGGTCCCCATAGCAGATTGCATGGTTCTCCAAAAGTGAGAAGTGAAACGAGCATCTCTGTCAGAAATGATGTTCAAAGGAACACCATGTCGAGCTACAATTTCATCCACATAGATTTGAGCAAGTCTGTCAGTAGGAAAATCCTCGCGGATTGGCAAGAAATGCGCTGACTTTGTGAGACGATCAACGACTACCCAGATGGCATCATGACCTTTCTTGGTGCGTGGAAGTTTGGTAACAAGATCCATAGTAATGTTTTCCCATTTCCAGACTGGGATCTCTGGTTGCTCCAATAAACCCGAAGGACGTTGATGTTCAGCCTTAACCTTAAGACAAGTAAGGCATTTGGATACGTATAAGGCAATGTCTTTCTTCATACCAGGCCACCAATAGTGAATACGAAGATCCTTATACATTTTATCTGAGCCCGGATGAATAGAATAGCGAGACTTATGGGCTTCATCCATAAGCAAGGTACGAAGATCATCCTGGCTTGGGACCCACAAACGGTCCATGAAGTAATATGACACATTGTCCTTCAGTTCAAGAGCAGGTGTTATGTGATAGGGAAATTCCTTATCCATCAAACCTTGTGAAACACAAGATTGCTGAGCTTGAGAAATGCGTGCTTGAATATCAGATCGAGCTTGAATAACAGATTGAACACGTACACAATAAAGTTTAGTACGTTCCTTACGACTCAATGCATCAGCCACGACATTCGCCTTACCAGGATGGTAGCGAATTTCGCAGTCATAGTCGTTTAAGAGCTCAACCCAACGTCGCTGTCTCATGTTGAGTTCTTTCTGATTGAAGATATGCTGAAGACTTTTATGGTCAGTGAAAACCACACATTTTGTACCGTACAAATAATGTCTCCAGATCTTGAGAGCAAAGACAACTGCACCCAACTCAAGATCATGAGTGGTGTAGTTCTTCTCATGAATTTTCAACTGCCTCGATGCATAGGCTATGACTTTGTTCCTTTGCATAAGAACACAGCCAAGACCCAATTTAGATGCATCGCAATACACGACAAAGTCATCATCACCCTCAGGCAATGATAGAACAGGCGCATCGCAAAGCTTCTGCTTCAAGTGTTGAAAAGCTTCCTCTTGTTTGATTCCCCAATAAAAGGGCATTTTCTTCTGAGTTAGAGCAGTTAAAGGAACTGCAATCTTAGAGAAGTTTTCAATGAAGCGGCGATAATAACCCGCTAGACCAAGAAAAGAACGAACTTCAGTAGGAGTAGAAGGTGTATCCCAATCCTTAATCGCACTGATCTTGGAGGGATCTACATGAATACCTTGTTCGTTGATAATGTGCCCCAAAAATTGAACTTCTTTAAGCCAAAATTCGCACTTGGAGAATTTGGCGAAAAGTTGCTCTTTCTTCAGGAGTTCCAGAGTAAGACGAAGATGCTGCTCGTGATCAGCTCGCGTCTTAGAGTAAATCAAGATATCATCGATAAAAACAATGACGAACTGATCCAAATAAGGTTTGCAGACCCTATTCATTAAGTCCATGAAAACAGCAGGAGCATTAGTCAAACCGAATGGCATGACTGTGAACTCGTAATGTCCATAACGAGTACGGAATGCTGTCTTCGGAATGTCTTCTTCTTGCACCCGAAGTTGATGATATCCAGATCGCAGATCAATCTTCGAAAAATAAGAAGCACCTTGTAACTGATCAAAGAGGTCGTCGATGCGAGGTAGGGGATATCTATTCTTGATGGTAAGCTTGTTAAGCTCACGATAATCGATACACATCCTAAAGGATCCATCCTTCTTTTTGACAAAAAGAACGGGAGCACCCCAAGGTGAAAAACTAGGACGGATAAAGCCTTTGTCAGAGAGCTCCTGAAGCTGTTTAGACAACTCTTGCATCTCAGACGGTGCAAGACGATATGGAGCTCTAGCAATGGTATTTGCACCAGGTACGAGATCAATACGGAACTCGACTTGGCGTGCTGGAGGTAGACCAGGTAAATCTTCAGGGAACACTTCAGAATAATCCCGAACGACAGGAATATCTGAAATAGACTTACCCTTGCCTTTATCTTCTGTAACATGTGCTAAGAAAGCCACATAGTTCTTCTGCAGATACTTCAGAGCTTTAAAACAAGACATGAGTTTGAGACCACCGGTAGGCTTCTCACCTTGAACTTGCAGGATCTCGCCTGTCGAAAGTGGCACACGAACAATCTTTTTAGAACAAACTATCTCTGCGTGATGCTTGGATAACCAATCCATTCCCACAATAACGTCGAAGCTTCCAAGTTGCATAGGCGCGAGGTCAATAGGAAAAAGATGGTCGTTAAGATTCAACTGGCAGTTGTGAAGAACAGAATCAAGAATAATGGGTTCACCACTAGCAACCTCTACTGTCAAAGATTTGCCTAGTTTCGTTCTAGACACACGAAGCATAGGCTCAAAAGACAAAGACACGAAACTCTTATCGGCACCAGAATCGAAAAGAACAGATGCAGGCTGATTATTAATAAAGAACGTACCGTTCACCACATTATCATCCGCCTGCGCCTCTTGGGCATTCATGTTAAAGACTCGGCCTCGAGCCGGAGCCGGATTCTGGTTCTGGTTCTGGTTCTGGTTCTGGTTCGCCAGTCTTGGGCACCGATTCCTATAGTGGGTCAGATCCCCACAATTGTAACAAGCACCTGGTGGGTATTGTGGTCTTGCAGCTTGACCCTGTTGCTGAGCAACTTGTTGAGCCGGGTTCTGAACCGCTGGATTCTGAGCAGACCGACAAAAATTGGCAAGATGGCCTGACTTCCCACAGTTAGTACAGAAACGGCATGGAAGTTGCGGCTGGTGGTGACTGTTGCATCTATTGCACAAAGGTGCATTCCCTGTATAGGGTTTCTTTGCTGGAAGCTGTGCGGGTTGGTTGGGAGCTGCCTGATTAGCTTGGGCAGTGATAGCAAAATTTTGGGAAGCCTTACGCTTCCTTGACCTCTTTGAAGAACCAGAGTTCTTTCCATTCAAGTTTTGACCTTTCTTGCTATCTTCCTTGTCAGCCGACTGCTTCTTGCCCTTGTCACCCTTCCTGTGTAACTTGTTCTTCTGGACCTGCGACTCAGTCAGCGTCGCTGATAACTCGATCGCCTGACGGAGTGTGGCAGGTTCACTACCAGTAAGAATGTCTTGTACCGAGTCAGGTAGGCCGTCGATGTATCTTTCGATAGCCTTGTCAAGTGGGGTAACCATAGTCGGGCAAAGCAAACTCAACTCTTCAAACCGATCAGTATAAGCCCTATGCTCACCACTATCTTGCTTCAAAACATCAAACTCTTTCTCCAACGCTCGCTGCTCATGACGAGGACAGAATTCCCTCATCATAAGGGCTCTAAGTTCAGCCCAGGTCTGTGCAAGAGCAACTTCTGCACCTCTGTCTCTCATAACCCCGTTCCACCATGTCAAAGCCCTCTTCTGAAATACGCTCGAGGAAAACTCAACCTTGCGATTATCCGGACACTGCACATGGCGAAAAGTATTCTCTATGCTCTCGAACCACTGAAGAAGCCCAGTCGCTCCCTCAGAACCACTAAACTTGAGTGGTTTAGCCTGGTTAAAATCCTTGTACTTGCATGGAACATTGTTGTTGTTGTTGGCTTGATTCCATTGAGCAAAGAGATTTGGAAATTGAGCAGCCATCTGCTGCGCAATAATTTCTGCCAGCTCGGTAGTAGCTATCTGGTTCTCGCGTCGAGGAGGCATTCTAAAAGAGGAAAACATGAAAAGGAACGAGTGAGACGATTGGATGAAAAGAATGAGATGATAAAAACAAGAATTGCAAACAGCATAGATGGTGGTCATTCGTCCGTATCACAAAGCAAACAAACGACTCACAGTGACTAATCAAAGTAAATGGGTCAAAAATAATGTATTATCGAAGACATGCTCGCCTATAAGTGAACACTCACTCCAAGAATTCCCAGGTAAGCACAACTGGTCTCGCGTCTGGTTGAGATGTATACGAAGTGCTTGCCTAGACAGAAAACCCAGAATACAGGCATTCACCCTTCCAGTTTGCACATGTTCACATTATTTAGAACCCAAAACGTTTGACGGGATTTTTGAAAATTAGAAGGCACAAGGCCAAAAACCAAACTTGAAAAGGGTTTAAAACCATATAACAGAGGGTTCAAAACCTTACAATTGAGGGTTCAAACCTTGTAAAAATTTATTCAAAAACAGATGATTGTTTTTCAAAAATTGATTCGGAAAATTTGGTTCTTGTTTTGATAATCACCTAAGGATAGGTGATGTACATGTTTTAAGATCTAAACACAAGATAACTTGTGTTAGGGTCCTAGAAAAGTTATAGTCTAGGTCAAAGCATTACTAATAACCTAATTCCCTATAACCATTGGCTCAGATACCAACTCTTCTGTCACACCCCGACCGCGTAAAACAACAAACCGCGGCGGAAACATCGGGGCGTGTTGCGACAGAATTAATTGTTTCATAACCATGGCATACAAAGTTGTATTTTATTTATTTAACAAGGGTGTTACATTGTCTTAAACAGGAATTTAAAGAGTTCAGAACATAATTAAACATAGTCTATCTTCTTTTAAAGTCTCTAAGGCACAGGACCGCCCTAGTATCATGATCAACATCCTATGGAAAAGCACCTGAAAACACATGTGAAAATAGGTACGTCAGCATAAAAATGCCTGTGAGATACATAGGTTTTGTGAAAATAGGATTCATGACTTATGTTTAAGAAAAGTGTTTAGTCATGAACCTTGTAATTTACTTTGTTATGTAAATCATTTGAAAACAATAAGATCAAATGATATGTATAAGTAAATGTCAGGTTTAAATAAATAACCATGTAAAAATGTGTTTGTATAAGATAAGTTGTTTGTAAATCAATGTCTTGTGAAAAATATGATATTTGTATAAAATGTTCTATGTCTCAATATTGAAATGATTCAAATAACGTTACGACATGTAATACCATACAAACACTTATATATAGGAAGTACCAGCGGCGTATCCACCATGCTTGTATTATATTACACACGCATCGTTACTTAATCACTTAATCAACCAAACCAACCAATGTAAGAAGTCTATGTTTAAACCAATTGACAAAATGTATTGAATAATATGTCAAAGTGTTCATGTCAAGATGTAAATCATGTAGTATGTAAAACCAATGTCAAAAGTGTTTGTGTCAAAGGTAAATCATGTCAAAATGTCTATGTCAAATATCCATGTCAAATGTCTATGTCGAATATCCATGTCAAATGTCTATGTCAAATATCAATGTCAAATGTCTATGTCAAATATCCATGTCAAATGTCTATGTCAAATATCCATGTCAAATGTCTATGTCAAAATGTCATGTATGGCAAGTGAAATGTCTCACTAAACCATATGCACAAAAACAAAGTATTGAAGTAAAACTTGGTTTAAATCAAAGTTATGTTTTGTGTAAATGCATGCAACTATTTAATATGAACATTTATGCGGTATTGTGAAAATGCATACATCCAAGCCTTGCGACTGTGGTGATAAACCCTTTAAACAAATTAAAGGTCTATCTGTCTTATATCAACGAATTCGGTCATTCCTTTCTGTCCCCTTTCCCTGGGATGTCCGGAACGGGAGTTGTCAATTCCTATGGTACCACTACCTACTAACGAACGGCGTAGCTAATGTTAATGAATGTATTGTCCCATGTAAACAAACCAAATGTCATACCAAAATGTAAACATGTGAAAACAATGCACTAAGTATGAAATTCAAATGAACATACGAAGCGTGAAAAGTCATGTAAAACGATGTACTAAGTAATGCACACAATGGGCACACCTAGCATGAAATGTAATGTAAAACAATGTACTAAGTAATGCACACAATGGGCACACCTAGCATGAAATGTAATGTAAAACAATGTACTAAGTAATGCACACAATGGGCACACCTAGCATGAAATGTCATGTAAAACAATGTACTAAGTAATGCACACAATGGGCACACCTAGCAGGAAATGTCATGTAAAACAATGTACTAAGTAATGCACACAATGGGCACACCTAGCATGAAATGTCATGTAAAACAATGTACTAAGTAATGCACACAATGGGCACACCTAGCGGGAAATGTCATGTAAAACAATGTACTAAGTAATGCACACAATGGGCACACCTAGCATAAGATGAAATGAAATCATGTACTATAATGTACTAACGAACATAGCATGTATATGATGTGAAAACAGGAAAGCTTGAAAGTAACAAGTAGGCACATGTGTTCCACCCCAAAACAGTTTGGAAAACAGTAAAAGAGGGGTTTATGTACTCACTTGAGATTGCTCAGTTGTCTAAAGATAATCACCAAGCAAAGCTAGAGATCGCGGAATATCAAACGGCACCTAATATAGGTAACTACATTAATAAACCGGACCTAAATCGGAAGACTGGGTAGCATTAGGGTTTGTAAACCAAATGAGTGTAAGAACTCATATGATATGGTTTAACAAAGCCTACATACTAAATGAAACTTAACCTAAGTGCTTTCGACCCATTACGACCCGTTTAGGTAGATTATGCTACTTTAACGCGTCGTGCGCGTGAAACGCGTTCGGACCGCCTAACTAGTCCTATGATAAGTGTTATATGCCTAAACATGTTACATAATCAGTTACATGACAAAAGTTTAGGTTACATATGCTAAATTACCAATTATGTATGAAAAGGGTATTCTGGTAATTTACCTAAGGCATATAAACTACCTATCATACAACTACTTAAACGATGTGACCATAGGGTATAACCTCGGAAGGTTATTCCCTACCTACTATGGTCACCTACTGTGTTTGGTCGGATCTTAATGATCGACCAAATGGGTCGAGTTCGAAGGTATAGGCGATTTATTAGATCGCCTACCCTACGACTCTAGACAACGTGGTAATCAGTAGGCATAGTCCCAAGGGACTATGACCATCGTGATTACAATCACGTTGCGAAGTTCAACCGAACTTCGCATTGACCATTACTGGTCAACGCTGAAAGTCAAACAAAGTTTGACTTTCTGACTCGAAAAGCAGTAAAAATAAGGAAAAGAACGAAAGAATACTTACGAAGGGTCCCCGAATGCTAAACTCGATTCGAAAATCTCAGGTATGAAACTAATGTTTCAACTTAGAGTTTCTCAAATCAAATTTCTAGTAATTTTTGCAAAGGGGTGATGGGGTATTTATAGTTTTCGGTCCACCGTTGAGATCGTTTCTTGGAAAAGGGGAAATGATCTCGCCCGAACACTTGTCGGAAAGTTATGGAGCCACATATGCTCCTTATCTTAGTGATTAAGCAACTTAGAACATGTGGTGGTGGTTAAATCTGCTGAAAACAGGCTGTTAAAAACTCTGAATCTGGTCAGAACACCCCATACGCATCGTAGGGTATAAACACCATACGCATCGTATGGGTGTACTTTGGCAGATTTACACTTTTGGTCCCTGAACTGTATTTAGGTCATTTTTGACACGTTTAAGGCCCGTTAACCCCATTTCAAAGCTCTAAAATGAAGTTAAAGTATAGGGAACTTAAAACATGTTCAAAAATATCTCGGATGTCGGTTCGTTTGGCCGTACGATCGCGATGTTCGCTTAATTACGATGGAACGCGCACAAGCGCGAAAAACGATCCAAATGACGCGACGAATGGATTTTTCTTATGGCGAACACTAAAATATAATATAGTCATGCTTACATAAATTTTTGGATGTCCGGATGTATTCAGAACGTAAGTTATGCGCGAAAATGCAAACTTGTGCACTTTTTGACACTTTTAGTCCCTGAATGACCCAAAAGTTTATTTTAGCACACCGAACCCCTCAAAGCCTATTTCTAAGCTATGTAAAGGATATTTAAGGTGTTTTTAACTTATGGTTATGTTCCGGAATGTTCGTTACAGTTCAAATTGACATACTTTCGCAGTTTGTCATATTTAGTCCCTGTAAGCGAATTAACTTGTTTTTGCCATACCAAAGCCTTCAAAACTTATTTCTAAGTTATGTAAAGGTTATTTAAGGTATGTTGAGTATATGTTGATGTTCCGGAGTATTTCTCGCATTAAACTGAGTACGTTTACGCACTAGTTTGCGTATAACTCTCCAGAAAGTGATGTAGAGTTTGGAATTACATAAAAGTCAAAACATGAAAAATGTCAAACATAACAAAACAAACATTGGGATCAAATAACATCGTTTTATTGTTAATAGAACTGTTCATAGTGATTACAAGCACAGTTGTTACACTAATCTTGACTTAGTTGCCCTTTCAGTTTCGAAAACTAAAGTGCAGTGATGGTGTGGCGTAGGCGAGAATAGCGAGAAATAACAAGTAAGCTTGTACATAGCCCCTACCGGGTATGCACAAGTCGGTCTGTTGGTACCTAACTATAGACTAGGTCGTTTCTAAGACATCGACCTGGACTAGGTCGAGTCTTGCCTAATTCCCTATAGTTATGGCTCTGAAACCAATCTGTCACACCCCAACCGATGGCGGAAACATCGGGGCGTGGCACTGAGCGAAACAGATTGTCCATAAGTTTCCATAACAACTATAATTACCAATTATTTAAAGTGTCACGTCCCATACCATGACATAAAAAGTAACATAATTATTACAGACAAAATCCAGTCAAATTGTTCTGTTTCGACAACTCAGATTTCAAATACAGACAATTTGTTTATTTGTTTCTAGACCTTTCCTAGCCTCGGTTTCACAGTAAGCCAAGCATTTAAACATCTCAAGCACCTGCCACATACGTTAAAGTAAAAGTCAATACACATAATGTAAAGGTGAGCATACAAGTTTGATAGATATAATAGAGTTTGAAAATCGTTTACGCATAACCAGCACGTACATAGTGTGAAATGAAGCACGTTAGTTATCGACATGAACCTATCGATACCAATGACTGCGGGTTGACTGCCCAAGGCAGTTCGTAATACACACTCACCACTGTGAGCCATATAATTAATTGTCCTTAACAACCCCTGAGTGAACAGGTGCTGAGTCCAAACTATAGTACTATCGTTACTAAGGCAGGTAGACAGCATTCCATGTGTAAACATAACAAACAAGCATTCATTAAGTCACGTATATCATGCGACAATGGTTAGCGTTAAAGTATAGCGTAGTGTGTTCGATGTGATTTAGTATAAGTAACGTATGTAACACCCAAAAGTGCGTAAAGCAAAATGGGTTAGAGTATACTCACAGCGATGATGGATTGAAGGGAGCGCTTAGAGTGAGATTAGCCGGATTAGAACGATAGCAATAATGATAAGTGACGCGTAAAATGATGTGAAGTGTCAATGGATCGGACGGTAATCCAATCGGGTGGCAATCCGATCTGGTGGCCGGTCGATCGGGCGACAATCCGTTCAGATGGTCATCCGATCGGGTGACCATGCGAGTGGATTATTACCTCGTTTGGGATGGATGTGTTTGTGTATGATGGCTTGTCTTTTGAAGTTTTCGTTGTAGCATTTTGCAAATAGAAAAGTATCTCTACCTTTCAGGTCAGTCGATCGAACGGCCGTTCGACTGGGTAGCAATCCGATTGGCGAGATTTCTTAGATTGAGAACAAGTTCACAATAGGATGGTCACTCGATCGGATGGCTATCCGATCGGGTGGCAATCCGTACATACTGAACATGTTGAAAATTATTTAAGTGTTGAAGTTAAACATCACATAGTCGGGTGACAATCCGATCGGATGGCAATCCGATCGGACGGCAATCTGTTCGATGTTCAAACCTCACAAGTTGAAATAATGGTTAAGTGTGGGACCCAAGGTGCAAGCCGATCGGGTGGTTGTCCGGTCGGGTGGCAATCCGATCGGACGGCAATCCGTCCCAGTTGACCTGATCGTCTTCATACTTGGTTGTTTTGATAGTTTGAAGTTTTCTTGACACTGCACGATAACGTGTCAAGCAATAGAAACCTCGTCAAGACTTATTGACCCGATCGGACAGGAACCACCCTAGTCCGACCAGTTAACTGTTCGAGACGGTGTTTCATGTTCAACCCGAAATCATTATTCTCGTGGATAGAATCCAGATCTTGAACCGACACATCAACAAGAAGGAGTAGAAGGTTAGAACAAGCTCCGATTCTATCGGTTTTTGAGTGCATTGAGTGTAAAAGAGTTGAAAAAAAGTTTGAAAACCATCTTTCAATCCTTTTCACCATGAATAGGTTCAGATCTATGAAAGATATTTGTTTATTCATGTGGAATTCGTTCAGATCTGAGTTGTTCTTGGTGGACTGAGGCCAAAACATGAAGTTCTTATGAACACCATGATGACATCATCCTTTAACACCTCAAATCTAGTGATTCCATGGTTAAAAGTTAAGATTCAAAAGATAGAAAGGTGTAGGAGTGTGTGTAGATCAAGAAAGTACTAGATTTAGGTTGAAAACTTACAAGATTCGCGAGAAATCAGAAGAAAAGTAGGCTGGAACGAGTTGAGAGGGAGAGAGCTGTCAACATCATGAGATGTTGACATATGAGGGTATTTATAGGGTTTCCATAAATGGAAAGGCGAAAGGTGGCTGGTCGATCGAGTGGCACCTCGATCGGGTGGCAGCTCGATCGAGTGGCACTTCGATCGGGTGGTAGCTCAATTGAGTGGCACTTCGATCGGGTAGCAGCCCGATCGGGTGGCAGCTACTATGTCTAACATACAATCACTATAATTACTGCGTTTAGCATTTCGATTCGATTGTGATGCGATAGATTGCGATTTCGATTAACACCTTAACATAAACATAACATGCACGTGTAACACATAAATGGCACACACACGTAAAACAATATCAACACACATAATTCGAGTTGCGAATGCGATAGTGATAAGCGATAAATTGATTAAACATGTGATAAACACCGATTAAGCCTCGATTAGTAATAAATACTCCACATAATACAACTAACGTAAAAGCATAAAAGACTATCTACAAGTCAAAGAAGCCAAAACAAGAATTGAGCAAGGAGTGACAGATCGCAATTAGCAATCTTGTCTCCCTTTGTCTTCAATCTTAACTTTGACTTTAGAAACACGGGGTGTTACAGATTTTAGTAGTGATATTCAAGATAATGCTGACCTAGAAGTACAACAACTAGGTGAAAGTTCAGAATTTTGGATATTACATACTGATGGTACATCCAACATAAGAGGTGTAGGATTAGGGATACTACTAAAATCGCCACAGGGGGACATATTACCCCAGGCTATTAAATGTGAATTTTCTGCTACCAATAATGAAGCTGAGTATGAAGCTCTGATAGCAGGATTAGAATTGGCTAAAAATATGAATATTAGATGTTTACAAGTATATGTTGATTCCCTGTTGATTACTAACCATTTCAATGGATCTTATGCAGTAAAAGGTGAAAAGTTAGCTGGATATCTTGAAACTGTTAAAAAATTAGCAGAATATTTCGAAATTTTTACACTTGAACAGGTAACAAGAGAAAAGAATGCTGAAGCTGACGCTCTAGCAAACTTAGGATCTACTGTCAGGATACCGGAGGGAACTCAGATACCAATAGTGCACATCTTATATCCTGCGATAGAACATTTCAAATATCAGGATAAAGAAGTAGCAAGTATCCAGGATCATGGTGATGGATGTCTTGAGAAGGATCCTGGATGACCCCAATTGTGAAGTATCTTCAAGAAGGAGATATCCCAAAGGATGCAAATGGCTTTTAGGATGAAGGTATCTCGTTTTACTATTATCAATAATATTTTGTATAAGAAATCTCTTGCAGGTCCATACCTAAGATGGTTTAAGGATCCTGAGACCAAGGAGGTACTTCAGGATATACACGAAGGAGACTGTGGCAACCATGCTGGGGGCAGATCTTTGTTCTCGAAGGTGTTGAGAACAGGATATTATTGGCCGACCATGAGGAAGGATGCTATTGAGTATGCTCAGAAATGTGATGCATGTTAAAGACACAGCAATATACTGCATCAGCCTGCAGAACCATTATATCCTTTCGTATCCCCTTGGCCGTTTATGAAATGGGGGATGGACATAGTGGGAAAACTTCCGAAGGCTCCAGGAGGAAAGGTTTTCATGTTAGCAATGATGGATTATTTCTCCAAGTGGATTGAAGCAAAAGCCTTTGTTCAAGTCAGAGATCAAGAAGTGGTGTCCTTCATAAAGAGGAATATCCTGACAAGATTTGGGGTACCAGCTGAGATAATTTGTGATAATGGCTCTCAGTTCATCAGCAAAAGAACTGCTGATTTTTGCAAAAGTTGGGGAATTAAGATGATCACGTCAACACCAGTGCATCCTCAAGCAAGTGGATAAGCAGAATCCTCGAACAAGATAATCTTCAACAACTTAAAGAAGAGGTTAGGTGCCAAAAAAGGAGGATGGGCAGAAGAATTACCATTTGTCCTATGGGCTGATAGGACAACGGTGAAGAATGCTACTGGGCAAACCCCATTTTCTTTGGTGTTTGGAGCAGAAGCGGTGATCCCGACGGAGATGGTAATACCTACAGCAAGATCAAGCCTCCGAGATCCTGAGACGAATCCTGAAGCTTTATGTCAAGAGTTGGATACTGTTGATGAAACAAGGGATGCAGCAAAGCTAAGGATGGCAGCATATCAACAGAGGATATCCAAATCATATAAAAAGAATTTAAGGACTATAAGATTTCAAGTTGGAGATTGGGTGTTGAGAAAAGCTTTCCAGAATACAACCAACCCTGCTGATGGAAAATTAGCTCCAAAATGGGAAGGACCCTATGAAATTGAATCAGAATCTGGGAAAGGAGCATACCGACTCAAGAATAAGGAGGGGGATATGTTGCCAAGATCCTGAAATGCTATACACCTCAAAGCCTATTTCAAGTGAGTTTAGAATTTAATTTCTAACTCAGAATGATATGGATTCTATTTCTTTTAAATATGTCTATTTAATTTATTCTTTGAAACCCAATACTAACTTAAGCATCAGAGGGGTGTTAGCCAAGCTAAAACCCACCTTAGTTTAACGGTGTTTTGCAGAATATGCTTCAGGATGTTACTCCAAGATATATACTCAAGATAAATCGAACGATTAGAGGATTGGCCCCCTCTCTCACGTTTAAGGGATCCTTATCCCTTCAAAGGTTTAAAGGTATTCACTTTTCTCTCAAATTGGGTTTAAACACCCCGCCTGGAGCTCAAGTTATCCAGGAATAGTTCAAGATGGCAGGATTAGTTCATGTAAAAGTGGCTGACAATTTCGTTATCATTGGCTATATCATGAATCCTTAAGGTATATGAGGATTGATCACACTCTCTCACGAAAGGGTATTTTCATACTCTCTAAGGTTTAAAGGTTTTCACCTTTCTAAGTCTTGGAGTTTATACACTCCCGCCTGTAGCGCACGAAAGTAAGGGTTTATCCCCAGGATACTAAGGGTTTATCCCCCAGAATATTAAGGGTTTATCCCTAGTGAAACTAAACTTTTTGACAAGTTCCAAAGATATGACAAACTACGATTGTGTTTACACACGTTCTTCTGTTGGTGAAAAGTTACGAAGTTTAATCACTAAGTGAAGAGATACTCAAGTGTGTCATATATTGATGCAATATCCTGCACAGACAGGGGACGTCCATGTCGGGGACATTGCAAAGGATTCAAAGGTTGAGGTTGGAAATTTTTGCCTAAGTGTTTCTGGTATGATTTATTATTTTTCAAGTCTTGAAAACCTTATCTAAATGATCTAATTTTTCTAAAAAGTTATATTCAACCAAGTTTTGTCTAACGTTTTGATGACAAAAGTATTGAACATTTCATCAGTATCCTGACCAGGATATTTGATCAGGATATTCAAAACATACCTTTCAAAAGAAAAACATAACAACAACAAATAAGGCTAAAAGGTTAGTTTATTATTAATGGTCCAAAAGATTGTATTCTTGGTTTCATCTCAAAAGAGACCCATCCACCAAGAACACAATTAAGTTTTTAAAGCATATTTACATAAACAGTTGAAGGCTTCATCCTGAAAACACAGGATCCCTCCACCTCCAACTGTTAAATTGTTCTAAGCATGCAGGAAATTAAAATTGTTCTGAGTACAGGACGTCCAGATGATTCAGACCCTACAAAGAAAAATACAGGTATCATTGAAGACAAACTAACCAAGATACATGTTCAGTATATGTGTACGGGATACAGGATGTGGATATTTACCTTATTAAGAAAGGAGGTCATGGGCTCGATGGATTCCACAAAGCCAAGGTCATCATAAGAGACACCATCGACAGCAGCAGCAGAGGGCTTAGAGTTGGTGGCAAAAGATGGCTCCTTTTTCACCAAGGAAGGCTTAGAAAAGTTGTCAAGCTCCTCTAGATCGAAAGTAGCAGGGTTCTTGGTGGATTCTATGTAAAAGGGAGTAATTCTAATTTCATTACATGATAATATTCTGAAGTAACCAAACATAAGCAAGAATATTTAAAACAGATATCCTTACCAAACATGCTAGAAGATTACCTACTTATGAGAAAGTATATCCTTGGAAGTTGCACGAAGTCGCATTAACGTCTCTATCTCATTAAGGATGTTGAACAACTGAAAAATATATCCGTTGGAATCGGATATCCAACAGTTATATTTTTGGGGACAATTGTTAGGGGTGAAATTCTGAGCCCATATCCTGACACTATATCTTGATTTTATGATAGCTGATTACAATCAGGATACCGGACCAGGATATTGGTAACATCCTGAGGCAGTATCCTGGTAGTTACTAACAATTTGCTTGTAAACGTTGGTTACAAGGGACTAACGTTCATGAGGACCAAGTCATCCTGAAGACTCACTCAAATTGGTTAAGATAAGGACGTTGATGGCGGAAGAATGGGTCTTGTAGCGGTCAGCATTGAAGAAAGGCATATTCTGCGAGAATTTCGGATACTAATCAATGCTATTGATGTTGTAACGGCTATGTGAGCTGAAGATCCGGAGTTATAGTTAACATGCACGTGGAAAACAAGTTGAAACAACCCCCTAACGTTCAGAAGGGAATATTCCAAGTATCCCGGATTTTTAGCATAGTTAGTTAATTCTTGTAACTATAAATAAGGATGGCCAGATCATAGGAAACACACACAATTCGAGCTCTCTAACTCTCACACTCTTCTTTCCAGCAACAATTACACATTAACACTCATCACTTGCAATCATTGTAACACTTAGCATCGATCTGAGCCATATCCTGCACTGTATCCTGAATTTTGAAGTAATAAGAAGAACAAGGAAGCCGACGATTGTCAGCTCCCGAGGTTTTATGCCGGAGATCTAGATTGATCAAGGGCTTTCGTCGTATATCTCGTGTTAACCTTTACATTTATGCTCATTGTTTGATTGTTGGTATAGCTTGGTATCCTGAGCTATATCCTAAAACTATTTTTGCAAACTAACGAACCAGCATATTTTTCACAAGTATTACTAGCACACTATCTCACTTAACTAATTTGATCACTAAATTGCTTCGTTAATTTTTTACAAAAACAATAATTAAAAAATAAAACTTAAAAATTCACGTAAAAATAAATTAGGTTAATGTATAATAATCCTTTATATTTATATTGTATAACGATCATTAATATATATATATATATATATTAATAATATTAGATATTAATCTAATACTAGTATTAATTTAATATATAAATGAATTAAATAAGAGAAAACCACATGTCATTAGATGGAAATAAATGAAAACATGACATTAGTTGTATTTCTTTATTAGTATTAGATTAGATTTATAAAAATCATCATGTCCTCTGTTAGGGATACTATTTTGCAGCATGTGGATCATGGATCCTCAAGTGTAGCCTGGATCATGGATCCTCAGTTTAGTATGGATCGAGGATCCTCAGGAGATGACTCAGGAAGGTTAAGGATCCAGGATCCTCATTATTATTCTAAACTAACCATTGTTTCCATTGTTTTTAAACTTATTTTGCATGTGTATTCGAATGAGACTTGGTCATACAGAGATTCCATGGGAATATGCTTGACATTTTTGCATGTGCAATGACTCCATGATCGTTGTGGTGATCGTTGGGAAGCTTGCACCTATTTCGGATAGTTTGTTACTTAGATAATTTCTAATTTTAAAGGGGATAACAAGATTTATTTAGCATTATTAGTTACACACATTCACAGCACTCGAACTCTCTGCAAACTCTTGGCGATTACACACTTACACTCTAGCAATCATTGTATCAAGCTTGTTATCATCCGAAGTTGTAAACTTTGTTTGTTTAATATAGTTGGTGATCGGTAGTTTCCATCACCCGAGGTTTTTTATGCCGGAGATCATTCATTGATCAAGGGCTTTTTCCTTGTATAAATCCTTCTGTTCATCATTCATGTCATTCATTTGTTGTTCATACATTTGTTCAATTAACCAAGCATCTAGCCTCACAAAAATCAGATTTGGTTACATTATCCTTGTGTAATTTTTGACCAAAATAGTTTGGCGCCCACCGTGGGGCAATCGGTGCTTCATTCTTGAAAAATCTTATTCATTTCATTCATTTATGTTCATTACCTTCAACCACATGGCTTCTCATGGGAAGAACACTTCAAGCTCCATGCTGGCGATCACCTCTTCACAGGGCATTCCACCTTTGCCTCCTATTCCTTCTGGATCCCAAAAGAATGCTGAGAAGAAACATACCCCCGTTTTTACAAAAGCAACTACTGCTGTTTCTTCTGGTCCTACTAACAATGATCTTTATTCTTTGTTTTTGCAGATGAAGGATTACATGCAGCAGTAGGACAAAACTAATGAAAGGATCCTTCGTGAGATTGATGAAATCATGAAATTGAAGAGATCAACGGAGGATCACTCTCCATTGGTGTCTAGATCACTGGATTTCAGTACTCCAGCCACAACTGTCCAGCATTCCACGGCATCAGGTGTCCAGTACCATGGAGGATCATCAAGTATGCACTATGGATCTTCGGCAATGACACAGGCTCAAGGATCCTACTTCCAGCCTTCAGGATCCTCTCTACAGCCTCAAGGATCCACCTTCCAGCATCAAGGATCATTCTCAAGTTCAGGAGGATACATGGGGACTCTATCAGCTCAAGGATCTTATCTTCAGCATCTAGGATCCTCTTCATAGGTTCAAGGATCCTCATCATAGGTTCACGGATGCATGAGTATCCTCCAAGACCTTCAGCTCCGATGCATACTGGATCCAACATCTTTCAGGATCAAGAATCCTTAAGGAGTCAACAACCTAGAAGCTCAGAGATTCATGTGGGAGACTTCATTCCCATGCAGACTGTTGCCTCATCTGGTCCCACGATCATTCCAGAATCACATCAGTTTGGATTTACATCTGGAATCCCAACCTCGATCCAATCAGGAGGTAACACTTTAAACACATCTTATAATACTAACCATGGCTTTATGCAGGAACCAGGAATCAACCAAGCTATGGCAAAGGAGTTGCAAAAACTCAAGGATATGATATCCAGTGTCCCAGGAGTGGTTAAACCCATTCCTGAGATTCCGAATGGGAGTCACAAAATGTCACACTTTGCACCACCTATATGTGATGCAGAGATACCTAAGAGGTTTCAAACACTAAATATGAAGCTCTATGATGGCACAACTGATCCAGAAAAGCATGTAGCTCAATACAGGGAGAGAATTTGCAGAATGGTTAAAAGAAGCATGCTATGCAAGGGTTTTGGATCCACATTGACAGGATCAGCTCTTAAATGGTTGCTAAGTCTTCCTCCTTACTCTATTACTTCATTTGCTAATCTAGTTAACTTGTTCAATAGCCAATTTTCATGTAGTAGGAGATTTGAACGATTAACTAGTGATTTATATAGGGTAACTCAAGGTCATAATGAATCACTAAGGGATTACATAACTAAATTCAGTAGAGAATCCTTAGAGATTCCTAATTTGGATATTCCCACAGTTGTAGAGGCTTTTAAAATGGGTTTACTTAAGGATTCACAATTCTATGATGATCTTGTTATGACACCTTGCAGGAATCTTGATAAAGTAAGAAATAGAGCCCTTAGGTTCATCCGTTTAGAGGATGACAAAAGGATCCAGGAAAGACTGTCAGGATCCTCAAAGCAGGAAAAGCAAGGATCATATTTCAGGAACAACAAATCAAAGTCATACAATAAGTCTGACAATCAGAACGTGCACGCTGTGGAACAAGAGGAAGATGATGAAGATTATCCTCCTATCTCTAAGTATTGTTTTGCTGTTGATAATAATGAAATAATCCTTGCTATGCAGAACTTAGGTGATAAACAAGATGTCCGAGAAAGAGTGACAAGCCAGCTGCTACAAAAGATAAATCTAAGTGGTGTGCTTATCATGAAGACTTTGGTCATCTCATAGATGAATGCATAGCACTGAGGAAAGAGATCGGTTACTTATTAAGCAAAGGATACTTGAAGTAGCTATTTAGAAGAAAGAAATCAAGGATCCAGGATCCTGAAAAAATTCCAGAAAGGGCTCCTGCTCCTCTAGCTGATGCCCAAATTATCAACTTTATCTCTGGTGGATCAGATATATATGGCACTTCCTTTTCAGCAGCTAAGAGGCATGCGAAAGAGACAAAGATGGAGAATGGGGATATGCCTATTCTAACTTCCATCCTTACACAGGATAAAGTCATATCCTTTGATGAGGATGACCGTCTAGATATTCAGGATCCTCATCATGATGGTCTTGTTATTACATTGTTTATTTCTAACCATTTTGTTCGTAGGATTCTCATATGTCACACCCCCAAAATCCACACGCGGAGTATCACCGCTTGGAGGCGTGACTGACCAGGATCAAGCCACCAATCATATTGAACAATGTAAATAGTAATGAATTCAACCAAACCAATATGAAAGGTGTTCAAAACATAAGTATAATTCAATGTTTAGCGGAAGCATAAAAGTAAACCCAATCATAAGTATAAGTACGAAATGTCATAATGTTTAACAAACATTCACGATCCATGTCCACAACGACCGCGCCTCCTGTGCAAGCTCCATAAGTACCTAAGGTCCTGCAAGGCATGCAGCAGAGAGTCAACAACTAGTTGAGCGAGTTCACAGTTAATAGTTTAGTAATTGTAATAGTATAGTAAGCCTTGTGTTCGTTCATTAAGTCATGTATCGTATTAGTTCGTATCGCGGCCCTCTAGGCATGTATACGAAGATTAGGGAAAGTTTCCCGAGTATTCTAGACTAGGTATATTTGTATCGTGGCCACCCGGCATGTGTGCGAAGTTTAGTGTATAGTTCGCGGCCTTCCTAGGCATGTGTGCGAAGATTAGTCATATTATCACGGCCAACCCTGGCATGTGTGCGAAGATCAGTCATATTATCGCGGCCAACCCCGGCGTGTGTGCGAAGATCAGTTCTATTAATATCACTAGTCTAGCCGTATCTTATCAATAATCCTTCCTCTCCCGAGGACCATATAACTAAGTTCCATAAGCTAGGTAAGTACAAGTAAATAATCCAAACCCATTCCCACCCTGGGAACCCCATGCCTTGGTTGTGTGAACTCACCTTGGTTTGCTCGGTATGCTAAAGGAATACACGCTCACAATTAATCAATCACGACCTATAGTACGCACGTATATATATACATAATCAGTTAAACTTGTAAAGATTCACATGCCATTTATGTCATGAAATGTGTTTAAGCAATTATCATGTCTAACGGCGTTTAACAGGTTTAACGAGGTTCCACACTTGACAAGATTTACGCATTTAGCATAGAGAACATCCGTAACAGAATCATTCAGAATTAATCAGAGTTATCATACATACATAACATACTGACATGTTTAATAAGTGTTAACAGCTTAACATATTTGTCAAGTTAACAGAGTTAACCGAGCATAACAGAGTTAATAAATTTAAGTCAGTTAATAGGCTAAACATATTCACATACTTAACAGAGTTAAACTAACAAAGTTAACTGTGTAAAACAATTCAACGAAATCCCTGAGTAACGAAATCCCCTAGGCGACGAAATCCCAAGGGATTTCGTTGGGTTTGTGTTTTCGTCGGTGTTTTGGTCAAAAAATCTGATGAGGATATTGCAACCAAACTCTCTGTTATGGGGTATGATGCTAATAATGTAGAACAATGACAAGGATCACTTCAATGTAAATTGCACAAATGACACAAGGATTTATACGGGGAAAAAGCCCTTGATCAAGAGTTGATCTCCGGCACAAAAAACCCCGGGTGATGGAAACTACCGATCACCAAGCTCAAATTAATGAATAAATGTTAACAACTTCGGATAGTAACGAGCTAGGTACAAGGATCACTATCGTGAAATGTGTAAAAGTGAGTGAAAACGAATGAATGTTCGTCGAGAGCTTCAAGTATGCGAGTGTATGAGAGTGTGTGTAGCTGAAAATGACTAAGTGTTCTAATTCTAGCTCACTACCCCTTTTAAAATAGAAGTTAACTACAATAACTAACTATCCGACTTTTGTGCCAAGCTCCCACGTTCTCCACAACGTCCATTTTTGGCCAAGCACGTGCGAGATAGTCTGGGAATATTCTCCAGGAATGTCGCCAAGACTAAGTCCGAGTTGAACTTCCTGCAAAACATTCACGAATTCAAAGTAGACAACCGTTAGTACTGGGATCCTTATAGTGATCCATGATCCTGATCCTGCAACATTTCTGAGGATCACTACTTCAGACAGAGTTGAGGATCACTAAATCCAACAGCAAATAAGGATCACTGGTTATTTAGAAATCCACCCCTAACAATTGCCCCCAAAATATAAGGAGTAAATATGTAAATAAATGAGTTATATTTTGTCGATCTTATCCATATTTAACCAACGGATAACTAGCCGTTATAAGCGGACTAGCCGTTGCGATCATGACGTCACAGAAGTGACAACCCTGCACGATCATGATTATAAATAGGAGATAGAGATAGGATCAAATGCATTTAAAATTTTCAGAAAGACTCCCTTTATAACTGCATTCTGAAGATAGACAGGTATTCTCTCTTCATCTTCTTCCTTCTCTTACTCTGTTTTTCTTACTTTACCATTATCTCTTCAAGAATGATGCTCCGGTCCTCCCCCGCCAAGGATCACCAGAAGGATAGTCCCTTGAAGAGTCAAAAGATCATCAAAGACTCCACAAATGAAAGGTGTTACTTTAATGATGCTCAGATAGACAAGATTCGTCATTGCTTTCCGGCGAGTGCTTTTTTCAAACCCTTTGATCCTACTATTCTGAGCGACTATGTTTCAGAAACATGGGTTGCCTTTCCAGTTACTCCATTCGCCATAGGATACACCTATCCTTTCCCAGAATTTACACAATCCTTCTTTTCCCTTACCGGCATCTCTTACATCCAAGCCATGCCGATGATTTGGAGGGTTTTGTATACCCTGGAGAGGATCATCGAGCAGGAAGGCATTGATTTAGGCATGTCAGAGCTGACACAATTGTATGATCTTACTACCTTTGGTTCCCATCGTTATCTGTTCAAATGAAAACCCGGCGGAGAACACCCCCTTCTTAAAGTTACCAAGAATGACACAAATTGGAAACGTCGCTTCTTTTTTGTCAGGAGGGATACCATTCCAAACGGAAAGGATCTACCAAGGACATGGTCCACCCATGGTAGGCCAGAGGATCCTGAGAAGGATCACCAGGTAGTCTTGTTTTTGTATAAGGATTACTGGCCCCCTTTTTGTCTTGTGTTATGCAGCTATTTCTGTCTCACACATCATCACATCACCTGAAACCAAGGATAGGCTTGCTGCTTTTTGGAAGCTTGATCCTGAAACAAGGACATTCAAGATAGACACCCAAGATTCACAAGAAGTATCCTCAGGTTCCATTACCATGTCAAGTAAGTATCCTGCCTTTTACATAGTTTGAATATTAAAATAAATAAGTAAATTGAAATAGGATAAGGATACTCATCTTGCTTTGAATGTGTAGGCGCCGAAAAATCTGCCAAGTCTGTATCCCAGTTCAACATGGCTGACCTTGATGTTGTTCGATCCAGGAAGAAGAGGTCCACTACCAGTCCTAGCATCTCCATTCCAAAGGCACCCACTAAAGGAAAGGGTGGCAAGAAGAGGAAAACTTCTGATACTGAGGATCTTCAAGGTCTACCACTGATCCGCCACCAGTTCCTTGAATACTTCAATGATGTAAGGATCACCAACTCTGCCTAGGTATCCTACTCGTATGAGGATCACCTGATCTTGAACTGCTTTATCCTTTTCTTTGCAGAAATTTGCTGAGATTGAAGATTACGTGGGGAATGTTGAGGAGCAGGACAAGAAGATTGCTGACCTCCAACAGGTTGCCGTGCTTAAGGACCTTGCCATTGCTGATCTTCAGAAAGAACTCCAAGATGCCAAGACTAAGACGGCTAAACTTCTGATTGACCTTGACTATGAGAAGCATGATCTCATAGAAAATGCTAAGGTCTCTGCTGCCATCACAATGTATCAGACAAAATTGAAGATGGCCCAAGAAGCTCAAGATCCTAACTTTGATAAAAGCAGTTGGGATGTTGAGGGCTGGAAAGCAAGGTTGGCTGATCTCGAGGATGATGAGGAGGAGACTACTGAGGTCTTGGCGATTGAGGCAAGTGGCAGTGGAAAGGATCTGATGAAGGATACCGCAGCTGGAGGGGATGATGATGCAGCGAAGGCATAGGCTGCATGAATGGGCGATGAAGGACATTTCTAGACGTAGCCGGAGCCCATTTTTTAAGTTTGATAGTTTGTTTTGGTTATGGTGTTTTTTGTTGAACAATGATGGGTTGTACTTAAACAATAGTTTTTAGGATTAAGGATCATGTATGATCCTTTGGACAATAGGCAGGATTGCATATGGTGGAGGGATCCTCTGTTTTGGGGATGAAGCCATTGTGATCCTGCCGCCTTTATATTCCTGCACTACTTTCGAACTTATTATCATGGACACCCTGGACGGGCCACGTTTTGCTGGTAGATGCTCGGGGTAGGTAATTTTGACAACCTTTTAAGGGTTACTACTTTGTTAATAAATAAAATCTTAACCTTTTGTCGCTTATCTTGTGTTGTTATCCTTGTGTTTCTTTGATTTTCCTTTGTTTTGATGCATATTCATTGAATAAATAATTTTGAATAAGTCAGATTGAAAATATTTAGGATACGATCCATGATCAGATATCCTATAGTTAAAGAATCCCAAAAAGCAATATGTTTTAAGGATCATACCTGAGGGTCCAAGTTACGATCCTAACCATAATAAGGATAACTATAAGATAAACCTTAGAATAAAGTAAGGATCAAGGATCCCTAGTTGCCTATCTTCAAGAACCTGAAATAGAGCATAACTTGGGACTAAGCCAACATAAGAAAAGAGTTAGCAACTGGGGACAAGCCCAAGGATAACTGGGGACAAGCCCAAGGATAACTGGGGACAAGCCCAAGGATCGTATGTAAACTGGAGTATGGCCCTAACTGGCGACTATCCAAACTTAGTGACATTAAAATGCCAAAACCTTAGCTAACGTGAAAACGTTAGAAACCTTAGCTAACGTGAAAACGTTAGAAACCTTAGGAACGGATGTATGGTACGTCTACCATTATACGTAGGATCCTAGGCATAGCCAGTACAATGGAATTATCAGCCCCTAAAACGAGTACTGGTCCCACTGCCTTGAACTATACCAGGATCATCATGCGCTACAGGCAGAACTGGGGTCAAGCCCAAATAACTGGGGTTAAACCCAAGGAACGGATTGCTTCAGCAGATAACCAATGTTATGCTAAGGATACCTGAACTTTCAAAACTTAAACTCACATGAGAGATGGATAAAGGATACATGATCCTTATCCTTATATGAGAAAATAAAGAAATGAAATAGTTCAAGTTTAGGATATTACCTAAGTAAGGATCACCGATACTTTGAGGATCCTTTAAGGATATCCCTATCGTGAGGATCATCTGTGCCATGAGGATCCTGCTCACATGAAATATTTCTTCAAGTGGACAGCATTCCAAGCTCTTGGTAGCAAATCACCTTCCATGGTTAGCAATCTATATGCCCCCTTTCCTGCTTCAGCTTCAATCAAATAAGGGCCTTCCCATTTTGGAGCCAATTTTCCATCAGCAGGATTGGTGGTATTCTGAAATGCTTTCCTTAATACCATATCTCCAACTTGAAACCTCCTGATCCTGACATTTTTGTTGTAAGCACCAGCCATTCTTTGCTGATAACTGGCCATCCTTATCCTAGCCATATCCCTGATTTCTTCAATAGTATCCAGGTCTTGAGCCAAGTTCTCATCATTCTCCTCAGGATCACGGGTACTTGTTCTTGCAGTTGGAACCACCATTTCTGTTGGGATCACTGATTCTGCCCCAAATACCAAAGAGAATGGCGTTTGACCAGTAGCATTCTTAGGGGTTGTCCTATCAGCCCAAAGCACATAGGGTAGTTCTTCTGCCCATTTCCCTTTCTTGGATCCAAGCTTCTTCTTCAAATTGTTGATGATGATCTTGTTGGATGATTCTGCCTGACCATTAGCTTGTGGGTGGACTGGTGTTGATGTTATCATCTTAATCCCCCAGCTGTCACAAAAGTTAGTGGTTCTGCCCCCAATAAATTGGGAACCATTATCACATATAATCTCAGAAGGAATTCCAAATCTAGTTATAATATTTCTTTTAATGAAGGATATAACTTCCTTTTCTCTGACTTGGGCAAAAGCTTCAGCCTCTATCCACTTGGAGAAGTAATCAGTCATAGCAAGCATGAATACTTTTCCACCAGGTGCCTTAGGGAGCTTACCAACTATATCCATACCCCATCTCATAAATGGCCAAGAGGAGGATATAGGATGCAATAATTCAGCTGGTTGATGAAGGATATTGATGTGCCTCTGACAAGGATCACATCTCTTAGCATACTCCACAGCATCTCTCTTCATGGTTGGCCAGTAGTATCCTGTCCTCAGGATCCTTGAGAATAATGCCCTGCCCCCAGTGTGGTTTCCACAATCTCCTTCATGGAAGTCTTTTAGAACTTCTTGGATTTCGGGATCCTCAATGCATCTCAGGTATGGTCCTGCAAGAGATCGTCTATACAACATACTATTTAAAATTGTGAATTGAGATACCTTAGATTTGAAAGCCCTAGGGTTTTCTCCTGTAGGAATCTCTCCATGTTGTAAGTATCTCATGATTGGTGAGATCCATGATCCTGATCCTGAATGGGATCGAGTATCCTCACTAGGGATAATTGCAGAATCATTTCCTATCTCCATAGCCGCATGATCCTCGATAGCCGGGGCCAGGATATGGATAATAGGGATCTTGATATCCTCCGGGATCTTCAAGGATGATCCTAAGTTAGCCAATGCATCAGCTTCTGTATTTTCTTCCCTTGGTACCTGCGTCAAACTAAAGGAAACAAAAGAGAGTGCCAAACTTTTGACTATCTCTAAATATTTGGTTAGCTTTTCACCTTTAACAGCATAGGATCCATTAAAGTGGTTTGTAATTAACAATGAATCTACATGTACCTCAAGATACCTGATCCCCATATGCTTTGCAATTTGCAAACCAGCAATTAAGGCTTCATATTCAGCCTCATTGTTAGTGGTTTGGAACTCACAAGCTATAGAGTGGGGTATTATGTCCCCCTGTGGCGATTTTAGTAGTATTCCAAGCCCTGTGCCTTTGACATTTGAGGATCCATCAGTATAGAGTATCCAAGGATCCTTGGTCTCTTCTAGCTGCTGGACTTCTAACTCAGCTTCTTCTTGTAAATCACTACTGAAATCAGCCACAAAGTCAGCTAATGCTTGGGATTTGATGGCTGTCCTAGGCTCATATCTTATATCATATGCACTTAGCTTCACTGCCCACTTAGCCATCCTTCCTGACATCTCTGGTTTCCTGAGGACATTCTTAATTGGAAAATTAGTTTTAACAATGATAACATGAGTTTCAAAATAATGTCTTAACTTAGTAGATGCCATAATTAATGCAAGAATAAGCTTTTCAAGGTGTGAATACCTGGATTCGGCATCAAGTAAACTTTTACTTACATAATAGACAGGATGTTGTGTACCTTCATGATCCTTAACAAGGACCGCACTTACTGCTTTTGAGGATACTGCAAGATACAAGGATAGCACATCGCCTTTTTCTGGTTTCATCAAAGCCGGGGCTGAGGATAGGTAATCTTTGAGGGCTCTTAAAGCATTCTCATGCTTCTCAGTCCACTCAAATTTCTTGTTCTTCCTTAGGATATCATAGAATTCTTTGCACTTCTCTGAGGATTTGGATATAAATCTGTTCAAAGCTGCTATCCTGCCTGTTAGCCTTTGAACATCCTTAGCATTGGCCAGAGATTTGATGTTCACTATTGCTTTGATTTGTTCCGGGCTAGCTTCAATGCCTCTCTTTGTCACCATATATCCTAAGAATTTACCTGCTTTAACACCAAAGTGACATTTTGAAGGATTAAGTTTCATGTTATATTTGACAAGGATATCGAATGCTTCCTCCAAGTCTCTTAGGTGATCCTCAGCTTTTAAGGATTTTACCACCATATCATCTATGTAAACCTCCATAGTTTGTCCAATCTGGTCCTTGAACATCATATTCACCAGCCTTTGATATGTTGCACCTGCATTTCTTAGTCCGAACGGCATAGCAATATAGCAGTATATACCAGTTGGAGTCATGAAGGCTGTATCCTCTTGGTCGGATGGTTCCATTTGGATTTGTTGGAATCCAGATGAAGCATCCATAAAAGTTAACAGTTTATGACCCGCAGTTGCATCCACCATGGAGTCAATGTGGGGTAATGGGAAAGGATCCTTGGGACATGCCTTATTTAAATCGGTAAAATCGACACATACCCTCCACTTTCCGTTTTTCTTTTGAACAACAACCACATTGGCCAACCATCTTGGATACTTGACCTCTCTAATCATACCTGCCCGGAGCAATTTCTCTACCTCTTCCTGGATAATGGCATTCCTTTCCGGTGCAAACTTTCTTCTCCTTTGATGGATTGGTGTGAAGGACCTGTCAATGCCGAGTTTGTGAGTGATTACATCTTTGGATATACCAGTCATGTCTTCGTGTTTCCATGCGAAGGTAGTCTTTCTCCTTTTGAGGAAGGATACGAGGTCTTCTTTCATTTCGCCAAGGATCCCTGATCCGATATAGATTTTGGATTCAGGATCATCAGGATCCATGAGGATTTCTACCACATCCTGCTCTCTTGCCTCCAAGACATCCCTTGGAGGATACCTTGATTGCTATTGCTCCCTTGACTTCGAGGCTGGTTTCATCGATGAAGTGTAGCAATTCTTAGCCTCCTGCTGATCACTATCAATCTTCACTATTCCCCAAGGACTAGGGAGCTTCACACATTGATGGTAGGTAGATGGGACTGCTTTCATATCGTGTATCCAAGGCCTGCCAAGGATAACATTACAACAAGATAAATAGTCAATAACACAAAATTTTTGATAAGAGTGTAGGCCTTCGATGTATATTGGGAGTTTAATGTCCCCCAGGGTATTCTTAGTTTCGCCACTAAATCCCACGAGCACGGAGGATCTTGGTATGATATCTGATTCAGGGATACCCATCTTCTTTAGAACATCAAGCTGGATAATGTTTACTGAACTTCCTCCGTCTATAAGGATCCTGCGGACAAAATGGTTAGAAATGAAAAGAGTAATAACTAAACCATCGTGATGAGGATCCTGGATATCAACACGATCATCCTCATCAAAGGTTATGACTTTTCCTTTGGAGACACTTGATGTTCGAACAGGTCTTTCTCTGTTATCCATTTTAGTTTCCTTTGCATGCCTTTTAGCTGCTGAGAAGGATGTGCCACAAATGTCTGATCCTCCAGAAATAAAGTTTATTACTTGTGCATCTGCTGGAGGGGCTGGAGCCTTCTCAGGTATCCTTTCAGGATCCTGAGTCCTTGACTTTTTTCTTCCCAATAATTCTTTTAGATGCCCCTTGCTCAACAAGTATCCAATTTCCTTTCTTAGTGCAATGCATTCTTCTGTGAGATGCCCGAAATCTTCATGATATGCACACCACTTAGATTTATCCTTAGTTGCAGCTGGCCTATCATTTTTTCTCGGCCATCTAGCTTTATCACCTAGGTTCTGCATCGCAAGGATTAGTTCATTGTTATCAACACAAAAACAATATTCAGAAATTGGAGGATAATCCTCATCATCCTCTTCTTGATCAACAGAATGCACGTTCTGGTTATCAGATCTGTTGTAGGATCTGAACTTGTTGTTCCTGAATGAGGATCCTTGCTTATCCTGCTTTGAGGATCCTGCTAACCTCTCCTGGATTCTCTTGTCGTCCTCTAGCCGAATGAATCTAAGTGCTCGGGTTCTTACCTCATCTAAGTTCCTGCATGGTGTTATAACAAGATCATCATAGAACGACGAATCCCTAAGCAATCCCATTTTAAAGGCCTCAACAACCGTGGCTATATCTAAGTTGGGAATGTCTAAGGATTCTTTATTGAATTTGGTAATGTAATCCCTTAATGATTCATTATGACCCTGGGTTATCCTATATAGATCACTAGTTAATCGTTCAAATTTTATACTACAAGGAAACTGATTATTAAACAAGTTAACTAGATTAGCAAATGAGGTAATAGAATAGGGGGAAGACTTAGCAGCCATTTGAGAGCTGATCCAGTAAGAGTGGATCCGAATCCCTTGCACAGGCATGCTTCCTTTAACCTTTCTGGGATTGGATTGATCTCCATCCTCTCCCTATATTGTGCTATGTGTTCTTCAGGATCCGTCGAACCATCATATAGCTTCATTGTTGGCACATGGAACCTCTTGGGTATCTCAGCATCACAGATTGGTGGTGCAAAACGAGATATCTTGTGGCTCCCATCTGCAATCTCTGGGATAGGTTTGACCACTCCTGGAACACTTGATATCATATCCTTTAGCTTTTGCAATTCTCTGGCCATGGCCTGATTGATACCTGGATCCTGCATAAGACCATGGTTAGTAGTATAGGAATTATTAAAAGTGTTACCTCCCATTGGATTCAGATTTGGAAGATTGGATGTTAATCCATATTGTTGGGGCTCTGGAATGATCGAGGGACCAGTAGAAGCATTGGTCTGCATTGGAATAAAATCTCCCTGATGGACATCTGAACTTCCTGTTTGCAAACTCCTCAAGGATCCTGGCATCTGGAAGGATCCCTGAAACTGGGACGATCCTGGAACAAAGGAGGATCCTTGAACCTGGGATGATCCTGGAACAAAGGAGGATCCTTGAACCTGGGATGATCCTGGAACAAAGGAGGATCCTTGAATCTGGGATGATCCTGGAACAAAGGAGGATCCTTGAATTTGCTGCACACCTGAATATCCTCCTGAATTCGTGAGGGATCCCATATGCTGAGGATAGGATCCCGCTGGCTGGAAATATGAACCTGATGCCTGGGTCACTGTTGTTGTTCCGTAGTGCACTCCTTTTGGCCAACCCACATATTGTACATCTGGAACCACTGATGGATGGGAAGTAATCATCGGAGTATCAAAATTCAAAGATTTTGGCACCAGTGGGGAATGATCCTCTGCCGTTTTCTTTTGTTTCTTGAGATCTCCGATTTCCTTGAGGATCCTTTCATTGGTCATATCCTGTTGCCGTATCTGATCCTTCATCTGCAAAATCAAAGTAAACATGTCACTAGTAGTGGGAGTGTAAGAAGCAGAAGAAGTTGGAGGTTTTGAGAAAATGGGAGTTGGTTTCTTCGCAGCATTCTCAGCATTCTTCTGGGATCCAGAAGGTGGTGGAGGCAAAGGGGGAACGCCTTGTGAAGAAGTGAATGAGGGCACCAAATTTGAAGCATTCTTCGCTGATGAAGCCATTTGCTTGGTTGTAGTGAACTGAAATGAGCACAGAAATGCGAATTTTTCTAAGGACGAAGCACCAATTGCCCCACGGTGGGCGCCAAACTGTTTTGGTCAAAAAATCTGATGAGGATATTGCAACCAAACTCTCTGTTACGGGGTATGATGCTAATAATGTAGAACAATGACAAGGATCACTTCAATGTAAATTGCACAAATGACACAAGGATTTATACGGGGAAAAAGCCCTTGATCAAGAGTTGATCTCCGGCACAAAAAACCCCGGGTGATGGAAACTACCGATCACAAAGCTCAAATTAATGAATAAATGTTAACAACTTCGGATAGTAACGAGCTAGGTACAAGGATCACTATCGTGAAATGTGTAAAAGTGAGTGAAAACGAATGAATGTTCGTCGAGAGCTTCAAGTATGCGAGTGTATGAGAGTGTGTGTAGCTGAAAATGACTAAGTGTTCTAAGTCTAGCTCGCTACCCCTTTTAAAATAGAAGTTAACTACAATAACTAACTATCCGACTTTTGTGCCAAGCTCCCACGTTCTCCACAACGTCCATTTTTGGCCAAGCACGTGCGGGATAGTCTGGGAATATTCTCCAGGAATGTCGCCAAGACTAAGTCCGAGTTGAACTTCCTGCAAAACATTCACGAATTCAAAGTAGACAACCGTTAGTACTGGGATCCTTATAGTGATCCATGATCCTGATCCTGCAACATTTCTGAGGATCACTACTTCAGACAGAGTTGAGGATCACTAAATCCAACAGCAAATAAGGATCACTGGTTATTTAGAAATCCACCCCTAACAGTCGGTACCACCATCATCAACAACCGTTACTTATCAAAACCCTAAAATCATTTAACAATACAGTGAACATGCATCGAGATCTACACAATCATTACATGCACAGCTTGATCCCTCGGTTTATGTTATGCCACCTAAATCAAAGAATTGATTAACTACAAGATTCCACAAAAGTCAAGTTCTCATATGGATCCATCATTACCCACTGATCGATTCATAACATCATAACTTTTATCAAGACCGACATCACAATTCAATCGGTTGGTCATCATTAAAAATATTTACAATGGCCGACAATCCATGGAGTGATCCTTATCTTCACAAATCGATGACACATAACCAAACAATTAACATATTCTGACAACACACACATAACTCCCATATGTTCATCATTTCATATGCTAACAAGACAAACTAGCCTATTATGAGTAGGTGGTCACATGCAAATCATTAATTTGGCTGCATTATCTATACAATTCACATGCCAATATGCATAACAGTTTGTGCACAGCCACATATATATACATACATAACGATTTATCATCCATGAGTGCCAAAACATCAAAACAAGATTACATCATAATCATATATTCATATATCTTCACTATATACATAATGAATTCATAAGAAATTTAATATCAGCAATCAACTAACCGAAAGGTATAGGGATTAAAGCAAGGATCTCGAGAAAGATGATGATGTTGCCGTCGGTTATCAAACAGATATAGCTAGGGTTTTCTAATGCCAAAACGTCTTTCTTAATATATATCGACGTAACACATTGGGCCTCTACTGGGCTTCGCGTAACAACTGGGCCGACGAAACGTATCTGGGCTCGACTAAATGCCCGTTTCGTCGTAATGGTTTATGGCGAAACACACTTGTTTGGCCGGGTCCTTGCATGTGTTAAACAGTTAATGTTTTTCAAATAAGTCTCAATTTTATAATAGCAATCACATACATGCAACAATCACAATACGTTTTATTATAGCACAACGTGTACAGTTACAAGTCAACCAAGTCAAACAACTAAACAGTCAAAGTCAACGTGCATTAAATGCGAAAGTGAAAGTCGGAAACTCGAGTTGTCACATTATCCCCAACTTGAAAGAAATTTTGTCCCGAAATTTAGCATGCGGTTACTGAGGAAGCTAGGTAAGTTGTATCGTTTACTGGTTTTCCTGGGGTGTCACATCATAGATGGGGGAAGCTCAGTGAACATTATCCAACTCGATGTCCTCAAGAAAATGAACATCCCTGAATCTGAAATTATCCCAAGATCATCAGTTCTTGTGGGATTCAGTGGAGAAACCAAGAACACATTGGGGGACATTAAACATCCTATTTACATAGAGGGAGTTAATTCTTTTGAAAAAAATTTGTATCATACATTGCTTATCTTGTTGTAATGTTATCCTTGGCAGGCCATGGATACATGATATGAAAGTAGTCCCATCTACATATCATCAGTGTGTTAAACTCCCTACTCCATGGGGTGTGGTGAAGATAGAAAGTGATCAGCAAGAAGCCAAGAATTGTTACACTTCATTAATGAAGCCAGCCTCAAGACCTAGGGAGGCATAACAATTAAAGTATCCTCCAAGAGATGTCCTGGAGGTGAGAGAACAAGATGTTAAAGACATCCTGATGGATCCTCAGGATCCTGAATCCAAGGTCTTTATAGGATCCGGGATCCAAGATACCATTGAACATGATTTAGTATCCTTCTTAAAAAGGTGAAAAGCTACCTTCGCCTGGAAACATGAAGACATGACAGGTATTTCTAAAGATATTATTACTCATAAACTTGGCATTGACAGGTCCTACAAACCCATACATCAGAAGAGGAGAAAGTTTGCACCTGAGAGGAATGCCATCATCCAAGAGGAGGTAGATAAACTGCTTAGAGCAGGCTAGTAAATATGATGTTTAAAGGGAAAATTGGACACACAATGGAAGTCTATATTGATGACATGGTGGTTAAGTCCAAGAGAGCTGAGGATCACCTTAGAGATTTGGAGGAAGCATTTGATATCATTGATAGATACAACATGAAATTGAATCGTTCCAAGTGCCACTTTGGTGTGAAAGCTGGCAAGTTCCTAGGTTATATTGTGACAAAAAGAGGGATAAAAGGAAGTCCAGAACAAATCAAGGCAATTGTGAATATCAAGTCTCCTGCCAATGCCAAGGATGTGCAAATATTGACAGGAAGGATCGCAGCCTTGAACAAATTCATCTCAAAGTCATTGGAGAAATGCAAAGAATTCTATGACATCCTGAGAAAGAACAAAAAATTTGAGTGGACTGAAAAGCATGAGAATGCCCTCAAAGCCCTTAAGGATTACCTATCCTCAGCTCCAGCTTTAATGAAACCAGAAAATGGGGATATATTATCCTATCCTCAGCTCCAGCTTTAATGAAACCAGAAAATGGGGATATATTATCCTTATACATAGCAGTTTCTTCTAAGGCAGTAAGTGCAGTCCTTGTTAAGGATCATGAAGGTACTCAACATCCTGTATACTATGTAAGTAAAAGTCTACTTGATGCTGAGTCCAGGTATTCTCATTTAGAAAAACTTATTCTTGCTTTAATCATGGCATCTACTAAATTACGCCATTATTTTGAAACTCATCCTATTATTGTTAAGACTAACTTTCCTATCAAGAATGTTATTAGGAAATCTGAAATGTCAGGAAGGATGGCAAAGTGGGCAGTCAAGCTTAGTGCATATGACATCAAATAAGAACCTAGAACTGCCATTAAATCCCAAGCCTTAGCTGACTTTGTGGCTGATTTCAGTAGTGATCTACAAAGGGAAGCTGAGTTGGAAGTTCAACAGCTTGAAGAGACTAAGGATCCTTGGATACTCTTCATAGATGGGGCTTCAAATATCAAGGGAACTGGACTAGGCATACTACTAAAATTGCCACAGGGGACATTATACCCCACTCAATTGCTTGTGAGTTTCAAACTACTAATAATGAGGCTGAATATGAGGCCTTAATAGCTGGTTTGCAAATTTCCAAGCACATGAGGATCAGGTATCTTGAGGTACATGTAGATTCTTTGTTAACTACTAACCATTTTAATGGTTCTAATGCTGTTAAAGGTGAAAGGCTAATCAAATATCTAGTGATAGTCAAGGAATTGGCAGACTATTTTGCTTCTTTTAGTTTGACATAGGTACCCAGGGAAGAAAATGCAGAAGCTGATACTTTAGCCAACCTTGGATCATCATTGAAGATTCCAGAGGATGTTAAGATTCCTATTATCCACATCTTAGCTCCTGCTATTGAGGATCACACAGCCATGGAGATAGTGAAGGAAATAGTGATGGTGCACAGTCAAGTTCAGGATCCTGGATCCTTCCAATCATGAGATATATACAACATGGAGAGATTCCTACTGGAGAAAATCCTAGAGCTTTCAAAGTCAAGGTATCTCAATTTACAATACTAAATAACATATTATATAAACGATCTCTTGTAGGTCCATATCTAAGGTGCATCGAGGATCCAGAAATTCAAGAAGTTCTGAAGGATTTTCATGAAGGTGATTGTGGAAACCACACTGGGGGCAGAGCACTGTTCTCAAGGATCCTTAGAACAGGATATTATTGGCCTACCATGAAGAAGGATGTTGTGGATTATGCAAAGAAATGTGATGCTTGTCAAAGACATAGTAATATCCTTCATCAACCAGCGGAGCTCCTGCATCCTATATCCTCTTCCTGGCCATTGATGAGATGGGGAATGGATATAGTTGGCAAACTTTCCAAAGCACCAGGAGGAAAAGTGTTTATGCTTGCTATGACAGATTACTTTTCCAAATGGATAGAAGTTGAGGTCTTTGCACAAGTCAGAGAAAAGGAAGTGATATCCTTTATAAAAAGAAACATCATTACTAGATTTGGCATACCTTCTGAAATTGTTTGTGATAATGGATCCCAATTTATTGGGAGTAGAACTACTAACTTTTGTGACAGCTGGGGGATTAGGATGATAACATCAACACCAGTCCACCCACAAGCTAATGGTCAAGCAGAATCATCTAACAAGATCATCATCAACAATTTGAAAAAGAAGCTTTGATCCAAGAAAAGGAAATGGGCAGAAGAGCTACCTTATGTGTTATGGGCTGATAGAACAACTCCCAAGAATGCTACTGGTCAAACCCCATTTTCTTTGGTGTTTGGAGCTGAATTTGTGATCCCTACAGAGATGGTAGTCCCTACTGCAAGGACAAGCATCCGTGATCCTGAAGGGAATGCTAAAAAATTGGTTCAAGATTTGGATACTATAGAAGAACTCAGGGATTTAGCAAGGATAAGATTGGCTAGCTATCAACAAAGGATGGCTGGGGCTTATAACAAGAATGTCAGGATCTGAAAATTTCAAGTTGGTGACATAGTGTTGAGGAAAGCATTCCAAAATACCACAAATCCTGCTGATGGCAAGTTAGCACCAAAGTGGGAAGGCCCCTACCTAATTGAAGCCGAGGCAGGAAAGGGGGCATATCGTTTATTAACCATGGAAGGTGATCTATTACCAAGGGCTTGGAATGCTGTCCATTTAAAGAAATACTTCACGTAAGAAGGATCGAGGATCCTTAGTTATTCTCATACCCATTACATATTAAGGATCCTCAGAGGATATATGATCCTCATTCTGGTAATGATTTCATTATTATTTCTCTAATAGTTTAATTTATTTAATTTTAAGGAGAAAGATCCAGGATCCTTTATCCTTTTTCATCAAGTTCTGAGTTTTGTAGAAGTAGGTGTATTCTTGACAAAGGATCAAGTATCCAATCAATTCTCCAAAGTCTTTGGGTTTATCCCCAGTTCATTGGGCTTGTCCCCAGTTTAAGGTATCTATTACCTTCTACGAATCAGGTTCTTACACCTTCGCCAGTTGGGCACGATTATCCTAGTGCAGTTAAAGGCAATGGGACCAGTACCCACTTTAGGGGCTGACAATTTCATTGTACTGGCTGTATTTAGGATCCTAAGTATAATGATAGACGTATAACGTTTTCACGTTAGCAAAGGTTTTGGCATTTTAATGTCACTAAGTTTGGATAGTCTCCAGTATGGGCCATACTCTAGTTTACACAAGATCCTTTGGGCTTGTCCCAGTTCTTGGGCTTGTCCCAGTTCTTGGGCTTGTCCCCAGTTTATTGAGCTTGTCCCCAGATGCTAACAATTTCTTTGGCAATTGGCTTAGTCCCAAGTAATATGTCTTTGCAGGTTTCCAAAGCTAAACAGTTAAGGAACCAGGATCCTAACTTTCTATCAGATTTTATCTTTTGTTGACACAGTTGTAAGTGTTAAGGAAATAGAATCCTAACATGGATTCTCTGGTATGATCCTTATTGACTTTAACTTTATTCTTGGTTTATTGATTATACCCTTATCCTTTGACAACATGATATATGATCCTTGATCATATAATATTTTATCTTTTGACTTAAACCAATTTAAATATGCATTTGGTATTCTGACAACTACAAATCCTAAGATTTTAGAATGGAAGTTGACACATAAATGTATATGAAATAACATCAAAACACAAAATCAATAACACAAAGATAGCCAAAAGTTAAGATTTTATTTATTTATCAAATTCAACCCTTTTAAAGGTTGTCAAAATTGCCAACCCAAGTTTCTACCAGCAAAACGTGGCCCGTCCACTTGGGTTGGCAAAGGGTATCCATACTAAAGGTTCTAAGTCATGCAGGAAATTAAAAGATGAGGGGCATCAAAGGCTTCATCCTCCACAAACAGAAGGACCCATCCACCTTTGTTACCCCCTATTGTTCGAAGGATCGGTGATCCTTAACCCTAAAGACTATTGTTTAGTTACAGACCATACTTGTTCAAAATAAAAACACCATCAACCAAAACAACTACCAAACCAAAAAAAATGGGCTTCGGCCACGTCTAGAAATATCCATCATCGCCCATTTATCCAGCCTACACCTTCGCTGCTTCATCAACCTTCTCCTCACCACCTTTTGCCACTTCCACCAGCCGCTGCCTCCTCAGGATCCTTGATCTCGCTGCCTCCACCTTCAAGAGCTAGCACCTCCTCAGGTTCATCCTCATCTCCAAGTTCAACTAGCCTTTGCTTCCAGGCCTCCAAATCCTATCCAGACCTATCAAAGGAAGGATCAGCAGCTTCCTTGGCCATCTGCAACTTGATCTTCAGCATGGCGATGGTAGCAGAGAGTTTGGCCCCCTCCATGATCTCAGTTCTCTCTTTTTGGGATGTGATCTCGGCAAGAAGCAGCTCCTTTTGCAGCATATTGATGTCCTTTTCAAGTGAGGATATCTTCTTGTCCTTGGCGAGGGCAATCTTTTGGAGGTCCAGGTTCTTCTCATCAGCTTCGGCCAGGCGTTGGCCCAGAAGGATCTGAACTTCAGCAAATTTCTGCACAAGGAAAATTCAACAGTCAGGATCCTATATCCTTAAGAAGTGCACAATTTCAGAATTTGATATCCTTACCTCAGAGACATAGTCATGAAGCTGGAGTTCCATCAGAGGCAGCCCTTCGGAGGTTTCAGTGGGCTTCTTCCTTTTTGTTCCCTTACCCCTGGTGCTCATACCCTTAGGCTCCGGGTTGCTCTGGCTTGCAGCCAGCTCCTTCTTGAGGGACCGTGGGGATGCAATATCCTAGATGTTTTGGTCAAAAATCAAGCACTGATAATGCAACCAAACTTTCTGTTGTGAGGTATGATGCTTGAATCAATGAACAACACTAAGGATCACTCAAAAATGAAATGAACAAGTGACACAAAGATTTATACGAGGAAAAAGCCCTTGATCAATGAATGATCTCCGGCATAAAAAACCTCGGGTGATGGAAACTACCGATCACCAACTCAGATTAAACAAGAAATGTATTACAACTTCGGATGATAGCGAGCTAAATACAAGGATCACTACAGTGTAATGTGCAAAAATGTGTGTAATCGCCAAGTGAATTGTCGAGAGCTGGTGAGAGCAGTTGTAAGAGTGTGTGTTAAGCTAAAAATAGCCAAGTGTTTCTATTTAGCTCGCTATCCCGTTTAAAAATGGAAAATATCTAAGCTAACAAACATTTCACATTTGGTGCAAGTCCTCCACGACCTCCATAACGTCCATTTCAGCCATGCACGTGCGGAATAAATATGGAATATGCTCCAGGAATATCGCCAAGACCAAGTCCAAGCTCGTACTCCTGCAAAACAACATCGTATTCAAAGTAGACAATCGTTAGTATAGTGATCCTTAAGATGATCCATGATCCCGATCCTGCAACACTTCTGAGGATCACTAATTCAAACAGAAGTGAGGATCACTAAGCCCAACAGTAATTGAGGATCACTGATCATTGGAGAATCCTCCCCTAACAATTGCCCCCAAAATATAAGGAGTAAAAATGTAAATAATGAGTTATATTTTCTGTTCTTATCCGCAACGAATCAATGGATAACTAGCCATTGTAGTCGGACTAGCCGTTACCATCCTGACGTCACTGAGGTGACTATCCTGCAAAATCATCATTATAAATTGAAATTAGAGATAAGGGTTAGAGAGCATTTAAATTCATGCGTTTCCTTCTTTAAATCTTTACTCGAAGACTTGATCAGGTATTTCTCTTTCCTTTCTCTCTTCATCTTCTTTCTCTGTGCCTTCTTTCTTCACCTTCTTCATAATCGAGATGATGCTAAGATCCTCACCGGCTAAGGATCACAAGAAGGACAGCCCCTTGAAAAGCCAAGGGATCATAAAGGATTCTGCAAAAGAGCGATGCTGCTTCACTGATCCACATATAGACAGAATCCGCCATTGTTTTCCGGCAAACACCGATTTCAAACCTTTTGACCCCAGCGTTCTAAGTGACCACGTTTCTGAAACCTGGGTAGCTTTTCCGGTTACACCATTCACAATAGGATACTCATATCCTTTTCCAGATTTCACCCAATCCTTCTTCTCTCACACAGGCATCTCCTACATTCAAGCGATGCCAATGATCTGGAGGGTCTTATATACCCTTGAAAGGATCATTGAACATGAAGGAATTGATCTGGGAATGTCGGAGTTTGCAGAGATGTATGACCTCGTTAGTCATGGATCCCATCAATATCTACTCAACACAAACCTGGTGAAGAACACCCCATCTTCAAAGCCACTAAGAATGATACCAACTAGAAACGGGGATTCTTCTTTGTCAAGAAGGGATTCTATCCCTGATGGAAAGGATCTGCCAAGGAAGTGGACCACCCATGGTAGGCTAGAGGATCCTTAGAAGGATCACCAGATGACCTTGTTTTTGTTTTAGGATCACTAACGTCCTGTTGTTTCTATTTTGCAGCTATTACTGTTGCACACCTCATTACAACACCTGCAACAAAGGAAAGGCTTGCCGCTTTCCGGAGACTTGATCCTGCAAGAAGATCATTTAAAACAAATACCCAGGATTCTCAAGAAGTATCCTCAGGTTCTGTCACTATGTCGAGTAAGTATCCTGTTTTTTGCATAATTAAATGTTTAAATAAATAGTTAAATAGAAATAGGATAAGGATACTTGTCTGTTTTGGGTGTGTAGGCGCTGGAAAACCTTCAAGATCTGCCTCCAAATTCCGTGTCACTGATCTTGACACTGTCCGATCCTCAAAGAAAAAGTCTGCTGCTAGCCCCTCCGTCATAGTCCCCAAGGCAACCACTTCAAAGGGAAGAGGTGGAAAGAAAAGGAAGACCTCTGAAGCTGACAACCTAGAAGGCTTGCCTCTGATCCACCATCAGTTCCTCGAGTACTTTGCTGATGTAAGGATCACTGACTTAACTTAGTTATCCTACCCACTTGAGGATCATGTGATCCTAAACTTTACATTGTCTTATTTGCAGAAATTTGCTGAAATCGAGGACTATGTTGGGAATGTCGAAGAGCTTGAGGAGAAATACTTTGATCTCCAAAAAGTGGCGGTGCTCAAGGATCACAAGATTGCCTCCCTCGAAAAGGACCTCAATGATGCCAAAACTCAGGTGGTTGCAGCTCAGATCAATGCTGACTATGAGAAGCACGAGATCACGGAGGATGCTAAAGTCTCTGCTGCCATTGCCATGTACAAGACCAAGTTGCAGATGGCTCAAGAAGCTCAGGATCCTAATTTTGACAGGAGCAACTGGGACATGGAGGGTTGGAAGGTTAGGCTGGCTGAGTTGGAGGACGAAGAAGAGGCTGATGAGGTTCTGGAATCAAGGCTGGTGGCAGTGGTAAGGATCATGTGAAGGATGCTGGAGCTGGAGGAGATGGTGATGCAGCGAAGGTGTAAGCTGCAGGAATGGGCGATGAAGGACATTTCTAGACGTAGCCGGAGCCCATTTTTTTAAGTTTGGTTGTTTGGTTATGATGTTTTTGTTAAACAATGATGGGTAATAACTTTAGACAATAGTTTCTAGGGTGAAGGATCATGGATCCTTGAACAATAGGCAGGATAATGGGTGGTGGATGGATCCTCTATTTGGGGGATGAAGCCACTTGTTATCCTTCCGTCTTTTATTTCCTGCACTACAAAGACCCGTAAACAATGGACACCCTTTGCCAACCCATGTGGACGGGCCACGTTTTGCTGATAGAAACGTGGGTTGGCAATTTTGACAACCTTAAAGGGTTTAATCTTTTGTGAATAAATAAAACTTTAACTTTTTGGCTTATCCTGTGTTGATATCCTTGTTAATACTTTACTTTTCAATTGTTGTGATATTCATTTTATCTAAACTTATCAAGTAAAGAAAAATCTAACACATATCCTCAAAAAATTTAGGATATGATCAAGGATCACATATCTTATAGTCAACAAGTTCGGAAAAGTAGTATATTTTAAGGATCATAAGTTCAGTTATCAAAGGATAAGGGTTACTCAAATGAATAATAAAATCAAAATAGTTAAGGATCATACCTGAGAATCCAAGTTAGGATCCTAACCTTTAACACTTATAACCAGGATAACCAAAAGACAAACCTTAATAGAAGGTGAGGATCAAGGATCCTTGGTCGTATGTCTCCAAAAACCTGAAATAGGATACAACTTGGGACTAAGCCAATATAAGATAAGAGTTAGTAACTAGGGACAAGCCCAACAATTCTGGGGACAAGCCCAATATACTGGGGACAAGCCCAAAGGATAACTGGGGACAAGCCCAAAGGATCGTGTGTAAACTGGAGTATGGCCCTCACTGGCGACTATCCAAACTTAGTAACGGATGTATGGTACGTCTACCATTATACGTAGGATCCTGAATACAGCCAGTACAATGAAATTGTCAGCCCCTAAAGCGAGTACTGGTCCCATTGCCATGAATTGTACCAGCATCATCGTGCGCTACTGGTGAAACTGGGGACAGGCCCAAACTGGGGTCAAGCCCAAATAACTGGGGTCAAGCCCAAAAAACTGGGGTCAAGCCCAAATAACTGGGGTCAAGCCCAAATAGCTGGATACTTCTGTGGATAATCAGTCCTTTGTTAAGGATACCTAAACCTTCAAAACTCAGAATCAAGTGAAAGGAGGAAAAAGGATACAGGATCCTTATCCTTATGTAGGATAATTAAAGAATGAAATAGTTTGAGATTAGATCATTACCAAAATAAGGATCATCTGTCTTGTAAGGATCCTTCAAGGATACTTGTCATGTTAGGATCATGGATCCATATCACATGAAGTATTTCTTCAAGTGGACAGCATTCCAAGCTCTTGGCAGCAAATCACCTTCCATTGTTAGCAATCGATATGCCCCCTTTCCTGCTTCAGCTTCGATCAAGTAAGGGCCTTCCCATTTTGGTGCCAACTTTCCATCAGCAGGATTGGTGGTATTCTGAAATGCTTTCCTTAATACCATATCACTGTTAGGGGTGGATTTCTAAATAATCAGTGATCCTTATTTACTGTTGGGTTTAGTGATCCTCAATTCTGTCTGAAGTAGTGATCATTAGAAGTGTTGCAGGATCAGGATCATGGATCACTATAAGGATCCTTGTACTAACGATTGTCTACTTTGAATTCGTAATTGTTTTGCAGGAGTATCAACTTGGACTTGGTCTTGGCGATATTCCTGGAGAATATTCTAAGTCTATTCCGCACCTGCTTGGCCAGAAATGGACGTTATGGAGTCGTGGAGGACTTGCACCATTTGCGGAATGTTAGTTAGAGTAGATATTTTCTATTTTTAAAGGGGGTAGCGAGCTAGTTAAAAAACACTTGGCTATTTTTGGCTACACACACACTCATACAACCGTTCTCATCAGCTCTCGCTAACACATTTGGCGATTACACACATTTTCAACACAATACACTATAGTGATCCTTGTACTTAGCTCGCTATCATCCGAAGTTGTAATACATTTTTTGTTTAATTTGAGTTGGTGATCGGTAGTTTCCATCACCCGAGTTTTTTATGCCGGAGATCATTCATTGATCAAGGGCTTTTTCCTCATATAGCTTCATTGATGGTATCAAGTAAAGAAAAATCTAACACATATCCTCAAAAAAATTAGGATATGATCAAGGATCACATATCTTATAGTCAACAAGTTCCGAAAAGTAGTATATTTTAAGGATCATAAGTTCAGTTATCAAAGGATAAGGGTTACTCAAATGAATAATAAAATCAAAATAGTTAAGGATCATACCTGAGAATCCAAGTTAGGATCCTAACCTTTAACACTTATAACCAGGATAACCAAAAGACAAACCTTAATAGAAGGTGAGGATCAAGGATCCTTGGTCGTATGTCTCCAAAAACCTGAAATAGGATACAACTTGGGACTAAGCCAATATAAGATAAGAGTTAGTAACTGGGGACAAGCCCAACAATTCTGGGGACAAGCCCAATATACTGGGGACAAGCCCAAAGGATAACTGGGGACAAGTCCAAAGGATAGTGTGTAAACTGGAGTATGGCCCTCACTGGCGACTATCCAAACTTAGTAACGGATGTATGGTACGTCTACCATTATACGTAGGATCCTGAATACAGCCTGTACAATGAAATTGTCAGCCCCTAAAGCGAGTACTGGTCCCATTGCCATGAACTGTACCAGGATCATCGTGCGCTACTGGCAAAACTGGGGACATGCCCAAATTGGGGTCAAGCCCAAATAACTGGGGTCAAGCCCAAAAAACTGGGGTCAAGCCCAAATAACTGGGGTCAAGCCCAAATAGCTGGATACTTCTATGGATAATCAGTCCTTTATTAAGGATACCTAAACCTTCAAAACTCAGAATCAAGTGAAAGGAGGATAAAGGATACAGGATCCTTATCCTTATGTAGGATAATTAAAGAATGAAATAGTTTGAGATTAGATCATTACCAAAATGAGGATCATCTGTCTTGTAAGGATCCTTCAAGGATACTTGTCATGTTAGGATCATGGATCCTTATCACATGAAGTATTTCTTCAAGTGGACAGCATTCCAAGCTCTTGGCAGCAAATCACCTTCCATTGTTAGCAATCGATATGCCCCCTTTCCTGCTTCAGCTTCGATCAAGTAAGGGCCTTCCCATTTTGGTGCCAACTTTCCATCAGCAGGATTGGTGGTATTCTGAAATGCTTTCCTTAATACCATATCACTGTTAGGGGTGGATTTCTAAATAATCAGTGATCCTTATTTACTGTTGGGTTTAGTGATCCTCAATTCTGTCTGAAGTAGTGATCATTAGAAGTGTTGCAGGATCAGGATCATGGATCACTATAAGGATCCTTGTGCTAACGATTGTCTACTTTGAATTCGCAATTGTTTTGCAGGAGTATCAACTTGGACTTGGTCTTGGCGATATTCCTGGAGAATATTCTAAGTCTATTCCGCACCTGCTTGGCCAGAAATGGACGTTATGGAGTCGTGGAGGACTTGCACCATTTGCGGAATGTTAGTTAGAGTAGATATTTTCTATTTTTAAAGGGGGTAGCGAGCTAGTTAAAAAACACTTGGCTATTTTTGGCTACACACACACTCATACAACCGTTCTCATCAGCTCTCGCTAACACATTTGGCGATTACACACATTTTCAACACAATACACTATAGTGATCCTTGTACTTAGCTCGCTATCATCCGAAGTTGTAATACATTTTTTGTTTAATTTGAGTTGGTGATCGGTAGTTTCCATCACCCGAGTTTTTTATGCCGGAGATCATTCATTGATCAAGGGCTTTTTCCTCATATAGCTTCATTGATGGTATCAAGTAAAGAAAAATCTAACACATATCCTCAAAAAAATTAGGATATGATCAAGGATCACATATCTTATAGTCAACAAGTTCCGAAAAGTAGTATATTTTAAGGATCATAAGTTCAGTTATCAAAGGATAAGGGTTACTCAAATGAATAATAAAATCAAAATAGTTAAGGATCATACCTGAGAATCCAAGTTAGGATCCTAACCTTTAACACTTATAACCAGGATAACCAAAAGACAAACCTTAATAGAAGGTGAGGATCAAGGATCCTTGGTCGTATGTCTCCAAAAACCTGAAATAGGATACAACTTGGGACTAAGCCAATATAAGATAAGAGTTAGTAACTGGGGACAAGCCCAACAATTCTGGGGACAAGCCCAATATACTGGGGACAAGCCCAAAGGATAACTAGGGACAAGTCCAAAGGATAGTGTGTAAACTGGAGTATGGCCCTCACTGGCGACTATCCAAACTTAGTAACGGATGTATGGTACGTCTACCATTATACGTAGGATCCTGAATACAGCCTGTACAATGAAATTGTCAGCCCCTAAAGCGAGTACTGGTCCCATTGCCATGAACTGTACCAGGATCATCGTGCGCTACTGGCAAAACTGGGGACATGCCCAAACTGGGGTCAAGCCCAAATAACTGGGGTCAAGCCCAAAAAACTGGGGTCAAGCCCAAATAGCTGGATACTTCTGTGGATAATCAGTCCTTTGTTAAGGATACCTAAACCTTCAAAACTCAGAATCAAGTGAAAGGAGGATAAAGGATACAGGATCCTTATCCTTATGTAGGATAATTAAAGAATGAAATAGTTTGAGATTAGATCATTACCAAAATGAGGATCATCTGTCTTGTAAGGATCCTTCAAGGATACTTGTCATGTTAGGATCATGGATCCTTATCACATGAAGTATTTCTTCAAGTGGACAGCATTCCAAGCTCTTGGCAGCAAATCACCTTCCATTGTTAGCAATCGATATGCCCCCTTTCCTGCTTCAGCTTCGATCAAGTAAGGGCCTTCCCATTTTGGTGCCAACTTTCCATCAGCAGGATTGGTGGTATTCTGAAATGCTTTCCTTAATACCATATCACTGTTAGGGGTGGATTTCTAAATAATCAGTGATCCTTATTTACTGTTGGGTTTAGTGATCCTCAATTCTGTCTGAAGTAGTGATCATTAGAAGTGTTGCAGGATCAGGATCATGGATCACTATAAGGATCCTTGTGCTAACGATTGTCTACTTTGAATTCGTAATTGTTTTGCAGGAGTATCAACTTGGACTTGGTCTTGGCGATATTCCTGGAGAATATTCTAAGTCTATTCCGCACCTGCTTGGCCAGAAATGGACGTTATGGAGTCGTGGAGGACTTGCACCATTTGCGGAATGTTAGTTAGAGTAGATATTTTCTATTTTTAAAGGGGGTAGCGAGCTAGTTAAAAAACACTTGGCTATTTTTGGCTACACACACACTCATACAACCGTTCTCATCAGCTCTCGCTAACACATTTGGCGATTACACACATTTTCAACACAATACACTATAGTGATCCTTGTACTTAGCTCGCTATCATCCGAAGTTGTAATACATTTTTTGTTTAATTTGAGTTGGTGATCGGTAGTTTCCATCACCCGAGTTTTTTATGCCGGAGATCATTCATTGATCAAGGGCTTTTTCCTCATATAGCTTCATTGATGGTATCAAGTAAAGAAAAATCTAACACATATCCTCAAAAAAATTAGGATATGATCAAGGATCACATATCTTATAGTCAACAAGTTCCGAAAAGTAGTATATTTTAAGGATCATAAGTTCAGTTATCAAAGGATAAGGGTTACTCAAATGAATAATAAAATCAAAATAGTTAAGGATCATACCTGAGAATCCAAGTTAGGATCCTAACCTTTAACACTTATAACCAGGATAACCAAAAGACAAACCTTAATAGAAGGTGAGGATCAAGGATCCTTGGTCGTATGTCTCCAAAAACCTGAAATAGGATACAACTTGGGACTAAGCCAATATAAGATAAGAGTTAGTAACTGGGGACAAGCCCAACAATTCTGGGGACAAGCCCAATATACTGGGGACAAGCCCAAAGGATAACTGGGGACAAGTCCAAAGGATAGTGTGTAAACTGGAGTATGGCCCTCACTGGCGACTATCCAAACTTAGTAACGGATGTATGGTACGTCTACCATTATACGTAGGATCCTGAATACAGCCTGTACAATGAAATTGTCAGCCCCTAAAGTGAGTACTGGTCCCATTGCCATGAACTGTACCAGGATCATCGTGCGCTATTGGCAAAACTGGGGACATGCCCAAACTGGGGTCAAGCCCAAATAACTGGGGTCAAGCCCAAAAAACTGGGGTCAAGCCCAAAAAACTGGGGTCAAGCCCAAATAACTGGGGTCAAGCCCAAATAGCTGGATACTTCTGTGGATAATCAGTCCTTTGTTAAGGATACCTAAACCTTCAAAACTCAGAATCAAGTGAAAGGAGGATAAAGGATACAGGATCCTTATCCTTATGTAGGATAATTAAAGAATGAAATAGTTTGAGATTAGATCATTACCAAAATGAGGATCATCTGCCTTGTAAGGATCCTTCAAGGATACTTGTCATGTTAGGATCATGGATCCTTATCACATGAAGTATTTCTTCAAGTGGACAGCATTCCAAGCTCTTGGCAGCAAATCACCTTCCATTGTTAGCAATCGATATGCCCCCTTTCCTGCTTCAGCTTCGATCAAGTAAGGGCCTTCCCATTTTGGTGCCAACTTTCCATCAGCAGGATTGGTGGTATTCTGAAATGCTTTCCTTAATACCATATCACTGTTAGGGGTGGATTTCTAAATAATCAGTGATCCTTATTTACTGTTGGGTTTAGTGATCCTCAATTCTGTCTGAAGTAGTGATCATTAGAAGTGTTGCAGGATCAGGATCATGGATCACTATAAGGATCCTTGTACTAACGATTGTCTACTTTGAATTCGTAATTGTTTTGCAGGAGTATCAACTTGGACTTGGTCTTGGCGATATTCCTGGAGAATATTCTAAGTCTATTCCGCACGTGCTTGGCCAGAAATGGACGTTATGGAGTCATGGAGGACTTGCACCATTTGCGGAATGTTAGTTAGAGTAGATATTTTCTATTTTTAAAGGGGGTAGCGAGCTAGTTAAAAAACACTTGGCTATTTTTGGCTACACACACACTCATACAACCGTTCTCATCAGCTCTCGCTAACACATTTGGCGATTACACACATTTTCAACACAATACACTATAGTGATCCTTGTACTTAGCTCGCTATCATCCGAAGTTGTAATACATTTTTTGTTTAATTTGAGTTGGTGATCGGTAGTTTCCATCACCCGAGGTTTTTCATGTCGGAGATCATTCATTGGTCAAGGGCTTTTTCCTCGTATAAATCTTCGTGTCACTTGTTCATTACACTTCATAGTGATCCTTATTGTTGTTCATCAATTCAAGCATCATACCTCACAACAGAAAGTTTGGTTACATTGTCATTGCTTGATTTTTGACCAAAACAGTTTGGCGCCCACCGTGAGGCAATTGGTGCTTCATTCCTAGAAAGATTCGTATTTTCGTGGTCATTTCGGTTCGCTACAACCAAACAGATGGCTTCCTCAGTGAAGAATACTTCAAGGTTGATGCCCTCATTCAGTTCATCACAAGGCGTTCCTCCTTTGCCTCCACCACCTTCTGGATCCCAGAAGAATGCTGAGAATGCTGCGAAGAAACCAACTCCTATTTTCCAAAAACCACCTACTTCTTCTGTTTCAACTAATCCTACTACTAATGATCTTTATGCCCTGATTTTGCAGATGAGGAATCATGCACAAGAGCAGGATAAAACCAACGAAAGGATCCTCCGGGAGATCGATGCAATCAAGAAATAGAAGAAATCAGTGGAGGATCACTCCCCTCTGATGCCAAGGTCGCTGAACTTCGACACTCCGGTCATAACTTCCTAACACTCAGTAGTTTCGGACGTGCAATACTTGGGTGAACTACAAGGAAGGCGTTATGGAACAACAACAATGAGTCAGGCATTTGGCTCTTACTTCCAGCCTCAGGAATCCTCTTCTCAACCATCAGGATCTTCCTCTCAGCATCAGGGATACTTCACGTCAGGAGGATATGTGGGAATGCATGCAGTCCAAGGATCCTCCCAGGTCCAAGGATCCTCCCAGGTCCAAGGATCCTCCCAGGTCCAAGGATCCTCCCAGGTACAAGGATCCTCCCAGGTCCAAGGATCCTCCCAGGTCCAAGGATCCTCCCAGATCCAAGGATCCTCCCAGGTCCCAGGATCCTCTTTGGTCCCAGGATCCTCCCTGGTCCCAGGATTCTCCCTTGTTCAAGGATCCTCCCTGGTCCCAGGATCCTTTCAGGTTCACGGATCATCTAAATTCCAAGGATCCAACCTCCTTCAAAATCAAGGATCCTTGAGAAGTATGCAGCCTCAGAACTCGGACGTTCATCAAGGAGACTTCATACCAATGCAGACCATTGCCTCCTCTGGTCCTTCAATCATGCCAGAGTCTCGATAAGATGGATTCACATCCGCAATTCCAAACTCGAATCCTGTGGGAGGTAACACTTTTAATAATTTATATAACACTAACCATGGCTTTATGCAGGATACAGGTATCAATCAGGCCATGGCTAGGGAGCTACAGAAGCTTAAGGATATGATATCCAGTGTACCAGGAGTGGTTAAACCCATTCCTGAGATTGCGGATGGTAGCTATAGGATATCTCGTTTTGCACCACCTTTATGTGATGCTGAGATACCTAAAAGATTCCAGATACCATCAATGAAGCTATATGATGGTTCAACGGATCCAGAAGAGCATGTAGCTCAGTACAGGGAGAGGATGGAAATCAATCCAATTCCTGAAAGGTTGAAAGAAGCATGTCTATGCAAGGGATTTGGATCCACACTTACAGGATCTGCTCTTAAATGGCTGCTAAGTCTTCCCCCTTACTCTATTACTTCATTTGCTAATTTAGTTAACTTGTTCAATAGTCAATTCTCTTGTAGTAGAAAGTTTGAACGATTAATTAGTGATTTATATAGGGTAACACAAGGTCAAAATGAATCACTTAGAGATTATATCACTAAGTTTAGTAAAGAATCCTTAGATATTCCTAATTTGGATATTGCTACGGCTGTAGAAGCCTTTAAAATGGGATTGCTTAGGGATTCATTATTCTATGATGATCTTGTTATGACACCTTGCAGGAATCTTGATGAAGTAAGGACTAGGGCCCTTTGGTTCATCCGCCTAGAGGATGACAAAAGGATCCAGGACAGATTGACAGGATCCTCAAAACAGGATAAACAAGGATCCTACTTCAGGAACAACAAATCCAAGTCCTACAACAGATCTGATAACCAGAATGTGCACGCAGTGGAACAAGAAGAGGATGATGAGGATTATCCTCCTATTTCTGAATATTGTTTTTCTGTTGATAACAATGAACAAATCCTTGCAATGCAGAATCTAGGTGAGAAAGCTAGGTGGCCAAGGAAAAGTGATAAACCAGCTGCTACAAAGGATAAATCCAAGTGGTGTGCATATCATGAGGATTTTGGGCATCTCACTGAAGAGTGTATTGCACTTAGAAAGGAAATTGGTTACTTGTTGAGCAAGGGGCATTTAAAGGAACTCTTGGGATGAAAGAAGTCAAGGACCCAGGATCCTGAAAGGATCCCGGAAAGGGCTCCTGCTCCTCCAGCAGATGCACAAGTCATAAATTTCATATCCGGTGGATCAGACATCTGTGGTACATCCTTCTCAGCAGCAAAAAGACACGCTAAGGAAACCAAGATGGATAATGGAGACAGACCCGTCCGGACCTCCGTTGTTACCCAGGATAAAGTCATTACTTTTGATGAGGATGATCGTGTTGACATCCAGGATCCTCATCATGACGGTCTCGTAATTACATTGTTTATTTCTAACCACTTTGTTCGCAGGATCCTTATAGATGGAGGAAGCTCTGTGAACATCATTCAGCTGGATGTTCTCAAGAAAATGAATATCCCAGAGTCTGATATTATCCCAAGATCCTCAGTACTTGTGGGATTCAGTGGGGAAACAAAGAATACATTAGGGGACATCAAACTCCCAATCTATATTGAAGGATTGCATTCTTATCAAAAGTTTTGTGTTATAGATTGCTTATCTTGTTGTAATGTTATCCTTGGCAGGCCATGGATACATGATATGAAGGCAGTCCCATCCACCTATCATCAGTGTGTAAAGCTTCCAAGTCCATGGAGAGTGGTGAAAATTGAGAGTGATCAACAGGAGGCTAAGAATTGCTATACCTCATCAATGAAACCAGCCTCAAGACCAAGGGAGCAATAGCAATTAAAGTATCCTTCAAGAGATGTCTTGGAGGCAAGAGAACAGGATTTGAAAGAAATCCTCATGGATCCTGATGATCCTGAATCCAAGATCTTCATAGGGTCAGGGATCCTTAGCGATATTGAATGGGAGCTAGTATCCTTTCTCAAAAGAAGGAAAACCACATTTGCCTGGAAACATGAAGACATGACAGGTATATCTAAAGATATAATTACTCACAAACTTGGCATTGACAGGTTATTCAAGCCGATTCATCAAAAGAGGAGGAAGTTTGCACCTGAAAGAAATGCTATTATCCAGGAAGAGGTAGATAAGCTACTTCGAGCAGGTATGATTAGAGAGGTTAAGTATCCAAAATGGTTAGCCAATGTGGTTGTTGTTCAAAAGAAAAATGGAAAGTGGAGGGTATGTGTCGATTTTACAGATTTAAACAAGGCATGTCCCAAGGATCCTTTCCCATTACCCCACATTGACTCCATGGTGGATGCTACCGCGGGTCATGAGTTGTTAACTTTTATGGATGCTTCATCTAGATTTTAACAAATTCAGATGGAACCATCCGATCAAGAGGATACAGCCTTTATGACCCCAACTGGTATATACTGTTATATTGCTATGCCATTTGGATTAAGGAATGCAGGTGCTACTTATCAAAGGCTAGTCAATATGATGTTCAAGGAGCAAATTTGACACACTATGGAAGTCTATATTGATGACATGGTGGTTAAGTCCAAGAAAGCTGAGGATCATCTTAAACACTTGGAGGAAGCATTCAATATCCTTGATGAATATAATATGAAACTAAATCCTTCTAAGTGTCATTTTGGTGTAAAGGTAGGTAAATTCTTAGGATATATGGTGACAAAGAGGGGCATTGAAGCAAGTCCAGAGCAAATTCAGGCTATTGTGAATATCAAATCTCCTGCCAATGCTAAGGATGTGCAAAGGTTGACTGGCAGGATCGCAGCCTTGAACAGATTCATATCCAAATCCTCAGAAAAGTGCAAGGAGTTCTATGACATCCTGAGGAAGAACAAGAAATTTGAATGGACTGAGAAGCATGAAAGTGCCCTTAAAGCTCTTAAGGATTACCTATCCTCAGCCCCAGCCTTGATGAAACCAGAAAAGGGAGATGTGTTATCCTTATACTTGGCGGTATCCTCAAAAGCAGTAAGTGCGGTCCTTGTTAAGGATCACGAAGGTACACAACATCCTGTTTATTATGTAAGTAAGAGCTTACTTGATGCTGAATCCAGGTATTCACATTTAGAAAAACTTATCCTTGCATTAATTATGGCATCTACTAAATTAAGACATTATTTTGAGACTCATGCCATTATTGTTAAAACTAATTTCCCAATTAAGAATGTTCTCAGGAAACCTGAAATGTCAGGAAGGATGGCTAAGTGGGCAGTGAAGTTGAGTACATATGATATAAGATATGAACCAAGGACTGCCATCAAATCCCAAGCCTTAGCTGACTTTGTGGTAGATTTTAGTAGTGATTTGCAAAAGGAGGCTGAACTAGAAGTCCAACAGCATGAAGAAACCAAGGATCCTTGGATACTGTTCACTAATGGATCCTCCAATGTAAATGGAACAGGGCTTGGAATACTACTAAAATCGCCACAGGGGGACATAATACCCCACTCCATAGCTTGTGAATTTCAAACTACCAACAATGAGGCTGAATATGAAGCCTTGATAGTTGGTTTGGAAATTGCAAAGCATATGAGGATCAGGTATCTTGAGGTACATGTAGATTCTTTATTGATCACTAACCACTTTAATGGATCCTATGCTGTTAAAGGTGAAAAGCTAATCAAATATTTGGAGATAGTCAAAGAATTGGCACTCTCTTTTGTATCCTTTAGTTTGACACAGGAACCAAGGGAAGAGAATGCAGAAGCTGAGGCATTAGCCAATCTAGGATCATCTTTGAATATTCCTGAGGATATCAAGATCCCTATGATCCATATCCTGACCCCCTGCTATCAAGGATCATGTAGCTATGGAGATAGTTGAAGATTCTGCAATCATCCCTAGTGATGATACCCAATCTCATTCAAGATCATGGATACTCCCAATCATGAGATACATACAACATGGAGAAATTCCTATAGGAGAAAACCCAAGGGCTTTCAAAATTAAGGTATCTCAATTCAAGAAGTCCTAAAGGATTTCCATGAAGCAGATTGTGGAAACCACACTGGGGGCAGGGCATTATTCTCAAGGATCCTGAGGACAGGATACTATTGGCCCACTATGAAGAAGGATGCTGTGGAGTATGCCAAGAAGTGTGACCCTTGTCAGAGGCATAGTAATATCCTTCACCAACCAGCAGAGCTCTTGCATCCTATATCCTCTTCTTGGCCATTCATGAGATGGGGAATTCCTAAGGCACATGGTGGAAAAGTATTCATGCTTGCTATGACTGATTACTTCTCTAAGTGGATAGAGGCTGAAGCCTTTGCTCAAGTCAGAGAAAACGAAGTTATATCCTTTATTAAAAGAAACATTATTACTAGATTTGGTATCCCTTCTGAGATTATTTGTGATAATGGATCCCAATTTATTGGGAATAGAACCACTAACTTTTGTGACAGTTGGGGGATTAAGATGATAACATCAACACCAGTCCATCCACAAGCTAATGCTCAGGCAGAGTCATCCAACAAGATCATCATCAACAATTTGAAGAAGAAGCTTGGATCCAAGAAAGGAAAATGGGCAGAAGAACTACCTTATGTTCTTTGGGCTGATAGGACAACTCCTAAGAATTCTACAGGCCAAACTCCATTTTCTTTGGTATTTGGGGCAGAATCAGTGATCCCTACAGAGATGGTGGTTCCAACTGCAAGAACAAGCATTCGTGATCCTGAAGAAAATGCTGAAAACTTGATTCAAGACTTGGATACTATAGAAGAAATCAGGAATTTAGCAAGGATAAGGATGGCCAGTTATCAACAAAGGATGGATGGAGCTTACAACAAGAATGTCAGGCTCAGGAAATTCCAAGTTGGGGATATGGTATTAAGGAAAGCATTTCAAAACACCACCAATCCTGCTGATGGAAAGCTAGCACCAAAGTGGGAAGGCCCCTATTTGATTGAAGTTGAAGCAGGAAAGGGGGCATATCGATTGCTAACAATGGAGGGTGATTTGCTACCAAGAGCTTGGAATGTTGTCCATTTGAAGAAATATTTCATGTGATCATGATCCGTGATCCTTATCAGACAAGTATCCTTGAAGGATCCCCACTGACAGATGATCCTCTTTCTGGTAACATTCCAATTTCAAACTATTTCATTCTTTTTATTCCCTTACAAGGATAAGGATCCTGCGTCCTTTATCCTCCTTTTACTTGATTCTGAGTTTTGAAGGTTCAGGTATCCTTAACTAACGATTGAGTATCCACAGAAGTATCCAGTTATTTGGGCTTGACCCCAGTTATTTGGGCTTGACCCCAGTTATTTGGGCTAGTCCCCAGTTTGGGCCTGTCCCCAGTTTCGCCAGTAGCGCACGATGATCCTGGTATAGTTCATGGCAATGGGACCAGTACCTGCTTTAGGGGCTGACAATTTCATTGTACTGGCTATATTCAGGATCCTACGTATAATGGTAGACGTACCATATATCCGTTCCTAAGGTTTCTAACGTTTTCACGTTAGCTAAGGTTTTGGCATTTTCATGTCACTAAGTTTCGATAGTCGCCAGTGAGGGCCATACTCCAGTTTACATACGATCCTTTGGGCTTGTTCCCAGTTATCCTTTGGGCTTGTCCCTAGTTATCCTTTGGGCTTGTCCCCAGTTATCCTTTGGGCTTGTCCCCAGAATTGTTGGGCTTGTCCCCAGTTACTAACATTCATCTTATATTGGCTCAGTCCCAAGTAATATCTTATTTCAGGTTTGTGAAGATAAATGACCAAGGATTCTTGATCCTTACTTTCAATTAAGGTTTGTATCTTGGGTTATCCTAATTTTAAGTGTTAAAGGATAGGATCCTAACTTGGATTCTCAGGTATGATCCTTAACTGTTTTGATTTTATTCATTATGTATTTAAGTGACACTTATCCTTTGACAACTGAACTTATGATCCTTAAACTATTTTTTTATGTGATCCTTGATCATATCCTTAACTCTTAAGGGATATTTTTTAAATTTTTTCCTTACTTGATAAGTTTAAACAACATGAACATCACAATAGATTGAAAAATAAAATAACAATAAGGATATCAACACAGGATATAGCCAAAAAGTTAAAGTCATTTTATTCACAAAAGCTTAAACCCTTTTTAGGTTGTCAAAATTGCCAACCCACGTTTCTACCAGCAAAACGTGGCCCGTCCACATGGGTTGGCAAAGGGTGTCCATTGTTCATAGGTCTAACAAGTGTAGGAAATTAAAGACGGCAGGATCACAATGGCTTCATCCCCCAAACAGAGGATCCCTCCACCATTTGTAATCCTACCTATTGTTCAAAGGATCATCCATGATCCTCAACCCTAATTACTATTGTTAAAGTACAGACCAACCATTGTTTATCAAAACATCATCAAAACAAAAAAAAAAACCATAACCAAACTAAAAAATGGGCTCCGGCTACGTCTAGAAATGTCCTTCATCGCCCATTCAAGCAGCCTACACCTTCACTGCATCATCATCCCCTCCAGCTCCAGTATCCTTTGCATGATCCTTGCCGCTACCACTAGCCTCAATTGCCAGAACCTCATCAGCCTCCTCCTCGTCATCCAGCTCAGCCAGCCTTGCCTTCCAGCCTTCCACATCCCAGTTGCTCCTGTCGAAGTCAGGATCCTGAGCTTCCCAGGCCATCTGCAATTTGGTCTTGTACATCGCTATGGCAGCAGAGACTTTAGCATCTGGGGTGATGTCATGCTTCTCGTAATCAGCATTGATCAGAACCTTGGCCGTTTCAGCTTTGGCATTTTGGAGGTCCTTTTGGAGGTCAGCAATCTTAAGATCCTTGAGCAATGCGACTTGTTGTAGGTCAGCAATCTTCTTGTCCTGCTCCTCGACATGCCCAACGTAGTCTTCAATCTCAGCAAATTTCTGCAAAGAAGATAAAGAACAGTTCAAGAACAGGCGATCCTCAAATAAGCTGGATACCTAAAGCAGGGACAAGGATCCTTACATCATTGAAGTATTCAAGGAACTGGTGGCGGATCAGGGGCAGACCTTGCAGATCCTCAGCTTCAGAGGCTTTTCTTTTCTTGCCACCCCTTCCTTTAACGGGTGCCTTGGGGATCGAAGCAGTTGGGCTGGCAGGAAGCTTCTTCTTGGAGGATCGTACGGTGTCAAGCTCAGTGACACTAAATTTGGAAGCAGATCTTGATGACTTTCCAGCGCCTACACACCCAAAACAGATAAGTGTCCTTATTCTATTCATATATAACTATTTATTTAAACATTTGAATATAAGAAGAACAGGATACTTACTTGACATGGTGACAGAGCCTGAGGATACCTCTTGAGAATCTTGGGTGTTTGTTTTGAATGATCTCGTGGCAGGATCAAGTTTTCTAAAAGCAACAAGTCTCCCCTTGGTGGCAGCTGAAGGAATAATATGCGAGAATGTGATAGCTGTACAAAAGAAACAAAAGCATATTAGTAATCATTATCAGAAATGAGCTTACTTAGTGATCCTTCTAAGGATCCTCCTATCCTACCATGGGTGCTCCATTTCCTTGGCAGATCCTTTCCATCCAGGATAGAATCCATTCTGACGAAGAAGAACCGCCGTTTCCAGTTGGTATCATTTTTAGTAGCTTTAAAGATGGGATGTTCTTCTCTGGGTTTACGCTTGAATAGATATCGATGGGATCCAAATGTGGTAAGGTCATACATCTCGGCTAATTCTGACATTCCCAAGTCAATTTCTTCTTGCTCAATGATCCTTTCAAGGGTATACAAGACCCTCCAGATCATTGGCATAGCTTGAATATAGGAGATGCCGGTGAGGGAGAAAAAGGATTGGGTGAAGGCTGGAAAAGGATAGGTGTATCCTATTGTGAAAGGTGTGACTGGGAAAGCTACCCAAGTTTCAGAGACATAATCGCTTAAAACGGTGGGATCAAATGGTTTGAAAATGGTGTTCGCCGGGAAACAGTAGCGAATTTTATCAATTTGTGGATCGGTGAAACAACAGCGTTCTTTTGCGGAATCTTTGATGATCCCTTGGCTCTTTAAGGGGCTGTTCTTCTTGTGATCCTTGCCCGGTGAGTTTCGGAGCATCATTTTTGACGAGATGATGATAAAGAAAGAAAAGCAAAGTAAGAGAAAGAGGAAAAGGAAAAGAGTTACCTGCTTGATCGTCGAATGAGAATTTAAAGGGAGTTCTCTTGAACTTAAATGTGAAATGATCCCTATCTCTAACTCTTATTTATAATGATGATTCTGCAGGATAGTCATCTCACTGACGTCATGTTCGTAACGGCTAGTCCGACTCCAACGGCTAGTTATCTGATTAATTTGTTACGGATAAGAACAAAATATAACTCATTTATTTACATAATTACTCCTTATATTTTGGGGGCAATTGTTAGGGGTGGATTTCTAAATAATCAGTGATCCTTATTTACTGTTGGGTTTAGTGATCCTCAATTCTGTCTGAAGTAGTGATCCTCAGAAGTGTTGCAGGATCAGGATCATGGATCACTATAAGGATCCTTGTACTAACGATTGTCTACTTTGAATTCGTAATTGTTTTGCAGGAGTATCAACTTGGACTTGGTCTTGGCGATATTCCTGGAGAATATTCTAAGTCTATTCCGCACATGCTTGGCCAGAAATGGACGTTATGGAGTCGTGGAGGACTTGCACCATTTGCGGAATGTTAGTTAGAGTAGATATTTTCTATTTTTAAAGGGGGTAGCGAGCTAGTTAAAAAACACTTGGCTATTTTTGGCTACACACACACTCATACAACCATTCTCATCAGCTCTCGCTAACACATTTGGCGATTACACACATTTTCAACACAATACACTATAGTGATCCTTGTACTTAGCTCGCTATCATCCGAAGTTGTAATACATTTTTTGTTTAATTTGAGTTGGTGATCGGTAGTGTCCATCACCCGAGGTTTTTTATGCCGGAGATCATTCATTGATCAAGGGCTTTTTCCTCATATAAATCTTCGTGTCACTTGTTCATTACACTTCATAGTGATCCTTATTGTTGTTCATCAATTCAAGCATCATACCTCACAACAGAAAGTTTGGTTACATTGTCATTGCTTGATTTTTGACCAAAACAATCACCAACTTGGAATTTCCTGATCCTGACATTTTTTTTGTAGGCTCCAGCCATCATTTGTTGATAACTAGCCATCCTTATCCTTGCCAAATCCCTGATTTCCTCTATAGTATCCAAGTCTTGAACCAGATTTTCAGCATTTTCTTCAGGATCATGAATGCTTGTTCTCGCAGTTGGAACCACCATCTCTGTAGGGATCACTGATTCTGCCCCAAATACCAAAGAAAATGGAGTTTGGCCAGTAGAATTCTTGGGAGTTGTCCTATCAGCCCAAAGCACATAAGGTAGTTCTTCTGCCCATTTTCCTTTCTTGGATCCAAGCTTCTTCTTCAAATTGTTGATGATGATCTTGTTGGATGATTCTGCCTGACCATTAGCTTGTGGGTGGACTGGTGTTGATGTTATCATCTTAATCCCCCAGCTGTCACAAAAGTTAGTAGTTCTATTCCCAATAAATTGGGATCCATTATCACAAATAATTTCAGAAGGATTACCAAATCTAGTAATAATATTTCTTTTAATAAAGGATATAACTTCCTTTTCTCTGACTTGAGCAAAGGCTTCAGCCTCTATCCACTTGGAGAAGTAATCAGTCATAGCAAGCATGAATACTTTTCCACCAGGTGCCTTAGGAAGCTTACCAACTATATCCATTCCCCATCTCATAAATGGCCAAGAAGAGGATATAGGATGCAAAAGCTCTGCTGGTTGATGAAGGATATTACTATGTCTCTGACAAGGATCACACTTCTTGGAATATTCCACAGCATCCTTCTTCATAGTTGGCCAATAGTATCCTGTCCTCAGGATCCTTAAGAATAATGCCCTGCCCCCAGTGTGGTTTCCACAATCTCCTTCATGGAAATCCTTCATGACTTTTTGGATTTCAGGATCCTCAATGCATCTTAGATATGGTCCTGCAAGAGATCGTTTATACAACATATTATTCAATATTGTAAATTGAGATACCTTAATTTTGAAAGCCCTGGGGTTTTCTCCTGTAGGAATCTCTCCATGTTGTAAGTATCTCATGAATGGGAGGATCCATGATCCTGAATGAGATTGAGTATCACCACTAGGGATGATTGCAGAATCTTCTCCTATCTCCATAGCTACATGATCCTCGATAGCAGGGGTCAGGATATGGATAATAGGTATCCTTATATCCTCCGGGGTCTTCAAGGATGATCCTAGATTGGCTAATGCATTCTCTTCGCTTGGTACCTGTGTCAAACTAAAGGAAACAAAAGAGAGTGCCAATTCTTTGACTATCTCTAAATATTTGATTAGCTTTTCACCTTTAACAGCCTAGGATCCAATAAAGTGATTAGTGATTAATAATGAGTCTACATGTACCTCAAGATACCTGATCCTTATATGCTTAGCAATTTGCAAACCAGCTATCAAGGCTTCATACTCAGCCTCATTGTTGTTAGTTTGAAATTCACAAGCTATGGAGTGGGGTATTATGTCCCCCTGTGGCGATTTTAGTAGTATTCCAAGTCCTGTTCCTTTTACATTGGAGGCTCCATCAGTGAATAGTATCCAAGGATCCTTGGTTTCTTCAAGCTGTTGGACTTCTAACTCAGCCTCCTTTTGCAAATCACTACTAAAATCTGCCACAAAGTCAGCTAAGGCTTGGGATTTGATGGCAGTCCTTGGTTCATATCTTATATCATAGGCACTCAGCTTCACTGCCCACTTAGCCATCCTTCCTGACATTTCAGGTTTCCTGAGGACATTCTTAATTGGAAAATTAGTTTTAACAATAATGGCGTGAGTTTCAAAATAATGTCTTAATTTAATAGATGCCATAATTAATGCAAGGATAAGTTTTTCTAAATGTGAATACCTGGATTCAGCATCAAGCAAACTCTTACTTACATAATAGACAGGATGTTGTGTACCTTTGTGACCCTTAACAAGGACCGCACTTACTGCCTTTGAGGATACTGCTAGGTATAAGGATAATACATCCCCTTTTTCTGGTTTCATCAAGGCAGGGGCTGAGGATAGGTAATCCTTAAGAGCTTTGAGGGCACTTTTATTCTTCTCAGTCCATTCAAATTTCTTGTTCTTCCTCAGGATGTCATAGAATTCCTTGCACTTTTCTGAGGATTTGGATATGAACCTGTTCAAGGCTGCGATCCTGCCTGTCAATCTTTACACATCCTTAGCATTGGCAGGAGATTTGATATTCACAATAGCCTTGATTTGCTCTGGACTTGCTTCAATGCCCCCCTTTGTCACCATATAGCCAAAGAATTTACCTGCCTTAACACCAAAATGACACTTGGAAGGATTTAGTTTCATATTAAATTTATCAAGGATATTGAATGCTTCCTCCAAGTCTTTAAGGTGATCCTCAGCTTTCTTGGACTTAACCACCATGTCATTTATATAGACTTCCATAGTGTGTCTAATTTGTTCCTTGAACATCATATTGACAAGCCTTTGGTAAGTAGCACATGCATTCCTTAGTCCAAATGGCATAGCAATATAACAATATATACCAGTTGGGGTCATAAAGGCTGTATCCTCTTGATCAGATGGTTCCATCTGAATTTGTTGAAATCCAGATGAAGCATCCATAAAAGTCAACAACTCATTACCCGCGGTAGCATCCACCATGGAGTCAATGTGGGGTAATGGGAAAGGATCCTTGGCACATGCCTTGTTTAAATCAGTAAAATCGACACATACCCTCCACTTTCCATTCTTCTTTTGAACAACAACCACATTAGCTAACCATCTTGGATACTTAACCTCTCTTATCATACCTGCCCGAAGTAGTTTGTCTACCTCTTCCTGGATAATAGCATTCCTCTCGGGTGCAAACTTCCTCCTCTTTTGATGAATTGGCTTGAATGACCTGTCAATGCCAAGTTTATGAGTAATTATGTCTTTAGATATACCTTTCATATCCTCATGTTTCCAGGCAAAGGTAGTTTTCCTTCTTTTAAGGAAGGATATTAGCTCCTGTTCAATGTCGCTAAGGATCCCTGATCCTATGAAGATCTTGGATTCAGGATCATCAGGATCCATGAGGATTTCTTTCAAATCCTGTTCTCTTGCCTCCAAGACTTCTCTTGAAGGATACTTTAATTGCTATTGCTCCCTTGGTCTTGAGGCTGGCTTCATTGATGATGTATAACAATTCTTAGCCTCTTGTTGATCACTCTCAATTTTCACCACTCCCCATGGACTTGGAAGCTTTACACACTGATGATAGGTGGATGGGACTGCCTTCATATCATGTATCCATGGCCTGCCAAGGATAACATTACAACAAGATAAGCAATCTATAACACAAAATTTCTGATAAGAATGGAGTCCTTCAATATAAATAGGGAGTTTGATGTCCCCCAATGTGTTTTTGGTTTCCCCACTGAATCCCACAAGTACTGAGGACCTTGGGACAATATCAGACTCCGGTATATTCATCTTCTTGAGGACATCAAGCTGAATGATGTTCACAGAGCTTCCTCCATCTATAAGGATCCTGCGAACAAAGTGGTTAGAAATAAACAATGTGATTACAAGACCATCATGATGAGGATCCTGGACATCAACACGATCATCCTCATCAAAAGTTATGACTTTATCCTGGGTAACAACGGAGGTCCGGACGGGTCTGTCTCCATTATCCATCTTGGTTTCCTTAGCATGTCTTTTTGCTGCTGAAAAGGAAGTACCACAAATGTCTGATCCACTGGATATGAAGTTTATAACTTGTGCATCTGCTGGAGGAGCAGGAGCCCTTTCTGGGATCCTTTCAGGATCCTGGATCCTTGACTTCTTCCGTCCCAAAAGTTCCTTCAAATGCCCCTTGCTCAACAAGTAACCAATTTCCTTTCTTAGTGCAATACACTCTTCAGTGAGATGCCCGAAATCCTCATGATATGCACACCACTTGGACTTATCCTTTGTAGCAGCTGGTTTATCATTTTTTCTTGGCCACCTAACTTTCTCACCTAGATTCTGCATTGCAAGGATTAGTTCATTGTTATCAACAGAAAAACAGTATTCAGAAATAGGAGGATAATCCTCATCATCCTCTTCTTGTTCCACTGCATGCACGTTCTGGTTATCAGATCTGTTGTAGGACTTTGATTTGTTGTTCCTGAAGTAGGATCCTTGTTTCTCCTGTTTTGAGGATCCTGTCAATCTATCCTGGATCCTTTTGTCATCCTCTAGGCGGATGAACCTAAGGGCCCTGGTTCTTACTTCATCAAGATTTCTACAAGGTGTCATCACAAGATCATCATAGAATAATGAATCCCTAAGCAATCCCATTTTAAAGGCTTCTACAGCCGTAGCAATATCCAAATTAGGAATATCTAAGGATTCTTTACTAAACTTAATGATATAATCTCTAAGTGATTCATTTTGACCTTGTGTTACCCTATATAGATCACTAGTTAATCGTTCAAATTTTCTACTACAAGAGAATTGACTGTTAAACAAATTAACTAGATTAGCAAATGAAGTAATAGAGTAAGGGGGAAGACTTAGCAGCCATTTAAGAGCAGATCCTGTGAGTGTGGATCCAAATCCCTTGCATAGACATGCTTCTTTAACCTCTCAGGAATTGGATTGATCTCCATCCTCTCCCTATACTGAGCTACATGCTCTTCTGGATCTGTTGAACCATCATACAGCTTCATAGATGGTATCTGGAATCTTTTGGGTATCTCAGCATCACATAAGGGTGGTGCAAAACGAGATATCCTATGGCTACCAACTGCAATTTCAGGAATGGGTTTAACCACTCCTGGTACACTAGATATCATATCCTTAAGTTTCTGTAATTCCCTAGCCATAGCCTGGTTGATACCTGTATCCTGCATTGAGCCATGGTTAGTGTTATATGAATTATTAAAAGTGTTACCTCCCGGAGGATTCATGTTTGGAATTGTAGATGTGAATCCATATTGACGGGATTCTGGTATGATCGAAAGACCAGATGAAGCAACGGTCTGCATTGGTATGAAGTCTCCTTGATGAACATCGGTACTCGGAGGTTGCATACTTCTTAAGAATCCCTGATCCTGAAAGGTGTTAGATCCTTGAAGCTGAGATGATCCTTGAACCTGAAAGGATCCTGGAACCAGAGAGGATCCTAGGACATGGGAGGATCCTTGGACCGAGAAGGATCCTTGGACCTGGGAGAATCCTTGGACCTGGGAAGATCCTTGGACCGGGAAGGATCCTAGGACCTGGGAGGATCCTTAGACCTGGGAGGATCCTGGAGCCGTAGAGGATCCTTGAACCTGGGAGGATCCTGGAGCCGTAGAGGATCCTTGAACTGCATGCATTCCCAAATATCCTCCTGACGTGAAGTATCCTTGATGCTGAAAGGAGGATCCCGATGGTTGAGAAGAGGATCCTTGAGGCTGGAAGTGAGAGCCAAATGCCTGACTCATAGTTGCTGTTCCATAACGCCTTCCTGGTAATTCACCCAAGTATTGCACGTCCGGAGCTGCTGAGTGCTAGGAAGTTATGACTGGAGTGTCGAAGTTCAGCGACCTTGGCATCAGAGGAGAGTGATCCTCCACTGATTTCTTCTGTTTCTTGATCTCAGCGATATCCCGGAGGATCCTTTCGTTGGTTTTGTCCTGCTCTTGTGCGTGATTCCTCATCTGCAAAATCAGAGCGTAAAGATAATTAGTCGTAGGATTAGAGGAAACAGAAGAAGTTGGTGGTTTTGTGAAAATGGGGGTTTGTCTCTTCGCGGCATTCTCAGCATTCTTCTGGGATCCAGAAGGTGGTGGAGGCAAAGGTGGAACCCCTTGTGAAGAACTAATTGCCGGCATAGAACTTGATGTATTCTTTGTTGAGGAAGCCATCTGCTTGGTTGTAATGAATCAAAATGACCACAAAAGTATGAATCTTCTTAGGAATGAAGCACCAATTGCCCCACGGTGGGCGCCAAACTGTTTTGGTCAAAAATCAAGCACTGATAATGCAACCAAACTTTCTGTTGTGAGGTATGATGCTTGAATCAATGAACAACACTAAGGATCACTCAAAAATGAAATGAATAAGTGACACAAAGATTTATACGAGGAAAAAGCCCTTGATCAATGAATGATCTCCGGCATAAAAAACCTCGGGTGATGGAAACTACCGATCACCAACTCAGATTAAACAAGAAATGTATTACAACTTCGGATGATAGCGAGCTAATTACAAGGATCACTACAGCGTAATGTGCAAAAAAGTGTGTAATCGCCAAGTGAATTGCCGAGAGCTGGTGAGAGCAGTTGTAAGAGTGTGTGTTAAGCTAAAAATAGCCAAGTGTTTCTATTTAGCTCGCTATCCCATTTAAAATGGAAAATATCTAAGCTAACAAACATTCCGCATTTGGTGCAAGTCCTCCACGACCTCCATAACGTCCATTTCAGCCATGCACGTGCAGAATAAATATGGAATATGCTCCAGGAATATCGCCAAGACCAAGTCCAAGCTCGTACTCCTGCAAAACAACATCGTATTCAAAGTAGACAATCGTTAGTATAAGGATCCTTAAGATGATCCATGATCCGGATCCTGCAACACTTCTGAGGATCACTAATTCAAACAGAAGTGAGGATCACTAAGCCCAACAGTAATTGAGGATCACTGATCATTGGAGAATCCTCCCCTAACACTAGAGATCAGCAACACTGAATCTGGAAGCAGACTTGGAAGATTTACCTGTTTTTGTCAAAAATCAGACTAGGATAATGAAACCAAATCTTCTTTTGTGAGGTATGATGCTTGAATCAATGAACAAATGTATGCACAACTTGTAGATGAAATTAACAAGTGACACAAGGATTTATACGAGGAAAAAGCCCTTGATCAATGTATGATCTCCGGCATAAAAAACCTCGGGTGATGGAAACTACCGGTCACCAACTATAATTAAACAAATGATGATTACAACTAGGGATGATAACAAGCTTGTTACAAGGATCACTAGAGTGTAATGTGTATGTAATCGCCAATTAACTGTTGAGAGCTTGCGAGAGCGTGTGTGTTTGCTAACTTCTTCTAATTCAAGCTTGTTATCCCCTTATAAAAATAGAAATAAACTAGCTAACTAACAATCCGCAAAAGGTGCTAGCTTCCCACGATCTCCATAACGTTCACGAAGGCTATGCACGTGTGGAATTGTAAGGTATATTCCCCTGGAATCTCGGCAAGACCAAGTCCCATTTGAATACTCCTGCAAAACAAGCTCACATACAATGAAGACAACCGTTAGTATTAGGATAACAATGAGGATCCTGGATCCTGATCCTGCAACGTCTTCTGAGGATCCTTAATTCAAACAGAATTGAGGATCCATGATCCTGGCAGTATTTGAGGATCCGTGATCCTTAGGTTTAGAAAATCTATCCCTAACAATTGTCCCCAAAATATGAGGAATAAAATATCACTTAAATGAGTCATATTTTCTAATCTTATCTGCAACGAACTAGCCAACAGAAATATAGCCGTTAGAATCGAACTAGCCGTTACACATCATGCGTCACCGAAGTGACATCCTGCAGAATCATCATTATATATAGGTTGGAGATAAGGATCAATTTGCATTTAAATTCGAGCGATACTTCCCTTTAAATCCTCATTCAAAGATCGATCAGGTATCTCTATTCTCCTTCTCTCTTCATCTTCTTACTCTGTTCTTCTTTTTTAGCACCACCCATGGCAAAGATGGTTCTTCGATCCTCACCAGCCAAGGATCCAAAGAAGGATGATTCCTTGAAAAGCCAAGGGATCATCAAAAATCCCTCATCTGAGCTATGCCGCTTCACTGACCCGGAGATTGATCGGATTTGCCACTGTTTTCTGGCGGATACCGTTTTCAAGCCTTTTGACCCTACTGCCAAAAGTGACTCCATCTCTGACACTTGGGTTGCTTTTCTGGCCACCCCATTCCTGATAGGATTCTCCTATCCTTTCCCTTCCTTAACCCAATCCTTCTTTGCACTCACCGGTATGTGTTATATCCAGGCCATGCCGATGATGTGGAGGGTTCTACATACCTTAGAAAACATCATAGAGCAGGAGGGTATAGAGATAGGAATGTCGGAAATGGCTGAGCTGTATAATCTTGTGAGCCATGGTTCACACCGTTACTTGTTCAAACATAAGCCTGGTGATCCTCATCCAATCCTTAAAACCACAAAGAATGATACCCACTGGAAAAACCGTTTCTTCTTTGTTAGGAGAGATTCCATTCCAGATGAGAAAGATCTCCCCAAAGAGTAGACCATCCATGGTAGGACATAGGATCCTTATAGAAGGATCATAGGATAACCCTGTTTTTGTTGAGGATAACTGATCCTTTTCTGTTTTGCAGCTATCACGGTCTCTCATCTCATTCAGTCACCTGCAACAAAAGAAAGGATCGCTGCCTTTTGGAACCTTGATCCTGCAGTTAGAACATTCCAGGCCAACACAAAGGATTCACAGGAAGTATCCTCTGGTTCAGTCACCATGTCAAGTAAGTATTTATAATTGTGTATGATTAAATAGATATAGATCAAGGATACTTATCTGTTGTTTGCCGTTTGTAGGTGTTGGAAAGTCCTCGAAATCAGCTTCTCGCTTCAGCGTCAGTGATCTTGATACTGTTGCTGCCCGGTCCGGCAAGAAACGAATTGCTACCAGCCCTAGCGTTCCAATTCCTAAGCCTGTCACCTCCAAGGGCAAGGGCGGAAAAAAGAGGAAGACCGCTGACGATCTTGAAGGCCTGCCCCTCATCCGACATCAGTTTGAGGAATACTTCTCTGAGGTAAGGATCCCTGATCCTTAATTCTATCCTGCCCATTTGAGGATAACGGATCCTGAAATGTATCTTTCCTTTTTTGCAGAAATTTGCTGAGATCCAGATGCTCTTTGATGCGTATGTTGAAGAGGCTGAGCAGAAGGAGCTGGACTTTCAGAAGATCTTCCTGGAAAAGGATGAGACCATCTCTACCCTCGAGAAGGAGCTTAACTTGGCAAAAAAGCAGCTGGTCATGGCCCACATAAATGCTGATCATGAGAAGGCTGAAGTGATGGAGGGTGCTAAGCTTTCTGCCGCCATTGCTATGCTCAAAATCAAACTGCAGATGGCCAAGGAAGCTGAGGATCCTGACTTCGACAGGACTGCCTAGGACCAAAAGGCTGGAAGGCCAAGCTAGCTGAGCTGGATGATGAAGAGGAGACTGAAGAGGTCCTGGCTATCGAGGCTGGAAGCAGTGGGCTGAAGGATAAGGCTGGTGATGCAGAGGCTGGAGGTGATGGTGATGCAGCGAAGGTGTGAGCTGCAAAAATGGGCGATGATTGATTTATCTAGACGCGGCCGGAGCCCATTTTTTATGGTTTGGTAGTTTTTTTATTGTTGATGTTTTTCTTGAACAATGGTTGGTCTGTACTTAAACAATAGTAATTAGGTTTAAGGATCACTGATCCTTCAAACAATAGGTAGGATAACAAATGGTGGAGGGATCCTCTGTTTGGGGGATGAAGCCATTGTGATCCTGTCATCTTTTTATTCCTGCACATAGACCTCGTTAACATGGACACCCTTTGCCAATCCAAGTGGACGGGCCACGTTTTGCTGGTAGAAACTTGGGTTGGCAATTTTGACAACCTTTAAAGGGTTTAACTTTTGATAAATAAATAAAACCTTAATCTTTTGGCTATCTCATGTGTTGTTATTTTTGTGAATACTTTACCGTTCAATTGTTATGATACATTTTGTTTGCATTCATAAGTTATGAACAAAAGTTTAGTAGATTATATCAAAAAGTTTAGGATATGATCAAGGATCAAATATCCTATAATCAAAAAATTCAAAAAGTGATGTCACTTAAGGATCATGTATACTGTTGTCAAAGAATAAGGGTCACTTAGATAAATAAAGAATAAAGTTAAGGTGATTAAGGATCATAACTGAGAATCCGAGTTAGGATCCTAAACCTTCAATACTTACAATTAGGATAACCAAAAGACAAACCTTAATAAAATGTAAGGATCAAGGATCCTTAGTTGTTTAACTTAAAAAACCTGAAATGGAACATAACTTGGGACTAAGCCAATATAAGAGAAGAGTTGGCATCTGGGGACAAGCCCAACAATCTGGGGACAAGCCCAATAAACTGGGGACAAGCCCAAAAACCGGGGACAAGCCCAAAGGATCTTGTGTAAACTGGAGTATGGCCCTCACTGGCGACTATCCAAACTTAGTGACATGATAATGCCAAAACCTTAGGAACGGATGTATGGTACGTCTACCATTATACGTAGGATCCTGAATACAACCAGTACAATGAAATTGTCAGCCCCTAAAGCGGGTACTGGTCCCATTGCCTTAAACTGCACCAGGATCATCGTGCGCTACTGGGGACAGGCCCAACAACTGGGGACTAGCCCAAAAGACTGGGGACAAGCCCAAAAACTGGGGACAAGCCCATAAAACTTAGGAGACTTCTGTGGATACTTGATCCTTCGTTAAGGATATATCAATCTTCTGCAAAACTCAGAACTAAATGAAAGAAGGATAAAGGATCCAGGATCCTTTTCCTTGTATATAAGATAATTAAAGAATTAAATAGATTGAAATTAGATCATTACCTTAATGAGAATTATCTATCCTCTAAGGATCCTTCGAGGATATCGGTCATGAATATTGCTAAGGATCCTAGATCCTTATTACATGAAGTATTTCTTCAAGTGGACAGCATTCCAAGCTCTTGGTAGTAAATCACCTTCCATTGTTAGTAATCTATATGCCCCCTTTTCTGCTTCTGTTTCAATAAGGCAGGGACCTTCCCACTTTGGTGCTAACTTGCCCTCAGCAAGATTGGTGGTATTCTGAAATGCTTTCCTCAACACCATATCACCGACTTGAAACTTCCTGATCCTGACATTCTTGTTATAAGCTCCAGCCATCCTTTGTTGATAACTAGCCATTCTTATCCTTGCCAAATCCCTGAGTTCTTCTATGGTATCCAAGTCTTGAACCAAGTTTTCAGCATTTCCTTCAAGATCACAGATGCTTGTTCTTGCAGTAGGAACCACCATCTCTGTAGGGATCACTGATTCTGCCCCAAACACTAAAGAAAATGGAGTCTGGCCAGTAGCATTCTTGGGAGTTGTCCTATCAGCCCATAACACATAAGGTAGTTCTTCTGCCCATTTTCCTTTCTTGGATCCAAGCTTCTTCTTCAAGTTGTTGATGATGATCTTGTTGGATGATTCTGCCTGACCATTGGCTTGTGGGTGGACTGGTGTTGATGTTATCATCTTAATCCCCTAGCTGTCACAAAAGTTAGTAGTTCTACTCCCAATAAATTGGGATCCATTATCACAAACAATTTCAAAAGGGATACCAAATCTTGTAATAATGTTTCTTTTAATAAAGGATATCACTTCTCTTTCTCTGACTTGAGCAAAAGCTTCAGCTTCTATCCACTTGGAGAAGTAATTAGTCATAGCAAGCATGAACACTTTTCCACCAGGTGCCTTGGGAAGTTTGCCAACGATATCCATTCCCCATCTCATGAATGGCCAAGAAGAGGATATAGGATGCAGGAGTTCTGCTGGTTGGTGAAGGATATTACTATGTCTCTGACAAGGATCACATTTCTGGGCATAATCCACAGCATCCTTCTTCATTGTAGGCCAATAGTATCCTGTCCTCAGGATCCTTGAGAACAATGCCCTGCCCCCAGTGTGGTTTCCACAATCTCCTTCATGAAAATCCTTTAGGACTTCTTGAATTTCAGGATTGTCTATGCACCTTAGATATGGACCTGCAAGGGATCGTTTATATAACATGTTATTTAATATTGTAAATTGAGATACCTTGATTTTGAAAGCCCTGGGGTTTTCTCTTGTAGGAATCTCTCCATGTTGTATATATCTCATGATTGGAAGGATCCATGATCCTGAATGAGACTGTGCACCATCACTAGGAACCATTGCAGAATCTTGTTCTATCTCCATAGTTATGTGATCCTCAATAGCAGGAGCCAAAATATGGATGATAGGGATCTTGATATCCTCTGGAATTTTCAATGATGATCCAAGATTGGCCAATGCATCAGTTTCTGCATTCTCTTCCCTAGGTACCTGTGTCAAACTAAAAGAAACAAAAGAGGGTGCCAATTCCTTGACTATCTCTAGGTATTTGATTAGTCGTTCACCTTTAACAGCATAAGATCCATTAAAGTGGTTTGTAATTAGCAATGAATCTACATGTACCTCAAGATACCTGATCCTCATATGCTTGGCAATTTGCAAACCAGCTATCAAAGCCTCATATTCAGCCTCATTATTAGTAGTTTGAAACTCACAAGCTATTGAGTGGGGTATTATGTCCCCCTGTGGCGATTTTAGTAGTATTCCGAGTCCTGTTCCTTTGACATTAGAGGCTCCATCAGTGAAGAGTACCCAAGGATCCTTAGTCTCTTCAAGCTGCTAAACTTCTAACTCAGCTTCTTTTTGTAAGTCACCACTAAAATCTGCCACAAAGTCAGCTAAGGCTTGGGATTTAATGGCAGTCCTTGGTTCATATCTTATATCATAAGCACTAAGCTTCACTGCCTATTTAGCCTTCCTCCCTGACATTTCAGGCTTCCTGAGAACATTCTTAATTGGAAAGTTAGTCTTAACAATAATGGCATGAGTTTCAAAATAATGTCTTAGTTTAGTGGATGCCATAATCAAAGCAAGGATAAGTTTTTCTAAATGCGAATACCTGGATTCAGCATCAAGCAAACTCTTACTTACATAATAAACAGGATTTTGTGTACCTTCGTGATCCTTAACAAGGACTGCACTTACTGCCTTAGAGGATACCGCTAGATATAAGGATAATATATCCCCTTTTTCTGGTTTCAACAAGGCAGGAGCTGAGGATAGGTAATCCTTAAGGGCTTTGAGAGCGTTTTCATGCTTTTCAGTCCCCTCAAATTTCTTGTTCTTTCTCAAAATGTCATAGAATTCCTTGCACTTTTCTGATGACTTTGATATGAACCTATTCAAGGCTGCGATCCTCCCTGTCAACCTTTGCACGTCCTTGGCATTGGCATGAGATTTGATATTCATAATTGCCTTAATTTGTTCTGGACTTGCTTCTATACCTCTTTTTGTTACCATGTAACCTAGGAATTTGCCTGCTTTAACAACAAAGTGACACTTTGAAGGATTCAACTTCATATTGAATTTGTCAAGGATATTGAATGCTTCTTCTAGGTCTCTAAGGTGATCCTCAGCTCTCTTGGACTTAACCACCATGTCATCTATATAGACTTCCATAGTGTGTACTATTTGTTCCTTAAACATCATATTGACTAGCCTTTGATAAGTAACACATGCATTCCTTAGTCCAAATGGCATAGCAATATAACAATAGATACCAGTTGGGGTCATAAAGGCTGTATCCTCTTGGTCAGATGGTTCCATTTGAATTTGTTGAAATCCAGATGAAGCATCCATAAAAGTCAACAACTCATGACCCGTGGTAGCATCCACCATGGAGTCAATGTGGGGTAATGGGAAAGGATCCTTGGGACATGCCTTGTTTAAATCAGTAAAATCGACACATACCCTCCACTTTCCATTTTTCTTTTGAACAACAACCACATTGGCTAACCACCTTGGATACTTGACCTCTCTTATCATACCTGCCCGGAGTAGTTTATCTACCTCCTCCTGGATAATAGCATTCATCTTAGGTGCAAACTTCCTCCTCTTCTGATGTATGGGTTTGAATGACCTGTCAATGCCAAGTTTATGAGTAATTATATCTTTAGAGATACCTGTCATGTCTTCATGCTTCCAGGCAAAGGTAGTTTTCCTCCTCTTAAGGAAGGATACCAAATCCTGTTCAATGTTGCTGAGGATCCCTGATCCTTTGAATATTTTGGATTCAGGATCATGAGGATCCATAAGGATATCTTTCACATCCTGTTCTCTTGCCTCCAAGACGTCTCTTGGAGGATACTTTAGTTGCTATTGCTCCCTTGGTCTTGAGGATGGCTTCATTGATGAAGTATAGCAATTCTTTGCTTCTTGTTTGTCACTCTCAATCTTTATCACCCCCCATGGACTAGGAAGCTTCACACATTGATGATATGTAGATGCAACTGCCTTCATGTCATGTATCCATGGCCTGCCAAGGATAACATTGCAACAGGATAAGCAATCTATAACACAAATTTTTTTATAAGAATGAAGTCCTTCAATGTAGATGGGAAGTTTAATGTACCCCAATGTATTCTTGGTTTCTCCACTGAATCCCACAAGAACTGAGGATCTTGGGACAATATCTGATTCAGGGATGTTCATTTTCTTGAGGACATCAAGCTGAATGATGTTTACTGAGCTTCCTCCATCTATCAAGATCCTGCGAACAAAATGGTTAGATATAAATAAGGTAATAACAAGACCATCATGATGAGGATCCTGGACATCAACACGATCATCCTCATCAAAAGTTATAACTTTTTCCTGTGTAACAGTAGAGGTTCGGATGGGTCTATCCCCATTATCCATCTTGGTTTCCTTGGCATGTCTCTTGGCTGATGAAAAGGAAGTACCACAAATGTCTGATCCACCGGATATGAAGTTTATAACTTATGCATCTGCCGGAGGAGTGGGAGCTCTCTCTGGAACCTTTTCAGGATCATGGATCCTTGACTTATTTCTTCCCAAAAGCTCCTTCAAATGCCCCTTGCTTAACAAGTAACCAATCTCTTTTCTCAGTGCAATACATTCTTCAGTGAGATGCCCGAAATCCTCATAATATGCACACCATTTGGATTTGTCTTTTGTTGCAGCTGGCTTATCACTTTTTCTGGGCCATCTTGCTTTGTCACCTAGGTTCTGCATTGCAAGGATTAGTTCATTGTTATCAACAGAAAAACAATATTCAGAAATGGGAGGATAATCCTCATCATCCTCTTCCTGTTCTACTGTATGCATGTTCTGGTTGTCAGACTTGTTATAAGATTTGGACTTGTTGTTCCTAAAGTAGGATCCTTGTTTCTCCTGCTTCGAGGATCCTGCCAGTCTTTCTTGGATCCTTTTATCCTCCTCTAGTCGGGTGAATCTAAGGGCCCTGGTTCTTACTTCATCAAGATTCCTGCAAGGGGTCATGACAAGATCATCATAGAACAATGAATCCCTAAGCAAAACCATTTTAAAGGCTTCCACAACCGTAGCTATATCCAAATTTGGAATATCTAAGGATTCTTTACTGAACTTAGTGATATAATCTCTAAGTGATTCATTTTGACCTTGTGTTACCCTATATAGGTCACTAGTTAAACGTTCAAATTTTCTATTACATGAGAATTGACTGTTAAACAGGTTAACTAGATTAGCAAATGAAGTAATAGAGTAAGGGGGAAGACTTAGCAGCCATTTAAGAGCTGATCCCGTTAATGTGGATCCGAAACCCTTGCACAAACATGCTTCTTTTAACCTCTCCGGGATAGGATTGATCTCCATCCTTTCTCTATATTGAGCTACATGTTCTTCTGGATCCGTCGAGCCATCATATAGCTTCATGGTTGGTATTTGAAACCTCTTTGGAATTTATGCATCACAAATGGGTGGTGCAAAGCGAGATATCCTGTGGCTTCCATCTGCAATTTCAGGAATGGGCTTAACCACTCCTGGAACGCTGGATATCATATCCTTCAGTTTCTGTAATTCCCTAGTCATAGCTTGATTGATACCTGTATCCTGCACAAAGCCATGGTTAGTGTTATAAGAATTATTCAAAGTGTTACCTCCCGGAGGATTCAAGTTTGGAATTCCAGATGTGAATCCATATTGACGAGATTCTGGTATGACTGAAGGACCAGAAGAAGCAATGGTCTGCATTGGAACGAAGTCTCCTTGATGAACATCTGTACTTCCGGGTTGCACATTCCTTAAGAATCTTTGATCCTGAAAGATGTTGGATCTTTGATGTGCTGTGACTGGGGGTCTTGGAGGATAATCCATGGATCCGTAAACCTGAGATGAGGATCCTTGAACCTAAAAGGAGGATCCTTGAACCTGAGAGGATCCTTGAACTGTGTACATCCCCATATATCCTCCTAAGCTAACGAAGGATCCCTGATGCTGGAAAGAGGATCCAGAATGCTGAAAAGAGGATCCTAAAGCCTGACTCATAGTTGTTGATCCATAACACCTTCCCAATGGTCCACTCTGGTGCTGGATGTCCGGAGCTGCAGATTGCAGGGCGGTTATAGCTGGAGTGTCGAAATCCAGTGATCTAGGCACCAATGGAGAGTGATCCTCTGCTGATCTCTTCAATTTCTTGATGTCATCAATCTCTCGAAGGATCCTGTCATTGGTTTTGTCTTGTTGCTGCATGTAATCCCTCATCTGCAAAATCAAAGAATAAAGATAATTGTTAGAAGGGCTAGAAGAAACAGCAGATGTTGGTGGTTTTGGGAAAATGGGGCTTGGTCTCTTTGCAGCATTTTCAGCATTCTTTTGGGATCCAAAAGGTGGTGGAGGCAAAGGTGGAACGCCCTGTGAAGAAGTGACTACCGACATAGATCTTGAAGTGTTCTTTGCTGAAGAAGCCATATGGTTGAAGATAATGAACTGAAATGAACACAATGAACAAAATTTTTCAAAAATGAAGCACCAATTGCCCCACGGTGGACGCCAAACTGTTTTGGTCAAAAATCAGACTAGGATAATGCAACCAAATCTTCTTTTGTGAGGTATGATGCTTGAATCAATGAACAAATGTATAAACAACTTGTAGATGAAATTAACAAGTGACACAAGGATTTATACGAGGAAAAAGCCCTTGATCAATGTATGATCTCCGGCATAAAAAACCTCGGGTGATGGAAACTACCGATCACCAACTATAATGTGTATGAAATCGCCAATGAACTGTTGAGAGCTTGCGAGAGCGTGTGTGTTTGCTAACTTCTTCTAATTCAAGCTTGTTATCCCCTTATAAAAATAGAAATAAACAAGCTAACTAACAATCCGCAAAAGGTGCTAGCTTCCCACGATCTCCATAACATTCACGAAGGCTATGCACATGTGGAATTGTAAGGTATATTCCCCTGGAATCTCGGCAAGACCAAGTCCCATTTGAATACTCCTGCAAAACAAGCTCACATATAATGAAGACAACCGTTAGTGTTAGGATAACAATGAGGATCTTGGATCCTGATCCTGCAACGTCTTCTGAGGATCCTTAATTCAAACAGAATTGAGGATCCGTGATCCTGGCAGTATTAGAGGATCCGTGATCCTTAGGTTTAGAAAATCTATCCCTAACATTATCGGTACCTACAAGCACAACACACAGATAAGTATTCATATCCTTATTTTATTAAGTATTTATATATGCACAAATATGGATACTTACTTGACATGGTGTAGGAAGTGGATGAAATTTCTTCTGGATCCTTTGACTTTGGAGGAAATGTTCTAATGGCAGGATCAAGCTTCCAGAAAGCTTCAACTCTCTCTTTGGTGACAGGTGATTCTTGAATATGCGACAGAGTGATAAATGCATAGACAAAAGGAAGGATCAGTTATCCTCAACAGAAAAGAAGGATTTTTACCATTGTCCTAATCTAAGGATCCTATATCCTACCATCTGTGTTCCACTTTTTGGGAAGATGACTTCCGTTTGGAATAGAATCCCTCCTCACAAAGAAGAATTGATTCCTCCAGTTGGTGTCATTCTTGGTGGTTTTCAAGACCGGGTAAGGCTGCTGAGGTTTGAATTTGAAGAGGTATCGGTAGGAACCATGGCTTACAAGGTTATATAGTTGGCTCAACTTAGACATCCCTATGTCTATACCTTCCTGTTCTACGATGTGCTATAGAGTGTATAGGACCCTCCATACCATCGGCATAGCTTGGATGTAGCATAGGCCGGTAAGTGTGAAGAATCCCTGTGTGAGAACAGGGAAAGGATAAGTGAACCCTATCTGAAAAGGGGCTGCATGGAAGGTGCTCCATGTGTCCGAGACACAGTTGCTTTTGGTTGAAGAATCAAAAGGGCGGAATATGGTACCATCAGGAAAACAGGGACGAAGCTGATCAACTTCAGGATCAGTGAATCGGCAAAGCTCCATTGAAGGGTTTTTGGTGAGACCCTCACTCTTCAGTGGGCTGTTGTGGTCAGGATTCTTGGCAGGGGAAGAACGGATACTCATCTTCGCCATGGATTTTTGAAGAACAGAGGATCAGAAAGAAGAAGATAATAGAGAAGATAGAAGGAATTACCCGATGAGATCTTCTAATGAGGATTTAAAGGGGAGGATCTCGAATATAAATGCAAATTTCATTCCTTATCTCTAACCTATTTATAATGACTATTGTTGCAGGAGATGACTACCGCTGACATCATCGCTGTAACAGCTATATCCACTTGCAACGGCTAGTCCGAAATATGTTGAAATATGACTATCTAATCGGATATCAACTAGTCATGTTTGGGGGCAATTGTTAGGGATAGAATTTTGTAGCATGTGGATCACAGATCCTCAAGTGTAGCCTGGATCATGGATCCTCAGTTTAGTATGGATCGAGGATCCTCAGGAGATGGCTCAGGAAGGTTAAGGATCCAGGATCCTCATTATTATTCAAAACTAACCATTGTTTCCATTGTTTTTAAACTTGTTTTGCAGGTGTATTCGAATGAGACTTGGTCATACCGAGATTCCAGGGGAATATTCTTGACATTTTTGCACGTGCAATGACTCCATGATCGTTGTGGTGATCGTGGGGAAGCATGCACCTATTTCGAATAGTTTGTTACTTAGATAATTTCTAATTTTAAAGGGGATAACAAGATTTATTTAGCATTATTAGTTACACACATTCACAACACTCGAAGTCTTTGCAAACTCTTGGTGATTACACGCTTACTCTCTAGCAATCATTGTATCAAGCTTGTTATCATCTGAAGTTGTAAACTTTGTTTGTTTAATATAGTTGGTGATCGGTAGTTTCCATCACCCGAGGTTTTTTATGCCGGGGATCATTCATTGATCAATGGCTTTTCCTCGTATAAATCCTTGTGTTCATCATTCATTTCATTCATTTGTTGTTCATACATTTGTTCAAATAACCAAGCATCTAACCTCACAAAAATCAGATTTGGTTACATTATCCTTGTGTGATTTTTGACCAAAACATCCTCCATCTATGCTCATTTAAACGTTTATTAATAAGGGTGTGTGACCCTGTTTTATTATCGTTTGAGTGTAATGTTTTTTTTTAAATTGTTGTCTCGAAAACTTTATTCACTAACATATGTTCCAAGTTTGAATCTTTTTTTCACCACCACCATCATTGTGGAGGAATGACCCGGCTCGGTCATTCCGGGTCGGTCACACCCATAATAAATATAATAAAAATATAATAAATATTCCGGAGATATTCCTATAAAAATAAAGTATCTGCTAAATCTCCTAAATATGGGTTTGATCCCCATATAACTAACTTTCCTAGAAAAGGGGAAACCCCAAAACCACCAAAATGTATAAATAGGGAGCAGACTTCACGATAAGATTCATTCACTCATATTATCTCTCTCTCATACACTTTATTCTCCCACAAATACTTATTATCACGCTGTTGGTGCACTGAATGTCTGATGACTACGTCTTAGTTGAGTCTTAGGTCTAGATAGTTTGAATTAGAGTTAGAAAACAAGTTTAGAGGTTTAAACATGTAATTTCGCTCCAAATGACACAAGTGTCATTAGAAGCGAAATCAGGAAATTATGTAATCTGTAATTCCGCTCCCAAGAGTCTTCAAGGTGATTTCGCTCCTAGATGTAGATAGGTGATTTCGCTCCTAGTGCTAGTTGGTGATTCCGCTCATGATGATCATGTCGTTTGGAGCGAAATCAGGAGTCTTATAAATAGGGGTTCGGCTGATCTCATTTGAAACAGTTGGAGCGGAATTAGGTCTTGTGTACGGTGTCGAAACTCTGTCAAAATTACATCAGAAACACGTGTAACAGATAGTAATCAGTAATAGAAAGAAAGATTAAGAGGAAACGAGTTGTTATGACTTTGCATACTTTGATTCTGCCTCTGTATTCAAAGATGAACTGCTTTACTGACATTTAGGGTCACACACACGGTCCAACAAGTGGTATCAGAGCTCAGGACGAGGAGTTCATACCATAACAGCTTGATTCTACCGGATTTTCTTATTTCTACTCACTTCTTCTCTTACTTTTCTGAACTGAACTAGTTTCAACAGTCGGAATGGTCTGATTTTCGGATATATTGTGTAAAACATAGTTTTAACAAAGCCTACAAAGAATCAGATTAAAACTTGATTTAAAACTGGTAAAAATGACCTAATAATCTGATTTCGCTCGTAAAGTTCTTCGCTGATTTCGCCTTAAAAGTTAATTCCGCTCGAAATTTAGTTGTTGATTTCGCTCGTAATCAGATAAAGTCTGATTCCGCTCGAAAACTACTTTCTGATTTCGCTCGAAATCAAATAGTCCTTATTTCGCTCGAGAGGCAGTTCTGATTCCGCTCGAAATCATAAAACTTTCTGATTTCGCTCGAACCTGGTTTGTTGATTTCGCTCATAAACTGATTTCGCTCGAAATCAGACTATATCTGATTTAGCTTGAATAGTGTTTCTGGTGATTTCGTTCGAAAGCTGATTCTGCTTGAGTTAGCTGTGTTTCAAAAATTTCGAAAATTTTCTAAGTGTTTTGCTGATTTTTCAGGTACGTGCAAGATGGATGATTTCAATCTGTTTTATGATGTATTTGCATTTGCTGGAAATTCTGGAGATGATGCTTCTCCTAGTAACACCAATGAGAACACGCCAAACACAAAGAAAAAGTTATCGGATGCCTTGGAGGTTGAAAGTGCTTTCGGAACTTATAACAAACCCCCGAAGTTGATGGCTATCGAAGAATATAGTCGGTGGGCCAAGAAGTTTGAAGATTGGTTGAGAGCCTTTGCTTTTCCTAGCTGGAAGAGTCTAAAAAATGGGTACGATGATGGAGGCAAAAGTGGCAAAAGCTTAACTACACCTGAGGAAATAGAATCGTCAGAGAAGATATAATATCTTTGATCGAATACTCAAGTGCTACAGATCTCTGGAAAAAATTGAAAGATAAATGTTTGGGAAGTGCAGAAATAGTGAAAAACAAAAAGAAACTACTTAGAAAAGAATTTGATTTATTTGGTTGCTTGAAAAATGAATCAGTTTGTAAAATGATTGAGAGGTTTGGGCATCTAAAACTGGAGCTGGCAAGACACGAAATTTCTTACTCTCAAGAAGAACTAGTCGACAAGTTGTTTGACTCGCTACCAGATGAGATGGATTGGGAGTATTATGCCCTGATGCTAAAGAATACTATCAAGCCGCCAGAAGAGTTGACAGTAGATTTGCTGATTGAGAGATTAGAAATTCATGAGTTGGAGTTAAAGAAGACACACAAAGTCAATCACTCATCATACCAGCAGAACTTGGATTTGTATTATCCAAAGAGCATGATGCCAAAGAATACATCTCCCAAGACTGCGTTTTCTGCTGAGAATGTCTCTACAACGAGCAAAGAAAGTCAAAGCAGTGGATATCACAGTGGGTCTTCATCAAATTCAAATCAGTCAGATGCAAAGAATTTATTTCAATGCAACATTGTTGTAGACTTAAAGAATGCTTAGAACTTCAGCGAGGAGTCAGCCAAACAACAGATGGTTTTTCTAGCATCGGTACTGGAATCGTATGAAAGCCTTGTAGCAGGGAAGATTGGCAACACCAACCTAACAAAAGAAGATTATAATCAGATTGATCCTGAGGAGATGGAACTGATTGACATAAGGTGGTGTATGGCCAGTGCAGTTCGTCGAGCACAGCGTTTCATGGAGATAACCGGGAGGAAGTTAATTGGTGGACCATCTACCAAGTTGGGCTTTGACAAGTCTAAGGTGACGTGCTTCAAGTGCAAACAGAAAGGTCACTTTAAGCGTGAATGCAGAAATGCGTATGCTGATGAATCTGAAAACCCGTTCAGAGAAGATTACTACAAGAAGGCGATATATCATCAGAACAAATCAGAGCCGCCAAGAATGAAACAGATTGAAGATAACAAAGAAAAATCTAGAGCTCTTGCGGTGATTCACGACGATGAAGGTTTCGACTGGAGTGAGTTGTTACCTGAGGATGATGCGGTTGGATATGCATTCATGGCAAACTCTGAACCTAAACCTTGGAAAGATAGCAGAACTGAAGAACAAAAGTATAAACACAGAAAGATGTTAGCCACGAACAAATTGATTAGATTATCTGGTATTTTTTCTGAGGCAAAAAGATGGGATCCAGACAGAGAATGTTATCTTGACCCCTATGGAAACATTGCTATTGATCATAACACTCTTGATATAGAAACCATAATCAAATAGTATAAAGTTGAAGATGATTACTGGCAGAAGAAATGGTGGGGAAGCGAAGAAGAAGAAGAAGAGAAAGAGAAGAAGGAAAAAGAAGAGAAAGAGGAGTCAAAGAAGATTGACACCGGGATCATTGACACGACGCAGGAGTTGAATGCTGAAAACATGGAAAAGATGGCTGACAAGGTGCTGGCAGCTAAGGCACTTGAGGTAGATTCTAAATCTGTCTTTGAGTCTAAAAGCCAAGTCAGTTCAAATGGTTCAACGACTGAGTCAGGTAAGAAGGTCAGTGGTGATGTTGACTGCAAGAATTGCATCAAAGAATGCAAGGTTTGTAGTACAAACACTTATCTCAAAGGTAAGAAGATTGAGGATCTGACTTCTAAAGTCAGAAGTGTTGAGGATCAAATTCTTGATCGTGATAAAATGGTGAAAGCTTCAACTGAACGATTAAAAGAATTAACCAACAAAATTGAAACTGGTAAAATTGATCAGGAAAAGGTTAGGAAAGAAAATGAAAGGTTAGTTCTTGAAAATCGTCAGATTACTGAAAATTTTGAGAAGCTTAAAAGCACGGTTAAAGATAATGATGATAGAAACGGTAAAACATACAAAGAAAATTGCCAATTGCAATGTATTTTGAGAATCAAAGAAGAATTAATCAACAAACAACTGGATGAGATTGCTAAGTTGAAACTTCAGTTTGAAGAAGCTAAGATTGAAAATGACCCAATCCAGTTGAAGCTTAAGCGTTACAACTCCGCAAGCTTTGTGTTGCAACACATTATTCCCAAACCCATCGGGAAAGACAAAGCAGGCGAAGATGTATACTGTGATGGAACAGGGGTGGGGTTTCATCAAGTTCCACCACCAGTTCTAGACAATTATTCGAAAAAGCAATATGGGTTGGTTAATCTCAAGGAAGAAAATGAAGTGAAACTTCCTGATTCAATTGATGTTACATTTTCTTCATCATCATCTGATGATAGTGTTCAAACTGAGATTGTTAAAAGCACAGCTGAAAGTGTTTTGAATAGTGATTCAGCTGAAGATGATGAATGTTTTCTGGACAAGTACATTCAGAAACCAAAATCCAAAAACAACTTAGGTAATGAACCGGGTCTTGTGATGTACAAGATGGCTGGATCTGATAAGTTGTATTCGGATTCTGAGTTTCCTCTGGAGAATGTAAATGTTTCAAAATTGACAAATGTGTTTAAAATGGTTGAAATCGATTTGTCTGATGTAAAAAGTTTAAAACAAACAAAAAGGCAAATGAATTTTGAGAAAGATAAAGCTTATTACAAGAAACCTGTTGTTCCACCGCGTTTTTATAACAACAATCGAAATAATTGGTCGGGTGGTTATCAGGGTGGTAAGAACTATCAAAGAAAGAATTTTCAGAACAAGAAGTTTGCTGAGAAGAAAGTGTTTGTGAACGGCTCAAGTTCACTTTCTGATGAAGAAAATGAAATTTTTTTCAAAATCAAATGAAGATTTCTTTCAGAAGAGGGCCTCACAACATCAGTCTGAAGGCACAAGTCGAGTAGTTGATACTCGTACATGTTTTAGATGCAACAAAGTTGGTCACATTGCAAGAAATTGCACCAACTTCAAGTCTAAGACTGAGGTTGTTGAGAGTCAAAAGAAGAAGGTTGATGCGAAAGGCAAAGCTCCAATGGTTGTTGAGAAAATTTTGAAAAATGATAAATCAAAAGTCAAAATTGAACCTGTTAAGAATGTGGTAACTAAAAATGACAAATTCTACAAACGGGTTGCATCATCTCAACAAACATGGAAGCCAAAAGTTGTTGATAAACCAAAGGTTTCAGTGTCGGAAAAACAATCATCTTCTACCATTCCGGTAAAGATGGATGTTCCTTTGGATTATTATGAGCAATTTGAGAAACAATCTTCTACTCCACCAGAGAAGAAGAATGTTCAAAAGAAAAATCAACCAACCGGTCAACTTAAGATAGATGAGTTTTTCTTATACAAAAAGGTTGAGGTTGAATCTGAGGAAAGTTTGAAAATGAATGATAAAAATTTTCCGCCACTTTACACTACTAAAACTCACATTAAAGTCCAGTTACCTGAGTCAAAAGAGACTTGGGTGGCATCAAAATCTCACTAAAGATTTTGGACTTGCCGTAGCTTCCTAGTTGGTAATGGTGAATCTTTATTGAATTGTTTGTGATATGTGCAGGATCTTCCGAGAGCTATTTCAAGATGGATTATGGATAGTGGAGCATCTCGACATATGACAAGAAAGACTGCATTGTTGTATGATGTTAGAAATATCAATGGTGGTTATGTGGGATTCGCTGGAAATCAAGGTGGTAGAATTGTTGGTGAGGGAACGTTATCCAATGGGATTGTTACGTTTGAGAGAGTTAACTACATTGCTGAGTTGGAGAATAATCTGCTGAGTATCTCACAGATTTGTGACAGGATGTATACCACTCACTTCACAGACAAAGAATGTTTGATCTTGAAACTAGGATTTGTTATCCCTGAAGAATGGATTATCATGAGGGCACCTAGAGTGAATGATTTATATGTGTTGGACATGAGTGTAGCAACTACAACAACAGGTCAGGCACATTGTTTTGTGTCTAGAGCAACAGAGAAAGAATCGAAGTTGTGGCACCGGAAGATGGGGCATATACATCTTAGAAAAATGAATCACTTGGTGCACAATGATTTAGTTCTGGGAGTTAATATCAAAGGTTTTCATCTGGAAGGGGAGTGCATTAGTTGCATTAAAGGCAAAACAGAAGAAAAAGTCACACCCTAAAAAGCAAGTCAATTCAGTTTCCAGACCATTAGAGAGACTACATATGGATTTGTTTGGTCCAGTAAACGTCAAAAGTATTACAGGGGATCTCTATTGTCTTGTGGTTACTGATGATTATTCCAGATTTTCGTGGGTATCATTCTTGAAGTCGAAAGATGAAACGTTTGACAGTTTGATGGCGTTGTTCAGAAAAATTGAAAATCTATATCAAAGGCGTATCAGAAGAATTAGAAGTGATAATGGTACTGAATTCAAGAACAACAAGATGGAAGAATATTGTGATGAAAGAGGAATATTGCATGAGTTTAGTGCTCCGTACACTCCGCAGCAGAATGGAGTCGCAGAACGCAAAAACAGGACGCTAATCGAAACGGCCAGAACAATGCTTGTTGATTCAAAGCTACAGATAAATTTTTGGGCAGAACCAGTTTCCGCCGCATGCTATACGCTCAACAGAGTTCTCACTGTCAAGAAATTCAACAAAACATGCTTTGAGTTGATCAATAACCACAAACCGAATCTGAAGTATCTTGAATCGTTCGGGTCACCCTGTACTGTTCTAGAACCTTTTGGAAAATTTGGTCTGAAGAGTATTGAAGGGATATTCATAGGTTATGCAAGTCCATTACGACGAGTCTTTGTTCCAAGTCTGAAGCGGATTATTGAAGCTCCAAATGTTGAGTGTTAGGGGTATACTATGCCGTCTCAGAACCCCGGCGACTCATGGCGTTTTAATTACGACAAATTGTGGGATTCGTTTGACATGATGGAAGAACAAGAAGAAGAAGAAGAAGAAGATTTCTTTGACGAGTTGGATATTTTGCGACAGTATGAAGAATCGCAGGAAAGGTTCCCAGCTGAGTATTCAAGAAGACCACGACAAGCTTTAAATGATGATGAAGCAGGTCCAAGCAATGCTGGTGAACATGATGATGTCCAACAAAATGAAGTTGCTCAAGATAATCAGACGACACAGAATGATAATCAAGAATCTGAGAACATGCCAGTATTTGATCGTGGTGATTCAGATTCTGAGGGGGAGCAAATTCAGATTTCAAGTCAAACAAACCCAGTCAGTGAACAAGGTGCAAATCAGAATGTTACTAATCTGGAAGGTGATGTAGATGTTTCAGGCGAAGTAATGCCACGAACTCTTTCATATCATCCAGAGGAATTGATCATTGGAGAATTGCAGACAGGCGTTCGCACTCGAAGACAGATTGATAAAGGGCTTACATGTTTTTATACAAAAGTTGCTTCTTTGCAAACTGAATTCTCATTGAGTTGTTTTATTTCGCAGGTTGAACCAAGAACTTACAAAGAGGCGCTTGCAAAAGATTCTTGGGTCAATGCAATGCAGGAGGAATTGAGTCAATTCAAGAAATTAGGAGTGTGGAAGTTAGTGGATTTGCCTGATGGTCAGAGGAAGATAAACACCAAGTGGGTGTTCAAGTGTAAGAGAGATGATAGAGGAGTTGTGGTTCGTAACAAAGCTCGACTCGTAGTCCAGGGTTTCTGTCAGCAGGAGGGTATAGATTTCACTGAAGTATATGCTCCAGTTGCTCGACTAGAAGCGATCAGAATCTTTCTAGCATTTGCGTCTTGGAAAAACTTCAAAGTTTACCCGTTAGATGTTAAATTGGCTTTTCTCTATGGGAAGGTAAAAGAGGAGGTTTATGTCGGTCAGCCACAGGGCTTTACCGATCCACACCACAAAGACAAGGTCTACTTGCTAGACAAAGCACTGTATGGTTTACACCAGGCCCCGAGAGCTTGGTATGAGACATTGTCTCAACACCTACTAGCCAACAGTTTCATTCGTGGAAAAGTGGATGCCACTCTCTTCACCAAAGAGGTCGACGGACATCTTCTGATAGTTCAAATATATGTGGACGACATAATATTTGGGTCAACAAATGAGGATCTATTCAAAGATTTTGAAAGAGTAATGAAGCAAAAATTCGAAATGTCATCAATGGGTGAGATGAAATTCTTTTTGGGATTGCAGGTTGATCAACTACCCAAAGGAATTTTCATACATCAAACGAAGTAGGTTCATGATATCTTGGAGAAATTTGGGATGTCAGGTTCTACTCCAGCAGCCACCCCATTAGCAACGAATCATGGGATAAATCCTGATCTCACCGGAGAGAAGGTAGATGAAACGATGTATCGTTCCATGATCGGATCGCTGATGTATTTGACAGCTTCAAGACCCGATATCATGTACCCAACCTGCCTCGCAGCAAGATTTCAATCTAACCCGAGAGCATCGCATATGGTGATAGTCAAAAGGATATTACGCTACCTGAAAGGAACTCCATCTTTGGGGTTGTGGTATCCAAGAGAAGGCGATTTCACGCTCGAAGGGTATTCCGATTCCGATTTCGGATGCTGCAAAGTTAATGCTAAATCAACAACAGCAGGGTGCCAGTTTTTCGGATCACGATTGGTTACCTGGCAATGCAAAAAGCAAACCTCTGTGGCTTTATCCACATGTGAAGCGGAGTATGTATCTGCTAGCCGTTGCTGCTCTCAGATCTTGTGGATCCAGCAACAAATGCGCGACTATGGTTTGCAATTTCTAAACACCCCTATCTTTGTTGATAATGAGGCAGCTATTAACATTACTAAAAATCTTGTTCATCATGCTAAAACCAAACACATTGATATTCGTCATCACTTCATTCGCGACTGTTTCGAGAAGAAGTTGATACGAATTGAGAAAATCCACACTGACGATCAAAAAGCTGATTTACATACCAAAGCATTTGATAGAACACGTTTTCAATATTTGCTAAAATTGAACGGTATGAAGCTTTTATCGGTGTTGGATGAGATCATTGGCGTTGATGAAGGAGACATTGTAGATGATGTTGAGAAGCAATCTGCAATGGTTTGTCGATTTTTTACATGTTTTGGTATTTAGGGGAAGGTATAGGGTAATATTTCAGAAAATACAAAAACAATAAAAATGACAAAAATACAAAAACATGAGATATTTTCAAAATCCAAAAACAATAGAAAATCAGAAAAGAGCTTGTGTAAAAAGGGAAAATGATAGTACATCGGCTTGACAGTTACGGTATGCTAAAGAAATGGAATGTTTAAATGCGTTAAACAGTCTCGCTGATGATGTGCCGATAGGTTTTTGCACATTTAGTAGGTTTGTTCGGGATATAAACTTAAATCTTACTTTCTTATTTCGTGGGGAACACTACTTGGATATATAGGTAACCCCTGAAATCTTGTTTGAAAGATTCCTTTTTTTGATATACTAGGTCGTTATACTCAGTGATATCTGGGGTATTATTCCGGGACTTCTGCTGAATGGAAGTTCTGCCCTAGTCCCCGAATAATACTTTCTGCAATGCTTGAAACATAGCATCACCCTCAGCATATATGATAAGACAATAAAATTGCTTAGCAATGTTGTTGTAAAAAAGATCCTCTAAAGGGGACACACCCAAGTTGAGTCATGATCTCTCTGCTGAACGGTAGTTCTGACCTGAGCTCTCATGATTCTTCATAATTTATTAACCCCAACAGATATCATTTGTGTCATAATTACCTGTAAGACTGAATATTGGGATCTGGATACGGGGGTATATTCAAGAGGTGGGACACACGTATAAGTTTAAGTCTCTAAAAGACTAAATCCGTATCCTGGACAGATTGAAATTTGTGTGGAAATTTAAAGTGGATCAGTATATCGACAATCTAAGCGAATTGTTTAATTCTGAGTATGTAATTGAAGCTTAATGGTACTTGTGATTTGTCGAATAGCTGATATAATTCCCTAACACGCTCATCAAAAATATGTTTGTAAATAGTTTACTTTTACTGAATGTTAGTTATGTATTTCATTTCTAGTTTAGAAACATTATTGAAAATCCAAAAATATTTTTCACTTCTGCTTTATTTTCCGACAAACCAAAGTGGAGAGTTGATCTTCGGATTCGAAAGTTGAAAGCAGATGCAGGAGGTTTCTGGACTGGAGGATGAGTCGTGAGCTAAATCTTGATAAGTTTGAGAAGTTGAACAGTTAAAGCAAGTTCATTAATTTGAAACTTGTAATTTTCAGAAAATGTTTGAATATGTTGAACAAAAGTCAGTGTGAATTATCTTTGATCAACCAAGGTTATTAAATTGGACTTGGTAGATAAATTGAGTAAACAGGGTCATTAATTTGGACCTGAGTACTTAAGTGGATTTCTATCACTGAAGATTAAATGGTAAGTTTTGATTTGAAAATGTTATTTTCATATATCTTATATTTGGGTAGAGTATATGCAGGTTTCAGGAATCCCCATGGCAATGAAAAGGTCAAAGATTGAATCAGAATTCAAACCCTAGTCTACCGAGAGGGGGAGTCTGTGAAAGGGGGAGTCTAGAATTCTGGATCAATAGTCAAAGGGGAGACTGAAAATAGAGCCAGGATAAGATCTGAACCTGTGTGAAGAAAGAGTTTTTAAAATGAGAAGATAGAGTTGGAAAGAAACCAAGACTGAAGACTCTATGCCAAAGACTTCGTCAACGTCCAAGGGGGAGTCTGTTGGTGCACTGAATGTCTGATGACTACGTCTTAGTTGAGTCTTAGGTCTAGATAGTTTGAATTAGAGTTAGAAAACAAGTTTAGAGGTTTAAACATGTAATTTCGCTCCAAATGACACAAGTGTCATTAGAAGCGAAATCAGGAAATTATGTAATCTGTAATTCCGCTCCAAAGAGTCTTCAAGGTGATTTCGCTCCTAGATGTAGATAGGTGATTTCGCTCCTAGTGCTAGTTGTTGATTCCGCTCATGATGATCATATCGTTTGGAGCGAAATCAGGAGTCTTATAAATAGGGGTTCGGCTGATCTCATTTGTAACAGTTGGAGCGGAATTAGGTCTTGTGTACGGTGTCGAAACTCTGTCAAAATTACATCAGAAACACGTGTAACAGATAGTAATCAGTAATAGAAAGAAAGATTAAGAGGAAACGAGTTGTTATGACTTTGCAAACTTTGATTCCGCCTCTGTATTCAAAGATGAACTGCTTTACTGACATTTAGGGTCACACACACGGTCCAACACATGCCGGAGGGTGGTTACGGGAATAACTCATTCTTGTGATGAGTCCTAACGGTGTTCTCTTTTGTAGATCGGACCTCAAGCCACTACCATTCAAGATATCCATCAAGGAGACGTATTCAGATCTACATTTATGATATTATGAACCCGTTACCATGATGAGTGGTCAGAACACGAACTCTGCAACAACCAATACGACTCTAGTTCCAAGTGCTCAGGAGGGGGTCATGGTATCTTCCGTGGCCACCGTATCTTCTTCACCGACAATTAACAGGTCCTTGAACCTAGAGTTCGATGCAAAAGCACCACCAGGGTATGAGAGACGGTAGGGACTGATGCGTGGTCGAATACAGCTATTCTAATATGTTTAAGTTTATGTTTTTACAGAGCTTTTAGTTTCGAATAAACTACTTTTGATTGGAATTGTGTTTTGCAGGTCTAACGGTGTTTAAGGAGCTATTCGGAGCATCGGGAGCGAACGGGATCATCTAGAAACGCGAGAAACGAGAAAACAGGAAAATATACCCTACAGGGGGCGTCGGCGACGCACCTCATCATCAAGGAATCATGTAGGCAGCAAGTTAACGCGTCAGCAGAAAAATGAATTTCTAGGGAGCGTCGGCGACGCCATGGGGGGCGTCGGCAACTCCCTCCAGAAATTGCATTTTTCTGAATTTCCTTTGTTTTGCGTTTTTTTTTGGACGAATTAAAACCCAATTTTTGGGTCTTTTGATGGGGGTTACGAGTTTTTGAACATCTTTGACCATTCTTGGAGCCACAATCATCCTCTACACTTCTCCTTATCATTTCCAATCATCCACCATCATCCGATTCGATCCATAACCCTAATCCACTATTACCATCATCATCATCGTCATCTTCATCATCATCATCATCATCATCATCTCATCATCAATCACCAAACCTTTTCACCATCACCACTCACCAAACCCTAATTCCACCATTCTCCAGGATTGAAGATCATGTTCAAGATTAAGTTCTCATCATCCGGCGATCGTGTTCCATTCACCGTGAGCGACTAGTCTTTTCGAGTTTCACCCCGGTGTATGTTCTTGTAAGTTTCTAGGGTTTGACATTATTTTGAGTTTTGATTTATGACAAATTCTAGTTTGATTTTGAAACCTAAGATAATTGTCTTGCATTTGTATTGTATTCGTGAATTGTCGAGTGAAGATTAAATTTGACTTTACGAAATGTTTATGTGTAATTATGCCTTATCCAGGTTAGAGTTTACATGTTCTTGGTAACGAAGTGCATTGCGGTCCGTCGCTTACGAAGTTGATAGCTCTTGGCACCTAAGCCACGCGACACTAAATTCATTGGTCATTTGTGCAATTGAATTGAATCTAAAATGTGTAGAAACCTTAGGACTTCGATTACCGAACTGGGTGTGAAACTTGTTTTCTCATTATTGTTTTAATCAATGTAATCAAGTTTCGTGGTAACTAAATTGTCAAGTTTTAGTAGTAAGTAATTTAATATCAAAAACCGTCGGTACATTCCGACAACCTTTTCAAACAAACAAATCAATCAAATTCTTAGCAAGCTTCATAAAAGTGACAACATTCTTTAAAATCAATCTCGTCCACGTGTAAACCACAAATTCTTCGTGGTTCGACCCCGTACTACTACTAACTCATAGTTAAGGGTAAATCGGGTTTATAAATATTATCTTTGACCGGGGCGCGACACTCCGATCAAATTTTGGTGCCGTTGTTGGGGAGTTCGTGCGCTTTGTGTTTGGATATTGTTGATTTTCTTGATTACCTATTTAATTGCGTGTAACTTATTAACGTTTCTACTTTTGTGTTATGCGGGTGTGTTACTTGTGCAGATTACAGGCAGTGCATACATACACACAATTCCGGGGGGACCTCTCCATTAGTGTTCGAAACCGGAAATCGAGCGGGTCGTTAGAAGGAACTTAGCCAAACTGTTAGAGGCAACTCTTGCTTCTGACCCACTCGACACCAATCCACCATCTACACAATCCGTTGAACCTAGTTCAATGGATCCTCAAAACTCTAACCAACACAATAACCAAAACCAATTCCAATACCGCGGTAATCTTCGCTCAAACCAAAACATCCAAAATGACCAACCGAACGGCGGTAACAATTCAAGACCACCAACACCACCATTTCAGAACTGTGGTCTGAACCATAACAACACTCAACGTACACCCACACCTCCACATCAAAACCCAAATCGACAAAATCTATTACCACCCAATCTCACAACCAAAATGTTAACCCCAACTGTGGAGTTAACCAAACTCGTGGCAATCCCACAAGTGAAGCCCATTTCTCAATCTCGATGATTTGAGAAACAACATTCCTGATGACAAACTTTTTAGTGTTCCCAGCTATCACTCACCGGAACATGTGAGTATTCATTCGAAATACTAGGACGATGGCGGGAATTACGATGAGAGTGCTGAAGATGATATATGGGGTGATGTTAATGCGGATAACCTTTATAATGCTCTTGGATTTGAGTACGAGGATTTTGGCTACCAAAACGCCAACTTTGTGGGGAACAACGAAGGGTATGGTTATGATTATGGCCGAAATGACGGGTACGACAATAACCGTCAACAACGAAACAACAATCAACGGAACCGGGATGATGGAATTTACCACAACAATAGCAACGTTTGTGACAACTAGAATTTTTCATGAAATTTCAGTACAATGTGAACAATATTTTATATGTTATGCTTGTGTATTTTGAACATGTGATGTGTATGAACCCATGGATTACGTTTAAAGAACTCATAAAATATTTCATGTTGCATGATGACTATTGTTATTGATTTGGACTCGAAATGGTTTAAATAGTGCGTAGAACGAAACTAGCACACTTATCAGATAAACAAGTAGTACTGATAGGAGCTCAGTACTCAGATAAACATCATGTTAAGACACAGATTGAGTCCCAGAACAAATTTTTTTACTAGAACTCTATGTAGGAAAGTAAGGGTTATGAAACTACCTTCCGAGTGACGAATGAACACTAAAAAGTACCTGAAAAGCACTTTAAATGCAGAATTCAGCAAAACTCAGCAAATAAACATCAAAATACTATGCACAAATAAGGTTTAGATGTCCAGGATAACTTGTAAAGTGTCGGGAATGAAAACTGTCATAAAAATTACATCATAACTCACAAAACTGCGCAATTTAGCACCTTAACGAACCGATAACCTAACGAATAACCGGACACTACCCGAAACACCAAAAATAAACTAGAAGCATTTTTTTAATGTCATGAGACTAGTTTTTATCAACAAACACCTTATTACACATCAAAATCCCTAAACATACTTAAACCCCTAACTAAACACTTAAATCCTAACCAAATTTTCTAACTAACATTGAAACCTAACTAGACCCCCCCCCCCACAGTTTTGTAGACGGCCCACCCATGTCCCCATGTTGTCGTAGGATAATGAAAATTGTATGATGGTTAATGTTGAAACTCTTGGGAAATTAGATCTATGTAAGATAAAAGGGAAACATAAGCATCTTATCACTTCATCATTTCTCTAACTCAAAAAAATCAAACAAAACCTCCTCCATCTCCCTCAAAACCTACGGCCACCATACTCCACTCCCACATCCATTTTTCTAGGCCATTTCAAACCAATCCAAGGGTGTTCTAAGGTGAATCAAGCATATCTAGGAAGGTTGCAAGCAAGAGGAGTTGAAGGACCACACTTAGGAGCTATTAACCACCACCTTCTCATCATCTTCATCATCTTGTTCATCCCTAGCCATTGTGCTAGTAGTAAGTGTTCTTGATCACATTTTTACATCATGTTTTAGTGGTTAAAGTATACATGTAACTAAAAATCTAAAGATCGCACTAAATTAAGAAGATGAACATAAGAATAAAACTCAAAATCTCAAGAATATAAGTTGTTTATTGTATGTGATGAACTTGATGATTTTGTTGTGTGAATGGTGTAGATCACCACATGAATACTTGCTAGATGATGATTTAAAACATGATCTAGCAAGTAATATGTGAAAGATCCATGTTAAGCACCCTTTATGTAAAGCATGAACTTGAAAGTGAGCATGATTTGTGAAAAATAATGGTTCCTACAAGTTGTAAATTTTAAAAGTGAAGGATTTGAAAAATCAAAGTTTCAAGAAAACAAAGTTTACTTACAATGAACATGGTTTTGAGTTTTGAAAGAAAATAAACTTACTTCATGTGTGAAAATGGAACCATTGAAGTGTAGAAGACAAGAAAAATTCAAGAAGTGGAATTTTTGTAAAAAAAAAGTTGTAAGTTATGAAGATGGAATTTTTATAAAAATGGATTTTGTGAAATAAAAATCATGTTTTAGAGATTAATGGAACTTGATAAATATCATACTAAAAGACTACAAATTTTTATGAAAACTTTCAAGTTCACATCTTCATGAAAATGTATTTTCATGGCATATGGTAAGTTGTTGATGATTGTTAATGATTTTTGAAAAAGAAAATGATATGCTTAAAGTATGGAAACCTCCATTTTTCAAAGGAAACAATCAAAATTTTTGTAGAAATTAAACACTTAGAAAAATATGTTTTAACAAGTGATTTCAAGTAATCTTGAATCATGGTTTTAAGTATAAAAATTGCCATAATTTTTGGTATAAAAATTACAAGTAATGGAGGTTGATTTTCAAGAATAAAAATGACTAAGTATATATTTAGGAAAATATATATTTAGAAGTCACACAAATTATGTGCTATGTGTATATTATTTGTATTAGTTATACTAAAAGTTAGGAACTTGAAAATAATATACCTCACAAACTACCAAAAATTGTAATTTTAAGAATTAGAAAAATCATAAGAAAATAAATATATAACTTGCACACAAATATTGGACGATTCCTTGGACAAAATATATAACTATTCCGGAAATTTAATTCGTATCTTGACAAACTTGGTAAATGGTACAATCAAAATCGAACAAACGACAAAGGATGTATTTTTACAATTATTATGAAAATATATCATATTTTGTCATCTTGAAAATATATTATTTTGGAGTAAAAGAAAATATATAATTTCATAAACAACTCAAATATATTATTTTGGTGAAAACTAAAAATATATATTTTTCTAACTTTGATCTTAAAAATATATTACTTTTAAGATATATGTGAATAGAGTTAATTGCCATTTTCGCCCCTGAGGTTTGGGCACATTTGCCATTTTCATCCAAATACCTAACCAAGTTCATTTATACCATATTATGGGTGTTTTTGAAATTTTTAAATTAATAAGGGGGTAATTTGTAAATAAGTTTACCATATATATATATATGTGTGTGTGTGTGTGTGTGTGTGTGTCTTTTATCCCTTACATTCATCATTAAACACCCGTTTACACTTACAAAGGGAAGGAAAAAAAACCCTAAATCTCCCCCTTTCTTCTTCATCTCGTTCCATTAATCAAGACATGGTTGTATGTAATTGCGGTGCTCAGACTATCATAAAAACGTCGTGGACCTCCCAAAATCCTGCTCGTCGATTCCATTGCTGCAACAGAGAGGTATGTATATGTGTAATTAGGGTTTAGTTGTAAAAATCAAACTTCATCTTTATTCATGTTGTACGAATTGCAGGGTCGGACTTGTGGTTTTGTGAGTTGGGCTGAACCTCCAACGAACCAAAACCCTACTGTGATGATACCTGCATTGTTGGACACAATAAGAAGGCATGAAGAAAATGCAAGAGAGATGGCATATAAGATCAGTTTAAGGGATCAACAAGCAAGAACATTGGCTCGACAGAACAGGGTGATGAAAATACTTCTAGGCTGCACCTGGTTGGTTGGTCTGTTTTGTCCACATTACTTTCACAACCACCAAGATTAATATTCTGACCCAAACAAATCAACCTAAATCTAACACTCTCATTTCTTGTGATACACAACTGCCTTCTTGAATGTATTACATGTTTTTTGACCAACGATTTAATTTCTTCCCTGTTAGTGAACTGTTGGCCAACAAAGAAAGGGTCATCATCTGTTGGTTTACTTTTTTTTCTTCTTCTTCCTAATAATCTTACAGGCTTGCTCCAATGTCGTATTATCTTCAAAAGACTTGTTGGATCGTGTTCGGTGACCCTAAAGTCAGTTAAGGCAGTTCATCTTCAAATACGAAGGCGGAATCAACGTAACCGAAGTAAAAAACAACTAGTTTCCTTTTAATCTATCTTTTCTGATTGATTGTGAGCTTTTACAACGTATTCTGACAAAAATCCAGCAGCACCTTCGCTCACACACACATACATCCTCGCTTCAAATGAACACCACTCAACCCTATATATAGACCTTCAGGGTTTCACTTGAACATGACAACCCATAGGGTTTCGCTTGAGCTGAACACAACCTTGTTCAAGCGAACTCATATGATAGAGTTTCGCTTGAACTTACACATATACATCTTCAAGAGAAATACCTTCCTAAACATGTATAAACCCTAATTTCCTAATGTTGAGTGTTCATTTAACCTATCTAGACAAAAGACTTGTATAAGACAAAGTTAACAGACACTAAGTGCACCAACAGACTCCCCCTTGGATGTTGACGAAGTCTTTGGCTTCAAGTCTTTGCCTTTATCATTCTCCAATCATTGTAAAGCTCTCTTCAATCTTTATCTTCAAACTTTAATCTTCAATCTCCCCTTTGACTGTTGATCCAGAATTCTGACTCCCCCTTTCACAGACTCCCCCTCTCAATAAGCTAGGGCTCAAATTCTGGTTCAAACTTTGAAATTCATCACCATGAGAATTCCTATATAAACTCTACCCAAATATAAGATATATGATAATAACAATTTCAATCTAAACTTACCATTTAATCTTTAGTAATAAAAATCCACTTAAGTATTCAGGTCCAAACTAATGACCCTGATTACTCAATTAATCTACCAAGTCCAATTTAATGACCTTGGTTGATCTGAGATAACTCACACTGATTTCTTGTTCAATCAATCTCTGAAAATTTACAAGTTTCAAGTTAATGAACTTGCTTTAACTTTCCAATTTTTACAAACTTATCATGTTTTAGCTCACGACTCATCCTCCAGTCCAGAAACCTCCTGCATCTGCTTTCAACTTTAGAATCCGAAGATCAGCTCTCTACTTTGGTTTGACAAAAATAAAACAGAAATGTAAAATCTTTTTGGATTTTAACAAAGCTTCTAAACTAGGAATGAAGTACAGAACTAAAATGCAGTAAATGAAAGTAAACTATTTACAAACAAATTTTTGGTGAGCGTGTTAGGGAATCATATCAGCTATTCGACAAATCACAAGTACCGTTAAGCTTCAATTACATACTCAGAATTAAACAATTCGCATAGATTGTCGATATACTGATCCAATTTAAATTCTCACACAAATTTCAATCTGTCCAGGATACTGATTTAGTGTTTTAAAGACTTAAACTTATACATGTGTCCCACCTCTTGAATATACTCCCGTATCCAGATCCCAATATTCAGTCTTACAGGCAGTTATAACACAAATGATATATGTAAGGGTTAATAAATTATGAAGAATCATGAGAGCTCAGGTCAGAACTACAGTTCAGCAGAGAGATCATGACTCAACTTTAGGGTGTGTCCCCTTTAGAGGATATTTTTTACAACAGCATTGCAAAGCAATTTTATTGTCTTATCATATATGCTGAGGGTGATGCTGTGTTTCAAGCATTTGCGGAAAGTATTATTCGAGGACTAGGTCAGAACTTCCATTCAGCAGAAGTCCCAGAATAATACCCCAGATATCACTGAGTATAAAAACCTAGTATTTCAGAAAAAGGAATCTTTCAAATGAGATTTCAGGGGTTACCTATATATCCAAGTAGTGTTCCCCACGACATAAGCAAGTAAGATTTAGGTTTATATCCCGAACAAACCTACTAAATGTGTAAAAACCTATCGACACATCATCAGCGAGACTGTTTAACGCATTTAAACATTACATTTCTTTAACATACTATGATTGTCAAGCCGATGTACTATCATTTTCCCTTTTTACACAAGCTCTTTTTCTGGTTTTCTATTGTTTTTGGATTTTGAAAATATCTCATGTTTTTGTATTTTTGACATTTTTTATTGTTTTTGTATTTTCTTAAATATTTACCCTATACCTCCCCCTAAATACCAAAACATGTAAAAAATCGACAAACCATTGCAGATTGCTTCTCAACATCATCTACAATGTCTTCTTCATCAACGCCAATGATCTCCTCCAACGCCGATAAAAGCTTCATACCATTCAGTTTTAGCAAACACTGAAAACGTGTTTTGTCAAATGCTTTTGTATGTAAATCAGCTTTTTGATTGTCAGTGTTGATTTTCTCAATACGTATCAACTTCTTCTCGAAACAATCGCGAATGAAGTGATGACGAATCTCAATATGTTTGGTTTTAGCATGATGAATAGGATTTTTCGTAATGTTAATCGCTGCCTCATTATCAACAAAGATAGGGGTGTTTAGAAATTGCAAACCGTAGTCGCGCATCTGTTGCTGGATCCACAAGATCTGTGAGCAGCAACTGCTAGCAGATACATACTCCGCTTCACATGTGGATAAAGCCACAGAGGTTTTCTTTTTGCATTGCCAAGTGATCAATCGTGATCCAAAGAATTGACACTCTGCTGTTGTTGATTTAGCATTAACTTTGCAGCATCCGAAATCGGAATCGGAATAACCTTCGAGCGTGAAATCGCCTTCTCTTGGATACCCAAAAAGAATTTCATCTCACCCATCGATGACATTTCGAATTTCTGCTTCATAACTCGTTCAAAATCTTTGCATAGATCATCATTTGTTGATCCAAATATAATGTCGTCCACATATATCTGAACTATCAGAAGATGACCGTCGACCTCTTTGGTGAAGAGAGTGGCATCCACTTTTCCACGAATGAAATTGTTGGCTAGTAGGTGTTGAGACAATGTCTCGTACCAAGCTCTCGGGGCCTGGTGTAAACCATACAGCCCTTTGTCTAGCAAGTAGACCTTGTCTTTGTGGTGTGGATTGGTAAAGCCCGGTGGCTGACCGACATAAACCTCCTCTTTTACCTTTCCGTAGAGAAAAGCCGATTTTACATCTAACTGATATACTTTGAAATTTTTCCAAGATGCAAATGCTAGAAAGATTCTGATCGCTTCTAGTCGAGCTACAGGAGCATACACTTCAGTAAAATCTATACCCTCCTGTTGACAGAAACCCTGGACTACGAGTCGAGCTTTGTTACGAACCACAACTCCTCTATCATCTCTCTTACACTTGAACACCCACTTAGTGTTAATCTTCCTCTGACCATCAGGTAAATCCACTAACTTCCACACTCCCAACTTTTCAAATTGGCTTAGTTCCTCCTGCATTGCATTGATCCAAGAATCTTCAGTAAGCGCCTCTTTGTAAGTTCTTGGCTCAACCTGCGAGATAAAACAACTCAATGAGAATTCAGTTTGTAAAGGAGCAACTGTTGTATAAAAACATGTAAGCCCTATATCAATCTGTCTTCGAGTGCGAACGCCTGTCTGCAACTCTCCAATGATCAATTCCTCTGGATGATATGAAAGAGTTCGTGGTATTACTTCGCCTGAAACATCTACATCACCTTCTAGATTAGTAACATTCTGATTTGCACCTTGTTCACTGACTGGGTTTGTTTGACTTGAGATCTGAATTTGCTCCCCCTCAGAATCTGAATCACCATGATCAAATATTGGCATGTTCTCAGATTCTTGATTATCATTCTGTGCCGTCTGATTATCTTGAGCAACTTCATTTTGTTGGATATCATCATGTTCACCAGCATTGCTTGGACCTGCTTCATCGTCATTTGATGCTCGTTGTGGTCTTCTTGAATACTCAGCTGGGAACCTTTCCAGAGATGACTCATACTCCCTCAAAATATCCAACTCATCAAAGAAATCTTCTTCTTCTTCTTGTTCTTCCATCATGTCAAACGAATCCCATAACTTTTCGTAATTATAACGCAATGAATCTCCAGGATTCTGCGGCGGCATTGTATAACCTTGACATTCAACATTAGGAGCTTCAATAATCCTCTTCAGACTTGGAACGAAGACTCGTCGTAACGGACTTGCATAACCAATGATTATTCCTTCAATACTCTTCGGACCAAACTTTCCAAAAGGCTCTAGAATAGTACAGGGAGACCCGAACGGTTCAAGATACTTCAGATTCGGTTTCCGGTTATTGATCAACTCAAAGCATGTTTTGTTGAATTTCTTCACTGTGAGAACTCTGTTGAGCGTATAGCATGTGGCGGAAACTGCTTCTGCCCAAAAATTTATCGGTAGCTTTGAATCAGCAAGCATTGTTCTAGCCGTTTCGATTAGCGTCCTGTTTTTACGTTCTGCAGCTCCATTCTGCTGCGGAGTGTACGGAGCACTAAACTCATGCAATATACCTCTTTCATCACAATATTCTTCCATCTTGTTGTTCTTGAACTCAGTACCATTATCACTTCTTATTCTTCTGATACGCCTTTGATACAAATTTTCAATCTTTCTGAACAACGCCATCAAACTGTCAAACGTTTCATCTTTCGACTTCAAGAATGATACCCACGAAAATCTGGAATAATCATCAGTAACCACAAGACAGTAGAGATCCCCTGTAATACTTTTAACGTTTATTGGACCAAACAAATCCATATGTAGTCTCTTTAACGGTCTGGAAACTGAGTTGACTTGCTTTTTAGGGTGTGACTTTTTCTTCTGCTTGCCTTTGACACAGCTAATGCACTCCCCTTCCAGATGAAAACCTTTGATATTAACTCCAAGAATCAAATCATTGTGTACCAAGTGATTCATTTTTCTAAGATGTATATGCCCCATCTTCCGGTGCCACAACTTCGATTCTTTCTCAGTTGCTCTAGAAACAAAACAATGTGCTTGACCTGTTGTTGTAGTTGCTACACTCATGTACAACACATATAAATCATTCACTCTAGGTGCCCGCATGATAATCCATTCTTCAAGGATAACAAATCCTGGTTTCAAGATCAAACATTCTTTGTCTGTGAAGTGAGTGGTATACATATTGTCACAAATCTGCGAGATACTCAGCAGATTGTTCTCCAGCTCAGTAATGTAGTTAACTCTTTCAAACGTAACAATCCCATTGGATAACGTTCCTTCACCAATAATTCTACCTCCTTCATGTCCAGCAAATCCCACATAACCACCATTAATATTTCTAACATCATATAAGAATGCAGTCTTTCCTGTCATATGTCGAGACGCTCCACTATCCATAATCCATCTTGAAATAGCTCTCGGAAGATCCTGCACATATCACAAATAATTCAATAAAGATGTCGATTCATGCTTCACAATTATCAACTAGGAAGCTCCGGCAAGTCCAAAATCTTTTGTGAGATTTTGATGCTACCCAAGCCTCTTTTGACTCGGGTAACTTGACTTTAATGTGAGTTTTAGCAGTGTAAAGTGGCGGAAATTTTTTATCATTCATGTTCAAACTATCCTCAGATCCAACCTCAACTTTTTTATATAAGAAAAACTCATCAATCTTAAGTTGACCAGTTGGTTGATTTTTCTTTTGAACATTCTTCTTCTCTGGTGGAGTAGAAGACTGTTTCTTAAATTGTTCATAATAATCCAAAGGAACATCCATCTTTACCGGTGTGGTAGAAGATGATTGTTTTTCCGACACTGAAACCTTTGGTTTATCAACAACTTTTGGCTTCCAAGTTTGTTGAGATGATGCAACCCGTTTATAAAATTTATCATTTTTGGTTACCATTTTCTTAATAGGTTCAATTTTGTGTTTCGTTTTCTCATTTTTCAAAACTTTCTCAACAACCATTGGAGCTTTGCCTTTTGAATCAACCTTCTTCTGTCGATTCTCAACAACTTCAGTCTTAGGCTTGGAGTTGGTGCAATTTCTTGCAATGTGACCAACTTTGTTGCATCTAAAACATGTACGAGCATCAACTACCCGACTTGTGCCTTCAGATTGATGTTGTTATGCCCTCTTCTCAAAAAATTCTTCATTTGATTTCAAAAAAAATTCATTTTCCTCATCAGAAAGTGAACTTGAACTGTTCACAAACACCTTCTTTTCAGCAAACCTTTTGTTTTGAAAACTCCTTTTCTGATAACTCTTACCACCCTGATATCCACCTGACCAATTGTTTCGATTATTGTTATAAAAACGTGGTGGAACAACAGGCTTTTTGTAGTAAGCTTTATCTTTCTCAAAATTCATTTGTCTCTTTGTTTGACTCAAACTGTTCACTTCTAACATCTCAACTTCAACCAATTTGAAAACATTTGTCAACTTTTTCACATTAACATTCTCAATGGGAAACTCGGAATCCGAATACAACTTATCAGATCCAGCCATCTTGTACATCACAAGACCCGGTTCATCACTTAAGTTCTTTTTGGATTTTGGTTTCTGAATGTACTTGTCCAAGAAACATTCATCATCTTCAGCTGAATCAGACAACAAAACACTTTCAGCTGTGCTTTTAACTATCTCAGTTTGAACACTATCATCAGATGATGATGAAGAAAATGTCACATCAATCGAATTAGGAAGTTTCACTTCATTTTCTTCCTCAAGATTAACCAACCGAGATTGTTTTTTCGAATAATTTTCAAGAATTGGTGGTGGAACTTGATGAAAACCCACCCCAGTTCCATCACAGTATACATCTTCGCCTGCTTTGTCTTTCCCAATGGGTTTGGGAATGATGTGTTGCAAAACAAAGCTTGCAGAGCTGTAACTGTTCAATTTCAAATTGATCTGTTCATTCTCAATCTTGGCTTCTTCAAACTGAAGTTTCAATTTAGCAATCTCATCCAATTGTGTGTTTATTAATTCTTCTTTGATTCTCAAAACACATTGCAATTGGCAATTTTCTTTGTAAGTTTTACCATTTCGATCATCATTATCTTTAATAGTGCTTTTAAGTTTCTCAAATTTTTCAGTGATTTGACGATTTTCAAGAACTAACTTCTCATTTTCTTTCCTAACCCTTTCCTGATCAATTTTATCAGTTTCAATTTTGTTAGTTAATTCTTTTAATCGTTCAGTTGAAGCTTTTACCGATTTATCACGATCAAGAATTTGATCCTCAACACTTTTGACTTTAGCAGTCAAATCCTCAATCTTCTTACCTTTGAGATAAGTGTTTGTACTACAAACCTTGCACTCTTTGAGGCAATTTTTGCAGTCAACATCACCACTGACCTTTTTACCTGACTCAGTCGTTGATGCATTTGAACTGACTTGGCTTTTAGACTCAGAAACAGATTTAGGATCTACCTCAAGCGTCTTAGCTGCCATCACCTTGTCAGCCATATTTCCCAAGTTTTCAACATCCAACTCCTTTGTAGTGTCAATGATCCCAGTGTCAATCTTCTTTGACTTCTCTTTTTCTTCTTTCTCCTTCTTCTTTTTCTCTTCATCTTCTCCGCTTCCCCACCATTTCTTCTGCCAATAATCATCTTCAATTTTATATTCTTGAATTATGGTTTCCACATAAAGAGTGTTGTGATCCACAGCAATGTTTCCATAGGGGTCAAGATAACACTCCCTGTCTGGATCCCATCTCTTTGCTCTTTTTGCCTCAGAAAAAATACCAGATATTCTGATCAATTTGTTTGTGGCCAACAACTTTCTGTGTTTATATTTCTGTTCTTTAGTTCTGTTGTCTTTCCAAGGTTTAGGTTCAGAATTTGCCATGAATGCATATCCAACCGCATCCTCCTCAGGTAACAACTCGCTCCAGTCAAAACCTTCATCGGCGTGAATCACCGCAAGAGCTCTAGATTTTTCTTTATTATCTTCAATCTGCTTCATTCTTGGTGGCTCCGATTTTTTCTGATGATAAATCGCTTTCTTGTAGTAATCTTCTCTGAACGGGTTTTCAGATTCATCAGCATACGAATTTCGGCATTCACGCTTAAAGTGACCTTTCTGTTTGCATTTGAAACACGTCACCTTAGACTTATCAAAGCCCAACTTGATAGATGGTCCACCAATTGACTTCCTCCCTGTTATCTCCATGAAACGTTGTGCTCGACAAACTGCACTGGCCATACACCACCTTATATCGATCAGTTCCATTTCCTCAGGATCTATTTGGTCATAATCTTCCTTCGTCAGGTTGGTGTTCCCAATCTTCCCTGCTACAAGACTTTCATAAGATTCTAGCATAGATGCCAAGAAAACCATCTGTTGTTTTGCCGACTCTTCGCTAAAGTTCTGAGCATTCTTTAAGTCTACAGCAATATTGCATTGAAATAAGTTCTTTGCATCAGACTGGTTTGAATTTGATGAAGACCCACTGTGATAACCACTGCTTTGACTTTCTTTGCTTGTAGAAGAGACATTCTCAACAGAAAATGCAGTCTTGGGAGATGTATTCTTTGGCATCATGCTCTTTGGATAATACAAATCCAAATTCTGCTGATAAGATGTGTGATTGACTTTGTGCGTCTTCTTTAACTCCAACTCGTGACTCTCTAATCTTTCAATCAGCAAGTCAACTGTAAGATCTTTAGACTTGATTGTATTCTTTAACATCAAGGCGTAATATTGCCAATCCATCTCATCTGGTAACGAATCGAACAATTTGTCGACAAGATCTTCTTGAGAGTATTTAATTCCATGTCTCGCCAACTCTAACTTCAAGTGACCAAACCTTTCAATCATTTTACAAACTGATTCATTTTTCAAACAACCAAATAAATCAAATTCTTTTCTAAGCAGTTTCCTTTTGTTTTTCACAATTTCTTCACTTCCCAAACATTTATCTTTCAACTTTTTCCAAAGATCTGTAGCACTAGAATATTCGATCAAAGATATGATATCTTCTCTGACGGATTGAAACAGCAACGCAATGCATTTTTGCTCAGCAACAAACGATTCTATTTCTTCAGTTGTTGTTAACATTTCGCCACTTTTGCCTCCATCATCATAACCATTTATTAGACTCTTCCAGTTGAGAAAAGCAAAAGCTCTCAGCCAATCTTCAAACTTCTTTGCCCACCGACTGTATTCTTCTATAGCCATCAACTTCGGGGGTTTGTTGTACGTTCCGAAAGCACTTTCAGCCTCTAATACATCCGATAACTTTTTCTTTGGATTCGGCGTGTTCTCATTTGTGTTACTTGAAGAAGTATCATTTCCACCGTCTCCAGCAAATGCATACATATCATAAAATGGATTGAAATCATCCATCTTGAACGTACCTGAAAAACAATCAAACACTTAGAAAAATTTTGATTTTGAGAAATATCAATTTCAAGCGAAAAATGTTCAAGCGAAACAGCTTGTATTTTCACTGATCAAGCGAAATGGTCAACAAGTTTATGAAGTTCAAGCGAAATAGATCAGTCTGAAGCGAAACCCCTAGTTCGCTTGAACTTTCAAGCGAAATGGCTTAATCTGAAAGTACCAGTTCAAGCGAAATGCAAGTAACCTAGTTCGCTTGAACCTTTCAAGCGAAAATGCTGATACAAGTTCAACAGTTCAAGCGAAAACCAACTAAGCTAGTTCGTTTGATATTTTTCAAGCGAAATGGTCAGAATTTTAAGCTAAATATGTGATTAACAGCAACTTTCAAGCGAAACAGCGAAACTACGAAGACCAATGTCAAGCAAAAGGTAGTTCTAGGCCATATTTTATCAGTTTTAGTCCAAATTTTAATCTGGTTCTTTGTAGGATTTGTTAAAACTATGTTTTACACAATATATGTAAAATTCAGGCCATTTCAACCGTTAGAACTCGTTCAAATCATAAAAGTATGAAAAGAAGTGAGTAGAAGGTAGAAAATCCGGTAGAATCAAGCTGCTATGGTATGAACTCCTCGTCCTGAGCTCTGATACCACTTGTTGGATCGTGTTCGGTGACCCTAAAGTCAGTTAAGGCAGTTCATCTTCAAATACGAAGGCGGAATCAATGTAACCGAAGTCAAAAACAGCTAGTTTCCTTTTAATCTATCTTTTCTGATTGATTGTGAGCTTTTACAACGTATTCTGACAAAAATCCAGCAGCACCTTCGCTCACACACACATACATCCTCGCTTCAAATGAACACCACTCAACCCTATATATAGACTTTCAGGGTTTTGCTTGAACATGACAACCCATAAGGTTTCACTTGAGCTGAACACAACCTTGTTCAAGCGAACTCATATGATAGAGTTTCGCTTGAACTTACACACATACATATTCAAGCGAAATACCTTCCTAAACATGTATAAACCCTAATTTCCTAATGTTGAGTGTTTATTTAACCTATCTAGACAAAAGACTTATATAAGACAAAGTTAACAGACACTAAGTGCACCAACAAGACTCAAAGTCGTCTATATCAACCTCTTGATTACTACCCTCTTCATCGGCATGTTCATTATCTTCACCTGCATCACTAAGATCAAAGTCCACTGCAGCCCTAAACTCATCCATATCTACATCATACTCGGGCACTATGTGATCGTCATCTACCAAGTAATCAGAATCTTCATCATCACTATTCTTATCACTCCCCTCAACACTACCACTGTCCTCATCACCAGAACTGTCTTTGTCACTATCCTTATCACTATCATCACTCAAATCAACATACTGAGGTTCACTACCCTCTTTAGTATTCACATCCTTTTTAGGAAATGTTTGGATATACTGAACATAAACTTCAATAGTTCTAGTAGTTTCAGCATATTTAATCAGCTTCAACACATCAGAATCAGTACCCAAATATCTTAAACCTGATTCTAGCATCCCCCCGGGTTCCCTAAAGTTGTATATCATTACATCTTCCTCTGAATAACCTAATTCTTGCATCATATCATTGACTATAATAACAGAAAACAGATCGGGATTCACCTTGTCAATGTAGTCAACTTTACCCCCTTTGTAATGAAACTCTGGTACATCATCAAATTCACCACCATGGTGAAATTCCAAGGTGAAGTAGCTTGGAAATTTGGCTGAAACAAAAAAAAACGATTGATTTATCAAGCAAACCCTAGGTTACAAGCAATTCTCAGATGATGGTGGATAGAACATACCATATGTAATGTCGGGATTGAAATTTGCGTCTTCACCTCTGATACACCAATTATCTGGCTCCAAATCACTAGACGATTGGGCCATTGATGATTCTTCAATGATCCGTTCTTGTTCTTCAGCGATTCGTTCTTGTTCTTCGGCGATTTAGGGTTTCTTATCTCTAATGAAATGGGTTTTAAGAAGTAGGTGAGTTATAAAGTCTGATAAATAATAACTAGAAGATAATTTATAAATTACCCCCTTATTATTGATAAATTTCAAAAATACCCTATAATAAGGTATAAACTAACTTGGTTAGGTTAAAAATAACCCATAATAAGATATAAAGTAACTTGGTTAGGTATTTGGATGAAAATAGCAAAAAGTTACAAACGTGGGGGGCAAAATGGTACAAAACATTCATTTTGGACGAAAATGGCAAATGTGCCCAAACCTCAGGGGCGAAAATGGCAATTAACGCATGTGAATATATACATATTTTACCAAATCAAATTATAGATATTTTTCTATAAAATTTTCTTAAAATATATATATTTTAAGAATATAAAGATGGTGATTTTTATAAGTGCAAAAACAATATTCCGGAAAATCTCACATAAATTAAGTATGAAATACTTAATAAATACAAGAAAATACGTATTCCTATACGTATAAATACATACCGACATACACCACCAACACTTGGTAAAATACCCATATACAAGTATTATGCATAAATAACATACTCAAAATACACGTATGCCTATACTTGAAAATACGTATATGAGAACCATATGACAAAACGAGATAAAAATATATTATTTTTAACAAAACCCCCGAATGTTTGCATGGGAATAACATAAGTTAAAATATAATTATTTTAACTAATGTACTACATTTGAAATTATATATAATTATAAAAATTATATATACACCATACACCGAAAGTGTAACTCAAAGTATACCAAAATTCCAAAATAAGTCTTAATAAATAACTAAGGCTAAGAGTCGTTACACTTCCTAAGTGTCTAATAAAACATAGCACGTGTGCAGGTAGTGATACGACTCACGGATATCAACTTTGAGTGCACAAGACTTCGGACGCAAATTAGTGAGTTCATGTCCCCCTTTTCTCTTAACTGTTTTCGGATTTATAACTCTCGAGGGTGAAATACATGTTTCAATGGTATGGTTAGCTAGGGAATGAACTGTTAGATCATGTGGATGGGTAGGCGCACTCTTAAGTGCCATTAATCTTGTTAAGACCGAGGGGCAGGAGTGGTAGTTCTATCGGGTGTAGCGAGCCCCACTCATGGGTCCTTGCGTGGCCGCATGTAGTGACTATGTCATTTCAGCCGGATGGACCGGAGGAAATCCGCTAGGTTTGAGTACTTTCATACTCCACCACACATATTAATGTCCTTGCAAAAGATTAATGATCTGTTCATAGACGCTTTACATACCTGATATCAAAAGAATCTCTCAAATGTTTACAAGTTTATTTGGAGCTCACATAAAACGCATGAACTCGCACAACTTTTGTTGATTGTTTTCAAATTACATGTATTTCAGGAAACTAGATGGATCTTCGGCGTTGGGTTTGTTTTCAAGAAGTAAATTTCAAGTTTAGATGTCATCCACTTTTGAAGGGTTTGATTTGTATATCTTATCCTTGATGAGATATAAGAAGCAAAGCCTTGTGAAACTAGTCTTTTGTTAAGAAGGCCTTTTATGGAACTTATTACCTTTTGATGGATTGTAACTTAAACTTATCACTGTGTTGGTTGAAACTTAAACATCTTATGTTTGTAATATTTTAAACTTATGAATACATGAACATCAATTTAGTCAATGAGTTGTTTATTATAATTGAATGCAATGGAAACTAATCAAGTCACATGTATAAGCTTCCGCAAAAGTCAGGGTGTGACAGGTTGGTATAAGAGCTTCGATTGTAGTGAACTAGGATTCTATCTCGAGTCTAGACTACAATCAATAGGATCCTCTCACGAAAACATTTTTACAACCAACAAATTATTTTCCATTGCATTTACGAAAATGCCAAGATCCACGAAACAAACATTTTTCAAAGGAAAGAAAAACAAGCAAGGACATTAGTTGATGGTACAATCTATATGGGGTAGACTTGCCGAACTAGAAATGACCCACGTAGGAACAACGTGAATGCATGTGATATGTTGCCTTTGTTTGCCTATATATACTAAGTAATAGTATTATTCATTGATATATATGCATATATGTGTACGGGTTATGTTGACAGGTTTGCCATGGCCTCCTCAGCTAGTAGTGGAGTGTATGATGACCATGCCTACATGGATATATCCTCTGATGACGAGCCTTTTGTCGAGATTGCCTCATCTGACGACGAGGACCTGGATGACTTCCAGCCCTTCACATTGCTGACCCTGTTCATGATGGAGAGCCTCTAGTGGACAACGTTCTAGCTGTTGGACCCCAGCTGAACCAGTTCATCATCATCGGCCACCCCGATGGAGCCCACATCGTTGATTACATACCTCTGGATGTCGTTTCTTTAGCTGCTGTCCCCAGAGACCTTGTCGTCTCCGACGACGAGGATGACGTCCCTGTTATCCATGTTGGTCATCCTGATGATGATATCGGCGATGGAGAGATCCTTGACATCGCTATTCTAGAGGTATCTTCCCCGTTGTCTCAGTCATCGACATTTCCTCTTTAGACGTTAGCGACGATGCGTCTTCCACTAAGATCCGTCGGGCTGGATTACATGCTGATCCGACCAATAGCAGTTTTGATACCATCCCTATTGCTACTCTGTCACCTGATCACCCACTTGCTCCCATTTCAGCTCCTGTAGATTCACTCCCAGTCACACCACTTGACACACAGACACCACACACTACTCCTGTCACTCATGTTCCAGGATGTCCACCTCCCCCACCCACTGCTGATCCTCACCAGGTTGATCTACCTACTATCTTTTCTCATGAGATACCCGCTCCTCGTCCTGGGGAGGGTACGTCCCGACAGCCTCCCTGTTTTGACACCCGAGCACCTGTTGATTTCATGTCTACACCCTACTTCTCTCCATTCGAGTCAGATCCATGCCATCAGTCACCCAGATTGTTTCCCCCATACTCCATGCCACTGTCTGATCCATACCATCCTTTGCATCATTCTGGTTATACCAGGGACGATCTATTGTTGTCACTTCAGTTACAAGTGGAGATTCTATGTCGTAGGGTCTATGAGTTAGAGAGTGAGGTCGATGCCAGACGACCCCCACCACCTACTTATCCCCCACCAGTCATCCCTCCACCACCATCATCCCCACCACTAGTGTCTCCATCACATGTTCATATTCCCGTTGAGGTTCACGCTACTCGATTTCTGACTATAGAGCAGCGGGTCAGTTTCTTGATCCGTCGAGTTCACGAGCTCGAGGATGAGCTGGCTCATCTTCGCAACTTTATTTTTCCTACTCCTCCACCACCTCCAGCACCCTAGGCGCTTTTATTTGCAGGTAGCTTTTGAAGTGGGTCTGTGATTCCCAACACCCACTAGCATGTGTATATGAAGACCAGGATTGAGCTAAAGACAACTTAAGACCTAAGAAGACCAGTGTAGGATAAAATAGTTACTACTTTTGTATTATGAACTTGTATGACCGAGGCGATGTAACCTCGAGTCCATTTTGTTTTTCTTCTACCAAAAACAATGTATCAAGTTGTCAAACATATATGAAAGCTCAGTGGTTGTTTTCTTTATTATACATTGTTGTTATATGTGCATGTGTTGTTTATGTGATTACATGTTTGCTTGTTGTGATGATCATTTATGTTATATATATATATATATATATGTACCCCATAGACATTATTGGGTGAATATTGTCTAACCTACCCGATACTTCTTGATAGAAGAAAATGCCGCCCAGACGTAACACAAACACCAACCCGTTACCAAGAACTGAAGCGGAACTTAACGAGCGCATATCTCTGGCTATAGCGCAGTATGAAGCCCTCCGCTCTGAACAAAGCGGTGGCACTTCAGGAAAGAATCCTCCCACTGGTAATGTTAAGTCACCCAAGACACATTACAAATCTTTTAGATATTTCCAATTGTGCTTTGTCAATGCTCACTCGTGAATTGTTGTTGCATGTGATTCAGGTTGCACCTATAAGCAATTCCTAGACTGTAAGCCCTTAAATTTTGATGGCACAGGAGGTGCCGTTGCTTTTGTCCGATGGGCTGAAAAGACTGACTCAGTTCTGAGGATGAGTAAGTGTCTGCCTGAGCAGAGAGTTGCTTACATTTTGGGATTGTTCATGGATGGTGCACTCAAAGAGTTGGGAAGAGCTCAAAGAGTTGATGCGAAAGAAGTACTGTTCCAGGGCTGAAATCCAGAAGCTTGAAACTGAGTTCTGGAATTTGACAATGGATGGGCCGGAGATTGCTAAGTATATCCAATGCTTTCATGACTTATCTAGGGTTTTTCCCTATTTGGTTGAGACTGAGTTCAAGAGAATTGAGCGATTCATTTGGGGTCTTGCTCCTCAGATCCTGAGCATGGTTAATGCCTCAAAGCCTCCAACCATTGCAGAGGCTAGCGATTTGAGCATTGCACTTACTGAAGAAGCTCTCCGCTTTGGAAGATTCTCGAAATCTGAGGCAAACAAGAAAGAAACTCACGTGGAATCCTCGAATGACAACAAGAGAAAGTTTTCGAACTTCAAGAAGAGCACGCGGGCAAACAATAATTCCAACAAGCGTAGGGATGCAAATCCCCCAGCAGAGGTCCAGACTGGCGCGACGAACTTTGAGACGAGGGGAAAAGGGTATGCGGGCGTCCTACCCAAGTGCGATATATGTCAATTTCATCATACCGGTCGGTGCAGAAACAGTAAGTGTGAAAATTGTGGAAGAACTGGGCATGCCAAAGATACATGTTGGTTTGGTGCAGGACGCGGTAATAGGAACCAAGGAGGAAATGGTAATCAAGGAGGGAATGGCAATCAGAACGGTAACAGGAACCAAGGTGGGAATGGTAATTAGGGAGGGAATGGAAATAGAGGTGGAAACGGTAACCAAGCTGGCAATGGGAACCGAGGAGGGAACAACAATAATAACCAAGGCGGAAATGGTAATGGATGTGGCCAAGGCTGTTATGGCTACGGAGACATGGGGCATTTCAAGAGAGATTGCCCCAAAGATAATCAGGCCCGTGGAAGGGTGGTCACTATTGGAGCTAGAGAAGCACGCCAGGATCTGAATGTGGTTACGGGTACGTTCCCTATTAACCAACATTATGCATCTTTTCTATTTGATATTGGCGCCGACTTTAGTTTCGTATCTATAGAATTTAAGAATACACTTGGCCTAGTTTCAAGTAAGCTAGACATCCCATATTCAATAGAACTGGAAAATGGGAAGTTAGTTGAGGCAAAAGAGGTGATTAAAGGTTGTACTGTCAAACTTGGAGAGCGAGAATTTTCTATTGATCTTCTACCTGTTGATTTGGGAAGTTTTGACGTCGTTGTTGGGATGGATTGGTTGTCCGACAACCGTGCGGAAGTGGTTTGCCACGAGAAGAGCATCCGCATCCCATTAGTGAATGAAGAGACGCTTGTGATTCATGGGGAAAAGCACGAGATGCCCCTACGAATTATCAATTGCATGAAGGTGCAGAAGTGCCTCCGAAAAGGCTGCATAGCCTTCTTCGCTCATGTCGTCGACAAGGAGACCAAGGAGCTAAAGCTAGAAGACATCCCCGTTGTGAAGGAATTTCCAGAAGTCTTTCCCGAAGACTTGCCTGGGTTACCTCCACAGCGACAAGTGGAGTTTCGGATAGATCTAGTGCCAGGAGTGGCACCAGTGGCAAAAGCACCATACCGGTTAGCTCCATCCGAGATGCAAGAGCTTTCGACTCAACTGCAAGAGCTGCTAGACAAGGGATTTATCAGGCCAAGCTTCTCAACATGGGGAGCTCCAATGTTGTTTGTTAAAAAGAAAGATGGCAGTTTTCGTATGTGCATCGACTACAAGGAGTTGAATAAGCTAACCATCAAGAATCGGTATCCCTTGCCGAGGATTGATGACTTATTCGACCAATTGCAAGGTTCTAGCTACTACTCCAAGATCGACTTGAGATCGGGATATCATCAACCGAGGATACAAGAAGAAAGCATCCCTAAAACGGCCTTTAGGACTCGCTATGGACATTACGAGTTCCTAGTCATGTTGTTCGGCTTAACCAACGCACCGACAGTATTCATGCACCTCATGAATCGGGTGTGTAAGCCGTATCTGGAAAAATTTGTGATTTCATTTATTGATGACATTCTTATATACTCGAGAACCAAGGAAGAGCATGAGCAACATCTGCGAGCTATCTTGGAACTCTTGAAGAAGGAACAACTGTATGCGAAGCTATCGAAGTGCGAATTTTGGATTCACGAGGTGCAATTCCTAGGTCACGTGGTGAATGAGAATGGAATTCATGTCGACCCTGCCAAGATTGAGGCGATCAAGAATTGGGAAGCACCTAAAACCCCAACTGAGATACGAAAATTTTTGGGGTTAACAGGTTACTACAGGCGATTCATAGAGAACTTTTCAAAAATTGCCCAACCGCTAACGTCCCTAACCCAGAAAGATAAGAAATTTGATTGGGGTGAGAAACAGGAAATGACTTTCCAACTATTGAAAGATAACCTTTATGACGCACCGATTTTGTCCTTACCCGACAGTACCGATGGTTTTGTGGTTTATTGTGATGCGTCTCGACAAGGTCTTGGTTGCATGTTGATGCAACAGGACAAAGTCATCGCGTATACGTCTTGTCAATTGAAGGTGCATGAAAAAAACTATACCACGCACGACCTTGAGTTAGGAGCTGTGATATTCACATTGAAGATTTGGCCTCACTACTTGTATGGTACTCGTTGCACGATCTTTATAGATCACAAGATTTTGCAGCACATATTCGACTAGAAAGACCTAAACATGAGGCAACGAAGGTGGGTAGAGCTATTGAATGATTACTATTGTGAGATAAAGTATCACCCGGGCAAGGCAAACGTGGTAGCAGATGCCTTGAGCCGCAAGGAGCGGGCAAAACATCTAAGGGTGCGAGCCTTAGAGATGACCATACAAACTGATCTCACTACTCGGATTCGTGAGGCTCAGCTGGAAGCGCTTAAGCCGGATAACCTATAAGCCGAATCATTACCTGGAATGGAGGCGCAGTTGTTGTCAAAGGAAGATGGAACATTGTACTTCATGGAGCAAATTTGGGTTCCATTCTTCGGCGATCTATGCGCGTTTATTTTGGATGAAGCTCATAAGTCAAGGTACTCTATACATCCCGGATCCGACAAGATGTACCAAGACTTGAAGGACTTTTATTGGTGGCCCAAGATGAAAGCCGATATCGCTACATATGTGGGTAACTGTCTTACTTGTGCCAAGGTTAAGGCGGAATACCAGAAACCATCAGGGCTGCTGCAACAGCCTGAGATTCCCATATGGAAGTGGGAACAGATATCGATGGATTTCATTACCAAGCTACCGAGAACGCAAATAGGTCACGACATGATTTGGGTAATTGTTGATTGGCTCACAAAGTCCGCGCATTTTCTGCCGGTCAGTGAGAAAGACAGCACCAAGAAGTTGGCAGAAATATATCTCAAGGAGATTGTGGCACGACTTGGAGTGCCTGTTTCTATCATATCCGACCGAGATGGTCGTTTTGTGTCAAGGATTTGGAAAAAGTTTCAGAAGGCATTTGGATCTCAGTTAAATCTTAGCACGGCCTTTCACCCTCAGATGGACGGCCAAAGTGAACGGACGATACAAACTCTGGAGGACATGCTACGAGCTTGTGTGATGGATTTTGGTGGGAGTTGGGATACTCACTTGCCTTTAGTGGAGTTTTCCTACAATAATAGCTATCACACTAGCATCCAAGTCGCCCCATTTGAAGCTTTATATGGACGAAAGTGTCGGTCCCCGTTGTGTTGGGCGGAGACTGGGGATAAACAGCTTATCGGTCCAGAGTTAGTTCAGGAAACCACGGATAAGATTGCTCAGATACGTGATCGTATCAGGTCAGCTCGCAATAGACAGAAAAGTTACGCCGGCAAATGACGTAAACCATTGGAATTTAAGGTTGGAGACATGGTTTTATTGAAAGTCTCGCCTTGGAAAGGCGTGGTACGATTTGGAAAACGTGGAAAGTTAAACCCACGTTACATTGGACCTTTCGAGATTCTGGAAAGGATCGGAACCGTTGCATACAAGCTGAAGCTTCCGGAAGAACTTAGCAGTGTCCACGACACGTTTCACGTATCTAATCTCAAGAAAAGCCCAACTCAAGAAACAGTCGTCATTCCAGCAGATGAGATTCAGGTCAACGACAAACTCCAATTTACTAAAGAACCTATTGAGGTTCTGGAATGGAAGGTCCACAAAACACGGAGAAGTCGTATTAAACTCGTCAAAGTCCGTTGGAATTCACGTCATGGCCCAGAGTTTACATGGGAACGTGAAGACCAAATCAAGTCTAAGTATCCACATCTGTTTCACAACTCCCCTGCAACCGATAACGCAGCTTGAATTTCAGGACAAAATTCTTTTAAAGGGGGGGAGAATGTGACAACTGACATTTTTCATGAAATTTTCGTACAATGTGAACAATATTTTATATGTTATGCTTGTGTATTTTGAACATGTGATGTGTATCAACCCATGGATTACGTTTAAAGAACTCATAAAATATTTCATGTTGCATGATGACTATTGTTATTGATTTCGACTCGAAATGGTTTAAATAGTGCACAAAACGAAACTAGCACACTTATCAGATAAACAAGTAGTACTGACAGGAGCTCAGTACTCAGACAAACATCATGTTAGGACATAGATTGAGTCCCAGAACCAAAATTTATACTAGAACTCTATGTAGGAAACTAAGGGTTATGAAACTGCCTTCTGAGTGACGAATGAACACTAAAAAGTACCTGAAAAAGCACTTTAAATGCAGAATTCTGCAGAATTCATCAAAAATCAGCAAATAAACATCAGAATATTATGCTGAAATAAGGTTTAGATGTCCAGGATAACTTGTAAAATGTCGGGAATGAAAACTGTCATAAAAAGTACCTCATAACTCACAAAACTGCGTAATTTAGCACCTTAACGAACCGATAACCGAACGAATAACCGGACATTACCCGAAACACCAAAAATATACTAGAAGCATTGTTTTAATGTCATAAGACTAGTTGTTATCAACAAACACCTTATTACACATCAAAATCCCTAAACATACTTAAACCCCTAACTAAACACTTAAATCCTAACCAAATTTTCTAACTAACATTGAAACCTAACTAGACACTCCCCCCCCCCCCCCTTATGGGCGGTCAACATGGGGCCCACCCATGTCCCCATGTTGTCTTAGGATAATGAGAATTGTATGATGGTCAATGTTGAAACTCTTGGGAAATTAGATCTATGTAAGATAAAAGGGAGACATAAGCATCTTATCACTTCATCATTTCTCTAACTCAAAAAAAATCAAACAAAACCTTCTGCATCTCCCTCAAAACCTACGGCCACCATACTCCACTCCCACATCCATTTTGCTAGTCCATTTCAAACCAATCCAAGGGTGTTCTAAGGTGAATCAAGCATTTCTATGAATGTTGCAAGCAAGAGGAGTTGAAGGACCACACCTAGGAGCTATTAACCACCACCTTCTCATCATCTTCATCATCTTGTTCATTCCTAGCCATTGTGCTAGTAGTAAGTGTTCTTGATCACATTTTTACATCTTGTTTTAGTGGTTAAAGTATATATGTAACTAAAAATCTAAAGATCACACTAAATCGAGAAGATGAACATATGAATAAAACTCAAAATCTCAAGAATATAAGTTGCTTATTGTATGTGATGAACTTGTTGATGATTTTGTTGTGTGAATGGTGTATATGACCACATGAATACTTGCTAGATGATGATTTAAAACATGATCTAGCAAGTAATATGATGAATCTTGAAAGATCCATGTTAAGCACCCTTTATGTAAAGCATGAACTTGAAAGTGAGCATGATTTTGTGAAAAATAATGGTTCCTACAAGTTGTAGATTTTATAAGTGAAAGATTTGAAAAATCAAAGTTTCAAGAAAACTAAGTTTACTTACAATGAACATGGTTTTGAGTTTTGAAAGAAAATAAACTTACTTCATGTGTGAAAATGGAACCATTGAAGTGTAGAAGACATGAAAAATTTAAGAAGATGAATTTTTGTAAAAATAAGTTGTAAGTTGTGAAGATGGAATTTTTATAAAAATGGCTTTTGTGAAATAAAAATCATGTTTTAGAGGTTAATGGAACTTGATAAATATCAAACTAAAAGACTACAAATTTTTATAAAAACTTTCAAGTTCACATCTTCATGAAAATGTATTTTCATGGCATATGGTAAGTTATTGATGATTGTTAATGATTTTTGAAAAAGAAAATGATATGCTTAAAGAATGGAAACCTCCATTTTTCAAAGGAAACTATGGCAATTTTTTTGTAGAAATTAAACACTTGGAAAAATATGTTTTAACAAGTGATTTCAAGTAATCTTGAATCATGGTTTTTTAAGTATAAAAATTGCCATAATTTTTGGTATAAAAATTACAAGTAATGGAGGTTGAATTTCAAGAATAAAAATGACTAAGTATATATTTAGGAAAATATATATTTAGAAGTCACACAAATTATGTGCTATGTGTATATTATTTGTATTAGTTATACTAAAAATTAGGAACTTGAAAATAATATACCTCACAAACTACCAAAAATTGTAATTTGAAGAATTACAAAAATCACAAGAAAATAAATATGTAACTTGCACACAAATATTGGACGATTCGGATGATGGACACCTTGGACAAAATATATAAGTATTCCAGAAATTTAATTCGTATCTTGACAAGCTTGGTAAACGGTACTCTCAAAACCGAACAAACGACAAAGGATGTATTTTTACAATTATTATGAAAATATATTATTTTGGAGTATAAGAAAATATATAATTTCATAAACAACTCAAAATATATTATTTTGGTGGAAATAAAAAATATATATTTTTCTAACTTTGATCTTAAAAATATATTATTTTTAAGATATATGTGAATATATACATATTTTACCAAATCAAATTATAGATATTTTTCTATAAAATTTTCTTAAAATATATATATTTTAAGAATATAAAGATGGTGATTTTTAATTGTGCAAAACAATATTCCGGAAAATCTCACATAAATTAAGTATGAAATACTTAATAAATACAAGAAAATACGTATTCCTATACGTATAAATACATACCGACATACACCACCAACACTCGGTAAAATACCCATATACAAGTATTATGCATAAATAACGTACTCAAAATACAAGTATGCCTATACTTGAAAATACGTATATGAGAACCATATGACAAAACGAGTTAAAAATATATTATTTTTAACAAAACCCCCGAATGTTCGCATGGGAATAACATAAGTTAAAATATAATTATTTTAACTAATGTACTACATTTGAAATTATATATAATTTAAATATTATATATACACCATACACCGAAAGTGTAACTCAAAGTATACCAAAATTCCAAAATAAATCTTAATAAATCACTAAGGCTAAGAGTCGTTACACGACCTAAGTGTCTAATAAAACATAGCACGTGTGCAGGTAGTGATACGACTCGCAGATATCAACTTTGAGTGCACAAGACTTCGGACGCAAATTAGTGAGTTCATATCCCCCTTTTCTCTTAATTGTTTTCGGATTTATAACTCTCGGGGGTGAAATGCATGTTTCAATGGTATGGTTAGTCAAGAAACACTAGAATAATCGATCGGAATCCATTATCTAGGGGGTTTGAATCCGCATAAAAAGGTGGGTTTCCTCTCGTTTGATTCGATTATAATTGATCTTCTTCTCCGGTGAATTCTGCAAAAAAGAAGCACCGTTAGCCTCGTCAAGGGGAGAAAAGGGTTCTCTCCTTGACCCGACTCCGGTGTGAGAATAAGTATGGGTTACGAAGAAGAAGATGTATTTGAGAAGTGTGTGTAACTTGAATTCATACCTGTGTTGTTTCTCATATTTATAACCGAGAGTTATGGGCGGGAAAACCCGTTAGTGAAAATTTAACGGAAGATGCTAACCCCGTGAGCGGTTACATTTCCTTCCGATTAGGCTTCTTGATCCGACCTGAATGCACACGGATCGCTGTTAGATCTATGGCTGGGGATATGCCATGTGGAAAGTGATCAAGTGGATATTACTCTCCAATTACGTGTTATCGTTGTGGCCTCAAGGATGCCTGAGGTGTTGACACGTGTCCAGACGGTTATAACCGTCTTAGTGGAGCACGATTGAATTCTTTCTAGAAGATTACTGCTGTAATCTGGTGTGACTCCTTATAGTGTGGAATCAGCTGAATAAATAAATCCCAAGGCTGGGCAATAATATCCAAGTCTGGACATTAAACGGAGGTGCTTTAGGAATTTCATCCTTTACTTATGGAAGAAAAGCGCAAGGGTTTATGACTTCCTTTTGGCGCGCAAATGTTGACTGTTTCTTAAGCCTTTCTTTTGTAAGACCAGTGCGCGACCTCACAAGGTAAAAAAGAGAACTTAAAGATGAGGTTGTGGTATGGTCCCAAGTACTTATTATGAGGTTTTTGGGACCTTACCCCTTCAAGTCCCCCCCCCCCCCCCAGTCTAGTGTAGTACTTATGCAAATAAGTGGAGCACTGGACTTGTAAGAGGGAAATGCTTTTTGGCACGAAAATTAAGGAGTCTTCTATGAGAAGATTTAATTTTGCTTAAAAAAACTTTTTTAGGGGAAATTATGACTTTTTGCCTTTTTGCAATCATGACCTGACTTGTGGTGACGTCAGTTTGTAGTAAAAGTTGGTATTTGCAATATTTTTCTTTCTTACCTTGGGATACGTAGTGATGCTTGTCATGCCTCATTTATGAGGATATGATACTTGTTCCTCTAGCGCCGCTTGGAAAAGACTTCTGACAGGTGATCATGCCTTTCTCCTTTCCCGGAGTTAACTTGTTTATATATATATGATGGGTTCTTTGAGCTTTCTTATTTTGACGAAAGGAAGATGAAACGTTCCTACTATACTCGTCGTCTACTAGATATTTTTAGGGTTTATGAGGCTGCTGAGGGCCTCGTGCTTCTCTCTAGTTCACCGCCCTTAGTGACTATCGGAGCAAAAGATCTGGTCAATCCTATTTCTCCGGCGGTTGCTGGTTCTGAATGTGAAGCTTCTCAGCTGGAGGGTGATGTTAACGATGGTGTTGTTGTGCTATCTGTTGATGATTTAATGGCCCGTTTTCCGATGATTCAGAAAGGAGGATGCCAGTTGGTTTATCAGCGTCGGAGGAAACGTCGGTTTGATCTGGTGCCAGTTGCTGGTGAAGATCATGCCGCTGAGTAGGTTAGGTTGGGGAAATTGTGTATTCCCTTTTTTGATGTTTATGCTAGTCTTGCTACCGTAAACTTTTTTGAAGATCACTGTCGTGATCGTTGTGAACGGTTGTTCATACTGTTTTTTGATGATATGTATATTTTGATGCACTATTGTGCATGTAAATTTCTGGTTATGTTTAGATTACAATATGTTGCATGTGTTTAATTGCTTTTAGTAGGTAGAGCGAATGAGAATGGTATTGTGCTCATGTGTGAACGTTTGTCTAAAAAGGCGTGTAAGTTTTGTCGTTCTTTAGACTGTTCATGAGGTGTACAATGTCTACCAAATTGTTTTCGCGTAAACCAAAAGAATTATATGCAATTTGTAATAAACAGTAACATGCGGAAGAATGATGTTTGTATTGATGATGGCGTAAAGCCACTTAATAGAAAAAAACATCGAATGTGTAGTTTCATCTTTTTAGCTTACATATAACACTTGCGCAGTTGTTGCGCGTTCCAGGTGCGAGGAACTATTGTTCCATCCAGTCTCTTTAGGGTGTATGCCCCCTTGCCTAAGACCTCATTGATGATGTACGGTCCTTCCCATTTTGGTGCTAATTTGCCTGGTTTTCCGCGTTAGAAGCCTCGTTGTCGCGTAAAACAAAATCACCAGGGACAAATGTGCATACGCGGACACGCGCGTTGTAATATTTTTCCAGTTTGGATTTGTACCTGGCCTCTGTGATGGCGGCATTTTCGCGCCTTTCTTCGAGAAGATCTAAATCCAGTCTCCGTTCTTGTTCGTTGTCTTGTCTTTCCATGGCTAACATGCGCGGTGATGGAAGACCGATTTCGACTGGGATTACCGCTTCGGACCCATATACCAAGCTGAATGGAGTTTCTCCCGTGCTGGTTTTTGGCATGGTGCGGTGTGCCCATAAGATGCTGGGGAGTTCATCAACCCATCCTCTGCGCGCTGTGCCCAGTCGCGCCTTAATGCCGTCGACTATCTGTTTGTTGACGCTTTCGACTTGGCCGTTTGCCTGTGGGTGCGCCACAGAGGCAAAGTTGTGCTCAATCTTCATTTCTTTGAACCATTTCTGAAGATCTTCTGAGGCAAAGTTAGTGCCATTGTCGGAGATGATGCGCAATGGTAATCCGAATCTGCAAATAATGTGTTCCCATATAAATTTGCGAATTACCATTGCTGTTGTTGAGGCTAGTGCCTTAGCTTCGACCCATTTTGTGAAATAGTCGACCGCTACGATGATGAATTTTACTGCACCTGGCGCTTCAGGGAACGGACCAACGAGATCGATGCCCCATTGTTGAAAAGGCCAGGCGGAGGTGACCGGTACGAGCGGGTTCTTTGGTCGGAGTGTTTTTGGCGTGTGGCGTTGACATGTTGCGCATCTTCGTAATAAGTTTACTGCATCCACATGCATTCCGGGCTAGTAGTATCCCGCGTTCATTATTTTTGCCACAACCATGCGCGGTCCTGCGTGTATTCCGCATAAACCTTCGTGAATTTCTCTGACCAGATATTGCGCATCTGTTTTGTCAACACAGCGTAGTAATGGTCCCATAAATGACTTCCGGTATAGTACGCCATCCGCCATTTCATAGTTTATTGCTTTGTGTTGGATTTTTCGAGCTTCTGCTTTTCCTTCCGGGAGCTTTCCGTGTTGCAGGTATAAGATGATCGGAGACATCCAGGATGGATTCCCGACTTCTATAACATTTTCTTGTTTGAGATGAATGGAAGGATTAGACAATACCTCCATGCGCACTTCTTTTGCTAAGTGCTTGAAGCTGGTAGCGGCTAATTTTCTTAGCGCATCTGCTTGCTTGTTTTCGCTTCTGTTTTTATGGTTAACCTTGAACGTCTGGAATTGGCTGATTAACATCCGCGCTTGTTCAAGGTATAATGCCATAGCTTTTCCTTTTGCATCATAATGGCCATTAACTTGCTCGGCCACCAGTTTTGAATCGACGTTGGCTTCAAGGTTTCTTGCCCCCATTTTAAGCGCTAAGCGGAGACCTGCCAAGAATGCTTCATATTCGGCTTCGTTGTTTGTGCTTCTGAAATCCAAGCGTATGGCATATGTAAGTTCGTGTTCATCGGGACTGACTAATCGAAGACCTGCGCCGGCTCCGTCGTCATTGGAAGCTCCATCTGTGTGCAAAGTCCAGACTCTATCATCGAAAACAGGGATAGGGTTCTGGATTGCCTCGCACTCTTGAACTTTGTCGATAGGGACCTCTGTGGCAAAGTCCGCTAGAACTTTCCCTTTAATTGCTGGTCTTGGTCTATACATCCTCCCAGCTCAATAGCCCATTTAGCCAATCTTCCCGCCACATCAGGTTTGGATAAGATTTGGCCTAAATGATAATTGGTGAGAACTGTGATGACATGGCCTGAAAAGTACCGACGTAGGCGTCGTGATGCATGTACCAGTGCTAAGACCAGCGTTTCTATCATTGAGTAACGAGTTTCTGGCCGGTGAGCATCTTGCTTATATAGTAAATTGGAGTCTGAACGTTTTCTCGTTCCACCATTAATACTGCACCAACTGCTACTTCCGCAGCAGACAAATATAAGATCAGTGGTTCTTTTTCTCGTGGTGCTGTTAGTGTTGGCAACTGGATTAAGCATTCCTTCATTTGCTTGAAGGTTGTTTCTGCTTCGGGTGTCCACTGGAAGTGGGTCTTTTTAGCGCAGTTTCGCAGTGTACTGATGAATGGATAGGACTTTGCCGCATGATTGGCTAAGAATCTGTTCAAGACCGCTAAGTGTCCAGCGAGCCTTTGCATTTCTTTTATTGTTGCAGGTGATGGCATTAGCTGGATGGCCTGCACCTTTTCTGGATTTACTTTAAACCCATCTCGTGTTACTATGAAACCCAGAAACTTCCATTCCTCCATCCCGAAGGAACATTTCGTTGGGTTAAGCTTTAAGTTAACGCTGCGCAAGGAGTCGAATGTGCGCTGAATGTTTGCCAACATTGTCTCTTCCTCATGACTCATGATGACAAGGTCATCCATGTATACCTCGACTGTTTTACTGATGTCTCCTCTGAAGACTGTGTCCATTATGTCACACCCCTTTCTGCGGCGGAAGCACGAGGTGTGATCATGAAAGGTTCTCATTGCATACGAAAGGTAAACATGCTACATGCACGTAAAAATACTTCAAATACCATAATTTGAAAACATAAGATAGCGTTTACATCGCTAGACAGCTTAAAACATTGTCTTAAAAGTTTACAACTTTATTTAAAGTTAAACACAAGCGACATCCACGAGCATAAGCGAGACCGCGCGCACATCCATCCTAGTTACCTGAAATACATGTGAGTTTTTGGAAAAACGTCAACATAATGTTGGTGTGAATTCATGCAGTTTTTGTATTTCACGTTTGTATACTTTGTATGAAAACATATTTTGAGTCATGTATAAATCAAGTTTTCATATATAAATCAAGTATTCATGTGTACACCACGTACTCATGTATAATTCAAGTTTTTCTTGAGTACCCCACGTACTTTAAGTATAGTTCCCATCTTCTTGAGTACCCCACGTACTTCAAGTATAATTCAAGCTTTTCTTGAGTACCCCACGTACTCAAGTATTCATCAAGTTTTAGTATGGTATGAATTTTATGTAAATACAGTATTCCTGTAAGTATCAGGATTGTTAATGGGTTGCAAAGCCATTAACATGTGACACGACATAGGAAGTCACCAAACCTTAGGCATTTAATTGGTATATTCTGAGACACAAAAGCACTACTCGATTCTCGCCCTCACCGAGTGTGTGGATGCCCGGCACCCGTTAGATCTAACCTTTTGTTATGCGGTCTAGGTATATTGTTGATTAATGGTGCTTCTGTACCCTATTCGTGACACGATTTCTCGCATCATTTCTCATAACGCCTCATACTTGGTTCTCGTTCTCACCAAGTGCGCTTCTCATATTCTTATATTTCGTCACACTTGGTTCTCGTTCTCACCGAGTATACTTCTTGTATTCTTATATTTCGTCACACTCGGTTCTCGTTCTCACCAAGTGTGCTTCTTGTATTTATATCATACCAATTATAAATATTGTACCTTTGTACATGTATTTCACCCCCGAAGTTATAAAAACTGAAAACAGTTAAAGAGAAAAGGGGGAGCATGAACTCACAACTTTGCGTTCCTGTGCGTCGTAAACTTCACCGGATTTGCTTAATTAACGTCGTAACCTATACGCGTTTTCTTAACGTTAGTCACTAGACTTGCGTCGCACAAGTACAGTCATTCTCTTTTGTATATATACTTGGGTTAAAAATATTCTATATTTTTAACTAAGTTTCTTACTTATATTATTTTCTCTAAAATTAATATAAGTATCTCGTGTTTTGCACTTTGCACCCGAATTATGTATCTTGTATGTTGTATGTGTATTTTTATGTTTATACTCCTCATGAGTATTTAGTGTATTTTTTTTTTAGTCTTAATACACTAGCACGTACAACACATACTATATACACTTAGCACCTAAGTTGGTGATAAAATAATATATATTTTTCTCTCAGAAATATACATACTTATATCCATTTTTATTCTTGAAGAAATCCTCATTTCTTATCACCAAAAATTAGGGAAACCTTGGTAATACTTTTAAATACATTTTTAGGGAATAAGTTTCTCAAAAACTTATATTTTTCTAAGTGTCAAAATTTATAAAAATTTTGACAGAGTTTCCCCTAAAAATGGAGGTTTCCCATGTTTTCAAAACATGTGTTTATTTTCTTTTAAATCGTCAACAATCATCAACAACAATTATCAACAATAACCACTAATTTCTCCATTTCATGAACTTGAATATTTACAAAAATGTGTAGTAATTTACTAGCACATTTAGTAAGTCTTTCCATCTCTAAAAATAAAATCGTTATCTCGAAAACTTTATTTTTAAAGAATATGAAGCTTTACAACTTCTAGTCGGTGTTTACGAAAATTATTTCTTTGTTAAAACTTTTGTTACACAAGTGTCCACACACTTGTTTGTTCACAAAAACACATCTAGTTTATGAAAGATCCGACTTAAAGTGAGACTTGTTTATATTTTACTTGGTCCTTCTAAAATACCACTTGTAGATCTTTAGATCTACTAGTTTAAAACTCTATTTTACAACTAAAATCGTTTTTACACAAGTTCATGTTAATAAATAGTAGTGTTCGTCATCTAATCATTTTCACACTTAAACATACACTAGTTCATGTTCCATGAACATGACTTAGCCGGGTTAGATGACGATCCGAACTACTACTAACATCCAACAATAATAAATAATCATAACAAAACAAGATCCAAGAGTTTTACACTAATATTTACTCATTAACCACCATGTTTATTATTTTTAGTAGACTTTTAGTTTTGGTCTCAAGTGTTCATGATTTTTGCCCGTTAAATTTCTTATTAACCACTTTAGATATGAACAATAGGGTGTTTAGAGTCACTTACTACTAGCTCGAGGCTAGGGAAGAAACTAGACGAAAAACGGGTGGTTAATAGCGTTGTGGTGAGGTCCTTGGCAATCCGTAAGCACCGGGTCTCCTCGAACGAGCTCTAACACACTTGTTTGTAGATGGATTTATAATATCAAAATTGAAAAGTGGGTGGTTGTGTGGCTTGGCTCTCGGCCGATTGCAAAGAGAAGAGAGGGAAGGAGTTGAAATTTTTGTTGTGGTGAAATGAAATGGGTGGCCTACTAGTCCATTATATAAACCATTTATTCTAAATGTCCCATGGTTCTTGTGTTATCAAGATATTAAGCACTCAAATATAATAATAAAATGGGTAAGAGTGGTGTCCCCCATGGGGGAACCGAATGGTGGTGGGGGTGGGGTTTACAAATGGGATTTCAACCATTTAGTTAGTGGTATAAAGTTTAGTTAGGAATTACAAATTAGTTACTAATGTGTTGTAATTTATAACGGGTGTTAGGGTATTCGGGGACCCTAACTAGCTCAGAAAAAGAAAAATAATGTCAATGACAATATTTTTATGTTCCGGGTATAGTTCGGTTGTTCGGTTGGATATTAATTCGTTAAAGTGCTAAATTACACTTTTTAGTGTCTTTTAAGTACCCTTCTTGTACCCTTTCAATTCCCAACACTTAGGGAAATATTCTGGATGATAAAACGAAATTTCTGCATAATATTCATATGTTTAAATGCTGAATTGAGCTGAATTTATTAAAATTCTGCACTTAAAGTGCGTTTCGGGTGCTTTTTAGTGCTTATTTTTGCTTCCGAAGAGTATATATATTAAACCCTTGTATGTACTCTTGGGTTTTAATACATTCTTGCTGTCGGACCTACACCTAGGCTCCAATTTTATTGTCTGACTGCTTTCTGCAGTTCCGTTGACACATAGTGTCTTACTGATGAGTTTACTTAGTATTTTTTACGCAACGCTCTCGTTTATGCATAAAGCAATATTTTGTAGTATACAACGTGCATGAATTCACTTGTTTAATCATGTGTTCAGACATTGCTGACAATTAAGCACATAATTGCAGTCAATAAATAATAATTAAAGTGTACGGAAATTACCGGTTTGGTGCCAGTTGTCACAGTCTCCCCCCGTTAAAAGAATTTCGTCCCGAAATTCAGGCTGAACTAACTCTCGCAGGAGTCTTCTTGAATAGGTGGGGATACTTTTCTTTGAACTGGTCTTCACGTTCCCATGTGTACTCGGGTCCGTGCTTAGAGCTCCAACGTACTTTGACAAGTTTCACACTGCTCCTCCTGGTCTTGTTGACTTTCCAGTCGGTAACCTCAACGGGTTGTTCTGTAAATCGAAGGGCTTCATCAATATGCACTTCATCCATCGGGATGGTCACATTTTCTTGTGTTGGACTCTTCTTCAGGTTGGATACATGAAACGTATCATGTACTCCATTAAGTTCTTCCGGTAACTCCAACTTGTATGCCACGGTACCAATTCTTTTCAAAATTCTGAATGGTCCGATGTATCGTGGATTCAGCTTTCCACGCTTTCCAAATCTGACTACGCCTTTCCATGGTGAGACTTTTAACAACACTTTGTCTCCCACCTTGAATTCTACTGATTTTCTTTTCGGATCAGCGTAGCTCTTTTGTCGATCTCGAGCCGCCTTAATGCGCTCTCAGATCTGCGCAATCTTGTCGGTTGTCTCTTGTACAAGTTCAGGACCAACCATACATTTATCTCCGGCATCTGCCCAACATAAGGGCGATCGGCACTTGCGGCCATACAGAGATTCGAACGGTGCGGCTTTTATGCTTGTATGATAACTGTTATTGTAGGAGAACTCAATTAACGGTAGATGAGTATCCCAGCTGCCGCCTAGATCCATGACACATGCGCGAAGCATATCTGCTAATGTTTGTATAGTCCGTTCGCTCTGGCCGTCTGTTTGTGGATGGAATGTCGTGCTTAGATCTAACTGAGATCCAAAGGCTTCCTGAAATGATTGCCAGATTCTTGAGACAAAGCGTCCATCTCTGTCTGAAATAATTGAGATTGGCACTCCATGTCGTGCCACAATTTCTCTTAAGTATATCTCAGCAAGCTTTCCAGTGCTGTCTTTTTCACGGATTGGCAGGAAGTGCGCAGACTTTGTTAACCGATCAACTATTACCCATATCATATCGTGCCCTCTCGGGGTCCTGGGTAATTTCGTTATGAAGTCCATCGAGATTTCTTCCCACTTCCACACGGGAATCTCTGGTTGTTGTAGTAGGTCGGACGGTTTCTGATATTCGGCCTTAACCTTAGCACAGGTTAGGCATTTTCCAACATAGACAGCAATGTCGCTCTTGAGTCTCGGCCACCAATAATATTCTTTCAAGTCTTAATACATTTTGTCCGATCCTGGATGGATCGAATATCTCGATTTGTGGGCTTCATTAAGGATGACTTCTCGTATGCCACCATAGAGTGGAACCCAAATACGCTTCTTAAAGTATAAGGCTCCCTCTTCATTTGGCACCATGTATTTCAGCATACCCCGTAGGTATTCAGCTTTACGGTTCTCTCCTTTAAGAGCTTCTTGTTGTGCATCACGAATGCGTGCAGTGAGGTTCGTTCGAATGGTCATTTCTAACGCTCGAACCCTTAGGGTCTTAACCCTTTCTTTTCGGCTTAGTGCGTCTGCTACAACGTTTGCCTTTCCAGGATGGTACTTAATCTCACAGTCATAGTCATTCAGCAGCTCGACCCATCGTCGTTGGCGCATATTCAGTTCCTTCTGATCAAATATGTGTTGTAAACTTTTGTGATCTGTGAAGATTGTACATCGAGTACCATATAAATAATGTCACCAGATCTTCAGGGCGAATACCACTGCACCTAGTTCCAAGTCGTGCGTGGTGTAATTTCTCTCATGAACCTTCAATTGTCTTGAAGCGTAAGCGATGACTTTTTGGCGTTGCATGAGCACGCAACCCAAGCCTTGTCGTGAGGGGTCGTAGTATACCACGAAGTCTTCAGTGCCTTCGGGTAATGATAGTATCGGTGCATCGCATAGCTTGTTTTTAAGTAACTGGAAGGCTTCTTCTTGTTTGTGACCCCAGTCGTATTTCTTGTCGTTCTGTGTAAGGGTCGTTAGCGGTTGAGCTATCTTTGAGAAGTTCACGATGAAACGTCGGTAATAGCCCGCTAAGCCCAAAAATTGTCGAACTTCAATTGGGGTCTTGGGAGCTTCCCAGTTCTTTATTGCTTCTATCTTGGACGGGTCTACATGAATGCCCTTCTCATTCACAACGTGACCAAGAAATTGTACTTCGCGAATCCAGAATTCGCATTTCGAGAACTTTGCATAAAGCTTCTCTTTCTTCAGTAGTTCCAAGATGGTTCTAAGATGTTGCTCGTGCACTTCTTTCGTTCGCGAGTAAATCAGGATATCATCGATAAATACAATCATGAATTTATCGAGATATGGTTTGCATACGCGGTTCATCAGATCCATAAAGACCGCTGGTGCATTCGTTAGCCCAAACGGCATCACAAGAAATTCGTAGTGCCCATATCGCGTTCTGAATGCAGTCTTTGGTACGCTTTCCTCTTGGATTCTCAGCTGATGGTATCCAGATCGAAGGTCGATCTTGGAATAGTAGCTTGATCCTTGCAGTTGATCAAATAAGTCATCAATCCTCGGTAGTGGATACCGATTCTTGATCATGAGTTTGTTCAGTTCTCTGTAATCGATACACATCCGCATTGTTCCATCCTTCTTCTTCACGAATAATACTGGAGCTCCCCAGGGTGAGAAGCTTGGCCTTATAAATCCTTTATCCAACAACTCCTGAAGTTGTGTAGATAAATCTTGCATTTCGGATGGTGCAAGTCGATAGGGAGCCTTGGCTACAGGAGTGGCTCCTGGAACCAAGTCTATACGGAATTCGACTTGTCGTTGCGGAGGTAGTCCTGGCAGATCTTCGGGAAAAACATCAGGGAATTCCTTCACCACAGGAATGTCTTCGAGTTTTGGCTCCACAGCCTTCTTGTCTATAACGTGTGCTAGGAAAGCGACACATCCTTTCCTCAAGCACTTTTGTGCCTTCATGCAACTGATGATTCGAAGAGGTGCGTCTCGTTTTTCTCCATGCACGATGAGAGTTTCACCATTCGCTAAAGGGATGCGAATGATTTTCTCATGACAAATAACTTCAGCTTTGTTCTTGGATAGCCAGTCCATTCCGACCACTACATCGAAGCTACCCAATTGAATAGGTAAGAGGTCGATGCTAAATCTTCGTTCACCAAGTTCTAGTGTGCAGCCTCTAACGACTTCGCCCGATTCAACAAGTTTACCATTGGCTAGTTCTATGGAATAAGGAATTTCTAATCTACTGGATTCTATTCCGAGTATGCGTTTAAATTCCACAGACATGGAGCTATAATCAGCGCCAGTGTCAAATAATATGGATGCAAAGTTATTGTTAATGAGAAACGTACCGGTGACCAGGTTAGGGTCCTCGTGTGCGTTCTTTGCTCCAATCACAAATGCTCGAGCCTGAGCATTGTTTCCTTCTGGGCAGTCCTTCATGAAATGATCATTGCTTCCACATTTGAAGCATCCTTGGTTCCGCCCTTTACCGTTACCATTCTTGCTAACAGCACCATTTCCATTCCGATTCTTTCCTTTTCCCCAACAGTTTTCTGTTTGATGACCCAATTTACCACACTTGTCGCACCTTTGAATGCGACAAGCTCCTTCATGATGATACTTACATTTTTGGCATCTAGGCATGGAGCCTTGGTATGCTTTGGTTGCATGGGTTTTCGTCTCCTGAGGCGGGTTAGTGTCGCGCTTCTTGCTGAAACCCTTGTTGTTGCGAGTTGCTTGGTTCAGGTTCGAATGTTTTCTTTTCTTGTCACCAGACGACTCAGCATGCGTCTCGGTCTTCTCTGTTGGGTTCAACGATAACTTCTTCATACGAACACAATCTTCAGTCAGGCTGACAGCCAGAGTTACAGCCTCGGTGATTGTTTGTGGTTTGGCCGACGTCACCATGCCACGAAACTCTGGGGCCAGTCCCCAAATGTAGCGTTCAACGCGCTTGAATTCGGGAGTCACCATGTAGGGAAGCACTCTAGACAGATCGTGGAACCTTCGACTATAGCCATTGATGTCAGCACCTTCCATGGTCAAGTGCCAGAACTCCGTTTCCAGCCTTTGGAGTTCTGCACGAGAGCAGTACTTCTCTCTCATCCTCTCCTTCAGTTCCTCCCAAGTTAAGCCAAAAGCGGCATCATCACCTAAGGTTTGGGCTTGTAGGTTCCACCAAGTCAGAGCTTCATCGACAAACAACCCAGTAGCAAAGGTGACTTGTTGATCCGCGGTACACTTGCTCATGCGGATAGTAGCTTCAGTCTTCTCCGTCCAGCGCACAAATGCTACTGCACCTCCTGTGCCGTCATAGTTCATCGGCTTGCAGTTGAGGAACTGCTTGAAAGTGCAGCCTGGAATTGATTCAACCAATTCACATGTGAGCAATCGAAGAAATAATGAAACAAGGACCATTCATAAATTTCTCCATGCTTAGTACATTGTCTTAAGGTTACCTTGAGCTGCGTTGCCTCCAGATGAATCTCCGTTCCCGTTACGTCTAGCGTTGCTTGGTCCTCCACTGTCCTGAGTACCGTTCACCTCGTACTGGGCGATAGCAGTGGAGATCCTTTCTTCCAGTAGAGCGTTCAGCTCTTCAGCAGTTCTCGGCAGTGGGGGAGGAGGAGGTTGATCATCATTGCGAGCATTCACAGCTTTCCTAGGTGCCATGTTCTGACAGAACATAACACAATAGGGTTAGACATTTGTTTGATATCGTCACACTAGTCAGTAGTATCATATATATTCACAGGTATATATACCACATAAGTGACATCAAACAATTATTACTCCAGCAGAGTACTTAGTAGGCTTGCACTGAGGGAATCTATACGTGACAAGACTTGCTGTGGTTTCTGTGCACGGAATTCCATAATTATGTATGCATCCATAATTACATAACTCCTTGCACAGTCCGCACAGTTTTGTTTCATCTGCGTATTTCTTCCTTCAGATAGGCCTTTGCTTTCAGATGAAGTCACGTATACTCGTGCCCTTCTACTTCTAGTACATGCCAATTATCACACATAATTGCAATTAACTCTCAATCATAGACGAGTGCTACTCTTGTGCACCCTAAGTCTCGTAGTGACTTTTCTAGACTCATGTAGTCAGTTTCAGGTAGTGGATGTCGCGGGACGTTTTATGCAATGAAAACTCTTTGAAAATTGTTTTCGTGAATGGATCCTAGAGATTGTAGACTAGACTCGAGAAGGAATCCTGGTTCACTACAATCGCAGCTCTGATACCAATCTGTCACACCCCTTTCTGCGGCGGAAGCACGAGGTGTGATCATGAAAGGTTCTCATTGCATACGAAAGGTAAACATGCTACATGCTCGTAAAAATACTTCAAATACCATAATTTGAAAACATAAGATAGCGTTTACATCGCTAGACAACTTAAAACATTGTCTTGAAAGTTTACAACTTTATTTAAAGTTAAACACAAGCGACATCCACGAGCATAAGCGAGACCGCGTGCACATCCATCCTAGTTACCTGAAATACATGTGAGTTTTTGGAAAAACGTCAACATAATGTTGGTGTGAATTCATGCAGTTTTTGTATTTCACGTTTGTATACTTTGTATGAAAACATATTTTGAGTCATGTATAAATCAAGTTTTCATATATAAATCAAGTATTCATGTGTACACCACGTACTCATGTATAATTCAATTTTTTCTTGAGTACCCCACGTACTTTAAGTATAGTTCCCATCTTCTTGAGTACCTCACGTACTTCAAGTATAATTCAAGCTTTTCTTGAGTACCCCACGTACTCAAGTATTCATCAAGTTTTAGTATGGTATGAATTTTATGTAAATACAGTATTCCTGTAAGTATCAGGATTGTTAATGGGTTGCAAAGCCATTAACATGTGACACGACATAGGAAGTCACCAAACCTTAGGCATTTAATTGGTATATTCTGAGACACAAAAGCACTACTCGATTCTCGCCCTCACCGAGTGTGTGGCTGCCCGGCACCCGTTAGATCTAACCTTTTGTTCTGCGGTCTAGGTATATTGTTGATTAATGGTGCTTCTGTACCCTATTCGTGACACGATTTCTCGCATCATTTCTCATAACACCTCATACTTGGTTCTCGTTCTCACCAAGAGCGCTTCTCATATTCTTATATTTCGTCACACTTGGTTCTCGTTCTCACCGAGTATACTTCTTGTATTCTTATATTTCGTCACACTCGGTTCTCGTTCTCACCAAGTGTGCTTCTTGTATTTATATCATACCAATTATAAATAGTGTACCTTTGTACATGTATTTCACCCCCGAAGTTATAAAAACTGAAAACAGTTAAAGAGAAAAGGGGGAGCATGAACTCACAACTTTGCGTTCCTGTGCGTCGTAAACTTCACCGGATTTGCTTAATTAACGTCGTAACCTATACGCGTTTTCTTAACGTTAGTCACTAGACTTGCGTCGCACAAGTACAGTCACTCTCTTTTGTATATATACTTGGGTTAAAAATATTCTATATTTTTAACTAAGTGTCTTACTTATATTATTTTCTCTAAAATTAATATAAGTATCTCGTGTTTTGCACTTTGCACCCGAATTATGTATCTTGTATGTTGTATGTGTATTTTTATGTTTATACTCCTCATGAGTATTTAGTGTATTTTTTTTAGTCTTAATACACTAGCACGTACAACACATACTATATACACTTAGCACAAAAGTTGGTGATAAAATAATATATATTTTTCTCTCAGAAATATACATACTTATATCCATTTTTATTCTTGAAGAAATCCTCATTTCTTATCACAAAAAATTAGGAAAACCTTGGTAATACTTTTAAATACATTTTTAGGGAATAAGTTTCTCAAAAACTTATATTTTTCTAAGTGTCAAAATTTATAAAAATTTTGACAGAGTTTCCCCTAAAAATGGAGGTTTCCCATGTTTTCAAAACATGTGTTTATTTTCTTTTAAATCGTCAACAATCATCAACAACAATTATCAACAATAATCATCAACAATAACCACTAATTTCTCCATTTCATGAACTTGAATATTTACAAAAATGTGTAGTAATTTACTAGCACATTTAGTAAGTCTTTCCATCTCTAAAAATAAAATCGTTATCTCGAAAACTTTATTTTTAAAGAATATGAAGCTTTACAACTTCTAGTCGGTGTTTACGAAAATTATTTCTTTGTTAAAACTTTTGTTACACAAGTGTCCACACACTTGTTTGTTCACAAAAACACATCTAGTTTATGAAAGATCCGACTTAAAGTAAGACTTGTTTATATTTTACTTGGTCCTTCAAAAATACCACTTATAGATCTTTAGATCTACTAGTTTAAAACTCTATTTTACAAGTAAAATCGTTTTTACACAAGTTCATGTTAATAAGTAGTAGTGTACGTCATCTAATCATTTTCACACTTAAACATACACTAGTTCATGTTCCATGAACATGACTTAGCCGGGTTAGATGACGATCCGAACTACTACTAGCATCCAACAATAATAAATAATCATAACAAAACAAGATCCAAGAGTTTTACACTAATATTTACTCATTAACCACCATGTTTATTATTTTTAGTAGACTTTTAGTTTTGGTCTCAAGTGTTCATGATTTTTGCCCATTAAATTTCTTATTAACCACTTTAGATATGAACAATAGGGTGTTTAGAGTCACTTACTACTAGCTCGAGGCTAAGGAAGAAACTAGACGAAAAACGGGTGGTTAATAGCGTTGTGGTGAGGTCCTTGGCAATCCGTAAGCACCGGGTCTCCTCGAACGAGCTCTAACACACTTGTTTGTAGATGGATTTATAATATCAAAATTGAAAAGTGGGTGGTTGTGTGGCTTGGCTCTCGGCCGATTGCAAAGAGAAGAGAGGGAAGGAGTTGAAATTTTTGTTGTGGTGAAATGAAATGGGTGGCCTACTAGTCCATTATATAAACCATTTATTCTAAATGTCCCATGGTTCTTGTGTTATCAAGATATTAAGCACTCAAATATAATAATAAAATGGGTAAGAGTGGTGTCCCCCATGTGGGAACCGAATGGTGGTGGGGGTGGGGTTTACAAATGGGATTTCAACCATTTAGTTAGTGGTATAAAGTTTAGTTAGGAATTACAAATTAGTTACTAATGTGTTGTAATTTATAACGGGTGTTAGGGTATTCGGGGACCCTAACTAGCTCAGAAAAAGAAAAATAATGTCAATGACAATATTTTTATGTTCCGGGTATAGTTCGGTTGTTCGGTTGGATATTAATCCGTTAAAGTGCTAAATTACACTTTTTAGTGTCTTTTAAGTACCCTTCTTGTACCCTTTCAATTCCCAACACTTAGGGAAATATTCTGGATGATAAAACGAAATTTCTGCATAATATTCATATGTTTAAATGCTGAATTGAGCTGAATTTATTAAAATTCTGCACTTAAAGTGCGTTTCGGGTGCTTTTTAGTGCTTATTTTTGCTTCCGAAGAGTATAGATATTAAACCCTTGTATGTACTCTTGGGTGTTAATGCATTCTTGCTGTCGGACCCACACCTAGGCTCCAATTTTATTGTCTGACTGCTTTCTGCAGTTCCGTTGACACATAGTGTCTTACCGGTGAGTTTACTTAGTATTTTTGACGCAACGCTCTCGTTTATGCATAAAGCAATATTTTGTAGTATACAACGTGCATGAATTCACTTGTTTAATCATGTGTTCAGACATTGCTGACAATTAAGCACATAATTGCAGTCAATAAATAATAATTAAAGTGTACGAAAATTACCGGTTTGGTGCCAGTTGTCACACATTAGTCGTTGGTAAGGTGCGCCTGCGTTGCGCAGGCCGAAGGGCATTTTGGTGTAGCAAAAGATGCCCTTATCTGTACGGAATGCAGTTTTGTCTTCGTCTTCTTCTTTCATCTGGACCTGATGGTAACCTTTGTAACAGTCGAGAAAACACTTCCATCAAAATGATGCTAGAGAGTCGACTTTTTTGTCTATCTCAGGAAGCGCATAGCAATCTTTGGGGCATGCCTTATTCAGGTCTTTGAAGTCGACGCACATTCTCCATCCGCCACTGTGTTTTTGTACCATTACTGGGTTGGCAACCCACGTATGGTATTGAACTTCGCACAAGATTCCGGCATTGAGTAGCTCTGTTACTTGTTCGTCCATGGCTTTTGCTTTTTCTTCGCTAAAGCTACGCCTTCCTTGCGCAACAGGTGTTGCTGTTGGCCGGATGTTCAGACAGTGTTGTGCTACGTTGCGCGGGACCCCAGTCATGTCTGCTGGGCACCAGGAGAATATGTCTTTATTATTGGTCAGCAATTCCTTTAATTGTATTCGTGTTGCTGGTGAAATGGCGTGTCCTAGTAGGATAGTCTGTTCTGGATAATCGTTGTTCAAAGCCCATTTCTCCGGCTCGTCTGATGTTGAGGGTTTGGCCACTTTTGCTGGTGGCTCGTCATCTACGTACATGACTTCTTTGCTTGAGTATAGAATTGCAACTCCGGTTTCTGTTGGGAATCCGCATGCAGCATGTGGGATGGAAGTGATCATACTGAATTCCCTTTGCGACCTTCTTCCGAGCAAAACATCATGGCGTGATGTTGCTGGCATGACCATAAAGTTTACCGTGACTGTGCGTGAATGTTCCCCATTAGATAGGGTCACGGGAAATGCTATTTGCCCTAACGGGAATACAGCTTCATTACAAAATCCGGTGAGAGGGAAATCAACCGGTTCTAGACGTGCTTTGTCTTCTGGATCAAGCTGTTTGAAACATTGCTCGTATATGATATCCATCGAGCTGCCCGGATCTATAAACATATAGTCCGTTCGGTAATGACCGAAGATGCCGGTAATAATCATTGGTCGCTCTTCCTGAGGGCCTCCAGGGACAACAGGAAACACAACCTGTTGTTCCCTCCGATGTTGATCATGGTTTCGTTTGTTTGGCCTTCGTGACGGACCTCCTTGAACCATGTTTATTTGTTTGATTTCCTGATGGTTGGTACCTTTTGATTGTTGAAATATCTCAACATAACTGTCAGATTGGATGTCCCACTGACGAGGCGTCTGTAGGTCCAATACTGTAGTATTGATTTCATCCTTGTTTCCCTTTGGATCATCAGATCTGATGTTTGGGGACTCAGATCTGTAAACTTGTATGAAGATTTGGTTTAGAGCCATCTGGAATCTGTCGAGACAATACTCTGGAGCATTTTCTGTGAGCTGATCTGAGGAATTCTTTCCACCTGGGTGACTGTTATGTTTGTTGATTCCTATGATTCCGTCGATCTGGGTATTCTGGATTGCAGAACCTTTGAATTCAGATCGAGGACTTGATAGGTGAGATGATAAATTTTCTTCCATGTTAAAACAGAGAATGAAAAGAACTGAATCGAAACGAGATGAAAACTGATAAGACAGAGGAATCGGTGGGCGCCAATGAAGAAACACTAGAATAATCGGTCGGAATCAATTATCTAGGGGGTTTGAATCCGCATAAAAAGGTGGGTTTCCTCTCGTTTGATTCGATTACAATTGATCTTCTTCCTCGGTGAATTCTGCAAAAAAGAAGCACCGTTAGCCTCGTCAATGGGAGAAAATGGTTCTCTCCTTGACCCGACTCCGGTGTGAGATAAGTATGGGTTACGAAGAAGAAGATGTATTTGAGAAGTGTGTGTAACTTGAATTCATACCTGAGTTGTTTCTCATATTTATAACCGAGAGTTATGGGCGGGAAAATCCGTTAGTGAAAAGTTAACGGAAGATGCTAACCCCGTGAGCGGTTACATTTCCTTCCGTTTAGGCTTCTTGATCCGACCTGAATGCACACGGATCGCTGTTAGATCTATGGCTGGGGATATGCCACGTGGAAAGTGATCAAGCGGAGATTACTCTCCAATTACGTGCTATCGTTGTGGCCTCAGGGATGCCTGAGGTGTTGACACATGTCCAGACGGTTATAACCGTCTTAGTGGAGCACGATTGAATTCTTTCTAGAAGATTACTGCTGTAATCTGGTGTGACTCCTTATAGTGTGGAATCAACTAAATAAATAAATCCCAATGCTGGGCAATAATATCCAAGTCTGGATATTAAGCGGAGGTGCTTTAGGAATTTCATCCTTTACTTATGGAAGAAAAGCGCAAGGGTTTATGACTTCCTTTTGGCGCGCAAATGTTGACTGTTGACTGTTTCTTAAGCCTTTCTTTTGTAAGACCAGTGCGCGGCCGCGCAAGGTAAAAAAGAGAACTTAAAGATGAGGTTACGGTATGGTCCCAAGTACTTATTATGAGGTTTTTGGGACCTTACCCCTTCAGTTAGCTAGGGAATGAACTGTTAGATCATGTGGATGGGTAGGCGGACTCTTAAGTGCCATTAATCTTGTTAAGACCGAGGGGCAGGAGTGATAGATCTATCGGGTGTAGCGAGCCCCACTCATGGGTCCTTGTATGGCCGCATGTAGTGACTATGTCGTTTCAGCCGGATGGACCGGAGGAAATCCGCTAGGTTTGAGTACTTCCATACGCCACCACACATATTAATGTCCTTGCAAAACATTAATGATCTGTTCATAGACGCTTTACATACCTGATATCAAAAGAATCTCTCAAATGTTTATAAGTTTATTTGGAGCTAACATAAAATGCATGAACTCGCTCAACTTTTGTTGATTGTTTTCAAATTACATGTATTTCAGGAAACTAGATGGATCTTCGGCGCTGTGGTTGTTTTCAAGAAGTAAATTTCAAGTTTAGATGTCATCCACTTTTGAAGGGTTTGATTTGTATATCTTATCCTTGATGAGATATACGAAGCAAAGCCTTGTGAAACTAGTCTTTTGTTAAAAAGTCCTTTTATGGAACTTATTACCTTTTGATGGATTGTAACTTAAACTTATCACTGTGTTGGTTGAAACTTAAACATCTTATGTTTGTAATATTTTAAACTTATGAATGGATGAACATCAATTTAGTCATATAGTTGTTTATTATAATCGACTAGTTGTTTATTATAATCGAATGCAATGGAAACTGATCAAGTCACACGTATACGCTTCCGCAAAAGTCAGGGTGTGACAACGTCAACCACGAGTAGTACGAGTTTCTTTATGAGTTCTTTTTCCCAAAACGGTATTTAGATTTTCAACTCGTGAAAATGCATCAAATTTCTTCGGTTTCCTTTTGGTCTCGGTACTTCCATTAAAGTCTTCTGTGTTGTTTCGAAAACTGTAACCAGTTGGAAGGAATCTTTGGTGTCCCATGTATACTGTTTTTCTGCAATGATTTAACCATATTGAATTTGTCTCATCTTCACAAACAGGACAAGCTTTCTTACCTTTCGTGCTATATCCAGAAAAATTAGCGTACGCCGGGAAATCACTTATGGTGCAAAAAACCATGGCAGGCAAGTTAAAATATTCCTTCTTATAAGCATCATAGACATTTACTCTAGAATCCCATAGAGTTTTTAGGTCATCAATCAACGGGGACATATAAACCTCGATGTTATTATCGGGTTGTTTCGGACCTTGAATCAACAACGACATCATTATATATTTTCGTTTCATGCATAACAATGGTGGAAGACTGTAGATGCAAAGAAGAACCAGCCACGAACTATGACAACTACTAGCTTTTCCAAAAGGATTGATTCCATCGGAGCTAAGCCCAAACCTTATGTTCCTAACCTCATTACCAAATTCTGGATATTTTCTATTAATATTTCTCCATTGTGGTGAATCCACTACATGTCTTAATTTTCCATCCTTTATACGTTCATCTGAATGCCATCGTAATAATTTCGCTTCTTTCTCGTTTGAAAATAATCATTTTAGTCTCGGTATAATGGGAAGATACCACAATACTTTAGCTGGTGGTCCATTTTTCTTCACGTCATTATCATATTCACCGTTTTTTCTTTTTCTCGTGTACCTTGATTCACCACAACTAACACATTCATGACTATTCTCATACTCATTTCTATACAACATGCAATCATTAGGACATGCATGGATTCTTTCAACTTCCAATCCCATGGGATTCATCATTTTTTTGCTTAGTAAAACGAAATTGGTAACTCATTACCGTTCGGAAGCATGTCATGCAAACTACTAATAAATTTGTGAAACTTGTATCATTCCATCTGTTTTTTTGCTTTCAAGTTAAACATCAAAACAGCTTCAAGTTTGAAATCTCACAATCATTATATAATGGTTTTTGTGAATCTTCAAGTAGATGTTGTAATTTTACTCTATCATCAACAAATTCAATATAATAATTCTCTAAATCATTAAACATGTCATCTAAATTATTATCATTTAAATTGTCCTTATTTAAATTGTCATAACTTAAATTGTCCTCGTTTAAATTGTCCCCGTATAAGAAATTATCATATTCCACATTCTCTAAATTAACCGATGCCCTGACACCGTTAATCTGTGATTCGCCATGCTTTGTCCAACAAGTATAACTAGGCATAAAACCATTCGCAATCAAATGATACTATATATCTCTAATGTTTTCATGTTTTTGAAAGGTTTTACAAATCATACAAGGACACCAAATATCCTTAGAGCCAACATTCCTCCGATTTACTTCAGCAACCTTAAGAATAGTAGAAACGCCTTTCGCATAAATTTCAGAAGTACGCGGATTATGGTACATCCAATATTCTATATCTTCCATCTGAAAATTAAAATAATCAAATAAGTAAATGCAATTAAACATGTACGCGTTGTTAATATATAGGTACTCTAGGGTGGTGGATCCTAACCCACTTTTTAAATATTCTATCTCATATGTATATATTTTAACGTGTTAACTATTTAAGGAAAAAACGACAGCATTTCCCCTTAACTCCCAAAGTATGTGGATAAACCACAGACCCGAAGGAGTGGGGGAAACGTTGTTGAATTTTTCTTAATAGTTCATTAACACGTTAAAATATATACATGTCCTAATGAGATGGAATATTTAAAAAGTAGTCCCAAACGGGGACAATCTAAATTTTATCTCTATTAGATAAATTTTAGACGGGTAAGCTCTAAAAGGTTATTATCAATGCACATGTATTCATATATATATATATATGGACACACTCCAACGCACACATATTATCTGTATACACGACATATGTACAAATATCAACCAGCTGGGGTAGCCCAGTTGGCCACAGACACCCACCTCTTACCAAGAGGTACCGGGTTCAAACCTTGGGGCGAACAAAGTACCCTCAATGGGTCGGCTTGGCAAGGGTATTTACTGCCAGGCTCAGGCTTGTCGGGTGGCGGCCTGGGAGGGGTTATCCCCTCTGCGGTCAGAGGTACCGTGCATTACCCTTTTTATGTACAAATATCATATATACACATATTATGCATAAAAAATAAAATACATCAACAACAAAAATAATAAAAAACAAAAGTTCATACCTTTAACCTCTTGATTTGATATAACGAAGAATAAAAGCTATAATAATTCAACTTTTATCTACAAACAAATAACAATAAATATTTAATTATTACATATAGATCACACTATATATAAAAATATATATATATATAGGGGATGGTTCAAATGAAAACTACTTTTATTGTGAAAACTCGAAAACTAACTAAAAAAAGCTTAAAAAACACACAAAATTTTTTTTTTCAATTTTTTTTTTACAAAAATCGCTAGTTTTTATATATGAAAAAAAACTTTTTAAAAAAAAATAAAAAAAAAAATTGTACTACACATGTGTAGTACACATACACACACATGTGTAGTATTACACATGTGCACTACACAAAAAAAAAAAAATTTGAAAAAAAATTTTTATATAAAAAAACCTGCGAAAATTAATATGCAAAAAAAAAAAAAAAATTTGGTATGTTTTTTTGGCTTTTTTAATTAGTTTTCGAGTTTTCACAATAACTAGTAGTTTTCATTTGAACTTTCCCCTATATATATATATATATATATATATATGATAAATAGAGGAAGAATAATTACGATATATACCTGTCTCACTGGTAATCTTTGAGTAGAATGAAGAATGAATTAAATTAAACAAGGCTAAGGTTTATTGAGAGAAAAGAGATAGAGAAGAAAATTTGAATATTATCCGATAGCTTCTTTTCATTTCTTTTTTTGAGCTAGCTTGTTAAGAAAGCTATTTTTTAGCTAGCTTGTTATAAAAAAAGCTATTTTTGAGCCACAATTTATAGCCACTCAAAAAACCATTAATTTGTGCGTGGTATAGTTATTTTAGGCTAGGTTTGTGTTTTGTGAAATGAATTGTAATGTAATGATTTTGGGCGGTTTAAGTGTCTAACAGCCCAAATAATATTTTTTGAGCTAAAAAAAAATCCTAATTTCTACTGGTGACGTATGAGTATTCAAATTGATGTAGTGAAAGCATCATCAGGAACGCATTGATCTCTATAACATATAACAGTGGCAATTGGTCAGGGTGCAAAGTTTTATGGAAAAAGGGAAAGTGGTTTTCAATTTGTTAGTTTTATGGTGAATTTCAAATTGGTTTTTAATTTTTGGTCATTTTCACTACATTTTTTAGTTAGAAAAATCTAGATTTTTCAGGGTTTATTTTTTATTTTAGTATGGCTTTGCAAAAAAAAAAAATGTTTTTTTAATTGTTTTGTTGCAAATGCGTAGCTAACTTTACTAAAGCATAATTGGGAAATGGCGTAGGAAAAGTGTTGTAAATTTCTAACACCGTATTTTCGTAGGAAGTACGTTAAAAATTGCATAGTAAATGCGTAGTAAACAGTTTCTAACAGGGCTTTTCCAAACATCAAGGTTTTGTTGGAAATTTGCTACGCATTTGTAATGAAAAAAGTGCGTTAGAAAAAACCAAATTTCTTTTCTAGTAGTGACATAACCTATTAGGTTAAACTATTTTGTTGCGCTAACCAAATTTCTAGCAGTAACATAATCTTTCAAATGAGTTTGAAAGACTTCCCAAGTGATTTTAGTATTTGATTTAGTCCCCCAAAATGATTCAGCTATCAGGCTTGATCTCTTTATTATTTGTGAAAATAATTATATTACTTTTGTGGGTTGGAATTAACTTTTTATAATTACTATTTATAATATGGGTTTTGAACTTGTTCTTCATATATTCCCAGCCTGTTGACCGAGTACAAACAACTTACTTCATTGGATCAAGGATATTTATAGAAGAATCTTGCAAATTATAATCTTTTGCACTAGGTATGTCGTAAGATATTTATAAAGAAAATAAATTGCAAACTATAATTGTATCATTTATGAGAAAAACAAGAAACACAAACCACTGAATGTTTTACATATTTCACTTATTAAACAATACAAATGAGCAAAATATCCAGATCACTTGTGAAGATTATATAAGAGTCACTAATCAGTATGAAGGATCTATGTTCTTGTTCAGTTCCTCTAGTTTTCTCATCCTTACATTCTCACTTTCTTTCACCAACTGAAAAAAAATGTTAAAATTTTAGCAATGAGAAAATTGCGGTTTCGGTCCATGTTGTTTAGTGTTTATTACTATTATTTATAAAATTCAAATGTCTTGCAATTTTAATACCAATGTTTCTATTTTATTGCGGTTTTGGTCCATCACACTAACTCCATGTAACTTATAGTTAAATCCTTGTCACATGAGAGGCATGTGTAGGGTATTTTGGTAAATAACGATTCATGAGAGGCATGTAAACAAAATGTTGGTAATAAAATAACCATTCGCAGCGAAGCTGGTGGGTTATATAGACGGTTTCAACGGGCTGACGGGTAGTAATTAAGTTATAAACGTGCTAGTTGAGTTGACAGGTAATCAAGTTGTAAACGTGTTAATTGGGTTGGCATGCAGTGAAAAAGGGGGTTAAATGGATGCAAACCAGGTTAACAACTCAACAAATTAAACTACTTGTCAAGTCCACCTAGTTTATCAAACTGGTTAAATAGGTTAACCCGAACACAACCGTTTAACTAAAGAGGTCAAATCAAACACGACCCATTTATTACATGACAGGGTCAGAAATAGCAACCCAAAAACCGATTATTTTCATGTCCTTGTTTCCGGTAGTGTTAAAAATTGTCACTACTAACAAGTTCGTAACTTCGACCCATTTGTTATGTGAATGGGTCAACTTGGGTCAAAGCCAATAAATTATATGTTGAATAGATCAAATGGCTTGGGTTAATCTGTTTTAACGAAGACAATTTTTTAATTAGTTTTATTTTAAAGTTATAGTTTATAATTTCGAGAAATGGTTGTCATCACAGTTATCGCATTATTTCCTTACAGAAAATTTTTTTAACTTTACAAAAAGAAAATGCTTACAGGCAAATACCCGACCTGAGTCATTTGGAGTTTCGACTCAAATAATGAAATTTTGTTACTGAATTTACCTCCATTAACGCGGCGGTTAGTTGATTCTTTTCGTTGTTCTTCTGGTTGAAAGCCTCCAATGCTTCTTTATATTCTTTTTCCTGTTCTCACGTTATAAAATAAATCATTATACATACACAAATGCATGCAGGGATTTATATACAACACGAAAGAACACACATAACAATAAATTATTCATTATTTTAATCTTAAAAACTTTTAAAATAAAAGAAAATAATAGAAATGCAATGTTTATTTGTTTCTTTTACCAATAATATATAAGGTGATGATCATTTAGAAACCACCAATTTTTATCATATAAACCACACCAACTACTTGTGAACACATTCAAAACTATCTTAAAAAGCTTAAAAACACACAATCTTTTTTCTTTTTTAAAAAAAAAATATTTCCATTAAAATCATAATTTTTTATTAATAAAGAGTCGCGATTTAAATGTAAAACTATAAAATAAATAATTTTAAAAAAAAATGTTTTTTAGCATTTAGTTTTTGCGGTTTAGCTTTAGGGTTTAGTTTTTAACATTTATCTTAGGTGGGGGTGTGGGTTATGGTCTTTTTTAGCGTTTTTTTAAGGAGAGGGGAGGGGACGGTTTAGGTTTTTGGGTGGTGATCGGGTGGGGGATCATTACAATCTCCATCTCAACGCCAAACATGTATTTTTCTTTTTTCATATCAGCATATAAAGCATTCACATCCATGGCATCAAATTTCTGTGTGTGGTGTTTTTAAAATATAAATAGTATAAAAAGTGGTTGTGAGTGGAGGAGAGAGAAAATGTTACTGTTCATCAGTATATTTGAGGGGGACACTGTTCACCCCCTCTAATTTTTTAATATATTTTGAAAGTGGTTATGAGTGGAAGAGAGAGAAAAGGTAATGATAAAGGTATAAAAAATATGATTTAATTGAAAAAGAGAGAGAAAGTGTAGATCCAATCTCAGATATTGAAGGCCCGAATGATGGTTCGAATGTCTTTGACGGTGATGGTGCTCGCTGATGACGATGATGGTCATGCTCTCCTACGACGGTGGTTCAACGGTGATGGTCATGTTCTTCGACGACAGCAGTTCGACGGATATGGTCATTTTCTCAGCTTCTTCACTTTTTTTAGAGAGAGAAAAAGAGAGATGTAGAGAGAGATGGTGGATGGAACGGTGGTGATGATGTGAGATAACGATGATACATCGTTGGTACGGGTGCAAACCCAGATCTGTATGTAACCAAGTTTGCTTAATTCGTTGTCGATTACTATACCAAGTTTGTTTATTCTTCTATATATTAATATTTGAATGCAATGAACAGTAAACAAACTATAATATAATATATATATAGTTTTTTTTTATTATCTTTATATTATAATAATTGTTATCTCCTTTACTTTTTAAGTCTGATAAGTTTGGTGTTAACCAGTATTTGTATCGAAAATACCGATTCGTTATCGTTATCATACATGATGGTAAAACCAGTACCAGCCTGAACAAAATATAATATATATATATATATATATATATAGTTTTTTTTTTTGTTTTATTATCTTCATATTATAATAATTGTTATCTCCTTTACTTTTTAAGTCTGAAAAGCTTGGTGTTAACCAGTACTTGTATCAAAAATACTGGTTCGTTATCGTACATGAAGGTAAAAGCCAGCACCAGCCTGATACATAAAACGCCAAAAGTCGGTACCAGATTGAGTATGGCTATTTTTTAGTCTTATGAGGTTTGTCTATGGTTAAATCTGTTAAAGTTGGTCTGAAGAGAATAAGCCAATGGGAGTTTTTATCTAGTTTGAATGAATTTTTTTGGTTCGATGGTGGTGATTTAGGTGGTTCGACGGGTTTCGACGGTGGTTTTGACCAAGGTCGGCCCAAGCCTAAGAATTTTGAGGCTTGGACTTTAGGTCTCCAAATCAATAGGACCTCCAACTTACAAAAAATTATATATGATATTTGGGCTAGACTAAACTTATCTTTATACAAACAAAAAATATATAAAAATACAAAAAAATAAATTAACTTCGCCAACAATAAACCTTTTAGTTTATTTTGCCGGTCTCAAGCCTGGGTAAAGGAGGGTTTTTCTCAAACGGTGTTTTTTTTTTTTAGAAAAAGACCTCGAGTTTTTAGTTTGCTTTATGCCACCAAAATGGTTGAGACGGCCCTGGTTTTTACGGTGGTTCTTATTGGGCTAAAACTCCAACCCTCATATGATTTATGGTAAAACAAATGTCACGGCTGGCTCGAAAGGTATTACAAATAGTTAAAAAATGTATTAAAACCACTACATTAATCTCAATTATGATTAACTTTTTTTCTTCGTTCAATGTAAATTCAAAGAGACCAGTCTTTTGGTCAATCTAATTAAAGGATATTCAAATATGCATTTAAAAACTGTTATTTATAATCTAGCACTTCCTACCATGTTCTTTTAAGTTAGCATTTGATGAAGAAAATAAAATAACTGACGATATTTTCTAGCATATGGATATAACAGTCGTGGCTAGCGTCATAGTTTATTACAGGATTCATTAACACGACATTACTGTTGGACTTTGTATGCCCAAGACACATATTAAATTGATGTGGCTAATACGTTATGATCTAAGTCGAGTCATACCCAATAACAAGCTAGACAAACACTTATAATATTTATTTATGATATAATCAAACAAATAAATATTAACACTTACAATATTTAGAAATTGGTTTTTAAATAATTGCACTTGAGAAAACTCATAAGTTATATAGATAATTTATTTTGAGAGAATATTTTATTTTATTATTTAGTGGATTAAATAACATAATAAAAAGTTGTAATATATTGCATAAGTCTTATAACATATGATGTTATAATTTTATAAAAGTTATAAAATTAAAACCAAGACTTAATTAAAAAGAAATTTTTGAATTTTTTTTATAAAACACCCCTAAGGGCCGGCCCCTATGTGGTCTTCCCAAGGTGGGTTTCCACCAATGGTGTTGCATGCAATATCTAAAAAGGGTGGCACTTGATTTGGTGAAAATCTAATACACCTTCTCTAACACTAAAACAAACATTCCAAGACATAATTTTCAAGTTGCAAGAACTCCAAAAATCCTCTCAATATTTTCGGCCATGAGTTGTTGATCAAGAGGGTTTTTTCAAGTGAGTTTACAAGTGTAGAAATCCTAGCAAAACGTAAGGTGTTTGTTGGAAGGCTTGGGGTATATAAGCTTGAGCTCTTCTACTTTGAAGATTTCCATTCAAGAATATCATCCTCTTCATATCTTTTACTCTTGGAAGGTAGTATTCTTATAACACCCTATGGTTGTGTTTTTGATAGCATGCATTTTCGTATATGAATCCGGGTTATTGAGTTTTACATGTAAAATGAGTTTTATATCTTGAAAGTAATATGTTTTAAATAATATTTCCGCTGCGTTTTTATTTTATATAGATAAAATAACTTTGATAAACTTGACAAAAACCCAACAATTACTGTACATAAAGTTTAAACGAGTTGGTGTTGGGTAAATGGGGTTGGGTTATAAACTTGTCGACATGTTATTGAATTGGGTCACAATTTATGACAGGATTCGTTAACACGACATACGACATTACTGTACATAAAGTTTAAACGAGTTGGTGTGGGGTAAATACGGTTGGGTTATAAACTTGTCGACATGTTATTGAATAATAGGGTCACAATTTATTACAGGATTCGTTAACACGACATTAATCGACATAAAGTTAAATGAGTTGGTGTTCGGGGTAAATAGGTTTAGGTTATAAACAGGCCGACACATTAAGAAACAAAGGAATTTGGGTGGTTTACATTGGGTTTTTTTAGATTTACATAAGGTTTTTGGTTGGTTTACATGGGGTTTTGCAGCGTTGGTCTTTTTTCAGGTGACACAGAGGCATATGTGTTGTTCGTAATGCATAGTGAACAACATCGGACACAATCTGGATTGATTTTGATTATTATACTCAAAACTTAAATGCATGTTTTTTATGTGTAGGTCAAACGAGCCGATTTGCACTAAGTTCATAAAAATTATGCAAACAAGACTCACTTTTAGAACCTAGCACTTTGAATGCTAAAAACTGAAGCCGCATATGTGTTAGTTTTGGGGGTTAGTTTAATCTTATGTTTTGAGTTAAATGTTCGTTTTTCTTCTTTAGATTTCACACTCACCGGTTATGATTTATTCAACACTTTGATAATATAAAATTAATTCAAGATGCTATATTATATTGTGTGTTGGAAAAGAGATCAACGTATATAAACATTTTAGTCATTTAATGTGTTTTATGTGTATTTCCAAAAGTTAGAAGTTTATGGTGTGGCGGTGCAGTGGCGACGTGCGATGGCTTCAAGGAAGAGCTGACCCAATACTATGTGGTAGTCGGTTTTAGTGGACAAATGGTGAAGGTGGTTCAAGGGGTTTTATTAGTTTTACACTGGGTTTTATTTTGTTTACATAGGGTTTCGTTTTGTTTCCATGGGGCTTTATGTTGTTTACGTCTATGTAAAAATCTATTACGAGTATGTAAATTAGAGATTCGCTTATGTAAACTTGGGTTTTTATTTTTGATGTCAGATTTACAAAGCCTATCTTTTGTCATATTTATTTGTATTGTTATAGTGAGTAAAATGACTGGATAGTCCTTGTGATTTTATAAAATAACATCTATAGTCCCCAGCTTTTGGAAATTATACCAGTGCTCCCTGTGGTTTGATAGTTTGTTACTCGGATAGTCCCTAGAGTGGATGAAGGTTAGTTTTTGATGTTAAGTGAAGATAAATTAACTAAAATACCCTCCATGAAAAAACAATAAATTTAAATATAAAAAAATACCCTCATTTTATCCTTCTTCCTCACATCATCTCATCATCTGCAACTCCCACCACCGATCCATCGAAGTCTCAATGCTAAATCAGATTCATTGATCTTCTATCACTGATCAGTTCACAATTTTTTCGTATTATGTTTAGCTTGAAATTTTGCGAGTTAACACGACACAACGTGTGTATATGGTTCAACATTTTTACGTTTTGTTCTAAATTTTGCGAGTTAACACGGCTCAACGTGCGTCTGTGGTTCAACGTTTTTACGTCGTTGCAATGCGCAAGTTCTAAATTGACTTAGTTATTATTTTCTATTCTTTACGTTTTGGTCTAATTTCTTCACATTAACACGCCGTAACTTCCGCGTTGGTGGTTGTTGTCGGTAGTGTGGCATTGGTGCTATTTATCACGGTTTTACGCCCCAATTGCAACGCCAGCGCGGGGGGGGGGGGGGTTAATACTAGTTGATCATATTAGTCAATGGTTCACACCTAAATTCTCTAGTGCCTACATGAATAAGTGGTTCCAATTTTAATTATTCCATATATATATATATATATATATATATATAGGGAAAGGTTAACATACAAAAAGGCTTATCGTACAAAAATACGCGACACGCTTAACCGTCCGATCATTGCCCTAATCACGCATAAGACACAAAATAACGCATGGGATCCATTTTTTGGTGATAATCACGCATGGGGGGTAATAATCACGCATGGAATGTATAATTACGCACGTTATGATGGTAAAAAAAATAATCACGCACGTTTTTGTTTGTCGCGTACGATAATGTATGATAAGCCTTTTTGTACATTATACTTTCTCTATCTCTCTCTCTCTCTCTCTATATATATATATATATAGGGGAAGGTTCAAATGAAAACCACTAGTTAACTCGAAAACTAACTAAAAAAAGCCTAAAAAACACACAAATTTTTTTTTTTTTTTTTGCAAACCAAATTTCGCAGGTTTTTTTATATAAAAAAAATTCAAAAAAAAAAAAAATTTTTTGGTATAGTGCACATGTGTATGTGTACTACACATGTGTATTATTACACATGTGCACTACACAATTTTTTTTTTTTGAAAGAAAGTTTTTTTTTATATATAAAAACCAGCGATTATTATTAAAAAAATTGAAAAAAAAAATTTGTGTGTTTTTTAGGCTTTTTTTAGTTAGTTTTCGAGTTTTCGCGTTAAAAGTGGTTTTCATTTGAACCATCCCATATATATATATATATATATATAGTGAAAGTGTAAAATACAATATCCCTTAACGTACAATACATACAATATAGTGAAATCGCATGTTATAAAATAGCATGGATGAAATCGCATGTGATAATTTTGATGAAATCGCATGTTGGTTTTTTGTAACAATTTCGCATGTGATATTTTTTATGAAATCGCATGTTGGTTTTTTGTAACAATTTCGCATGTGGTAATTTTGATGAAATCGCATGTTAAAAAACCAACATGCGAAATTGTTACAAAAAACCAACATGCGATTTCAATGTTGGACGAAGATTTGACGGCTGAGATGAGCGCGTACATATTGTACGATAAAGGATATTGTACGTTAACCTAACCCTATATATATATATAAATGGGATCAGGTGAAATCGGCTGGAATTGTGAAAACGGTGAGAACGGTTTCAGCCACAAGATCTTTGTGATTTGTGGTCGAGATTGATGTAGTGGCGTTTATGTAAATATTGGGAACGTTACAACTAACAGTATGGGTAAATTGGGAAGATCTAAACAAGAGTGCACATGCTAATATCGTGCCAATTCTACCCATCATATTTAAACGTCCATAATGTTTTTTTACATGATTGTTTATTTAAAAAAGTTACACTATAAAATATAGCGTTTTTTATCTTTCTAACGAGTATACTATTGATATACTTTTCGAAAAAAAATGAACTAGTTTTTTTTGTGGCGTTTTCAATTTTTTGTTTTTATAGCGTTTTCACCTGGATTTTATGGTGTTTTCTGAACTGTGTGTTTTTAGGGCATTTTCAATTAAGTTTTTTATGGCGTTTTTCTGACCTGGGTGTTTTTATTGCGTTTTCAACTAAGTTTTTATGACGTTTTTCTGAACTAGGTGTTTTTATGGCGTTTGCAACTGCGTTTTTAATGGTGTTTTTATGAACTGTGTCATTTTATATGGCCGAATTGCCCTTCTTGTTAATAGAATTACATATAAAATGACCGAATTGCCTTTCTCGTTAACTAAAATAATGGATGAAGTTAACCCAGTTGACTAAAATGGCAACAGTGAATCCTCTTTGGACCCAAATGCGAAAAATGAAACCTTTGGACTAAACTAGAAAAATGGACCAAACAAGAGGGACTAAAATGGATGTTTGTAAAACCAATCCGCATGTTGTAAAACCAATCCGCATATTGTAAAACCAAATCATCATGGTTGTAGAACTAAATCCGCATGTTGTAAAAAAAATCCACATGTTATATTCCTCATTGCGTACGTTAACGTCAATTGTGCGTTAACTAAAATATATATATATAGGATAAGGATCATTTCAGAACTCTAAATAATTGTAGAACTTATAGAACTCATAATAAACAATCATTCTACTAATATATTTTTATATTTAACATTGTTTAAGGATATTTTTTATCATTTATTATGATTCCATGTGTGTTAAGAGTAGTTATATCATTTTTTTTTTTCATATGTAGTTTTATAATTACATATACGTAAATTTGGTTCATTTACACGTATGTAAACTAGTACGTTTACACATATGTAAATTATTATTACACATAAATAATTTGGTTTTTCATATATATGTAATCCTAAAAATACATATAATATATCCTTAATAATGTTAAATATAAAAAGATATAAATCAATTAATTGTTTATTAGCGTTCTAAAAGTTATGAAATGAACCAAACCCTATATATATAAAGGAAGGTTTAAATGAGAACGCTAAATATTGTGAGAACCGTGAGAACAAAGGAAAAACTGCGAGAACTTGGTCAAAAACAACTCAATTCAAAAAAAAAAATTACATTTATTATTATTATTCGAATAAAATGTTAGAAATTAAATTTACACGTTTAAATTTACATGTATTTGTAAATTCTTTTTGTGTTGTTGTATCTTAAATACAATGAGGTTTGTATTAAAAAAATTGGTTTTCTCATTCGTTCTCATGGTTCACACAATATTTAGCGTTCTCAAAATAATCCCCTCCTATATATATATATATATAGGGGAAGGTTCAATTAAAAACCACTAGTTAAAGTGAAAACCCGAAAACTAACTAAAAGAGCCTAAAAAACATATCAACATTCTTTTTTTACCAATTTTCGCTAGTTTTTGTATATAAAAAAACTTTTTTTTTTCAAAAAAAAAAAAAAATTGTAGTGCACATGTGTAATAATACACATGTATGTGTACTACACATATGCATTACAAATTTTTTTTTTGAAAAAAAGTTTTTTTTATATATAAAAAATAGCGATTTTTAATAAAAAAAATTGTAAAAAAAAAATTGTATGTTTTTTAGGCCTTTTTAGTTAGTTTTCGTGATAAAAGGAGTTTTCACTTGAACATTCCCCTATATATATATATATATATATATATATATATATATATATATAGGAGAAGGATCCGTTAGGAACCACCCTTTATTGCGAGAACCAATGTGAACACAACCAAAAATACCTAAAAAACACACAAAAAAATTTTTTTTTAACATTTTTTTATAAAAAAAATCGCTACTTTTAGTAGAAAAAATTTATTATTTTTTTTGGCTACTAAAAGTAGCGGTTTTTGGGGGGTGGGGGAGGGGGGTTAGGTTATTTTGGGGGGGGGGGGGGGGTGTTAGGGGTTTTTTTTTAGGTTTTTTGAGAGGGTTTAGTTTTTAGCATTTAGCTTGGGGGGGTGGTGGTTAGGTTTTTTTTTTGTGTGTGTGTGGGGGGGGGGGGGGTGGGGTTTAGGTTTTTTTAGCTATTTTAGGTTGTGTTCGCATTGGTTCTCGCGGTTCTCGCAATAAAGGTGGTTCTCGCATGAACCTTACCCTATATATATATATATTAATAAAGAAGTCATCTGTAGTTTATAATACATTCAAATATGTAAAAAAAAAAAACATAAATAAATTAATGTTATAGTTTTTATGTAATAAACATAGGTATTTTAAGTAAGAAATAGAGTTAATTACATAGTTAGTCTCTATGGTTTGCACAAAGTAACATATTTAGGTACTAATAGTTTAAAATCATATTTTAGGGTATTAACTTTTCATTTTGTAACGTCTGGAGGTATTAACGTTATTTATAGATTTAAAATCACATTCTATTAGTACCTAAGTATGTTATTTTGTGCAAACCACAGGTACTAACTATGTTAATACCCTAGAAGTTAATTCCTCCAAATGTTTATAAAATGAGAAGTTAATACCCTAGAAGGTGATTTTAAACTATTAGTACCTAAGTATGTTATTTTGTGCAAACCACAGGGACTAACTATCTAATTAACTCTAAGAAATACAAAATTTTGTAAATATTTCTTCATCATCTAACATACTAAAAAAAGGCAAACAAGTTATAGCATCGATTGTGTGGCAACATATAAGTAGTTGGTGCAAACAACCGTCGATATTCGTATTTTCCATCCAAGATTTTCTCAATGTTCACAGACAAATTTTGAGTAGTGAGCCGGGAAGGAAATGTGCTCACATGATTATGTTGGGGTCTTGCTGGGTTATTCGGAGAGCAAAGAAGACTAGATATTTTAAGAATGAGCCGTGGGGAGATAAAATCTTTAAGCTTCCTATCGATCGATGAGAAATCTTTTCAATTCTGTTTCGTTTGATTGGACTAAGGGGCTGTTTGTTTACCTCTTAATGGTTTAGACCTCTTATTGGTTCAGCACTTAATAGTTTAGATTGTTTGTTTTGCGATTAGATGTCTGAGGTTCAGACATCTGCCTCTGAATGGTTCAGACATTTGTCTCTGAATAGTTAAACATTATATTGAGTCTAAATGGTTAAGACCTCTAATTTGAATTAGTCAGACATTTGCTCTTTGCTCTGAACAGTTAAACATTATACTGGCTCTTAATGGTCAACACTTAACTATTAAAAACTTGCCAAACACCCTTAGTTGGTCGGTTTTCGATGTTTTTTTAAACATACCTTTTTCTGGCAGCTTTGACCCAGCGATCTCACTTCGCGGTTAGCCACGTCTATCTTTTTTCTAACCGTCGCTACTTCTTTCCTCATAGGATCTGTTAACACTTCAAGCTCCTGAAATATGTTTTTACACAATTAAAACAAAAAAATAGATACAAATATGTTTTTACACAAATAAAACAAAACGTTTTAGATAATATTATGTTACTTTGTTTAAATAGGATCTATTTGACTTTTTTTTTGAAATTATGTTACTTTGTTTTGTTGTAGAGGTTACAAGATGGAAGGATTGGTAACATGTCAAAACATATAATTTGTAATGTACGGGACAAAATGGCTCTCACATGAGTTGACCCGCAAACAAAAGATATATATATATATATAGGAATAAGTTAAAATGAGAACCACCTCGAGTTGTAAGAACCCGTGAGAACCACCCCCGCGGGGGGCCGTTGACCACGATTTTTTTTTTACAACTAGATGTGTATATTTTAACAACCTACGTAAAGTTTGGGTTTAAACGGCGCGCCCGAGGGGGTAGTTTTTTACGCCCAAAGTTTGGTTAAAAAAAAAAAGAAAAATTAAAAAACCCAAACTTTGGGCGTAAAAAACTACCCCCTCGGGCGCGCCGTTTAAACCCAAACTTTACGTAGGTTGTTAAAATATACACATCTAGTTGTAAAAAAAATCGTGGTCAACGGCCCCCCGCGGGGGTGGTTCTCGCGGGTTCTTACAACTCGAGGTGGTTCTCATTTTAACCTTCCCATATATATATGTATATATATATATATATATATATATATATATGGGCTGGTTAACGTACAAATACGCTTATCGTACATTACATACGCTACAATCTCAGCCGTCAGATCATCTTCCCGCATTGAAAATCGCATGTGAAATTGAATTACCACATGCGAAATTGTTACCAAAATTATCACATGCGAAATTGAATTACCACATGCGAAATTGTTACAAAAAAACAACCTGCTATTTCATCAAAATTATCACATGCGAAACTGAATTACCACATGCGAAATTGTTACAAAAAAAAACAACCTTCTATTTCATCAAAATTATCACATGCGAAATTGAATTACCACATGCGAAATTGTTACAAAAAAAACACCTGTATTTCATCAAAATTATCACATGCGAAATTATTACAAAAAAAAAAACGACATGCGATTTTCATTGCGGGAAGATGATCTGACGGCTGAGATTGTAGCGTACGTAATGTACGATAAGGGAATTTGTACAGTACCCACGACTGAGATTGTAGCGTACGTAATGTACGATAAGGGAATTTGTACAGTACCCTTTATCTATATATATATATATATATATATATATACATATATATATATATAGGTAAAGGGTACTGTACAAATTCCCTTATCGTACATTACGTACGCTACAATCTCAGCCGTCAGATCATCTCCCGCAATGAAAATCGCATGTCGTTTTTTTTTTGTAATAATTTCGCATGTGATAATTTTGATGAAATAGCAGGTGTTTTTTTTGTAACAATTTCGCATGTGGTAATTCAATTTCGCATGTGATAATTTTGATGAAATAGAAGGTTGTTTTTCTGTAACAATTTCGCATGTGGTAATTCAATTTCGCATGTGATAATTTTGATGAAATAGCAGGTTGTTTTTTTGTAACAATTTCGCATGTGATAATTCAATTTCGCATGTGATAATTTTGATGAAATAGCATGTTGGTTTTTGTAACAATTTCGCATGTGGTAATTTTGATGAAATCGCATGTTAAAAAACCAACATGCGAAATTGTTACAAAAAAACAACATGCGATTTTCAATGCGGGAAGATGATCTGACGGCTGAGATTGTAGCGTACGTAATGTACGGTAAGCGCATTTGTACGTTAACCAGACCCTATATATATATATATATATATATATATATATATATATATAGTGGAAGGTTCAAATGAGAAGAATTTTTTTGTAAGAAGAAAAAAGAATAAGTTTCAACCAATAAGAATTTTCATTTTACTTCATTTAATATTTTCATTTAATTTTAATGTAAGGGTATATTGGTAAAGTCACATAGATCATTAATATCTAGTCTTCCTTTTTAATAGCTAACTACATTAAATTTGTAACTTATTTTCAAAAAATATATATTTTTTTCAAAAATTAAAAAAATAATAATTTAGAGTGTAGGATAAATTACTAGGTGTGTAGGATAAATTACGAGTTGTGTAGGATAAATTTGAGCATGTGTATGATAATTTTCAAAATGTGTAGGATAACTTTTTATGTTTGTAGGCAATGAAAATTAGTGTAGACAATAATAGTCTTTATGAGTAATTAATTACTTAAAGATGGTAATAAATGAGATTAAAGAATAACTACTTAATTTTTTACAATTGTACCCTTTGTTCTTTTTCTTCTCTGTTGGACTCTATATGCCCAAGACACATATTAAATTGATGTGGCTAGTACGTTATGATCCAAGTCGAGTCATACCCAATAACAAGCTAGACAAACACTTATATTATTTATTTGTGATATGATCAAACAAATAAATATTAACACTTACAATATTTAGAAATTGGTGTTCTAAATAATTACACTTGAGAAACTAATAAATTATATGGATAATTTATTTTGAGCGAATATTTTATTTTGTTATTTAATGGGTTAAATAACATTTTAAAAGGTTGTATAAAGTCTTGCATTTATGTAGTGTTATATTTATAAAAGTTATAAATATATAAACCAAGACTTGAATTTTATAAAAGAAATTTTTTTTTATAAATAAGTGCCCCCCCCCCCCCCTTTTTGTCTTACCAAGATGAGATCTTGATCCAATCATGATTCATGCTTTTGCATGTGTTAGAGAGGATGTGATTGGGTGGTCTAACCAAGACTTTTGGTCCAATGGGGTTTCATGCACTTGCATGTGTAAGTTGCCACATGATTGGTCATGGTGGGTGACAATTCTCTCTCATGGCTCTATAAATACTTGTATGACAAAAAAGCAAGAGATGAACTTGCAAGAACTAGAGAAATAGCTCTCTAATTTTCGGTCATCATAAGTATCATTCAAGTGTTCGGTTTTGAATTTTAGTGTTGAAATCCTAGCTACAATCGTAGTGTTTGTTGGAGGCTTGGGGTATACAAGCTTGAGGTCTTCTACTCTTGAGGACAACCATTTCAAGAAGCATCATCCGTTTCATCATCCTTGTACTCCAAGAAGGTAGTTTTCTAAACATCCTATGGTTATGTTTGATAGTATGCACGTTCATATATGGATCCGGGTATTGGGATTTTACATATAAAATGAGTTTTATATCTTGTAAGTAACATGTTTTAAATAATTATTTCCGCTGCGTTTTTATTTTATATGGATAAAATACTTTGATAAACATGTGAAATACCCAACAGTGGTATCAGAGCCGCTTATATGAATGAATGCTTCATAGGATATGAAATTTTCGGGTTTGGTTAAAACCCTATGGCCGAAATTTTATATATGGTTGTCCTTTTGTTTTTCAAGATTATTTTAATCCATGCATAAAAGTATCTTGAAAAATTATGTCATTTGGATGATTTGTTTGTTTGGACAAAAACCCACTTTTTCGGTTTTTTTCATTCTTGACCGAAAAGTAGGTTGTAAAAAGGAAACCATTTTGATTCTTGAATTTTATATATTTGGATATATATATTTTTTGGTGTTCATAACCTAGCCATGACCTTGTGTGAATATGTTGAATATTTGTGTTTGTGATTTGTATTTAATTATTTCAAAGGGTTGTAATAATAATTATTTTGTTCTTCCATGTGTAAAAATATGTAATTTATTTATTTTCATTTGGTATGTAAAATAAATAGATTAGGTGCATTTTATTTTAGTAGAAAAATGTATTAGGATATTTTTTTGTAAAAGAAGATGCACACAAAAATGCGGTTTTGGTTTTGGCCAATTTCGGGCCTAAAGGACTTCATAGTTCTTAACGGGATTTTAGCCCAATAACCAAAACACATTTTTCGGAGCCCAAAGGAGTTTGGAGCTGAATTAAAGTACATTTTGGAAGCTCAAAGAAAATGGAGAAATCACAACACAAGAAAGAGACTTGAAACATTTGGATGCGGGATCAAGTGGGAGTTCAACGACACATTATTTGTGTCAATATTCACCCCTTAGGAAGGACCTTTTGGCACACTTGTTTCGGCTAACAAGTGTTGTCAAAATAGTTGGCTATGGTTATGCACCTAATGATATGTATGTTGTGCTTGTGTGGTTGTTTATTTATGTTGTTTGGATGATATGTTGATATGCATGCTTAACAAACTAATAATCAACAACAAGTTTAAAATTGGTTCTTAATAAAATCATTAAAATGGTTTATAAAAGGTTTTAATAAAAGTTTATGATTTTATGATAAAATGGGTTTTATTAAAAAGAACCTTGAAAATTTGTTTTCACAAAAGTACCAAGGATTTGAATGCATGCAAATGTATGGTACATAAAGTTTTCTAAACTAGAATTTTGAAAACTCAAAATCCCTTTTATAAAACAAGTCAAACATCATCCTTTTATACAACACTCGAATCACTTGGGAACTCTTTTGTGGGATAAAGGTCACCTAACCACATTTGAGGGAACTTGTATATTCGAGGTGGGTTTACCATGTTCGTGGGATAAAGGTTACCTAACCACTTATGTGTATAAACTCACACGTGTGTGTAAGTTGGACGACTTGATTTGGAAACCATGAACTTAGGGTCACCGAAGCATGGGGAACAAAGGTGTTGATGGGATTAAACATGCCAACTAAACATAAAGATGTTTAACCGATCCCATATGGCTAGAAGTTGCAAAGAGTTCCAATTGTCAAACGTTGACTACCTTGTTAATTTAAATAGAGGGATAAAGGTCACCTAACCAATATTTAAATGTAACGTTGGATTCTAGATTTTAATTATTAATTGTCTTTGAGACATAAAAGGGTATTAATGATTAAAATATAATAATATCGAAAATACTAAAATTGAACCTTGTTAAATTTTGTAGATGACCGCTAACAATATTACCCAAACCGTCCGTAACCTATCACTAATAACAATCCTTAAAAAGGATCGTATCAATCAAAACACTTTATGGATTAATATCGAAACTTAAGAATCGTTCTCAAGTAAGAAAAGATATCCTATGTGTTGAACGATCCTAATCCCGATGAATATCTTATGGAAGATAAGGATGTCTATGACGATTGGATAAAGTATATTGAGGATACTATGCAAGTTGTCTCATGTTAGGAATTATGATTCCCGAAATTCAAAAGGGTTTTGAACATCATGAGCATACGACATGATTACCCAATTGTAGGAAATATTCCTAAGGGTAGAACGCTACGAAACGGTTCGAGCGCTTCATGCATGTCAAATGGAGGAAACCTAATCGGACTCATCTTATGTCTTTAAGATGAAAAGCCATATTGATCACCTCGAAAGGCTCGATATGGATAAAAGGGTTTTATCCATTCTAACGATCAATGAGGGTGGCAACAAGAAAGGGCATCACCCCGACACCAAAGCAAATGTTGCAAATGGAAACGGGAAATTCAAAGGGAAAAAGAAAAGAAAGGCTAAAGCGGAACCACCGAAACCAAAAGAAAAGAAGGCAAAGGTTGCCATGAACGATCCATGCTTTAAATATGGTGAGATAGGGCATTTGAAAAGGAATTGTCCAACCTATCTCAAAGAGTTGAAAAACTAAGATGAATGCAGGGCAAACCTCAGGTACAATCTTTATGATACATATTGACCTTAATGTTATTTCTTCTAACACATGGGTATTAGATACCGGATGTGGAACTCATGTTTGCAATTCATTGCAAAAGGTTCAAAAGAAATAAACATTACAAGAAATGAGACTATGTTTTGAAACTTCCTAATGGTTTGGAAATTGTTTTAAAATGTCTTGAATGCTCCTAGTTTGACTAGGAACATTATTCAAGTTTCCCTAATAAGACAATATGGTTTTGACTTAAAGTTTGCAAACATTGACATTTATATCGATGAATGACATGTTTTACTTTAAACCTATGCCTTCAAATGGTAGTTATGAATTGGTTCATAATAATACATCATTTGATAGTTCAATGTACCAAGCAATCACCAACAAACTCAAAATGGATTTGAGTGAGACTTATCTTTGGCATTATCGCCTTGGTTATATAAACAGATGTTGCATGTAAACACTTCAAAAGAATTGTCTTTTGGAAACAAATGAAAATGGTCCATTTGATACATGCGGATCTTATTTACAAGGTAAAATGACCAAGTAATCCCTTAGTGGGAAAGGGCAAAAGATTTATTAGGTATCATACATTCAAATGTATGTGATCCTTTTTAGCTAATGACTAGGAATGGTGAAAGATACTTCATTAAGTTTACCAACAACTATAGTAGTTGTGGTTATGTGTACTTGACACAAAGAAGAAGTTTTGAAACGTTCAGAATCTTCAAAAAGTGAAGTTCAATATCAACTCAATTAAAGTTCTTCATTTCGATAGAGAAGGAGTCGAACTCTATTAGATATGGTTCGATCTATGATGGCTAGGAGCGCATTATCTCTATCATTTTGGGGTTATGCTTTGCTCTCCACGGCCCGTATGGCCCCAACCAAGAAAGTGGATAAGACACCTTTCGAAATATGGAATGAAAAGGCTCCATCATTAATAATATTTGAAGGTATGGGGTTGTGAAGCTTCTGTGAAGCAATACACCCCGAATAAAAGTACGATCCACTAAGTGTATCTTTGTAGGATATCCTAAAGATGGTATAGGATATTATTTCTACGATCCAACAGAGCAAAAGGTATTTGTTGCTCGAAAGGCTGAGTTCTTGGAAGCTAAGTTCCTTGTGGAAGGAATTATTAGAACAGTGGAACTTGATAAGGATCAAGAACCACAAGCCGATACACGTTTGGTTAAAACTAGCACTCAACAAAAGGTTGTTGTAAAACGATCAAGTGGTTGATCAACACACACAAAGCGTTCGCAGATCTGGTAGAATTAGTAGTCCACCTGAAAGATATGGATTTTTCATAGATGGATGCTACGTGGTAGATTCAGGTGAATCAACCACATACCATGATGCAATGTCAAAATTCGATTGTGACAAATGGCTTGAAGTCATGAACGTAAAGATGCAGTCCATGTATAACAACCAAGTATGGGAATTGGTTGTAGCACCTCTTAAGTCCAAAGTAGTTGGAAGTAAGTGGGTTTTCAGGAAGGAAACCGATATGCATGGTAACTTGGATACTTGTAAAGCGAGACTTGTAGCAAAAGGTTTCACTCAAACTCAAAGGGTTGATTATGATGAGACCTTCTCGCCTGCGGTGATGTTAAAGTCAATTAGAATATTATTTGCCATACCTGCATAATATGATTATGAGATTTGGCAAATGGATGTCAAAACGGCTTTCCTAAATGGATATCTTGAGGAAGATGTCTATATGGTTCAGCCTGAAGGTTTTGTGGATCCAAAACATCCTAACAAAGTATGCAAGTTAAATAAATCAATCTATGGATTGAAACAAGCATCTAGAAGTTGGAATCACCGTTTTGATGAAGAGATTAGGGAATATGGATTCATCAAGAACGTCGATGAAGCTTGTGTGTATAAGAAGGCTAGTGGGAGCATCATCACTTTATTAGTATTATATGTTGATGGCATTCTACTATTTGGAAATAACATTCCAACCATGGAAGGTGTAAAAGGCTGGCTTGGAAGTTGTTCTTCCATTAAGGATCTTGGTGAAGTCGCCTATATTTTGGAATAAAAGATCTATAAGGATAGGTAAAGGCGCTAGATAGGTTTAAACCAAAGTGCATTGACAAAGTCTTGAAAAGGTTCAAGATAAAGAACTCTATGAAAAGTTTGGTACCTATTCAAGAGAGGACAATATTGAGTGCGTCTCAATGTCCAAGCTCAAAGGATGAGCAAGAAAGAATGAAAGGAATCCCATATGCGTCTGCTATAGGATTCATTATGTATGTAATGATATGCACTAGACCGGACATGTCGTGCGCATTAAGCATGACGAGAAGATACCAGCGAAATCCAAGTAACGGTCATTGGGTGACTGTTATAAATATATTGAAATACCTCAGAAGGACTAAGGATATATTTCTAATATATGGATCTGGTGAAGAAGAACTCGTTGTAAAGGGTTATAGGGATGCGAGTTTCAGAATTCGTTGTAAAGGGTTACATGGATACGAGTTTCCAAACTGATCGAGATGGTTCTCGATCACAATCAGGGTAGCATTGTCCACTACAAAATCAGAATACATCGCCGCTTCATTGATCGAGATAATTCATATGGATCTACCACTTGAATTATTGCCGATCTAGGGGTAGTCCCTACCATTCAGGACCCTAGAGATCTTTGTGATAACGATGGTGCGATTGCTCAAATCAAGGAACCTCGTGCACATCAAAAGACTAGGCACATTGAGCGGAGTTTCAACTACATAAGGGATGAAGTTGAAAAAGGGAAAGATATGTATTCGCAAAGTTCACACTGATCAAAATATTGCGGATCCACTCACGAAGCTCCTTGAACGGGCAAAGCATGAAGGATCATACTTGTGCCTTAGGACTTCGATATTCTAGTGATTGGATTTGATCTTTTTTGTATTTGGATATTGGAACAATTGTTAATATAACTCTTTATGGTATTTTGAGTTATGTTCCATTTTAGCATGTTTAAATCCGTGAATAAGTTAATTATTCTAAATGTCCGTAGTCGATCATAATTGTGGGAACAAATATGAATGTAAGACTATTATGAACTTGGATTGGTGGATATTCATTTAGAATGAATATAGAGCAAAGTGTTGCTGCCAAAGTTCATAGATATTTGTGGGATACAAATATTGGACTGACTCGCTCTCAAATATTACTGCATGGAATCATTTGTGATTGATCATAAGTAAATTTGAGTAAAGGAGAATATCATAGTATCCTCTGACCTGAGATGCATATTGGGTCTTGATATTCACCAAATATTATACCTTGACTTTTTCTTCGCTGTTAGTAATATGACAGTACATAAGGCTAAGCTCAGGTGTGGTACAAGGTGATTGTGAGAGACGTATGTAGTCAAGACGGGATTTGTTCATCTTATTCGTTGAGAGTAAGATGTCTAAGGCTTGCTAAAGTTAAATCAACAGAGAGTGATCACTCTGTGTCTCTGGATTTAACATGACATCTATAACGAAAGGATAAATGATAGATTCACCTAAATCATTTTCAAGTAAGGGACTTGAAGGGGATGATGTTATTGAATGGGACATATAGTCATACGTATTAGGGGTAGTAAACCGTAGTTAGGCGTTATTTACTGCTTGCATCAATCTTCTATGTATCTTGTGCAAGTGGGAGATTGTTGGACTCTATATGCCCAAGACACATATTAAATTGATGTGGCTAGTACGTTATGATCCAAGTCGAGTCATACCCAATAACAAGCTAGACAAACACTTATATTATTTATTTGTGATATGATCAAACAAATAAATATTAACACTTACAATATTTAGAAATTGGTGTTCTAAATAATTACACTTGAGAAACTAATAAATTATATGGATAATTTATTTTGAGCGAATATTTTATTTTGTTATTTAATGGGTTAAATAACATTTTAAAAGGTTGTATAAAGTCTTGCATTTATGTAGTGTTATATTTATAAAAGTTATAAATATATAAACCAAGACTTGAATTTTATAAAAGAAATTTTTTTTTATAAATAAGTGCCCCCCCCCCCCCCCCCTTTTTGTCTTACCAAGATGAGATCTTGATCCAATCATGATTCATGCTTTTGCATGTGTTAGAGAGGATGTGATTGGGTGGTCTAACCAAGACTTTTGGTCCAATGGGGTTTCATGCACTTGCATGTGTAAGTTGCCACATGATTGGTCATGGTGGGTGACAATTCTCTCTCATGGCTCTATAAATATTTGTATGACAAAAATGCAAGAGATGAACTTGCAAGAACTAGAGAAATAGCTCTCTAATTTTCGGTCATCATAAGTATCATTCAAGTGTTCGGTTTTGAATTTTAGTGTTGAAATCCTAGCTACAATCGTAGTGTTTGTTGGAGGCTTGAGGTATACAAGCTTGAGGTCTTCTACTCTTGAGGACAACCATTTCAAGAAGCATCATCCGTTTCATCATCCTTGTACTCCAAGAAGGTAGTTTTCTAAACATCCTATGGTTATGTTTGATAGTATGCACGTTCATATATGGATCCGGGTATTGGGATTTTACATATAAAATGAGTTTTATATCTTGTAAGTAACATGTTTTAAATAATTATTTCCGCTGCGTTTTTATTTTATATGGATAAAATACTTTGATAAACATGTGAAATACCCAACATTCTCAACTAAATTTTGTTCTCAAATGAACCCCCCCTATATATATATATATATATATATATTTTGTAAATAAAAACAATTAACACGCTAACTATGATATGAAAACCTGCATTATTATGATAATAATCTAAAGGTTTTCAATATGAATGATATAGTATTGTATACATTAAAGTTAGTCTTTAGGCTGGAATGCCTTAGACCCACAAACAAGTTATTATTTTCAATTTAAATGTTGTGAGTAATTAATAAACCAGTTATAACCAAAAGATAAATATTATTCGAACAATAATTTGCATATTTGAGTAAAGGGGATTTAGAAGATTGTATGTTTTAAAAGTGGTCTTTTTGTTTACTTACATAATTTTTCTAACATGTTCTTGTGCAAGATGAAACTCGCGTAATTATAAAATAACACATTTATGATTATAAAAAAACCCTTCTTGTTCCAAAATGTAGTGGTCTTTTTTTTTGTATTTTTACAAGAATGCTTGATTGCAAATGAAAGATGTAGTATTTTAAGGGATGGGCTTACTTCCCAAACTTGGGCCAAACGTCGAGTTTCTTCTTCCGCTCGGCCCAATTTCAACTCGACCTTTTCCTTGACCATCATTTTCTTCTTCTCTATCTCTTCTTCACGGGCCTGAAACGATGCAAAAGCCGCTTTTGAAATCTCTTCTTCTTCATTTTCATCAATCGATGCACCACTTCTCATTCCCGTAGTTGCTAAGTTTTTCATTTCTATAGATTGAGAATATATGTGGTTAAACCATTGTAGCATGGCCATTTTTGTTATAAGTAAATAACTTTAATGATAGTTTATGCGTTAAGTAAATAACTTCAATGATAGTTTATGCGTCTACCAAACCAACCATTGCTTGAAGCATGAGCAAGTTTGTTGACCAAATTTGGTATTTCTTTTCAAAAGCCCATTTCCCACTATGACTAAGTTTGGTGGAATAATATCTCAAGTTTAACTCCTCTAGCATACAAATTTTACTTTTTACTTTTTACAATAGTAACTAGTGGGATTCCTAGCATGATGGGGCTAGAATTCAGGTTCGGTCGGTATTGATTTATTATGACACTGATACGACACTGATTTTACGATATCATATATAAATACAACTTCATAAAAAAATTATATCATAATACAGCTCGGTATTCAATTTTTTTAAAAAGTTAATGGATTGAATTAAAAATTGGGCAAAATTGCACATGGTTGATTGGATTGGATTGGATTGGATTGGATGGTGTAATTTTGATTTTTGTTCTTGATGTTATAAAAAAAGCTAATTTACCGAATTAGGGTCGGGTTTTATTGTAAATATCGAGCACTCTCTCATTCGGAAAGTGGTAATGTATCATTTAACATAATTGTTGTATAATGAGTGTGAGCAGGCAGATCAATATCTATTTCAAGGGCACACATGTTGGTTGGACTAGAGCTAGAATGAAGTTTCTCTTTAAGTAAATATATCTAACTTTATTTCAATGTAGTGAATCCTTCAAGGAATTCAACTCAGATAATAAGAATATGATAGTAGATAAATAATAAAGATAGAAATTCACGAGTTGCAAGCAAATCTCAAATATGAATTTCTATTAAATTTTGACACAAATAATTATCTATAATTATTATGAATATAACTATTATGTGTTGGGTTTGCGTTCTTCTATGTGAGAGATTCGTAACGAACCAAACAGTTTCTAAAACAGAACTAATATAAATAAGATATCGATGATCAAAGTTACGTATTTGAAAAATATAAATAAGATACCGATGATCGTTATGTATTTGAAAAGTTCAAACCAACAATAGTTGAAAGGAAATATATAAGAACATGTCCTGTGTAGGTAGAAAGTTAAGAGTGGTATATAAATGGGAGCATTCTAAATATCTATATCAAATTGCTTATTTTTATCATTAATAATTACAATTATTAATAAAACCGTGGGTAATAGTTTTGGTAGCCTAAAGGGGCCTCTTGATTAATTTGGGAAACTCTTCGTAAAAAGAAACATGGCTATCGTTACCGTCTCACTGCTATCTCCACCATCAATACGCACTCGCCACCACATTTCAATTTTTTTTTAACCAATTCTACGAACAAGACAAGATTGTTTTTCTTTTGCAAACAAAATGTATCACAAATTTCAATTACAAGCTTTTTAACCAATACGAACAAGACAAGATTGTTTATGTTATATTGATTTCGTTTGTTATGATATATCCCTATTTTAAGGTAACCGGAATCCTTGTATAACGCTAGTTCAATCGGCTGGTATCATATTATTCATCCTATACTCTACTGCAATATGCACTTTTACTCCTTACCTGGTGATATTTATTCTAACGCACGTTGGATGGTGGTCATAGGAATCTCTTCACTCCTATGACGAATCTAATGGTCTCCTATTTTGCAGCATTTGTATCAGGAGCTTGCTTGATTGAAGTTGAAGTTATATATCAAGTTTATTGCAACTATTACTAATGGTTAAACAGACAAGAGAGGGGGTATTTTTTTGAAGTTGAAGTAGAAGTAGAAGTTATATATCAAGTTTATTGGGATATAAGTGGCTGAGGTACTTGTGAATGTCATACATACACTTGCACTAGAAGCAAACGATTAGGATATGTAAATCGTTTCCGCTTAAGTGATGCTTTGATTGTTTCCTCATTGTAATATAAACATAAAATATAGGGTTTTTTTTTATATATTTCCCTCTCCTAGGAGGTTTATTACATATTTCCCCGAACAAACAATTCAATTATATATTTCCCTTTCTAACCCATATGAATTACATATTTCTCCTTTTCATTGAATTACTCTTATTAATTACTATTTTACCCTTAATTAACTTATTAAATGACTAATTACATATTTCCCCTTCCCAACATTAAAACCAAATTCAAATTTAGTGTGGTTTTTAGAACGAGTCATCTTAAAAATGTGACATTTTCGTTCATGTAATAGCGGGTTTGATCAAGTCAAAACGGGTTTTAATTCATATTAATACAGTTCAGAACGGACTTCAACTCTAGTATTTCACCGATTTTTTTTTTTACTGTTGTTGAGTGAGTGATTTTAAATAAGAAGAATACATAGCAAATTTATTAACTAAAAAAGGAAAAGAAACCTGTGCGATTTTTTCATAAGTAGCAAGCTAAAATAAATAAGTTTATAATAAGTAGTGCGATTTATTATCGATTTTATCTTTTTTTAATCATTTTCAGAAAAATGATGTTCTGTTTTCAACCAAAAACCAATCATAAACTTATAATGATTCATGAGTGGGGACGGATATAAAATGTCAAACAATGTATATGTCTTTGATACAAATCAATTATGTGTTTTAACTTTGAATATTGTGTTTAAATGAGGTATTACTGAGGAAATAGGCTCAAGACTACAAGTGAGGACATGGGCCCAAAGATTCACAAGTGGGCCGCAAGAGTTATTAAAGGCCCTATTGTAGGATCGATAATCGACCTAATTGAGTCGGTCTGAGTCAAATCTAAGTCACTAGAGAGGCGGAAACAATCTAGTAACTGAGAATCGGTGTTAGAATGTGAGTAGAAGCAGAGAAATACACTTTAAACTGGTTTTCCATTGATTTTAGACGTTAATACACGGAGAAACTTTGACAGCACTTCGTTACAGATTTCACCGAACCGTTACAAATGGAAAACCCAACAGCCCTATTTATAGGGCAACCATTCCGCACGAAAAGGCATGATCCATTTCGCACGAAATGGAAAAGTCCATTTCGTGCGAAATGACATAACAATCCATTTCGTACGAAATGGTTAAAAACACAAATAACTTTAACATTTTACACTTTAACCCCTATTACAAGCTATTTGACACGACCTAGACTGTTGACGTAGGCGATAGACATTGTGTACCAACAAACTCCCCCTTGGATATTGCCGGAGTCTTCAGTCTCGTTGTCTTCAAAAGCTTTCTTCACAGAGACTTGAACTTTTCCTCTCTCTGCTTTGGCTTTCTTTTCAACAAACTCTTCAGTCTTTCATTCTCTTTAGCCGCTTTCAGTTTTTCTTCAGCTTGCATTTTCATCCATTTACCTCTAAGCTCTTCACGTTCCTTCCTTCCTTTCTCAGCTTTCAGAGCTTCCTCTTTCTCAATCTTTCTCCATTTAGACGACCATGAATTTTCAGAATTGATTCCTTTCTGAAAACATATAGTTGCTACTTTCTGGAATTGTAAGGCCTGATCTTTGTCTTCAGCTTTGTAACAAATCTTGTTTACGAACAAACACTTGATATCTTTTGCTGAACAGTTGACAATCCACATCGGATCATACAAGTGAATATATATGACTTCATTCTCCACTCTGTATGTGATCACAACTTCAGTAGTCATACAGCTGTAGACCCAACACAAGAACCCAACACAAGAACCCTTTATGAAAATCCTGTTCCATTTTCGGCAACGGGATATTCTTTATCACCCTGGGCTTCTTTATTTGCAAAATCATCTCTTCAACACCTGTTACTGGATCCACCCTCTTTACTTTCTTTGGTTGATGTGGCTTCCAGTGTTTAAAGTCTTTGAAAGCTTCAAACTTCATTAGACCCCACGTAGGCATATCACGTTCTCTGACAGGATACGTTAATGTTCTAACCTTGGGAAGTTCTTCTACGTCCCACCAGGGCAAAGACATAATATCTTGAATATACGCGAAATATTGAACCCCAAACTCTCCTCGAATCGCATATGCATTCACCTACGGTAGATATCCCCAACTGATTATATCACCCAAAGATACTTCTCTGTCTCTCTTGTAGTACTTCAGTGGTCTTTTAAACTTCCTTTCAGTATCTTTCCTGAACCATTTCTTGCGTTCTTCCCGCTGTTCATCTTTTGACATTTCACTGAAACTTTTGTTCTTTACACTTTCTTCAACTTTCCTTCTTAACTCATTTTCATTCGCTTGACTGAATAACTCTGCAAGCGTCGGAAAGTTAGACGTATCAACATTCACATTTTCAGACTGTTCTTCGTCACTACAGTCTTCAACTTCAACTCTGTCATAATTATCAGCATCTTCCACATCCTTATACTGATACTCAGGCTGCTGATTGATATCAAACTGATTCAACTCTTCTTCAAAATCAAAGTTGAAATTGTTTTCATCAACATGCGTCATTTCTAAGTACTCAGCTAGCGTGTAAGTGTGCAGGATTTCACCTTCCTCTACTCCATGTTCAAGACGTAGAATCAGTCTTGTAACATGATCATCACTATCATCAACATTCTCTGTATCATCAGGCTCCCCCTCACTTTCAGCATTCTCTGGTTCTTCATTAGCATCGTCATGAAGATAATCATCAACATTTTCTTCATTAGCTTCATAAATTCCAGAATCTCTTTGAATACAGCCATTTTTGGAAGCTTTTCATCGTAAACACAACAAATGTTGTGTAACGGATCAAACTGAACAATCGAAGCCTGAAATATCCAACAGAAACACAAGTTAACACTTTGAACAATTTTCAAAACTTACACATCATTCAAACGAAATGGCTTCAAGCGAAATGGATTTCAAACGGAATGGCTATTACAAGCGAAATGACTCTCAAACGAAATAGTAATTTTCAAACGGTTTGACACTCAAACGAAATGGCTAGTTTCAAACGAAATGGCCATTTCGCATGATTTTGTAACAATAACCAAAGTGCCATTTCGTACGAAATGCATTATCATTTCGTTTGAAATCTGGTTTATGAACAGTGATTTTGCAGATGATTAAAACTTGTTTTGATGATGAAATTGAAACCCAAGATTTGTTCTTTAACAGATTCCGAGTACATGGGTATGTTTATTGTTCATTTTAGACCAATCAATCATCCTAGATCTAAGTTCGAAGATCAGTTCATCTGGGTTCAACCGATTCAAGACTTTCTGGTTCAAATTGAAACCCTAAGTCATATTTACAACACATTCTGAACACACTAAAGCGTTTTTTAATCATTATTGACCATTATTAAACCCTAGATCTAAGATTCAAACGTCTGTTCATCGAAAAACAATCGATCTGGTTCAAATCAACACTATTCTCACCTTTCCCATGTTATAAGTTGTACCAACCAACTTATACAGAGATTACGAGCAACAGATTATCAAGAATCAGGCTTGAAATCGATGAAATTGGTGTATCGTTTGAAATCGCCTGAGTGGTGTGTCTGATACGAAATGGTAGAAATGATCGATTCAAGCGAAATGGAGTCCTTTATATAGACATGTCCATTTCGTGCAAAATGGACATTGAGGCAAAGTGACATTCTCAAGCGAAATGAACCTTTGAAACGATATGGCCATTTCGTGCGAAATGGTCATTTTGTTTGAAATTTCAAACGATATGGCCATTTTGACTTTACCATCACACCAGTTAACCAAGTCCAAGTTAATGACCCTTGTCAACTGTTTAGCCTGCCAAGTCCAAGTTAATGACCTTGGCTGACCAATTTATGAACTTGCTGATTTTCTGAAACAGATTTAAGTTCAAATTAATGAACTATTAAACATTTCGAGCAATTTCCAACACCTTTTCACAAACTTTTGCTTATCCAACCCTCATGATCCAACTTGTTTAGCACTTTGAGACTTTGATCATCAGATCCCCAACGTCAGTTGTCGAAAATAAGATGAAAATCAAATCTTTTTGGATTTTATAATATTTTTGCTAAACAAACAGGAAATCTTTTTGGATTTTGATAAACAATAAACTGTACACTCATATTTTTGGAGAGCGTGTTAGGGGATCATATCAGCTGCTGACAAGATACAAGTACCGTTAAGCTTTGATTACATACTAAGCATTAAACAATTCACAGTGATTGCCGATATACTGATCCTCTTAAGCTTTCACACAAATTTCAATCTGTTCAGGATACGAATTTAGTGATTTAAAGGCTTAACTTATACGCGTGTACCACCTCATAATATACTCCCGTATCCAGACCACTATATTCAGTCTTACAGGTGAGTGCACACTAATGATATCTGTAATGGGTGAATGCAAGACCATGACAGCTCAGGCTAGAACTTCCGTTCAATCAGAGAGATGATGGCTCGACTTTAGGTGGGTTCCCTTTCAAGGATCTTCTTTTCAACAGCACATGATTAGCGTTTTTCAATGTTTCATCATTTTTTATGCTGAGGGGAGGCTTTATGAATAAAGCAGTGCAGAGTATTATACGAGGACTAGGCTATTGCTTCCGCAAAATCAGAAGTCCTGGTATAATACCCCAGATATCATCATGTACAAAGACCTAGTATGTAAAAAATAGAGTCTTTCAAACAAGATTTCAGGGGTTACCTATATATCCGAGAGATGTTCCCCACGTATTAAGCAAGTTGGGATTTATGTTTATATCCCAAACAAACTTACTAAATGTGTAAAAACCTATCGGCATATCATCAGCGAGTCTGCTTAACACAATTAGACTTTACATTTCTTTAGCGTACTGTACCTGTCTAGCTGATGTACTATCATTTCCCCTTTTTACACAAACTCTTTTTCATTTTTCAATGTTTTTGGATTTTGAATTTTTTTCATGTTTTTGAATTTTCTGTAAACTTTCTCCCCCTAAAAACAAAAACATATTTGTGTTTTTGGTTTTATCAAAAGCAGAAAATAAACTGTACAAGACATGGATCACTTCTGATCGCCATCCTCCTCGGCTTCACACTCTATTACCCTCCCAGAAAACAAAATTTTCAACCCGTTCAATTTTAAAAGATAGTTAAATCTTGATCTATCAAAGGGTTTTGTGTAAAAATCAGCTCTCTGATTATCAGTGTGTATATGTTCAATTCGAATCAATTTCATATCACAACAATCGCGAATAAAATGATGTCGAATTTCTATATGTTTCGTTTTAGAGTGGTGTACCGGATTTTTAGTTATGTTTATAGCTGCCTCATTGTCCACATAGATTGGCGTGTTCAAGAACTGCAAACCAAAGTCCCTCATCTGTTGTTGGATCCAGAGGATTTGAGAGCAACAGCTGGAGGCCGAAACGTATTCAGCCTCGCATGTTGAGAGAGTGACTGAGGTTTGTTTCTTGCACTGCCAAGTGACTAGTCGAGTTCCAAAGAACTGACAGCCTGCAGTTGTGGACTTTGCATTTTGCTTACAGCTTCCGAAATCAGAATCAGCATAACCAGTAAGAGAAAGTCACCATACTTAGGATACCACAAGCCGGTGCTTGGGCAGCCTTTAAGATACCGTAAAATTCTCTTCACAATCGTCAGGTGTGACTGTCTCGGGCTAGACTGATATCGGGCGCATAGGCAAGTTGGATACATGATGTCCGGGCGTGACGCAGTCAGATACATTAAAGATCCAATGATCGATCGATAGTGCATCTCATCCACTTTCTCTCCGTTTTCGTCCGGACAAATCCCATGATTTTGAGCCAGGGGGGTTGATGTTGGAGTTGATTCAGACATGTTGAACTTTTCCAGCACATCATGCACGTATTTTGTTTGATGAATGAAGATTCCTTCGGGCATTTGCTCAACCTGAAGCCCAAGGAAGAACTTCATCTCCCCCATCGAACTCATTTCAAACTTTTTCTTCATAACCTTCTCGAACTCTTTGCACAATTCGTCATTTGTCGATCCAAAGATTATGTCATCAACGTAAATCTGCACGATGAGTAGATGTCCTGCAACCTCTTTTGTAAACAAAGTGATATCGACCGTCCCTCTGATGAACCCGTTGGCCAGCAGATGTTGGGAAAACGTCTCGTACCAGGCTCTCGGGGCCTGGTGTAGTCCGTAAAGCGCTTTATCGAGTAGATAGACCTTGTTTTTGTGCACTGGATCTGTAAACCCCGGTGGTTGTCCAACGTACACTTTTTCTTTGATTTTTCCGTAAAGGAATGCATATTTGACATCTAATTGGTAGACCTTGAATCCTTTCCAAGACGCGAATGCCAGGAAGATTCTAATTGCCTTGAGTCTAGCAACAGGCGCATACACGTCTGTAAAGTCGATGCCTTCTTGCTGACTGAAACCTTGTACTACCAAACGTGCTTTATTTCTCACAATTACCCCTCTATTATCCCGTTTACACTTGAAGACCCACTTGGTCTTGATCAGCTTTTGATTTTTCGGGAGATCCACCAATCTCCGCACACCAAGTTTCTCAAACTGCAGTAGCTCTTCCTGCATAGCATTTACCCAGCTTTCCTCAGTTAATGCTTCTTTATATGTTCTTGGTTCTACCTGCGAGATGAAACATTTCAATGAGAATTCTTCCTATAAAGGAGCTACAGAAGAATAAAAACATGTAAGGGCTTTGTTGATTTGATCTCGCGTTTTCACGCCACTGTGAAGATCACCAATGATTTGTTCTGATGGATGATAAGACAAAGTTCTCGGCATGACTGTGTCTGGCACGCTCACTTCCGATTGCAAGTTGGTTATATCATGATCACCCGTGTGATCAACAGCTTCTGAAGTTGCAATATTTGGTTCCTCATAAAAAATCGGATCGGGTTTCGATTCTGAGTCATTGGAATGATCAAATATCGGAGCTGGTTCTTTTGGGATTTCATGTGCAGTTCCACTTGGACCGGCCTCGTGATCATTTGCACCCACGGTGGGTTGAGAAACTACCAACGGTCTTGGCACTTGTTCTTGTGACATAGATTGCTGATGTTGGTATAATAATGCTAGTTCCTCCTCACTTGGCTCAGTCGGCAATTGGAAAGACTCCCAGAGTTTTTTGTAATAAAAAAGCAATCTGTTTCCGGGAAGTTGAATCGGAGCTGTATGCCTTTGACAATCAACATGCTGAACTTGTATAATATTCCCCAAGCATGGAACAAATACTCTCTTCAGCGGACTCGCATAACCTACAAAAAAACCTTCGTTAACCTTTGCACCAAATTTACCATCCGGATCAATAAATGTGCAAGGTGATCAAAACGGTTCTAAGAATTTCAGATTTGGTTTATAGCGATGAAGTAATTCGAAGCAGGTTTTCTTGTACTTCTTTACTGTGAGAACACGATTTAACGTATAACATGCTGTAGCAACTGCTTCACTCCAAAAGAATATCGGCAATTTGGAATCGGCTAGCATAGTTCGAGCTGTTTCGATCAGTGTGCGATTCTTTCGTTCGGCGACAGCGTTTTGTTGTGGAGTATACGGTGCGCTGAATTCATGAAGAATGCCTTTCTCATTGCAAAACTCGAGCATACGATTGTTTTTAAACTCCGTTCCGTTGTCACTTCGAATTCTTCTGATCGGCAGTTTGTACAGCCTCTCCATCTTTTTGAATAAAATCATCAACAATTTAAACGTTTCATCTTTACTTTCGATACACATCACCCATGAAAATCTTGTAAAGTTGTCAGTTACCACTAGACAATACAGATATCCACTAACGTTCTTCACATTTACCGGTCCGAAAAGATCCATGTGGAGCCTTTCGAGCGGTACCCTGATGGAGTTCAAAAGCTTCTTTGGGTGTGACTTCTTTGTTTGCTTCCCCTTTTTGCATTCTACACAATCATCATTCAGATGGAAATTTTTCAGATTAACTCCTTCAACAAGATCATTGTGAACTAAGAAATTCATTTTTCTCACATGAATGTGACCCATCTTACGATGCCACATTCTTGATTCTTTTTCAGTTGCTTTTGTTTTAGTTACAAAACATTGTTTCTTTTTGTCTGTTGTTGTTGCGACGCTCATGTCTAGGACATACAAATCGTTTTCACGTGGAGCTCGCATCTACACTATATCTTCTGGAATTTTAAAACCAGGTTTAATGATCAAACACTCATTTTTTGTAAAATGAACTGTGAACGACTTGTCACAAATCTGCGATATGCTCAACAGATTGTTTTCAAGTTCAACGATGTAGTTCACTTTATCAAACGTTACAACTCCATTGGTAAGAATTCCTTCACCAACTATTCTTCCTCCCTGATTTCCTGCAAAGCCAACATATCCTCCGTTAATTGATTTGACATCATAGAGTAATGCTAACATCCCAGTCATATGCCTCGAGGCACCGCTATCCATGATCCACTTGGAGATAATCGACCTCGGAAGCCCCTGCACACATCAAAGATATTCACTCAAACAACGATGCCCAAGATTTCTTCACATTTGGAACACTACCAAATACAAGATCATAAGACGCGTCAACTTTCGGAATGTTGAAGACAACGCTTGGAACAACAGGTTTTGACTTTGATTTTAGATCTCCCTCCTTGATTGGTGGGAATTCCTCAATCAACTTATCCAATTCAAATTCAAGTTCTTCAACATCGTTTGCAAAAACTTTTGATTCAAATTTTAAGACCTTTTCCATTTTCTTTTCTTCAAATGATTGTTTTGGTTTTTCCACCCATGATTGATTTTGAAAAATCTTCGTTTTAGGATAAACCTTTGAAGTCTTTGGAGATTTTGAAGATTCACCAATCTCAAAGGTTGATTTTGGCTTGTCTTCGGACTTCAAAGATTCACCGTGCTTCAGAATATGCACGGGGGAAATCATCGGTGTTTTACCCATAACATCATTTGAAGTTTTAGGTTTGGGTTTCTGGAAAACTGGTTTTTCAATCTTTTTAACACACTGTTTGGCCATGTGACCAATTTCACTGCAGCGATAACAGATTCTTTTGTCATATTCGACAAAAGTTGATCTGTTGGTCTCATCTTTCAACTTTTTGGCTGCATTGAAATCATCAACAACTTTCTGACTAAAGATATAATCTTTTTCGGCAACTGTGTTCTTTCCTGCCACAAACACATCATTTAACTTGTCTTTTGGCTTGACATCTTTTTTAGCCATTATCTTTTCAAAACCGACACCTTTCCTTTTGAAATTGTTTCCATTTCTCTTGTTATTACCACCATTGCCCACCCTTTCATATTTCTTTACTGGGTTGTTGGTTGATTAGTTTTTAACAAAAGACTTTTTCGGTTTTGAAAGAAATGCATTGTTGTTAACCTCTGAAATGTCAATTTCCACAAGCTTATAAACCTTTTCAACATTTTCCAATTTTTCATTCTGAATCGGTAATTCAAAATCAGTATATAGCTTGTCAGTTCCGGTCATCGTGTAAGCCACAATGATCGAATCGTCATTCACAACTTTATCTGATTTTGGTATGAACTTATCCAGAAAATTTCCTCCATCTTCAGAATCAGAATTGGAATTCTCCAAATGAGTTTTCACTGTACCGAAATCTGAGTTATCACTTTCTTCATCCAACACTTTGTCAACAACAGTTTTAATCACTTGTGACTCGTTATCAGTGTCAGATGGAGAGAATGTAACATCAATGTTTTCAGGTAATTCATTCTCCACAGTTCTCAACTTGAGATTCAAAGCTGCTTCCACCCCATCTGGATATTTTTGTGTATAATTATTCCACATTGAGGGTGGAACATTGTTAAAAGCAGGTTTAGCATCAGGTTGTTGAGGAACAATTTGATCAATCACATAAGATGAAGCAATATAACTGATCAATTTCTTATCAACTCTTTCTGTTTCAATTCACATTAATTCAAGTTCCTTTTTCAAAGATGCGATTGTGTCCAGATGAATATTAATCTCCATCTGCTTATCCATGACTGTGGCTTTTAGCAAATTAGTAGCTTTATCATTTTCTAAACTTTCCTTTTGAATCATTTTGATTGAATGTGATAAAGTGTCATAAGCTTCTTCCATGTCATTAAGATCAAATTTTACTTCGTCGGTATATTTCTTCAATTCTTGAAACTGTTTGTCTTTTTCAAGACAATCCATGCAGGGTTTTAAACAGTTTTTGCATGGAGTTTCATGAATTGGATCAACCTTTTCAGAAACCTTTTCTTCTTTATCAGTTTTAATATCCGGTTTACCAAACCCGTCAGATTCAGACTCTGATTTTTCTCCTGATTTGATATCCAGATTTTCTGATTTGAACTCGGACTCCTTTTCGACTGACTCCTTTTCGATTGACTCTGTTTTGACAGACTCCGTTTCGACAGACTCTGACTCTTGAGTTTTGTCTACCTCTTTCAGCTTGCCCATCAGCGCCTTGTCAGCTATCTCTTTCAGAGTTTCTTCATTCATTTCTTTAGAAACATCTATGATTTCTTCAACTGGAGCTTTTTCGACGTCATATTGTGGATAAAAACCTGTAGTTGGCTCGCTGAAGAATCCTGCAAAAGAATCAAACATGTTAGGAGGCATTATGGATTTAAAAGAAGTAGCAGTAATCTCCTGTTCTGATTGATAATAATAAACTTCTGATGCTGCCTCTTCAAGCTCTGCCAAACTCTCTTCACTCATTACTTCACCGACTTCCTCAGCTTCAACAACACATTCTGACTCATCAATAATCTCTGCCATCATAGCCAGACCCTCACTAGGAGTATATTTATCCCAACTAAACCCTTCCGTAACTTTCTCATCATCCTGATTAACCGAAAGAGCCTTTTCTGGTTTGTTTTCAATTTGAAGTCTTGAATTGAATGGTTGCTGACTATTTTTGTGATAGATTGCTTGTCGGTAATAGTCATTTGTGAACGGATTCTGATGATTGTTTACTTCCCTGTTTGGACACTCGCGTTTGAAATGCCCTTTTTCTTTGCATTTGAAGCACGTAACTTTGGCTTTGTCAAACCCAAGCTTACAATCAGGTCCTGAGAGACTGTTTCATCCAGTTATTTCCATGAATCTTTGTGCCCTTCTTACAAGACTTGCCATACCCCACTTGATATCTATGAGTTCCAGCTCCTCTGGATCGATCTGATCGTAGTCTTCTTTTGTCATGTCTAGATTTCCAATTTTCCCGGCAACAAAACTTTCATAGGACTCAAGTACTGAAGCAAGTAGTGATATATGCTGATTTGCTGCTGATTCTGTAAAATCTTGACCATTCTTGATGTTCACAGCTATATTGCACAGAATCCCTTGACCATGACTTTGATTGTTTGACCCCGAAGAGCTTTGAGTATAAGCTTGTTCTTGTGAACCCTGAACTTTAGGATTTGGTTCAAAGCTTGTGAATGGTGAATAGCTGTTGCTTGGTGTGCTTTGAGAACCTCCAGATGTAGAATCAGCACTAAATGCTGTCTGAATTTTTGGACTTGGGGTAGATGTTGCTGATGAACTTCCTTTGTAGTACAATTGAACATCTTGTTGTACATTAGAAGCTTTCATTTTTCTAATCTTTTTAAGTTCAAGTTCATGCAATTTAATTTTCTTGATGAACGTGCTAAGATTGAAACCAACATATTCCAAGTTATTTTTCAACACCAACAAATATGTGCCCCACTCATCATACGGTAAAGCATCTGCCAGCTTGTCAACCCATTCTTTATCTATTTTTTCAATGCTCAAACGCTTCATCTCTACAACCAGATGACAATATCTCTCGATCAACTCTTTTGTTGACTCACCCTTGATACCCGTAAAAATATCAAATTCCTTTTTCAGCAATGCCGTTTTGCTCTTTATCATCGAAACACTTCCAAGAAACTTCACTTTAAGGGCATTCCATACAGACTGCGAGTTATCCTGATGTTGTAGCAGAACTAAAATATCTTCTTTGATTGCTTGCTGCAAGATACTCATCATTTTCTTTTCAGCTTTAAAGCTTTCCTGTTCAAGCGGAGTTAAGCTTCCAATTGTTTTCTCAATACCCGATCCATTCGTCGGAGGTACATACTTTGACTCAATTTTCATCCAACATTCAAAATGATTTGCTTGTACCCAGGTTTTAAACCTCTCTGACCACCCTGAATATTCGTCAATGTTCATTAACTTTGGTGGCTTTTGCATTGTCCCAAGCTCATTTTCCATGTTCACGTTCTGCACAATACTTGCTGGAGTTTGAACTGCTGTCATTCCCCCTCCAGAAAACATGTTATAAAATTCTTGGTTATCCATTTTAAAATGAAATCAGTTTCGAAAAACTTTCTAAGTTTTTGAAAAATTCACTTTTTCAAGCGAAATGACTTCTACACGAAATGAACTTTCAAACGGAATGAACACACAAACGGAATGGACTGTTTCAAGCGAAATCAGGTTTCAAGCGAAATGAACTTTCAAGCAAAATGACACTTTCAAGCGAATTGAAATGTCATTTCGTGCGAAATGAGTAAAAAGTTCCTTTTCGTGCGAAATGATCAGAAAATATAGATTTTCAAGCGAAATGGTCCATATCGTGCGAAATGAACAAATTTTTCAAGTGAAATGGTAAACCTTCACACGAAACGGTTCATTTCATACGGAATGGACATAGTTTTCATACGAAATGATGTTCGTTCACACGAAATGAAGTTTTTGGCACATTTTGATCAATTTTAGTCCGAATTAAGGTCTGAAACTTTGAAGGATTGATTAAAATGGTGTTTTACATGTTATATTCAAAGATCAGTCCATTTTGTCTGTGGAATCGTACAAAAATCCAAGAATGAGTAGAAGTAGAAAGTTCTAAACCATTCAAAGCACTGATTCAGCCGATTTGACTCATCCTGAGCTCTGATACCACTTGTAGGATCGATATTCTACCTAAATGAGTCGGTCTGAGTCAAATCTAAGTCACTAGAAAGCGGAAACAATCTAGTAACTGAGAATTGGTGTTAGAATGTGAGTAGAAGCAGAGAAATACACTTTAAACTGGTTTTCCATTGATTTTAGACGTTAATGAGAAACTTTGACAGCACTTCGTTACAGATTTCACCGAACCGTTACAAATGGAAAACCCAACAACCCTATTTATAGGGCAACCATTCCACACGAAAAGGCATGATCCATTTCGCACGAAATGGCAAAGTCCATTTCGTGCGAAATGACATAACAATCCATTTCGTACGAAATGGTTACAAACACAAATAACTTTAACATTTTACACTCTAACCCCTATTACAGGCTATTTGACACGACCTAGACTGTTGACGTAGGCGATAGACATTGTGTACCAACACCTATATAGAGGGTTCTTGTTGTACTGTTGAGCACATACACACATCAGATCTTTTACACTCACAATTATTGGTCTCTCATAGTTCTCTTTAAAGGCGATTAGGGTTGTAACTTAGATTCTCCTTGAATCTAAGTTGTTCTTGTTTCGATCTTGTTTAGTCTAGATCAGATTATCATATTGATAATCTAAAAGTGAGGATTGAGAGGTTGTGTTTTGTAATCGTTGAAATACTTCTCGTTTTGTTGGGAAATAAACAACAGGTTTGGGTATTTTGTTGTTACGATCGATTCTGATATTGATACCTGTTGTTGTTGACATGGTATCAGAGCAATAGTTGCTCTTGGTCGCTTCCGTTGATCGATTGTCCGATTCTTGAAGTTAGGGTTTCTGAAGTTTTTTTGGGGTTTTTTCCTTCTGTGTGGTTCTTTGTCATAGATCTTGTCAGATCTATTCTGTTCTGGTTCGATTAAGGCGATAGTGTGAGATCTGTGGTGCTCCTGGTAGACTGTTGTTTGCTGACACCAATCTCATAAATTCTTGGCAATCAAAGGTTCTGTGCGGGATTGTGCAGAGTAAATCAGGAAGCTGCCGTTTGGATCAAGGGTTCAACCTGTGAAGGTTGTAAAATTCTTTATTTGAACCGGAGAAACCCTAGCTAGGGTTTGCTATCTTGGTGAGATCTTTCCTGGTTTTAAGTTTCTGTTATATCTTTCTTGCATTAGGCAATTTGTTGCCGTGGTAGTTGGGCCGGTTTTGTGAATTTGGGACACAAGAAGGGTACATCATGTTGCATTCTTGTTTGTTTTTGTTTGATTCATGTTCTGATTGTTTCTTTTTGTGGTTCTAGTTATACTCTGTGTTACTTGTTGTTGTTGTTTATCTGTGGTTGTTTAGATTGTGTCTAGGTCTAAAAGGCTTCCTCAATAAGGCTTGCAGATGCACCTTTGAGTGATGAACCTCTTATCTAGTCTGTGTCGAGGTTTCGCCCTTGTTACTTACTGTTTTATTAGTATGACTGATTTGTACAATTGTTGAAACTTCTTGTTTAATTGTCTTGATTGCTACCTGTTTTTATGTTTACAATGGGTGACCCTTTGTATTTGCATGCATCTGATTCAAGTAGTTTAACAATTGTTTCTTCTAAACTTAAGGGAACTAAAAATTATGCAGTATGGTCAAATGCTATGATATTAGCTTTACAAGTGAAAAATAAATCGGGTTTCATTGATAAAACATGTAAGAAGTCTGAGAATAATGAGGTTTTGGCTAGACAATGGGATAGATGTAACTCAATAGTATTAACTTGGATTCTTAACTCAATAAGTGATGAACTGTATATGGGTCAGGTTTTTTCTAAACTAGCAAGTGATGTTTGGATTGAATTAAAAGAAACTTATGACAAGGTTGATGGGTCAGTTGTCTTTGATCTTTATCAAAAGATTAATTCATTTAGTCAAAGTGGTTTGTTTGTGTCAGAATATTATCATAAATTGAATGTGATGTGGAAACAATTGGATCAGATTTTACAATTGCCTATATGTACTTGTAATGCAGCAAAAGAGTTTGATAGTTTTAATCATATGATATAGCTTATGCAGCTTTTTGATGGGGTTAGACAGTGATTATCAAAATGTTAGGACTACTTTATTAACTAAAGAAGTTCTTCCTTCTGTTAAGGAAGCTTTTGCTATCAAATCTAGAGAAGAGTCTCATAGAAATGCTAGCAGTGGTATGAAAAAGAATCAGGTTATTGGATTTGCTACACAGTTAAATTGTCACAGCCCGATATTTCCACGTATTACCGGTGGGCCCGGTGGGCCCGGTGGGCAGTATCGTGACATAGTTGATATCATTATAGTCTAATAATCACAGTTTAATGCACAACGGAAGTCTTGGAAGAAAAATATTAATACAAACCGAAACACAAAGTATTAGTAAATATTATACAATCGGTTATAAGTGGATCCATAGGTGGATCTAAAACAGAAAACAAATTTATTGTTCAACAGACTTTAAGCACTAAGAACTTGCAAGATTCCTTATTTAGTGCTCAGGAGCTTCCAGCCCATTACGCGTAGTACCTGCCACTTAGTCTTTTGAAAAATACGTCAGTTTACACTGGTAAATACAATCAACTGGCTCTTTTGAAATCATTTATGAAAATTGATTTAAATGCACAAGGCACAAATGTTCTTTTATAACTTGGGACAATTACATAAAATAATCTTGTATGCTGATTCACATGTTTGTCGTCCGTTCAGAGCCCGGGATAGAAGAGCCGGGACAGATTAATAGACACACCACTAGTATAGGCCCACAAGAAGTTTCCTCATGAGTGAGATACCGTTTTACATACGCAACTGTCAGGTGTATGCCAACTCCTCGTGCTTAAGTCGTGGCCATTTCAAATGAATGAGCCGAGGATATCCAGGACACGGTCATATTAACCCCCAAAGGCTTTGTATCAAACAAAACTGATTAAAACGGGTTATCTCAATGATTTAACCACTAATCAATTAAATATTCAATACCCGACCAAGCGGTAATAATTTACCGTATCCCAAGCCCGTATAATGGAAAATAAGTTAAAAAAATTTACCTGAGCTTAGAAATGTAATTTAATCTCACCCGTATATTCTACTCAGCAAGTGTAGGTAGCTTTTACTAGGCTCCTAATCTGGAACGAATGTTTTATTATCCTATTAGATTTCCTGACGGGTCTTATAAAGTTTACAGCACGAAACGCTAGATTAAGCAATGACCGGATTGGAATGTGATTTAGACGCAACAAGTATGAAGACTTGTATAAAATGGGTAAACTAAATACATTCTGGATTTTGAAGTGAAGATGATAAGGTTTGACCCGTTTCGGATAATTTATGTAAACTAGTTACATAAACCGTACCGAACGCGTATATGCATAACGGGTAACCGGATAAGTCAAGTACAAGTTTCGTAAGTTATTATGCTTAAAATATGTTGTGATATCAGTAGGATATCTACAATTATGCCCAAAACGAATTTAAAACCAATTTAAGCCCCGAAAGGGTAATTTGGTCATTTTAAAGTTTATCAAAGAGGTTAAATAGCAAACTGAGGTTCTGGTCTAAAATATTCAGTAAAAATATTTATTTTATCAAGTTGCATCAGTAAGATATCATACATATGTGAGGCTTATCATTTATTGTCAAACTATGCTCCGTAGGGGCATTTTGGTCATTTCACATATGCTTTTAAAGGCAAAATTGGAAGTCTGAGTTCACAACTTGTACTTACTGTATAAATATCAAAGTTTATTTATAAACTCAGTAGGTAACAAGTCTTAGGTGTTAAATATGGTTTTAAACCATACTATGCACCTAATTAGCGTAAAAGTTGACAATTGACGATATATGCGATGTTTATGAAATTCTGAGATTTTTATCAGCCTTGAATGTTTAAAACATTTTATTTTTCATATAAAGTCAGTAGGAAAAGTTTGGCAGGTTAATGATATGTAAATCTCATTTTATCAATGAAAAGGGCATTATCGTCAATTACCGAATCCATACGAGAACTCTATGTTATGATCAGTATAAAATCTGACCAAAAAATCCCTAAAAATTATATCATAACAGTAGGCAATGGGTTTGGCGCCAAAATTTGGGTTTAAACATGATTTATGCTAAAAATGCAATTTAATTAACAAAAAGTTTCGTTTTACGATATCTTGCATAACTTTTATTTGAGACCAGAAACTGATGTCAAATTTTTAGGACATACTTATATATCAGTAATAAAGCTTTTTGTCCTCTCACATTTTCAAAAATCTCGTTTTTATAATATAAGGGCATAATGGTCCATTTTTAAGCATTTAACGAAAACATACAAATGAACTCTGATTTCTAAGGGACCATGTAGTATGACCTTAAAGGGTTATACTAAAATATAATATGGTCACAAAGGAACCCTTAGGCATAACTAAACTAAGCTAATTCGGGTCAGAACTGAAAGTCAAAGCAAAAGTCTACTTTTGCGACTTTCGGTTGCGAACCGATCCTAAACTCAGAACTGTCGGGTTGAACATGCCTAGACATGTTCAATTAATATTTACCAAGTTATTAAAGTGACAAAACTGATTTTATAGCTTCTATATTATCAGTTATGGATTTTATTTAAAAACTGACTCGTTTGACTTTTATTTAATTACTTTGACCCGACAATTAACTAAGTAAACGTGGTAATTAGGAGGTGCCCTTTTGAGGGTTTAACACCTACCTAATTACGATCACGTAGCCATGTTCGTTGCAAACAATGGCTTGACCGTTTATGGTCTAGCTAAAAGTCAAAGCGTTTATCGAAAACGCTTGACTTTTCGGCTCTAAAAGCCAAATAAAATAAACTAGCCACGAAAGGACACTTACAATTGGTCCTATGGAGTGAATAGAACTCAAGAGAGGTTCCAAAATGATTAGGATCCTCAATGATTTGAGAGAGATAGCAGATTGAATGAGATGCAAGTGATCAATGAGAAAAATAAGGGCCTATTTATAGTTTTTGGAATGAATTATGACCATGACAAGTGTTCTAGGGATGTAATGAGATCATCACAGGTGTAATACCAGGTTTAAAAACCATCTAAGAGTCCCTAGATTCGAGTTTTGTGAGTATAAGGTGGTTTGGGTGGTGAACAAGGAAGAAACTTGCAGCTGTAGGTAAGATTCTGTCCAAAATCACCCATCGCGTCGCGCCACAGCAAAAGGGGTAGGCTGTGGCGTCGCGCTACCACCCCACATCTCAGCAAACAAGTTTTAAACTTGTCACTTTTAGTCCCTGCACCTATATAAGCTTTAAAACTTTCATTTTAGGCACAACAGCCCCTTGTAGTTAGTTTGGAGATGACCTAGGGAGTATAACCAAACACCGTTAGGTCCGGTTTCGTTAAACGATCACCGAAAACACTAGTTTCTCCCCGTTGACACTTTTAACCCTTTAATTTGCGACTTGTGCGTTTTAACGCGAAATGGCATAAGAGCCTTTCAAGATCAATAACAAGCATTCCCAATAGTACGATGGGATATTACGACACTCTAGTTTACTCCAGTTCACTTAAATGGTCGCTCAAAGATGTAGTTTTATAGTTTGACGCTTTTGGTCCCTTCAATGCACAACTTGTGCGCATTATCGATTTCTTGTGTTAAAGCTCTAAGTTATCCATATTAGGCATTCTCGAGAGTAATATTGAGCATTATGATGCTTCGGGTTTGTTAAAAGGTCACTCAGAGGTTAATTTGAACATGTTGACACTTTTAACCCTTCTTCTTGGTATTTGCAATATAAATCGTTTATTTGCATTGAAACTCCATGAAATCATTATCCGACAATAGTGAGAGTATAAAAAGATTCTACAAAGCCTCGGGATCGTTAAAAGGTCATTCAGAGGTAAGAATTAACATGTTGACACTTTTAACCCCTGTGGTTTGTAAATTTTTTATTTTAAGCACAAACGGCTTCTTGTGTCCGACAATTTATTCAATAAAGAATACGAACATAGAGGTCAATCAGAGGCACAAGTTTGGCATGTTGACTTTTTTAGTCCCTAAACATTCAAAGTTTTTGATTTTTCGCAAAATTAGTCCCTAATAGTCAACGTTTGACTTCAATAGAGTTTAGTACATGTGTCAACACATCATTGGACGTGATTTTACGAGGTGTTACATAAATCAAGTGACTAATAGCACTAAAAGGTTTAATAAAGGATCAAATGAAATTTTAAAATGTACTCACTGTAATAAAACTGGACATACAACGGACAAATGTTTTGAAATTATTTGGCACCCTTCTTGGATGATGTCAAGGGGAAATCAAGGTAAAAAATCTGTTACTAGTAATAATAGTGTTGAAGATTCATCTGTTCCTGTTACAACTTTAACTAATGATCAATTAACTAGACTTTTGAGTCTTTTAAATGAAAGGAAAAATGTTTCTTCTCCAAGCTGCAATGTTACAGGTAATATTGTCTGTTCTAATGTGTTTCAAAAACCTTTGTTTTGTTTTAATTCTATGTTTGGGTATAAACAAGGAATAGGGTGGTTAATTGATTCAGGGGTAAACCAACATATGGTCAAAAGTGAAGCTGAACTAACTGAATTTATTGATATTTCTGAGTTCAACATTCAAGTAAAACACCCTAATGGAACCAATGCTCATGTTACAAAAATTGGGAGTTCAAAACTGGCAAATAATTCTGTTTTACAATATCCAACTAAACCCAGAAAGCTGCGAATTTCTGTTGGTGTTTTAGGTGCTTCCCAGTTCATAATGGCTTCTATCTTGGTGGGATCTACTTAGATGCCACGCTCACTAACAACATGTCCAAGGAATTGGACTTCACGAAGCCAGAACTCGCACTTGGAGAACTTAGCATACAACTTCTCCTGTCGAACCAATCCTAAGATAAATCGAAGGTGCTTCTCGTGATCAACTTGGCTACGAGAATAGATAAGTATGTCATCTATGAAGACGATGACAAACTTATCTAAGTATGGTTTGCAGACTCTATTCATGAGGTCCATGAATGGTGCTGGCGCATTAGTGAGCCCGAAAGGCATCACTAAAAATTCATAATGTCCATACCTCATTCTGAATGTCGTTTTTGGTACATCTTCAGTTCTAACCTTGAGTTGATGATACCCAGATCTCAAATCAATCTTTGAGAAATAGCTTGCCCCTTGGAGTTGATCGAATAAGTCATCGATCCTGGGCAAAGGATAACGATTCTTGATCGTTACCTTATTTAATTCACGATAATCAATGCATAAGCGCATTGACCCATCCTTCTTCTTCACAAACAATATTGGAGCTCCCCAAGGCGAAGAGCTGGGTTGAATGAAGCCTTTTTCCAGTAAGTCGTCTAATTGAGTCCTGAGCTCTTTCATTTCAGTAGGCGCTAGACGATATGGAGCTCGTGCAATAGGTGCTGATCCTGGCAGAATGTCTATCCTGAACTCTACTTGCCTCTCAGGAGGTAATCCAGGTAACTCATCAGGAAAGACATCAGGATACTCAGAAATAATTGGAATATCTTCCATCTTAGGCTTTGGGTCATTCACAGTCACTTGTGCTATGTAGATGACACATCGCTCTTCAGACACTGTGACACCTTGAGAATAGACATGTTGTTGGGTAACCCATATTGTGTATCTCCTTGAATAGTGACGGATTCACCAGAAAGGGTTTTGATAATAACCAGCTTTTTATCACAGGCAATTTGGGCTTGGTTATGCGACAACCAATCCATGCCTAAAACTATATCAAACCCAGCCAATTTCATTGGCAAGAGGGATAGCGGGATATAATGATTCTTAATGGATATAAAGCATCCATCAAGAAGAGTTGAAGCTGTTTCTAAGGTACCGTCGGCAAGCTCTACCTCATATTTTATGTCTAGAGTCTTAATAGGAAAATTCAGTAACTTACAAAACTTATGGTCTACAAAAGACTTATCAGCACCTGAATCAAATAAGACTCTAGCATAGTTATTATTAATGAGGAAATTCCTGTTATGACGTTCTCGTCATTCACCGCTTCTCTCGCGTTCATCTGAAAAATTCTCGCATTCGTTTTCTTCGCCTCCTCGGGCTTCTTAGCATTCTTGGGGCAATTAGTCTTGATGTGCCCCTTTTCATTGCAACCGTAATAGGTTGCATCCTTAATGTTTCGGCACTCCACAGACTTATGCCCTTTCTTCTTGCAAATCCCGCATGGTTTGGCTTGTGGGTCTTGGTTGCACTTTCCAAAGTGCCTTTTATTGCAGGTCTTGCACCTGGGCTTGTCACTTGACTGCCCCTTCTTAGAACCAAAGTTCCCTTTGTTCTTCTTGTTAGATTGAGGAGACTTGTCTTCCTCCCTCTTCCTCTTCCCATCATCGGTCGCTTTCTTTGCCCTACTCCTCACAACATCTAGAGTAAGGGACAAAGATAGATCCACAGCGGATCTACATGTAGCAGGCTTAGAAGCCTTGACATTTCCTTTCACTTCAGGGGCTAAACCACCGATGAAAGGCGCAATGCGTTTGGGTTCAGGAGTGACCAAATATGGTACAAGTCTCGACATCGAGTTGAAACTGGTCACATAGGACCTACAATCTAGATCATTCATCACCAAGGTGAGGAAGTCAGTCTCTATTCTCTCGACTTCATGTTGAGGACAATATGTGTCATTCACAAGATCAACAAACTTGTTCCACGAAAGGTTATACAAAGGAACCTTTCCAGTGGATTGCACCAAAGCTTTCCACCAAGTGAGGGCATCACCCTTGAAAGATTGAGACACAAACTTCACTATATCTTCCTTAGCACATCCACTGATGTCAATCACAGTCTCTATTTCGTCTAACCATTTCATGCAATCGATTGCTCCCTTTTCTCCTGTGAAATCCCTCGGTTTATAGGAGACGAAGTATTTATAGGTACAACCCTTGTTGTACCTGGGAATCGGTTCGAGGACAATCTGCCTCTGTGGTTCACTTCTCTAATTAGACGAGTGTTGAGACTCATCTTTCTTTAGTGTATGCGAATGAGATAGGGACTTTGAATGAGTTTTGGACCAAACATTACTTGGCTCCTTGAACTTATTATCCACAGCTTGAGCAACCGTTGCGGTTATCATCCCTTGCAATTCAGCACCAGTGATATTAATCCTGGTATTATTGTTTTCTTCCGCGGGATGACTGTTTGCTTCATCAGAGCCAGCCATGATTCAAGTCCTATATCAAACAATAATGATATATTTAAATTATATAATGAATCATCGCATTGATGATTAGATGGTCATGGTATTATTAAACCATACAGACCATTTTAAATAATAATCAATTTAATCATGATTTGCCTAGGCTACAACAGAACCATAATAAGCAGTCAATAGGATATAATCCTTTATATTTATTAGACAAAGGGATATAAATCACAACTGTCAATGTCATGAATGACATTTTTAGTTAGCACAAGGCTCGTCTCAAAGGACATTTAGATGGCACAAAAGGCCTTGTCATAAGGACGATTAAAACATAACCAATGATCTCTTGGATGATTGATCTTTTAAGGGTCAAACAAAGTTCATCGCCTTTTTGACAAGAAGTTTATAAAATAAAACTATCATTGTCATTATTACACCTTTGCTTATAAGCATACATCTCAAATGGATGTTTTGGTGTATACATCATATTGATGTTTATTAGCCATGATACACATTGATCACATAGGCTATATAAGTGACTTGGAAAAATCCAAGTACATTTGGAAGCTTGTGTGGTTTCTCGCACCGCACAACTAGGAATGTTAACATGTTTTCAGATGTTAACAGGGATTTATTGTCTTAAAAAGGTTGTACCATCATAACCATTTAATATTTTGGCTAGGTTATACCTCTAAGAACTGCTTTGGCAGATCAATTTAAAAATTGAATGATATAGCATGATGATGTAATAAGGTACATATTTAAAATTCAAAAAGAAATTTCATTAAACCATTAACTATTACAAAGATGCCCTAAACGGGTCTTGAACAAACATACTGCCCATGCAGGGGCTACAGAAACATAAATAAGTCCTCGCAGGGACTAGGTACTGAAAATAAAATGTCCTCACAGGGAATTGATTGAAAATAAAATACAAAATACAGTAAACAACTTTCTATTTCTTTTTGCCTTTGATGAGACTTGCAAGGCCCTTGAGAAAGCTGATGTGGTTCTTTTTGGTTTCATCAACTTTTCGCTCAACCCTGTCTAACCTCTGTAGAATCTCCTGAGTTTGCTCCTATTGGGGAGGAGGAGGTTGCTGATATGGCGGGTATTGATACCCCTGCACCGGATATCCAGTTGGGTAAACTGGAGGGTAAGAAGAAGGATAAAGTGCATTGTACTGTGCTGCCGTAAGATACGGATCTTGGGCTCCATAACCCGCAGAAACTTTATATCCATAATCCCCAGTGGTTGGATATCCAGATGGGTTATACCCAGACGAACCTGGGTAAGTCGGTATCGGGTTGTCAAAACCCACTGGCGGTGGCGGTGGTGCATATGAAACCGGCGGAGGATCGTCTTCCGGCACCGCGTGTGAGGGTCCACCCATTTGTGGGTCCTCGGGGATAGGAGGGTAAGAGCTTGAACCTTGAGGGGAACTAAAACGAGGTCCCCCTCACATGGATATTCGTGCATTCCTCCTTCGCCTTGGTGGCTCGGGAGGTGGCTGAGGTGGTTGTTGAGGCGGCTCCTCAACAGGAAGAGGTGGAGGAGTGTCAGCTTGAAGGAAGGCTCATTCAAAGGAGGTTGAGCCGGGGAGTTGTGATATGAAGGGGTGAATTCCCATTCATAATTTGCCCACCTTTCATTAAATGAATTGGGCCCTTGGTACGGCGATCCTTGATATGGAGAGCCGCTCGAGATGCTGATAGGGTGGCCC